>CM037590.1:21834852-23164852 GCA_021018995.1 Chloranthus sessilifolius
GGTGACACCAAAATGAAAACCAAATCACTAATCTCAAATTCTATCAAGCATCTTCTACTATCGGCGTAGACTTTCTGACGGTCCTAAGCTTATTTCAACTTTTGACGGATAACCTTAACCTTTTCAGTCGTGATTTAGACAAGTTCCAGCTCAAGCATCTTTCTTTCCCCAACTTCATCCCAACAAAGAAGCGTCCTACAACTCCGGCCATAAAGAGTTTCAAAAGGTGACATTTTGATACTTGTCTGAAAGCTGTTATTATAAGAAAACTTAATCAAAGGATGGTGATCATTACAATTTTCTCAAAAATCTAACATGCAGACTCGAAACATGTCTTCTGCAATCTGATTACCTCTTTCAGTCTGACCATCGGTCTCTGGATGAAAGGTTGTACTAAAATCAAATCTCGTATCCATTACTTCTTAAAATTTTTTCCAATGATTAGAAGTGAACTTCGTGTCTCTATCCGACACAATGCTCACAGGAACCCTGTGAAGCTTGGTTATTTTCTTCAGATACGTCTCAGCCAGTTTATCCTTACTATCGGTAATCTTGAAAGGTAGGAAGTGCACCGACTTGGTCAAGCGGTTCACAATAACCCATATGGTGTTGTGCTTCCTTGAAGTTCTCGGGAATCCAACTATGAAATCCATAAAGATGTTCTCCCACTTCCACTCGAGAATTGGTAAGGGTTACAAAAGACCGACTTACTTCTGATGCTCAACTTTCACTTATTGGCATACCAAGCACTTGGAGACATATTCGGCAATCTCTCTCTTCATATTCGGCCACCAATAATAGTTTCAAATATTTTGATATATTTTTGTGCTTCCTGGGTGCACCGAATATCTAGACTTGTGTGCTTCCTCGAGAATCTTGTTCGGCAAGGTTGCAACGTCGGAAACATATAATTTATCTCGAAAAAGGAGGGTCCCATCAAAGCATATAGAAAAGTCTGGTTTAGAGCCATCGGCTAACTGTCCCTTAATCTTCGAAACTTCGGGCTCTAAGGGCTGGCAGTTCCTGATACGACCAACAAAGGACGTCTTGACTATCATATTGGCTAGGTATACTCCCTCACTAATTCTGTCAAGTCGCACATCCAGCTGGGCAATCTCATCGAGCGACTTCCAAGCTTTTAGACGTGTTAGCAGTCTTAAAGACGTGCTAGCAGTCCTGAAGATTTTTGACTTAGCGCGTCAGCTACTACATTTGCTTTATCCAAATGGTAATTAATGGAACAATCGTAGTCCTTCATATATTCTATCAACGCCTCTGTCTTAAGTTAAGATCTTTATGAGAAAATAAATACTTGAGACTCTTGTGGTCCGTATAAATTTTGAAAGTCTCCCCATACAAATAGTGTCGCTAAATCTTAAGCACAAAGATGACTGCTTCCAACTCAAGATCATGAACAAGGTAGTTCTTGTCATGCAACTTCAACTGTCTCGAGTCGTAGGCAATGGCTCTCTTATGCTGCTCCAACAAACATCTGAGTCACTAACACGAGACATCTGTGTAAACTTCATAATCACCAGTCCAGAATAACGTGAGAATAAGAGCTGTCATGAGCTTTTGCTTCAATAAATTAAAGTTCTACTCACACTGATCGATTCACACAAATTTGTTGTTCTTGCGGGTAAGCATAGTGAGCGAGAGTGCCAAATGAGAAAATCCTTCCATAAATCTACGGTAATATTCGGCTAAGCCAATAAAACTTCTCACTTCGGTGACATTCTTTGATGTTTGCCAATTCGCAACAGCTTCAACTTTTAATGGATCCATAAAAATCATTGCAGCGAAAATCACGTGACCCAAGAAAAGTACCTTCTCGAGCCAAAACTTAAACTTGCTCAATTTTACGTACTACCTGTTCTCACTGAGAGTTTGAAGCACAATACGAAGGCGGTCCTTATGAGCTTCTTTCATGCGAAAATAAATAAAAACATTGTCGATAAATACCATGACAAACTTGTCATGAAACTCTTTGAATACACGGTTCATCAGATCTATAAACACGGCAGGCACATTCGTGAGTCCAAACAGCATAACAAGGAACTTGTAGTGTCCATGCCTTGTTCCAAAAGCAGTCTTCAGAATATCTTCTGCTCTAACTTTTAACTGATGATAACATGACTTGAAATCTACCTTCGAAAAGTAAGTAGCACCCTGTAGCTGATCAAATAGGTCGTCGATATGAGAAAGAGGGTATCGATTTTTCACGATAATATTATTCAGCTGTTGGTAGTTAATACAAAGTCTCATCAATCAATCATTCTTCTTTACGAATAAGACCGTTGCTCTCTATGGTGACTCACTACGGTGGATAAATCCTTTATAAGATAACTCTCGCAAATCCTTTAGTCTTGTTGGTACCATTCGGTATGGAGTTTTCACAATTGGCAAGGTACCAAGCGCGAGATCAATTTTGAACTCTACTTCTCGGTCAGGTGGAAGTCTAGGCAAATCTTTTGAAAAATATCAATGAATTCCCTAACGATAGGAATAACTGAGGAGTCTGCTTTCTCATCATGTTCATTGTCGAGTGTAGCAAGTAGGGCTGCTCCTCCCTTTTTAATATCACGAAATTTGAGTGAGGGGCTCCCAATCGGCCGGAAAATGACTACTTTAGAAAAGCAATCAACAGAGGCTTGATAAGCCGCCAACCAATCAACGTCAAGGATTATATCAAAATCTTAGAATTCGAGCACCACAAGATCTGCGGGTAACTCATGTATTCCAAATACTAAGATTATAGCTTTGCAAACTTTAGATGCCACCATCACTTCTCCTAATGGTGTAGAAATCGCAATCGTACGATCTAGTGGTATGGGCTTAGCTCTGATTTCAAAAATAAAATTTGGTTTAATCAAAGAGTAGGTCGATCCAGAGTCGATCAAGACCCAAGCATGACAAATAGACGAATTGATAGGTCTAAAAACCTTCATAGTTCCTGAATTACACAAGGGTTCATATATGGTCTAAGTTATACACGCCATAGCATTCCTAAGAATATAATAAAATAAACTCATACACAAAACAAGTCATAAAAGCAATCGTAATAAAGTAAAGCTTAAGAAAAATTAGACAAGATAAAATTCGTACCCTGAACGACCTCATCGGTAGCCAAAGTGTCCTGTTGAGATATGACGAAAACTCGACCCTGCGCTTGAAGTTGTTGCGGCTGCTGCTGCTGACCTCTCAAATAAGTATCTGCGAAAGGGTCTCGCTCTGGGCAGTCATAAATAAAGTGTCCCAGCTTCTTACATCAGAAACACACGCTTGAGTATAACACACACTCACTCAATTTATGCTTTTTGTCGCACTTGGTGCAAGGTTCGTACATAACAAAATAAGGTTTCTGTTGGGTGTTAGTTGGGGCATTCCTGGGGTATGCCGTAGATACAGTACTTCTCTGAGCAGGTGGGGTCGTAGTCATCCTAGGGTGAGTATATCCTGACTATGCTAGAAACAAAATTGGGGTGGAGACCTAAGCCTATAACCAGACAATATTGTGACATGTGGGTCTGTGTCTTCATAGAATGGTATCAGAGCCGAGGACGACTCTTCTATAAGGTGGGGGGATTGTAATAGTCCCACATCAGATAGGGAAAAGTTATAACCATGGGCTATATGTGATTGCAGACACTACATGCCATGACGCGTTTTGGGTGGGGACTTAAGCCCATGCCATAAATAAAATCGAGGCGAGGATCTAAGCCCAGAACCAGACAATATTGTGGCATGTGGGTTCGGGTCTTCACACTTTATTTTGAGTTCATACAAGGTAGTCCTTCACATAAACTTTCACATGAACTTTGAAGAGTAAACGGGTTATTCTTTTCAAAAGTTGGCATATGGTAATTGACAAGTTAACTATTGATAGTATATGGGTTATTGATTTGTACACGTAGATCCCATTTTAGTGCAATGCGGTTAGGGCTGGCGATGGGCCGGGCTAGGCTTTTGCATTACCCTAGCCCTAGCAGGCTAGGGTCAGGCTCAGGCTTTCGAACGTTACTATATAATTTTGTTATTGTTCATATATTAAAAAAAATACACATGATACCTATTATTAGATAATTTTAAGTATAAACAATAATATAAATAATGA
Organism: Chloranthus sessilifolius; assembly: GCA_021018995.1. Lineage (NCBI taxonomy): Eukaryota > Viridiplantae > Streptophyta > Magnoliopsida > Chloranthales > Chloranthaceae > Chloranthus > Chloranthus sessilifolius. Next base: position 21,838,967 of record CM037590.1, read on the forward strand.
AAGAAGGATAGCTGTATTTTTAAAATTATCAAATTAACCTTCTATCTATCTATTAAGAATGATCTAAAGGTTAGAAAGAATGATACCTTTGATAAAACAAAAATATAAAATCATTATTTACTTAGTGCACTCGATTTGAAGGCCATGGTTATATGGCTGACCCGACCTGATGCCTAACATGAAACCCAACTCAACTGGTAAAACCTCTCAATTTTCATTTATTTTATCCTTACTACTATATAAAAGTAAAAATAATTTCTGTCATATCTTCATGACTAAAATGCCCCTTACTCATATCTAGCAAGTCCCGAAAACAGAGTCCTGAAAATAAGTCCCCGAAAATAGAGTTCTATGATCTATCTATATCTAATTAAACTAGGACTCTTCTCCTAAACAAACTATGATTCTCTCTCTTAAGATGCCCAAATCATCTCCTTCCGCTATTTCCACTTCCCTCTCAATAATAACAACATTAGAATCCTCAAGCTCTTAAGATTCTCCGGTGACTCGGTCGTCCCTGAATCAGAGGAACCTATTTCCAGATCAAATGTTGGGAATCTACTCTCTAACTAGGTAGGTTGGTAGCTTTCTTTGTTAACTTTTTTTTTTTTTTTGAGAAAAACTCTCTTTCTTAACTTAGTATGATTTACAATAAAAAACAATCAATCTAACATGCAAACCCACCACTTTCTTGGAAAAAAAACTTGGATACCCAGAAACCCAATCCACCGTGGATTTTCATGAAATTACAATATCGCCATTGTATATTCATATATAAGATCATAAAAAAAGCAAAAAAAAAAGAGCCCAACCTCAAGGCATTGAAGCCATTTCTTTCTTCCCAAGCTCTTCAAATAGAAAAAAAACAATGCTCAGTTCTAATCAACCTAACATACTTATTCAACGTTGAAACCAGCGGCTTATCGTCGCCATCAAAATTCCTCAACAAATTTCGGACAAGATCTCCGCCGTCCGATCTCTCACCTCCCTCCACTGACCGTTTCTTCAGCCGCGGAGTTGAAATACAAGTAATTCCTTTTATGGGTTTTGTCAGATAGGCCTCCTGAAGCCATGGGCGTATGGGATTGAGGTTAGAATTGGAAGAGTTGGTAAATTTGGTGGAGATGGGAGTCGGAGAGATAGGGTTGGTAGATTTGGGGGCATTTTTTGGGGTTTCGTTGGGGTTTCGATGGATTTGGAGAAATGGGTCATGGGTGATTTGGTTAGTTATTTGGTGGAGATGTAACTAGTCGTTAGATTTGGAGGTGGGGCTCATGGGTTTTAGCAAGGTTTTTGTTTGGTAAATTAGGTGAACTGAAGTAAGGTTTGGCTATTGGTAATTTGGAGTGAAGAGGAGTAAATAAGGGCTGTGAATGGGTTGGGTCAGGTCATGGGTAGAGGAGTTATATGCATGACCCAACCCAGAAATCTGACCCGAACCAATTTAAAATCATATGTTTTCCTTCATTTTAGGAATATTATATACGGAGGGCAGATTTGTTGAGGAAAAGTGTAGGCGGGACATAGTGCGATGTGACTGGTTGCACCAACCTGCATTAATTGAGCTACACTGCACTTGCAGTTATAGGTTCTATCTAAAATTGAATAAAGATCTGACCATCTGATAGGTGTGTGTACCATGATCTCATGATCTATTGTGTGGAAGATTGGAACAAAAGACGATCTCCACCGTCTAGCTCACGACAATCAACTATTTTTTATGGTGGAAATACGTATGTTCTTCACAAAGAAAACTGGTGTAAATAACACTATCCCATTATAAATTAAACAATCCCTCTCCATCACTGCCAATGGGACAACCCAATACTGAGCCCCACCCCACCCAAATTTTTACCACATCAGGCATGTAAACATACCTTGTCGGGTCAGGTCGGGCATGAGAAATCTAACCCAATTGTAGTTATCTCAACCAGTTGTAGTTATCTAAACCAATTGTAATCACTCACGACAATATTTGCTTTGTAATCTTATTTATACAGCTTCTTATTAAATAGTGCCCACTATCTTACCATGCGGGCATGCGCTATCTTAAGATATTGGGTACTATTTTAGAGTGTACTAATTTGATAACTACCACACACATCAATTGTAGTTATCTAAACCAATTATAACCTCTCATAATTATATTTGCAATCTTATTTATACACATTTTTATTAGAGTTGGTGTCCGCTATCTTAAGATAGCATTAAGATACTATTTTAGAGTGTACTTATTTGATAACTACCACATACATCAATTATAACTAGCATCATAAAGATTATTAACCTTATTAAAGCAATTTACCACATAATCTTATCAAGAACCAACTTATACCAATCTGGGGACTCCCAAAAACAGTGAAAGTCAACTTTAACACAGTGTAATGGCAAAAAGATTATTCATAAACTTGATAAAATAAAATATTAAACTTTAATATATCTATCGGGTGATTTGAACATAAAAAAATATAATATTTAAAGGTCCTAATGTCCACGTGCATTTGCACGTGCATTTTTACTAGTTATATATAAAAATATTTGGTCAGGTCGGCTTAGCTTGACCCGATTTTTGCCTAGCCCAACCCAACACAATCCTGGGGGTATTTGCCTGATCTAGTAAAATAATTATTCAGGTTGGACTGTGAACAAGTCGAGTAGATCCGACACCCAACCTGCCCAATCCGAATTTGTTACCAAGTTAGGAATATAAACTTGACCCGTCGAATAAGGTTGGGAATTAGACATCTAACCCATCGTTTAAGGTTGGGAATGAGATATCCGACCTGACCTTCAAGTCAAGTGGGTATGGTCCATAGTTACTTAATTCGTTGATTCGCTTGATTCGAATTTGAGTTTGTATATTTTTAAATGAATCCAATTTGTTGGAGTAGGGTGAGTTTTAAAATTATTTATTAATTATATAAAGTTTTAAGTTTAAGTCATCTCTTTACACTTTTAAAACTTCAAATGAATCCAATTCACGACAATTCGCTTGGTATGCCGAGTTCCATTTGCTATATTCAATTCGCGATTTGTTGGGTGAGTCAGTGAATTAAGAATTATAGGTCTAAGCAACTAATAGATTGTGTCAGACAAAATTTGGGTTGAGTTGACTTAAACTCACCCGATATTTTTTAGATATAAAAACATGAAAAATAGGAGGTTTTTGGTCGAATTTGGTTTTCGGATCGAGTCAAGCATATATCCTTGACCCTTTCGGGTCGGGTCGGGTGCACGCATGTTTTGACGTTCGAGCCATATTTTTGCCAGATCCGACCCGATCCGACCCGGTGACAGCGGCCCTACGTCACTCTCATCCAATGCTAAGGGAAACGAGGGGCGTTTACGTACTGCAATTAACCCTACGCATAACTTAGAGCCATGCCACACCGTAGTGCCACGTGGATGACTTTTGTCCGTTTGTTTTCCACTTGTCACATGCTAGAACAACCTTTTACCGATGCGAGCGAAAAGAGGATGATATGACAAGAGTACCTGCAATCAAAACTCCCGCTTTGCCGTAAACGTCTCCGTCCTTCTTTTTCCGTAATCATCAGCCGAGCGCCGCTTGCTTCTCGGTTTCGTTTACTAGAAATTATACTATGATACAAAATCATCACAGTAGATGGTAGTACCAAATTTTATTGCCATCAAAATTATTATAATCGTGTGGACTACGTCAGTACAATTAACCAGTAAAACCCTTTTTTTGAGATTTTTTTTTGACGGTTTGGATCAAAAGTGTCATGCATCAATTTTAATAGAGAGAAGCGACAGTAATTGTATATATGATTCTTAGATACATGGGATAAGTCTCTCCTTATATTTTTCATTTTTCAAGGATCATGCGAAACGGTCAGCGTTTGACATATCTAGGGCTTTTCCATCCGGCATATTTTCGTCTCCCCGTCGATTGTGTAGGGTTTCTCGGTTTCAGCAACTCACCGCTAGGGTTTCAACAAGTTGTAATTTTTAGAGATTTGCATGATTTTTACTAGAACTCGGAAACAAGATGTAATTTTTTTGCTATTTTGCATAAAATTTTGGTGCAGATTTTGATCGGAAACTTTAAAGAATTTTGAATTTGGTATTTTGTATGTTTTTAGCTATTTTTCTGATGTTTTATGTTTTGAATTTGCAGAATTTTTGTAAATCTTTCCTCTTTTTTGTTATTTTTTTTGATCGGCGAGTAGGTAATATATTCGGAAGATTTTTTATAGAGTGTTTATATTTGCAAATCTTGGTAATTTACACTGCTTGACAGCGAGAGAGAAAATGCTCGACAGCATTCCTGGTGCGGATGATCTGCTTGATTTCAGCTAGAACTTGGGAGAAAAAAAGTATTTTTATTTTATTTTTTGCTATTTAGCTTATGAGTTTGGTGCAGATCTTGACCGGAAACTTAAAAGATTTTCGAATTTTCTATTTTGTATATATATATATATATATATATATATTTTTTTTTTTTCATTTTTTCTATTGTCGAATGTTTAGAATTTGCAAAACTTTTATAAAATTTTCCTTTTTTATTTTTTTTGACAAAAGATCTTTTGTAATGCTTTGTGTTTTAATTTGCAGATCTGCAGGAATTTAGACTGCTTGACAACGAGAGAGAGCACGCTCGTCGGCATTCGTGCAAGGGCTTATGATTGTTTACATGCGTGCTTTTTCTCGTTGTCATTCAGATTGCTCGTAGAATCAAAGCAAACGGGTTTGATTTTTTCTGCTGTTTAAAGCGTCAGATTTGTGCATTAAACGTTCGTTGGGAGCAGCAATGGAGGCTCGTGGAGCTGTTTGGTTGTCATCTTCGCATCGAAACAGGTCCTTCATATTTTGCTTTTCACGTTTTAGTTTGATTTTAGTTTTAGACGCTTTTTTTTTATACTTTTGTTTGAGAATTTTTGTTTTGGATCTGAACCAAAGAGTTATAGGGTTTCTTATCGGAATGATATGATTGGAAGATGATACTTGATTTCTTGCACATCTTTGAATGTGTAATATTAGAAAACCATGCCTCGATAGAGGTATAATGTATTTTGTATAATATATTCAAAAGTTCCAATTTAGTTTCCTTGTTTTTTTTCCTGAAATTTAATTTTTAATTACTGTAATTCGTTTTCTTAGTTTGTTGGATAAATCCAAAAGAGGGCTCATTGATTTGTAGCATTTGTTATAGTTATTTATTACTTTAGAATATAATAAATATTTTAAATAATTTCAAAGAAAATAAAACTTCCTTTTGATTTCTTAGTTTTGTGGGTTGATTTTTAGGCAATAGAATTTCTCAATTTTTGTATACAAATAAATAGTCACATATTGGTCAATGTCAAAGTGGTCCATGCTATTTATAGAAGCTTTTACCTTCTATTATTGTTTGACAATAAAAAGAAAAGAGTGTGCCTGGGGTGCGCCGCCATGTTCGCATGCGTGTGCGTGGTGATTGGCGCTTTAGGCGCACGCACTTTGCATCGCAAGGAGAAGTTTGACTTTTTGACCGGGTTGATCCAACGGTCAAATTATTCATGGGCCGGTTCGGGTCTAATGGGCCACTAATTAGTGGGTTAAATTAGTTCTATTGGGTCAAATGTTGACTGTTGGACCTAACCGTTTCATCACCGCTTATAAAGGCATGCAACTTTTGGAATTTGAATTCGAAAAGGTGCAACGTTTCATATAGCCATTGGATGGAGTGGTTGAAATCTCTGAAAGATATGAGCCGTTCAAAATATGCTGTTGATCCAACAATCATATTGAAAAGACACTTGAAATCTATAAAAGGAGATCTTTGGACACATATTTAGTTGCTCTGAAATCCATCGAATTTTCTTGCATACAGATTTGAGAATTCTCTTGCTTTCTTTTTTTAGTTGGTACTTCATCAGATTGAGTTTTCTGGGGCGATTCTCTACTGTTGCAAAGTAATGGATCGCATCCAAGAAGTCTTACTGTTAGTTATAAACTTGACTCCTTTCTTGTCCGTGTTGCAGACTGACAACGATGGATTAAAATGCCTCGAGGTATGTGTAAAGAGTATTTCTGTTTAAATAAAATATTTCAAAGCTTCAACTTGATTTTTTATCAGTATTAAGTTGTCATTTCCTTGAAGATTAATGAAGTACAACGGCAAAAGGCAGAGTGCGAGATAATCAGCCAAAAAAAAAGAAAAGAAAAACAAAACAATATTACAAACAAGAAAAAGGAAAAAATAAAAGAAGAAACAGGAAAGGTGAAGACATCAATGAATCCTTCCAGAAAGGGGACGACACTGATTATCTCGCTCCAAGCCATGAAATCCGATCCATAAAATGTCACTACAGCTGGCTAAGGTACTCCCGCTCGAGTAGTAACTCCTCAACAGATGAAGCACAACAACTAGGTGAGGACAAGAACTACTAGGAGATATCATCCAAGACCGAGTCAATCGTTGCTATGTAAGTCCCATACTTCCTTGCAAATATTCTTTTATTCCACTCCTTCCAAGTACCTTAAAAAATTGCAATTGGAAGCGATCTCCAGAGATTGGCAATGTTCTCTTCAAAAGGAAAATTAGACCATTCGGTCAATGTAGTAGCGTAGGACTCACCACTGAAATATACACATTTTTGGGACAGACATACCTCTTTTGCAAAGCTAGACATAAGTTAGGATTCTATCCCAAGCAACTTCCTACGTAAAAAATTTAGCTCGCATGGGGATTGTCAATTTCCACTCTTTTTTCCATGGAAGGACAACAAGTGGTCTTTTGCTTAAGAAGAGGTAGAATGATTTCACCGAAAGGATCCTTTCTTCTCCATTTCCACACCTTTCTATCTAGTCTATCACTCATAGCCTCTCCCTTTCTTAACTCCTCAAGCAACTCAAAAAGTCCCCATTCTCATCCTCCTTGAGATTGCGCCAAAGATGCATGTTCCATGCATATCCACTTTTATCTCTCTCCCATACAACCCTCACCGATGCATTTTTGTTTATTGCCAGTCCAACAATCATGGGGAATCTTCTGGAAACCTTGGTCTTCCCACTAGCAATCTTTCCAGAATCTAACCTTATCGCCAACCCCCACATGATAGGCAATACACTTGTAACTTCCACCAACCCGATCCTAATTGACCCCTCGGTCCGTTAACACCACAACCAGACCTTCCCTTCCATATTTTCTGATTATATCCTCAGTCCACTAGGACTAACCTTCCTCACTCACCCTCCATAACCACTTCCCCAACAAGGCCATATTTAAGTTTCTAATAGAGTTTATGCCCAAACCTCCCCATTTCCTTGACACTTGAGCCACATCCCTGTTAATAACATGAATTTTTTTCCTTGGATTTGTTTCCACTGTAGAAAGTTCTGTTGGATTCTTCCCAACCTTCCCATCATCGTCTTTGGACATTCGAAAATTGACATGAAATAGATTGGGAGATTTGATAGGGTTGATTTGATGAGCGTTAGTCTCCCAATTTTTTATAATAGGGAGCCTTCCCATCCCATGAGTTTTCAATCGAAGCTCTCAATGATAGGGTTCCAACTAGACACGAGTTTTTCCTATCCAAGAGGAATCCCCAAATATGTAGTTGGTAGCCTGTCCCACCCACAACCTAAGATCCTACTAAGCTCGTCATTTCCTTATCCTCAACCTAAGATACTAAAATACCGAAGATTTTGGTATTTTAGTATTCATCTTTTGTGCCCAAGACTGCTCAAGGCTGCTTCATACCGTCTTAACAACGACTTTCATATTCGTAACCTCCCCCTTTACCGCATAGCAGAAAGTTATAGTATTGTCTGCATATTGGAGATGTGTCACCTGCTAATAATTCCTCTCCACATTAAAACCCTGGAACAACCCTTACAATGTCACATTTTGTATGATTCTAGATAAACCTTCACCCACTATTTTGAAGAGAAAAAGGAGACAACGAGTCTCCTTGTCTGAGTCCTTTAGAAAAACCTTTGGGAGCCCCGTTGATTATGACCCAGAATCTCATTGTGAATACATAATTGCCAATCCACCTACAACATCGACTCCCCCCATCTCTCTAACATATAGACCAAGAACTCCAGTTTACATGGTCATAGGCTTTTTCCATATCTAGTTTGCAAAGGATGCCATGCAAACCAGATTTGTGCTGGGTATCAACACACTAATGTGCCCCCACAACCCAGTCCAAAATTTGTCTACTATCCGCAAAGGCACCTTGGTTTGGAGAAATAATCTTTTCAATGAGTGGCCACAACGGCACAACCTATTCACAAGCACTTTTGCAATGATTTTATAGACATTCTCCAATGAACTGATGGACATATAGTCTTCAATCCTTTCCTCCCCAACCTTTTTGGGATGATAGAAAGGGAAGTGTTATAAATACACTTTTCCACTGTTCCGTTCAGGGACAATTCTCTAAAAATGTCCATGATCTCCCCTTTCAGGAGCTTCCAGAAGTGTTTGTAGAATTGCATTGTAAACCCATTTGGACCAGGTGCTATATCACCACTAACATAAAAAAATAGCCTTATGCACCTCCTCAATCTAGAACTTCCTTTCAGTTCTCTCCATATCCTCACATGAGATGTGGTTGAACTCAATGCCATCCACAAGGGGTCTCTCCCATTATTCATCTTGATATAGCCGTTCATAAAACTTGACCATCTCCTTAGTTATCGACTTCTGATTATCGATCAAGGTGTCTCCCACTTTTAGTCTCATGATGCCATTGCATGGAAGAATTTACTGTTTCCAACCCCTTCTTTCAACCACCTAATATTTGCATTTTGTTTCCATAAAATTTACTCCTCTTTGACCTTTCGATTGTATTCTGCCATCATTTCTTTCCTCCTAGCTTCTTCTTTGCCACCGGCCAATCTCCTCTTTCCTATCAATACTTGGTATTTCCTCTAGAATCTCCTTCATCCTAGTTTGTGCGTTTTGAATTACCTCAATATTCCATTTCTTAAGTTCCTGTTTAAGCTTTTTGAGCATATGAGAAAATTTCTTTTTAGCACTACCAACCACTTCCCAGGATCTCCATTGGTTTATATCTAAATCATCAAAGTCTTTATGCATGAGCCACATGTTTTCATATCGGAAAGTGTTTGGCCCCCATTTCGCCTCTCCAGAGCTCAATAATATTGGAGAATGGTCCAAGATAGGCCAAGGTGATGTTGCGAGTTCCAAGTTCTATGTATTTGTTTCTACTGGATCAACTTGATTTCCTTTGCCCACTCCCAACCACAAAAACCTATCCAGCCTTGATATTACTGGATCAACTTGATTTCCTTTGCCCACTCCCAACCACAAAAACCTATCCAGCCTTGATATTACTGGATCAACTTGATTTCCTTTGCCCACTCCCTTAAATTTTAATAAGGTTTGCACATTCTTAATGAATTAATGGTAGCGCACTGTAGGGTATGAAACCCTAACCATCCTGCTTTATAGGCTATGTGGCGTCCCTTTTTTTTTTTTTCTGTTATGAATTCAAATCATCAAAGTGGCATATATAACATAATAGGAACTGAAAGCCCAAAAGACATGCTCATCAAAGGAACTAACCATTCGATTGAGGCACTTTAATATGGATCATTTTCATATAGGATCCATATTGAAGTGCTGGTATTGGGTTGTACAAATCCTCTAGTGGGCATTTTTTTGGGCGGGGTATATCATATAATGACTTTTTTCACTTTGGCAACTTGGATTAGGAAAAACAATGTGTGCCAGATGGCCTTGAAGTGGGATAGTGAGGTGTTAATATCTCAACTCGATGGTGACTAGAGTGAATATCTTTGTTAATTTAACTACAGAGATATTGGTCTTTGGAAGTGTAATTGCAATCTTACTTATTCAATCCCTTACCAATTCACAAACTGGTTTGTTGTGAGCTGGTTTGTGAATTGGTCCAGTCCGGTTAGGATTGGCTGGTTCACTCAATTCAGACTTATTTCTGTCTGTAAGAGTTGGTATTAGTTGTTTGACCTGTGCACCAATGACAGTGGATTGGCAAATTTTCCTCCATTACATTGGCTAATTGGTCAAACCTTGGCGATTCACATACAATTATGAGCGTCAAATTAGTGAAAGTTCGTTTCTTACATTTCGCTGATTTGCCACTCATAAAATATTTTTGCATCTGTCAACGTTTGACCAGTTTGGCCGAGGGATATTGACATATGCTCCATGCTTGTTGCATGCATAGGTCATCGAATGCTAACTTCTTTTTCGTAAACAACAAAATTTGAATGGTGGGAGGATTTGTACTTAGACTATATATTTGCAAGCAGTATGTCAACAAGTCACTAAGTATCTGTTAGTTAAAAAAAGGTAGCTATTATATAAATATGTAATTCTCATTAAAAACTCATCATACTGCTTAGTGAACTAGGGTTTCCTCCCCTCTTTTGGCAATAGCGAACTGCAAACCTAAATTTGAATGACTGAATTGTTGAAGCAGGTAACATTTATTTATTGTGGTTATTTTGAATAATTCCTAAATAGGTCCCAGATTTGTAGCAGCCACATGTATTGACTATAGTTCTGTATTCGTCGGCTACAAAATGTCAAAAACTCCATTATTGGTGATATGTATCACTTCTTTTTTACAAAAGAAAGGAAGAAAGATACAAAAAAAGTATTAATAAAAGACGGAAGTCCTTCCTCGACAGGAGAAGGGCCGTTGTCGGACTGGAACAAAAAACGAGAGCTAGTTGTTAGAGGGAAGACAAGGCTCGTGAAGTGGGACTCCACAGTAGTAATAACAAGATTATATCGGATACTTATAATATTATCGGTTTTGATAGGCTGAACAATATAAGTATTTATTGTATGGATCTATACTATTACATTTATCGCCTCATCATAACCAATTGCGATGGATGTTATATACAACTGATATGTGAAGAACTGATCCCTAGTGATTATTTTATTATTTTGTTCATTCACGATCTCAGAAATTTAGAATGGCCTTCCTTTTTGAAATATTTTTCAGCTGGGAAAGGTTCAGGTGTGAATTTTACTCACCCGTCAGTTTGCAGGTATTGTGTGACCACCTCCTGCAATTATACCTGCAGCACCAGATCATTATCAAATGGTGCAGTCTGCCATATGCTCCTTGCTGAATTATTCCCTTAATTGTTTGGTTTAATGCTAGGCTTTGTAGTTCTTGTTATTTGTCATTTTATCGCTAACCTTCTATTAGTTGGCATGGATGCTATTCACATAACAGTGATGTGATAACTAATATGCTTTAAAAAGTTTTTCTGGGGATAGATAACGGGGGGAAAGGGACCCCATCCTAGAATAAAAATAGAAGCTACAACCTATGAAGAACAGACAAACGATTTTTTTGAAGCGAATACACCAGCTTCCCGCAAGCCTGCTTTGGTGAGGAAGTCCGCAGCCATTTACCTCTCTCCAGACATGAGATATGGAGAGGGAAGAAAATTTATATGTTATAGCTTTAATGTGGTCAATCAGACCCATGAGTTGCAGAGGGTCTCCTTATCACTGTGAAGACAATCTACAGCATTCATGGAGTCGCTCTCTACAATAACTTTATCAATTCCCATCTTGACTGCGATCAAAAGTTCTATATTACAAATATTGCCACTAGTTGAGGGCCCTTTAAAGCAGCAACAATAGTTCCATTGCTATCCTGAATGAGGCGAATGAGGTCTCCAATGCCCGCAGAAGGGGGAGCAAAAGATGCATCTGTGTTGAATTGAAAGATCCAGGGGGAGGGGCGCTCCACTGACATTTGATAGGGTCCCTACAAGGGTGCACATCATTCAGATTCCAAGTTAAGGAGATTAAGCTATCATCCTGGCCAATTCTGCAGCCATCAACTGCGGAAGAGACAATAAACCTGATTTTCTTGAGGAGATCCTTTTTATGCATGGAATGCCTTAAAAAATCTGGGGATTTCTTTCAGCCCTTAGGAATGGCTGCACACAAAGCAATTTTTATGAGGGCAGATCTGCGGCAATGGGTTTTACTTCCAGCATACATCGATGAAGCTCTTCCTGTAAGGTACCAATCGAGCCCAAGTGAATGCCCAACCTACCTCTTAAAGATCTCCAGACCCAAGCCGAGTAGGAGCACCCAAGAATAGGTGGTTAATTGTCTCGCAGTCTGACCAGCACAGGATGCATCTAAAGGGATTTAAGAGGAACATGGAATTCATTTGCCCCAGATGAATTTGCACCAATCAACCAGATCAAAATCAGGTTTGAACACTTCGAAGCCTCCTTGTTTGTAAGCCATGTGCATTCGGCTTTTTAAAATGTCATTCTAGATTTCGGAAATTCTCACCGTAGAGGGCAGCGGTAGGTTCCATTCTCCATTGTCCACTTTAATACTTAATAACTTATAAATTTAATATTCTAGCATTTTAATTCTCTTTCATCACTTTATGTGAACAGTAATACGATTTTTGGTTATGATTTATAAAATTGTCAGAGTTGTCAATCTTAATCCTAGGTAACACTGTACACAATTAAAGACATCCTGATTTTATAATCATGTATACTGTATTTATTCATTATGGCACTTCTCATGATTGTATTCTTTTATTTATAAACAATGCATGGTTTTATGTTGTATGATTGGAGAGATTCGTGTCAAATTCTCTTCAAGTTTTTGACATGTTCACCCTCCTCATTCTGCTTATGGCAATTGTGGTTCTACTACAGCTGAGATAAGAAAATGGGTGATGAAGCCATCTCATTGTATCTTAATAAATGCTGCACTTATGCTCTTTTTATTGGTTTTGTTGCAAATAGAATTTGCATCCTGAGGTTTGTGGCTGGATTAATTAGAATAATGTTCTCATTTAGTGCACTTTATTTATCCTTATAAGGATTACAGTTGTTGGGTACCGTGTTTAGATTGAACTGCAAATTTAAACATGCATTTAACTAAGGTCAATTTAAGCATGGCATGGGATTTCACTCTCATGCAAGTTGAGATATGGGATGAAGTGGTATGAGAGAGATTCCTACCATCATCACCGCCACACACACGTTTCACCTTTTATTCAGGGCAGGTGCGAATGGCCTAAAATTTAAGAAATATGATATGAGATCTCAAGAGAGGACAGTGGGTGAGGTTATTTTCTGTTTTTTTTTGGCATCGGTAAAAATTGGTGAGACTTATCTTTTTGTTCTTTTGTTATCTTTTTTTTTTTTCTGTTTCTTTTTCTTCAATATTTTTGGTCATTTATAGTTCAAATATGTAAGGGGAGAGACATAGAAGGGGAACCAAGTCAATTGGTTGTTAACGCTCTCTATCAAAGTTGGAAGAAAGCATAAGGATTAGATGGGATTTATAGAAAATCCAGGATTTTGATGAGAAGAATGAACATTAAGACTAGATATGATGGGGTTGTAAACTGTGACGGAGAAAGAACACTGTGGTTCCATCACTGGTGGAGTCTTGAAATTTTCCACTTATTGATTGAAGAGTTTTTTTTTTCTTTATCTTCCCTTATTCTCTTTATGATGAATTTAAATAGAAGCCTTATTCACTATACTATGTGTTGCCTTGATGAACCTTTGGAGTCATGCCCATCCTTTGCACCGTACTTGATAAAATGGATCTTATTTCAAGAGGTAGACATCTCCAACCAGAGGACTTTGATTCGGAGTGTCATAACCCATTCCTGAATGGGCATGTGGTTTCCCAGTTTCCTCTTGAGGGGCTGCTTAGGTTTACCAATTTTTTTTTTAAAAAAAAAAACAAGACCGAGCAGTACCACTGAAATAAATGCCATTTCTTGTTTAAGGAAAGAATCTATCCCAACAATTACTTTTATAGAAGTCTCAACCTTGTAACCAAGGATCTATGGCACCCAGATATGTATGAATACAAATACGGGCATAGATATCTGGAGAGGGGTACAACTTAACATATCTAAACTCTAGATGTATCTGTACAATATCTAAAATATAATATATAACGTATATGATTTTATATATTCTGGACATTATTTTACGGTCTTTATGTTGTGCTTCTATACAAAACACCCTATATAATTTTAGAAGACACGAAAATGGAATATTGTTAAGTTGTAGAAAGTGAGGTACCAGAATTAGTATCATATTGTATTGTGTCGGATACAGCGTGCTACGCATGTTGGGGGTTCTATTACTTATTTCCAGTTCCTCATCTTAGCTAGGGGTTCTATACTACGATTGGTTATTCTTTTAGTTGCTCTTTGAGCTCTGAGATCATACAAGGGGATCGGTGTAGTGCCAAAAGTGTATCAATATCTTAGAAAAAGTACATAGAGAGGTTTAGAAAATGATATGCCGGGGTTCAAAAGCTGCCTGCGCCTATTCCTTATCCAAAGCAGGCACATACTATGTTAGATGGTTGTTATGTAAGCAACTATCCAGTCATGTCTTCCTGAGAAGTGGGTACTCTACCCATAAAAATGAACTTTGGCGTGGGTAATTGATTTGTGGTTTAATACTTAAATACTGACTTTTATATTTATATTTTTTTCTTGGATATGGAATAATTCTTACTCCATTGACATTGTTTGTAACAAGTTTTGCCATTTGGTTTTCGAAGCATATATGTTTTTTTGTAGATTAGGTATTTACACTCTCAGGTGACAACTAACTAATTAATTTCAAGTGATGGGAATGGAAATCTACATAAAACCCTTACAATGATCAAAGATAGATGCCACGGACTAATTAATTACAAGCGATGGCCATCTACAGAAAATACTTACAATGATTAAAGATGGATGCCATGTGGTCTACTGGGTGCATCTCATTACACTGTAAAACTGTCATAGGAGTCTGTCTCATTAGGTAAAAGGTTCAGGCATGTTAGTCCTCATCCAGTCAATTAATTTTGTTTCTTGAGATATGATTTTTGCAAGTGAGCCATCTAGAAACAACTAATGACATTATATTTTCTCACTCGGGTTACATTTGCTTATATAGGCGGGTATGCAAGGAGTTGGACACTAATTTTTTTTATGAAGAGTACATCTGTTCGTGCCTACAGGTTTACTGAAAGCGCTTACGTCCAAAATTCTGTGAAACCTGTTACACAATGGATCTTGAGACCATGTGTGTACCATCAGATGGTCTGTTTTTGTTTCCTCGTGGCACAAATCCCAAAAAATGGCCCTAAAAACACAAACCATACATCACACTCAAACGTGATTTTTACGAGCTTTTTTGGGATCCGTATGAAGTGGAATAAAAAACTGACCATTTGATGGTAAGATCATGGTCTCAAGATCTGTTTTGTGGAAGATTAGGCGGGATATACGATCTCCATCGTCTGATTTCAAGCAGTCAATGGGTTTCACTAGGTTTTGGACGTAGGCGCTTTTAGTAAACCTGTAGGCACAAACAGTGGTACCCTTTAATGAATGGCAATTCAGTATATGGATGCAGGCAAGCTTACATTTAAAGCACTCTTATATTCTTTTTGTTTCGGTTTTTTTGGTTTTTTTATATTATTTTACTTTTGGGCAAAGCATCTATCTGCCCGTCTTTAATGAAGTTACGTATATACTTTAATTAGAAAAATATGTAAACTGGAGTTCGCTTAATTACTATTGCCGAAATTAAATTAAAACTTTATGCAGTTAGGTTTGCGACCAGGAACTCTTCAGCATTTTTCTATTAGTGATGGTGGCATGAGATTTGTTGATGGGAAGCTTGAGATGGCTGGTATACATTATGCTGGCAAGGTCAACCATGCAAGAGCGTTTGCAGATAGTTGTTCGAAGGTTAGTATAAAATTAGATACTATATTTAATGTGCTGCACTTCTTGGAATGGCTCTGATGAAAAGATGCAGACACACCATGTTGTTACCTGCATTCTCTGCAAATGCAGCTGGCATTGAATGGAACCCATGGGTATTTTGCATCCTGAAATATCTTTGATTGAACAACGATTGCCCTCAAGTTGGTGATCTTGGATATACCAGTATGTGTGATGTAATCTTTCTGCAGCATCTTTTTTTTTTGCCATAATGTATTTATGGCTATAATTTGTTTATAAAAGACTGCAGATTACCCAACACAGTCCACCATTTTTACTTTTATATAGGTCACTTTTGGGATGTGTGCCATGTGTAATCAATATCTAACCGTCTGATAGGTGCGCCATGATCTTAAGATCAATCGTGAGGAAGATTGGAACAAAAAACTATCTCCATCATCTGATTCAAATCAGTCAATGGTTTTCGTCTGTGGAAAAATTGTGTGGTACTTACTATTAAACGGGTGAGAATAGCCATACCTACTCGTTCTTGGAGGTGAAATTTTCTACTTTCTTAGATCTCCTCCATCCCTTTTTGGTATTTTGGTCTCCATGCTATCTAATTCCTTGGATTTTATTTTCTTTTGAATCAACGTCGCCAGTTTTTATTCATCACGGTTTGTTAATGGTGCACTTGTTCTTTTCTCTGATTTTATGCTTAAATTTCTACTCCACTTTTTCTGCAGCCGATGCAAAAGTCGATGGGATCGTTTCAGCTTGTAGATGGTTCCTATAGGATGGAGATGGAAAGACCCAAGTGAAATTTCCCTTTTTTTTTGAACAGGTAGATCTAATATTAATGGTAGAAACAAATCGCACCCACATTACAATTGCTTTTTTTTTTGTGCAAAGTAATAACAATGAAGTTTGTTGTATTTTATTCTGTTTCTCCATTAATGAAAACCTTGCTTGATTTCAAGAAGGGAGCCATTACTTGCACACGCTTTTCAAGTGATTGTATCGAATTTAAAAGAAAGACTTGCAAATTTGGCGACGTCTACTATGTGAAAACACCATGTAAGCCGTTTGATTTGAAAGCCATGATTTAAAGATATCAATTGCAAAAGACTAGAACAAAATGTAATTTTCATCATTTGATTAAATGGAGTCAAAGGCTATTATATAATTCAACAGTTGACTATAATAGATCATACAACAAGTATCGTGTTTTGCTCCAATTTTATGTAACAGAGATCTATTGATCATGAACTTCAAATCAGATGGCCCATATTGCAAGTCCCTAAAATACCAAGTCTTTCTTTAAATTCGGTGCAGTCACTTGAAAAATGTGTGCAAGTAATGGTTCCCTTTCAAGAATTATTATTTTTAGCATCATTTATTGTGTGTTTGATTAATTTAGTACCCTTTTAGCAACATAAGTGACGTTTATCAAACTTATGTGGAGCCATTTCGCAGTTTTTATTTTATTTTATTTGTGGTTGTGCATCCAAATAGGGGGTAAACTATCCATCAAACGGCAAAAACAAACTATATAAAATTAAAATTCCAGCGTTTTTGAAAATCCAAGTGGTTGTTGGGGAGTTAGCAAAACTGTCCAAAGAGCAGCTATGATAATTTTTAAGCTTGTGTTTGTAACTATCATCTCCCCGACCATGCAAAATTACTGAGGATAACTTCAAATTTAGGGCTGATGCAAACCACTTTTGGAACATGGTTTCTACTTGCTAAAGCCTGAAGGAACCAAGATTGGGTACTTCCACTTTTGATTCTAAAAAGGAAGCAAAATCTGCTGAGTTATGGGGTCATGGGAAACAGAGAAAAAGGGAGCAGCGACAGAGGGGCGTAGCCAGGAATTTTTGTTGGTGGGGGCTACAAATGAAAAAGAAATATACTTAATAGAAACTCTAGAGTTAAATGGGGGCTTGAGCCGATTTGGGGGCTTCTACATCATAGATTTGAGGGCTCATATACAAACAAAGGTTGTATAAGAACCGTACTTAATAGAAACTTTAGATTTAAATGGGGGCTTGAGCCCCCACACCCTTCTATGTGGCTACGCCAGTGGCGACAGGTTAGGAATAAAAGAAAACTGAGGCTTTATTTACACATGATAGTTAAAAATTTAAAGTTTCATGTGCAAAGTACGGATATTTCAGATGTTGCAATTGCTTGAAAAAACAGAACACCTAGCTCAGATTTGACTTTATTTATCTTTTAATGGTTATCCTTTATTTTGTTCGATGGATCTTCTTTTGTTTAGCAAGTTGTTTAGCATCAGATGGTCATTCAGCTGAAACATTTATTACAACATGCTAATGCTTGCATCCATCTCATCAGCTGCTAAATATAGATATTCTGGAGACTTAGTCAGACTTATGGAAGTCTGTAATCCAAATCTGATACTTTTAAAGCATGATTTATTAATTATGTATGGAAAATTAGTGTTAGATATTTTCCAGATGGCAAATTAGTAATTATCTTTGGACCCATAGAGGCCTTTAGCCACTTACGGTCATAAAACAATGACAACAAGCTGGGTATTCTATCTTTAGAGGTTGAAATGTCCTTAAAACCATGGTATCAAAACTCGGTTGATAACGATACGCTGTCAATGATACATATCGGTTTTGACGGGAGCCGATATCGATACCACTCCGGTAGATATCTGAATCATGGGAAATGAGCCTCAATGTTCTTTTTATTGGGGCAACCTTTAAATTTCCTCTTATATGTTCATTCCTAATTATGTACTTTTGCGTTAAACCCTACATCCACCCAATCGTCCATATTTCATCCATATGTGTGCTTTGTTGTCTTGTCTCCTCTTCTTCGTAGTCGGATGCAAACTTATAAAATCAGGTTCATCCCTATAAATACCTAGCATATTATCCCTTTGGCCAATAATCATCTCTTCTTATATATCTTTTTTGAAATGCTTGTTTCTATTTTTTGAATTAATTTTCAAAGGCTCTTGACCCCTTTGTAGGCTTTTAGTCAATTTTCGGTTGACCGCCTCCCCTACCTGGAATAAAGTGATCTTCCACTTTGCTTCCTAAAATTTAAACAGAAAAGGGAAAACAAAATGGAAACATTAGAAAGGCGAGGGTGGAAAGTGGTGGATGCATCAAAGGTGAGAGCGGTTTTCCAAAGTCCCATGACTTTGTTGTCTCCTTGCAAATAGCCAATGCCTTGGACAACAACGAAGTTGATGGCACTGGGCAATGCCCGTCCAAATCTATGCGCACCTACTGTATTTGCAGCCTGGTAGAGTTGGATCTCAGTGCTAACGTAAGTAAAATGATCTATAATTCCTGTTAGTTATTCGTAACTTTAATACTGCCTGTAAAAGAGTTTTACCCATATCACCTGTATTTACGAGTGAGCTTGTTTGAGATGTATGAAGAAATTTCCAGATCGTAACTTCTGCCTTGGATCATACATGCAGGTTTTATTTCAAGATGCAACCAGAAATTCTCCCCTTAGAATTGAGGATCCGCTTCCATCCATTCATCTCCTGATCAGGGAAGAGATTCTATGGACGTTGAGTGATGGTTGCAACTGTGATTGCAGGGACAACAATGATGGTGACAACCCTGACGGCGATGGCACAAAAATAATAATGGTGGCTATATTTATTTTGGATGCGCCGAAGTAATAGCATATATTAGCAACCATCACGGAAGTACGGAGGCACCAAAGTCCGAAAGGAAAATAGTCAGTGATTTATTTGATTGATTAATGGTTACACTGAAGCCAGAATTGACTAATGGTTTGGAATGCATTGGCAAAAGATGGGCATAATTTGATAAACCTCAGGTATCAATATGCCAATTGAACAAATTTTTTTGTCTGAAGCTATTTTCCCTACACAACGGAGTCGTGCTGTCATAGTTTAACAATTGTTTGTATGGCATTTAATGAATCAATGGAATATGTTTGCATTTTTATCAACTTATGCTATATAATGTGTGCATCAGAACACTAATACCAACAGTTGTATTTAGTTTTAATGACTAATATTCAAACTCTCCGATTGGATGTGGGGATGGCTCACATCCAATTGTGGACATGATTCTTTGGCTAAAACATTTTCCAATGATCGAGTGCTGCCAAAATGATCATAAATTGATGCCACATGGCATATTAGGAAACCACACTTCAATGGTGTGAGATAAAAAATTCTAATTTAGTGGGGTGGTAGATCGTTTAAGAACCAATTAGAGTTTAAGCATCGGTCATGAGCCATTATCCCATTCAAAAAACATATTTATAGGGTTAGGTCCTTTCAATTCAAAACCTCGCATATGTTGGGAAGTGTGGATTTGTTAAGCTGTGGGTGCAGAATCTAAAATTACTTCTCGTGGGACAATTCAACAAGAAGTTAATTGGTCCCCCAAATATCACAACTTCTTGCTGGACAATTCATTGCTAAGTTGTAACTTCTGGCTGGATAGTTCAACAATAAGTTATTAGCTTCTCACACCTCAGCTTCGTCTAAATTTTTGAGAGCTGGGAATAAAATGCTCTCAGATTTCTTATATTATTTTAAAGGGATTTTTGCATTTACCCTTAAGATGTCATATTTGCACTTTGGCTCCCCATGTTTCACCTATTTACACAACGACCCTTGCTTTTGTGTTTCCTTTACTAATTCTCTCATATTGGTGGCAGATCAGGTACAAAACTAATCTTTGACTCTTCTAAATCAGACAATAGAAATTGTTTTTCACCACAATCTTCCACACATTGAATCTTGAGATTAGAAACTTACTTTCAGGCGGTCATATTTTGATTCCACATGGTGATCATGGGTGTACATTAAACACGAGTCTTGGATGACTTTTCGAGATATGTGCCATGTGAAATCAAAATCCGATCGTCTAATTATAGGTTAATGATCTCAAGATCAATTAGATTAAAGATCGGGGCGATAAATAATCTCCATCAATTGATTCAAGATAGTGAAACATTATTTTGCTGGAGAATCCATCATTATGGAGGGTAATAAGTAAATGAAGGTCACAATGTAAATACATCAAATATGGGGGCTGTGTGCAAATAAGACATATCTCGGTGGGGGGGCGGGGGGGGGGGGGGGGAATGTACGGCCTTCATCGTCCTACCTTTAGGGCCACATGGAGAACTTTTTTAGGTTCGTCCGAATTCTTCATGTGGCTAAACATTTGAAGATCCACCCAACCAAAAAAATCATCTTCTCAAGCTATCAAATCTTGAAGTTTAAGTGGGCCTCTATTGATATCTAATGTAGGGTTTATATTAAAGTGCTTGGATCTAAGCGATAAGAGCTGTGTGCCATGTGGCACCATATGACTTAAAAGTGCGAAGTCGAGGGTTTTACATTAAACCTAAATCCTTTGATCAATGAGAATGGATGATCCGTTAGGTCAATTGGTATGTATGCCTTTGAGATTGATTGCTCAAACAAAGGATCAAGTACAATGATGAGCTGATTTATTTAAACAAAGATACCTAATTGCAACGTAATAAAATTGGAATAAGGGTTCTCGCGGACGTTTATACACTAAAATGGTGTTTTAATAATCTTATACCATTAAACTATATTTTTGCCATTATACCATTAGTTTACTATTGGGCTAAACGGCACACATCTCTCGCTAATCTTAGTGGTCTAAGCAGCCATTACTCATATGTCTCAGTCAAAGAATCATGCCCATAAGTGATGGTGATCCATCCGATTGATGAACTTTTAAGTCAATCTTAAAAATGAGGACACTACTTATATTAGAGTGCATAAATGGGATGGTTTAAATCTTTTAAAAAGTGTAATCTTCAAGCTCACCACTGTTAAATCTATGAGCTATTATTTTGATGACTTAGATTATTCACAGCTTACACCTTAAAGGTATAAGATTATTTAAACGCCAAAATTTTATATAGCAAGCAAACTAAAACAAGCACTAATATGGACCATTGAAAAATAATAATTAAATAGGTTTAAAGTCCGGCATCTCTTCCCTCGGATTCGGTACATATGTGGGTACGAGTCCACTTATTAGAGGCCTAGAGATGGATATAAACTTTACTCAAAGCGAGTATATATATATTTAGACATTGTTAAACCAGGACATAGTTTATGCTGAGTATATATATATATATTTCGACATTATTAAATTAGGACATAGTTTGTATAGACAAGTACATGCGATTGATATGGCATCTCACAATTGGTTGCATAGGTGGTGGAACTCAATTAATATAAGTCGGTGCAATCAGTTATATCGCGCCAAATCATTGGCCTGCACTTTGTCTGTATTAAATATGTCCTCACTTTATAATTTTCATATATATATATATATATATATATATATATATATATATATATTTGTAGACATATCTAGACTAAGCAAATTTGCTGCCCGGCCCGGCCTTTTGACTGGCCTACTTGCTTTGCTCCTCCACAGGCACTTCTATTCTCACGGCGCATTCTAGAAGGGCCCAGTAACGGTTCTTGTGGCTGCACAGCTTCCTTCTCAAACTCGGAGTCGTGGGCGCTATACAATCCGAAAAAGCTGAAGAACATACCTAGAGAGATGATGGCATGTGCAGCAGCACCACTGGCCATCGTACACGAGGTATTTTATCCTTCAAATGCCACTTACTAAGCTGGCTCTTTGATTAACAAATCCATCTTTAGTAAAGATATTATGTTTTTGCAGGTTTTGGGTTTCAGGCAGAGAAGAAAGATGATTTGTATAGCTATGGTAGTTCATTTATTTATTTATTTTTGTTTTTTAAACTGTTCTTTCATTGGTTTTTAATTTTTATATAGTAAGATATTGATTTTTGGTAGTATGTGGCGTTTATTTGTTTGTTTGGTTCTTTATTTATAATACTAATGCTGCTTCTATAAAATAAAAATAAAAAATACTAATGCTGCCTCTATAAAAATAAAATAAAAATACTAATGCTGCTGCTACTAATACTACTACTACTGCTAATAATAAAATAATAATAATAAGAGGGTCGGGATGCCACGTGGCACACAACCCGAAGATCAGGTACCATTGCAACTTACCCAGGCACGACGTACCATGTAAAAATATAAAGAGGGGTTATCCGCATTTGAAAATCTGGTCAAAGTTTGAAAAATAATGAACCAAGATGGGTGGACATTACCCTATATTTGACCTAAAATTTGAAGGGCAAAAATGTCTTAACAATCAAATTCCTTTTAATATATTAAAGTCATGTGCCGTGTGGCTGTACACTCCAAAACGGGTGTTGTTTTGGAGCTCACATGCCACGTGGCATCTGATCTAGCTCCCGAGGGTTGCGATTAGGCGCTACCCCATTGGTACCGACTACCAACCCTTAACCCTAATAATAATGGGTGGTTCAAACTTTGCTTTCATCCTACGGACTAGTTCTTTCCCCCAAAAGGTGTTGGGATACCATGTGCATCAAATAATAATGTTAATAATGATTATTATTAATATAATTATTACTATTACTATTATTATTATTATTATTATTATCACACTTATACAAATCTTTCTTTTTTCCAATTCGATCTGATCCATTTGTTCATAGTGCTATTTACCCGATGGCAGATATTTTGGAATTCCTTTAATAAAGGAGCAAATAGTCATTTTTGAAAGACCTTATTCTCTAGTCAATTCCTCAAAGAAAACTTGTGGGTGTTTCTTCCACAATGGAATCTACTAAGTAAGCTTTCGAGTGAGTGTTTGCATAATCATCTTTTGTCCGAAGAAAGAATTCGTTGCAGTATGACCATACATAATTTCACGACTACCATCCTATGTTTTTGAATTCCATGTTTATTACTGCTACCTAAGAAGGAGACGACCGAGGAAATTAAAGATTTTAGGCCAATAAGTCACTTAGTAGCGTGTACAACATCCTAGCTAAAGTGTTGAATAATAAGTTTAAACCTCTTATGGGCTTGATTATATTGTAAAACTAAAGGGAATTTGTGTAATGTAGACAATGCTGGATATTGTGGTGGTTGCGCATGATGCTATTGACTCCCATCACAAGTGTAAGATTCCTGCATTCGTTTGCAAGGTTGATATGGGAAAAGCCTATCATAGGGGTGTAATGAGGTTTTCTTGAGTATGTTCTTCACAAGATGAGATTGAAAAGTAAATGGAGAAAATGAATTGAGGGCGTTACATGTCGGCTTATTCAATCATAGTTAATAATGCGGCTAAATGTTACTTCAAGAGCTCGAGGGGTCTTAGACAGGGATACCTACTCTCTCCTTTTCTTTTTAACATAGTTCTTGGGGGGGGGGGGGGGGGGGTTTGGGGTGCGTGGGTCAATAGGCTACTTCATAGAGGAACCAAGACGGGATATTTTGCGGAGTTTAAAATTGATAGGAACAGCCCATCCATATCTCACTTACAATTTGCGCATGATACCATAATATTTTGTGGGGCGTCTGAAGAAGAATTGTGGTATGTTACAGCATGTCCAACCCAAGACGGTATTTCCACATCACCGTAGGTAACGACCCTATTTGACGTTGAAGTCAAATAGTAGCATGTCTAATTCAGTCTTCAAATCCACGTGGATTTGAAGCTGTAGCCAAATGGGTGCCCGGGATGTCAAAGTTGACGCCCATCCATATCTCACTTACAATTTGCGCATGATACCATAATATTTTGTGGGGTGTCTGAAGAAGTATTGTGGTATGTTAGAGCATGTCCAACCCAAGACGGTATTTCCACATCACTGTAGGTAACGACCCTACTTGACGTTGAAGTCAAATAGTAGCATGCCTAATTCAGGCTTCAAATCCATGTGGATTTGAAGCTGTAGCCAAATGGGTGCCCGGGGTGTCAAAGTTGACGACGACTTCAAAATAAAAAAAATTATTTTTTAATTCAAATATGGCCGTTTTAAATGGGGTTTAAAATTATATTTAACAAAAATAACCGTTGGAAAAGAGGTTGAAATTAAAAGATATTAAAAAAGCTTCATTTGAAGTCAAGGGTTGGAGAAGAGCAACCACACCTTGACTTCAAATGTGGCCATGTCACTGTAATGACTTCAAATGTTGCCATGTCACTGTATGCAACGGTGACAATTGAAGTCATGGGTTGGGCATACTCTTAGGGCTACCATGACTATCCATGAGGTTGTCTCTAGACAGAAGGTCAACTTTCTTAAGTCAAGGCTTTTGGGTGTGTGTGTGGAGGATAATTGAGTCTAATTTTTTTGTCTCATAGCAGTGGATGCGTTGCAGATACTCTCCCAACTATATACTCAAATTTTCATGTTGTGTGGGCCGTGTGCATCCCTATGGGAACCTAAAATCCCAAGGTTTGAAAATCGTCTGGCCATGTGGAAAGGAAACCTTCTCTCGATTAGGGGATGACTCTTTTTCATCGAGGCCACTCTCTCGACTTTCCTCATGTATTTAATGTCTATGTTCAGATGTACTATGGTCGTTATTGAGAGACTTGAACAAATTGTAAGGAATTTCCTTTGGGAACGTAGAGGGGGAGAAGGAAGATATTATCTTGTAAACTAGGAAGGCTGTCATTTTTTGAAGAGGGAGGGTTGTTTGGGTATTTATAGCATTGGAAAGATGAACAAGGCGCTCCTTAAAAAGTGGTTGTGGTGCAGTAGTATCGAGGTTGATAGTTTATGGGTTCGAGTTTTAATTAGCAAACATGGTGGTTTAGACAATGGGTGGGGTATTCGATCTAGACAGAGATGGTTTGCATGGTGGAGAGGTGTGTGTTATGTGAAGAGAACTTCAACCAATATATCAGATATGAGTGGGGATTAGGTACCACTTTTTTGGAAAAACAAGTGGGTGAGAGATGTGGTTTTGGGTCGTAGATTCAATGAGTTATTTTGTATTACCTCGTACGAAAATTTTGGCATAGCTTGTGTGTACAACATGATGGGAGGCAAGATTCTTTGGGAGATCCATTTTAGAAGGAATTTAAGAGATGTCGAAACAGTTGCATTGGTAAAAAAATTGGATCTCGTAAGGGGTTGCAGGTCTAATAAAATGAGGAAGACATAATCGGTTAAGATATAAACCCTTGCAAGAGCAAAAGTGTGTAGGACTTAAGCAAGTACAACGGGTGTCGAACCACAGGGATTGGATGAAATCGAATACCTAATTCTATGTAGAGTGGTGGAGAGTAAGGGCTGTTTTCCAGTGAAAAGTTTCTTTGGTGAGTCACAATTGGGTGCTGGCCTAGCGGATGTGATGGGGACATTGCACCTACCAAACCTTTTACTGTGCCCCGTAGGCGCAAGAAAAGGTCCAAGGCACCTCGCACAATGTGGATAGGCGATTGAAGGATGAGTACACATGGACATGAGTCACGTGGCAGATGAGGAAGAGGGTACGCACTTGGGAGGACCAAAGAAAAGCAAGAGGAGAAAGGCAGAGCAGGAAATAGAGAGAGAAGTGAACAAAGGAGCTCACTATGCTAAGTCGCCCGCGCGAGATCAGCCAGAGAGCTTCAGAAATTTCTGAAGTTGAGACGTCAGGTTGGCACATACAAATTTTGGTCTTGCACGCGTGACCCCAGGTCTCGTGCGTGAGAGCTTGAGCTCGGGTTTGAGCATGAGATCAAGCCGAGATGAGTTTTTTCGCGATTTTCTTAGGTTTAGTTTCCTTTTTCAATTAGGACTTTTCTAATTTCCGTAGATTTGATTGATTAGGGTTTTTTAGCTATATATATATATATATATATATATATATATATATATATATATATATATATATATATATATATATATATATATATATATATATAGATATACATATCATTGTAAACAAAGTTTGGGACACTTTTATGATTATTGATTGCTATTGAATGAAAATTCAAAACTTGAGGGAGAAGTTTTTTCAACATGAAGAGCGATTCTTCTCCTCCGTGGGGTTTGGCGTGAGGCCAAGGTCTTTCCTTCATATCTTCTATTATCTCTTGTTGCGAGTAAAAGCGTATTTAATTTACTTTCCTTATATCTTGAATTAATGTCATGTTTATGCTTGTTTGATCTTTCCGTGACCTAAACCCAAGATCGATCTATAGTCTTAAACTCAAAGTTTCTTTGCTTTGTGCCGTTATCTTCAACCATTGAATCCTTTCTTTCTACCGTAGCATTGAATTGAAAGAATCCAGTGGTATTTGTTCAATGCCCTAAACTGACGACAGCCCAGTTCTTTCATTAGAATTATAGTTTTCTAGATCCTAGAAGGAACATACTGTAGGATTACCACTAGTCAGACTCTAAGCTATATGCTTGATAGGAATAATTTATTATTTTTATTGTTTGATTAGTTCAATTTTAATCTCAGCCAATCATACCTTCTTGGATATGTTGTGTCTTCTTGTGTTTGTGGGGAGAGCTCTTGACCTCGTGGGACTCGTAAGGTGTTGGCGGAGTGAAGGGAGCTTTCTAGAGAGCTACTTTGTTGTTATTCATCTGGGTCATTTGGTTAGAAAGGAAAGCCAAAGTCTTTAGATAGAAAAGGTTGACTATGATCCTGAGAAATGCTAGAGATTGCATGCACAATTGAGTTGTTCTGGACATAGATGGGAATGGGATCATGGTTCAAAATATCGTTTGGAACTGATACGTATCAGTTTTGGAGCTGGCCGATATGTACAGGAAAGAGATGGAGAGCCTTATGAGGGGGTTGGAGCAGTTAGTTAAACTCATCTAATCAAGCTTACTTTGCTGACTGGATTTGTTTTTGGTTTGCCTTTCGAAGATGGTTTTCGGTTACGGTAACGCTCGACTCAGAAACAGAGCCAATTGAGAAGGGAAGAGCAGCAAGTCTCTCCATTCTATCTCTCATAACTTCATGAAAATAACAGAAATATTGAGAGAGAAAAAAAAGCAAACTCCAAAAGGTTGTTAACAGCAGGAAACCCCAAGATGAAGTAGTCTGTTATATTGGGTGGTGTTGGCTTAGTTGACAAGTTTGAATGATTTTAGTATAGAAAGGTGAGAGCTACCCAATTTTGGTGAGAGAGATAGGGAGAGCCTTATGGGGTGGGTTGGAGCAGTTAGTTAGTTAAAATCATCAAATCAAGCTTACTTTGCTGACCACAGGTCTAATTTAAATGTGTATGGGACATGAAGAATCAGCATATCATCTTCTTTTGCTTTGTAAGATGGCTTTTGAGGTGTGATGTTTCTTTCTTACACTCTTTCAGTATTTGGTGGTGCCCGCTCCTTACACCATTTCTATCTTTTTGTAGGGTTGGGATTGGTCCTGTTTATGAGGATGGGTTGGTTGCTTTGGTCCCTTTGGCTGTTTGTTCTGAAATATTGCCTGAGAGAAAAAATAGAGTACTAAAAAGTGAGAAGCTATCTCTCTACTAGCACACTAATTCTAGGCTTAGAGAAAGAACTATTCATTGGACATTGAGGCATCATGATGTTGATTTCATAGATCGCAGGACTCTGCGAAGAAATTGGACTGTATTTTTATCATGTGGTAGTGTTTGTGTGAGATCTAAGACTGATTGGGAGCTGCCTTGTAGTGATCATCTTAAACTTAATTTTGATGGGTGTTGGGGCCAAGTGGACATTTTGATTATCTTAGATCGGAGGACCCTTAGAGGGTATTTTGACCATGTTGACGACATTAGTACTTTGTGCTTTGCACTTTTCTAAGGGAAGCCAATGATTCAACTGATATGCTAGAGAAAAAAGGTGCAGAAAGTAGGACTTTTAGAGTGGCGGCCATCCAAGACTTGTAATTTGTATTATATAGTGGTTCAATGGTATATTTCTGTCATTTTTCTGTCGGTTTTCCCATGTATTTGGGATATTGCACACCCCATTCTCTCTCTCTCTCTCACTGTCTCTTTTCTCTTATTAAGTGTACAGTTTTGCGTGTTGTTGGTTTAATGAGCTTCCACCTATATGGATTATAAAAAGAAGGAAAATAATTAAAATATGAGATGTATATATCCATTAGAAAAAGAATTTAAAACATATCTCACAGGTACAATTGTACAACAAATAATTAAAGAATTACATCTAATACATAAATAATGTTTGAGTTTCAACACAGTGAATGAGTAACTACAAAAATTTGGAAGCGACACATGCACAATCAACGAGAAATGTGACAAGAAACACACTCTATTAGAGATGCTAAGCCGTGATTTTCCTTACTCGAGCTCTAGAGACAACATAAAAACTTATTCAATATAAAATATACATACATACATACATACATATATATATATATATATATATATATATATATATATATATATATATATATATATATATATATATATATATATATATAAACACGCACACTGTCACAACTCAAAACTTAATCTCACTCTCTACTAGATACCACTTCTTTCTACACAAACTCACTGACATACTCACCGCCACCTTTTGTAATTTGGGTTAATATGCTGTCATTGACATCAATACTTCTAGTTCTATTGAAGTTGATCTCTCACAGCCAAAAGCTGACGTGTATAGCTGTCAGGGGCACTGACATCTGTAAATGTCAGCTTTTGACATGTAATTGCCTCTCAATCTCTATTGCTATTACCTTTTAATTCAATGAGATAGAGCTAGTGATTGGAATCAGTCTCTTGTAGTTTACTTTCAGAATAAAACAACTATTACTTCAAGTCTAGTAAGGAAACATGTTGTCCCAAACACAACTTTAGGAAAATTCCTAAATACCTAAACCCCAATCCTAGCAAACTAAAATAGTAAATAGGGCTAAAGAATCCTAATATAACAAATGGATCTCAACAATCTCCTCTTGTTGCTACCTCGTTTATATTACGAGTTTACCCTAATTCTTCAACGAAATGTCTTCACCCTTTTCAAAATATCATAATGAGCAATTGATTTGATATGATCAAAGGGTCTAATATTTCCCTTGGAGCAAAGTCCATGTCTCCTTCATGGAGTACCTGGTGCTTCATACAATCCGTTGTAAATGCGACTGCTTCACAACCTGACTTCTCCTTCTCACTTCTCTGGTGATTCCCACACTCCAAGTCAGCAATCCGATCATTTGTTAGATCTCTTTTTATAGTGAGCTCTTGACTTTTCCTCTTCCCTGAGTGATGAATCTGCTTTCACTTTCACTACGATAAGCATTATTATATCGACAGCATTAGTGTTAAGCACTTCCACTCTTTTCTTCAGGAAATCTTCGATCTATGACTCGCTGAGTAAATGGACACGACCTTCTGCCTTCTAGAATTGATCTTCCTCATAGGCCATTCTGATTTTCAAATTTTTCCGACCATATTATCGATAGAAGATTCAATTTCCATGATCAACGTATCAGGCTATCAGTCCACATTTCTGATATTCTACCTTCAGGTCATCAATGCGTCTTTGAATCTCAACGATCGAAACTCATCCATGATCGAATAATCTTTAGCACAGTTCTGGTCTGCCAGGGTTTTAAGGTTGTAGAGTCAGAAAACCACATAGATTTGCTTCGGACACACACTGCCAAACAATGGGAAATATGAAGAAACACAAGCTATTGGCTTGTGACTTTTCCAGCTAAGGTAGATTCTGCTTCAATCAGGCAGCTTTGTTTTTGTTCAACTTCAGAGATCGTATTGTAAAACTAGATGGGTAACCTAAGACTTAAATGTGTATCATCATGTTCTCCTATAACAAGCTATTAATCATGTGGTCATATTTATCTGTACCCTACAAGAAATTCCCTCTGAAAAACTTCAAATACTTGTCATTACTCAACTTGAAATGGTCTTTTAGGGAATTTTCCAAAGACTATGCTGAAGATATTGTTGTAATACATTGGGACATCTCAGGCAGTTTGCACTTGGATGGACTTCTAAAGCATTCTATATATTTCCTAGAACTCTTGTTACCGAGGCATCTGACTGGTGAAAAAAAAATAAAGTTACTTAGGCATCCCCCACTTTCCCCCCAACACACACACACACACACACACACACACACACACACACACACACATATATATATATATATATATATATATATATATATATAAAAGTTTTATATATAAGTTTGTGTTATGTGTTTTTCTCACTGATTATTTTGTTTGAATCAGCCTTTGTTGACTTAGTTAGTTCCTTCTCATATCTACCAGGACTGTCTGCGGTTAAACTGATCTTTAAAGAGAGAACTAGTGGACCAATCCATCGATGCACATGAACCCAACTAGGAACTTTTCATCAACTGAAAGTTTCTATTCCACTGGAGGAACAAATCTTATTTCCTCCTTATTCCTTCACCGATTCTTTGTTTGTCTGTTTCAAAACCCCTTACTAGAAACCAAGGTAGTTAAGGCTGTGTGGCGTGGTTATGGCGAAGAGGCTCGCCATGCCATGGTGAGGCCGTATATTATTTTCAAATTTTTTATTTATTAAGAATTAGATAATTAAGAATCAATAATATTATATATTTATATCATTACATGGGAGCTACAACCGGCACATGAGATTTGGAGGCCATGGTTTAAAGATTTGATATTTTTAAATCTTTCTTTTGCCATGTGGAAAAGAAAGACTTGATATTGTTCGTATCTATGCCATGTGAAACACCATCAAAGCCGTCTGATTTGAAGGTCATGGTGTAAATATCTTTTTGCCATAGTTTGGTGCTAAAAGTGATCTCTATCATCTGATTCAACACATTCAAAGACAATCATCTGATTCAATGGTTGACTGGGACAAATCAAATGATAGAGATCATGTTTTGTGCCATCTTTGGCTGCAAATTTTTTAGATGATTGCCTTCAAATTAGACGGGTTTGACGTTGTTCCACGTGGCACAGTTCCCAAACAATATTGAGCCTTTCTTTTTACCCAAAATTCCAGCCTATATGTGGATGTGAACCATCCATCTGATGAACTTTATATCAGCCATTGAAAGTACGAACAAAGACTAGTACTAAAGTTTGTAGTTAGGATTACCAACGGCAGCCATTGAAATTCTGACGTGTCTCCATCTATTAAACACCAACTTGGTGTTTAAATGACTAATCCATCACTTCAATGGTGCACGATCAGTTAAACACCTGCTTGATGTTTCTATTTCATTTACTTGAACTTAAGTTATAACTTATAACTTGCGGTATCACTTATTACAAGAGTTAGAAATTATAACTTATAAATAAAATGTGCTATCATTTATAACTTATAATCAGTTATATTACAAAATTATCACTCTTTTTTAAAATAACTAGTCAATTGTCAAATAGCGCCTATAGCAGTGCTATGGCGCTATCCCGGCATGGCGTGGTCATTTGAAGAATTTCGCCATGTACCTCAATATGGCGATTTCCCTCGCCATTTGCCATGGCATCGCCTTGACAACCATGCTAGAAACATCTCGTATCCAATCCCTCTTTTAGTAGTGTTAATTTTCACCAATTTCCCCATATACACAGGATTAAGCATAGTGAAAAAAGTCTCCGATTTTTTCCCATCCGATTAAATCTTCAATTAATTGGCCAAGTCTCTGAATTTCCGATTAATTGTCAAAATTTTCCTGCTTTTTTCCGGCTTTCTCCGAATTTTTTCCCGATTTACTAAGAAGTATATGTTGCAGAAGAATGAAATGATGACATAGTTTATATCATCTTAACTGAGACACCCTTTGTATCTTGAACTTTTATACCTATGATGTGTGATCAGAATTCAGGACTATATCTTTTAGAAAGTAGAAACTTATTTTTGTTAAATATGATTTATGGTTGCGCCATTACGTGCATATGTGTTTATGATATAGTTCATTTTTATTGCCTAAATGCATAAATACTAGAGTATAACTTTTCTCATATGTTTTTTTAATTTTTTTAATAATAATGATTATTTCCCATTTCTTCCGACCTTTTCCCAAATTTGCTGGATTTTTCTGACTTTTCCCTTACCGATTCATTGCCGACTTGCCAACTTGTCCCTATGGATACAAGTCATGCTTAACCAGATCTTTGATATTCAAAGGACTAAAAGAGAAACCCATGAAGTTGCTCAGATTGAATTTATTATTATTATTTTTGCAACTGCAAATTTAAACTTAATTCCGTAACCCATTTTCTCAGATTCCATATTTCTCTGTTTCAGTCCCTTAACCAGCAACATCTGGAATACAAAGGCTAGAAGTGTAAAGTTGTGCATTTTTCCAAATGTCTTGCAGGAAAGTATCCAAGACCACTCTCCTAAGAAGCAAAATAGGACCGCCTCAAGCACCCAGATAGACTTGAAATCTGACCCCCTCGTTACCATATCTCGATCGACTCTTCAAGATGGGAATGCTCCTTTGGTTAGTGCATTGAAAATTTCTGCAGAGCAAAATGCTGCCAGTTTCCATTTCCCGGGACACAACAGAGGGCGAGCTGCACCACCTTTGCTAACTCAACTTATAGGGCTAAAGCCATTTCTTCATGACCTACCCGAGCTTCCAGAGCTTGATAACCTGTTCTCTCCAGAAGGAGCTATTTTAGAGGCACAGAAAGAAGCTGCCAAACTCTTCGGGTCATCAGAAACATGGTTTCTTGTTGGAGGCACCACATGTGGAGTCCAAGCAGCAATAATGGCCACTTGTTCCCCTGGAGAATTGCTCATTCTCCCTCGGAACTCCCATGTTTCAGCAATATCCGCAATGGTTTTATCTGGTGTGGTACCCAAATATATCATACCACAGTATAATTCGCAATGGGACATTGCGGGCGGAATCACTTCACTGCAAGTAGAGGAAGCGATAATGGAATTGAACGCTGTAGGTAGGCGAGCAGCGGCAGTTATGGTCACTTCACCAACTTACCATGGCATCTGCAGCAATATACGTGAAATTACACAGGTCTGCCATTCTCATGGCATACCTCTAATAGTCGACGAAGCCCACGGAGCCCATTTCCAATTCCATCCTCGTCTCCCTAGTACCGCGCTCGAGCAAGGCACGGACCTTGCGGTGCAGTCTACACACAAGGTCCTCTGTTCTCTTACACAATCATCAATGTTACATAAATCAGGATATCTTGTAGATAGAGAAAGGATATGCAGATGCCTTCAAACACTCCAGAGCACCAGCCCGAGCTATCTGCTTTTGGCATCGTTGGATGCGGCGAGAGCTCAGTTAAGTGAAAACCCAGATACCATTTTCGACGAAGCCATGGGTTTAGCTGTGGAAGTGATACATCAGATCGAGACAATCCCGGGCATCTCAATTTTGAATCTGTCGAGCTTCTCTGACTTCCCCGCTCTCGACCCTTTACGTGTTACTATAGGTATGTGGCAGCTTGGCGTCTCCGGTTATGAAGCGGATAGAATCTTATGTGAGGACCATGGAGTCATTGCGGAGCTGGCAGGGACGCACTCTCTGACATTTGCCGTCACCTTAGGGACTTGCAGAGAGAATGTTCGGAGGCTTGTGTCGGGATTAAAACATTTATCGGCGACTTTGTTGAAAAAAAATCAATCCAACAGTGAAACGAAAAGAGTCGACGCTAATATGTGTGCGCCTTTTGCTGATATTAAAATGAAATTGAGTCCTAGAGAGGCTTTCTTTGAGAAGAAGAGGAGAGTGGTTATAGGAGAAAGCCTTGGAGAGATCTGTGGTGAGCTGATTTGTCCATACCCACCAGGGATCCCAGTTGTGATCCCAGGTGAGATCATTACTGAGAGAGCTTTATCTTATCTATTGGATGCTAGGAACAAAGGTGCTGTAATCAGTGGAGCAGCTGATCCAAAGCTGGCTTCCATAGTTGTCTGCAATGTGTAGTTATTAAGAAGCTAATTGCCGAATAATCCAGAGTAGGTGCTCTGGCCTGAGCACCAACCAACGATGGTGCTTGGGTCGTCTATATTGTACAGGTGGCAAACATGATCAACACTTTAGGTATGGGCATTCTTGCTGATGGGATTTGGAAAAAAACAAACACAAACCATCAGAAGAGAAATTTTTGTCTGTTTAATACACTGCAGATGCACCTTTTAATGGTAAACTTTTGGGTTCTTATAGACTCTTGATCAAATAGCCAGGATCAACCAACAATGCTTAGTTTATTCTGCCGGCGAAGAACCCGAGCCCACGTTACCTCTCTCTTTTTCTCATATTTTTCTTGACAGAAAATAGCAAATTTTGAGAGGGAGGGGAGTAGGGAACAGTGGTCTCCTTCAAGAACGATCTCTCTTTCTTTAACTCATCAAGGAAATATATGAAAAATGATAAATTTTGGCAATTTTGGAAAAAATGCAATCATTTCAAAAATATTAATAGTTATATAAAAAATAAAATAAATATATATATGTTGTGACCAATCACAAATTTTAAACTGAAAAAACTTATTTTTTTTTTGTCCGAAAAAAAGTGTTTTCACTCACTATGTTGTTGACCACAATTATCTAATATCAGTTTTGTACACGATATGTCGACACATTCATCAGTTCTATACACATGATAGCCCGACACATTGGCATCTCGGATTGGTTGCAATATATACCACCTATGTGGTATACCTAATACCAATTCATCTCGCAAAATGTGATTACATGTTTTATTTCACAAATAAAATATACTCTGACAAAGTGAGCAGGAGCAAGGGGAGAACTGTTGGCGCATGTAAAATAGAATAGGTAGCAGGGATTTAACAAAGAGAAATGGAACTTAAAAAGGAAACCTGCTTTAAATCCTTCTTTGTTAGGGAACTAAAAGAGTGCTATGCCAAACACAGCCTTAGTAACAAAGACGGAAACTAATTTTTGCTGCTTTCAACTTTTTCTCAGTTTCAGTGTCCAGCTCCCACTTAAAACAAAATTTGACACAAGCAGTTTGAACTGAGCCCGGATCGGTCCGGGTCGGGTCCGGTTTAGGGTTAAACAAAAAGTCTGAGCTCCGCCAGCGTGGCCCCAAGTTGGGTACATATTGTATGGCCAATTTTGTACCACATGGCGGTCGTAGATATTAGAAATCTGATTGGGTCTACAGCATCATTGGTGCTGGCAGACTGAGATTGGTACAAGAGTACACAGCCCGTGTACTACTCTGTCTCCTCTGCCTATCGTACACCCAAGAAGCAGAGGGTTAATGTGGATTGCCGTCCATACTTAACAATCTCTTGTTCAGATTATAGTGATCAATTTGATTTTTCCCCATCTACATAGTTGAAATCTTTTTTCTTCTTCCTTATATTTTTATAGGTAAGTTGGGCTCGAACCTGTCACCGTGAGGTTTCATATTGTTAACTTTCCTTTGTGCTAATTCCATTCCTTGGGTAGCGTCATTTGCACCTGCTGAGTCTTTGAGAGCACTTATATAAAAAAATTGACTGTTTTGAATAAGATGATGGAGATTATATTTTGCCCCGATCTTTCACATAATAGATCTTGAGATCATGGATGTGCCATCACACAATAAGTTATTGATTTCACGTGGCACTCATCCCAAAAAGTAATTAGAAAATTATGGCACACATCATCCTCAAACGTGATTTTCAAGTTATTTTTTGGATGTATTTTGTATCAAATAAAAAACTAAAAAACTAATCATTTGATGGTACGCCCATGATCTCAAGAGCCATTGTTTGGACGATTAGGGTGAAAGTGATCTATATCGTCTGATTCAAAGTTGTCAATGGTTTTTGACGTAGGTGCCCTTGAAGGTTCCGTGCGAACTACCTAAAATAGATGGGATTAACAATCTTCACCTCTCTTTAATATCACACATTTCTGACCAATATAAGTTATCCATATTTCCGCGAATATTTTTTCATTGAATTCAGCCTAAAAACATATGCCCATCGCTAGATCTCTGCCTTCCAATCTGATCCAATTTGAACACATCAATGTAGACCCTACGTTATATATGAACAACAGCATCACCAATGAGTTGGTATTTGGTACACGGGCTCTGGGACATATTTCTAGGCCTAGCTACCATACCAAACAGGTGAAGCTTTGGGAGACACTTTTGAGCACAAAATCCGTATAAGCATGCACTTGACCTCTTTGGTGGGGTAAGATTAACCTGCTGACTGTTGGGGCGGTTCACCTAATACTAACAAAAATACAATACTCAGCCGCACATTCTAATGGGTCTCAAAGAACAAGATAACGTAGGGTTTCCTTTTTACACAATTCACAAAGCTTCCACTCTAGATTACGAAAGGGTCACATGTTTTTGACAGATGGCACTTGTTTTCTTCAAGTGTGCCAGGTGATGCAAAGGATCTAACATAAAAATATGGTAGGTCAAAATTGCATAAAAAATATATCTCAATTGTGTGATTTAAAATAGTCAAACTCCTTTATAATAAATATAAATAGCTAAAATTGACTTTTCCAATAAATTACTAATTGATTTTGGAAATTTACATGACAAACATTGTTTTAAAGGAATTTAATTGATTCAAATCAGACGTTTGAGGTGTTTTGTTGATGTAATCTTTGACACTATATTTTTATATCCTAATATTTATATCATCCAGTACACTTGGTGAAAAATAATGCCACATGTCCAAAGTATGTGACCTTTTTATGATTGGGAGTACAAGTTTGCTACCTTATACCATATCAATTGATTTAATAATAGATTAAATTTTTTAGGGTGCCTTTATTTTTAACCCAACATTGTTCCTTCTCAATACGGGTTTTATGTGCTTAAATTGTTGATTTCTTGGAATTAGACAATGCAAATCGTTTTTCGTCCCAATCTTTAACACAATAGATCTTAAAATTATGGACTTACTATCAAAAGGTTAGATTTTGATTCCACATGCACATATCCCAAAAAGTGATTCGAGAATCATATTTGATGCACGCCTTTGATCATAATCATTTTTAGGGATGTGTGCTACATGAAATCAAAATTTGACCATTTGAAGGTAGGCTCATGATCTTAAATTCTATTGTATCGAAGATTGGGACGAAAAATGATCTCCATCTCCTATTCAAAGCAGTCAATGGTTCAAGCACATGAAATCTAGGTGGAGAAGGAAGAATCTTAGGTTGTAAATAAAGGTAACCTTATTTTTACCCAAAATATTTCATAGAAATAACAAAATATTAAAGGAAAAAATCCATGTTAATATAGGATTTAGAAAGGAGGCAAAAAAATAAAAAATAAAAATGAAAGCTATACAAGTTCATATAAGAGAGACATCAACAACATCATCATCATAAATCTCCTTAAATAATCTTAACAGAATCATTATGAAGTGGTGGTGCATCTGTTTGTGCAACCATGGCAAGCTCAAATTGCCTAAAAGAGATAGAAGGAAGAGAAAGCAATTCAGGAACTTTGAAGTCATCCCAGTTCTTCATTGTGCTAGTTGTAGTTGACCCATCCCATCCTATGTGTGTTACATGCTTCACATCTGTAGGAAACCCTATCTCCATCTCTCCAACCTCTTCTTTGTATACTGCCCACCAAAAAATAAAATCATATAATACAATTTGTTAATTTTTAAGGATAAAAAAAGGATTATATAAGTGGAATTGTATTGTAAGTAAAAAAAGTGCCCATAACTATGTTGTTGCCTCTGATGCCCTTTGGGATTTTAATTAAGTTTGAGAAGTTTCATTGTGGACTTCAAAAAATAAAAATACAAATAAGAGCCATAAATATGATAATGGAGTCAGATTTAAATCCAATTTTCTCAATCAGCCACTTACCGAACATTTGGGAGAAGCTTTTGATGGTCTTGATCAACCTCTGCAATCCCGCGGAAATGTTTGATTTTGGAACAGGAAGGAACCCAAATGAATTCTTCATTTTTCCTCCAAATAAGCACTCTCCTCCTCCTACCCCTTAACAGATCCATAAAAAGAAAACCCAATAAGAATTAAAGACAGAAAAATAACAATTAAAAAGAAGAAGAAGAAATAAGGAACAAACTATTTGTTGAAGATGAATTTGCTTCTGGTTTGGCTCTCGAAGGGTGGTTTTCGGTTACGGCGACGCTCGACTCAGAAACACACCCAATTGAGAAGGGAAGAACAGCAAATCTCTCCATTCTATCCCTCATAACTTCATCAAAATAACAGATATATTGAAACAGAAAAAAAGGAGGTTGTAGAAGGCACGAAACCAGAAGATGAAGTGGTTTGTTATATTGGGTGGTGTTGGCTTAGTGGACAAGTTAGAATGATTTTAGTATAGAGCTACCCAAGTTTGGTGAGAGAGAGAGAGAGAGAGAGAGAGAGAGCCTTATGGTGTGGGGTGGAGCAGTTAGTTAGTTAAACTGATCAAATCAAGTTTACTTTGCTGACTACATGTCTAATTAAATAGGTAAACTGGAGCCCACAGAGTGGTTTTGTTTGCTTAAGCTTTCCATGTTATTCTACTGGGGGCACCCCATTTTGCTTGGCCTACCTTGTGGACAAAGCGACCATTTTGACATCTTTCTTCTCTCTTCCAAATTTTCTTGATCTGGACTCCTTCCAGATGGAGGAACCCGTAATAAAGCTATGAGTGAGGTGCAAGGGACTTAGTTACCGCTCGAATTCGCGATGATGAAAGGGTTTGCTTGTTTCTTCTTTTATCGGCTGGTTTGCTTGTATCGGCTTAACCAGCCGCTATCCAAGCACCTTTTTTATTTTTAAATAATAAAAAATATTAAAAAGTTATAAAATGGGTATTTTTGGTATTTTGTCCGAGTCATATCTGATACATATCGGTCGATATGAACTGATATGGTTCGATATTTGACCCAATATGACTGGATATATATCGGATATGGCTCATATTTGACATGTTTGACCCGATATTGAACCTCGTATAGCATTGGGGTGCATATCCTTATCGAATGGGGCCTACCCCAAAACATATTGGCTTATATTTAAAACCATGGTAGGAAGACAACTTCTGGGTTTTAGACCTTGGTGATGACTGAGTTTGAGCCCATAATTACTTTGGTTTGTCTATATTTTCTCCTTTTTTATAATAATAATAAATATATAGGAGAATGCTAGAACAAGGACACCTATTTTACTTTGGTTGTGGGCATAGTGACCAAGTCGGGGTTCGAGAATAAATTTGCTTGGTGAAAAACTGAAAAAATTTGACAAAATTCGGGGAAGAGTCGGGCAAAATTCAGAAAAATAAAAATGAAAAATTATAGAAATGTATGACTAAAAATTTGGGAATTTTTTTGAAAAAATTCAAGCAATTCGTGAATAATTCATTAAAATTTCCCAATAAAATTATAATTTTATTCTTTCTTCAAAAAATTATGAATAATTCGCGACTTTTCTCAAAAAGTCTAACAACTTGGTCACTATGGTTGTGGATACACTTTAGAGATGATGAGACTCATGAAATTCGCTAATATCAGTTTCTTACATGATGATCAAGATATATGTCTCAAATGTCTGTATTAATTGTGAGCTCTACTTTTGTTGATTCAATTATTTTTTTCAAGGGCAAGAAAATGCCAATACACAATATTTACTTAGATGAGCTTGAAGGGAACTCTACATTATTGGGGCATTAGCGCATTTACCCCGGTGATTCTATTCCTACCAAGGAATCAAATCGGTATCGGTAACGGTCTCGGGTATCGATTTGCCTAAGACCGATATGACAGCCAATACTGATACGTATCAGCCTATTAAAAAAAACAAGTCAAAGTCTACATCTCGGCCGAAACCGGGACGTATCGGTCGATACGGGCCCGTATCAACCGATACGGTATCAGATATCGGAGTTGGGATACTGATATCTATCGGTATCAGCCCATTTTTGATACCTTGATTCTTACACCAATGTTTTCTATTGGCACACCGATAATAAGATTACCAACAATTTTTTTTAAGTTTGGTGTGTGCATAGAAGAAGTTGGTTTAGAAGTATCAAAACTCTTATCTTATGAAAGGAAGTTGGTGTGATGGGATTAATGGGACTAGACTTGGGCTGAAGGATCAAAATTTGGGCCCAAATTTTGATCCCAATACATTAATTACCAATAATTTGGATTTCAGTTTCATCTGAAATGTTGACTCATGCTTGGGCTATTAAGTTTGCATACGTGAGTTGGAA
This sequence comes from Chloranthus sessilifolius, assembly GCA_021018995.1. NCBI lineage: Eukaryota > Viridiplantae > Streptophyta > Magnoliopsida > Chloranthales > Chloranthaceae > Chloranthus > Chloranthus sessilifolius. Next base: position 21,879,721 of record CM037590.1, read on the forward strand.
TACCGAAAACAACCACATTTTCTGTAAAAAGCCAGAGGTTAATAGCAAGGATCAAAATTTCAGTTTCCGGCATAGCCGAAATCAAAATCAAAATCCGAAATTTTGGAGCTAATACAAAAAAAAAACTGAAAATATGGGATTTCATTTTGGTTAATCGAAATTTCGATCATGTCGACCGAAATTTTGAATCTTGATTAATAGGTCTTTATCCTGTCCCCCCTTCTAACACCCTGTACATATACGGGACCAGTACTAGATAATGGTCTTATTATCTTATAAAAGATAATTGAATAGCCTCTATTACATGTCATTGGAAGCCGATATCCATCAATATCAGTGCTCTTGGCATATGTTAACAGCGGCTTTATGCATATTTATATATAATTCTTCTTATTCTTCTTTGAGTACCTATCTCAATATGTAACCCCATCATTTATCATTCAAGTGTACAATGGTTTTAATTATATAAAAACTGTTTCTCTAAGTTGTTTGGATTTAATAAATAAATAAATAAAACTTGTTTGGATTTTGCAGTGTTTGAGAAGACAGGTGTGTGGATTGAGATTGTTGAGGAACTCGTGACTTCGTGAGGTTTATCCCTGCTTGCAGGACATTATCTGCTTGAGTACCTTTAAATTCACCCACCGAAACTTTTAGTTCACCCACACTAAATATATTGACTGCATTAAATTAGAAAATAGAGATTATTTATCCTCCCAATCTTTCACACGATGGATCTTGAGATCATGAGCATACCATCAGACGGCCAGCATTTTATTTTACGTGACACATCTCAGAAAAGTAACCTTAATATCACCTGCATACTCAAAATTGATTTTAAGGTCACTTTTTTAAGTGTGTTCCACATGAAATAAAAAAAAGACCGTCTAATGGAATGCCCATGATCTCAAGATTCATCGTGTTAAAGATTGAGATGATAAACAATCTCCATCATCTGATTCAATGCAGTCAATGTATTTCAGTGTGGGTGAAGTCAAAAATTTGGTGGGTGAATTTAAAGGTACTCTATCTGCTTTGTGTGTCTATCCTTCTATACCATATGTTATGTCCACACTATTCTCTAAAGCTTGGATACCTAGAAACACAAATCAAACCAGATTTTTTCCAATGTTTGCCACAAACACCATATTTGGTTGTGTAGTGCTGCCAATGGGCCGGTCCAGTGAAGGTTCAGGCCGGCCTTTTGATAGCCCCGGCCGGGCTCCGCCCAAGTTTAATTAGGCTCGGGCTTTTTATTTAAGCCCAGTCAATCAAACCCGACACGAACTGGATTTAGGCCAGGCTGGGTTTTGAACGGCCTGTTTTTTTTTCTCCTAACTCCTAAAAAGTAGGCTTGAACCCAGCCCCAATAAAAAAATCCAGCTGAGCTCGAGTTTTTGTTTAAGCCCAAACCGACCCGAACTGATCCGGGCTGGGCTGAGTTCGGGCTCAAGGCTAACCCGTTGACAGCTCTAATTGATAAGATGGAGGTAGAAAAAACCTACGATTTAGTATTGGAAACTATGCTCTCCCTTGTGCACTTGATTTATCTGTAACGCACAGCGAGGCAGCTGAACCACTTGTTGCCGCTGGAATGGGACTTTGGCCTTTTCCTCTCCCTGGTTATAGAGTTAGCATTAGGTGCATGGCCTGTACACCAATGGTGGTGAACTGATTAATCTCGCTTCGCCAAATTGGTCAAACCCTGTGATATGCAGAGATATTTATACGGAGAGCGAAAAGTAAAATTATTTCATTCAATATGATAAGCGAATTTATTATTGGTTAATGCTAATTATTTCATTTTAAAGTAAACTTTAGCAATATGTATAGATAAGATTTGACCCTAAACCTTATTACTTGTAGTTTTTATATTTAAATAAATGATAATTTGTGTTTCACTTATTAAAGAGTGTAGATTTATATTCTAAAATGAAAAAAAAAAAATTAAACTCATTCCTTCCGAGTGAATCGGGTTTGCTTGATAGTGGGGAATTGTGGAGTGTGAACCCAAATTTGAACAAAGCGAACTGTACGATAAATTAAAGAAAAAAAAGATTTGCTTTATATTTCAATCTACATAATTGAGATTGTTATTATAAGCACAGGTGTAGTCGCATAGAAGGGTGTGGGGGCTCAAGCCTGAGCCCCATTTAACTCTAGAGTTTCTATTTAGTATGGTTCTTATATAATTTTTGTTTGTATATAAGCCCCATATTTATGATGTAGAAGCTCCTAAATCGACTCAAGCCTTTATTTAACACTAGAGTTTCTATTAAGCATGATTCTTAATTTCTTATACAACTTTTGTTTAAAAATAAGCTCTCAAATTTATGATGTAGAGGCCCTAAATCAATGGTAAAATAACAACTAATATTATATTTATTATTTGTAGTTCTTACCAACAAAAATTCTTAACTACACCCTTAGTTATAAGTTGAGATTTCTATAGATAATTATAAAAAAGCTTGACTTTCTATAGATGAAAGAAAAAGAAAAGGTGAAGTGGCTCATACTGGGGATGGCAGGATTGAGTCACCAATTAGTGTCTAGTAATCAAAATCAACCAAGAATTTTATATATTGCTAAGAGCAACAAAGAGAACAAACAGATCAAAGGGAGGTTGAGCGAGGTGCTTAGCTAAAAAAGAAACAAGAAGAGAGGAGGCAAAAGGCGCAAAAATAGGAAAAGGGAAAGGACAAAACAGAACAAAACAAAAAGGAAAAGATATACCATTTTATAAAGGAATAATATCTTTCGACCAACATTTGATCACCATTTTGGCGTGAATGATCTTATACCATTAAATTAAAATTTTAATCTTACATCACAAAAGTCTGGTATGCTATTATATCATGTGGCACGCATATGTAATTAATCTAAATTGTCCAACTACCAATCTATCATTGAAATATATCGCCACAAAATCATGCATATAAGTAGATGTCACCTATCCAATTGGTCAACTTTAATATCGGACATTAATAACAAAGAACAACAGTCAGGTACCAATAAGTAGAGAGTTAGGTGGCTCACATCTCTCAAAAAGTGATTTTTTAGACCATTGCCCTTCAGAATATAATCAGAATATAATCTATTACTTTGACAATATAGATTAATACTTCTTCAACTATTACTGGCATAAAATCATTTAAACGACAATCAAGAGGGCCCGGTCCTATTGAAAATGGAACTGAAAATTAAGCGATCTTACACTATTAATAATTTAAAACGGCGGTAATTCACACCATCAAAGTGTTAGATCATATATTGGAAGGGCAATCAACTTAAAAACCACACTTTTTGAGAGATTTGAACAATCCCATCAATGCACCAAGGATCAAAATTTCGATTTTTGTTTTGATTTCCGTCCTGTCCGAAACCAAAAATTTGAAATTTCGATGCACTTTATTTTATTTTTTAAATTCAATTTGGTGACTAGCAAATTATTGGCTGATAATTTCAAATTATCTTCCAATAATATGCCAAAATTAAACTGATACCGAAAATATGGAGTTTTCGTATTGGGAGTCACCGAAACCGATGTGTTTCGGCTGAAATTTTGTACCATGTTGTGCACTCTAATACCAACTGTTGTTCTTAGTTTTAACGACCAATACTAAAGTAAGCTTTCGGCCGAAATTTTGAACCATGTCATGCACTCTAATACCAACTGTTGTTCTTAATTTTAATGACTAATACTAAAGTTCATCAATAGGATGATTCATAGGTATGATTGTTTGGCTGAGACATGGTCTAATGATGGATTGCCATTGGACGATTTAGATTGATCAGGGATGACATAATAGTAAACTACACTTTAATAATATAAAATTAAAAGTGTAATTGAATAGTGTAAGATCATTTAAACGCCATTTTGATATTTAAATGTTGGTCATGAGCTATTATTCCTTTGAAAATAAACCTTATGATTTTTTCAAAAGGAATAAAATGTTATAAACTTTTTTTTTAAAGTTGGGGGATGCTACTAACCCCACCTAATACTAAATATCTCCTACTAACTACAATTGAAAATCATTGACTATTTTGAATCAGATGATGTAAGTCTTTTTTTGTCACAATCTTTCACACAATAGATCTTCCGATCATGAGAGTACCATTAGACAATAGATCTTCTGATCATGCGAGTACCATTAGACTGTAAGATTTTGAAAAGTGATCCGAGAATCACGTTGGATGCATGCCATGATCATGTTTTCGGATGTGTGCCACATGGAATAAAAAAATTGAACGTCTTATGGTATGCCTATGATCTCAAGATCGATCGTGTGGAGGGATTGTGATTAAAAAATTCTCCATCATTTGGTTCAAAGCAGTCTATCGGTTTCAGCATAGGTGTTCTCAAAGATTCAATAAGTGCAACTAAATTTGTGTGATCCTGTTTTTTATTTTGTGAGGAGAAATTATATGAACCCCAACCTCAGAATCACTTTATATCTACCTTGGTGAAGTAAACATCATTGAGAGAGAGTGACAACTATAACAAGCAGGAATTAAATTCCTTGAGAATTCTGTAAAATCAAATTTGAAGTTCAATTTATGCAAAGTACGGCAGATTTCTATTTCTTCACCAGTAATCTCCACAAGAATACTCCTCTTCTTAAAATGATGAAATTGATAAGCATCTCTGAGCGTTATCTCCCTCCCCGTAACCTGAGAAATGTACTAGAAGGCTGTATGACAGTCGGAGCAAACCCGAACATTTTTTATGACCCTAATGGGAATCCGAAAGGTGCGCTGATGATCCCATAAGCTATCGTGAGCTTCTTGCTATGGAAAACAAGAACTTCTTTTTGCTCTTCATCCACATCATGGAATTCCGGGTTTGTATCGGTTGAATACCCAATTTCCCTCATTCTCTCGATCAGCCACTCCAAGAAAGAATATATCTCGGTGGCTTGCGGGTGAGACCAGTCTCCCACGACGAATGTGTGCACTTTGTTCTTCAATTGGATCCAAGATTGACCTGGGTCCTTTTCGATCCCTCGCATTCGCATCAAACTCCTCATTTTGGCTGCCTCTGACCACCTCTGCTGATTAGCAGATATATTAGACAACAATATGTAAGATCCGGCATCGAATGGTGTGAGGCGAACCAGATTTTCCGAAGCCCATTTCCCCATTTCGACATTGTTGTGAACTCTACAAGCAGATAGCAAAGCCCTCCACACAACACTCAAATCGGATATGCCATGTTCATAAATAAAGCTCTTTGCTTCGTCGAAGCGACCTGCTCGGCTGAGAAGATCAACCATACAAGTGACGTGTTCCGTACTAGGAACTATGCCGTGGCCGCACATTGATCTGAAATATATGTGGCCTTCTTCGACGAGACCGGCATGGCTACATGCGGATAAGACACCTAAAAAGCTTATCTCATTCGGTTTGATTTTCTCTTTCAACATGAGCTCGAAAAGCTGGATAGCCTCCTTACCTCGGCCGTGCAAAGCGAAACCAGTTATAATTGAAGTCCATAACACAATATTCTTGTCATGGGTTGTATCGAAAATTACTCGAGCATCGTCTATACTTCCGCATTTAGAGTACATGTGGATGATCGCTGACGCCAAAACAACATCAGATTTGCATCCAAATTTCTCGGTGTGGGCATGGATCTGCCTGCCCTGCTCTAGTAATCCAGAATTGGCACAGGCCGAAGCTATACTCGTAAGGGTAAATATGTCTAGTGCAACCCCTTCTTGCAGCATCTTGACGAAGAGCTTCAGAGCGTCCTCGCCCCTACCATTCTGAACATATCCGGCAATCATCGAGCTCCAGGGAATGTTGTGAACCGTTGAACCATTCAATACTGTTTTAGAATTTTTCGTGTTCGCGGAACCTAGAGGCGTTTTACCAAATATGGCCAATGCCTTCTCTATTTCCCCACATTTGCAGTACATGTCTATTAGTGAATTCCTTATAAATGTATCGCTCTCAAACCCAATTATAAGTACTTGGCCATGTATGCATCTCCCTAATTCCAGTATTGCTAGTGTAGCCACGACAGCCAAAGCTATGGAGAAAGTGAATTTATTGAACTTGGGCCCCATTTCACCCATTTGATACAGAAGCTCTAATGCTATTTTGTCGAACCCGTTTCGCATATGCCCAGCTATGATTGTATTCCAACTTACAACATCTCGGAAGGGCATTCTTTTGAATATTTCAAACGATTTTTCAGTTTCTCCACTCTGCAAATAAGCACCAAGCATAATATTCCATGACACGGTGTCTCTTTCATCCATCATCTCAAAAACCCTTCTCGCATAACCAAACACCCAACATTTTGCATAACAATCTAAAATTGAATTATGTAAAATAATATCTAATAATATCCCATGTCGTAGAATCCATCCATGAATTTCCTTACCCATCTCAAGATCGTTAACACTCCCGCAACACTTCAAAACGCTTGCAAAAGTGTAACAATTAGGGAGAATTCCTTCCGTTCTCATCTGAGAGAAGAGATCGATTGCGGATTTGCACAGGCCGCTCTGAGCATAAGCTGCGATAAGAATTGTCCATGTGCGGACATCTCTATTTGGAATTTCATCAAACACTCTTCGTGCAAACTCCCAACGCCTACATTTTATATAGAGATCCAAGAGGCAGTTACCCATTTGCCAATTCCCGGTGAACCCAATCTTAATTGCTCGTGCATGGAGAAGCTCAACTTCGAAAAGATTTGCGGCATTTTTGGTAGAGATATTGAACAAATCAAAGACGGATTTTTGTGGATTTTCGATAGGAGCAGAGAGAGAGAAGTAGGAATATTGGTTATGGTAATTGTTGAGAAGTGCATTTTGGTTTCGTTGGGGAGTTTTTTCCAAGCGTTTCGTTGAAGAAGTTGAGATTCTGGATTGAGGGAGAGTATAGAGATACTGGAATAAAAAGCGAGGGAATTTCAAAAGACCCGTTGGATCAACGGTCGACTTCAATAGTTGCATGCGATGTGGCAGGTGATCACAGAACGTCCATATGAAACAACATGGTTTGTAAGTCTGTTGGTCATAATAAAGGACGGTGCTACTGCCACACCACTTTACTTTACAGCCAACTCACTAAACAAAGTAAAATCCGTTTACTTCTTTGACTGTGATTATAGATATAGGTTTTTTCCCAAATTTTAACTTACTAGATCTTGAGGTCAGGGATCTATCATCAGACGGTCAGATGTTGATTCCAGGAGGCACTGACACTCCCAAAAAGTAAATCATATGAAATTAACATCTTACAATCTGATGGTAGGCTCAAGATCTCAAAATCTGTTGTCGAGAATATGAGGCCGGAAAATGATTTCCATCATCTGATTTAAAGAAGTCAACGTTTGTTACTTTGACTCAGTGAGCTGCCTGCAATATGAAGTGGTGATTGGCCATGGCTCATAAACTTCAATAGTTACTACGGGTAAACGGTTCAACGTGCATCCGGATAGATCCTGAGTCCTGACCGTAGGCTCCAATGGGCACCTCAGCATCATCATCAGCATGCATTTTCTCTTTTATTTAGGGTCGGCTTTGCAAATGATATTTTCCCACTCGAATGAGAATCTAATGGCTAAAAATGGCGTTGATAAAAACTAGAAAGAGACCTAAGCATGGACTCTCTTGGTATGCACGGGACACTCTTATTTCCCAAACAAAAAAAAAAAAGAAGGGAAATTTTACGTTTTTAACATGTTTTTTATGAATTTTTCCCACAAATTTTCTTATTTTTGTTAAAAAAATATTTATATATTTATTATTTTTAAATAGGTAACTTCTTTTTGTTATCACTTATTTACTAGAAGCACCCACTTAATGATGACGGGAAATATGTTAGGTAGTAGCACGCCTTCACTGAGTAGGCACTTTCAGTAAATAAGTGGGCTCGAATAGAGGTTCCCTTCTAACTATATTCATCACTTTTTATCCCAATGCTTCTCAAATTTGTTTCCCAATTTTACCCATTTTTATCGCCTTTTCTTTTTTTCATTTATTTACTTCGCTAATTTCTTCCCAAATTCACACTTGGCACCTCTGATCCTAATAACAATATAAGACCAAATTCTATTACTACTCGTGATGAGACAAGTTTCTCCTCACGACATGAACAATTATCAAGCTAATGAAATAGTCTTATAGCTACAAAATTGTCAATAGCGTACGTTCTCAGCTTGCTAGATCACGTGACACATAATTGTAAGTTACACCACATTCTTTTAGGATTTATCAGTTCCTCTAAAGTTTAAAAAATAAAAATAAAAGAATAATTTTATAACTCTTCTTTTCAAGAGTCAGATACAAGTTTTCCACTAAAAATTTTTGCCCTTAAAAAATTTCCAACTTTATGATAAAATCAACTATATTAAAACAGCTTTTGTTCTTTTATTTTTTTATGGTCGTTTATGGACCTTTGTAATTGTAAGTATCCATTGTTACCTGATCCTCGAATTGGATGCCCAAATTAATAGAGTTCAACTCGAGGACTAAAATTAAAGCTCCAGCTGTCCTATGTGTGATCTAATAGTCACTAAATTCTCCACTCTTTTAGAAATTAACAAATAAGCGCAACTAAATTATAAATTGAACTTACGTTTTAGTCGCAACTTAAAACGAAAATATATATTTGAAATAATTAAATTTTGATGATTTATTTAGTAAACCATGCTATTTTTTTTTTAATTTCCCAAATTTTTGGCATCGCCATTCTGGGGACTTATTCCCAAACCCTGACTTGGTGACAAAGAAAACCTATTAGATATTTTTCAAAAAATCCCATTTTAATCGCAAATTTTTGAAAAACCGTTCCTCCCAAATGATTAATTGAAAAAAAAAATGTGATTTTTGCATTTGAAAGGCATTTTTTTGAACAAATGTTTTGCGCTAAATTCATTGATTGAGAGCAAATTGAGGGTTTCAGTAAACAGGTCAGGTTGATCCCTCAATTTCTATATTTTTTTCCATTGTTTTTATCACATTTTTTCACCGATTTTATAAAAAATTTCCCCTTTTTTCTGGTGCCGATTTTTTTCCCGATTTCCGGCTTGGTAACTATTGATAGGAGATTGCCATAAGATAGAACCATAGGGTTAACTTTACAAACAAAGAAGTAACTATGGGGTTAGGTTTATACTTTATAAAGAAAGAAGCCAAAATTTTGGTGCAAAGCCTATTATAGAATGTATGACAAAAAGAACAAGGGAGCTACCCACAAAGAATATGCATAATCTACAAAAATTACAAGGGAGGATAAAAGTATGATGACAAAGAAAAGCAAAGAAAGAGCAGCCCCCCAATAGTTGCCACTGTGCCCTGTGAGATTTTGGATGCCAGCATGCTTCCTCCCACCACTGCAATTGACGTACAAATTGTGTGCCCCAACGTAGCTCCCACTGCAACTCCGAGTGCATTTTTGTGGGTTGCCAGCTGCAAAAAATAACATAAAAAAACAAACCATTACCCTGCCAGTAAATGAAAGTTGGTGATTAGATTATAATTTCAGCAGAAATAAAGGTGGAAAACATGAATCAAAGGGACTGTCACTTGCATCAATAGATTGATGCTCACAAGTGCACTTGTTTTGCCACGTGGCACACATACTTGACCAATCCAAGTCGTTCAAGTTGCAAATCATCATGTGAGCTGGTGTTAGCGTAAACTTGGTGTCCATCAAAGGATTCTAACCTTTCCATCTGGCCTATGTAAAATAGATTATTCTTCATATCTAACGGCAGTGATTGGATTGGCTGGTGCTGATAGGCTGATTGGTGTATTTTTTGGGCTAAGTGAATATAGCAAAGGGGGTTCATCATTTACAGGAAAGAGAAGACTGCAACTACAACTAGTGCGGATTTGATTCTCAAAAGCACCACCTCAGAATCTTCTTAGATTAATGTGCAAAATGTCCCTGTTTGCAAATACCACAATTTATATTTATATTGAAAACAGTGAAGGAGATAACCCGATATATTTGATTAACTAATCTGGTGTATGAAGAATGACTCCCCTTTTGTATAGTACAGCGGGCATACAATCTTTTAACATATTATTTGATAATTAGCGACATCTAATACTAACAGCACAATATCGAAAGCAAAACCACGTGAAGAAAAGCAACTTTGACCCAAATAAGAGTCTACCAAAAAACGTAAGCGTAAAAGAAATGAGTATGATATGGATAAACTTCAGACAACATTATAAACCAATTGGGGCTCCCTGGTCAGGAAGACCAAGTTCTTCTATGGATTAAAAATTGGTCTTCTATGATCCAGTAAACACTGAAATGCAAACCAAAATCATTAGTCAAAGATACAGCATGAACCTCAATGCCAAACACAACTGATAAACCAGTCACGTTTCTAAGAAGCAATCAAGTGACATTAATATTTCGCCACTTGACTAGTTTACACACATCAGAAAACTAGAGAAAAATGCTAGTCTCAAGAGCAATCAAGTGAGATCAATCATTCACCCCTAGACTAGTTTATAAACACGTCATTGAAACCTATGTTGAAAAATAGTTCGACGTATAGATATGCAAGAGTAAAAAATCCTCTTTTCTAGGAGGACATAACATACTAGAAATACTAACACGAAGAAAAATGCAAGCTGAAGAAACCCAGATAAAAGAGAGAGAGAGATCAGCTTACAGCAATTGTGGCTATCTGGCTACGATCCCCCCATTCAGCTAGAAAGGTTAAAATAAATGACTGCACATGAAATGAAAATGTTTATTAAGACTAGAATTTATGGACAAACGGGTATATGATAGGGAAAATTTTCTAATAAACAAGGGCAGAGCTACATGTTTGTGCTATATGTAGTTAAGCATAATGTAGAGAACCTATAAAAACGGATGTAAAGTAGTGCCTCTCATGTGTGGCACAAACCTCTAAAAAGGTTACTGAAGACCTTATAGGCATTTTTTAATCCATATTCTTAAATCAGCATCTGTAAAAAATCCGTACCTCCAAAAAAATTGGTGTACAAAATCTGGAAAAGAAACGACGAAATGGTGTTTTCCCCTGGCCTCCCTCCAGTTTTTCTTCTACCTGCGTGAATTTGGTCAGGGGCATTTCCTTCAATGTGTAGACATTTCATATCAGCTGATAACACATCATATTTTTCGTAAAAGAGATCATATGACAATCTTATAAGTTTTTGGCAGAGTAAAGATTACCATGCATCTCACCATTCTAATTATGTATACCAAAGTCGAGAAGAGTAATGTAATATGATATTGAATGCATAAAGGAATAAGATTAATAGAAAGCAATAAAAATTTGACCAGTGGCGTAACATAAGCCTCCTCCAAAACAAATTCAACTAACATCAGGCAAACCATCCAAGACCTCCAAATGGACCTTGACATTTTGCAGCATGTTTGCAATTTCAGTGGCTAAGGCATCGATTTCTTCATGAAGCTGAAAACCAACAACAATTTAACTTCTATCCATTATTTTGCTTCATTTTATTGGCAATGATGATCTGTACAGCAGACTATATAATGGCAACAAAAAGGATCACCAAGATCCTACAAAATTAGGGTACAATAAGGGTGGTATCAAACTCCCTCGTTTGAAAGAGAATTCACTTTCAATTTGCTTCCCATAAAAAGTGAGAACGCAAAATTCTCTGGCCTCTTCAATCAAGTCAGCTAATCTCCAAGGTAATGAGTTCTTTGTTTATTTTTCAATGTAACTAAGGGCATTTATTATTTATTTTTCACTAAAGGGTCACTTGTTATTTATTTAAATTGATGGTTACGACTTAATAGTCCTAGGGCTAAGACTGAGATTCAATTTAATGTTTTTATCAAAAAGTATCATTTTAATTATTCTAGAACTGTCTTATAGAACTGTAGAGTGAAATTTTAGGTTTGGTTTGGAGTTTGCTTGCTCCCATTTTATTTTGAGGATATCGTCTCTCCATCACTAATTTCTCCTGGGTAGATCGAACCTTGTTGAATCAGAACGGATGGCATTTCATTACATATTAGAAACATGCAAATCAGTTCAAGATCATAATAACACTGTAGCAAGCAGCTGGACAAGTGAAAAACTCACGCTTGAAGCCAAACTAATATGAATATTTGCAGTTGTCATAGTCAAAAAGAAAAACTCTAGCAAATGTGGACAAAAACAAAAAGTTCCAGTATAATAATTTTAATGGTTGAAACTATTTATTCATAGCATCATCCATTAAGTTTCAGAAAGTTGCATTAAGTAAACAACAAAGTTGGTTTTTAGCAGGACATATTTCTTCTTTTAGCAGTATTTATTTGCTTGTTTTTTTGTTTTTCACTTTTTCCCTTTTTCGGTTGAGCAGCTCGCTCAACCTCTCTGGTTCACTGTAAGTCTGTAATTCATTTCTTATATGAAGTTATAGCTTTCCACCAATCCAAAAAACAAAATTAAATAACAAAGATATGACTGTTGCAGAATAAAGCCCAAAAAAGATGACCGCGCATTTATTATCACCAAGCCCGAAACTAATAAATTGCTGCATTTAAATCTATCAAAAGGTCGAATCTAGTATCCATCAACCTAAGAAGATGACCATTCTCAAAAACATTAATAACTTTTCAATTTAAAATTTTCAATCTATGTGACATAAGATCAGGGTTACATAAAATTATGCTTGAACATGCTTATACATATAATTTGAAGGCATAATAATAATGTCATCTGGTCGGCATCATGTGAACGCTGCTAATTCAGAAAACCTGTCACTTATCACGCACAAAAATTTGAACACAAACCCTCGGGCCAAGCTCACCAGCTAGCAGTAAAAAGCATGTCAACCACATCAATTAGTAATCAAAATTCTATGGCACAAAGTAACAGAATGAAAAGAAAGCTGGGAAAGGACAACAAAGAATTAGTCAACAAAAAAGCGATATATTTTCATGTCATCAAGAAATTATGAAATCGAACTGTGAGAATAAAACACATACTTCCTCCATTTCCTTTTTCTGTGATGCCTTTGAATCTGATCTCCAAGCAATGTATAGCAGACGCAACCCGAAAAAAGCATAAAGAACTGCATGTGAAAAAGCAAAATAATGAATCCAAGCTCATCATGGCCATAAGCCCAACAAAATTTGGTAAATAACTATCTCTACAGTTGACCATGCATGGGGATATTGTAGCCTTTCTCTAGACAAAAACAAAAATTTGTTGATATCATAACTGTATAAAAGAATTGCTGACGTTTGCTTCTTGAAACCAAAGAGCCAATCATATAGCATCAAGTAAGAAAAAAAGCCATTTCCAATTTGAGTCATAGTTATGTTTCTTGGTAACATGGAGCAACTAATCATTACTTCATTTCCTACATGTAAAGTATATATAAGCTGTTGAATAAATGTTTGGAAAATAAAATCAGATTGTAAAATTTTATGAGGGCTAGATTAAATATAATGGTAACCAGATCACAGATTACAAGATTTTTTGAATAACTAAAAACATGGAAAAATAAGATACTTTGATAAATCAATATATCAAATTAAATTAAATTGTGAGTTGTAACATTTTATAGAATTTTACTGGAATGATTAAGGCTCTAAATGGGTCAGTCAGATTCGTGCAGGCCAGAAATAGCCCAATTTTCAATCAGTGTAGCATACAGCGACCAACCTCATCACTGGCATATCACATGCGAGCTGTACGGGGCATGGACTCTGAAATGCACACAGGATTCCATGCTATATAAGTCCATGTGCGTCTCAATGTCAAGGCCAGTATGCTCCGTGCCCATGATCTGTTATGTTGTATACCAGCTCTTTTCAATAACTCATCCTGAGCCTGGCATGTTTATTATACGAGCCTAAAGTATCGGAAATCAAGGCCTGGCATAAAAATGTAATAAACAGGGCAGGCCCAACAAGCTCACACTGGACTAAAAATTAAAAAAAATTTAAATGTTTGGGCCAACGCTGAGCCAATTACTAATCAGTCTCAGATTTTATGCCAAAGCCCGTCTGCCAGGCCAGAAACTTTAACCCAGACCCAGCCAGTTGATGCCCTAGGATGGATGAACTATACATAGGGCATCCAAATAATCAAGACTTCTCAGCAGTTAGTGGTGCAAAGGCCAGAGAACATAAAAAAATGTGGAAAAACGAAACATAAACTTTAAGAAAACGATTACTGAATACTAAATATGAGAAATAAAATAGGAAAAAGTACTGATGCCCACTTTGTAATCCCAAATTTCTCTCACAAGAAAATGAAATGTCAAGATACTGCTAGTTGTTAATTCTGGTCGGAAATCTAAGGATTGAAGGAACAGATACTGACAGGGACGCATGCCACGAGCTGGTTTCATCGGTGATGGAACACTTTTGGTCTGGGAGAATTGGCCGAGACGCCAACATTAAAGACATGGAATTAGGGCCGCGACGGGTCTTCCGGCATAAGAAGAAATGACGTAAGAAGGAAGAAGAGCTTAGAGGAGCGCACGAGGGCAACCTTTCTACCCAGGCTCGCTCGAGCGAGAGTGAGCAAGAGTTTAGGCCACAACTCGCTCAAGCGAACCTGGTTCCCGCTTGGGCAAGAATCTTTAAAGGAGGTCGCTCAAGCAACAACCAAACTAGCTCGAGCGAGTCAAGTGACGACATTAGCCCTTTTGTCCTTCATTAGTTAAGTTACCTTTTAGGGTAACATTTTACTTTTCTACTTTAGGGTTTATTCTCATATGTATCTACTATAAGACATCTTTATGTAAGCCAAATCTGGGCATTGATTGCTTATGAATGAATGAAAATGCCTTGCATTGAGCTTGAGATGAGCTTTGAGGAGTGAGTCTTTTTCCCCATGTGGGCTTGATGAGAGGCTAAGGGTTGAGATGCCCATCTTTGTTCTTGATCTTCTCCTAACTTCTTCTTCCTAGTTTACTTGCTATTTTCTTGTTTTTATTTCCATCTATTTGAATGTCTAAAACCCCCAACATCCTAAATTTTGAGCTATCTTGATGTCCATCCTTGTGGATTGATTCTTTTCGATACCCATCGATCCACAACTGTTGATAGGCTCGAGATCACTCCAATTGTGCTGATCAATCGTTCCCTTCAAAGCCCTAACAAAGGACTATGAGAAGCCACATCGATCAACGAGCGAGCGCCCCTGCCTAGAGGATGCTAGAGTTCTATCTCTAGGATCACACATTTCGCAAATCTAAACGGATGTAGCTCGCCGGATTGATAAGAAAACTGCCAAGTTTAGGGAGATTGATAAGAAAACTGCAGCTCATGGATTTAATGCTCCGCAATGCAAATGCACTGAGAAACAAATCCAATACCTGCTGATCTTGCAAGGGAAGTCAATTAATGAAATTTGTTGGTAATGAAGGTTTGAGCAGTTGTATGTTTTCCTTATCTCTCCTCTTTTGTAAAGATGCTGAAAAACCTAAATTTTGCATGGTGTGTGATTTACCTCTCCCACCCATTTTCATTGATGCACTTTTCTTTTACCTTTTGAATAAAAGATAAAGGTAATGATTCTGATTTCTTAAGAGAATGCCCATTGTTATAATTGATGGGTAGGGTGTTCCCTGCAAGCGACGCCCTACAATGCAACCCGGTTGTAGTGATGAGATATAGACAAGGGTTAGTTAATAGGTTAAGCTCCCACATCAAGATAGATGTGTGTGGGCAAAGAAGGTTCATAAGCATCGTTTGGCTTCTTGGAATGTAGGTATGTTAACTGGGAAGAGTGTCGAACTGGTAGATGTCATGAGAAAAAGGATGATTAATGTAATGTGCTTAAAGCTTGCAAGAGACAAAAGTGAAAAGAAGAGAAGACTAATGATCTGAGAGATGGGTTTAAGCTTTACTACTCAAGAAAGAGTAACTCTAAAAAATGGGGTGGCATTGTCGTGGATGGAGATTTACAAGATAAGATTGTGTAGGTCAAGATGAAGAATTATCATATTATCATAAAATCGTTTTGGATAAGGAATTTTTTTGCACCCCTAGTTGGATTGTGTGAAAACAAGAAGCTAGAGTTTTTAAATTCATGGATGAACTAGTAGTACAAAGCCTACCCAATAGTCAAAGAGTAGGATTGGAGGGGATTTTAATGGACACGTAGGCAAGACAAAAAGTGATTGACGCGGGACAACGACCCTGAAATCCGCGAATGCCCATGATGTGATGATTTGCCGAAATTAAACTAATTAATTAAGCAATTAATCACAAATTGAAGCGATACCTTGGGGTTTTGCGGGATTCCGTTTAGGTGACCATGTTTTGGCTCACGTAGGGTCCAATCCGATGCACGGGATCCATTAGGATGGCGGAAGGGGCGATCCGAGAGACAGAACTCTCGCTTCGTCTAGGTTGGGGCGTTAGATCGTAATTCTCCGTGAAATCGGTAACTCCTCACTAGGACTTTTGAATCGAATCGGTTAAATGGCTCAAATCGAGCAAGCTCGAGTCCAACAACGGTTATGGATCGATGGGCTAGGGTTGGATTCGATCCATAAGGATGGACATCAATATTGCTCTAGATCTAGGGTTTGAGATTTGAACAATCAAGCAAAAGGAAGATTTAGGATTCAAGAGATTAGCAAGATAATAGGAAGATAGAAGAAAGAAGATCAAAGTAACATGGGCCTCACACCCTTGGCATCACACCAAACCCCTCTCGGGGAAGAAGACTCACTCTTCAAAGCTTCTCTCAAGCTTAAAATGCAATGCATCATTTCATTAATTCATCAAGTGCCAAAAATGACTTACAAATTGGGCTTTATAGCCATTACAAGGGAATAAACCTAAAAATAGAAAAGCAATAAGTTACCCTAAGTGGTAACTTACAAAAAGGACAAAATCTCAAGATAAAAATGACAATTACGTCACTTAAGACGCTGATGGGCGGGTTTTCACGGATGTCCGACCTGAGGTCCACAGACGTTCGTCGCCTACTCACGGACGTTCGTGCTCACTAAACAGTGAACACCTCGAAATCCGGACGTCCATCCCGGAACCACGGATGTCCATCGCCTGCTAATGTCTGGTGCTCCCATGTTGAACTCTAGGGCCTTCCCTTGGTGGTTCTTGGCGTTTCTTAGCCCTTCAGTCGCTTCTTTCGCCGTTGATACACCTTGTACGGCCTGAACCCTAGGTCCTTGTTGGTGGCGCCCCCATCAATTCTCTCATACCCAAAATGCTTCATCACCGATGAAACTGGCTTCTGACATCTGTCGGTGTCGGCGTCTCCATCAATTCCCTCATACCCAAAAGGTTTCATCTCCGATGAAACACGCATGTAGTACTGGTCAAGTGTATTGGAACCCAAACGATGGAACTCCTCGCAACTAGCCCAAGCAATTGGTGTCGTATGATCCTCACCTCGGTTGATTATGTCAGGGCACACGCAGTAAACCTCCTCTCGACAAACCCAACAACCCACCTTGCCAGCCCACTCTACCAAGTTTTTTTGAAGCTTCTCCGCAACTCTCCCAGTCCCGAAGGACCTCATCACCAAAGAAGTGTGATCGTGATATCTGTCGGAAATATAGGAACTCAGGTGGTGAACTTCTCATGGCTGGCCCATGCACTCTTGAAAATCAACTTACTGACCCTCTTCATAAAATAGCCTTGAAGCCCTCTACCATAAGGGAATACCACAAGATCATCCAAGATCTTCTCACTTATCTCATTGTTCATCTTGCTCAAAGGGGGAAAAGACAAGGGTTGTGGGATCGGGATTGGTGCACAAATAAAGGACGTTTGAAAAGGAGTTTTAGGAAGTGGGGTTGAGCCTAGATGAGGAACCATATCTTCCGCATTGAGTGTTGATCTAATCCTCATACCTTAAGGTAGCTCAAGCACATATCCCTTAGGTCCACTCCTTGCCACCATCTTAAAAGATCCGACAATGCAGGTTTGGGACTTCTTCACGATCCCCGATGGGAATCGTTCAAGCCTAACCTGAACCATTTCATGGCCACTTATTTGGATTTCCTTGAAACTCATAGGCAAATCCACCCATAATTTGGAATCTTCATCGCACCAATTAATTTTAAACGCAATTTCGGCATGCAATGTGAAATGAGACTCAAAACTTGACTCACAACAAGACAGTGAATGTGAAGCGATATGCAACTTGAGATTATGAGGTGTATGTGCATCCATGAACTCGATACTCTCATGTGCATGTGACACTAATGACTCACGTGTAGTGGACTATTAACACTAGTGACTCATGTGTGATTGAATCAAGTGACACTAACGGCTCATGTGGACTCAACTCAACAGACTCCAATGACTCATGGGTAAGTGACTTGACCGGCTCGTGTGTACTCGGTTCGACCAACACCAAAGACTCAAGTGCACTCGACTCTACAAACATGGACTCGTGTACAACTGACTTCATGGACACTAACAAATCATGTGTAAATGACTCGGTCGAATCGTGCGTGGTTGACTTAGTTGGCTCATGTGTGGGCGACTCCACATCACTACTCACAAGGGAAATAAAAGTCTCCTCAATGCAATCTAGATTTTCTTCGATTTCATTTATTTCCTCTTCACTGACCACGGTACTAGGGTCATACACATCCTCTCCCACATTCACATTTTCCGGCTCCTTAGAACGCTCTCTTTTCATCAATAAAATTCGAGTGGAAAATTTTGTGGGGCATTGGTATGCAAAGTGTCCAAATCCGTGACACTTGTAACATTTGTTGTGACCAGTAGTTTTAGAGATGCCATTGATCGCTCCTTTCCCGTTATCAATTTGGGGATTCGTAGGAGTACTCGTGGGTTTCAATGGTTGAACCCCGGAATTAGAGCTCTCTTTAGTGTAGATGCTCCTAGACTCAAACTTACAAAAATCAAGACATATCCATTTTAGCTTCCAAAAACCGTAGAAGGTGGCGGTGCGGAAAGGAACATACTTCTCAATCAGTCGCTCCTTCATGTCCTCCCATCGTGTGATGGGCTTACTTCGAAGTGACTTGCGTCGAAACTCCACAGTTGCCCAATAGGTTTTGGCATGACTCACCAACCTCGTCTTGGCTAACTCAACCTTATACTCATCCAACACATTATACGAGTCAAAATACTCGTCTATGCTAGACAACCATCCCACGAAGGATTTAGGGTTTGCCATACCCTTGAAATCCGGGACTTTTACTTGACTAGACCTTAGAGATTTTCTATCAAGATCATGTTCGGGTTCACAATGATAGGAGTGTCCCCTAAGTCTAATCTCATCACGACTTTCAGGACTTCGCCTATGATTTGGAGTGTAACAGTTTCCTTGTTTGGCTAGTTCCCTCTCATTCATCGCGATCATCGTGGCTTGGATGCTCCTAAGAACATCGGTAATCTCACTCGTACCCATGGCGATTACGACACACTAAACACAGGTTTTATAACGAACAAACAACTATGACCCACAAGTGAATGAGTAATTTTTATCAAACACGAGCTGCGCATACAACTGAACACACAAATGTGACCACACAACAAATAAGTAATTTTAACAAACACAAGATGTGCATATATATGAACACACATAAGAGCACACAAATGTGACTACACAAACGACATCAAAATGACATACACATGTGAACCAAAATGAATAATGACTTTTGTCAAACACTAGACGTGCACACTACGAACACAAATGAAATAAAGTGCAAAATTCAATATGCCATGCAAATATGAACCAACAATGAAAGAGGAGTTTAACAAACACATGATGTACACACAAACGAGGACACAAATGACATCGAAATGACACACATGTGAACCAAAATGAATAAAGATTTTTGTCGAATACAAGACATGCACACTTGATGAACATAAATGAATTTAAAATTTAATTAAGTTAAAATGACACACAAATGAGTAAATAATTTTACCAAACACATGGTGTACACATAAATGAGCACACTAATATGAACGTACAAATGAGTGGGTGATTTTTTCGAACACGTGACGTGCATGCAATTGAACACACAAATGCGACAAAACGCAATAAAATTAAAATGACATGCAAGTATGCAACACACGTGACTGAGGAATTTTGTCAAACAAAAAACGGGCGTACAAATGAACACAAATGTGAACACGCAAAATGAATGAGCGAATTTTGTAAAACACAATGAGTGAGCAATTTTATCAAACACGCGACATGCATGCAATTGAACACAAATGAAATAAAATTTAAAGATATTAAGATGACATGCAAAATATGCCCTAACCTAGAAACTAAGCTTTGATACCAAAACTGACGCGGGACAACGACCCTAAAATCCGTGAATACCCATGATGTGATGATTTGCCGAAATTAAACTAATTAATTAAGCAATTAATCACAAATTGAAGCGATACCTTAGGGTTTTGCGGGATTCCGTTTAGGTGACCATGCTTTAGCTCACGTAGGTCCCAATCCGATAGGTGGGATCCGTTAGGATAGCGGAAGAGGCAATCCGAGAGATAGAACTCTTGCTTCGTCTAGGTTGGGGCGTTAGATGGTAATTCTTCATGGAATCGGTAGCTCCTCACTAGGGCTTTTGAATCGAATCGGTTAAATGGCTCAAATCGAGCAAACTCGAGTCCAACAACGGTTATGGATCGATAGGCTAAGGTTGGATTCGATCCATAAGGATGGACATCAATATTGCTCTAGATCTAGGGTTTGAGATTTGAACAATCAAGCAAAAGGAAGATTTGGGATTCAAGAGATTAGCAAGATAATAGGAAGATAGAAGAAAGAAGATCAAAGTAACATGGGCCTCACACCAAACCCCTCTCGAGGAAGAAGACTCACTCTTCAAAGCTTCTCTCAAGCTCAAAATGCAATGCATCATTTCATTAATTCATCAAGTGCCAAAAATGGCTTACAAATTGAGCTTTATACCCATTACAAGGGAATAAACCTAAAAATAGAAAAGTACTAAGTTACCCAAAGTGGTAACTTACAAAAAAAATAAAATCTAAGGATAAAAAGGACAATTACGTTACTTAAGACGTTGATGCGCGGGTTTTCACGGACGTCCGTCGCCTACTCATGAATGTCTGTGGTGCACTACGAACGTCTGTGCTCACTAAACAGTGAGCACCTCGAAATCCGAAATCCGTCCTGGAACCACGGACGTTCGTCGCCTACTGATACCTGGTGCTCCCAAGTTGAACTCTAGGGCATTCCCTTGGTGGTTCTCGACGTTCCTTGGCCCTTCAATCGCTTCTTTCGTCGTTGATACACCTTGTACGGCCTGAACCCTAGGTCCTTGTTGGTGACGTCCCCGTCAGGGATATTAGAGAATACATAGAGGATATGGTTTTAGCGAAAAAATGAGATGGGGAGTTACGCAATAGCTTTTGACTTGGCAATAGCAAATAAATCCTCGAGAAGAAAGAAAAGCATCCTATAACTTTCAAGAGAGAAGCAAATAGAGCCTAAATAAATTATTTCTTATTAAGGCGAAGAGAGTGGGCAAACTGCAAGAATTGTAAGGTCATCCCGGGAGAGAGCCATAACAACACAACATAGATTAATAGTTGTGGATATTCTAATCAAGAGCCAAGTAACGAAAAAGATGAGAAAAAATACCCCAAAATAAAATGGTGGGAAATAAAAGGAGAGAAAATTTTAAAAAAGAAAATGAATGACCAAGAAGTATGGTGCCAAGAAGGTGATCCAAATGACATATGGGTAAAATGACGCTATGCTTGAAACGCGTTGCTAAGGAGGTGCTCGGAGAATTTAATGGAAGAAAAGGTATATAATAAAATTTTAGTTGTGGAATGCTAACATTCAAAAAGGCAATTGTAGAAAAGAAGAAGTGTTTTAAAGAATGGCAAAGAACAAAAACTACAAATGATATTTGAAGATATAAGTCGCCAAAAGAAAAGCTAAAAAAGTTGCAAGTAACGTTCAGTATGAAGTGTGACAATTTATAAACTAGGTTGGGAGCAAAAGAAGTGGAAAAAGAAACCCATAAACTTGCCAAGATTAGACAAAAGAAAACTAGAAATCTCAACCAAGTAAGGTGTGTTAGGAATGAAGATCAAAGAGTCTTTGTAAAAGAGGATGAGATAAAAAAAAAATAGATGACATAAATATTTTAAAGATCTATTAAACACTAAATATGTGAAAAAAGTGGATGAAGAAGACGAACCAAACCAAGGGATGATAAATGAAATATCAAAATCTTAAGTAAAAGCAGCTTTAGCAAAGATGAAGAAAAGAACAGCATTAAGACCAGACGGAATACCTATAAAAGTATGTATTGTGTTAGGAGATAATGGATTGAACTTGTTGACTAAATTATTTAATAAGATATTAAAAACGAAGAAAATTCATGAAGGGAGGAAGAGCATTGTGGTCCCTTTCTATAAGAACAAAGGAGACCAAGATTGTGCTAACGATCAAGGCATTAAGCTAATGAGCCAGACTATGAAACTTTGGGAGAGAATAGTTGACCAATGACTACGGCAAAAATCAAATGTATCAGAGAACTAATTTGGATTTATGTCAAGAAGATAAAAAATGAAAGTTATTTTTTTTATTGAGGCAACTTATGGAGAAGTTTAAGAGAGAAGGTAAAACCTACATGTGGCATTTAGTGATTTAGAATATGATTATAATAGAGTGTCGAGTCCATTAATATGGTGGCCACTGAGGAAGAAATGCATCAAAAATTTATATATTGAAATTATCCAAGACATGTATGAGAAGGCACTAACTAGTGTAAGAACAACGTGTGAAGAGACGAGTGAGTTCCTTCTCAGAGTTGGGTTGCATCAAGGATCTGCCTTGAGCCCTTATTTGTTTGTCATGGTAATGGATATGTTAAGCATAAATATACAAGAAAAGATTTCGTAGTGCATACTATTTGCGAACGACGTAATATTAATTGGCCAAACAAGGAAAGAAATAAATGATAAGCTGAAATTATGGAGAAAAGCTTTGGAGTCGAGGGGTTCGAAAACTAGCAAAACAAAGACAAAATATATGGAGTGCAAATTTAGTGAACAAGATAGTTTGGAGGAGGATTTAGTCAAGATAGAAAATAATTTAGTGCCACATTGCCAAAGATTTCCCTACTAAGGCTATACTTTAAAATCAGATGGTGGATTTGAGGAGGATGTCTCTGATAGGATTAATGCAGGCTAAATGAAATGAAAGCAAACTAGCAAAGTATTATGCGACCCAAGAGTTCCACTTAGATTGAAGAGGACGTTTTTATAAGACGACACTTACACCTGCCATAATATATGATGCGAAATGTTGGGCTACGAAAAAACGACATGATAGAGTACATGTGGTCAAGATGCGTATGTTGAGATAGATGTGTGGAGCAACGAAAAATGATAAAAAATGAAATAAGAGCGTAATAGAAAATTTGAAAGAGGGACCTATAAAGAGGAAAATTATTGAGTGTCGCTTGAGATGGTTTGGACATGTTCATCGAAGGCCATAAGCAGACCCTGTCTGAAAGGTTGAGACTACAAGCATAGTGAAGACCTGGATGGAAGTCATGAGAAGGGATATTAAGGATTGTGATGTTACAAAGAGCTTAGTGCAAAGCAGAGACGAGTGGAGAAATAGGACTCGCAAAGCCAACCCCAAATAGATGGGAAGGCTATGATGATGATGCCGACAACCCTTTTATGCCATATAGGTCATATTATTAGTCAATCCAAGTAGTCCAACTAGCAACACATCATCGGCGCACGTCAAAGCCAAAAAATAAACCTACAAGAGTGTTGGACCACCCGATCGGTGCACCTTATTATCAACCACTAAAAAATTTGCACAAGTGTTCATATTAGAGTGCATAGATCGAATGGTTCAATTCCTCAAATGAGTATGATCTTTATGCCTATGGTTTCCACTTTGATTAATTGTTTGAATGGTTCGACTCCTCAAATGAGTGTGATCTTTGGGTCTATGGTAGGTTTCATTTTGAACTATCACTTTGATTAATTGTTTGCTAAAATTATATATCCCACTTGGGCAAAAATTGGGGCGGTAAACTCCCAATGTGTAAAGAGGCAGTCATTTTCCATTTCGTAATATAAAACTGGTAACGAATTTTACGGTAATTAGATAATTGCATGGTAGTTAATTGATAAATAAAAATTTAAAATAATAATAAAATAAAGATAATTGCATGGTAGTTTAGGGGTGTCAAACAACAAATTACCTGTAGCTGCACTGTTTGTGTGTTTCCTTGATATCAGGTTGGGTACAATCCTACCAAGTCCAGTTGAAAGTACCTAATGGTAGAGAGTGTTTAATCTCAACAAAATTGAACCAAAAGTTAATGTCTAATCTTAAATGGATGGCTAGTACCAAACATACAATGAATAGGGCCTACAATCAGTTGTTGTTTTGAAACGATATATAGCGTTGAAGATCTGTCCACTTACCGTCATCACAACAAGGGCGGTTAGTGCACCCGACAGAACAATTGATTTCGGATGACGCATCGCCATGAGCGCTGCTATTATAAAAGTCTCATCTCCAATCTAGCAATGATGCCAGATAACAGAATCTCTATCAGATCTAGATATAACATAAAATAGAAGAACTTAATTATTTAATAAAACGCTACAAAAAATATAACAATTTATGGGCGAATGTTCTACAGTAAACGAACACATTGTGTTTGGGCCTTTACACACCAAATTGATCCAAAAGAAATTGAAAAATGGATTGATACATGGAGATCGGTGCACGAACCTCACTAACTATGATCATCGACAAACTAGCGAAAAATGCATCAAAGATCCCAAGACCGGCTTCTTCCGAATTCTCGCCAACAGTAAAGCTGCTGAGGCCGGATTCTTCACCATTTTTCTGATTCGAAACAGCATTGTTCTTGAAAGCGTGTAGATTTATCTGCCGAAAGGAAAATATAAAAAAAAAAAATACAAACACACACACACACTTACAAATAGATCAAATTCAACGAATGAACATTGAACAAAACATTTATCTACAGAGAATCTGATGAACTAGAACGCTATAATAAAATTCATTCAATTTTCATGAAGATTCAATGTGATTGGCCAATAGAGGTTGCTTTACTCACTTTAGAACGCCGATCTAGGAATTTTTCAGATTCGTTCAATGTGTTATCCCCGATCTCAACCTCAGACTCCTATCATTTTCAAAAATTAGAAGCAAAAAAAATTATTCCTCCCCAAAATATCTACATAGCGCGCTAACAGAAATTTACCTGAGCAGAAACACGCGAAACGGTCAACGAGACAGAGGCGACGAAAAGGAGGAGGAAGACAGCGTAGCGAGCAGATCCATTTCTAGGGTTTGCAGATAAACTCAAGATCCGCATCTCAAACCCTAGCTTGATACCCAACAAGCAATCAAAAACCCAAAACAACTCGAGGAAACCGAATCCGTATCTGAAATTTCTCTAGAGTAATGGATCTAAAACTAAGAATTAAGCGATTTTTTTTATGTTTTTCAAAAGAAGTTTGGGATCGGATCTAGAGATTTTGAACAGAGAAGAGAAAAAGATGGGAATCTCCTAAATTTAAGGGGTAGTTTTGTAAAAAGAACTTCCAAATTTGGACACGTCCGACCTTTCCTCCCACCTTCCTTGCTTCTCAGCTCTAAAAGCATTTCCTCTTCCTTGTTTCCAGCTCACTTGATTCAGTGAACGTGTCTTTTGTTACAAAATGGCCCTCCATTTATATCAGAATAACGATAGTGCCACTGCTTTTTATGGCCCTGTTGACGTTTTTGTAACGTGTTTATTTCAAATCTTTCAACTTTTTCGATGCAACAACCAATGGGTGGGCTATGTTCGGCCCCTGCTTTAAACGGCCCCTTCGTGAATGAAGTTTTTGGTCTGCGTTGGCCGTTTAGGGGGTGTAGGGAACTCACTTGGCGGGGCTAAGTTCGGCCCCTGCTTTAAAAGGCCCCTTCGTTAACGCTAGCTCATACCGAGCCTTGCTTAACCATAATAATCATTAGTTTACTTTCATAAGTTCCCATTCTTTTTTTTTCGTTTCTGTTTTTTGACCATATAACCAAAATCACACACCTTGTAAAATAATTAAATTAAGGCCGGCCCTGACATTTGGGGGCCTAAGGCAAGTTTCTAAAATGAAACTTATTTTATATTATTTTATAATATATATAAAATTTGTCATAATTTTTTTTGATAAATAAAATAATACTTATATTCTATTTTATTATATATAATTTAAAATTTTAATTAAGAATTTAACAATTCATACGGAAAAAAAAAAATTCATTTCTCTACAAAAATATTCATTTCTCAAAAACCATCAATGTCTATTATTTATTTAAAATGACTAATTTCTGTGAAACGAAAAAGCATTTTTCAAAGTTTTATTCTAATTTTTACCGTATAGTATTGTCAGGTTGGTATCATAAAAGGGCATTGGGGTGTGACGTTGGGGTGGCTGTTTTCTCAGTATCTTTTGAGATGAGCTATTTGTGTGTTTGAACTATGGCTACCCAATATGCTATGTAGCATTGCGAACTACCCTTAGGCCTCGTTCGAATAGAGTTCCTGAGATAGGAAACCGAGCAGAACTCGGAAAGCAAGTCGTTTTTGCAGATTCGGAGGCTTTCCTGCGTTCGGCAATGGCGGTGGGCCCCATCAGAAAGCGATCGTTTTCTGAGTCTCTTGCAGCTTTGCATTTCCGACCAAAAAACTCCGAAAAGGTCAGAAACTAAGCTCTTGGGAGTATACTCCCCTCTGAAATATGTACCAAAGCAATTCTCTTCTCCTCTGCTCTCTGCAGCTTACTTTGAAGAGACTCTGCAGAGTACTTTGAAGAGGGCTTTATTCTAAGCCAATTGATGGTGCTTAAAAGCATATGTATGCAGATTAGATGTTTGGTCTTCGTTCCTATCCAATTGCTGCGACTCGCTTTGGTTCTGGCTTCATCTTGGTAGCGGCTTCTTCTTGGCTAGCTTCTCTCCATTACTAAAATGAGCAATGCAGAATTCGTGGGTGGCTTCAAGCATGGCGATTGTGGGTAAGATTGGCTTCTTGGCTTGAAGCATTGATGCCACCAGTTGGTGAAGAGACAACACAAGCACTCCAAGAAAACAGAGCCTCCTCACATGTTTGAATAGTAGATGGAACCTCATCTCGATGTGTATACAAGTCCAAGAGATATAGGATCTAAAACATAGATAGCTATTGCAGCTATCTTCACCTAAGAGGGATACAATTGCTATTTAAAGAGCCTTTTGTGGAGCATGAAAGTTCACCATCCAAAGAAACCAAGCATCCGGTTAGGAGCTTCATTTTATAATTCCTATTTATGTCCAAAAAAAAAATTTCACATGTCTTTTATTGAATTTGTTTTGCCAATTTTAATTTTTTTCCATAACTAGTATACACTTGAGAAGTTAGCGAGATTTATATTGAATTCCTATTTATGTCATTTTCCATACTAGTCTTCATGTGTCCGATGGTCACATGAGGGAGATGGAGAAGAAGATGGGGTTTATGGCCATCGATATATATATATATATATATATATATATGGCCACTATCATGCCTTAGAATATTTTCCGGGTTCATCCTAGTCTATATGTGGTGTCTTTGTGAGCATAGAAAATCCTAGACTATATGTCAGGTCTTTGTGAGTAAAAGGACAAAATTTCCTTCCATAGAAAATCCTAGACTATGTCTGGGTCTTGTGAGCATAGAAAATCCTAGACTATATCTTTGTGGGTCTTGTGAGACTCCTCCATTTTAATTTAGTAATTGTAAGTTCCATTTTATATCTCTGTTATTGCATGTGGTTCTTGGTTTTTATCTTCGCCCAAGTTTATTTCACGAGGGTTGGGGAGGATCCATTTTTTATCCTTATTGATGGTATTATTGCATTTCAAAGCAAGGTTTCATGTGAAAATGACACTTCATTTTTCAAAAATTGCATTGCCAAACTAGTTTGTAGGGCACACTTTGCTCAATCAATGTTTGGTTCATTTACTTCAATGGGCAGTTCGTACTCACAAAGTGAAATCCAATAGACTACATTTTGGACTCAAATGGCAACTTGTATTTCTTTGTTTTAATTGTGTATCATTCAATATAATTATATGATTATAAAGACTTGTTGGCATATGGAGTGTCTTTGTTGTTTTCGATAAATAAAGAATGTAAGGGTTTTCTAGGGTTCATATCTCTGACACCTTATCTATGTTTTTGACATTGACATGCACAATTGCATAGAAAGGTCTAAGAATCATATGATTCATATGTCTATCTCAATGTGGTTCAGTTCACCCATTACAAAATTCTATCATATGATTCATTAGTTTATCTCAGATTCCGGCTCGGTCCACCCATTATAAAATTAAAATATAATAATCGGACCCCCAAAGGTCTGTGTTTACTGTTGGTGCCTTGTTTGGGGGCGTATCCTCACCATAGACCAGTTGATTAAAAGAGGGAGACAGTTGCCTAATATCTGTGCTGTGTGCCTTAAGCATGAGGAGAGTGCTGATAACCTCTTTGTTCATTTGCCTAAAAACTTTGGACTGTTTGTGTGAACATTGTACATAGGAAATTTGGGGTACTTAAACATCTCATTAGGTTGGTAAAGTGCGAGCTATTTTCGCAGTTGAAGAAAATAGCACATGCTTTGAGTCCCAATCGAACATGGGATCATGAGACACCCACATGACCAACTTTAAATATAAACGACTTTCTAGTATCATTCCTACTACCGAGGTGAGATTGGATGGGATCACTATTGACTTGTAGTACATGTTTTCTAACAGTAATGAGTAGTCGCAAGGCTAAGGGTAAAGGTGTCGCTACTTTAGAAGATAAAGGAAAAATTTCATATGGGATGAAGATATGGACCGCATATATAAACGAGCTTGTGGAACAATTTCATATGGGCCGCAAAATGGCGAACGGTACTTGGTGTAAAAATGTATGGCCGGAATTGGCCTTGAAGTTGAGGTGTCACTCGTGTTTTGAGGATAAACTCGAAGAACTAACGAAGGAGAAGTGTTACAACCACCTAAGGACTGTGAGGAACCGATACAATCAAATGCACACTCATAACCACTAGTGGATTTGGGTGGGACAACGATTCTATGATGGTCGTCCGAAGACGATATATGGAGAAATTTTATGAGTCGACCAGTAAGATGCATAAAACTCACAGTTTTACATATTTTTTATATTTTAAAATGAGAGAAATTTAACATACCTAATTATTTGAGTAATTATATATTCTCGGGGACCCAGTGGGCTAGTAACTACAAAAATAGAAAGGTGCAAGACTATGGTCGCCTGCGCCTCCTTTATGACAATACGATCTACACTGGGGCACGAGAATTCCACCCGCAAGACCCCCATCATGAAGAGCCCGTCGTTGAATTGGGAGACTCTAACGATGATGGCTCGTACCATCCCCAATTTGAGGACCCCGAAGCAGAGATGCCCCACAATGCTAACTCTCCCTTCACAGCTGAAAGTGGTCCGAGCAGGCCAAATGCATGCCAAATCAAGACGGGAACGTTCTACTGGATCGGGTACGAAACGAAAGGCAAACGGAAGTGAAGATGGGTTTTTGGAAGAGCTAAGAGGGTTTCGTTTTTCAATTGAGGGTCTTATAAATCAACGTGCAATCACAACAAACCCAATGGACTCATTCATGAAGGTCTTGGAAGAGATGAGGGAAATGAACTTAATAGAGCGATAATATCTTTTTGATGTTACTATTAGAGTTCTTGAAAGTTCGCCTCGCATCATTTGAGACATTATTGGCGATGCGGCCCAACACCGCCAACGGTATTTGTTCATGTTGACCGGAGGCGCGATGGCCTCCGTACCAATAGTCTTGTAATCGTAAATCGCCACCAAGTTATTAATAGTACTCATTTCTTTTCAGTTGCATGCAAGTTAGTCAATATATTAATAGTACTCCATCATTGTATGTAGGAATGACTCCCCCCATATCCGATGATGCAATCATAGGAATGCTTGCAATCGGTGCGCTTCTGGCAGCGACAGTTTATTACAAGAGGATACGTAAAGCGGAGAGGCAGAGACGTCATACCTCTATCCTCACTGGTCCCTTGTATATCGAAGAAACCCTGAACGGGCATCCTGGTATTGCCTATGAGCTATTCCGCATCGCAAAGCGCATTCCTAAGCTTGTGCAATGCCCTCAGAGTTAGGGGATTGTTACATGATTCACGAAGAATGATGATCGAGGAACAGGTAGCAATATTTTTGTATAGCGTCGCCCAAAATCAGAAAAATCGCGTAGTACAAGATAGATTCCAACGTTCAGGATCAACCATAAGTTTCTACTTCAATGTTGTGCTTGATGCAATTTTAAAGTTATATCCTGAGTTGGTTAAGCAAGCAACAAGTACCACGCCCCGTGAGATATTGAACAAGCCATGGGTCTATCCGTGGTTTAAGGACGCGGTAGGTGCCCTTGATGGTACACATGTAGATGTAACTGTTCCAAGGATAGACTCACAAAGATATCGCAATCGCCACCAATATACATCACAAAATGTGTTGTGTGTAGTGAGCTTCGACATGCTATTCCAGTATGTACTGTCAGGATGGGAGGGCTCTTCACCAGACTCGAAAGTCCTCGGAAGTGCGCTATCAAGAGGACAAAACAGATTGCATGTTCCGATGGGAAAGTACTATCTTGTCGATGGGGGATATTCGAACATGCGCGGGTTTCTCAGTCCTTATCGTGGCGTGCGATACCATCTTAAAGAATTTAACTCCTCGAACCCTCCAACGACTCCCCGAGAACTATTTAATAAACGACACGCATCACTACGAAATGTCGTAGAACGGACATTTGGGGTACTCAAACAACGCTTCCCAATTCTCAAAGTCCAAAGCGAGGTTTCCTATAGAAAGCATAAAGTAAGATAGTTGTTGCATGTTGTGTCCTACACAATTACGTAAGGACTTACGATCGCGAGGATCCATTCTTTTACGAATGGACAGAAGATCGAATCGTGCCACCTAGTGATACGTCGGTGGAAGTAGAAGACCCAGACGTTCATAGCTCCCAAACGCCTGCGAATGAATGCTTTTCGTGATGATATAGCAAATAGAATGTGGGACGCACAATCTCATTGACTTCATACAATAAAATAATGTTCAATGGTATCATTTAACTGATGTCTCTTTTACTGACCAACTGTTTTTCAATGCATAAATTTCTGCTAACTATTTCATGTTGACACTAAACATGGGTAAATATATGTTCTCAGATGTAATGGATAGATACTATGTTGCTTTCATTGGTAGACGACCAGGTGTTTATCGAACATGGGAGGATTGCTCGCGAGAAGTAACTGGATTCTCTGGGGCCTATCATCGCTCGTTCAGAACGTATGATGAAGCGATTAACGCATTTGTAATGTTTACAAACACTGCCTCAAATCATCCCACCAACCAACATCGTCATGTAGTAGGAGACTCTATTGTGATATCCCAACCCCCAGTCATGACACATGCAGAAGCACCCCACTTTCCCCAGGAATCGATCATTCCTCGGGTAGTATTTAGAAGTCAGGCTGAGAGTGTCTATGTACAATGTGTGTGTGGGTTCTTTTCACGACTTACTATTCTCTTGGTTGTAACTCTTTTGATTGTCTATATATTTCAAAGGATGTAATGAATCTACGAATTGAATATTAAATGAGATGCTTGTACATTATTTAAATATTTAAATTTTTTATATTACAACTTGAAGATTTTAAATAATACAAAACAATGCTATAAATTTTTGGCGACCATATGTCCGGAACTCCTGCTCATCTCACTCACGACCTTTGGGTCTTCATCATCACGACATGCGCCTCCAGCTAGGCGAAGGATCGAAGTAATAGACCTAGATCCTCCATATCGGGGGGCACAGACACATCCACAATCACAACATCATGCAGTTCCACTTGCGCCTCCTGGACATCGCCAACGAGTAAGGGCACCAGAAATTCGACACCCTTTCCAAAACCCATCCAACCTGCACCCCCCCCAACTAGCCCGAATGCCTTATCGGGCACCACATACGCGGCCCATGCCTCTAAATATTCGACCACCAGGCATTGCAAATACCCTAGTGCTTCTAAGTTCCGACTCAGAGGATGATACTGTGGCGATGGAGTCGGAGGATGAGGACGACCCCGATTGGATGCCTCCCATGCAGCAACATCGCGATGATAGCTCGGACGATGGGAGTAGCTCCCACATTCATACGGTCACTACCTCCTACTCTTTCGACCAGGGAGGTGGCGACGACGCAACCTCGTAGTCCTATTTGGAGTTATATGTAAACTTTCACATGCACTTGTATTTGTTTTAATTTTGTAATTGGATCACTTTAAATGATATGCCGGTATGCTTTTGTTTGTTTTGGTCCATTTAGTCTTGTATCATAAAATCATTATATTACTATTACATAGTCTCATTATAAATCGCTGCCGTAGTCCGTTATAAATCATTATAAAACCGATGCCGTAGTCATTATAAATCATAGCCGTAGTCTCGTTATAAATCTGTTATAAAACCGATGCCGAGGTCATTATAAATCGTTTTGGTCAATTTAGTCTTGTATCATAAAATCATTATAAAAGCGATGCAGTGTTATAAATCATTGCAGTCTCATTATAATCTGTTATAAATCTGATGCCAGAGCCAGCTACCTTACTATTACAGATTTAGCATTGAAATAAGTCTTCTTGTTGTGGTCCATTTAGTCTTCTTGTTGTGGACCATTTACTATTCTGATTTAGCATTAAAATAATGATTTAGCAAAAGCCGCTACTACCTTACTATTTAGCATTGAAATGAGTATTCTTGTTGTGGTCCATTTAGTCTTCTTGTTGTGGTCCATTTACTATTACAGATTTAGCATTAAAATAACAGTTGTAAAAGCCCGACTACCTTACTATTCTGATTTAGCATTCAAATAAGTCTTCTTGTTGTGGTCCATTTAGTCTTCTTGTTGTGGTCCATTTACTATTACAGATTTAGCATTCAAATAACAGATTTATAAATCTGTTATAAATCTGTTTTGGTCCATTTAGTCTTGTATCATAGTCAGCTACCTTACTATTACAGATTTAGCATTCAAATAACAGATTTATAAATCTGTTATAAATCTGTTTTGGTCCATTTAGTCTTGTATCATAGTCAGCTACCTGAACACCAATATTAGTGAACCCTAGAAGAAGGATGGAAGAAGACCTTGAAAAGGTGAAGAAAAGTTCCCAAAGTAAAGAGCCTAAAAATAAAAATTGAATTTAGCATTCAAAAAGTCTCAGTCTAAAGTCTCCCTTATTCAGAACAGTGTGAGGTTGGATTTGCTTCAGAAGTTCGCCAGGTTGAAACTCTTTGCCAGACTCGTCGCGTGGTTGAAATGGAGAGGAAGCCTTCAGCTGTCGCGAGGTTAGCTTCTGCTTGAAGTTCAGGTGCTCGCGCGGTTGGCAGACAAGCTCTCGCTAGGTAGGTTTTTGTACTTCGCGAGGTTAAATTTCCACTGAAGGTTTCAATTGTCGCTAGGTTGAACTGGAGCGCGGTAGCGAGGTTAGATTTTTGGTCGTCAGCGGTTCCCTTGCATAAGTCAACCTAGCGACGATCGCATTCCAACCTAGCGGCAGTAATTGGATCAATCTAGCGACGACTGAAAAATCAACCCAGCGATGACTACAGCAGTCAACCTAGCGAAGCACAAATGCCAAGCAAAGCAAATGCACCTGAGCTTCAAAGCAAATGCAAACCGCGCGAAGCATAAAGATGTAGTTTGATGGAATGAATGCTGAGCTCGGATTTGGAATTTTCTTTGCAGTCTAATAAGAAAACAAGAAATAGGGCTTATGACTTGCTTGTCAAAATTGACCATGCTTGTGGAGATGAAGATCAAGTGCTTGGAATCATGGTGCGTATATTTTGTTTTAATGTACGATGAAGTGTTGGGTATATGGAGTCTATATGTTCGATGAAATGCCTAGCCGAATTGCTGTTTGTTAGTTTTTTGTTTTCAATTTGCATATTCATTTAGAGTGCACTAGCTGAGGAGATGGCTTATCTGTAAACAGTGAGTGGTTAGATGATTCTCTTTTTAATATATCCCTTTAACATCAACAGTGAAGTTAATTTGGAGGTGTGGGTGGAGTTATCTGTGACAGCTTTGTTGAACAGCCTCTCTTGTTTAGTAATGATATGAGGGATGAGAGCTATTGTTGCTGCAGGTCAGGATCTTTGGGCCAAATTTCCTTGTTGGGGTTAGTACGAGTGTACGACTAAGTGTTAAGTAGTGAAAATGTGTTAAGTAGTGAAAAATACCATTTTTCACCCCTAAACATGAGCCTTGAAAGACCCTTGAGAGGACTAAATAAGTGCTTTAATGTTCATATTGCAGCTAACCAAAAAGACAGGTCCAAATCCGAAAAGCATCCTAAAATGATCAAAAAGCTGACAACTCATGTCAAGCTTAAAGAGGGAGTGAAGAAATAGCCTCAGCAATGGTTAAAAAGGTCTTAAAAGAGCAAGCAAAGACCTGAAGAAGGAGAGGGATCCATTCGCAAAGAAGAATGCAAGCTAAAGCTCAATTCGTAAAGAACCTTGAACTTTGCGAAAAGAAGAAAGTTCTATTCGAAGTGATTCGAGTCAGAATGAACAACTCGAAAGAACCATGTTCTGCTCGAATAGTTGAAATTTCCTTTTCAATAGAAGATCCGGGAGAAGTCCTTTGCGAAAAGACTTTCTGAAGCCAAATTGCTTTGCGAAAAGAACTTCTGGAGCCAAAATGCTTTGCGAAAAGGCCCTTAAACTCTGCGAAAAGGCCCTTAAACTCTGCGAAATGGCATTTTGGGGAATTACAGCTCGTTCAAAGGGTATTTTAGGAATCTCTGCACGCGCCCAATGCAATTAAAAGACAAGGAACATTCCAAGATTTAAGGCACGATTCAAGGCATATTCTACCCCATGTGGGCGCTCAAAGTTTGAATTACTTCGGGAACTTCTAGCTCAAACAGATTTTGAATTCCATAATGTAATTGATGCTTCTAAGCGCTGATTCGAACCATCGTAGCATTTTCATTGGCGAAATCGATCCCCGTGCTCAATCGCCATTGGGCAATCCAGATCCGAACACTTCGATTGGTCAATTCAATTTCGCAGGATCAAGGAAAGCTATAAATAGAGAAGACATTTGCCCAATTGTGCATCCAGTTTTGAGTTTTCATCTCTGTTTCTCCTTCCTACGATAGTCTATCTGCACTTTGTAATTTCTTCCTCTGTTTTGCTTTTGAGAGTTCTTTGAGAGTGCTTTTGTAACTCCAAACGGACATGCTTGTATCTTACTCTTTGCGCAGGTAAGTTCCGATCTAATTCGTAATTTGGTGAAGGGACCATATTGTTTTACGAATTTGTTTTGGGGGTGGTAATGTGGTTTTATGTATTGCCCTATTACTTTAGATTGTTGGAGCCTTGAGTTAACCTAGTAAGACTAGATGTACGTGTTTTCATCTTGATCGTAATTCTTTTAATGAGTAGCAAATATAAAAGCGAGTGGTTTATGGATCCCCTACTACAAAAGCCATACTATCAAAAGGGATTTACATCTCTTCATTGATTATCATAAAAGGCGGAGGACAAAATATAAGCAATATCGATTCCACAGGATTGCAAAAATATTGGCAAAAGCAGTATCGACGTTAAGATTGGCGAAGCAATTTGCCACTAAGTTTGTATCTGATGCATGTGAGACCTTCCTTAATTTTAAGAATCAGGTCTAGGACTTCAGGGATAAGTAATATGCAAGGAATCTGTGAGATCTTTGTTGCTTAGTGTCTAGCCTGCTGGGTATCATCTTTAATTCATAGCTGAATGAGGATTAAAAACAAAATTCTACTACGAAAAATGACTAGAGAATGTTAGTTTTCTATAAAAACGTTTTCTTTAATTCCATGAGAGTTTACCTTCAGGCCATTCAACATATAGTGGAACCCAAAGTCCTTATATGGAAAAATTAAAAAGCAGCCCTGTCAAAAAAAAATTGAAAAAGCAGCCTCTTATGGAAAAACAAACTGAGTCCCGCTTGGGCCTTTGAAATGCATCACAAGTCCATGTCGTGGGCGATTGGCCATCCATCGATTATAGCGTAACTCTAAAAGCGATTTCGAAAGTACATTGACAAAATCATTATAAAAAACAACTGAAGTCTAATTAAAACTTAAAAGTCCCTAAAATAATTTTAGATTTGTTATTTATTCCTGTTTAATAGATTCAGCATATATTTTATAATGGCCTTCTTAATAGTGGTATCTAGTCCTTCCTTGAAGAACATTAATAACACAACAGGTCTCTTAGTTCCTCTTTGAAAGAAGGGTGTTTTCTTTTTGCTTGATGGCTTATTTCAATGACAGTTTTTTGAGGGATTTAATTAATGTCTTTCATTAATTAGGTGGCACGACAGCGTTTGTATAGTGCATTTCCCATTAGTCTGCTAAGTCACGTACCATACACATAGATTCCATGAATACATACCAAACCATTTTAAGTTAAAAATGTACTTTTGTGGTTAACATTTAAAGTATATATATATATATATATATATATATATATATATAGCATTGAACCTGCCTCCTCAAGGTTTATAGTTGCTTTCGCGGGTATTGGGTTCCTCAATTTTTTCCAGAGCAAAGTCCTGGTACATGGATCCCGTCGTCCAATGGGACCCCATAAATCTTTAGGTTTCATC
Organism: Chloranthus sessilifolius; assembly: GCA_021018995.1. NCBI lineage: Eukaryota > Viridiplantae > Streptophyta > Magnoliopsida > Chloranthales > Chloranthaceae > Chloranthus > Chloranthus sessilifolius. The sequence goes on from CM037590.1 coordinate 21,916,462, forward strand.
GTGAGAAAAAAATATATAACTGATGAGGTTGGTGGTAAGGGTGCATTGATCTTGATTTATTGAAAGCAGGAGGATAAGATGACTTATGTAAAAAAGATAGATTGATGGTCGATTATTCATTTGGGGTTATTCTGTGCAGGGATCGGAGAAGCATCTGATGACAGCGGCTGCAGTATGCAACAAAAGATAGGATTCCAAATCCTCGAACCAAAATTGATGCCTTTTATTGCTTCCCAAGTACTTAATGTGTTGTTGAATCAGATGAAAACTTTAGCTTGTTTTCAACATGTTTGTTATTTGTTGGACCAGATGTTATTTGTTCGAATCCAAGTTTGTATCCATTCTCCTACCATGATCATCCATCTTTTGCTTTCCACCAAAAATGAGATCATTACTACGATAATTCTCTATAATTTTTGGCTTTCTCGCGCCTGCAGCGCTCAGATCAATCTCCCTCACCCAACCTTCGTTAATCCATGGATCAGGTGTGTTGGATATACTACAGATTAATTAATTATTTTTGGTATTAGATTCCATTGTACTTTTGCTATGGCTCTGGGTTCCTTTAACCATGCCACCTATGAAGAGAGAAATTTGGGTAATTCTCAAAAGTAGGAGTTACCTTTGGGCAATTCTCAAAAGTAGGAGTTACCCTTGTATCTGTTTTTCATGGTGTAATGACTGCATCAGAGGCTGAAGCTCTAATGCTAATATGATTCCGGTGTGATTCATATCCAAGCATTTTGGTAGATATGAGGTGAACCTATTTTAAAGAGTTCGGTAGAAGTTAGAATAGATATAATTACATGGTTTGTGTTGTATCACTAACATTTTAAATATTACATTATTCTTATTGAATATTTGTATTCGTTACTGATTAGAGCAGTGATTTTCAGTTTCTCTAGGCTGGACCAAACAAGACTTAAGTGGTGTGCGTAGGGTCTCCATAAATGTAGATACCTTCACCAAATATTTCCACTATTTAAAATAAAAGAAAGTAAAAAATCCATCCCCTACATTATCATCTCACATCATAGAGATTTCCTAGCAGGTTGCAATTGGAAGCTGGTTAGTTGTAGATTTTTAATGGCATAATTGTATTTTAATCCTGTTAAATTTTATAACAGTAGTTATAGTTGTTCTCTTTTGACTTATAGGCCTCGTTCGGGTGTTTCTTGGTTTTTCCCAGAAAAGCTCAGATTTTGCTCAGATTTTGGACACTCAGATTCCTGACAGATTCTTTAGCAAACTCAGATTCCTGGTTTTCACCATATGCGTTCTTTAACCACTCAGATTCCTGACAGATTCTTACAAAACTCAAAATCCTTTGTTCTTATACCACTCAGATTCCTCTCAGAAAATCCTCAGAATAGCTTCAATCAGTGGTTATACTACGGTAGTAGAACGTGATCTTAATCATCGGTTTATGTGCGTACTCAATTTCTCTCAAAATTTACGGGCAACCAATCGAGATGGGGCTGAACATATTTGACGGAGTCTTTTTTCGAATTTGATTTAATTACTATTATTTTTAAAATGGGTCCCTAACACTACCATTGCACGATTGTACGGCGTCGTCACCATAAGGAGTCGGAGCTGAGTATGACAACCCTGCGACGGTGACCCTTACCTCGAGAAGAGTCATTTGGGATACGATACACAACCCATATGATTTGCTTACACTAGTAATAATAAAATATGAAAAGAGACAAGCTTCATATTGAGAATTATAAAGAAATCACAAAGGATCGCCATACATAAATAACCAAAGTGGATAGGAGAACAATAATAACTGCACGTGCAAACGTTCCAGAATGTTCCTTGTTCTTTAATAACTGCCATACATAATAACCAAAGTGGTAGAATATGCCTTCGGATCGCGCCTTACATCTTCCAGAATGTTCCTTGTTCTTTAATTGCATTGGGGCGCGTGCACAGATTCCTAAAATACCCTTTGAACGAGCTGTAATTTCCAAAACGCCGTTTCTCAGTTTAAGGGCCTTTTCGCAAAGAACTTTGGCTTCAGATAGCCTTTTCGCAAAGAACTTTGGCTTCAGAAAGCCTTTTCGCAAAGAACTTTGGCTTCAGAAAGCCTTTTCGCAAAGAACTTTGGCTTGAAAGCCTTTTCAAAGAACTTTGGCTTGAAAGCCTTTTCGCAAAGAACTTTGTTACATCGAATAGCCTTTTCTTCTTTTAAGGACTTTGTTCTGCTCAATAGCCTTTTCTTCTTTTCAAGAAGGACTTTGTTCTGCTCGAGCATGTTCTATTTGTAGTTTATTCCTCCTCGCCGTAATCGTGTTCTTTGCGAATTGAAGAGATGCTTTGCGAATTGAGCTTTAGCTTCCATTCTTCTTTGCGAATGGATCCTTTTTCTTCTTCAGTCTTTGCTTCTTCTTTTTCATCGTTTTTAACCACCGAGGCTATTTCTTCACTCCATTTTTTAGCTTGACATGAATTGTCGACTTTTGATCATTTTAGGTCGCTTTTGATTTGGACCTGTCTTTTTGGTTAGGCATGCACACTAAAGCACTTATTTAGTCCTCTCAAGGGTCTTTCAAGGCTCATGTTTAGGGGTGAAAATGGTATTTTCACTACTTAACATGATGGGTTTTAGTGCGATTTATTTGATAAACAAGTAGTCTTTGGTCTTTACGCATTGCTAGTTCTACCACATCTCTAGACCTTGGTTCGATTTCAAGTTCAACCACATCTCTAGACTTTGGATGTGGGAGAATCTTGACTTTCATGTTATTAATTTTCATTGGAAGAAGTGCTCAAGATTCTCCTATTTCCACAGTGTAGATGTGGTTGAACATGAAAAGTCAAAGCAAGATGTCAACTATATGTCCTTTGTGGATCAATTTTTATTTTTTTAGGAAATAATGCATTAGGGTATTGAAACATATTGCAATATAGAACCATCCAAAATTACCTCCGGGAGTGTGCATATATTATTGTTAAGGACTGTACTCTAAGTCATGATCATCATTTAAACACAAAATGGTGTTTAGATGATCTTATATCATGAATGGTGTAAGATCATCAAAGTGATCAATCATAGCTTGAAGTGCTATAGGACCAAAAAGCGGTGTTTTAGGGATTTAAGCCATCTTTGTATCGATTATAGTATCAACCGTTGTTTTCAGTATTAATGGTTGATATTAAAAATCATCAACCGGATCGTTCACATCTACTTTGAAGCATGTTTCTTTGGGCTCAAACATGTTCTAATTATAGATCCCTACCAAAGATCAAAATATTGGGTTCGATTTCGGTTTGACCATGATCGGAACGAAAATTTGAACCGAAATTTTGGTTGATAATATGAATTTGAAATTTCCCCATCATCTGATTCCTAGAAATTTTGGTTGTCGGTTTCGTTTGAGGCATGCCTAAAACGATCGTTTGATTGGAAATCTTGATTTCACCAAAATTTCCATCCATATTCCTACTTTAAAAATGAGCGGTGATCACGGATGTGTGCAACATGGCATATGATAAATGACACTTCAATGGGGTGAGATAGAAAGTCTAATTTTAATGGTGTGAGATCATTGACACACTATTTTGGTGTTTAAATGTTGGTCATGAACCATTGCCATTATAGCTAAAGACCAAATTAGTAAGAGGTCAAATTGTACTTCCTCCTATTGGCATGCTTCTTTTGGAAAAAATTGGGCATGCACTTGCTAGAGATTGACGAGTGCTATAGCACGTACAAGAGAGACTCAAAATCGAGCAAGAGAGACTCAAAATGCCGAGATGGGTAGTGGAAACCGAGCAAGAGAGACTCAAAATCGAGCAATTCCACAAAAAAAAAAAAATTTAAGCAAAGAAATTCACCTTGGCCTTAATTCAAGCACCTTGTTGCCTTGGAATGCAAATGAGATGGGTTCAAGGGAGGCAAGGGGAGCATTTATAGCCTTCAATGCCCCCCAAGGGCTCCATTCAATTCTCTGCACTCAACCTTCTCGTTGAAGCTATGGGACACGTGTCTCACCATGAGCGGTGGCCCCTACCGGATTTTCAGCTCAAGAACAGTGGCCTTCAGATTCAAATGAAGTACATTTGAATCTCTGCAAATAGTTGGCAGGTGGCCCCTCTTTGGATTGGATGGTTTAAATGGCTCTCAAGTAGCCATGTGAATGCACTTTGCCAAAGTGAATCGGAGCGAGATGTAGGAGGCGGTGTTTTAATCGGTGGCCCTACCTATCGCCATGGATGGTTGGGAAGGCAGCTCTAGCTTCAAAGAAGCTAATGCGTGACTACAAATGAGTTTTGATCAGCTGCATAGAGAATGACGAGTATACTTCACCAACCCAGATTCTGAGCTCAGAATCTGAGCTAATCCGAGCGGTTTGGTCGGACGACCAAACGTCGCCTTCTGCCGGAAAATACTCAGAATCCCGCTTAGCAAAAAACGCTGTCGAACGTGGGCTTTGCTCAGATTTTGGAAAAAAACCCAGAATCTGCCCAGATTCTGAGTACTTTGGGCTACCGAACGAGGTCATAGTGTTAATTGATTAAAAAACGTTGATGCAAAAAAAAAATTGGACATCTATTTTATTTATGGATGTGCTTGAATATGAGATTAATAGCTTTTTTTCTTTATATAATTTTTTTTAAAGCATTAAAAAATTATATTAAAAAAAAGTATTACAAAAAGCATAAAAAATATTGCATTAAAAAAAAGCATAAAAAAAATATTATTTTAAAAAAATTTGCATAAAAAATTGTCGACGAAAATTTTTTTTAAAAATTTTTTTGCATAAAAAACCCACTGCCCTAAACAGTTGTAAAAAAAGGAGTGGTTTTATTTTACCACTACACAAGACAGTGGTTTATGAACTTCATAAACCACTGTCTTGTATAGTAGTAAAAAAAAACCACTCCTTTTTTTACAATTGTTTAGGACAGTGATTTTTTGAAATAACCATTATTTAAGGCAGTGGTTTTTTGGGCTTTTTCACGTACTGTACTTTCTTGAATCGTACAAGCGACTAATATAGGGTTAACTACTGAATGATAGGCGATCAAGTAGTATAATTGTAGGAATCTATTTTGCTCAATTGCACCAACGAAAGTGTTCAACTTCTCATGGATCGTGCATCGCCCAAAAATGACCTCCAAATATATACGGCACGATATCGGATGCTCTACCGTCGTTTCTACGGTCATACGATGTCCCTAAAGTAGATCGATTCTGTGATTTTCTGGATTAATTAAAAGAACACAGGAATCAGAGTTTGTCAGGAATCAGAGCTTTTCTGAGGCTTAAAAGAACACATCTGGGGAAAGCCAGGAATCTGAGTTTGCCAGGAATCTGCAGGAAACAGAGTTGTCAGGAATCTGAGCTTTTCTGAGATAATTGGGGAAATACCCGAACATGGCCTTAAGGTTTGACGACTCTAGTGCATATATATATATATATATATATATATATATAGAGAGAGAGAGAGAGAGAGAGAGATATGGGTCGGTCCGGTGCCTTAAATGAGCTGTTTCTGGTTCGCTTGAGCCTTAAATGAGCATATTTTAGTTGGTCTGTTGAAGGTATCTATTACCCATATTCAGGATGGGCTGGTCTGGTCCAGCCCATTTATGAATTAAACCAACTTATCTTAGACCATTCCCAACCCATGGCAGGACGGGTTGGGTCAGGCCATTGGCCGGCCCAAAAATTCTTATATAAAAGAATTTATTTGATCGATCTGGGCTGAGTTCAGGACAAGCTTAAACAGGTCCTTTATAATTGACCTCTTGAAACTAGCCCATACCTAGCACTCCTTACTAATCAGAATGGGTTGGGCCAATTCATTTCTCTATTGGGCTACCTATCTTAGCCCATTGCGGTCCAATCCAAGCTGGGCTCAAGCCCATCCCATGAGACCCTTAGGGCTCGTTCGAGAGTTGGAAAAAGCTCAGAATCTAAATTTATACTCAAAAAGGTGCCAGATTCTGAATTTTGAAGCAGAAATCTGGCGTTCGAGAGATTACTTGGGAAGTAGGAATCCGAGCATTTTCCGACTGAAAGCGACAGTAAGTCGTCCGAGCTAATTGCTTAGAAAAGCCTTAGAATCTGACCTCGGATTGTAGGCGGCATTGTATAGTTGCCAAATTTGTATACATATGATCCTAACTCAGTACATGCTTAAAAATAAAACAAAGAAAAAAAAAATTGCAAAACAAACTAGTTGGAGGAGATGATGGTGCCGATACTCTAAACTCACCGTCGCCGATAGTATTTTTTGGCTTATCTGACGGCCACCGGACCGGTACCAGATGATTCCTCATGTCGGGGGCCAATAGCCGGTGTGTTGGACCGTCGTTTTTGCCTTGCTTACTCCGTTAAGATTTCAAGCTACCATGGTCTTGAGGCGCCTATCCGGTGCATCGTCTGTTCCATCGCAGCTGCTAAAGCTGCTTCTCTTCCTTGCAAAGTCGAATAACGCAAAGAAGTAAAGTAAAGTAATATATATATATATATATATATATATATATATATATATATATATATATATATATATATATGTATGTTATAATGATATAATAATAGAAAGGGCAAGCAAGCAACATATGGCAACCGACTTTAATAGGGAGCTTGTTACTTGCAGTCGCTTTTTAAGCTGAGGTTACAAAAAGACTTTGTATTTTAGGAACATTTGATATGTGAAAGCACGGTGTTGGCCGTCTGATTTAAAGTTCATAATCTATTGATCCTTAGCAGATAAGATTGATAAGAAATATAATTTTCATCATGTGATTAAATATAGTCAAAGGTTATTATTTGATTTACAGGTTGATAACAATAGATCATATGATAAATATCGTATTTTGCTCCAATCTTATCCACTAATGATCTATAGATCATGAACTTTAAATCAGATAGCCTAGATTGGGTTTTCACATGTCACATCTCCCAAAAATATAAAGTCTTTCTTTAACTTCATTTCAATCACTTAAAAAGCTTGTGCATGTAATTGACTAAAATCATTATAGCCTAATTTTTTATTTTATTTTTATCGATTGCAAATATCAATTTAATTCTATAAAATGGGTCACTAATATCCATTTTAAAAGTAATGGCCATTAAATCATATTCGAAAAAAGACTCTGTCAAATATGTTCAGTCCCATTTCGATTGATTGCCCATAAATTTAGAAAGAAATCCAAATATAACACATAAACCAATGATTAGATTACGTTTCTATGGTCATAGCATAATCTTTGATTGAGTCGATTCTAAAAATTTTCTGAGAGGAACTTAAAAATAAAGGATTCTGAGTTTTATAAGATTCTGTCAAGAATCTGAGTAACTTAAGAATACATATGAGAAAAATCAAGAATCTGAGTTTGCTAAGAATCTGTCCGGAATCTGAGTGTCAAAAACCTGAGCTTTTCTAAGAAAAATCAGGAAACACCTGAATTAATCCTTAGAGAGTGCATAGAGATGGCTCTTTTCCTCAAAAACTTAACTAAAATAGAGATGGCTCTTTTCCTCAAAAACAAAAAAAATGGAGATGGCTCTGTTAGGATTTATGCCAATTATCCTAGGCATTAGGTGGACGGTGAGTGATTTTATATACAGAGCCATCAGATGGCTCTTTGACCCATAGAATTGAACACACCTACCCTGTTTGTTAGAACGAAACATCATACACTTGTTTTGGCTGAATCAGGGGAAAATCGACACGTCATTCATAAGCGTACAATAATCTAACTTGCGCTACAACGGTGTAGCGCACCGTTGTAGCACATTAACAAGCATATTTTAGCATGTATTTTAGTAGAGAGTAGAAACTCGCATCGAAGTGGAGAGATATCGAATGAAAGCAACCACAGCATTGTAGGTAACGCCGAGAATCAAAATTATTTTGGGGGAAGTGGGACGCTTACGAGGCCGATCCAAGATCTTCTCCAACACAGGCGAAATTGAAACCTTCAATTTCAACAAAAATGAAAAATATAAATCATCAAAAGATTAAAATCTGCAACTAAAATCGCTTCAAATTGATCAAAATGTGTCCAAATAACGGAAAAAATTCCCCAAAAATCTCTTTTTCCTTCATAATGAATAATCAAAACTCATTTCAGACGATTCTGATTGAATGCGTTTTGGAATCTAAAAAAAATCGTCTTTAACTAGATTTCTTCGAATCAACATTAAACAAGCCATGCTTGACCAGAGATACGAAGAAAAAATGAAAGATTATCAAATAGAATCTATTGAACTAAAAAATCAATCAAATACAGCAAAACCCCAACTACCGGAAAACTATCAAAATTTCATGAATGGGAACTAAAAATCTTAAAGAATTTGGGTTATAATACCAGAAAACTAGAGTGTGCCAGAATTCTTAGCCCGCCGGAGGTCAGAATCTGGACTTCACAATCGGAGACTTCGCTGGAGAGAGAATAGGGTTTGGAGAGAGAAAGAGGAGAGGGTTTGGTCCGTTCGGAGAGAGGAGAGGGTTTTGAAATTGAGAGACCGAGAGAGGTCAGGCGCTGGAGATGGGCCTTTATATATATATATATATTATTTTTAGGGAAATTTGCACTTTCGGCCCTATACGTTTGCGTATTTACAGAAACGGCCCTATAGTTTCAATCCTTGCATAAATGGCCAGCTCCAAGCCTAGTCGCCTGCACGTCAGATATATATATGCTTCTCTATGCAAGCATTGAAACTAGATTTTCTCTATCATTTTTTAACACTTTCTTTCTCTCTTGGAAAGCGATTTCGAGATTCCACTACAGTTCGTATAACATAGAGAATACAACAGGCTAGGTAAGATATCGAGTACAATATCTTTTTAAGTTATTGATTTCCCAATTTTTCAAAACATTGTAGGTAGTCCAAGATATGTAAGATATCGATCGATATCTTAGGATATCGGCCGATAACTTAAGATATCGATCAATAACTTAAGATATCGGTCGATAGCATAAGATATCGATCGATATCCTAAGATATCGGCCGATAGCATAAGATATCGATCGATATCTTAAGTTATCGGTCGATATCTTAAGTTATCGGCCGATATCCTAAGATATCGGCCGATATCTTAAATTATCGGCCGAGATCTTAAGATATCGGTCGATAACTTATGATAGGGTTTTTTCTAAGGTTTTGGTTTATGGTTTATGTTAAAAGTTCATCGGCCCGATATCTTAGGATATCGAGCGATATCCTATGATTGACTTTTAACGCTAAAGTTTTCATTCCTTTTATTTTTTAATATTTTTAAATAATTGTAGCGCTAATTCAAGTATAACTCTTTATAAACAACCAATTTTAATTTTGTAAATATTGTAGGTTGAAATGGATGTTCCCCTTCTTTGCCATTTTGATTTCGTACGCGTGGGAGATAATACTTACAACGGAGGACATCGAAGGATTGTCACTGTCACGGAGAATATATTATTTGATGAGTTTATAGAGAAAATGTACAAAGTCAGTCGGACACGACCGGAAGAACATTCTATTACAATTACTATTTCATTACGCATAGGGAATGAGCTTGTATTTGCCGAATTGTCTGACTCTGATAATCTTACAAACTTATTTAGAGCATATCGTATCGGTGATGGTGTGATAAATATTTATATCGAAAAATCATTAGTCACTACCGTAGCAAAAAATTTACCGTCTTTAGAAACATTTCGACCGTTCAAGAAAATAAACGAAGATGATCATGGTGTGAGAACAGAACATTTGATTGAAAATCAAGAAATACGATATGAAGAGGAGAACATTATTGCACCGATGATAGTCAACGATGATAGAAATATGAATATAGGATTTCGCCCCTACAGTAAGCTTCTGGAGCAACCCTCTTCAGACATTTCAATGAGTGAAGGTGATGAAGATCAAGGATATTATCATCAAATGAATCCGATGCATGATACATCTCAGTTCAACTTCGATTCGGTAAATCAGTGGGAAACGTTTTTAGTCGGGCTTAGTCCATATCAATGGCCTTTCGAACAAATAGCTTCGGAGCCAACGATAATCGAGCCTTCAACAGAACAGCCTCTTATACATCAAACATTCCCGCATCGGCCAACATCAATCCAAACAACTGCACATCAACCAAGCGTACATCGACGGGCTCAATCCTAATCACGTAATAACCATCCAGTCGATGACGGTGATAGTGATCCTGAAAATAATGAAGCTCTACCGTCTCCCACTTCGTGTGTTGATACTAATAGGGGAATTGATCAACCTCTGGTGGACGAAGACTATCAGCTTAATGACTCGAAAGGAGAGTATATGGATTCAGACGATGAGAAATTGTATGAAGGGGGAATAATTACCATTGGTCAGGCGTTTAGAAATAAGAAATCATTTCAAAAAGTTCTTAAAAAATTTGCAATGATAAATAATTTTCAGATTAAACCAATAAAAACCAGTCCTCTTCGAGTTACGGCGAGGTGTGTTGAAGTAGGATGTGCTTGGCGAATACATGCATCGAAATTAGTAGGCGTAGACACGTTTGCTGTGAAAACTTTCCACTCGGAACACATGTGCGGAATGTCAGCTTTTGAAAGCGGACATCGCCAATGTATGACATCGTGGATAGCTTCATTTGTGAGAGATAAGCTATTAAAGGGCTTTGACGAGACTCCTGCTTCAATAATTTTTTATATTGAAAAAAAATACGGTATAAGAGTAGGTTACTGGAAAGTATAGAGAGGAAAAGAAATGGCGTTGAATGACATCCGAGGTAACTAGAATGAGCAATTTAAGATGTTACCGTCATATGTTGCCGAATTACAGCGGGTCGATCCAGACGTACAAACCGAATTGTGTCTCGAGCCTGATAATGCATTTCAGAGATTCTTCATGACATTCGGACCTTCCATTCGAAGCTTTCGTAATACTTTACGAAGAATAATTGCGGTAGATGGAGCGCAATTGCGTGGACGATACAAGGGAGTATTGTTAATAGCTACGGGGATAGACGGGAATAGACATTTATTTCCTATAGCGTTTGGCGTTATACCGAAAGAAAATGAAGACCATTGGACATAGTTTCTTGATCTATTAGGGAGACGTGTAATCGATGAATTTGAATAACAGTTTGTATTGATATCAGACAGACAGAAAGGTTTGATGGAAGCAGTGGAAAAAGTTTTTCTTAACGCCTTTCACAGCTACTCTTTGCGACACCTAGCTCTAAATCTGTTTGATAAATATAATGATACAATCTCTAGAAGCTTTTTACGGGTTCTTTGCCGTGCATTTTGAAGCAAAATTTAAAATTATCACGAAAAATGAAAGGCGGCCTTGGAATGTTGTACAAAATGGATTAAAGAAATTGGTGATCATTTATGGGCACGCGCTTATTTCCAAGGGAGGCGTTATGATATGTTGACAACTAATATAGCTGAAAGCATAAATAATGTGTTGAAAATAGCGAGAGAGGAATCGATTGTGAGCATGCTAGAAACTATTCACACAAAGATAGCAGAATTTTATCTTCGTCGTCAGGAGGAAGAAAATAAAATGACACATGTGTTAACACCGATGGCAAAAAAATACATAACAAGAAATTCAGGATGGGCCCGTCGAAAAAATGTCATACCATATGGTCGTGATATATTTCAAGTTAAACATGGTGATTACACTCACTGTGTCGATCTAGAATCGCGAACATGTACATGTAGACGTTGGGCTATTCTTGGATTACCATGTTCACATGTGATCGCCGCATTGTCGCGCCGAAACAGAGAAAGAGAGATCACCCAATTTTATGAACACTGGTTTACCAGTAACTTATTTAGGGAAACTTATAAAGAACACTTTGTCCCGACCGTTGACAAGCGCCAATGGACTTCGCAAAGAGACGACCTTCAAGTTTTGCCTCCCCACAAAATACGTCAAGCCCGCCGTCCGAAGAAAAGGAGAATAAGATCCAAAGGCAAAGTTCGACCACTACGATGTAAAAATTGTAACAAGTACGATCATAACCGTCGCTCGTGTAAATTTGTTAATATTTGAAATTAACTTATATTACTTCAAAGTTTGAGATTAAGAACAGATTAAGATTAGATTGGACCTAGTGGCGATCGAGCTTCCAAATGATCTCATGATCGAAGAGTATTTTTTTTTTCTCTTTTTCTTTCCTTCAACATCAACAGATTGGACCTCAATAAAAGAGTGATCAACATCCTTGCCAATATCATCTTTAAATTCTGATTCTTTGTTTTCTATTCCACTCTATAAGGGTGATAATTTATTAATCGAGTTTGCCGCCAATTGATTAATATTTTTTTTTAGACTAATAATTTTATTTTGGAATTATGATTGAGATATATTGTTGTGCTTAATAAATCATTCACTCAAAAAGGATTTAAAGTTGCCAAATTCGCCTCTAATCTACTAGTAAATCAACGGAGCCTTCCTCTCTCGAAGCAATCATATTTGACTCTTATTGAAGGCTTAAAGATTGTGAAGTTCGATCCTTTTTTAAAAAATGATTGGCATAGAACCCTACTAAAGATATCTAGCTTCACAATTCCAATCGGTCGATGACTTAAAATTTCGGCCGATATCTTAAGCCATCGGCCGATAACTTAAGATATCGGCCGATGACTTAACATATCGGCCGATAACTTAAAATATCAGCCGATGACTTAAAATATCGGCCGATATCTTAAGTCATCGGCCGATAACTTAAGATATCGGCCGATGGCTTAAGATATCTGCCGATGACTTAAGACATCGGCCGATATTTTACGTCATCGGCCGATTGGAATTGTGAAGCTGGATATCTTTGATAGGGCTCAATAAGAGTCAAATATGATTGCTTCGACAGAGGAAGGCTCCGTTGATAAATCGGGCCAGGTGAAATCTAAACATTAGATAAAGAATTGTTTATAAATAATTGTTAGACAATTACGATAAATTGATAACAATAAAAATGAAATTTATACAAGTTGATAAAAATTATTTACAATTTCATCAAAAAACATATTTACAAAAGTCTAAAATTTTTTACAAACATATAAAAGTTTAACTCTTCTTCCCAAACGTGCACATTAGATGTCCGATTTCGGCTCTAAATTGTTGCATATGTTTTTCTTTGAAATCAATAGGCCGCCGTTGGGAGAAGTATCCTATATACTTCAAAACGTATACTCCGCAATCCCAACCATTTTTTTGGATCGGGAGAACGACACTGTTGAACGCCGATACCTTCCACTATTGATCGAAAGTTGACTTCAAACCGACAGTGTAAAGAAGGCGCAGAAGGTGATTCAATAGACATCCTTTATGCGCTTCAAACCTTCTTGAGCACTCTCGGTCTGCTGGATCTATTAACTTAATTTCTCGATCAACTAATGAAATTATAGTCAACGCCCAGTGGCTATGTTTTTGGCTATACATCGGAAGATAAATCTGCACATAAACGGAACCGAAATTTTAAATAATAAATTTTATTTAAAAGTCGTTAATGTTAAATAAAGCGAAGTTTAGTATTAAAAAACGTACCGTTCCACAGTCGACCGCGTGAATTCCGCGATTATTATTTGTAAGTAGTGGTTCAAGCGGCTTTGAATTGTGACGAACCTGCCATTCGTCACAATAGGCCTGCCACTTCTCGAAGTCGCTGAGCGCAGCTATACCTTCATTGTCGATAAATTTTTCAAATTTTTTCTCGTCTGCCATAAACAAAGTCTGAAACAGGATAATGTAGTAAGTAAATAAATTAGAAGAAGTGAATTAAGAGTCGTGATTGAAAAGACAAATAAAAGAAACAAACGAGCTTCCAATAAATAGTTGAAACCTTACCAGGGCAGACGCAGAAGCCAACCAGCTTTTTTCGGCATTGATTCAAAGTCTAAAAAACTATTTAGTATTGGCGATCACATTGTCCTCGTTCTCCAACCAGTCTAAAAAACTAAGCATATATTTTTGCTCTATTGAGTTTGGCTCATCCTCCTCCTCCTCCTCCACAACCAATCTTGGTTTTTTATTATTACTTTACTGGTTTGAGACTTTCTCTTCTTACAAGCACGCAAGTCATATCCTTCGGCTTCATTTTTTGCAGTTGATAGTTTCACTATAATTGATTTTAGTGGTGCCGGCTGTGACTCACGAGAAGGCTGCGTAAGAGGAGCACCATCATCACCCACATCCACCAAGGGTTGTTTAATAGGCTGAGGAGCAGTGGGTTTTGGGGTAGTGGATTGATGTCTTGGTTGAGGAGCAGTGGGTTTTGGGGCAGTAGACTGATGGCTTGGTTGAGGAGCAGTGGGTTTGGGGGCAGTGGACTGATGGCTTTGTTGAGGAGCAGTGGGTTGAGGGACAGTGGATTGAGGATAAGTGGCGGAAGGAACGAACGCGTCAAATAGCACAGAGGTTAGAATATTATCCTGCATAATTGCAAAAAAAAATACATCTTTAATGAACTTTCATTATTTTACAAAAAATAAAAAAATTAACAACCGCATTATCGGACGATAATTTACATTATCGACCGATAATGTAAATTATCGGTCGATAAGTTACATTGTCGGACGATAAGTTACATCGTCGGACGACAAGCTAATTTTACATTAATTTGTAAAGAATTATTTTTTTTTTTAATTTGAAAATGCTTGGTTTGGTACCTTTCTCAAATGAGAGATGACCGCATCAAAATCCTTCTGTATTGCTTCATTTTCTTCTTGTAGGGCCTTCTTATCTCTCGCGAGTTGTTCAATGGTGAGTGCTTGCCCTTTGAGCAGCGTAAATGCACGCCGGAATTCTTTTTTCATCTCTTTTACAGCCATGCGGAGCGTCTTGCATTCTTTTCTAAGCTCCGTTACTTCTTTGATTAGGTGCGGTTGCCTAACCGGCTGTTCTCTTGTTGGCTGGGGCCTAATATCCGGTTTGCCCTTTGGTTCAATATGTTGACGTACAACGACCTCAAAATCGTCGTTTTCGTCGCTGCAATCATCGTCATCCTCATTGTCGTCATCTCGGCTAATCGGCTCTTCGGCTCTTCGGCTCTTTCTTCCGAACGTGTCGCATGACTTGGGATATCATCATATTCATATATATTTTCTTGAGAGTAAGGCTCTTCTCTTTCCTCGGTCTGTTCCTTCTTCCTTTCCATCTCTCTTTCCATCTCTCTTTGCATCAAAAAGTATCGAACCGATTTATACTGTAATTCGTGCTTTTCAGCTTCAAGCTCTAAAATAACTTTAGACTTAAGAAAATTTTCTCGATATAAATTAGGATTACGGCTGAATTTCGGGCCTTCCCATTTCATTAGCCTGGGAAATGGTTCTTTAAGCCCAATAGGAGCGGTGGCAACTGCAGGAAAGTGCTCAAACGCCCAAATCTGTAAGGCGATAGTGCATCCGTAGATATTGTATTGCCCATTTTCTGACCTTTTCGCCATTTTTAGCTAACTTTTGATATGCTATCTAATAAATTATTGTAAACTATCAGGCCCCACAGTAACTTGTTGAACTCTTTAATGTTATCTACTAATTCTAAGTACCGTGTATCTACTTCCTGGTATGTGTCCGAAAGTAAAAAAGAACATACGAAAATAATAATGTTAGTTTCAAAAAATCATCGTTGGATAAATCAGCATTGTCAATAATTTCTTCAATACGAGATCTTTTAGTCGGCTTCCCCCGAAAGAATTTGTATCGAATAGTTGTTTCCTCTGACACGGCCACCTTCTCAGACTCAGGTTCCGTCAACATGTTGAGGCCTAAAATCAAGGCTATATCGATCTCTTGCAGGAGTACATTGGTGTTCTTGACCTTGAAAATATTATCTTTAATCCAAAAACTTAAAATAGCGTCAACCAAGTCTCCAACGAATCCTAATTTCTCATTAATCCTAAATAGATGACCGAATACTGAATCATCTAGTATCTTCTTTCTCTCTTCGTTACAGTGCATGTAAAATTTCTTAACACCAACTCCAGAACATTTCCCGATGGGCTTTAGAGTCATGGTCATTTTCAATCAATTAGTAGGAACTGCAATATAAATAAAACCCAATTAATTAACAAAAGAAGTGATTTTGAAAAAACTACCGATAAGTTAAGTTATCGATCAATAATTTAAGTTGTCGATTGACAACTTAAGTTATCGATCGATAATTTAAGTTGTTGATCGATAATTTAAGTTGTCGATCGACAACTTAAATTATCGGGCGATAACTTAAGTTATCGATCGACAACTTAAATTATCGGTAAGTTATCGGTAAGTTAGCGAATTAGGTGGGAAACATTGGGGATGACTAAATGTGTTTAAATGTAAAAAAATTACCTGGAAATTTAATGTGATCTTTGTGACCTTTTTCCGCTTTGTCGCCGCTAAGTCGCCTGTGACGGGGCCAATACTCGAGCTTGTAGTATGGTGCGTGTGGCACGACATGTGGTGCCAGGAGGGCACGCGACATGGGGCTAAGTGGGCCTGGCGATGTGGTCGCGCTGCGAGGACGCGACACGGTCGCATGAGGGTAGGACGCGGAGCGTCACGGACGCGACATAGCTAAGGTGGGCTAGCAATGCAAGAGGCGTTGTGGTATGTCAAACCAAGGGGTTTGAGGTTCTCCTGTCATTCTGGCTGAATGACTGTTTTACCCTTATATAGGGGAAGGGAGCTTGAGAGCTATTCCCCCGCACACCGGGCCTTGCGTTGCCAGAGGGGGCGCAAGTGTCTCTTAGGCCTGAAAGGGTGGGCCTAGGACGTCGACGCAGCGATGCCGTGTGGCACCCAAGGGAGGTTGAAGTATGGCGCCGGACTACGCGTCGCGGTGCATACGGCTGGGCAACCTCATGAGAACATCAGGGCGCTGCGTGGTACTCAGTTGAGCACAACAGCATGTGGGCTAAGGATGAACGTGTGCTAGTAACTCGAAACACACATGAAACCAGGCTGCGTGGGACTCGGTTGAGCACGCGAGCGCGAGGCACAAGGCTGTGGGCTTGGTTCGGCAGGTGAGCAAGACATGGTGGCATGGGAAGCTGCATGCCAAGACTGTTGCGAGAGAGGTACTAGTGTAGTGCACAGGGTGAAGCTTGAGCAGACCAAGTTAACACAGTGGTGCAGATGGCGTATCGTAAGGGGCACGATAAGCCGAGTGATAGGCCGTGAAATAGAGGTAACTATGTTGGGGGAGTTCCCGTCCTCTAGGCGGGTGGTATCAGAGCTAATGTGTAGATGGGTTGGCTTCGTTGCACGCGGTAGCGACGCACCGCGCGAGTTAAAAGCGTGTCGAAGGACGCCCCGCAACTGTTAGTATCAGGAGTAGGCTGACCTAGCGAAACGTGCGTTAGGTGCCGCACGGGACTGAGGTTGTGGAAGTGCGACCCCGTGACACGCCGCTCTCTTGGTTTTTTCAGAAAAATTAAACGTAAAAGTAAAAGTAACAAATGAAAAGTAAAAGTAACTTTAATGCTGTATTTTTAAAGGGCGGTGCAAAATTTGAAATATTCTATAAAATAGGCCCTTGCTGACGTGGAGCAGGCGGAGCCGGCTAGGCTTGGAGCTGGCCATTTATGCAAGGATTGAAACTATAGGGCCGTTTCTGCAAATACGCAAACGTATAGGGCCGAAAGTGCAAATTTCCCTTATTTTTAATTAAAACCTAATTTTTAAAAGCAAATCTGGATTTGGAGGCCCTGAAAATCGAGGGCCAAGGCAGCCGCCAAACTAGCCTTTGTTCAGGGCCAGCCCTGAAAATAACGGAGGGAAAACTAGCATTCAAAATAAAATTCGAACTCGGGATCACAACCCCTACAATGGGGGAGCATAGTAACTAAGCTACGTGTGACGGGGGGCCATGGCGTGACCATTCAAATCCGCCGTAGGGTCATTATATCTCTCTGCATCATGAGCATCACTAGTGCGTCGAAGCTCTCGAGGGCTATTCTGACTGAATTATTGTTTTACCCTTATATAGGGGGACATGAGTTGGAGTTCTCCAACTCAACACGTACACTAGTCTCATGGGCTTATGTGCGTGAATCCAGGCCATACTTGAAGCGTGATCGTCCTAGCTACGTCGTGTACTAGGACCATCCCGCTAGTAGTTTTCAACTACCTTCGCGGTGTGGGTTTTAGCCCAAAGGGGCTCGGTATATGCCTATTGTTGTTTATCGCATTCTCAGCCGTCATCGTCGTCATTAACTTGCTGCATTGCTTCGCAGGGCGAAGTCCGAACGTAAAGGCCGAAGTGAAGCTTGAGTAAGACAAGCATTATACTTTTCGTAGTACCCGGAATCCATATTGCGTTACTCAGTTGTGAGTTGAATTAGACAGACTTAACACATCGGGCGTTAAATGCCACACAAGCTGACACTGCTAAAAGAATAACCCCGTAATATACGGCTCTTAAGAATTAACCCTATTTTTCATATTTGAGTGCGTTATTTTATCTATCGAAGTCTGTTTATACTTAGGAGCTTACTTAGGCCTTGTTTGGTAAATCTCATGGAAAGATTTTTTTTATTTTTCACTTCGCATGGGCTGATTGAAAAAAAATACTCAAAGAAATTATTTTATTTTTAAAATAATGATTGCTTGTAAAAAATAACTTCAATTGTTTGGCTACAAAACTTACCTCAAAACTGCGAAAGCATAAGTACTTGCAAACGTAGATTCTGATTCCGCAACTTGGGTTTGAATGAAACGATGAGGATGACTTTTCTAATTAATTTTCAACAAAATTGATCCATAGATTATGGATCATCTATCTATTGTGTCATACATGAAGAAATATGACTTAAGAACCCTTCTGATGAAATTTACATCTAACCGTCTTTGTGATGAAGTTGGTAGAGAGCTTCTCATATGATTGACAGTCTTTATGATGAAGTTGACCCCCATTAAACCCATCGATTGGAGGGGAGAGCTTTGCTGGTAAAATAAAACAATTCAGTTTTTTTTTAAAAAATACCCACGTATTCAATTACAATTTCCAAACGTTACAAGTACCCCTTTATATTTTTTTTCATCTAAACCATAATATAACATGATTAAAACATCAATCATTCTCTAAAATCCACAATCCTCACCGATACTACCTACACGCACAATCTTCCATTACCTCAGCTTCTTTCAACATCTTCAGCACCTCAAGCATGCCGGGCCTCCTCCACGGCTCATCACACGTGCATGACTTAGCCACAGCTAACACTCGTACCATTTGCTCCCTCCATGTTTCCAAACCAGACAAGCCTGGATCGAGCACCTCCTCGTCATCTCTCCCCATCTCAGCCATCCACCTAACCCATCCCACCAAATTACCCCCCTCCCCTTCCTCCTGCCCAGTCGGAGCACGCCCCGTCAGAAGCTCCAACATCACAACCCCGAAGCTGTACACGTCTCCCTTAACTGTAGCCTTCATCATCATTCCGTACTCGGGTGGTATGTACCCGAAAGTCCCTGCGAGGTTGGTGCTCACATGGGTCTCGCATGCACTGATGATGCGTGCAAGGCCAAAATCCGCGACACGGGGCTCGAACCCACGGTCCAACAATATGTTGCTCGACTTGATGTCCCTGTGTATAATGTGGGGGGCAAACCCATGGTGCAAGAAGGCAAGTCCACGGGCAGCGCCAATACAAATTTTGAATCGGGCCGGCCAAAGTAGGAACTCGACTGCATCAACCCGATTCCTCAACCACAGGTCGAGGCTCCCATTCTCCATGTAATCGTATATCAGGAATCTTTCATCATTGAAAACACAATAGCCAAGCAAGGGGACCAAGTTCCTGTGCATCACTTTTCCGATAGTCTCCATCTCGGCCAAGAACTCGCGGTCCCCTTGAAAGTGCCCGCCGTTGAGCCGTTTTACAGCAACCGTACAGCCCGCAGATAGTTCAGCCTTGTAGACTGTTCCAAACCCGCCATCACCGATAATATGGGCCTTTCCAAAATTCTCTGTTGCATTTAGGATATCAGTGAGCGTGAGCCGCACCAAAGCATGCTCGAAAGTAGCTATGTTAATGCTCAAAGGCTCTTTGGGCTTCTTAGTAAGGAGTTCGTCAGTGGACGCTGGTTCGATGGCTGCTCGCTTGGCTTTGACTGTACTGAGAGCTACAGATTCTTGTTTCCGCAGCGTCCATGCAAGCAGCGCAAAGAGTATAATAATGCAGCTGGCTGCAGCACCAAGCGCAATGCCCCACACAGTGGCTGGGGTTAGAGCTCGAGCCGGTGAGGAAGGTCGCGCGGGGGCACACAATTCTGTTAAGGAGAATTTCCCCGGCACATTGCTGTTAAATTTATTACCAGAAAAATCGACAAATGTAAGTCCAAACATACTGCATATGCCTTGAGGGACAGAATCTCCAAAATCGTTATGGGAGACATCAAGATAAGTTAGAGAAGTAAGTTTCAAGAGAGATAGGGGCAAGCTGCCTGTAAGGCTGTTGTTGTGGAGATCAAGGACGGCAAGAGAGGTCAGGTTGGAGAGGGTTTCAGTTAGGACACCGGAGAGATGGTTGTTACTCACATTTAAGACTAGTAGCGAGCTGAGTCCTGCAAAATCTATAGTGAACGGAATTGACCCAGAGAGGAAGTTATGGCTGATGTCCAAGTGGGTCAGACTTTTCATACCAAAGACTGAGGAAGGAATAGGGCCGGAAATCCAGTTGTTCGACAAATTTAGCTTTACTAAGCTCGGCATCATTGAATACAGCTCAACTGGAATAGACTCGGTTAGCTGGTTGTGTGAAAGGAGAAGGCCTTGGAGGTTTTTCAAAAAGAAGAAAGGAGGTATAGTAGGCCCTTCTAGAGAATTGAACGAAAGATCAATCAAGGTTAAGTTGGATAGGCTAGCAAGCGCAGTAGGGAGGCTGCCGCTAAGCTTGTTCCCTTGCAACCTCAGCTCCATCACCACTGCACACAGATTGATTGCCTCTGGAATCGGACCCACAAGCTCATTGTAAGAGAGATCCAGCACACCATAATGCTGCACATATTCAGAATCTGAGAAAGCCATCTTCTGAAAACCAGAACAGATCTCAACTGGAATTGGACCCAAGAGATGGTTTCTAGACAGAACCAGATTGTTAAGCAGCTTCAGCTGAGATATCGACTTAGGAATCGAACCTGTAAAGTTGTTTGAACCAAGATCCAGTGCCACCAGACTTGCACAATCAAAGAGTTCTGACGGAATCTTGCCAGTTAATCTGTTTCCATGGAGCGACAGATTGGTCAAATTTTTCAGGTTTCCAATCGAATTCGGAATACTGCCTTCGAGGAAATTGTTTTCTAGTTGCAATCTCTGTAGACTGGAGAGTCCACCAATTCTGTCCGAAATCTGACCTGCAAGCATATTGTTGCCAAGGGATATCTCCAGAAGGGTCCCAGACTCCCATAGTCGATCAGGAAGCACACCAGAAAGGTTATTGTGTGACATTTCCAGCGTCACCAACGGCAATTCCCCTAAATAACCCGGTATTCTGCCAGTGAATTTATTTCCCAACAAAATCAAATCGGTGAGGTTTGAACAACCCCTGAAAGTCTTCTCAATGCTGCCCGTGAATTCATTTTCTGACAGTGAAAGAAGCGCCAATGCTTTGGATTTGCATATTTCAGGTGGGATTTCACCAGAAAGGAGGTTGGCATCGACCGAGAACGTGGTCAAGGACTGCAATTCTAATGGAGGCAAAGATCCAGTGAAGAAATTTTTACATAACCTTAAAGATTTGACTTCTTTCCAATTCGAAAGCCAGGAGGGTATCCCACCTGAAAGATGGTTCCCATCTACTATAAATGTGCTTATTGATTCTAGCCCAGAAAACATCTCTGGCAATGGACCGGAAAAGGAATTGAACGACAGATCTAGAGTCCTGAGCTTCTTGCACAAACCCAATTGTTCAGGAACATGTCCGCTCAGTCCTGCATTGGATGCTACCAGGTAATTTAAATTTGTCAATTTCCCTAGGCTCGCAGGCAGTTCTCCCTCGAAATTGTTCTCTGATATGTCCAAGCTTGTTAAGCTCCTCATGTTGGAAATTTCTTCTGGAATCTTTCCCGTCAGCCTACAACCCTGAACTGCAAATATCTTCAACTTGACCAGAGAGCCGATCTCAGGAGGGATGCCCCCATTGAAGTTGTTTGATCCAATCCACAAAGATTGTAGATTTTTCAATCTGCCAAGTTCAGACGGTATAAGCCCAATCAAACCGTTGGATGAGAGATCCAGAGTCAGAAGACTCGTTAAGTTTCCGATCTCTGCAAAAATCTCTCCTGTAA
This sequence comes from Chloranthus sessilifolius, assembly GCA_021018995.1. Classification (NCBI taxonomy): domain Eukaryota; kingdom Viridiplantae; phylum Streptophyta; class Magnoliopsida; order Chloranthales; family Chloranthaceae; genus Chloranthus; species Chloranthus sessilifolius. The sequence goes on from CM037590.1 coordinate 21,938,686, forward strand.
ACTCATTATGACTGGCATCCAAGTACAAAAGCTTCGAAAGGTTTCCCAAGCTGGAGGGCAGATTCCCTGTAAAGGAATTCATGCTAATGTCCAGAGACTCCAAGTTCTGTAGATTCCCGATTGATGCCGGAAGATTTCCAGAAAATAAATTTCCAACAACAGAAAGTCTAGTGATATTTCTGAGCTGTCCGATGGTGGAAGGTAAAATGCCGGAGAAGATATTGGAGTCCAGCACGAGTTCTCTGACAAATTTTAGATTAGACAGTGCCAAAGGTAGAGCTCCAACCAATCTGTTATTGCTGAAGTCCATGTACTGAATGCCCTCCAAATTCCATATGGTTTCCGGAATATGGCCCGTAAGTGCACAGTTGCTGAAGTTGAGCAGTTTCAGAGATTTGAATTCTCCGATGGAGGTCGGAAATGGAAGCCCAAAAGGAGTGTTGGATAAGTCTATATGGTAAACATTGAGACCCACACATCTTATGCCAGACCAGTTGCAGGGTGGAGTCTCCGAATTGAACCAACTTGGAAGGGAATCTCTTCTTTGGGCAAGAGAATTTCTGAGATCAAATAGTGATCGAATGTCGCCAGAGGCATCTGGCTCACAGAAGGATGAAACGAGGAAAATGAGGACCATGAACACGCGAACAAGAAGAGACATTTTGCAGATGTCTCTGGATCAAGGGAGCTCTGGGTTTCACTTGGTGAAATTTTATATCTGTGGCATCGAAAGAAGAAAATGGTCAATGAATTTGATAGCTTTCTTTTCTTTTCAAAAAAAATAAATAGAGATGTTTCGCATTATAGACAAATACTGTTGCAGACATGCAGGGAGACATGGATTATAACAGAACATAAAGATATGTAAACAAGGTTAAGAAAAATAGTAAAGCCTACCAACTGTTTTCAGTTCATTTTCATAATGCAAAGTGCATAAGTCTCCTATTTTGCAATTAGCAAGTAACAATAAAACTAATGGGAAATTAAAATTACACAATACATGTCAACCATTGTGATTTTGTAACTTTACAGCATGGTTTGTCCCATATGCCAGTGCTGTCAGCATTGCTCCAATCCACCAAAAAGGGCTCATAAAAAGTTTATACAAGGCAGCTTTATCTAAATAAATATGCAAACCAATTTCAAAGTATGTTTGTTATTCTGAACATTGATGCGTAATTATGCTGGATAGATTCAGACCAGACTAGCACTGTGAAAAAAAGGAGCAATACGATAATTTATGGTCAAACATTCACAATAAGAATTCCAATATTGTGTATTTCCCTTTACCAAACAATTTCTGTGAGCACAAAAGGTTATAAATCTTGGTACTAGTACCGGTGCCATTTGTGGCCAGTACCAGTGGAGTGATGTTTGTACTAGCTGGTACAAATAGTAAAACCCTAAAAGGGTGTCTCTTAGGGGGTTTGTACTGCCTACCAGGAAGGTCTGACACTGGATTGTACTGGAACGTATAATCCGCTGCCAACAGAGATTTTCAACGTTGGTAGAACACGCAACACGATGCACATGTTAGAGATTTGTCACCATGGATATCATGAAAAGCCCTTAATCACCCTTATTATATACATATGATACAACTTTAAATAATGGGTACCTCTATTCACGCCTACAGATTTACTGAAAGTGCCTACATCCCAATATGCTTGAAACCCCTTGACTGCTTGGGAATCAGATCATGGGTTAAAATATCGGGTTTCCGATACGTATCGTCCGAGCTCCAAAACGATACGTATCGGACGATACGTATCGGTACCGGTCTGTATCGGACGATACATTGAATGTATCGTTCGATACATTCAATACATTTGAATGTATCGAACGATACATTGAATGTATCGTTCGAGTCCAATACCGATACGTATCGTCCGATACGTATCGGTATCGGACGATATTTTGATCCATGAATCAGATGATGGAGATCGTTTTTCACCTCAATCTTCTATCCAACGGATCTTGAGAACATAAGCATACCATTAGACGGTTAGTTTTTATTCCACGTGCCATGGATCCCCGAAATTTGGACCTAAAATCACATGGCACACATCACGCTCAAATGTGAGTTTAGGCCATTGATTGGGAATCTGTACCATATGGAAGAAAAAAACTGACCATCTGATGGTAAGATCATGGTCTCAAGATCCATTGGTGAAAGGTTGGCGTGAAAAAAGATCTCCATCATCTTATTCCAAGCAGTTAATAGGTTTGAAGGGGTTTCGAATGTACGCTCTTTCAGTAAACCAGTAGGCGCGAACAGAGGTAGCCTTAAAAAATTTCTACTGATCTGGACAAATTTTATATAGTTTATAGAAATATGAACAAGATCATGAATAACAACAATATATCACAGAATTATAGGTTCTGTTTGCATTGCTCTTTAGGAGAGTTGAAAAGAGCAGCAGCTTGTGATGGCCTTATTAATCTGTGCGCCAGCATGAAGGCATGGCAACCTTGGAGCTGGGCTTATGGCTAGCAAGAAGGCGGGCGGACCTTGTAACTAGCTGTGTAGTGCGTGTGCGCAGAGGCACGTGACCTTGCGACGCGTGCATGTTCTCCTTATGCATACTGCGACCTAGTGTGGTGACTAGACGCATGATAAACTTGGAATGCGGTGCTCCGCGTAGGGGCACACGACGTGGTGCCAAGAGGGCACGCGACGTCTTGGTGCCATAAGGCACGTAATGCGGTGCTCCGCGTAAGGGCACGCGACGTGGTGTCAAGAGGGCACGCGACGTGGTGTCAAGATGGCACGCGACATCCTAGTGCTATAAGGTACGTGAGGCGGTGCCATTACGATACGCGATGTGGTGCTAAGAGGGCACGCGACATCTAGCTTGAACGCCAAGCGATGCAGTGCCAAGAGGGCACGCGATGCGGTGCTAAGAGGGCACTCGACATTCGGGTGCAATGACGGACCCAAGATAGTGTCGAGTGGACACGAGACACAGTTACGACTCGGACGTGATGCGGTGCCATGAGGGTACGCCATGTGATGCCACGAGGGCACGCGACATGAGACCAAGAGGGCCTCACGACATGGTCGCGACGCGAACGTGACACGGTCGCAAGTGACGATGCGTGACCTCACAAGACATGTGGGCTTGGAAGATGGCACTGTGTGCCATGAGCAGAGGATCGTGTGCTATGATTAATGCCAAACTACCTACCTTTGCAGGTGCGTGCCACGGGCAAAGGGTCGTGTGCCATGGTAGTATGTCAAACCAAGGGGTTTGAGGTTCTTCTGCTGGATAGCCCAGGTTGATGTTTAGACTATACTTGGGGAAAGGAGTTGTGGAGCTATTCTCCCACACATGGGGCCTTGCGTTGCGGGACGAGTGCATGATCTTTCTAGGTTAGAGGTGGGCCTAGAACGTCATTGCAGCGATGCGGCGATGCCATGTGTCACCTAGGGTGAGGTTACCATGTGACCCCAGGCCGGTATCGCGGTGCACATGGGTCGGTGACCTCACGAGGGCACTCAAGGGCTACGTGGGACGCAGTGGTGCGCACTAGCTAAGGGCCTAATGCTGACGTGTGCTGATCGCGCGGGCCACACACAATGCCTGGTTTGGATAGCATGAAGAGTTGTATGCTATTCCAAGTGTGCTGGTCACGTGGGCCACACACGGTACTTGATTTGGATAGCATGAAGAGTTGCATGCTACTCCAAGTGTGTTGGTCGCGTGGGCCACACACGATGGTTGGCTTCAATGGCATTAAGAGATGCATGTCACTGTCAGAAGTGAGAAACTAGTGCACTGCACAGGGTGAAGCTAGGCAGGCCAAGTGGCACTGAGGTGCTGGCATGCGTGTCGCGAGTAGACACGATGCGCTGAGAGGGTTTGCCTCGGGTGAAGGCAACCACGATGCGGGAGTTCCCATCCTCTAGACGAGTGGTATCAGAGTGATGGTTGGAAAGGATGACCTTGCTGTGCGCGGCAGCGAGGCGTGATACGACTGTTATAACCATTGTTAGGTTATGCCTCGTGAAAACTGGTATCTGAGTTAGGCTGGCCTCGCTGTAGCGGCAGCGAGGGGCCGCACGAGCATCGAAAAAGTTACCCCGTGACAACCTGCTCTTTGTTATTGCAAAGAAATTTAGGCAGAGAGAGAATGATTAGAAGAAGATAAAAGGGAGGGTGCTCTTTGAAATAGGAAAAACAGTCATCTTTAAAAGAGCATAATTTTTCATGCTCTTTTTAAGAGAGATGTTTTTCATGTTTCAAAAGGCAGCCTCTCCTTTTTTTCTTCCTCCAATCCTTCTTTACTCTTCCAAAGAGCAATGCCAAACTCAATCATAGTATAATTGTGCAGAAAACTGTCAGTGTAACTTGTTTTACATTGTCACCATGTTTGAGACCCTATATCTGTGACCTGAGTGAAACACCAATGTTCCTGTTTGTGTCCAACTTAAGTAGCTTTATACACTGTACAATTCTACCAGCATAAAAACTGGGAATATTTGGATAAATCCGGAGTATTTTCTAGTCTTTTAAAATTTTGAGAAGTCCTGATGTTAATAAATTATCTGGTGTAGTTCTCATTCACATAAGCATATTTAAAAACAGGCATAGTTCTCATTCACACGAGCATAAAATAGAAGGAAAGAAAGAAAATACCAGCCAAATTCAGATAACAGCTAAGAACTCACTACAGCAAAATCCACATGATCGAGTGGGAAATATTACCTGAATATTGTAAGAAAGAGCAGCTTCAGTTACTCCAAGCACTGAAAAAGAAAATTAACAAAAAAGTGTGAATTAAACTAGATACTGAGCTATTCTCACATATTCTCCTTTAAAAACAGCAAAGGTAGTTTATATATTATTAAGTACTATCAAAGCCGATCAAAAAACAGAAAACAGAAATAGGAAATATAAAGCCGGTTATGGCCCTCATTTGCGCCTGCAATTATGTTTGTTTTTTTACAATTCATACCAGGTATGTAGGGATAAATCCCTGCAGGTGGCCAATTAGAAGTGGAATTTGAACTCAGATTGCCCCTTGATCTAGCCCATCAAAATGTACTTCCTACATGGAAAGGCCATTGATGAATAACCGCACTATTGGGACAATTCTAAGCGTCTGATCCATCGCTATCTCTTGTGCAATCAATAAGAATATGGAGAATCCATCCAAACAAGAGTCCATACGGATGGTTATCATCATTTAACTAGCGGAATTTTTGTGCTTCATCCCGTCAAAGAAGTGACAATGAATCAGATGGTCCAGATCATTATGCAAACACAGCTTTCGGTTGATAACCATCAAATCTCCATCTTTTGATGGTCCTAAGCACACCATGCTATAATTTCTTCAAATTTCACAAAAAAAGCAATAAAACTGGTACCTCCTCTATTTTCACCCACCCAACCTCTAAGGGAACCACAGTCAAAAAAACATTGCCTTCTTTAAAGGAGACGATGGAGATCATTTCTCGTCCCAATCTTCTATACAATGGATCTTGATATCATGGGTGTACCATCAGACTGTCAATTTTTTATTCCACATGGAAAACATCTCAAACAAGTGACCCAAAATCATATGGAACAGATCGAGCTCAAACATTATTTTCGGTACACTCATGGTATATGTGTGCAACATGGAATAAAAAACACAACTTTTGATGGTTCTCCCCAGATCTCATGATCCAATGTATCGAAGATTGGGACAAAAAAACGATCTCCATTGTCTAATTCAAAGTGGTGTCCTTAGAGATTCAGTGGGTGCAAATAGAGGTACTCCAAACCAACACACCTCGGAGCCTTTTGCGGGTAGGTAAAAGAGACAACGCATTAAAGAATCAAAGAGTAAAGAGTGAAGACAACTCTCTCTAACCTAACCCACTTAAATCTGAAACCAGGTTTAATCAAACGGCAGTTGCGGCATCAATGAATATACCAGAAAGCGAATTAATAACAATAATAAATCCCATCCCTTGGAAGAAAATTGAGACCCTAACCCCAGCTCTAAACCCTAAGGCCTAAACCACCTTTTCAACTTTACAGAAACTACAGCATTTGAGCTGCAGATGGTAACATCAAAGCGAAAAGGCAGTGTTTTTTCAAACCGCATCGATGTCGAAAAAGATAGCGAATAAGAACAAAATCGGAACGAGAATGTGAGATGTGAAATGCTTCTCGCCTTCCTTTCTAACATGCGCACTTGCGATAAAAGAGAAATGCTTCTTTGCCTTCTAACATGCGCCGTTTTGGCTTTAAAAAATAAAAAATGAGGGTTCCGATCAGCAGAAAAAGCGGAAAAGGATACCCTTGCGTAAATAGAAAATTTTCGATCACCAAAAAAACCGGGAAAGGGATGTTTTATGTAGGTAGAAACAATAAATAATTTACCGGTTGAAGTTGAATGGCAGTAAAAACTTTCATGAAAATTTTTTTTTTATTAAAATTAAAATAAGTTACAACATTGTCTTTCTTCGATCAACATGACAATTTTTCATAAATCGTATCCCTGAAGTCAAAAAAAATTCCATTAAATGAATATGAATGACATTAAAAACTTTCCCAAAAAAATAAAAAATTATAACATTAAATATTCCTCGTTTTTTCGATCAAGATGAAATTTTTCAGAAGTCGAAACCCTGACGTCAATAGAAATCGTATAACCAAATGAAAAAACTCGACATAAAAAAATAGAAAAAAATTTCCCGATTACTGTTGAATGTGCTGAACTCGCGAATATCATAGTTCAATATTAATTCATTAAATTAACGAAATATAGGTACAAAAATCAATGTTAAAGACTCGAGTAGCTCAAAAACTCTAAAAGGCAAAGCAACTAGATATAAAGATGAAGAACAAACCCTAGAACCATCCAAATACATCCCATTACATAAAATCCAGAAAACGAGAGCTCTTCTCTAAATTAAAAACTGGTTCAAGCAATAAAGAACTCTGAATTCTTAAAAACAAATAAATGAGTAAAAAGAAGAAGAAGAAGAATAAACGAGTATCTAACCGAAAACCTGTGTCCATGACAAAACGAACGGATTCTTGAGCTGACAAGAAGCAAGCAATCGGTTTCTGCTTCAAAAAATAAAAAACAAAGAAATCTGAGATTAAGATCATACATGGATAGAAGAAAATTAGTTCTAAAAGATATCGACGTCTCCGAAGGTACCTGAACACGGAGAGAGAGAGAGAGAGAGAGAGAGATGCTAGACCTAGAGAGAGAAACCACAGCTAAAGAAGAGTGGTGACCGGTGAGAGGTAGAGAGAGAAAAAAGCATATTTCAGAACTGCGATATTTTTTTCACAGGCGCCGTACATTTGGGGCCATGGAAATGCTTGCTGGAGCTCCCTCTCTCTCTCTCTCTCCTCTCTGTCAGTCTGAGCGAGAAGCGATTCGATACTTATCAGCCTTGTAGTAGCGTGGAAGGCGTGAGTCTACGGCACATGCGGCTAAACGAGACGGTTAGCTCTCAAACAGAATATTTATATCCGTATATGATATTTTATATATCAAGCCAAATAAGTATATTAGGGTGTTCATGCCTCTGTAATCGTTGGATCTCAGAAAATCCAAAAAGTATATTGTGGTGTTCCTGGCTTTGTGATCGATGGATCTGAGAAGCAAGAAAAGCTAAAAGAGTTTTACTATGGTGTTCCTATCTCTGTAATCGTTGGATCTGGGAACAAGGTATCAACTAGGGTATCGGTCTCTTAGGGACCGATACATCTTGGTATCGGCTGATGCGCTCATACCGTATTTTTTACTGTTTTTATTTTTGAAATAAAATATCTGAGTGCAATACGAGTACAACCCAAATGTTAGATGCGCGATATCGGTCCATCAAACTGGAGAGTGTTTTTTTAAGGAAGTGTAACATTTATTAAATTAAATAAGCAAGCAAAATCGAAAGGCCTCGAGACTGATACCCGCTCCGATTCAGCCAATATCCGATACGTATTGACCAATACGGTGCAATATCGACCGATACTGAAATCTGATACCGTAATAACCTGATACTAGTATTGGGATGGTATCGCTATTGGTTTACTAAAAATTCTATAGGCATCGGTGTCAACTGATACTTGGTGTCAAGGTGTCAAAATCGGTCTTGGACCTCATGGAGGACCGATAGGACTCAGCCGATACGTATCGGCCTATATATATATATATATATATATATATATATATATATGCGAAGAAGTATCGGCCGAAATTGATGCCGTATCGGCCGATACCGAGTTGAGATACCGATACATATTGGTTTGCCGGAAAAACGATATATATCGCCGATACGTATCGGTATCGGCTGATTTTTTATACCATGCTTGATACCATATCTAAGAATACATTAAGGGTATGTATGAAAGCCCATTTTTGGGTCATCTCATGCGTTTTCGAGCAAAACGCGTTAGGAGTCTTTTTGGACGACACGAAAGAGATAAGCGTTATGAGCCTATCCCCTCGTAAGGGCTGGTGATGAGGCATTTATTTCTAACATTCTATTTTTCGGAGTTGGATTTCTCTTTCTTTGGAGACTTCTCTAGAATGGCTTTTTGTAAGAAAGTCTCCACATCGCTTTGTGGAGGCATCTTCTTCAGAGATGATTCTCAAAGAGATTCTCAGCAATACTATGGAAGGTATTGTGCACTTTCCTCCTCTCCCCAAAAGCCTCATAAAATTTGTAGATGCAAATATGTAAGGTTTGTTCTAGAGGATCTTCAAGGGTAGGTTCATCCTACATATAGGAGAGCAAACGAAGGAGAATCTCCACTGTTTGAAAGGGTTCATTTTGAAAGCTAGTGCTGAAGAAACTTGAGGAGCAGCTGAGATATGTTTGATCTCCTTTCACTATCGAGTGCTTGAAAAGAATTGATGAGCAGATAAAGATCTCCAGATCTCCATCTTTTTTTTCTTTGCATGTAAAATATCTTTCTTTCACTCTTCGTGCATTTGTTCTGATTTAGGTGTGCCCTTTCTACAATCCATCTTATTTTTCCCTAATTTATACTTAGCAATTGATTGATTTAGCATTGTAATTGACATTTGCTTCCTTTGCTGGCAAATGATACTCCTCTAATTGACACACCAGCTCAAACATGTTGATAAACAAACACACAATCTTACTTGTTTTTAAAGAAATACACGCTTGACAAGAGTCATTCAAACACACCATAAAAAGTCTAAAACATTAACGGATAACATATTATACATTTTACCATGCTTACGCGTTAAGGTGCCCCTAACGTGTTATTAGATACGGGCATTCAAACTTGCCTTAGGGCATGACTATTGTAATAGATATAAAATAAGTATGTTTTTTCGACCCAAGATTCTTCCCTGTTCAAAATGACTCGAAAAGCGATAAAAAAAATTCATGCTTGTTGCACGTTATGTTAATTTTTTAGGGATGTATGGCTCATTGAATCGGAATCTATAATTTGTTGGTGGCCCTTTAAAATTGGAGCGATAAATATTGAAAACAGTCAATAATTTAAGCATATAAAATTTGATGTTCATATGACAAATGAAAGTGGCCCTAAAAATTACACTAATTCAGCGATTTGGTCATTTCATATTATGCATTCTCAACTAAAGGATCATTTTTATTAACGATTAAATTTATATATATTTGTGATAAGTGTGTTATGATCTTAAGATCTATTGTGTGAAAGATTCGAGAGAAAAACGATCTCCATCATCTGATTAGAGGAAATCAATGATTTTCAAGGGATCTGACATGTGGGCAAAGAGGGTTACCCTAAGATGGTTTTGTATCCAAATGATCTGTGAGCTCTAATGTATATAGATTTAGTATTAAGTGGCTCGAGTGCTGGGTGGCTTGATATTCAAGTCAAGGATCAAAATTTCGGTCGAAATTTCAGCCAAATTTTTCGGTTTTCGGCCAAAATTTCAGTCCAATTGTTGGTTTCGAGCAATTTTGATCCTTGATTCAAGTCACGTTTTTTACGTGTGTCATGCCAATTCATCATGTATGCCATGGTTCCATGATCTAGATCTTCAGTGTAAAAATGATTGGAAAGAAAAATGATCTATTATTTAATTCAACTTAGTTAAATGAATTTTAATATTGATGGCTATCATATAAATCATGATAATAATTTCATGGCTTAACTCAACTCACAATACTAACTTGTAATGAGAGGTTTGCCAAAGTTATATATAACCCAAGGCCTTCAGCCCACAACTGATGCGAGACTATTCTAGCACGACCCCCGCACGTGTTGGCCGCCAAGCTGGGTGATGTGGAATGGAGAAATACTTACTTTGATACCATCATAACTGCTTTAATACCATTATAAGAAATCCAATGGGCTTAACTCAACCTCACAAAACCGACTTGTAAGGAGAGATTTATATATAACCCAAGGATTCCATCCCACAACCGATGCAGGACTATTCTAACAAATCAATCCTTTATTTTCAAATAACACATTGACCTATTTTGGCTATTTGAGCAGGACGATTGAGACCATTTTCGGTCTCACGCTTCTATCCAGAAGATTTTGAGATCCCATCGGATGGCACACAATATGACTCCAGTGTGGTCCACATGCCAAAAATATAGGTCTGAGTACCCAGAGCACCTGGTGCTTGGGTTGCTTATCTAATACTAACTCATAAGTAAAGGGCATAAGGTAGGGAGCCATTACTTGCACACATTTTTCAAGTGATTGCACTGAATTTAAAGAAAGACTTGATCTTTTAGAGATATGTGGTATATAAAAATGTAATATGGGCCATCTGATTTGAAGTTCATGATCAATAGATTTGTTGGATATAAAATTGGAGCACAACACGATACTTGTCATATGCTTTATTATAGTCAACTGTTGAATTATATAATAGCCTTTGACTCCATTTAATCAAATGATGAAAATTATATTTTGTTCTAATCTTTTGTAATTGATATTTTTAAATTATGGCCTTCAAATCATACTGCTTAGATGGTGTTTTCATATAGTAGAGGTCCCCAAACTTACAAGTCTTTCTTTTAAAGTCAGTGCAATCACTTGAAAAAGGTGTAATGGCTCCCTGTGAGGTAACAGGGCATCTAAGAACTATTTCTGTTGTAGAAAGACTTCAGCCTTGCCGTTTTGCTTGAGAAATCATCCACTGTATAGACCTTCCCGTTTAATAAGTTTAGCATGTCAGCACTATATCTTTCTTTGAAGGGTACCTCTATTTACACTAACTTTCTCTTTTGAATCAAACCATGGAGATCATTTTTATCCCAATTTTCTAAAAAATGGATTAAGTGAACATGGGTGTCATCAAACTTCAATTTTTTTTTATGCAGCAAAAATCCCAAAAGTGACCTAAAAATTCGGTTGAGTATGATGCATGTCATATGATTTTCGGTCACATTTTTGTAATGTATGTAATTTAGAATAAAAAACTAATCATTTGATGATAGGCTCATGCTCTCAAAATTCATTGTATGGAAGATTAAAACGAAAAATAATCTCCATCATGCAATTCAAAGCAATCACTGATTTTTATTAATGTGCAATTAGAGATTTGGTGGGTGCTAATAGAGATGCCCTTCTTAAAAATATCAAAGCTTCATGGATCATAACGTAATATTGAGTGGAGTTGGGAGTTTGAATTCTGGCTGCGTTTGAAAACATGGATTTGGATTTGGGGGTTTCAAATTCAAGTATTTCAAATTTCGACGTTTCAAATTTAGAATTTGAAATATTTGGATTTGCAAATCTCTTGTTTGGATATTTAAGCATTGCCTTAAAATTTGGCCCAATAATTTTTAAATATTTCAATTGATTATTTTTTTTATAAAAAGAATTTATATTTCATTAGTTTCCTTCATACATTCTATGTAAGTAGGGATGCAAGTTCGGTGTACTGAATCGAACCGAATCCAATTTTTTCGATTTTTGATTCGGTATACTACAAATCAAAACCGAATTGAAATATATCGATTTCGATTTCGATACACCAAATTCCTCCAACACATAAACCGTTCCCGAACCGAAACCGAATTTTTCAGTATTCGATTTTTGTTTGGGTTTAGGGAAAAAAATCGAAAATGGATGCAACCAATAATTTTTTTCTGAACGCAAACCGAACCGAACACCGAAAAATTCGATTTCAGTACACCAAATTCCTCCAATACAAATCATTCCCGAATAGAAACCGAATTTTTTCGGCATTTGGTTTGATTCAGTTTGGGTTCAGGGGGAAAAAAATAGGTGCAACCAACAATTTCTCGATTGCACCCAAAGTGCACTATACAAAAGATGGGCTGCAACGGTCAAAACTAGTCGTTGCAGCCCAACGGCGGGTCGAGTATCAGGTCAGGTTAGGTTGGGTTTGGTTCGGTCTAGTGCCGGTTCAATCCAGTTCATTTACCACCGGTTTAGCCCGATTCAGTTTAATTCGGGTTGTCTCATGCCCAACCCAACCAATTCGATCAAGCTTTAAAATATTTAGCTCAGATGAGTCGAGTATCAGGTCGAATCGTACCTATAATAGCACTGAGTAACAACATTTTATTCACTAAACATAGCCAATTATTTGTTGGGTGTAAGATTTGAATTTTCAAAACACGCCTAAAAGGTGTTATTTACAAATCCACTTTTTAACAATACCAGTGAATTTACTAAATCCAAATCCAAACACAAAAAGGTGGAGCCAAACCTTTAAATTTAAATTTACGATATCCAAATCTAAATCCTCAAATCCAAATCCACGTTCCAAACGCAGCCTAATTGGATTTTAAAGTTATTTGTAGATAAATTTGTTTATACCAAGGTTTTTCACGGCATGACTAAATCACCAAATTCGACATTATTTTTCAACAAGTAGTCAAGTAAAGACTGAACAACCCAATATGTAAACAACTGGGGCACATTCATCTTACTCGTTTGGAGGCTTTCTCATGTGTTGTTTGTTTTTTTTTTTATAAAAGTTCTCATGCGTTGTTACCGTTGAATGTATGTTTGATGATGTTTTTTGAAAGAGATACGCGTTTAGCCTTTTTTCGTATTAAGCTTACACGAAATGGAGTACGAGCCCATGGCCTCGTATGCTGCATTACCATATTCAAACGTGCCCTAGTGGGTCCAATATGAATGACAACAAAAAGGCATTTAAATGCCTCAAATCACGAGATAAAGGTATTTCTTTTCTTAAAAAATCTGGCATCACATCTTCTGACCATAGTCTTTGCACCACACACTGTACTTAATAAAAAAAATTAAAAAATTAAAAAATTAAATCGTGTCTTAAAAATGATCAATTCTCTTGGGAATGAGTTAGTTAAACCTATGATACCAAAACAAAACCAATCAACTTTATTCTTGATTGGTTTCCTATAGCGGACGAAACCCTTAGCTATTCTAACATCCTTTGTCACTTTGGTTAATGAATCTTCCCCTCTTTTAATTTCTTGCACTTGCATTAATTGTACCAACACTTGAAGCCAGCAAGCATTTTTTTTTGTTTTTTTTTTGATAATGAGTATCCGGGCCTCGTAGAGTACCAACTTAATCTCTGGGGCATATGCACATTCCAAATTTAGCATATATCAAGTTAACACAGGATATAAATTCTTAGGGTGGCCTCAAGGGGAGAGGGGATTCACACAGGTCTCCTGCTTTTGGAAGTAGATAGCTCACCTTTGGTTACCCTGTAATCTTTTGTTACTTTTCTCATTGTTTTCCTATGGGTCTTCATAAGTCTCCCCATGATGCCATCTACTTTTTCATACTTGTATTATAACAGCCCTTCCCTTTTCATGGTCTCAGTGGGCATGCCAAAATCACTAAATAACATGCAAACCTTATTTTCTCTTGGGAGCAACTACTTACACATGGGAAATGGGTTTTTGCACACAGTATAAAAAATCTCTTAGTTCATATTTATGAAAAAAAAGACTTCGGAAATATTTAGATAAAAATTGAGGATTATTAAAATATATAGATACCTATTAATCTATTTTAAAGTAAAAAATTGAAGTCTTTAAATAATAAAATAAGTTCATTACATAATCACACCTATCAATAATTAACAATCATAGAAAAATTACGGTGAATATAATTAAAGCATGTATCATAGTGATAAGAATCAACAAATTCATCAAACTTGAAAAGAAATGGAAGAATAGGCCAGCCGGATAAGTATTTGACATAAAAGATTCGGCTATCCTCCTCACAGTTTTTCTCGAACGAAAATCGTTGATTGATTTGAATCAAACAATAGAGATTGTTTTTTTTCTCAATCTTCTGAAAAACAAATCTTAAGATCATGTTGCACCTATCAAATAGTCAGATGTTGATTTAAATAGCACACATCCCCAAAAGCGACTTAAATCATGAGTAAAGATGGCCTTACTTTTTGGGACGTGTGTCATGGAATGAACATTTGACCACTTGTTCTTAAGATCTATCGTGCGGAAGATTAGAACAAAAAACAATCTCTATTGTATGATTTAAATTAGTAAATGATTTTCGTCTTGAAAAATTGTGGAGGCCCTTCCTCCGAGGGTGAGAATGGTCGTACCCTTTCAATATTTTTATTAATTTGAAGAAGTTTGAGAGAAAGGATATTTTACCCAATGTATCAAAACCGGTATCGGTCTCGAGTATTGGTTTGCCCGAAACCGATACGAATCGGCCAATACATATTGGCCAATTTTTTCTTTTTTAAAGAAACTAAAATCTCGTTTGAAATCGGGATGTATCGGCTGAAGCCCGATACAGGCCAATATCGGCTGATACGTATTAGTGATACCAATACAGGATACCGATATGTATCAGACCGATACGTATCGATTTGGCCGAAAACCAATACATATCGGCCAATCTTTAATACTTTGATTTTACCTTTGGCATTAGTTGATGACTAACTAATTCTTAAGCCCGGATTATAGAGGGCATTCTGGTAGATACTTGTGCTTTGAGCATGATTTTAAATATCAGGCATGTCAAGTAGGCTAATATGTATCGGGTTAGCAACGGCCCGGAGCTATATTATAGTTGATACGGTATAGGTCAAAATAGTCAATATCACGCCATATCGGCCCCTAACAAGTCACTTCAGTCACTATACCTCTAATAGGAAAATTATAGAGAACCGATTGAATAGCAGACCAAATGTTTATGTGGTGCCATATAAGTGGCTACCCAGGCGTCTATTGTTGGGCCCAGTGCGCTTACACTGTCCGACATTAGCACTCTATTGAATGATTTGTTGTTTCTTGTCATACAACGTTATCCTTTTTGATATTAGTTAGACTAGGGTTCAAAATTATGTATGATTCAAAATTACGGTCGAAATGTTCAAAATTTTGGTTTTGGTCCCCACCAAAATCAAACCGAAATCTTGAATTTTGACCCTTGAAATAGAGTTGATATAAAATGGCATTTTGGTAATTTTATTATTATTTTAACTTATCTAAATATTTTTAAATTTTTAAATTTTTTTAAAAATTTACTTCAATCTCGGCAAAGGTTTGCCCGATACGTATCTGATTTGCTTAGGAGCGACCAATATACCATGTTTATCGGTTTTTTAATCCATGGCTTTGACTCATTCAAAGGTATTTAGGGTAACGCTGTAAATACATCAAGAAAAGGAGATGTTTCTGTCATTTTACCATGAAAGGATACTGTTGCTTGCAGACGAGCTCCGTACGCTGAAGGACTCTACAGTACACGGGCGTATCTTCAGATTCTCCCATTCAAAATTACGAAACTGCACTCGTCTAGGCAGAAGCAGAGCGGGTGAAAAAGGCTCGCTTTTTCACTTCGTAGGTATTTTGCGTAAGCATGAGGGTGGCTTTAGTCATTAAGAGAATTCAGTTAATAATTTTGGGTTGGAAAAAGTTACAGAACCGTACGATTACTTTACCCCAATGTTTTATGATTATTACATTATTGCCCTCCACTCATCACCCCTTTTAAGGACCTGCCTGTCATATGGATCATGATTCATGAGTTCGGCATTGATAGGTAAGCAGCACGAGCTACTGCTGACTTGGCTCACGGGTCACTTTTACGTGGCACGTGAGACATGATTTCTTGATAGGACTGTTTGATTTGACGATCTCATTTAGCGGTTTATGGCACTAAGTGTTTGGGAAACACTGATTGCTTGTTTTTTCACTCATATTCTATATATATAATGGATCTTGAAATCATACGGTATCATCAAATGATTAAATTTTATTTTTTATTTTATATGACATAAATATCTAAAAAGTAGCCTAAAAATTATATGACACACATCCGACTCAAATATGACTTTATAGTCATCTTTTGTGAATGATCATGATAAAAAATGATCCCTATCATCTGATTGGAGTTTCAAGGGATTTCATTAAACCCGTTTGCACGAAGAGAAATGGTTATATTTGGTTGAGAATTGTGACATTCGCCATAATAAATAGTTAGGTTAACTGCGCGGCTGATGAAAATGTGCTCAAATATTGATTGAAGTGGATTCAATCTATGTGAGGTGACATGAAAGGGTTTTCTGTCACACTTGTGATGATTCTTTGGCTGATATATGTGCCAGTATGCTATATATTCGAGTATTTAAATTGATCATATATGTACCCCACAAAGCATAAACATGGCCCGTCATGGTGGCGCATCTGTGCACATCGGATCTTTCGATCGAACGGCTCAGGAGATAGATGAATGGGAATTTGATTTCTTCTAGCCTCACAATCTTCCCCATGAAAAGCGATTAAAGAATCATACAAGAAAATGAGATGACGACTTATAAGCTATGCAGTCTTTTGAACATTGAGAAATGTATGGATTTCTGTGAACTTGAAGGTATGCATGTGTCATAACTCTTAAGGCCTGTTTGATTGCACTTAATGGGCTTGAAAGACGCATTTCGAAGGTGAAAGACGCGAGTTAAACTTGAAATGTGCGTTTGATTGCCGATTGACCAAACATGTCTTGTACAAAAAGCACTACGCGTATCTTAAATCGGCTATGAAGCCAACCCCTCATACACCTTTGAAGCTACGCGTTTCAGATGGCATTAGGCTCCAACCTCCCAAATAAATTATCCGAACGACCCCATTCAGAGCGCTATCATTTTTCCCTTTCTTCTTCTTTGATAAGTCTCAGTTGAATTTGCATTCATGGACTGAACAAAAAAAACGATGACAAAGAGGACTTCTATTTTGACGTTGCTGCTACAACAAAAGAACCAAAAAAAATAAAAAATGAAAAAGACTGCTTCTTCTGATTCTCTGCAATGTAAGTTCAAAATAAAATAAATAATCAAAAAGGAGAAGAGGACTCCTTCCCCAATCGTTTGTTTTCTAAAACAATAAAAAAAAAAAAAAGAAAAAAAAAAAAAAAAACACTTTCCTCATTGTGTTTTCTATAACAGAGACAAGGAAAAATGAACAAGTGGGTCGCCTTTTTGCTGACGGTCCGCCGCCATACGCTGCCGGCCAATCACCAGAACGCACCGATTAAAGACTTGTAACCTGCCCAATCGGCCGGCTCTCCTCACCATCGGATTGGCCAACCTTGATCCCGTAAGATCGTTGTAGATTTGTGAAAGAGCACCTCTCCAATAGAGCTGGGTAACAAATAGAATCTCTCTTTGGTTCAGATTCGGTGCGTTGGAGTTACACCAGAACATGGTGCAACTTCTATCTAAGACCATTTATATATAAAAAATTGAGGTTTAGTTATTTTGGGACTGTGGGCACACATAAGAAAGTTCAAAGAAATGGACCCCTTATAAAATGGGGTGATAATTAGATCTAACAGTTCAAATTGTACGATAAGATCTGAGAATTAATTGTAGTGATATTTAGATTTCATTTACAATATATAACATGTAATTTAAGTGATACATTATAAGCACATGCTAACAAACAACATTTAAACGCGTTTAAGGCCAATATGTTTTTCACTATAAACACTATCAAATAATAGGCTAATGCGCATAATACGATTACAAGTGAAATGTGTATTAGTCTGGAAACCCACTATACCATTATATGCAATCAAACACATCCCTACGGTCCATGCACTACGCAGCTTCAAGGGTAGCTCATTGTCTTTAATGAGCCTTTGGCTCATGTAAGACAAATTCTTGCCAATTACCATTTCTTGGGGGACTCAATAAAGTGGTGGTTGGTTCAACGACTTGGTGCAGTCACTTAATTCTTAGGTACCATTGATTTTGTTTTGAACAATTTCGACTTATAAAAAAAACAATCCACACCGTCCAAATATTGTAGAAACCTTATTGAATTGGATGGTTATTAACCAGTTAGATCAACGGGCATTTTTCATTGACACTGGTAGCTACTAGCTAGACATGCTCTGTAAAAGTTGGAAACTGATCAAATGGTTAAAACTGAGCACATATCGGAGCCTTGCATCCAACAGCCAAGGTGGCGTTAAAGCCGAGATTTTCAATGCCGTAATTTCTGACATCATTCTACTTTCGAGTGCACTTACATGCAGGTTTAAATGACCGTACGATCCTTTGACCCAATGCATTGACTTTTAAGAAGAATCTACTGCAGTGGGGGACAGGTGGACGCAGTTTAAACGTTTCAATTTTCAAACTCCAATCTGACTTCGCGGCATTAAATGCTACAAAAGTTTGATGGCATTACTACTCTCGGACTCGGGTCTTCCACGTCCAAAACTTGTAGCTTGAAACACGAGTTCATGGATCAAAATATTGTAAATATCAATACGTATCGGACATGAGTATCAGTATCGGACGTGAATGATACGACACATTAAATGTATCATATCGTTCAAATATATGATTTGATTCGAACAATATATTTAATATATTGTTCGATATAGATTGATACCGATATATATCGTCTGATACATACCAATTTTTTGATCGGACAATACGTACTGATTTTCTGGCATTTTGATCCATGCCTGAAACCCTTGGAGCCTTCTGACCAAGGATTTAACGTCAGATATATATATCCTCATATCTCTCGGTCTCGGGCCAAGACCTATCCAATATGAGAGATACATATCCACGAATCGAGTTGATATTTGAAAGCCATTTAAAAAAAAAATTAATTAAAAATTATTTTAAATATTAAATAATTTGCTAAAAAGATGTATTTGAGATTTTGTATGATATGATCTTGTGACTGATATAGGCTGATATAGCCTAACATTTGACCTTATTGACCCGATATTTGAGCCTATATAATATCGGGGTACATATCCATATCTGATAGGGTAAAACCCGACACATATCAGCCACTATATATAAGATATAGCCCGTAGAAGCCTGCAACAGAATATCTCGTTTTCTATTAATGATACCAAGTAGTGTGCAACCTCAGGGTCGGAGCTTAACATACAGATTCAAAAATATATACATGGGCATTCACACCTTGTGATATTGTAACCTTATCGCATCTTCTCCAACTAAAAGCATCCATCGCTTTGAATAACAAAATAGAGATCACTTTTCGTCCAAATCTTCAAAGAAATGGATCTTGAGATCATTGACCCACCATCAATCACTTTTTTTATTCATGTGTTACACATTTAAGAAAGTGATCCTAAAATTACGTGACACATGTTACAGTCAAACATAATTTAATGTTCCTTTTTTTAGATGTGTGTCATATGAGAAAAAAATTGATCGTCTGATGGTACTCCTATAATTGTCTTATTTAATGCAATAAATGCATTATGACCGAAGAAGATAGGGTAAAGGTATAGTTTCATGGGGGGCATGAATAATGGCACCTAATATATATTTGTAATTGATCCTAGAATTGGGCATGATTAGGCCTACGTATTAATTGGGTTGGTTGGGCCTAAACTTGATTAGTATTCGGGCAATTACTGTCACCGACGCATAACCCAACCCGGCTAGCCCATTGGCAGCCTTATATTCTCGATTATCCACATCTAGGGCTATCAACGGGTCGAGTTTCAGCCCAGGCCTAGTCTGAATGGATCGGGTTCAAGTCCAATATTTTACATCATTTAATAAGCGGACCGAGCTAAGCCCTGATAAGAAATGGATTCAAATTCGGGCTGCAAAGTGTAAGTCCGAACCCAGCCTGGCCTGGTAAAATGAGGCCATTATAAAAAAAACTCTTCAAAAATATTAGAAACCCGGCTTGGCCTGAATAGTTAATTGGGTCAAATTCAAGCTACAATATTTAAAAAACGGGCTGAGCCCAGCCCGACCCAATTAGCTATTGGGCCGAGTTCGAACTCTCATTATATCTTTAAAAAAAAATGGGTATATAGAAAAATTGGCCCGTAGACAGCCCTATCTGTATCAGATCAGCCTAAATTTAAATGCCCATTAATTGGGCCAAACCCTATACATATGGATAGATATGTATAAAAGATGGCTGATATTTAATATTTTTCTAATATTTAAATTTAAATAATGGGTGCTATTACTTCCACACACACATCATTTGTCCTTTTACACAATTTTGAAAATTTGCCATTATATATGACATGCCGTGATTGCCCATAGAACAATTGCAAAGTAAACGATAGTAATTTGAAAACCTATTTTAAAAGAAAAAATAGTGTGCACAAACACAAAATATATGAGCGAGAAATGGTTCCCTCAGTTAATACATAAGCCAAGCTTTGAGCATGTGTTCTTTCATGCAATAAAATTTCAAGCCATTGCCAATCTTTATCCCATTTGATGGTCAATAGCATGGTATCAAAAATCCGTCAACACATATTACGGATCGAAATATGTATCGGCAATACATATGGATTTTTTGGTAAATTGATACGTATTAGTCCTAATATGAATCGGTATTTCAACTCGGTATCAATATCGACCGATGCCTTTATTATTATTATTATTTTATTTTTTTAAAATAATAGGCTGATACATATCAGCCGAGTCGTATTAATTTTCCATGAACCAATGCCCGAGTACGATACCAATTTTAGCACCTTAGTCAGTAGTCATTAATCAATTAATTGGTACGATCTGACTAATGATTTAATCTCTAATTCTGACATGACCAATCATCTACTATGATAAATCAATATTTTTATTAAATTAATAATATTTATAGTTTGATGTGAAGAATTCTTTCGTATATAGAGACTTGAGTATATGTAATTTCTTTCAGGTTTTTCACCTCAGGGAGAGAGACAATGTGTATGGTAAAGAATTCATTTATGAGGTGAAACGATCTCCTAGAGCCTGGTTCACCAATCTAAGCACGGCAGCTATCAAGTTAAGATTCAAAACTCAAAAGAGAAGATTGTGTATTCTTCTAATATTGTGGATGATATAATCATTATATGTAATGATGAAGATTTCACAATCAAGTTGAAGGCTACTTAGATGAGTATTTAAAAATCTCTCCAAAGCCCTCTCATCATGGGTCAAAATCTCGGGTTACTGATACATATCATCCGAGCTCCAAAACGATACATATCGGTATCGGACGATACCGAACGATATATTGAATGTATCGTTCGGTATTTGCCATATAACTGAACGATACCGTATCGTTCAGCTCCGATACCGATACGTATCGGTATCAGACGAAATTTTAATCCATGCCTCTCATACCCCTTTTTTTTCTTAATACCCAAATCTCCCTTCCTAAAACACTTCCAATCATTGCCCATTCAAACTATAGAATCTAACCTCCAAATTAGAATAACCTAATTGCTAGAAAATCTAGAAATCTTAGCATTTTTAAAAGGGTTAATTAGAGAAACATGCCTCAAAAACAAACTTTTTAGCAAAAAAGACTTAACTTCAAACGTTTTAGAAAATCGGTGCTTTCACGAATTTTGGAATTTCAAAAAATTGTGAAAACGCCATTTTTTTACAAAAAGTTTGTTTTTGAGGCATGTTTCTCTAATTATCCCTTTTTTTTAAAAGAATGTTTCATCACTAATCTCTTTACATTTTTTCTTTGATTTATCTGTTTTGTTGTTTATGGAATTTACATTTTATGCCTCTTCCACAATTGGGTGAAAATCAAGAGGGCCAGAAACCCCAACGGGAAACCTTTCACCGCACCACACGAATATTTTTAAAAAAATTGTGTTGCCTTACTTACTTTGAAATCATTTTAAGTGCTCTAACTTAACCCATCATCTGCAAATGGTGTGTGACGATAACCGAAATATTTTATTTAAGCAAACAAAATTACGAAAAAAACAATGTCGACCAAAAGCTACTTCAAATGTAATAATATATGTTTTGAATATTTTTTAGCCAAGACAAACAATACAAAATTCGTTGCGATTATATATTTTATTAATCGGTGTGAAAAGGAAAAAGTAGCTTTTAAATCCACTATAAATAAACACCGCTAAGATATCCTTCATTAGTGTATTTTCATATTTATAACAAATACAATCAACCAAAAGATTCACCCCATTAAATGATTCTAACTATTTGATTTATTCACTTTAATTTTGATTGTTAAAATAATATGAACAACCATTCATTTTAAGATGCATAGAAAAAAAAACATTAGATCCTTAAGGGCTTGTTTGGGAAGCCGAGTTCTTGTGTTTTCTCGCGTAAAAAGCGTGATTTTACGCAAAAGTAAAAAAATCCGTCGTTTGGCAACAACGTGGGCCCCACATAGCCGAGAAAACTTTTAAAAAAGCTCTGATTTTATTTCCCATTTAAAATCTACTGGAAATCATTTTCGCCCGTGAACCTGGCAAAAGCTCTCCTCTTCTTTCTTCGTCAACAGACCATCGAAAGCTGAGAGGACTTCTCCTCCCTTTTGCAGTTCCCTATTTCTGAATCCATAGACGCCGCATCAAAGTAAGCGGAGACTAGTTGCTGGTAGGATAGTGCTTAATGACCGACCGTTTGATCGACCAATCGAGTGGTGGAGGCTTCAATCTGAGCAGATGACTAGAGAGAAGGTAGCTCACATGGCTGTCAATCGGAGATCCAGGGAAATCTCTTCATCGAATATTCACTGGATGATACAGAAGGTCCTGTCTTCTCCATTCATGGATCCTATCAACAACTTGCAAGAGGGTTAGGGCTATTTAATCCCCAGGTGATTTCAAGAAGTTCCCAACCTGTATTGCTATTGCATCCTCTTGATCATTGGGATCGTTCCTCCTCTCTTCTCATCAAGGTACAAAAATGATTTCTGTTTTATCTTCAATCAATTTTTTTATTGAGATCTTCAATCGATTTTTGCATATTAAAATCGATCTTCAATCGATTTTAATGTCTAAAAATTACAGTTCATTTATTTTTTGTGGCATGCAAGATGATACTTTAGGAGAATCATGCCATAGTCACAATAATGCCAGAACCAATTCCGTTTTATTCTTTTCTTATTTTTTGGATTTTGCTACTTTTTGGGGTATTCTGATTTTTTTTTTATTTTTATCGATAGGTATTCTGATTTTTTTGGGCGTTTATTGGGGTATTCTGTAGATCTTCAATTCCAGCTTTGCTTGAGCTGAGTTTTTGTTAATTCTTCAGTTCAAGCTTTCTTCAATATTGTGGTTGCATTTGTTAGCATATTTGAGAGCTGATTAACAATGTTTTTTTTTTGTTTTAACTCTTTTATGAGATGGATTTTTAATAAATTATCAGTCCAAGCTTTCTTCAGTTCTGTGACTGGTTTTTGAGTATGTGCTCTTTCAAATCAGTTCAAGCTTTCTTATTTTCAGTTCAAGCTTTCTTCCACTTTTGTGAGACTTTCTTGTTTTTATATATACTGAGATGAGAGAGATGTATACTTGGTTTCATCTTAACAATGTGGGCTTCAATTTAAGTGCCTAATTTAGTGTTTGAAGTTCTAATATTTTCAAAATAGAATGAGCATATATATATATATATATATATATATATATATATATATATATATATATATATATATATATAAAGTTGGCCCTCCATTAGTTTCTATGAGGGTCTTTATATATTAATTGGATGTTTGATACTCTTTTTTTAAGAATATGGACATTATGTTCATTTAGAATTTGCTTTAATTCAGATTCATTTGTATTTGTATGCATAGGAGACTTTCAAACAGTTATCACTAAACAAATTGTAGTGCATAAAACACTCTTATACAAAAGTATCAGCATTCACATAAATTGTTTGGAAGTTGAACATAGATTTACTTGTTATTTCATTTAACCAATTTCAATCACAACCTATTGATTTAGTCTTATCAAGTCATGTATGATTCATTGCATTTTATCCATACTGCAGTCTAAATTATTTGCCAAAGAATCCCCTTTAGATGATAATTTTGTATATAATAAATATCTAGTATTGCACACCTACAATATTTGAAAATATCATCTCATTTCCTTATATTTCTTTTCAAACAATCTTTAAGATTCTTCAATGGCATCATCTAACCCATTTGGTTCGGGCGCCCAAACGTCCGGTGACCGAAAAAACTTTGTTTGGACACGAGCAACTGAGGACATTTTAGTCCTACAACTAGCTGAGCAAGCAGTGAAGGGAAGGAGATTGGAGGGTGGTGGATGGACAAAAAGAGCATGGGAGGAGGTTATTAAAAATTTGAATAGTCATCCCTTGATCGAAAGTATGGGCGTGACGGTTGTGAAGGACCATGTTTATAATAAAATCAGGACATTAAAGAAACATTTTACTGCCATGAAGAAATTACTTGCAGCTAGTGGGTTTGGATGGGACAAATCCTCAAAGAAGGTTGTTGCAGAACCCGATGTTTGGTCAACGATACCATGTGAGAAATAAATATGTTAAAAAAATGAGCTTTTGAACTAAGTATTATGTTTTCTAAAATTTTATTTCGTTAAAATCTTCACTATTATTTTTACAATGTCACACAGAACAATCCTTGGGCCAACAAATACAAGAAGGGAAAAGTGCGTGATTGGGTTAACCTTTGCCTCATTTACGACGACAGTGTCGCCGATGGGAGGGATGGCTTCCATGCCGCCGACCCAATTCCTGAGAACGCGAGCCATACAGAGGAATTTCCTAACTCCATGAATATGGGGGACTGCATTCCTGAATGGGATGATCTTGTAGGGGGGCAACCCACAAGAGAACCCCCCTCCCCCTTCACAGCCGAGAGCACACCTCAGGCTTCCAGTGGATCATTAGGTAAAAGAAAGAAGGGGGATGCTTCTTCAAGCTCCCGTGGAAAGAAGACTGTTAATGAGTCCATATTGGAATGCATGGATGACTTTAGGACCACTCTTAAAGAGTTCGTTCACAAGCCGTCACTACCAAGTGTGCATGAACAATTTCATGCAACATTGTGGACGATGAGGGTGGAGAACAAGATCGATGATGCACTCTACATGGCGTCATGTATTAGACTTACTGATGAGGCGGTCGCCAAGAGCTTCTTGGCCATGCCTCCAGATTAGCGATCTTTATTTGTGTAATTTAATTGGAATCCCATGTAACCAACCTCCCACTCAGCCTCCGCCTCAATGATTGTACTAATTGATATCTTGTAGTTAAATCATGGGTATTGTGAACGAGCATATCAGTTGTTTTTAAATGATCTTTTTAGAATTATGACCTTTTGTATCCATTTAATAATTATTATAGATTTGTCCTAAAACGTCCTAAAACATGTAGGCTAAATGGACGACAATGACCATGATGCGGAAGTGATTGTCTGCTTAACTGCGGGCATGATGATGCAGTCTGCATGGTATTTGTGGAACAATCTACCTCAACGACAGATCGTTCATGATTCCATGTTGACTGGTGCAATGTACATCAACCAAACTCTAAATGGAGCACCAAGGGTATCTTATGAGCTCTTCCGTATGAGGCCTCATGTGTTTCGTAGACTATGTTCTGTACTTCGGGAGAGACGGTTACTGCGTGATTCTAGGGAACTTACGATTGAGGAGCAGATTGCCATATTCCTTTTCACCATATCTCATAACGAATCAAATCGATGTATGCAAGATCGATTCCAACACTCAGGTGAGACGATTAGTCGTTACTTCAATCTTGTGTTGGACGCCCTCTTGCAACTCCATGACATATATATGGTGCAACCAACTGGTGCAATCATTCCTGGTAAAATATTGAATGATCCACGATTCTATCCCTATTTTAAGGTGAGGATTGGGGCCATTAGATATGGTGTCATATTTACATTAGCTATAGAGTTGTTAGGTTATGCTCTCACTGCCTTTGAAACTATCTATTCTCAGAATTGTGTTGGGGCCATTGATGGGACACACATCCCGGTCTTTGTTAGTCGATCAAAAGCGGAACGATTCCGTGGACGCTCAGGGAAAACAACACAGAATGTGCTAGCTGTGGTTTCCTTCGATATGCTTTTCACCTATGTCCTCGCTGGGTGGGAAGGGACAGCACCTGACTCACGTGTTCTTGCAGACGCTTTAACCAGGGAACATTGCAAATTACATGTACCAAATGGAAAGTACTATCTTGCTGATGCTGGGTATGCAAACATGCGCGGCTTTGTCACCCCCTACCGTGGCGTTAGGTATCATCGAGGAGATTGGAATAGTGCAAACCCTGCTGAGACCGAGAAGGAGTTGTTCAACCTTCGGCATTCAGGGCTACGCAATGTTGTCGAGCGCACTTTTGGTGTACTCAAACAACGCTTCCCGATTCTTGGTGTTCAAATCAAGTACCCTCTCAAAACTCAAATTAAGATAGTCATTGCATGTTGTATTATTAACAATTTTGTGAAGATAGATGGAACACAGGATCCTTGCTTTGATGCATTTCCAGAGGGTGCACAAGTAGATGTAGATGATGACAATGAAGAATATGTATCTGATCCATTACTTCGAGCGACTCAAACGAGGGAAAATCGAGAAGCCGCAAATGAATTTCGTGATAAACTAGCAAATGATATGTGGGTAGATTTTAATGGTTAAACTAGGGGTTATATTTATTACGAATGTGCTCATATACAGTGTATGTGTAAAAAGGAGGGCTTATATATAGCATGCTTCCATTTTGGATTGACCGTATCAAAAACTTTTTATCAATATATTTTAGAAGTTTATTACACTGTTTTTACATATGATATATATGAAATTACCCTTCTTATCCAAGGAAGTTGTAGGTTGGCCAATTAACTCAAGGATGGGTTATTGCTAGCAAAATGGGATTAGTCACCCAAAACTCTTAATGGGTTATAGCTTTCTCATCCTCTTTGTTGCATTGGACATGATAGAATCATTTGCCTAGTTGAACTATCTGGTAAATTCAAAATTAGATCATTCAATTTTCTTTCTAGTTAATTACATGATTATTAAATAAAAAAACTGATCATTATGCCTTGCTAATTAATTTATCTTCCTTGTTGCATTTTACACACTTGTAAATGTCGACATCTTGACTCCCCATTATGATGTTTACTTTTATCACCTACTTTTATTGTAGATGAACCCAGCTATGTCAGATATAAGCACCCAATGTTCCTCATCGACCCCAAAAAAGTGCAAGTCACGTCGGAGGATTCCAATCATATTTGTTTCAGATGACTCTCCTCGTGCACCCCCTCCTCCCCAAAGACGACCCACAACAGAGATAGTTGATTTGACATCTGATGACGAGGCAGAGATGCCAAATGTCCCTACAATTATGGCTAGTTTGTCACATGTACAACGTACTCGGTGACGACTTGAAAGAGGGCTGCATGATCAACTAGGTGCTCATCTCGAGTCTTGACAGTTGAAAAGGAACATCAAAGGAGTGTCAACAGGCATGAGCCAAAACCAGAGGAAATCTCCCCATTTTCCACTAACAGTGATGATGACAGCGACTCAGCTAACTCTACCTTCAAAATAAAAGTTTAGTTTTCCTGGAGTTGAATAATGTTTTGCTTATTTTAGTTTGTACTTGGGGCTTATATATATCAAGCCCTCCATTTTGGACCATATTCTAGCAAAAATTTTAAGTCTTCTATATACTGGTTTACTTATCTAATTAAGAATGCCCAACTGCTACTATTTGGGTGTGTTCTAGAAAAGGGAAGTATCAAACCAGAAGGTAATGGTGATCTCAAGTTCAAACACATATTTGAATTAATTACATTTGTGAGTGTGTGATCTGTTTTTATTGGGGGCATTGTTTATTGGGTTTTTTTCTCGTGCTCTTGGTTTTGTCTGGATCTATTCTTATGCTAATACACTTCAATTAATTTGAGAATACTTAGTAAGTTCAGACCATAATTTTAGTGTCGTTCTTTCATTCTCTGTTTCTGTTGCTGTTATGTAATTGTTCCTTGACAAAAAGATAGTTGAAATTCTTGCTTGGAATTGTTAATTTAGTAGATAGTCCTTTGTGTTTCCACTGTACATTTCATGAACTACTAAGTTGCGATTCTCTTTGTTTTTTTTTACTAAGTGAATGTATATTTCAGGTTATTAAAAGCCTTCAGTAAACCAGAATTCTTTGGTATTATTTTTCCCATGTTATTTGAGGTGTGCAATCAAACTAGTGTCACCCAGCCTAGGTCTGCTCCTTTGGCCGGTGATGATATTAAAACAGGTAACGACAAAATTTTAGTGTCACCAAGCCTGTGTCTGGTCCTTCGGTCGATGATCCCATCCACTTTAAATTATTGAATTCAGCTTCGATTTCCAATTCGAAAGTGGGTTGTGGTGAGAAACTTGGAGCCATTGCTCTGTTAAAGAAGAAGCAGAACCAGAAGAGTTCAATTGAAGCCTCTATTGTTTACAGAGAAAACCCAATTCTTTTTTGAGGGTTTCATCCCGACTGCTTGAGTTTTTCAGTTGGTTCTCTACACAACGAAGAAGAAACAGAGTGGTCCTCTGCTCTTTATTGGCAGAATCCAGAAAATATAAAAAATATAGGAAGCTACCCATTCGTTCTTCTCTTATTTTTTTGTGAGGTGTATCAATTATCTACTGTTTTGTACTCAAACGAAGAGAATAGAACACAGAAGTAGTGGGGGAAAAGCATTTTTTTTAAATTTCTGGTTATTCCCTTAATTTCTCAGTTGATTCTAGCCAAAAGAAGAAGTCGAATAATCAAAAAAGCATTTGAGCAAGAGAGTTATATGAAGAAACATCTGAAACAATGAGAGATGAAAACCAAAAGAAGAGCAAGGTATTGAGACTTGTGGAAATACTTTGAGTACTAGTTTTGTTTTCTAGCTTCTTTGGTTTCGCATTTGTTTATAAGATTGCGACTTTTAATTTGTTTTATGTGATAAAGCTCTCTTGGTCTAGGATTTGTTAGGAAATGGTTCAACATCAAGAGCAAATCCGGGACTTCCATGCGATGATGCATATTGTGGAGGTGGGTAGCTTGTTTTTTCCTCTTTTAGTTTTGTTTATATTTGATAAGATTTGGGTTTTGTTTCTTTGTTATTGGTGGTAGTTTATTTTCTAGAAATTATGGTTTTTGGATGGGGATCTTAGCCTCTATGCAAGCACCAAAATGATTATTTTTCTTTTCTTTGCAATAATTTTTTTCGCAATTGTTCTTATTTCATCTTTCATGGGTTTTTCTTCCTGCTTTAGGATTTCGTGTTTGATGCATTAATCGCTACCTTCTTCTTCTTCATCAATTTTATAATATTCTTTTAAAAGATTTATCATTTATTATCCTTTCTTGTGTTGTTTGAAGTTATGGGTTTGATTCATTTAACAGAATAAACTAATGCCTTTTTGCTACTTTATGGTTATTCTTTCGTGTGGTGATGGGGAGGAGGAACAAGCTTAGAGAGAGAGGCATACTCAATCAAGAAAAGCAAAACAGTTTAGTATCGAATATCACTATGGAACCATGGATCACAAACAAAAATTATTCTCAAAATTAATTTTTTTTTTTTAAAGTTTTATTAATCATTTTCCACTTGGGTTCACGAGAGATTAATCGAGAATTTCCGGATCGAATTCAATGAGGAATGATTGATTTCGGCGTTGCTCAAGCTACGATGTACTTGATTACGCATAATCTCATCAGAGAGATCTTAAGACCTGCAGCTCTTTCATGTTCTTTTTCTTAATTTTATTTTACATAAGATGTTTCTTTGGGCATTGAATTTGACTTCTCTTTTTGTTCATGGGTAATTAGGATCTTTGTAGCTACATGGAATGTGGGGGGAAAATCCCCACCAAGCTATTTGATTCTTGAGGAGTGGTTACATGCTTCACCTCCTGCAGATACTAATCAACTCAATCTAATAGTCTTAAACCTTTTGATTTTACCATATTTTCAAGTTTCAAGAAATAGTTCCTCGGAATGTCGGGAACGTCTTGGGCTCGGAAGCCAATGGCCCTGTGAGGAAATGGGTGGCTCTTATAAGTACTCTAAACAATCTTCCCGACACTATCGGGACCGGAGGTTACCACACCCCTTCCCCTGTTCCTGATCCGCTTGTAGAATCTGATGCTGATTTTGAGTTGCCAAATTTTTTTTCATAAAGTTACTTATTTTGCTAACAAAATTTAAATTAATGGAGTTGGCCAAACAAAAAATGAAATAAATTAAATATAATTGTAAAGTTCTTTATTTTATGGTGTTTTCTATCCAAAAATGTGAGGTGTCCAAATGGCGCCTATATTCTCCTTTTGGCATAATTAGTGTATCGGATTTATTTTTATGGAGTAGATTTAGTTACAACATGCATGATTTAACTCACTTGTATTTTTACTCCAATCAAGGTTGAAGTGATTCTCAATTATTCCTCTCTCTTTAAAGTACTAACATGTGATCCTCCTCGTGTTTGATTCAGGTTCATTTGTTCGAACAGCAGCTGATGTCTATGAAATCGGAGGTCCCTTTAGAGAGGCCTACTATATCAAGCAAAACCATTTCCTGGTACAAGCAAAACCATTTCCTAAACCATTTCCTGGTACAAGCAAAACCATTTCCTGGTGATCTCTATTCAAGCAAAACCATTTCATGGTGATCTCTATTCAAGCAAAACCATTTCCTGGTACACCTACTAATAACTCTATATCACTCTTACATTAAAATTTTATTGAAATAGATAGGGAGATGCCTTAGAAAATAATATGTTCTTAGTATCTAATTGGTTTTTATCTGTTGGTGGTTTTAAGTTACAGAGATCGTAGATGAGGCAATGATGGTCATAAGGATCTTTGGAAGGGCTTCGACTCGGTCTCCTCCGTCTCCAAGATGATCACCAAACAGACCTGTCAAGGATTCGCATCTGCCACTTAGTTGGAGATCTCATCCTCGGTCTTCGGCTTCGATTTGAAGTGTAGTTAGCTGATAAAAAAGGCGAAGAGGAATCGAACGTCCCAATGCATGGAAGATTCAAGATTTTGTAATTATGGGATCGTTTGACTTTAGAAGAGAAACAAGGAGTGTATATACAAGTAGATGGTGTAATTATATTTTTTGGATTTAATGGTAGTTATCAAATTAAGTGCAGTGATGTCCTAGAATGTGCATGATTTTAAATGACAACAGCTCCAACAACGGTGCCTTTGGAAAATAATTTTACACAACCTAGCCAAACAGCTGGAAAAAAATAAAATCAAACCATTGTAAAATTTTAAAAATAAAACTTCCCATGAGTTATTTTATCTACAAGCCCATGTAAAGTAAAAAAAAAAAACCATTTCCATGAGTTTTGTCAAACAAGGCCTAAATGAGTAATTTTTGAGCCCACTTTCATTCATTATTTAAACTATCATCACGATGAATTGGGTATGAACAACCATTCATTTTAGAGAGTCATTACTTGCACACGCTTTTCAAGTGATTGTATTAGATTGCACCGAATTTAAAAGAAAGACTTGCAAGTTTGGTGACTTCTACTATGTTAAAACACCATCTAAGCAGTTTGATTTGAATGCCATGATTTAAAGATATCAATAACAAAAGATTAGAACAAAATATAATTTTCATCATTTGATTAAATAGAGTCAAAGGCTATTATATAATTCAACAATTGACTGCAACAGATCATATGAAAAGTATCGTATTTTGCTCTAATTTTATGTACCAGAGATCTATTGATCATGAACTTTAAATCAAATGGCCTATATTACATTTTTACATATCACATGTCTCTAAAATACCTAGTCTTTCTTTATATTCGGTGCAATCACTTGAAAAATGTGTACAAGTAATGGCTCCCTTCATTTTAAGATGCATAAAAAAAAAAACAAAAACCTCTAACTCACTTGCCACGTGACTTAATAAGAGACTAAGAGAGTCACCACCTCATCTGGAGAGAGGTGATCACGCGATGACATTTAATATTCTTAGAAAATTACTATTGTCCCCTTATATATACCAATTTTACTGTTATAAAAAATATATACCTGTAACTGCTATGACCACTATATATATATACAGTGGCGGAATCAGGATTCTCATCTAGGCAGGGCGCAAAATGAATTAAAGATAAATTTTGTATAATGAATTTAAATTTAAACTACTTTATATTATAAACTATAATTTTCATTAAAATTACATAAAAAAAGAAAATTTTAACTAGGCCTAAACCAAAAAAGACTATAAATCGCATTTGTCCTAGAAACTAAGCCTAAACCAAGAAAGACTATAAATCGCATTTGCCATAGCACACACATCAAATAAAAATTTATTCATATATTTATCCTAAACATAACCACATTTCCTAAACATAAATTAATCATTATCAGCCAATAATATAGAATTACAAAAAGTTAAATTTAGACAAGAAAAATTACCTCCGATTTAGCACGATCTGAAGAAATTTCAACTCAAATCCGATTGCGCGATTGGACAAATCCGATTTGTTGAAAACCTACACAATCAAATTCAAAATACAATTAATATTGAACAAATAAAATTTTAAATTTCAATAAAAATAAAGTCTCTAAATCTCCATTGTATATTCACTGATATGGGGAGCACAAATCATGTGGAATAACTGAGTATGGTTCATTCTTATGTATTCATAATAGATGAGTTTTTATTTTTATGCTCATATTTGTAGAAAGCCCATGTAAAACATAAAAATCATGATTTAAAAAGCACAGTATTTTAGAGAGAGAGACAAGGGGTATCATATGGTATAATTGATTTAGTAAAATAAATCAATAATTTACGCACAATAACCCATTGTATCATATGGCAAATAAATTAAAAATAAATAAAACCCTAAATCTAGAGAGACAAGAAGAAGTACCTAACCCTAAATCAATTAAAAAATAAATAAAATCCTAAATCTAGAGAGACAAGAAAGCGAAAAAATCATCAATCAAAATGCACAAAAAAAAAAAAAATGTGCTGCAGAAAAATTATTTGGTTGTGGGAGGGGTTTTTTTAGGGAGAGAGAATAAAGAGAGAGAATAGGAGGAGAGAGGGCGTAAGATTCTTAAGCCTGAGAGGGATTTTTTAGGGAGAGAGAATAGGGGGAGAGAAAATAGGGAGAAAGAGAATAAGGGGCGTTAGATTCTTAAGCCTGTGAGGGATTTTTTAAGGAGAGAAAGAATAGGAGGAGAGAGAATAGGGGGAGAAAGGGCGTAAGATTCTTAAACCTGAGAGGGATTTTTTAGGGAGAGAGAGAATAGGAGGAGAGAAAATAGGGAGAGAGGGAATATGGGGAGAGAGGGCGTCAGAATCTTAAGCTTGGGAGGGATTTTTTAGGGAGAGAGAATAGGGGGAGAGAAAATAGGGAGAGAGGGAATAGGGGGAGAGAGGGCGTCATATTCTTAAGCCTGGGAGGGGTTTTTTAGGGAGAGAGAGAATAGGGGGAGAGAAAATAGGGAGAGAGAGAATAAGGGAGAGAGGAGTTTTTTAAGGAGAAGAAAGAATAGGGAGAGAGGTGTCAGAAGAGAGAGAGAGAGGGCCTCAAAAGAGGAAATCTAGCTTTTATATATATATAAAAGTTTTGAATTTTAGTGGGGGTGTGCGCCTGCACTGATAGGTATGTGGTTCCGCCCCTATATATATATATATATTTTATGGGAGCTATAACCACTAATAGTATTGGAGCAATATCTTAAACATTGATATAAATACATATGTAACTTTGAAAATTGCAAAAGGACTCCAACTGTCATATGTAAATGGCCCCCATATATATGGTGCATCGGGTCCCTCTTTTAGATTTTTTTTTTAAGGATAAAGGGCTCGTGAGTCTCACGCACTGTTAAATGTTATTTTCTTTGATTTTAGTTACTAAATATTTCATCTTCAATTTCTACCCCTTACCACTAACAATAAGAAATGTATTTCTTTTTGCTTTATTAGACATCTTAAACAAAGTTGTCTTAATTTTTTATTTGTTTTAGATGATCATATGTATAACCTTGTAAAAACGCTTGAAAACATAAAATATTTGATTGATGAGAAGATCCATACTTTATATGTTGATGAAGAAATATTTACAAATTTCGACGTCTCCAGGCATCATTAAAAACTTTATAATATTTTTTAAAATTTATAGATCATCCACATGGACACACGTACGTTTTTACTAATATATTGTAAATAAAAACAATAAACATGCATTTAAAAACTGACAATAGTGACAAAGCGTGACCCTAAATTTGAATCTAGCAACCGTGAACCAGGTAACATTTTAATAGAAGCTTGTTTAAAAATTAGTAAACCCTCATTTCATTGAAAGAATTTATGAGACAACTCGGATTTATTATAGGGATAATGGCTTCTCGCCGATATTTATGACCGGTGGCCTACATTTATGGCCAATCTAAATTGCTCAGTGGCAATCCATTATTAGAAAATATTTTAGCCAAAGAATTATGCTCATAAGTTCATGTGAATCATCCAATTGGAGGACTTTACTTGGCCATTAAAACTAAGCACAACAGTTGGTAGTATGGTTACAAAAATTGTCAAATAATTGAATAATTCGCGATTTTTTTGGGAGAAGAACAAAACACGAATTATTCGCGAATTTTTGAAAAAATAGTGAATTTTTTGAATTATTCATGAAGTTCGCGAACATCACCGAAGTTCACTCCTTACAGGCTTACACACTAAGTTACCTTAGTGGTAGCTTAAAAGTTAAAAGCACCTTTTTATATTTTATTATTTATATCTAAAAATAAAAAGTAAAAAACTAAAAGTTAAACCCTCTTCTCTCTCTCTCTCTCTCTCTCTCTCTCTCTCTCTCTCTCAACTTTAGACGGTTGAATCAGTGAACCTCTTTCATCTCTTTCAACTCTCAAGTTGGCCAACCAATAGCCGACCACCTCCTCTCTCATCTCTCTCTCATTCTCTCTCACGTCACATGTAATACCGCGCCGGCGGCGCCGACTATGAGTGATTTGATAATCATGTATTCATATTCAAATAATTTAGTAATTTATTATTTTACTCAAAAAAGTATTTTATATATATATATATATATATATATATATATATATATATATATATATATATATATTATTTTTTATTTTTTATTTTTTTATTTTCCTGAATTATTCGTGAACTTTCAGAACTTTGCCGAATTATTATCTAACCCCGATTTTGTGACTATGGTTGGTAGAAGAATGCACAGATCGGATGGTTCAAAACTCTCCAAAGTATGATTTTGGGCCCATTATCTTTAAATCTATGATTTATCACTTTTATGGTGTGAATTATCTACATCTTAAGCCATTGATGGTATACGATTGTTTAAACAACATTTTAGTGTTTAAATGATGCTCATGAGAGTAGGTTCCTTTATTTTATCTATGTCGATGAAGGTATTTTATGACAATTAACTATTCTCTTCTTTAAGTTGATTTAAAGAAAAAGTGTGTAGAAATATTTATACTCTATTGGTTAAACTTGTACACATTCTTACTAATCCATCCAACTTTAGCAGGACTGGATATCTCTAACTCCTCGCTCATCACTATCTTCTCTTAAACCCTATCCCTAATCTCTACATCTATCTCTCATCCTTTCAATGTTTAAGCGTGTAAATCAATTGGATTTAATTTTATCAACTTAATCCATCATTCTTCTCTTACAACAAATCAATAAAACAACACAAAATGACTTTCTAAAAAATCACCCATAAATAAAACACAAAATACATAAAAAAATAAATTCCGAGTTTTTATAATCTCATCAAATTTTATTTCTTTTCCATCCAAAATTAAACATATTTTTTTCACACCCATCAATGGGATGGGTGTAAAATGTTCTTTGCCACATCATTAAAATCCTTCAAGTTGAGGGAAGAGCTTCACATTTTTACTATTTTTAGGTAATGTGTAAAATGTTCTTTGCTCTAAAAGTTAAAAATGTGAATATATGATGGAATTCCAACAAACGTCCAAAATGTTGCCGATAACAGCACATATCGGAGATGCGTATAGGTTCCAACCCTATACCAATACTAATACTAGCATATGAGTGATCTCTTTTTCTGGTCCTTTTAGCTAAGCTGATCTTGAAGGTTCTCAGAAAGTCTTCTGGTCCTTTTAGCTAGCTCTTTCACCCTCATTTCTCGGCAGCTCTGTCACCCTCATTTCTCGGCAGCTTTTCTGGGCTATTAATCAGTCTTTAACAGCAACTCGCAAATCCTTTCTAAAGCCTTCATATCCAGGGTTTTCATTAGTGATATATCGGCATAACGGACGGGTCCCAAGCCGATTCGTCTCCCATTCATCAAATGTGTATTGGCCAAACAACCTAATATATAACAATTTTTTTATTTGTAAAATAATAAATAAAAATTGCGAAAAATGACATTCTTGATATTTTATTTGAATCATATGGAATACTTATCAACCGATATAACACAATATGGGCTAATATTTGACCTCTTTGACCCGATATTTGACCCATACAGAATCGGAGGTGTATATTATATTAGATGAAGTCTAATACGTACCAGCCGATCCGTATTAGATATGGCTAATATTTAAAACCATGTTAATAAGCCCCCTCCAATCACGATATTTTGAGCTCTTACCACTTCCAAGATGCAAAATGTCAAGTGAGGAGCTCCAACCAACGAAAAACACCACATCAAAAACCAAAAGAAGCAAACAGATGAAAAGAAAGAAAAAGGAACTAGAAAAGACATGAAGAATGCCCTCAAGGGTACGAAGGAAGAGACCCTATGGAGGTTTGATTTGCTCCCATCAAATAAGACATTGACCATTTACTGAGCCTCGTCTGGGGATTTTGAGGGTCATTACCAACCATTATCTTCAATAATCGCACTTCTATAAATCTAAGAGTTTGGAATTTATTTTTGAAGATTCAGATGTGTCCTTCCTTCCAGATCTCCCTGAAAATTGCCAAAGGGAGTGCATTCCTATGACCCCCAGATTCCCATCCAATGGATTCCACAACCATCCAGCAAAGGCTGCTGCACAGGTTGCTCCTACCTACCCACTAAACCCAAACTACTTTGAAAAATATTATTGTTGGAAATGCTTTAATGACAAATCCGCCAAATTATCATCTAATTATATCTGCTTAAGATCAATATCAATACTCTTCTTGAGCTCATGTGTATAAAAGAATTTTGATGAAATATATTTGATTCTGTCACCTTTGATGTAGTCTCCTCTAATTTGTGTGATACAACATTATTATCTTCATAAAATATTGTCGGACTATTTTTTATTACAGATAAATCATATTTTCCTCGAATGTGTTGAATGACCGATCTTAACCACATACACTCCTGACTTGCTTCATGACTTGTAATGATTTCTGAATGATTTGAATAAGTAACAATTAATATTTGCTTGACATATTTTCATGACATAGTTATATCACCACATATAAATATAGATCTCGTTTGTAATCTACCTTTATGTGAATCAGAGAGATAACCTCCGTTAGCATATTCAACTAACTGTGAATTTGATCCACTTCGATAAAATAACTCCATATCAGTTGTTATGCGAAGGTAGCATAGAACATGTTTAACCTCATTACAATGTCTTCGAGTTGGTACAGAGTTGTATCCTCCTAGTAAGTTGACCGAAAAGGCTATATCAAGTCAGGTATAATTTGAAAGATACATCAGAACACCGACTGTACTGCGATATGATACTTCAAGACCAAGGATTTCCTCATCCTTCTCTTAAGAGCGAAAATGATCCTTTTTTTTACATCAAGTAAACGTACAACCATTAGAATACTTAAAGAAATAGATTTATCTATATAAAAGTGTTTCATGACCTTTTCTGTACATGTTGATTGATGAACAAAAATTTCATTTAAAAAATATTCAATTTGTAAGTCCAAGTAAAATTTAGTTTTCCCAAGATCTTTCATCTTAAATCCATTATTTAATTAAGTAGCATTTTTTTTTAAAAGCTCTTCTAGAGTTTCAATAAGATTTAAATCATCAACATGTACCGCAACAATAACAAATTCGGATTCAGACTTTTGTATGAAAACGCATGGACAAATCGGATTATTCTCAAATCCTTCTTTTAATAAATATTCACAGAGACAATTGTATCACATGGGCCCAGATTTTTTTAACCTATATAAAGATCTTTGAAACTTAATAAAATAAATACTTCAGGATTTTAAATTATATGCTTTATGCATTTTATATCCTTCAGGGATTTTCATGTATATATCACCATTTAGTGACCCATATAAATATGCGGTAACTACATCCATTAAATGCATATTCAAACTTTTTGTGACTACCAAGCTAATAAAAAATTTGAATATAATTACATCCACTACTGGGGAGTATGTTTCTTCATAATCAATATCAGGTCTCTGCGATAAACCTTGTATAAATACTCACTTATACCACTTATACCAACAGGCGTTACATCTTCAGGTGTTTGAATTGCAAGTCCAAATACTTCATGTTTTGCTAAGGAATTCAATTATGTCAGAATTGCCTCTTTCTACATTAGCCAATCATCTCTAAGTCGATATTCTTCGACAGTAATCTCAAGGGGTTTGGTGAGTTGGCCAGGTACCTGCTTCCAAAAGCAGGAGACCTGAGTTCGAATCCCCTCCCCCCCTTGAGGCCACCCTAGGAATTTATATCTTGTGCGACATATACTGAATTTGGGGTGCGCATATGTCTCTGGGATTAGACGAGTGCTCTAAGAGGCTCAGATACCCAGGTATATATATATATATTCTTCGACGGTTTGTAGTTCAATTTCATCATTACTTCTAACAATGTCAAAAATAACTTTAAATTAAAAACGTTGTCGACATTGATTTTATTTTTTTCTAATATTTATCATGTACTTATATAATTTATTGAGATCTCATTATTTTTAGGTGCATGTTCCTCTTCAGCGGATAACTCTTCAAGAGATTTCTTTTCAGGGAAAAACTCTTCACGCAATTCCTCTTCAGGGGATATTTTTACAAGAGAATATTATGCAGAAAGTTTAGATGGATCAGAAATTTCCATTGCATGTTATATGGGTATGACCTCTTAAGGAGCATTGATTTCATTTACTTGTGTTTTCTTTTCCAGGGAACCTTATCCTTTGCACCAATAAGTCTTTCATGTTTCAAACGTGTTTTAGATTCATTCACTATTATGAGACATTACTATTTTCTTATTATTAGAAAATACATCCGATAATTGATTTGTAATATTTTGCAAGTGACTTGTCTTCTGAAAATTTTGTTGAACATACTGGCAACACAAATGCCTGTACAAAACATGATTGAGCAATTCTCAAATTGATTCTTGGTATCATTGAAGCAATATTCAAAGCTTGTCTCGGGTCTAAATCAATCGATCGATTGCCTATAACTGGTCGATCAAGAATTATATTCAAAAATTGTTATTTTATTCAAAATTTGTGCTCGTAATCTAATTATTTAGGCAAGAATTCTATCAAATGCAACATTACAAATGGAAGTGAGGCAAGTATGTAACCACCTAGTTAATGTATCAATTAACACTATAAAATATTTAAATGGTCTATATAGTAGATGTATTGGTCCACATATATTCCCATGAATTCTTTGTAAAAATGATGAATATTCAATAATTACTTTAGAAGATTGTTCGACAATTAGTTTACATTGTGAGCAAGCAACACATAAATAATCACTTGATAAAAGAATCTTTTTGTTCTTTAAAGGATGTCCACGTGAATTTTCAATTATTCGACGCATCCTAATTGATCTCGGATGTCCAAAACGAGCATAATAAAGACTAAAGGCCTTTGAATCAGAGCACTTATGGTGCATCATAATGTGTGATTCAATTGTTCTCATGATCATATAATATAGCCTAGAATAGAAAGCAGACATTTTTTCTAATATGAGCTTTTGGCCCAAATTTATTAAAGCAATATAAAGATATTTCGTACTATCTTCATTTGTGGTTTAATCATAATGACCATTACGATATATATCTTTAAAACTAAGTAGATTTCTTCAAGAGTGAAAAAATACAAAACAATAGAAAAAATTATAAGAATACACAACATTATAAATATCTTTAAAACTAAAATAGAAAGCATCATCAATATAAATTGTGTTCCTCTTGATAATATGATAGCCGCTCCTCTATATCCTTCAATTAATTTTGATAAGCCCGATATGATATTAACATTAGCTTTATTTAATGTATTAAAAAATATTTTTTTTTTTTAAGAATTGTGTGGATTGTACAACTATTTACTAGACAAATATCTTCATCAATTATCTTGAAATTATTTAAACAATTAGTATCATGTCACCTTATATATGAAAAAATCTAGATATTAAATCCCATTACTTTAAAATAAAATATAAAAAAAACATAATACATGTAAACATAATAAAATCTAAAAAGACATTAATTGTTATAAAC
Organism: Chloranthus sessilifolius; assembly: GCA_021018995.1. Lineage (NCBI taxonomy): Eukaryota > Viridiplantae > Streptophyta > Magnoliopsida > Chloranthales > Chloranthaceae > Chloranthus > Chloranthus sessilifolius. The sequence goes on from CM037590.1 coordinate 21,979,409, forward strand.
ATATTTATCATAAACTAAAAAGGTTCGTTTTCGAGTCATGGTCTATAAAGAAATCTAAAATATCAAAATGAGTTATATCCACTCCATTTTGATTATCAATGCAAACTATAGAGATCTATTAGATCACGATGATCAACAAAATTCATTTCAATTTAATTTCACCAAATGTTTAGGCATATGATGGGTACATGCCCAATGTCCTTCCATACTACATCTGTAATATATCTTCATAATTTTTTTGTAGGTATATTCTATAAAACTGTGTTCATCTTGTTTTCTCTCATTGTGGCTTCACTTCTAGTAATATGGTGTGTATATTTTTATTTGAAGCAATATTAATATGTATCCCTTGAAATTGATAATTTTTTCTACTACATCATCCACTTTATTTCCTTTAAAACTATGAAATGAAGTTTCATTCGCTTCAAGGAATGACGTAGAACCTGTTGGACAAGATATATAATTTTTCATTAAAAGCTCATTATTTTATTCAGCCACTATAAGAGAGGATATTAATTTAAAATATTTTGTAAACTTACACTTTCGAGGTATTTTGTTCAGTACATTCGAGGTATGAAAAGTGGTAAATATTTTTTCTAGCATATCCTCTTGAGTAATTTTTTCTCCGTACAATTTTAATTGTGAGGTGATTTTAAAGAGTGCAGAGTTGTACTTGCTAACAGTCTTAAAATCTTGCAACCTCAGGTACATCCAATTATAACAAGCTTTTAGGAAATTATGATCTTCTGGTTCTTATATCTCTCCCTTAAACTATTCCAAAGTGAAGGGATCCTTTACACTAAGGTATTCAATTTTTAATTCTTCATGAATAAAAAAATTACTTTAGCGCGATCTTGCTGGGATGCTTGATTTCTCTCCTTAATAGTATTTTCAAAGTTCATAGTCTCTAGATGAATCTCAGCATCAATGATCCGAGATAAGTAATTATGACTAGAAACATCAAGAGCGACAAACTCAATTGAGATTTTTGCAACAATTGAGATTTTCTACGACAAAAATATATAGAGAATTAGATGAGTCATTTAAAATATAACAAACTAAAATTATCAAATATTCCTACGACTAATATGATAATTTTCTAATTCATATTATCACATGAAATGCATTCAAATATTATAATATGATTCTCAGTACATTAAATAAATATTAAAAGAAAATAATAATCAACAAATTTGATTACTAAATCGTAAAGAAACATACTGTTAGCGAAGAATATTAAACTAGTAGTTTTTGACGTCAAAGATAAAAAACCGACAATTGATCGGAGTTTCGTGATGATAACGTTTTGTAAAATCAAAAGAAAATAAAGACAAAATAAAGAGACTGCAATATATGAAACTAGTTCTTCATGAACTCTATATCATTTACTTCACTTAAGTTATCCTCATATTCCCTCATATAGAATTACAATATAAAAATATGAAAGTCTGAGAGGATACATGCACTTTACCATAATTCCAAAAGAGTTACATAGTAATGGATAAGAATTCTAAGCGACTACATAAATGTGACTAAGAATTTAAGTGATGAAAACTAAATGGTCATCATATATATATATATATATATATATATATATATATATATATATATATATATATATATATTGGATTTTTAAAATAACTTGTATAGACAAATCCGACAAAAGAAAATGTTTATCTTCCTACAGTCACAACACCAAATCAACTCCACTCACCTGATTTCCATGGCTCCAAATTGCTCAAACCTTGATATCAAATCAAATGAAAAATTCCTTGCATTGGATTTGTTGATTAATGTTTAAATTCCTTGCATTGGATTTGTTGATTAATGTCACAAGAAGGTTATTAAAAAAATAATAATCTTTAAATTCCTTGCATTGGATTTGTTGATTAATGTCACAAGAAGGTTATTAAAAAAAAAATTAGCGCGCAATAATTGAAGAATATTGTTTAAAGGGCATCAACAGGGTTAATGACCAGTAGGGGACGTAACCGCAGCTTGATACTACTTTAGAATGAAATATCATCAGATTACTCTGGCTTCAAATGTGGAATTATATAAGCTAGTTTTCAGTTAAGTAAAAGAACTATTAATGAAACCAAAATGTCAAAAATTAAAGCCCACGTAGAAACCAACCCATAATTGCATGAGTGCAATTACTTGTAGATGTTTAAAATAATATAACTTGTGATATATATATATATATATATATATATAACTTGTAGATGATTCAACTTAAATTGAACAGATGTACTTCCAGAAGGCAGTGTGTCTTCATGTCACTTATTACTTCATTCATGGCCTACCAGATGCTTTTACTAAACCTCAATTGAATGGACAAAGACAATATTCCCAAGTACCCCACTTTTAAGTTCAAACATATAAAAATAGATTTCCTTTAAAACTGTTTTCCACCAAACTTGGAATAATAATCACAGAAATATCGATATTAAGTTTCCTGTACGAAGGATACAGAAATGCACAAGGGGGATTCGTGAATTAAATCAAGCAGGCAACACTAACTTGTTCAATAAATTAACTGTCGTCAAGTAAACTAACAGAAACGTGAGATTCTGAACCTTTCTTAAATATCTTGATGACCTCAAAGGTTCATAATTGTGGAGCATACGACTCAGCAGAGCTGAACATTCAGCAAGTAGAAATAATTTGAAAAATTAGAAGGCTTGTTAAAATACATGGCCAAAAAGTGATTGCACAACCGCTCCATGAAGATAAATCACAACTCCACTGGTTTTGAAGGTAAAGTTCTTATTTATCAGACAGAAAAGGATCCAACAGTTTTTACGTTGATGTGCTACCTGTTACAACGATTCCACGAAATAATGTTCATTAATAAATGCTTCAGCTGCAGTAGTTTTCTTCTCTCAATCTTGTGACTGATTCTCTTCTATTTCATAAAGCCTGTTGAATGAATTTCTTAAGTTCAGTCAACAGAAAGTCAGAAACATTGAATTAATCCATCCGAAGCATACAAATGTATTATGCCCTTCAAGGATTTGTAGTCATTAACTGAAAGAAAACATTCTCTACAGAAGATAAAGATAAAGATTACCTTTGAAACTATGATCTGAGGGATGGTGGCATCCCTCAAGTACATGAGTCAGGCACTTCTGTTTCACTCTACTGCCTTCAGCGTCTAGAGTTCAAACGGGATGGCCCATGGATTCTGCAATTTAGTAGTTATCTACAAAAAATGTTGGAAAGGATGATATTTGACAGTGAGAAAAACTTGTTTTTTTTTATAAATAAGTGAGAGAAAAACTTGATGCAATATAAACATGGGTAGCAATTTCTGCAACCAAAGAATCTTGCGGCGCCACTGATGGTTTCACCATAACACCATTGACTGCCTTGAATCAAATGATAGAGGTCGTTTTTCGTCCCAATATTTCACACATTAGATCTTGAGATCAGGGCCAAATATCATACGGTCAGATGTTGATTACACGGGGCACACATCTATCATCGAGTACCATGGGACACTGATAATAAATGTGAGCCACGTTGAATCGACATCTGACCATCTGATATGTAGGCCATGACCATAAGATTTAATATGTGAAAGATTGGGACGAAAAACGAAGGCTATCATCTGATTCAAGGCAGTCAACAGTGGAACCGTCAGGGGTGCCACTGCCGTAAGAATCTTTGGTTGCGGAAATCGCTACCCTATAAACATAGGCAGAATACAGGCAGACCAATGTCGATGTTGGATAGAGCAAATGCTGGGGAAAGGATGGAATGTCAATGTACCAGGGTTACTGGAAGGGAAGGTATAGCTGGAAAATGAAGGAATATACATCAGTACAAAGAGAAACAATTATGCAAGCAGCTCAGTCCTGAAAAAAGAGAAGTTATTTTCATACAAGTAAACAGATGGGATTGTTGGAACAGAAGAAATATTTCATATTGGTTGATTCCAAATACGATATTATGTGCAGATTTACAAGTGCAGCAATGTGCAATTGGGAAGCCATGACTTTTCTGTCAAATAAATGCAACTTCAGATGAACAGATTTGGCCCATCATTGAAACTTGTACATCTCCAGCTCTAGGGACTCAATTTATGGACAACCTTCTCATCCTCAAAGGGTTAAGCAAAGGAAGAAACAGGTCCAATAGAGGAGGAAGAATGTGATCCCTCTGCCTCTATGCTTTCATCGACAGATGGCATCTGTCGTGTCTCTGACAGAGAGAGTCGTCTGGCATTCCGTGAGCCTGATGCTTCCATCTCTGATGACAAAGACGTTGAGAAAGATATTGTAGCACTTCCTGGTGAAGATACAAATAAATGCCGAACAACTGGGACATTATCGGAAGAGGGTGAAAGACTGAAAGCAAAGTTTGCCATTGGGTGGTCAAATTTGCAATTTGGCCCAAATTTGCATATACCATAACGAGAATAGAATGTGCATAGAGGTTCTCCCTGTTGAAACAAGTACAGGGAGTGTTAGTTTAAATCGCGCTAGCAAAAGTAGTCTACAAATTCATTTAAATTTCAAATGTAATATATGATGAATAAATTTTTTTAGCTTTGAATTTCAGAAGTCAGAAGATAAAAGATACCGAAAATTGAAACTAAAACTGACAGAAAAGGAGTGCAGAAAAAATTAATTTTGGAATTGTTAAACTGTTAAACAAATAATACATAAACCACAAGATCAATAAAAATCTGAATTAGATCTTCCTCAAATTATTGAAGTTCCATTAAACTTGTTAACGAAGAAGAGAATCATTGAATCTTCTGATTCTTAAACAAACATCAGAAACTTTCAAAGTTACTGATAATTCTATGGTCCAAAACTTAGAATACGTAAAACAATAAATATTTAAACTTTTAAGGACTATTAAATAGTGAACCTAGGTAAGACCAATCAGTTCAGTGAGGTGCCTTCACAGTTAGTAAAATCAACCATCAAATCTTTTTAACCTTTTTCATAAATACATCCACATAGATTGATACTTTGAAACCTATGATTCCCCAATCAATGAGATTAAAGCAACAGTAATGCCATGGATTGGCAACAGTTTTGGCACTACATGAAATATGGGGATTGGGGACCAGCAGATTAGATTAACTAAAGAATTCCACTGCAGAAAAACATGGATATGCTAATTACCATAGGTAGAGCCATCACAAAATCTACATATTGTACTTTTTTCTGTTAGGTAAGCAGGGGTTGAACATGCAACCTCTAAGGCTGCATTATTATGCGCCTTCCAGTTGAACTACAGGACCAACCCCTACATATTCTACATCACCCTAGAACAGAATAAAATCTGCAGGTGTCTAGCCTATATGGATATTTGACAGAGAACTAAGAGGATAGAAGTCTGGATAAAATCTGCTCAAGATCTCATAGTCAAGACCTCACAAACTTAAATAACCAACCCCCCAAACAAGATCCCTCCTCTATTTATAGCGGAAGGGAAAGAGATCAACAAAGACGTACTCAAGGTGAGGATTTCAATAGCTAAGATTCCATGTCACCTTTGGCATGTAAGTTGCTTCGCCTTTACCGACAACTATACAACACTTTGATTATTCTCCAAGGTAGACATGTATCCATAACTAGTGACAGGAAATGCATGTTGTGATGGGGGTCATTCCTCATAGGGTGAGTGGAGACACGTGGTTTGAGATAGTTGGAGGTGTGAGGTCGTTGAGGTATCATGATGTTACTCGTGCACGATAGCCACTTAGAGAGAGTAAACACGTGATGATGACATTCCTCATCTCTTTCTTATGTGTCTATGGTCAACACATCCATGACTGGACAAACAAACAAGGGCTCAAGGCAGATCCTTGATGTAGCCCAACTCCGACAAGAAACTCACTCATCTCTCCACACGTCATTCTTATAATAGTTATTTTTCTCTCATACATGTCTTGAATAATCTCAATATATATGTTCGGGATACATTTCTTCCTCGGTGTCCACAAATATCATATGTAGGATTTTCCTTCTCTCTCTGAACTTCTCCATCAGTTGCCTCAATAGGAAAAAAACTTCCATTGTTGATCTTCCTAGCATAAATTCAAACTGGTTCTTTGACACATTTGATTCTTGCCTTAGTCATTGTTCTACGATTCTCTCCCAAAGTTTCATATTCTGACTCATTAGTTAATGCCTCGATAGTTGACACAGTTTTGGATATCTCCTTTATTCTTATAAAAAGGGACTACACTGCTCTTCCTCCCTTCCTCGGGCATTTCTTCATTTTCAGGATCTTATTTAATAATTTAGTCAACCAATTCAATTCATTTTCTCCCAATGCAGTCCAACCTTATTTATTTGAAAAAATAACTCTTTCATTTAAAATTTTAAAGCGCAGCAGAATATTTCTTATTTGTTAAAAAGGAAAAGTTGACCTTTTAACAAATAGCCCCATACAAAAGCAAATGCTTCTCATTTCATTTTCTATAAACCCTAGCTGCAAGCTTGCAACTCCTCTTCACTTCATTTGTTCTACCTCCCAAGTAACATCATTCCAAGAAGAAGAAGAAGAAGAAGAAGAAAAAAGAAGAGAGAAGACCAGCAACAAGGTATGTACTGCGTAATGTGCTTTATTTTGTGAAAAAAAGGCATTCACCGTCCCTCTTCTCCTCCTCTACTACCGGCTCACGGCTACCACTTGAAGATGAAGAAGAATAGATATGTAACAGGTTTTTTTCTCGATCAACTTAGATCGGTAAAAAAATTGTATGCCATATTCAGCTCATGACCGTAGATGTTTTGCCTTTTGGGCTGCCACTTGGGCAACTTGGATCGATAAAATCTGTGTGCCACGTGTCAAGAAATCAGAGGATTCATTTCAAATCATCCGATTTCAGATTTATAGGTAAAATGTAGGTGCCGTGGTCTGAATTTTTTTGGCATCGGTTTCTGAAATTTTCAGATTCATAGGAAAAATGAGTATTGATTTCAGAAATCAAAGTTTGAAACTTTGATTTGAGATTCACAGTTCATAAATTCTTTCATCTTGCTGAAATTTCCATGCCATTAAATTTCATTGTTAATTTTCTGTGTCATTCTAACTTCTTGTCAATTTTTTCATTTTGGGAAAAAAAAATTATTTAAATTTTAATATATACATATATTTACTGAGTCAGGCTGAGTCGAGTTTTTTTCGGGTCCTCAAGTATGCTCAACCCGATTGACTTTCGAGTCAAATTGAATTTTCAGGTTTCAAGCCATGGTTTTACCTACTGAACTGCAAAATACAAAAGGCAATTCATATAACAAATTTAGAAGTAAATTTACCCCACATACATGACAACCCTAAATGAGATATCACGCATTGCAGCACATTATTGCAATTCCCTTAAGTTAAAATCTAAGGCATATATCAAAATCTACAAGAAAGTAATGGGATATAAAGGGAACGACAATCTGACATAGTTTATATATGCACACATCCTACATCGGAAAATTGGTGCAACATGAAATCTGAGCTATTACTTACTGGACGTAATGGAAGACCCAGGGGACTCAAGACACAGTTTGGAACAGGAATTAATCTCTCTCTAGGATGATGGAACTTGCACATGGCACCAAACTTGCAATCTCCAGTTTTCATGTAAAATTGGCATTCAGGTTGGTCAGGTCTCTCAGGAAACATGTTATCCCTCTGCAATGCATAAAGCCCGACTGGTAAAGAGCCAGAACGATAGGAAGAATATGTCCCACCTCCTGCACTCATTGTTTCACTTTGACGAGAAGTCCCATAAGATTGACCGGTCCCTGATACTTGTTGTTGGCCCTCTGGCGATGAAACTGATCCCAACTGCCCCTGGCATGGATACCTCAAACATAAGAAAGGGATGCTCAAAAATACCATATAGCAAAAAAATACATCTACAACAATAACAATATTTTCGACAATTAAGAAACTATAAGTAATTACTCATGATAACTTGTACATGTTGTAAAAATACAACATAAAATAATAAGAATGTTGAATATATATGATATACACACCAAGAAAAGAAAACAGCAAATTTTCATCAGCAATTTGGTCCATCCATAAAAACAAAACAACAAGTAGATTTGTTGCATCATTCGATCTATTGTCTCATGAATCCAGTAGGGAAACTTTTATGAAGTCCAACATTCACAAACTTAGCAGAAGGTGTATTTACTGGTGCACTAGTGTACCTAATATAGAGAATCTGTGATGACGGACCAACACACTAAAACCCTCCAATAGTGTTTCAATCCGGCATGAGATATTTAGGGTTTTGACTCCACGATAATGCATGATAATCATGGAGTAAATTAAAGTAAAACAAGAAGAATAAAGAAGAAGAGAAAAGAAAACAAATAATACTTATGGGCCTCGCACCCTTGGACTCACTCCAAATCCATCTCGGGAACAAGAAGAATCACTCTTCCATTAAAACTTCTCATAAGTTCTCAATATTCATTCATTCATCAACTTCACTAAAATAAACTCCCTTATTACTATTTATAATAAGTAAAGAAACCCTAACGACTAAAAGTAAAACTCCTAAACTAACCATTAAAAGCTTCTAATCTAACAATCACAAATAACTCAGCCTTCAATCCCCTTTTTTATATGCGGTCATTTTCAAGCATCAAACGACAATCAATAGCTCATTAATTGGTCTTATTTGAAAGCTTATCGAGATAACTTTCCAACAAATCAAGAATCACGCAATTCTGACCAGTAGTGAAGAAGTTATAACCATCTTTCCGGAGGATGCATTGAAAGTGACGAATTTAAGGGTTATGCGCTACATGTATATATGTGACCGCTAAATAACTTGAATAAAGAAACTAAATCAAAATTCAACAGAAAGTCCTAACTCTAACTAACGTGAGTGACGCTAAACAAGCCTCATAAATGTCTGTCCCAACGGCCGTCGGGAGAGTGTCACGGACGTCCGTAGAATTTTCATGATCGTCCGTGAAATAAAATTCCCTGGAACGCATATTCTTTCTCAGGCACTTCTCTGGCTCTTGAACAGCTGTCTTCACAGTTCCTTAACCAGTCTTTAAGAGGTATTTAAACTCATTTGCGAGTCCACTTCTTCGTCAGTTTTCTTATCTTGATCAGGCCACGATTCCAATGTGTAGGCTTCGATTTCGCATTAATTTTCATTTCTTTCAAAATGTTTAACCTCGACCGTTTAGCGAAATTATATGCTTGCTCATATGGCTGAGTTTTATGGATCTAAGGATGCCATCTTTTCAGGTTTGGCAATCTTTGAGGATTCCAAATTATTGGAACCACTCGCTATCCCTGCCATGGTGCTTTTGGACTGATTACTCTAGTGAGAATCTTCTTGTTTCTTATCTGCAGAAGTGGTATCCACCAGTATAATCTATCACTGATCATCTGAGTGGTGTCATTACTCATTATTGATTTTGGGAATTTATTTGCAATATCATCGTCTCTGGGCTCTTCCGGTATCAGTTTTTCAGCTACTTGAGGTGACTCATCAAAGCCACTTTGTTCGGGAAATTTTATGTCTCTAGCTTAAAAATCATCTTTCTCCATGGTATCAAATGGCTCTTGGCATATAGAGGTGATCTTTCTACTGTAACTATCCAAACAAAGTCCCATGGATTGCACTTCTTGCAGCAAGTACAATCTGAGCTCCAAAACACATTTACCAATTACTGCCTTCCCTGACTGGCATGCAGTGGACGAGAATTCCTTAGTTTCCTTTTGTACGCTAGGCACTAGCTAAAAGGAAAGAGAGAATCTCGGGAGAAATATCATCACTCTCCTCCAACAACATGATCATAACTAAAGCCATGAATTTAAAAACATTGTGGGAATGCTAGTTCCATATAGAGCTCAGGATATGATGGAACATCTCAATAATCAAAATGTCACCCTCAAGATCCAACATTACAACACATGACCTAGTTTCTGCCAAAGTTTCAAGGATTGAAAGTCCCTTAGAATATGAGCGACTTTCCAAATCAAACAAATTCTCAAAAGACGTATCACCTAGAAAACCTCCTTCATTAATTCACCATCATAGGGAGTATCTGGAGCAGCTATTCGTGTGATCTCATTGATACAAGATGTCACTACCACTCTCACATCCATATATGAATGTCTCAGAAGTCAGAATTCGCAACCAGTGCTTTACTGAGGTACCAAGCGCATTTGACATCGACTCAGACGGTGACTGCTTCACAAATTGTAGAAACCTCTTAAGCGCATCGAGAAGAGAGAGAAGGTCGTCAACATCAGAGGGAGGCTTGAGGGGTCTATTACCACGTCCCTCAGAAACCTTTGCAGCTATTTCTCTGGATTCATCGCCATGAAAGCTCACTTCAAATTCTGTTGATCTTCTCTTCGAGTAAGGGAACCAACTCCACGTATCGTCCCGTCGGCCAGGAAGGGATTTTCCTTGAATTTTTTTACACTTCTGGCCTTACCTATTTATTAGTGGTTCAGTCTCTTTTTCCTCGAGGGAAAGCCCTTTCGAGATGGAGTAGTTCAATTGTGTCTTGAAAGCCCGCCCTAAAGATAGGAGTTCCTATCTCTACTCCCTATCCAACCCGAAGACTCTTATTCGTTGTGGAGTGCTTCGAGTAGGATCTGATCCCATCCCAACAGTACTCGGGAGCTAGGACATGAAGGTACGCCTAGAGGGACGCTTGTCAATGCTTACTTCGTTCCCGTGCCCCTTCCACTTTCATTTCACTTCACTTGTTAGCCTTGACCCTTTCATTTGACTATGACCTTTACTCACTTAATTGCTAACTTCGAACTTGACTGAATTTGATTGAATTTGTTAACTAGTAAATGTTTTTATCATAAGATTGAACTTGTTAGCTTACCTTTACTTTACTTTTATGTTGCCCTTCACTTCATAATACTGAACCTTGACGATAATATTTAGGATTTCGATTCCATGATGATGCATGATAATAACAGAATAAATTTAAGTAAAATAAGAAGAATAAACAAGAAGAGAAAAAAAAACAATTGGAGTGGAATTTCTTGCATTATCTCCTCTGGAGAATGGGGTTCGAAAATAGGTTGGTGAGCTGGATTCGGAGCTTTGTTTTTTTTTTTTTTGATTGGTAATTAACAATATATTGAAGACCAGCAAGCTACTGAAAGACCAATACAAGGACATGACCAAAAATAAGGCATACAGAGAAAAAGAAACAAAGAAAGCAAGTAAAGACAGCAGCAGACAGCATAAACCAAAGCCCTTCTAACCCGGGTCCAGGAGGTCAGATCATCTCTAGGGCCCTTAGTGCTTTTGTCTACCCAGAACCTCAAGAGATCTCCGACAGACTTAATGATCAACCGTACCAGAAGATGATTCTTCTCAAAAATCCGACCACTTCTTTCAAGCCAGAGGCTCCAAACTACTGTGAAGAACGCCTTCTTCCAGTAAACCTGAAGATGGCCTTCCAACCTGACAGCGGACCATGTTAGAAATTGTTGATTCGTCGTTGAGGGGGTGACCCAGTGCATGCCGAAAGAGCTGAGAATGACACCCCAGATTTTGTTGGCTACCTGACAGTGAAGGAAGAGGTGAGCGGCGGACTCTTCCTCTTGGGTGCACATCACACACTGGTTGAGCATATCTTTTCCCCGCCGGATGAGCTGATCCATCGTGAGAATTTACCTTTGAGCATAGTCCACACGAAGAATCTAACTTTGGGGGGGTTGGGCGCCTTCCAGACGCTCGCGCCTTGAAATCTGATGAGTGGGCGACACGAGAGCATCCGGTAGTATGACTTTACACTGAAGCGGCCATCTTTATTGGGAACCCATACCCTCTTGTCTTGACCTTGAAGATTCGGGAGGAGACCATAGATCGAGGGCACCAGACTAGTAAATGAGACCATCTCATCACTCCTCAATAGTCTACGAGTGTTGACATCCCACATCCTTCCCCCAAGAGACTCGACGGAAAATTCATTAATCAGCCCCGGCTGATTGGTTGAGATGGCGAAAATTTCTGGGAACACAATTTTAAACTGGTGACACTCCACCCAAGCATCCTCCCATAACCGGATCCGGGTGCCACAGCCCCAACTAAACAGGATTCATCTCGCATACAAAGGCCATGTTCCGCAAATTCCTTTCCACCACGCCGATGTGCCTCTATTAACCCTAGTATTGATGCCCTAATTTCCACTTGCCTGCCCATATTTTTCAGGCAGCACCACATGCCAAAGACTACCGCTTTAGCCACTCAGACCAGCTCGCCATAACCATTTCCCAATTAGCGCGATGTTAGTGTGTTTCAAACTTCTAATGCCAAGGCCGCCACAACTTATGATAAGTTGGCAGGTATCCCAGTTCACAAGGTGATATCTTTTGTCAAGACCGGACCCCTCCCAAAGGAAGCTTCTTTGAATTTGTTCGAGCCGCTTGATCACCCCACTCAGGTGGAGAGGACAGATTTAAGCAGAAGAAGATGACCTCCACTGCTCAGGAGCTTCCCTTTCCACAAACACAACCTTTGTTCGAATCTTTGAATCACTGGATCCCAAGCCCTAACCGATGTCTTCCTCAGCCCGAGAGGCAGGCCCAGGTACTTTTTGGGTAACTTCTCGATTAAACAATTAACGGTATTTGCTAATAGAAGCAACTGCTGCTTGCTGACCCCGATCCCCGTAATCACCGATTTTAGCAAATTAATATATTGCCCTGAGACCGCCTCATAAACAAATAGGATCTCTGATAGGGACCTGAGTTCCTCCGCATTAGCCTTCCCAAATATGACGGTATCGTCAGCATATTGCAAGTGCGAGATAGTTTTGCCACTTAATCCCACTTGAATTCCCGAAATGAACCGCATCTGCTTCGTCCGGTCGATGAGACCAGCAAGAGCTTCACCCACAATGTTGAATAATAGGGGGGATAACGGATCTCCCAATCGGATTCCTCTGGAACTTTTGAAGTATCCCTCGGACATCCCATTGATCAATACCGAAAACCAGGCCGAAGAGTAGCAGGCACGCATCCCACTCCTCCAGGTAGACCCAAACCTGCCGAGCATGTAGTCTAAACCATCCCAGCTAACCTGATCATATGCCTTCTCCATATCCACCTTCCATACTACCGCTAGCTTACGAGCATCATGAGCCGAGTGACTCACCTCTTGGGCCACCGCAACAATGTCCACCAGTTGCCTGTCGTGAATGTACGTTCCCTGATTAGCTGAAAGTATCTTGCCCATAAGCGGCTTGATTCTGTTGGCCAGCACTTTAGAAATGATCTTGTATAGGCAGTTGGTGAGGCAGATCGGGTGGAAATCTGCCAAGTCTTCTGTACCTTATTTTTTCAGAATGAGGGTGATGAAGGTAGAATTGAGGCTTCGGCCAACGAATTTGGTGGCGTAAAATTCATGAAGCACCTCCATCAGCTCCTTTCTAAGGATTGGCCAAAACACATGATAAAATTCCATTGTGAAGCCATCTGGACCTGGGGATTTGTTCTTCCCCCATATTTGATTGTCCTCCACACCTCATCTTCACTAAACAGCTGTTCCACATCAATGCACTCATCAGTCGAGATAGATTTGAACATAATCCCATCCAACGCCGGTCGCGCCAAAGTACAAAGTAGTGTAGTAGTTGACAATCTGGTTCCTAATCTGCGCATGATCTGAATATGTGACACCCGCAACAGAAATGTTTCCCAAGTAGTTGATCTTGTTGCGCGCGTTAGCAACCACATGAAAGAACTTGATATTTTGATCCCCCTCTCTTAGCCATTTGATCTTTGATTTTTGTCTCCAATGCACCTCCTCAGCCATACACTTGTCATTGAATTTGTTCTTTTTCAGAGTCCTCTCATGTCGTTCCTCATCTGAAAGAGTTCGCATTTCCTCAAGATTCGGAGCTATTATGAGTCACCTTTTTTCTCGGTTTTGCTCAATGGGTGTCCTAAAGGCTTTTTTAAAGGTTCTAGGGGGTTCTGACAAGGTGACCAGCTGTCACCATTACTGTTCAATATAGTCGGAGAAGCCCTTCATAGGATCCTTGAACGAGCTGCTCAATTTAATCTTTTTCAGTGGTTCAGGATTAGTGACAACCTTGCTATATCGCACCTACAATACGCTGATGATACAGTCATTTTTTGCAAACCTAGTTCCCACGACGTCAATCATGTCCTCAACTATCTTGCGGAGTATGAGGCGGTCTCAGGTCAAAAGATTAACTTACATAAATCCAAGGTCATCGGAATCAACGCTAGGGCTGGTCAGATGAATGGCATTGAGGGGCACATTGGCTGCCGTGTGGAGTTTTTGTCGTTCAAATATCTTGGGCTGCAATTGGGAGTGGGTAAACTCAAAGCTAGGCATTGGGAACCAGTTCTTCATTTCCGGAAGAGAGTTGCTATTTGGAAGAGTAAACTTCTTAGCAATGGAGGTAGATTAACCCTCTTAAAGTTCACTTTGGCCGCTCCCCTACATTCTTCCTATCGCTGTATGAGGCCCTGATCTCAGTCATTCCTGTCCTTGAGAACCTAATGAGAAATTTTCTCTGGGAAGGAGCTGGGACAGTTGGGAAGCTTCATCTTCTAAACTGGAATGACTGTTTAAGTTGATGAATAGGGCCCTTCAAGGTAAATGGTTCTGGAGGATCGGCGATGAAACTGAGCAGAACAAAATCTGGGGGAAAACCATCTACGAAAAGTATGGTGTGACAGATAATGGGTGACATCATATTGAGGATTCGAAACCGATCCAGGGGGGTATAAAGGGGTTATGTCTATGGCGGAGGAATACCAACAGTGCATTAAATTCTCTTGGGGATTGGCGACAAATTCAACATTTAGGATGACCGGTGACTGGGAAATAGGGCTCTCTCGGTGTCTTTCCCATGGATTTCCCGAATAGCAGTGGCTCCGAACAATACAATTGATTTCTATATGGAACTCATCGAGAACAATCAGGTATGGAATGTATCGACCAGAAGAATGCTTAAAGATGAAGAGATTGACAACTTTGTCGTGTGTTTTAGGATGTTACACTCGGCTACTCCGAATGAAAGTAACATTGATCAAAGAGTTTGGGCCAAAGGCTCGAAAAGGAAATTCATGGTTGTTGCGTTCTACAGGCACCTTCTCAAATACAAAGTCACTCACTCGGATAGACCTAAATGGCTGAAATTCAGGAAGGCTCGAGTGCCACCAAAGATAAAATTCTTTGCCTGGTCTGCTATTTGGGGTAGAATCCTAACAAGGGATCAGTTGAGGAAGAGAGGATTGTGATTTCGGAACAAGTGCCTTCTCTGCATGGCGGCTGGGGAGTCTGTCTCCCACAGCTTAATTCATTGGAAGTTTACCGGGGTTGTCTAGAGTAGAGTTCTGAAGTCCTTTGGGCTGAAGTGGGTGTTCCCCAATTCGTTACTCATTTGTTGCAGCAATGGGAGGGATGCCCCCGTGGAAGTGGACCTTCAACAATGGAGTTTAGCGCCATATGCCATTCTGTGGGAAATCTGGTTGGAAAGGAACTATAGGGCTTTCCCAAAAAAAGGTAGACCGTGGCTCGCAACTCTCACGACTGTGATGGACTTTATCTCTAACTGGTCTATGGCTGCTGGAGTTCATGACCTTGCCACATGGGTCAAAATCTCGTCTGATATCGATATGTATCGTCCGATACATATCGGTTTTGGAGGTCACCGGTATGGTATATTCAAGGTACTGTACCGGTGCCTCCCATATAAAATAACAAAACACCAAACCATACATACCAATGTATCGTCCAAAACCAATACGAATCGTCCAGTATGTATCGGTTTTGGAGCCGGACGATACGTATCGGTTTTCAGAATTTTTGACCCATGTCTCGCCTCCTCATCTTCCCTTACCTAACCTTACCCCACTCCACTCACCTGAAAATATCTAGTTCCCCGTTGCACCTCTCCTCCAATCTCGATGTTTTCTCAATGAGTGTTTGATTGGTTCCGCTAACAGGATTGAGGGTTTTTTGCTTCTGATTTTGTAGGTCTTCTTTTTATTTTCTGTTTTTTTGATTCAGTAGTTTCTTACTACTGTTTTGTCTATTGTAGTTTTTATGTTTCTAGTATATTTCCCTCATTACTGATTAAAAAATAAAAACTATGGGCCTCACACCCTTGAACTCGCTCCAAACCCATCTTGGGAACAAGAAGAATCACTCTTCCATTAAAACTCTCACAAGTTCTCACTATTAATTCATTCATCAACTTTACTAAAATAAACTCTCATTACAACTATTTATAATAAGTAAAGAAACCCTAACTACTAGAAATAAATTCCTAGAGTAACCATTCAAGCTTCTATTCAAACGATCACAAATAACTCAACCTACAATCCCCTTTTTTTATTTACGGACACTTATCAAGCATCAAATGACCGACTAATAAGAAATTGGTCTTATTTGAAAGTTTATCGAAGTAGCTTTCTGTAAACAACAAATTTGCGTAGAATATGAATCTAACACAAATTAATCATAACTAATTTCCCCTCACTATGAGAGGGTTTTTATTGAAAATGGCGGACTTTACACTTTCGAGTATCGCAATCGATTCCCCGTTAATTACATTAAAATTGAATACCTCTGATTAAAAGTTACTAAATAAAATTAACGTAATTACATCTCTAAAATAAACAAACTAAATTCTAAGTCATAGTCTTCATCGACATTTTCAATCTGTCACGAGATAGATGCATAGTATGCTATCTTCATTGGAGATTTGAGAAATATGAAATAGGGGACGACAGATGGGAGAACCCCTCCTCTAAAAGCCGGTTCCATCTGATCAACAAGCACGAGTCATTACTGAAGCAAGAATCTCGTGAACGAACCTTAAAACGAATTTTTGTTCTCTGGTCTCAAAGATGAATTCGAATACCAAATCCATCCTCTTAGTAACTTAAAATTTGGCAATCATAGATTATGTCTTTGTACTGATTTTACCGTTGGATCTGGCCAATGTCCTAAGATTTAGTCAATATATAATAAATTTACCATTAGATCTTTTTACGATCTCGTAATATGACCATTTGACCAAAAGTCAACGAGTCCATCATTGGATCTGACCAAAACCACAAGATCTTGTCGATATATAATAAATCCGCCGTTGGATCTCGTTATGATCTAGCATTATGATCATTTGATCAAAAGTCAACGAGTTCACTGTTAGATTTGATCAAAACTACAAGATCTAGTCAATATGTAACAAATCCACCGTTGGATCTCATTACGATCTCATATTATGATTGTTTGACCAAAAGTCAACGTGTCCGCCGTTGGATTTGACCAAAACTACAAGAATTGATCAATATATAATAAATCCACCGTTGGATCTCGTTACGATCTCGTATTATGATCATTTGGCAAAAAGTCAACAAGTCCACCGTTAGATTTGACCAAAACTACAAGATCTGGTCAATATGTAATAAATCCACCGTTGGATCTTTTTACGCTCTCGTATTATGATCGTTTGACCAAAAGTCAAAAGAGTCCACCGTTGGATTTGACCAACACCATAAGACCTGATCAATATATAATAAATCCACTGTTGGATCTTCTTACTATCACGTATTGTGATCGTTTGACCAAAAGTCAAACAATCCACCGTAAAAGAATTTCCAATCTCGAGGTTAAGGTCCAAACCCTACATTTGAGGGAGTGATGATTCGAACCGCGAGGGAACTCTAATTTCGGGACACGATTCAGATCTAGTAAATCTCACGATTATGAGTCATCGTAGATGAATATTTCGGGTGTCATAGTTCGAAATCATTCTTTGGGTTCGTGATTGTAACCAGTATGAGTATCAAATTTGTGATTGCAATCCGAGTGTACTAGGAGTTATGTCGGGGTCGTACCCATGTGATTTAACTATTTCTAAGTACACGGAAAATTGGGTACGAGTCGTAACGCGTGACCCCAAATTGTAACCATAAATCCTACTTAGGTAAAAGTCGTAGCTCCTATCCTAAGTGTATCACTTTTAGGTAAGGGTCGTAGCCCTTATCCTAAGTGTCTCAACCATGGGTCAAAATTTTGTCCAATACCGATACGTATCGGTATTTGACCAGGACGATACGGTATATTCAATGTACCGTATCGGCCATTTACATCATGGATCAAAATATCGTCCGATACGTATCGGTTTTGGAGGTCAGCAGTACGATACATAGGGTATGTTATCGTACCCTATATAAAACAGTCAAATTAACGTCCGATACGGGCAAAATATCGTCCGTATCGGACGATAATATGAAATTATCGGATGACAATTTCAAATTATCGTTCGATAATTTCCAAAAAAAAAAAAACCTGAAATTATCGTCCGATACGAACGATAATTTCAAATTATCGTTCGTATTGTCCGATAATTTGGCGAATTTGAGGTGGAGCCCAGTCACGTGGGTGACTTTTGCAACCCGAATTTGAAGTCAGGTTTTGGGTTTTTTCTTGGGTTTTTTCCGTTGCAAAACCAGGGAGCTCTTCTTCCCTTCTTCCTTCTTATTCTTCATTTTTTTGCTCATTTCCACCTCAAATCGCCGCGGAATCGTACCAACAAGTTCGAGATCAACGCGAAACGTACGTATTTTATCATTTTCCCATAGTTTTATTTCGTTTTAAAGCTTAAAATAAGGTAGATCTATCTTATTTAAGGGTAGATCTACCTATAAATATAGTAGATCTACCCTTAAATATAGTAGATTTAGCCATTAATTTGTTAGATCTACCATTAAATATGATAGATCTATAATATTTAATGGTAGATCTACCCATAAACATGGAAGATCTACCATATTTAATGGTAGATATTAAAATAATTAAAATATTTAAAATATTTAAATTAATTAAGGGTAGATCTACCTTATATAAGGGTAGATCTACTTTATATAAGTGTGATCTACCTTATTTAAGGGTAGATCTACCTTATATAAGGGTAGATCTATCTTATATAAGTGTAAATCTAAGCATAAATTTGGTAGATCTACCATATTTAATGGTAGATCTATCCATAAATATGGGTAAAAAATAATTAAAATATTTAAATTATTTAAATTAAGAAGAGGGAAAAAATAATTTAAAATATTTAAATTAATTAAAATTATGGGTCAAAAATAATATAAATAATTATAATTATGGGTCACATGTAATCAATATGGGTCACATATAATATGGGTCACATATAATTAATAAAATAATGGGGTCAATATGGGTCACATATAATTTAAACTTAAAATTAATATGGGTCACATATAATTAAATTTATGGGTCACATATTAAATTATATGTGACCCATATTAATTTTAATAATAAATTTAATTATATGTGACCCATATTGATTATATGTGACCGTCATATATAATTAAAATAATTAATATTATGGGATATGTCCCATAAAATATTAGAATAATATGGAATAAATTTCAAATAAAATTTTAAAAATTATAATAATATCAAATAAATAATATCAAATAAATATTCATAAATTATAATATATTAATATACATTCAAAAATTATAATAATATCAAATAAATATTCAAAAATTATAATAATATCAAATAAACATTCATAAATTATAATAATATCAAATAAATATTCATAAATTAAAATAATATCAAATAAATATTCATAAATTATAATAATATCAAATAAATATTCATAAATTAAAATAATATCAAATAAACATTCATAAATTAAAATAATATCAAATAAACATTCATAAATTATAATAATATCAAATAAATATTCATAAATTATAATAATATCAAATAAATTTGGTAAAATATAATATAATCTTTTAAAAATTAGAATAATATAAAATAAAATTTCAAATGTAATCTAAATTTTATAAAAATTAGAATAATATCAAATAAATTTAATAAAATATAATCTAATATTTTTAAAATAGCAATAATTAAAAAATAAATTTTATTTTCAAGTGTAAATTAGATGTTTACTTTAATGCAATCGTTTGCTCATTCATGCAGGTGAAATAAATAAATATGGTACGATCGACAGATCCAGCGTGGCAATACGGTACAGCAATAGATGGTAATAGACTCCAGATACAATGTAAGTTTTGTGAAAAAAAACTGCTAGGAGGAGGTATCACACGGTTAAAGGAGCATCTGGCTCACGTAAAGGGAGAGACAAGAGGGTGTCCCAGTGTACCCAGAGAAGTAAAAGAAAATATCAGAGCTAGTTTACAAGCGGCAAAGGGAAAGAAAAAAGCTGAAGCCGATCGTGATAGGGAAATGTATGAGAGAATCAGGAGGCCAGATCCAGAGTTTACATCAGGTGCACCTGAGGATGATGAGGATGAGTAGATAGCGAGGGCTATGAGAAAAAGTGCCAGAGAAGCACAACAGCGGCGAGATCAAGAAGAAGTCGATTATCGATTTCGGTCCAGGTTGAGGGGCCCATCCATGCCTGCTACCGGTGGTGGATCTAGTCATAGGCCACATGTTGTTAGGATGATGAGGATGTTGAGCAGACTGCCGGGTGAGGCATCGAGAGGGAGGATTATAGGTCGCCTACTAGAGGCAGATTACTCACCATGGATCCATTCATGTATCGCACTGAAAGGTCCAAACAAACCAAATTGAGTGCAATCTCACTTACAAAAATGGGGAAGAAGCTTGGAAAATCCATTGCCAAGTTTTTTATATACAACCACATTCCGAGCCAAGTAGCAGAGTCGTCGTACTTCAAAAGCATGATTGATACAAGTGCAGAAGTTGGTCCAGGAGTTAAAAAGCCTTCTCCATACGAGATATCTGGGCCCTTACTAAATGATGAGTAGATGAGATAACTGCCTATGTACAAAGCTTTGAGGATGTATGGGATGAGAGGTTGCACAATTATGTGCGATGGATGGACTGGTCCCACAAAAAAGAGTTTGATCAACTTTTTGGTTTACAGCGATGCCGGGACAGTATTTTTGAAATCAGTTGATCACGTAAAGACTGCTGACTACCTCTTTAAACTAATGGATATGGTAGTTCAAGAGGTTGTGCATGTGGTAATGCATAATGCGCAAAATTACAAAGTCATTTGGATTAAAACTAATGACAAAGAGACGCGTCACTGTAGACTAGACCGTTGCCGCTCATTGCGTGGACCTCATTCTTGAGGATTTAGAAAGAGAAGCAAACAGTAACTATTCGAGAAGGAAGAACGATTACTTCCTACCTGTATAACAGTGACAAGCTGGTCAATTTAATGAGAGCCTTCACGAACAATGAGTTATTCCGACCTGCGATTACACGTTTTGCAATACAGTTCTTAGCCCTATAGAGTTTGGCTAGATATAGGCGTGAGCTGAAAAGCATGGTGTCGTCGGAAGAATGGAATCAACATGAAATAGGACTCCCACGAGCAAAGAGACTAGCTTGCCTTTGAAGTTCTTGACCGATCTGACAAAGACGCTGATTTTGGGATGATGACCACCACGATCACCGTCACTACCCCGTTGGTGCAAGTGTTGAGATTGGTTGATGGTGATGAGAAACCAACGATGGGGTACGTTTATGAGTCAATGGATAAGGCAAAATTAGCTATAAAAACCAGATGTCATACAAAATATAAACGATACTGGGCAATTATCAACAAGAGGTGGGATGCACAATTTCACCAGTACTTGCATGCAGCAGGTATAACATATTGCACAATTATGTAATGATTTTTATTTATTTATTCATTATTTTCATATACTGATGAAATTGCTCATATTTGATGTGTAGCACACTACTTGAATCGACCTTCGATTATCTGTGACGCTTGTGAAAGTGACACTGATGAAGTGTATACAGGTTTGCTCAATGTAATACAAAGAATGCTCCCTGAGTTAGCGGACCAAGGTCAAGCCATAAGAGATGTGAGTAATCATAGTATCATACCTTATAACTAATAAGTCAAATGTCATGTGATATTATCATCTATTTATTGATATGTGCCTTACTGTGTTTCATCTTTATAGATTGACATGTTTCGCAAGAGACATGGGTCATTTGAAACCCCGTTGGCGCAATCCCAAATTAAACACGACAAACCCGCTGATTGGTGGATGCATTATGGAGGTGATGGTTCGATATTGAGGCGAGTAGCAATGAGGGTATTGTCGCAAAACGTGTTCCTCGTCAATCATGGAATTGGAGCGCTTTCTCTCTCATTCATACTAAGACAAGGAATAGACTAACTATGGACCGATTGGAAAAGTTAGTCTACTGCCACTACAACATGCGATTAAGGGTCAGGAATATACAGAGGACCAACCGTGGTAAGCAATTACATGAAGTCTTAGATCCTCAATTATATGAAGTCTTACTTACATATTATACTAATTCATTTATCATATTCTACCTTACAGACAGTGAATATTTTGATCCCATCCAGTTGGATTATATATTCGAGGAGGATGACCCTTTGAATCAATGGATCGAAGAGAGAGAAGAGTCTTGAGAGAGCACTGAATGGTGGACAATCTTTGAAAGAGTAAGCGAACGGGCTTCCCAACGAGGCGGAAAAAGAAGATTGAATAAATCATTCGTGGTTGGATCTGATGATAAACGCACTGACGATAGTGATGATGGGAGTGGTGAGGATGATGGTGGAGGGCATGATGGTGGAGGGGACATTGGCACTAGTAGTGGAGGGGAGAATGCTGGTACCTCTGATCCTTATAGAGATATGGCGGCATGGGACGATGACTCAACACCGTTAACACAGTTCCACACTCCTACATTTAGAATGAGAGGGGTTGAAGGAAGAGGAGTGTCGGAATCATATCAAACACCACCACCACCACAAGGTCCACAAGATGATACGGATATGGGTTATATGACTTCTAGCTTCGGGGGATTCAGTTTGCAAAATACCGAAGATTCAGCAACTAGTAACCCATACTACCAGCCACAACAAACCTACCCGGTGCCATAGGACTTCGTTGGTCAGATTTTTGGAGGACCGGCCTTTACGTACTACACTGAGTCATATTCGTTGCTACAGCCTTAGTTTTAAGGGGGCACATATGATCATGGGTATCAATATGGCCAACATTATAGGCAAAGGCCGGAAAGCTCGCGCACCGATGACGATGATGATCATGAGGGCCAAGAACCACCACGAAATTCAATGTGGCTCTAAAGTAAGTTTTCCATGTACAATTAAATTTATTTTTATCAACATAGCTATTAATTTTGACAATATATAATTTATTTCTGTCAATATACATTGTAATTTACTTTATGCGTGACTGCGTGTCTGCATCGATCAAATTATGAAATATTGTTAATAAAATAGGCATGTGATCAGTTGGTCGAAAATAATGTTAGAAGATCTATTACATTAAGTCAAAATTGTGATCTTAAGTCAAAAATAAGTCACAAAATAGGCATGTGACTTGGGTTAAGTTACAAAATAGGCATCTTACTTATATATTCATCTAAATAATACATCAAATAAGTTAAAAATAAAGCAAAAATAGTTTAAATAAATACAAAATAAATAAATTTAAAATTTCAGATTTTTTGGGATTTTTTGGGATTTTTTTTTATTTTTCCGGTTTTTTGAATGTATCAAACCGATACATTGAATGTATCGGACGATACCCGATACGTATCGTCCTGGAGGTCAGGACGATACGTATCAGTTTTCCGGTTTTTTGACCCATGATTTACATACAAATGCCCGGACGATACATTCAATGTATCGTCCGGTAAGTTACTATTCCGATACGTATCGTCCGATACGTAAAGGTTTAGAGCTCGGACGATATGTATCGGATACCCGAGATTTTGACCCTTAGTCTCAACCCCGACTTATTCCTCCCCGTCAACTTTTAAAAAAAAAATTAAAAATTAAAGAACAAAAAGAATCTCAGAGATACTCTAAAGTCCTTTGTAAGAATTATAATCCTACAATTTCCGCAAGAGTTTCACGAAATCAAGGGTTGTGAGAGTTGCGTGGGTTTTAGTTTTCACGTGGATTGAGAAAAAATCATTTTCGCGCAATGTAGTCACATGACATATGCGACCCTATGCGATGGCATAAGGCCATCGCATATGAGGTTCGCATATGCCATTATGCGATGGCATTAAATTTTTATTTTTATTTTTCAAAAAAATCCAAAAATCTCAAAAAATTCTCAAAGTTTCCCAAATTGATCAATAATATGTTTTGTGTTAATTTTGAGCTCTATTAATTTTATAGTGTCTAGAATGCGAAATAAAAGTATATAATATAACTATATAAGTATATAACCCATAAGTTATAAGGGAAAATATAAATTTTATTAAAGTTAAACAAAATAGTACAAAAATGAATATAGGAACACAAAAAAGAAGGAAAAGAGTAAATTCTAAGTTCTAAGTCTAACCCACAATGGTATATTTCCATTATCGTCACGTGACTCACGTCGTAACGGTATTATGTACCGGGCAAAATTTCTACACATTGGTTTCTAATCCACAATGGTACAACTCCACCTCCACCATCGTCATCACTTGCATTGTCGTCATCATCCGAATCGTCTCCTTCTTCAAAATATTGTTCTTCCTCGGTTTCTTCATCATCCGATCTCACTAAGACGGTATCTATATTGTCTATAGGTGTTTCTTCATGTATCTTGTCTTCTTCTTCACGCAAGCGTAAACGTGAGCTACCTTCCCCCACTGTCGATCTTCTCCTCCGCCAGATAGGAAGCTCATCTCCAAAAGCGGCTTCTTCCACTTGCTTCCACATAAGATCCTCATCCACAAAGACTCGCTCATCGGAGGCATCTGCCATCCAAGGAGAATCGGATGGCAAATCTTCGAGAGAGAAGGGATCATAGTGTCTCGAATGTTCCCGATTTTTAAGAACGTGATCCTGTAGCTTTTGGTTGTATTGCACAAAGACCAAATCATCGAGCTTTTTTTGCTCAAGCTTGTTCCGCTTGTTCATGTGTATCTATTTGAGAGAAACATTTAATAAATATTATATCTATTAAAATTTAAACAATTAAATGAAAATTATGAGACTAAAAATGAAATAAAAATAAACTAGTTACCATCTTAAATGTGCTCCAATTCCGTTCACATGCCGAGGCGGCACATGTAAGGCCAAGAACCTTACGGCCATCTTCTTCAATAATGCACTATTTGCCACAGAATCCACTCCATAGGACAACCACCAATCAGCTATAAACATTAATATTAATTAGATATATTTATAGTATTAAACTATTAATTTAGAAGAAATGAAATGTAATAAAAAAATATATATCATAAACATCCTTACTAGGTATTTTGGATTCTCTTTATCAAACCACAATTTCTCTTCCGAACATCCCTTGAGAATTCTTGTATCGGTCAAAAGAGTTGCTAATCCGATCTTGCTATTCTTTGTCCGGAACCATCTCTAAAATGTCAAGGAAACCACTAACATGTGTTGCGTCTGCCGCCTCCCGGTTCGGATAAGAGAAATAAACCGGGGGATTTAGGAGGAATGCGGCGGAATACAAGGGGCTAGACATTTGGACACCCCATCTCTTCTCAACTATGTCAATAATGGGTTGAAAGAGGCGAGATTTGTATATATTATTAGATTTAATTTTTTCTATAGCTTTCTCCATAAAACTATAGATATAGCCCATAGTAGGCTTCTCATCACCATCAACAAACCATAGTACTTCTACGATTGATTGCGAGTCTCTAAGTGATTGGGCAACATTATTCCAAAAAGAGTTGGTTAAGATGGTTTGTGCCACCCACTTCCCTTCGGCCTTCTTTGACCAAGCTCCATTCCTCCAATCGGTTGAAGTTACGAAGCTTCTAAGCTCTTCTCTTTTAGCATACATGCTTTGTAATGTCAAGAAGGTCATAGCAAAACGGGTGATAGCGGGGCATTGCAAATTACCCCCAATTGCCTTACGCATGTGGTGGAGTAGAAGTGTATGTTTATACATATAAACTACTACCTTCCTAGCCTTAGTTATGGTTTTAATATGCACTTTTCTTATGTCTTCTAAGATTAAGTCTAAGCAATGGGCCGCACATGTCCAATATATGTGTGGTCTTCGTTTCATTATTAGTCTACCCGCTACCACTAAGTTTGCAGCGTTGTCTGTGACAACTTGGATAACATATTGTGCACCAATGTCCTTTTCTATCACCTCATCTATAAGGGAAAATAGATATTCGGCCATGTGAGAATGGGCCGAAGCATCTACAGATTTAATGAGCATAGTTCCGGTAGGACAATTTGCCAAAAAATTGATGATTGACCTACCGGCCCTATCGGTCCAACCGTCGGTCATTAGTGAGCACCCATGTCTTTCAATCCTCTCAATACTCCTAGAGAAAGGCTTTTGTGAAGTCTACCTCCTTTTTAAGACATATTTGTATTATCTCATGATATGATGGAGGTTTTAGGTCAGGTCCAAATTGTCCAAGAGCTTCAACCATTACTTTGAAGTTCTTTAACTTTACGGTATTGAATGCAATACCGGCTTGAAACATCCACTTAGCCACGTATTGAATAGTGGTGGATCGGTTCTTAACTTTAAACCTATTTTCTATAGTTGTTTGAACCGGACCCTTACCCCTAGCGAAGAATTTGCCTATTCCTACAAGAAAAGAATTTGTTTATTCCCTTCCCCTTTCTACCACGTGCTCTTTTAGAGGGTGATGGTCTTGCACCACTACAAGCTATGGAGGGGGTAGATCTATTATATTCTTTCTCATCATCTTCATTAACATCATAGTATTATTGTAAAATCATTTCGTCATCATGTTTCGTCATCGAAGTCTTATCCATCCATTCCAAGATCTCTTTTCGAATCTTCGGCGAGACATTTAGGCATGCCTTCGCATTCGATCCGGATTGCCAAGCAAGATGTTGCTTGTGTCTCCCTATTCCCTCGATGCTTACATTGGGGCATAGGGTACATTGGACCTTATTTTTTTCGGTTACACTCTTGTAACATCCATATTTCCAACTCAGATTGGCGGAATTTGTCGGCCTAAGAGCGTCGTTCGAGGACATAGACATAATGATAACTTAATTTAAAGAAGTAGGTGGGTAGATATTAACCACACTAAAAAATGAAAGAAATGAGGTGTAATAAGGAAGGAAAACAATCAAACAAAATTTAATAGGAATTAGAAATTAATTCTAACTATTGTTTCTTGATTCTCGAAGTGATTCTTCCCTCTTTGCTCAAAGAATGAAAATTAAAGCTTGAACCTCTTAACACTTTAAGTTAACTACAAAATAGAGCAAAAGAAATTATGATTAAAGATTTAAGAAAGAGAGAGAGAAAATGCTAAAAACTCAAAAAATAGACCAAAGAGACACAAATCATACCTCGGATGGATGTGATATGGATTAGAAAGAGAAATCCCACATTTATAGGCTTGGGAGAGGCCTTAGAAGCAAAAAAAATAAAAAAATTAATCCCCAACGGTCATAACTATGACTATTGGGGATGTATGCCATCGCATATAGTGTATGTGATGGCATACATGTTTCTATCTCATATGCCATCATGGCATATGCAACAAAGCCATATAAAATGGCATATGCGATTGCATACTCGCATATGCAATCGCATATGACATCACTGTTCTCGCGTACGCAAGTCTTTTATTCATAACCACCTAGGCACCTATGTGCCTAAGTATGATATCTAGGCACCTAGGTGCCTAATTACGATATCTAGACACCTTGGTGTCTAATTGCGATATCTAGGCACCTAAGTGTCTAATTATGATATCTAGGTGCCTAAGTATATTATCTAGGCACCTAGGTGCCTAATTACGATATCTAGGCACCTTGGTGTCTAATTGCGATATCTAGGCACCTTGGTGTCTAATTGCGATATCTAGGCACCTAAGTGTCTAATTATGATATCTAGGTGCCTAAGTATATTATCTAGGCACCTAGGTGTCTAGTATGATTTCTAGTGCGTAATTACGATCTCTATGATATCTAGGTGCCTAAGTATATTATCTAGGCACCTAGGTGTCTAGTATGATTTCTAGTGCGTAATTACGATCTCTAGGAACCTAAGTGTCTAAGTATGATATTTAGGTACCTAGGTGTCTAAATATGTACCTAGGTGTCTAAATATGATATCTGGGTACCTAAGTGCCTAAGTATATTATCTAGACACCTAGGTGCCTAATTGCGATATCTAGACACCTAAGTGCCTAAGTACGATATCTAGGCACCTAAGTGCCTACGTATAATATCTAGGCACTTAGGTGCCTAATTACGATATCTAGACATTTAGGTGCCTATAAGGTAGTTAAAGAGATGTGATGATGTCATGGCGAAGAGGCTCTCTACGCCATGGCATGGCCATAGCTTCGCTATGGCGAGGCTATTTATTATTGTAATTTAAATTATTTTTTTATCTATTAATTAGTAGTATTCTTTTTATATAAGGAAAAAGTATAAGAAGAAAAAAATTCAACTACTAAAGCATCATACTTTGATTCTAATATTGAGGATTTCATGTTCTAAGAATAAACAAATATCAATAAATACAAATCAAATATGAAGCATCAACAAATTTGCAGCATGGTAAGCATAAATAAATAAATATGAAATATCAACAAATATAGAATATTAAAAAAATTTAAATATTAAGTACACATGATAATGTCACCGACGTTGAGGTTTCAGCGACGCAGGTGTTGGTAGCTGCTGTGACGAGAGAGAGAGAGAGAGAGTAGAGGATTTTGTAACTTATAAGTTGAGGTTTTGTGACTTGTAAGTTAACTTTTGTAACATATATATTATAAAAATGTTATAACTTATAAGTATTATACGTTATTATCCAGAAAATAAAATAGCGTACATAGTGATGCCATAATGCTATTACGCCATGGCAATGCTATGATGTCTCTATTTACCCATCATGACTATTTGGTTATATATAGCGTTTCCTATCGCCATTCGCCATGGCGAGGCTATAGCGTGGCCTTGACAACCATCAGTGTCTAAGTACGATATGTAGGCACCTAAGTGCCTAAATATATTATCTAGGCACCTAAGTGCCTAACTGCTATATCTAAGCACCTAGGTGCCTAAATATGATCTCTAAGCACCTAGGTGCCTAAGTATGTTATCTAGGTACCTATGTGCCTGAGTATGATATATAGGCACCTATGTGTTTGACATAACTTAGGACTTTAACTCCTATGTAGAGTAGGTTTGTTAAAAGGAAAGACTATAAGTAGAGTCCCCTTGACTAATTTCTTCTATCTAATTTTTGGGATTAAGTGAAAAGAGTCCCGATTCCAAAAATTCTCAGTCAACACTTTCCAACAAGCCAAGAATCACGCAATTCCGACAACTATTAAATAAGTTATAACCACTTTTCGTAGGCTGCACTGAAAGTGACGAATTTAAGGTTTATGTGCTACATGTATGTATCCCCTAAATAACTTAAATAAAGAAACTAAATCAAAATTCAGCAGAAAGTCCTAACTCTAACACACACAGGTGGCTCTAAACAAGCCTCACGGTCGTCTGTCTCGACGGCCATCGATACTAAGTAGGGTTTATGGTTGAACCCGACCTGTTAACCACATCCCTAGACCTAAACCTAAACAGGACCTGTTAACCTCTAAATGTCGCCCTGAACCTGAACTTGACTTGTTCAAAATAGCTAGACTTGACTTGAACCCGACCTGTTACTTAGACCTGGACCCGGACTTGGACCTGCACCTAACCTGAACCTGGCTTGCTAGTGAAATTTCATTGAAATTTCAATTTTGGACCTCAATTGTTAACCACATTTGGGCCTGACCAGGACCTATAAAATATAATGTATGCATATACCTTATAGTAAACAGGTACCAGGTCGGGTTTGGGGCTAACTTGAACCAGACTTGTTTCTATAACAAGTCGAGATTTTCGACCCGACAGGTCGAATTTGTTAAACCCAAACCCGGCTTGATGCAAGCCGGGTCATAAAAATTTGTCAGGTTGACCCAATCCATTTGCACCCCTAGTCGATAGCATCACAAACTTCCGAATAATTTTCACGATAGCCCGTGAAATAAAATTCCCTGGAATGCATATTCTTTCTCAGGCCACTTCTCAGGCTCTTAAAATGGCTGTTTTCACGGTTCCTTAACCAGTCTTGAAGAGGTATTTAAAAACTCATTTGCGAGTCTACTTCTTCGTCAGTTTTCTTATATTGATCGGGCCACGATTCCAATGTGTAGGCTTCGATTCCACATCAATCTGGCTCAAGATTCAAGAAAAGTGACAAATTGATAATCATATGCCCACCTAATTTGTGCAACTCTAAGTCAAGGATCAAAATTTCGGCCGAAATGACCGAAATTTCGGTCAAATTATCAGTTTCAGTCCCCACCGAAACAAAATTTTGGACCGAAATTTCGGTCACTTTGGTATGGGGATCAAAATTTTGGACCGAAATTTCGGTCACTTTTGTATGGGGATCAAAATTTCGGCCAAATTTTCGGATTTCAGTTTCGGTCATGCCCGAAACAGAAATTTTGATCCTTGCTCTAAGCTGTTGTGGTGCTATAGCATGACACTGAATTGAAGTCTTAAGGAATTCATATTTGATCTTATTTTGTCCTACCTAAGAATAAAAATAAATTAAAAAAGAAAGTGAAGTAATCAACATTCACAGCTTTTCATTTACTATGCTTCTTAGTTTTTAGCTTGCATATGCATGTTAATTTCAGTATTTGAGAAATTAATTGAGTATTCTTCAATAAATTCCCATTTCCTCTAGTTAAAACAAGAATATATATATATATATATATATATATATATATATATATATATATATATATAAAACATCATGAAATGTCAGGAAATAAATAATAAAAACAGTAATAATAATAAAGCCAACGGTATTATAGGTGGGCTAATCGAACCGAAATAAGATCTCAAACAGACTTGATACACTAATAACAACGATGATGATAATAATAATAATAATAAAGCTCATGAAATGCATCTAAAACAAACCACATGGCCTAAAACAGCTTTGCTGGGAAGAAAAACATAAATTTTCCAGAGTATTTTTTTTAGGGTTTTTTGCAAATTACCTCCCATGTTATGCTGAAATTGCATACACCCCCCCCCCCCCCCCACCCCTAGTTATGCATATTTAAAATGCACCCCTTACTTTTATGTTTCCTTTACCTATATCCCCCGGCCGTTGAACGGCAGTTAACTAGGCGTCATTTCTTTGATTGAATGACGCCTTTACCCTTAGAGAATATTATTTACAAAACTGACATTATACTTTTCCCAACTTTGACCACATTTTTAACGGTGGATAAACATCGGATCCTGCCCAAATTTTTTTGGTGGAACATGATTAATCTCATTTGAGTTTATGTGTCAGCTGATTTTCGGTTTGGGTGCCACATGACCATGGGTTCGATCGTCGTGCTCCAAAACGATACGACGTCGGACGATACGATCGGTATCGGTTCAGATGTCGACGATACATTGAATGTATCGTTCGATACATTCAATACATTTGAATGTATCGGACGATACATTCAATGTATCGTTGGAGTCCAATACCGATACGTATCGTCCGATACGTATCGGTATCGGACGATATTTTGATCCATGCACATGACACTCACTTGGCTCGTGGGTAGCACTAATATGCTACCCCCATTGGTAGCATCCAGACCCTATGCATATAATTTTATAGTCTTTATAGGATAATTGGTTAATAAAATTTTCAATGGATCGTGTCTTGGCCGGGTCGGTGTGAGTCATGAGTCAGGTCACTGACCTCACTGGCCACGGATCGGACCTATTTGGATGCCAAGTGGCACCTATTTTGAAGATCTAGTGCCGAGACAACATGCACAAGATCGATCACATCCATCCCAAAAAAAGCATCTTATCCACCGTCCAAAATGTGGTCAAAGATGTCAAAAAATTAATATACCAAGTAAGTCAGGCAGAACCCAATATTTGACCACGTGGCATGTGATCCTGGCTATAGTGTAGCATTCAAACGCTAAACCTCTAATATAGAGATCCCTTAACCATATATATATATATATATATAGCCAGTAACCCAACCCATGACTCACACCGACCCGACCCTATATATAGGGTCGGGATGCTACCAACGGGGGTAGCATTTTAACGCTACCCATGAGAAGGAAACGCCATGTGGCACCCAACCCGAAAATCGGGTGACACGCTACCCAAGAACCAAGTAAACACCATGTGGCACCCAACCCAAAAATCGGGTGACATGGCAACTTAGAGGGGATCAATCATGTTCCACCCAAAAAACTTGGGCATGATCTAATGTTTATCCACCGTTAAAACTGCGGTCAAAGTTGGGAAACATACAATGACAATTTTGTATATTTCACCAAGGGCAAAGGCATCATTCAATCGAAGAAATGACACCTAGTTAACTGTCGTTTAACAGCAGGGGGGTATATGTAAAGGAAACATAAAAACAGCGGGTGCAGTGTAAATAGGCATTACTGGGGAGGGGGTTTATGCAATTTCAGTATAACACGGGGATATTTGCAAAACACCCTTTTTTATTGGTATTTCAGAGTTGAACTATTTTTTATAGCTATACTGAAATTATAGTAATTTTAACAATGGATGTTATTTTTATTGGTATTCCAGAGTTGAACTATTTTTTATAGCTATACTGAAATTATAGTAATTTTAACAATGGATGTTAGTTTCAATATGACAGTAATATACAGCTAGTCAGTGCTGCTGCATTAGCCTTGTGCAACCATTAGCTCAAATAGCGAGATAGTACCAGGAAAAGAAAACCAACAATGAAATGCTAGCTCCAAGAAATCCATATCACAAGACTAAACATATTGGAATGAAATTGCAACTTTGCAATAAGTCTCCTCATCATATAAAAACAAGCCAAGCTTCTAAAGGAAATTAGGATTTTTCAAAAGGAAATGGAAGAAATAGAACGAAAAGCAAAAACTTACAGGATAGGCATTCCAGCTGGCCACTGGTACAACCCCCTGAGGAATGATTAAAGGAGCATAGCTTGAAGGACCTTGCCAACGTGGGCTAGGAAGGAAAGAGGCCCTTGACAAGGGCCAGTTTGTCAATCCTCCTGGATAAGACTGCTGACCAGGAGATGTTGGGGACTGTACAGGAGAATAGACAGTAGAGCCACGCACAGAGACCATCGGACTAGATGGTTGTGGATGGTGAAATTTACAAGTGCTCCCAAATTTACACTGCCCAGTCCTTAAATAATAAGCACACTCCTTCTCATTCTACAAGAAGAAAATGATATTAGGAAAGAAGTTTGTCCATAAGTACAAACAGAGAAAATTTGTGATAAAAATTGATAATGTGGGATTCAGAGGCATCATAAGGTAATGAAGCATCTTTTAGCCACTGAATCACATCAAAGAGTTCTGTCACTATTTCAGGTGCCTAGAAATATGCACAAGTGAGCTTTCAGCAGGAGTGGCTATAGGGTGCCTCATAACTTTCGTAGTCATAAGATGCCTCTGAGGAGAGTCAATTGCAATAGATAAACAATGAACGGTGGGATACAACCAGAGATCTAATTATGGAAGATAATAAGCAGTTAAAGCAAACAAAGTGTACAAACCGGACGGAGTGGATAGCCTAGAATGTTTAATAGAACTCTTCCAGCAATTCCACTATTAATTCTGGGGTGATGAAACTTGCATGTGGCTCCAAATTTACATGTCCCTGTTTTCAAGTAGTACTAGAGAACAGTTCAAAGGAAATATTAGTCTTCACTATTCAGAATTGGCATAGAAGAAACATACAGGAATGAAGCTCCAACACTTCTAACATGAGTAGGGTAGAAGACCATAATATTAAATATACATACATAACAAACAAGATAGATCCAATCGAGAAGAAGAAAGAATGTATTCAAACAGTTTCCAGTACATGAATTGCACAAAATGCAAGCCCTCAAAATTTATGAGTGAAACAAATCAGTTTTTAGAGTCTCATTATGTCCAAGATAAAACTGAAAATAAACATAAGCACCAGAAACTATTTACCCCAAGATTGTTTGATTAGTCATCATTGTTGGAAGTGGGTGCAAAAGATCAACCCCATTCCCGCTTCTCTTCAGAAGAATAAGAACGCTTGAGTGTGGAGATAGTAGTGTTAGCCTTGTCAAGGTTTTGGGCTCGCATGCCATTGCAAAATAGGACCACTAACGGAAGCTAAGATATTGTTCAATCATTCGTAAAAATTTTCCTAAAAAAAACTTAGGTACAGATCGAAGCCAAAATATTCCATTTAAGCTTTTTGCTACTAGTTTGTGTGTTAGGAAAGTACACACACAAGTATAAGAAGGTAAAAAGGCCAGAACGCAAATATATTCACATGGCTCACAACTGCAACAAATTCAACTACAAAGCCTATTTCTCCATCCAAATCATCAATTGGTCAACTATGGGATCCCAATAAGCAAAATTAGCTGCAAAACTATCAATCTCATAGTGCATATAGAAAACAATTTAATCCAAACTCACCAAATCGAATGCCATCTCAAAGGCAAAACTCTCTCCCATATTAAGTTCTTCCATTCACAACCATCAAAATGATGTTCCACCATGATCATCAAAAGACTTAAAAGATCAAAACAACAGATGCCGAACTCGTGTTGAAGCCTGAAAAAAAACTATTTAAGTCAAACTTTATATACTCCCATTGTCCCATGCATGATGAAATTCATACGCCAAACTCTGTGTTAAAAAGGCACCCATGAAGCTACTACAATCAATCATGAGCTTATTGACCCGGACGCCCAGTTGGTGCTCATGACATCAGCTCGTACAGGCCCTCAAGCTTCTCATGTACCAACTACCAATCGGTATGCCACATTAGGAAAGCTCTCCAAAGTCACCTCAATCATTGGCACGTCTACCACATTAGAATGTGATTATTCGCTCTCTCACCCCACCAAGGAAACTGTGTTGTGTCTTACATGATAGGACAAAAGGGAAAAAAGTAATGTTCAAGAAGAAAACCTCTCGTTTTTACAAAAGAAAGAAACAAAATAGATAAGAAACAATTTATAGCCAAAATTTTCACTAATTAAGTGTTCATATTTTTTGTGTTTTTTTCGATGAGAGAGAAGAGTAAATTAGTCACTAGATTGCTTTCTTCCTTGTATTGCAAGAAAACTATTTCATTTTTTGGTAACGCATTCTCATGTACTGTGTTTTCCATGGTAGGACAAAAGGGAAAAAGTAATGATGCTCTAGAAGAATAACTCTCCTTTTCCCAAAAGAAAGAAAAAAAAATGGCAAGAAACATATTTATAGCCCAAATTTTATTAATCATTCATTAATTGTTTGTATTTTTTCGTGGCATTTTTTTTCCTTGAGAGAGGAACAAATTAGCCACTATATTGTTTTCTTGTATGGGAAAAAGCTATTGCACTTTTTGGTATCAAGTTCTCATGTGTTGTGTTTTACATGGTAGGACAAAACGGAAAAGTAATTGTATAGAAGAATAACTCTCCTTTTACAATTTGGCAAGAAACATATGTATGGCCCAAATTAGGTATTCTATTCATATTTTTTTTCC
Source organism: Chloranthus sessilifolius (assembly GCA_021018995.1). Taxonomy (NCBI): domain Eukaryota; kingdom Viridiplantae; phylum Streptophyta; class Magnoliopsida; order Chloranthales; family Chloranthaceae; genus Chloranthus; species Chloranthus sessilifolius. The sequence goes on from CM037590.1 coordinate 22,014,997, forward strand.
TCGAGAGCAGAATAAATTAGCCACTATATTGTTTTCTTCTGTGTACTACAAAAAGCTTCTTTTTTTCGTTATAACATTCTCCAGCAGTTACAAGTCGTATCGAGGTTAACTAAATACATAATCTCCAAACTGTAGGCTTCCCACAATACATGCTCACTGGCAGGGACACCGATATTACGAGCATTGAGCTTGGGCCGAGACGAGTTTATCAGCGAAAGAGGAAATGGCGGAAGAAGAAAGGCCAAAGAGTAATAAGAGGGGATGCCCCAAAGGTTGAAGTTCTGGTCCTCCTCGCTCGAGCGAGCACCACCCAAGAAAATGAGTTTGGTCACTTGGTTCTCGCTCGAGCGAGTCAAGTGAGCTGTTTTGCCCAATTTGGGCTTGTTTTCTTTTGTTTTCTTTTAGCATTTAGGTTGTTATTTGGGTAATTGGTACTTTGTTATTTTAGGATCTTATTGCCTCTTGTACCTACTATATATAAGGTCCTTATGTAAGCCAAATTTGGCATTGGTTGATTTTAATGAAAAGTGAGTACACTTTGAGCTTGAGAGAAGCTTTAACGGAAAGTGGGTCTTCTTCCCCATGTGGGTTTGGTGTGAGGCCAAGGGTGTGATACATATGTTTATCTTTGATCTTTTCTTTACCTCTTTCCCTATTTGCTTGTTATTTGCTATCTCTATTTCTACTTCTTTTTGTTAAAACCCCTAAACCCTACCTCTTGAGTAACCTTGATGTCCATCATTGAGGATTGATTCCAATCACTATCCATCGATCCAAGACCGTCGTTGGGCTAGAGCTAGCTCTATTTGCAACCGATTAACTGATCGATTAGAAAAGCCTAGCGAGGAGCTACGAGAATTCACATCGATCCACGAGCTAACGCCCAAACCTAGAGGATGCTAGAGTTCTACCTAGGATCGCACCTTCTGCAATTCTAACGGACTCGTGCGCCTGATTGGACCCTAAGCGAACCTAGCATGGTTACCTAAGAGGAATTCCACGAAACTCTAAGGTATCGTTTTAATTTCAGTTTAATTGCTTAATTAATTAGTTTAGTTTCGACAAATATCATCTCACATTCATTCTAGGGTGGTTGTGTTGTGTCAGTTTCGGTATCAAATACTTAGGTTCTAGGTTAGGGCATCTTGTTTGTGCATTTTGTATTTGCTTGATCGCTTTATTTTGTATTGTGTTGTTCAGAGTTGTGTGCGCATTTTAGAATTCGTGTTTGATTTCGTTTGTGTCGATCATCATGCATGATTCTATTGAGAGTCGTCGTGAGCTCCTTAACCTTATTGAACGGGAACTAGCCGAACAAGAAAACTGTCACACTCAAAAACCATAGGCGAATTCCCAAAGGTCGAGATGGAACTACAGTTAGAGGATACTTTCATTGTTGTGAATCCGAGTATGACCTTGATAGGAACTCTTTAAAGTCTATTCGAGTCGAGGTTCCGGATTTTGATAGAACGATGAATCCTAAAGCCTTCATGGAGTGGTTGTCTAGCATAGAGGAGTATTTTGATTTGTATGATGTGTCGGATGAGTGCAAAGTTAGGTTAGGTAAGACGAGGTTAGTGAGTCACGCCAAAATTTATTGGGCCGGTGTGGAGTGTCGACGCTAGTCACCTTGAAGTAAGCCCATCACACAATAGGAGGACATGAATGAGCAACTTATCTAGAAGTATGTTCCTTTCACACACCGCTACCTTCTACGGTGTTCGGAGACTAGGATGGCTAAGCATCATAATTTCACCCAACTTGAGTCTAGGAGTACCTACACAAATATGGGGGCTAACTTCGGGGTTCAACCATTGAAATCCGTGAATACTCCTATGAATCCCCACATTGATCACGGGAAAGGAGTGGTCCACGAGAGATATAATTTTGGGGTTCAACCATCGAAACTTGTGATTACTCCTCTGAATCCCCAAATCGATAACGGGAAAGGAGCGATCAACGAGCACCCCAAAACTAGTGGTCGCAACAAGTGTTATAAGCGTCACGTAGTTGGACACTTGGTTTATCACTGCTCCACAAAACTTCCCGCTCAAAATTTAGTGATTAGAAGGGAGAGTTGTAGAGAGACGGAAACTTTGAAAGTGGGAGAGGATGTGCAATACCATGGTGAGTGAGTCGGAGATGGAAGAAGTAGAAGATAGTCTAGTTTGCATTGAAGAGACTTCTAATTCCGTTGTGAGTGATAATACCGTGTCGGTCACAAGTACGTCCATTCAATCGCTCACATACGAGTAGTTAGTGTTGGTAGAGTCAAGTACGATTGAGTCATTAGTGTCACATACACATGAGAGTATCGAGCCTCTGGATGCACGTACACGTCATAGTCCCGAGTTGCATACTGATTCGCTTTTCGAGTCTTGTTGTGAGTCAAGTCTTGAGTCGCATTCCGAGTTGCATGCAGAAATTACACTTTGTAATTAATTTGTGCAATGATAATTCCAAATTATCGACGGATTCACCTACGAGCTTCAAGAAACTCCAAGGCCATGGGATGTTTCAGGTTAGGCTTGAACGATTCCCTCGGGAATCTCGAAGACGCTCCAAACCAGCGTTGCCGGATCTTTTAGGATTGTGGCAAGGAGAGGATTTAATGCATATGTGCTTGAGCTACCTCAAGGTATGGGGGTTAGTTCAACGGTCAATGTGGGAGACCGGGTTCCTTATCTAGGCTCAACCTCACTTCCTAGAATTCATTTTCAAACATTCATTCCTTTCGAACCAATTCCAATCCCACCACCTGCGCCCCTTCCTCCTCCGAGAAAGATGAAAAGTGGGGTCATTGAGAGGATCTCATGGCATTCACCGATGGCAGAAAGTTTCAAGGATATGTGATAAAGAGGGTTAGCGAGCCAACTTCCGAATGGGCTAATCAAAAGGAGGGTCGCCACTTAGAGTCCAACTTTTTCGACCGATATCACAATCACACTTCATCAGTGATGAGGTCTTTTGGGTCCGGGAGAATTGGTGGGAAGTTTAAAAAATATTTGGTAGAGTGGATTGGCAAGTCGGATTGCCGTGTTCGTCGAGAAGAGGTTTACCATGTGCGCCCTGATACAATCAAACGACATAAAGATCATACTTCACTGGGTTCCGAGATTGCTTGGGCTAGTTGCGAGGAGTTCCACCATTTGAGTTTCATTATGCTTAACCGATACTACACGCGTGTTTCATTGGTGATGAAACATTTTGGGCCCGGGAGAATTGGTGGGAACGTCAACTTCGAGCTTGTTTCATCGGGGATGAAACATTTTGGGTGTGGGAGAATTGGCGGGGACGCCAATATTACGAGCATTGAGCTTGGGCCAAGAGGAGTTAATCGGCGGAAGAAGAAATGCCAAAGAGAAGGAAGAGGGGATCCCCCAAAGGTTGGCGTTCTGTTCATCCTCGCTCGAGCAAGGTTGGTTCTCGCTCGAGCGAGCACCACCCGAGAAAAGGAGTTTGGTCACTTGGCTCTCACTCAAGCAAGTCAAGTGACATGTTTTGCCCAATTTGGGCTTGTTTTATTCTAACATTTAGGTTGTTAGTTGGGTAATATGGTACTTTGTTATTTTAGGATTTTATTGCCTCTTGTACCTACTATATAAGGTCTTTATGTAAGCCAAATTTGGCATTGGTTGATTTTAATGAAAAGTGAGTACACTTTGAGCTTGAGAGAAGCTTTAATGGAGAGTGAGTCTTCTTCCCCATGGGGTTTGGTGTGAGGCCAAGGGTGTGATGCCCATATTTATTTTGATCTTCTCTTTACCCCTTTCCCTATTTGCTTATTATTTGCTATCTCTATTTATACTTCTTGTTGCTAAAACCCCTACAACCCTAACTCTTGAGTAACCATGATGCCCATCCTTGTGGATTGATTACAATCACTACCCATCGATCCATGACCGCCATTGGGCTCAAGCTTGCTCTATTTGCAACCAATTTACCGATCGATTTGAAAGCCCTAGGAAGAAGCTACGAGAATCCACATTGATCCACAAGTAAACGCCCAAACCTAAAGGATGTTAGAGTTCTATGCCATCACTGACACATTAAAGACCTAAAACCATCCTAGTTTGTAACCACAGCATAGACATTCACAATTATTACTTTTTTCCTAGCAAAAGAAAAAATAAAAATGCTAGGATATATTTAAAGGAAGTACTCAATGCCTGCAAGACCATTTGTGCTTGACCCAATGCATACAAGACCATTTGCACTTTCAAAGCAAATGTAGAAAGCATAGTAAGAAAAACAAAGTTCCAGTATAAATACAAAATAGGACAAAGAAGAGAAAATACATACTTGGCATTCAGGTTGCCCTATTCTTTCAGGGAACACCCCCCTAATCCTTGCAGCAGCAACAGCCTGGTATTTAACGACACTTTATCTAAATTATCAATTCTAATTAAACTGTAGGACATATAAAATCACTCCAAAGGAACACATAGATCTAAATCTTTAATGGAAGATAACAACACTCAAGACAAGACCAATATAAAAGGGTTCAAATGTTGGCAAAGAAAAAATTGAAAACGATCCATTACATGGCATAGGTTTTTAGTTGTTAAAAGGGTGCCATTACTTGCACATTAGAAATTAGTCATTGCGCATAGTTTAAAAGAACAACTTGGTATTTTGGGAATTTGTAGCATGTGAAAACACCATCTAAGCCGTCTGATTTGAAGGTCATGATCTAAAGATCTGAGGTGCAAAAGATTGGCACGAAACACAGTTTTTATCATTTGATTCAACGCAGTCAAAGGGCATTGTCTGATTCAACAGTTGACTGCATCAAATGCTATGATAGAGATGGTTTTTTGTGCCAATCTTTTGCACCTAAGATCTTTAGATCATAGCCTTCAAATCAGACAACTTAGATGGTAATTTCACATGGCATAGGTCCCCAAAATACCAAGGCTTGGTTCTAAACTATGTGCAAGGACCAACTTCTCGTGTGCAAGTAATGGTTCCCTTATTGAAATGAAGCAACATTAAAGATAAATTTTTAGTTGTGTATCATCCTTGTGCAAGGTCAATGTGATTCCTCCTCCCTGTGTTGCAATTGAATAGGGTGTCATCATAGATTCAAGTACATTAAACTATATATATATATATATATATTGGCATGGTAGATGGTAAAGAAGGGATATCAGAAGTACTTGAACCTAGTACTCTGACAATTAAAAAGCATGAAACTAGAAATGTATATATACCACCCAATGAGATGATCATAAGAAGTTTCCACAAAGGTTTCAGAGTATCTAATGGTGACTGGGGAAGTAAGTAGGATATCATAAAATTTCTTCACATGTTATTAATTCCTTGAAACAACTAATATGTGCCCGCCTGGGCAGGTTACAAATACAGAACTAGTGAACGACATCCTTGCAAATACATATATACAAGTTGCTCTAGTAAAAACACGGACATTAAGAAAATAGTATCAGGTGACACTTTTTACCAGCTTCCTATTAGGAGGGTGATTGAATCGACATGTCATTCCAAATCTACATAGCCCAGTTCTGATGTAATAAGCACAATCTTCCTCTCCTGGACGTTGGGGATAGGGTCCAGATTCCATACTTTCATTTGATCCCAAATTCATCGGCCACATTGTATCTGTCATTACATAAACAGGTACCACTAAGATATATTTTATATAAAATTAGGAAATTTCACATGATTATGCACATGGAAAATGACTAAAATGTCCATTTCACGGCATCGAAAGAGAAGAACCAACAGGAAAAAATATTATAATATAAAATAACAATTCAGTACACACAACTTTACATTTGTGAACGCCTTTAAAAACAAGTATTGCCGCTACGAATGAAATGCTCAACTAAGAGAATTGGCATTGTGTCATGGATGCAAACAGCTAAAGACGAGACAAGATGACATAAATAGACAAGCGCTTCCAATATCAAGCAGCCCATATTTTCTCATAAGAATTCATCGAAAAAGCTCCCAGTTTCTTACCAATTCAAAACTCACAACAATTCTCAAATGGAAAGAAAAAAAAAACAGAGAAACATAGAGAGTGGCGAGCTAAAACAGAAAACATAGAGAGTGGCCAGCTAAATCAGTAAAACAAAGCAAAAATTTTACAAAATAATAACAAAAATAAACAATAATAATAATATACGGCACATCTAATTTAATCAGTAATTATCCAAGCAATCACAAGAAAAAACTTCACATCAAGAACCCTAACAGCTTCATCTACAACCACTCCAAAATCAAAACCCTAACTCTCCCTACATTGCCAATTTAACAGCAAAAATAAATAAATAAAACGCAAAGATGAAAAACAACTGAAAAGAGAAGAAGTTCAACTATGAAAAACCCTAACCTTCATCCAACGGTGGCGACAAGGACGACCCGACGGTCATGGCCGCCCTAGGTATCTGAATTCTACCGTCGTACTCCATTGGAAAATTTCCATCACTGTATCTGAACCCGAAATTCCGCCGGGATTCCCATTTTCAGAGCAATTTACAGACGGAAAATGAGAGATTTTCCCGTTTCGCCGACGATCGAAGATAGGATTCTCTTTCTTCCTCTCCACAAATGAGGAAGAGGAATAAAAACCAGCCATCTACCCGACTCATTACTTTTTTACCCGCGTAATGCAAAACCCGGAAACCAGAAACCGCCTAATAAAACCGCTTTTTAAATAATACCGGTTCGGTATCTGAGACGCACGAGCCTTTAGAATCCTAGGCTGCGTTTGGGTTAGCTCTTTCACTTTTTAGCTCCGGCGGAGAACTACTTTTATATTTGGTAATATAGTTCCTTGCCTCATTTCTTCTTACGGAAAATTGTTTTAAGTAATAAAATTGCTCTATGTTTATTCTATCTAAGAGCAGATTTTATTTACTCTGACAAAGAATAGACAAAAAGCTACCTTTACTCTTACAATAGCTGACCTAAACACATCCCTACTCTATTTGCTACAAGAGAAATCGCCTATACAAAATGAGCTGGTAGAGTTTAAGTGACCCGTTCTAAATCTAGACTGAAACGGGTCATTAATTGGGTACATGTGTTACTAGTTTTTATAACAATATACCACTTGAATAGAAGGATCTGATGTAAAGAGCTCTCACTTGAATTGATGAAACATCTTTATTATGCGATTCAAAATAGTCAAATGTCATTAAAATAAATGTTTACTAGAAATTTATAATTTTAATTTTTTTTAGATAAATAGAACTTTACATTGTTTTCATCCCATCAAGGGGAGCATTTCATGAGAAATAGTGCCATATGTACATACCTAACTGACTCTTTCCAATCTGGTGATCTAGACTAAGTGAGGATAGATTATTCTATACTAGCTCATGGGCAATATGATTTTTTACAATGTATCATTATTTGCACTCACAAAACTTTAATCTCATTTGATCAGAAGGAAATCGCACTGTTGACTACTTTGAATTGGATTATAGAGACCATTTTCCATCCTAATCTTCCAACCAATGAATTTAGAGATCATGAATGTAACATCATAAAATCATATTTGATTCTACAAGTCACACATCCCAAAAAATGCTATAAGAAATATGTGACAAACATCACACTCAAATATGATTTTAGAGTCACTTTTCGAGATATGTGTCACATGGAATAAAAAATTAATCGCATAATGTTACACCCATGATCTCAAGAATTATCTCAATTGTGTGATTCAAAGTAGATAATGAAGAGATTACCTTTCCTTCTGGATATTACTATAGTTTCACAAGTGCAAATAATGGTACCCTTTCTGGAAATAACATTCACATATGAAGCCCAAATTATGGGAGCCATTATTTGCACATGCTTTTCATGTGATTGTACTGAATTTAAAAGAAAGACTTGCAAGTTTGACGACCTCTACTATATGAAAATAACATTTAGGCCGTTTGTTTTAAAGGTCGTGATTTAAATATATCAATTGCAAAAGATTAAAATAAAATATAATTTTTATCATTTGATTAAATGAAGTCAAAAGCTATTATATAATTCAACAGTTCACTATAATAGATCATATGAAAAATTTTGTGTTTTTCACCAATTTTATCTATCAAAGATTTATTGATCATATACTTCAAATCAAATCGCCCATATTGCATTTTTACATATCACATGTCTCTAAAATACCAAAAAAAAATTTTAATTCGGTGCAATCACTTGAAAATCGTGTGCAATTAATGGCTCTCCCAAATTATTTAGCTGCCCATTTATTTTAAAAACCTTATAAAGATGCATGAAACTCTACGGCTATAAAGCATATACCCCACCTTTTACACGAAGTACGACATGTACTCCGTATTTACACTGTTTTTGGGGAGCACCGGGCCAAGATTCGTTTAACAGCCGGTTTGGACCGGCTTCGTTGGGTGCCCGGTTTCCAGCGGCATTTAAAGCGATGAAGCACGCGTAGAGTGTCCTAAAAGTGGGGTCAGTACTCTCTTTTTTTTCATCCGTAAAGGAAGTTGAGGACGTAAAGGTGCCACGTGGACGATTCTAACGTCAGGTGTCAATGTGCTTAGTGCTCTTTTCTTTTCGAATGGCCACCATCTTACGCTTTCCAAGCTTTCGTACAGGGACAGGGTACCTGACGCGTTCACTGCCAGCGTTAACCGGTCATTCTCCTTAAACTTAGATGATCAAACCTGTACTTCCACAAATTTTCATACTACAGATAACCGTGCACTGTGCGCTTCTAGACATTTGACTATATTAACATAGGAGATTGAATCTGTACCAACTCAGATTAATGATAACAGGGACAGACTAACAGTGCATGTTTTTTACACAGGGCTAAGTTTTTTTTTTTTTTTTTTTTAAATATGGGCATCTAATACGGTACACCCAATTTTAAATGAGGTCAAGTATCAGATCATTTCACCCATATCGGGTCATATCGGCTCATGACAGGTATGAATCATATATGACTATGAGAAAATAAATCAAATAATTTAAATAAGGTACACAGTCGGGTTAGCCCATCAAATGTAACAACACGTAATGTGGAGCCCTGAAAATTTGTGCACATCCCAAGTTAAGACCGTATTATTTGTGCTACTGTGAACTGCTAATGGCACACCAATCATGTACCAAATACCCACGCAAGGTCAAATTGGTTGGAAGCTCCATCACCTACAAAGTTATCAACAATCGTCCGAAGGCAAGGAGCATTGGTTGAATGGTTACAAAATTTGATGATTTCTCAAAGAAAAGTCATGCGATGAACTGGTATTCTGTGTCAAGAGTGTGTGCACCATAGTGACAAATTTCTTAGAAATGTTTCAAAACTTCCCCGAAATGTACCGAAATAGGAGTTAAATGAAAACTTCCTCGGAAATTTCGGAAATTTCTCTGAAATCACCAAGAAATTAGTAATTTCAGAAAAATTAATGAAATTTCACAAAAATTAATGAGAAATTTTAAATTTTAGCTAGATTTTAGAATAAATAAAAATATTATATATTATGCTCTCTGAAAATTTTGAGAAACTTTTTCAAATTCTTCCGGAATTTATTGTCAAAAAGCATTGGTAATGGAAAGATGCACGCCTACCTTAGCGGTCTTAAAGTCTGCACAAGTCTAGGGGTTCAGTGCGTGTCCTTTGTGCCTTGGCCACCAAATAGGCTAATATGGAAATTACAAACAGTGGTCAATGTTTTATAGACAAATTTGCAGGCTGCTTGTGTGGCACCCCACTTGTGTGCAGCTAGTCACTTGGCGCCATATAAGCTGTCTTCAAAATTGTCTCAAAAATTGTCCAATGTATAACATTGTCCCGCTACTACCAACTTTCAAGTGATAGAGTACACTTGGCATTGTGTTGATAGAGTACACTTGTTATTGTGTTGATCGATTATAACAATCAAATGTCCTTTCAAAAAAAAAAATTTACAACTGTCAAATGTCAGTGTTCAAACTTCAAACTTCAATTTATTTCGTCGAAGGTTTTAAATCTCACTGCCAGCCAACATCTTTAATAGCAGGATATTATTATTTGCAATCAAATATTATGTATTAACCAAAGAAGCATTAGCCCAGTTGATACACCCCCTCCATTGTAAGGGAGTAGGTCATAGGTTTGTTACTTGTTCTCCACGCTATTTCTCACTCTTGTCATTACAAGGTGTGGGCTAGGTTCTGTTAGTTAACCCTCACCACTGTAATTGGTGCTCCCTTACGCTACTCCGCAACTGTCATATGTGTATGCGTGTCTGCTCCTCAGTACTTGAGACTGTCTCGGCTACATGGCCATATCAAAAAATAAAAAATAATATATATATTGTATTAATAGGGATGCAAGTCTTGAACCGAACACCGAAACCGATATATATATATATATATATATATATATATATATATATATATATTGTATTAATAGGGATGCAAGTCTTGAATCGAACACCGAAACCGAACCGAAAATCGAGGGAATTGAATCGAACTGAACCGCACCGAAACCCGACACAAACTGAATCGAACCGAACCCCAATTCTGTCTGATTTCGGTTTGGATGGCTTGAAACCAAAAACCAAGGAGTAGGATGAGTAAACCGAAAAAAAATCGGGAAAAAATACCCTACAAATAGGTTTTTTACATTAACCGAACCGAATAAGTTTCGATTTCGGGTAAAAATAAATAAAAATAAACCAAATCGAACCAAATGGGTTTCGATTTTCGGTTTGGGGTGTACCGAACCGAACACCGAAAAAATTGGGTTCGATTTGGTTGGATACATCAAACTTGCATCCTTATGTAACCAAAGTTTTCACATATAAAAGCATCATGATAGAAATTGTTTTTGGAGGCAGTCTTTTATGCAACTTATCTTTACATAATGAGACACCTATCACACAGTCACATGTTAATTCACCTTGGGACATATTTTCAAAAATTATGATAATCATAGGCTTACCATAAGGAGTTCTCATATCGCTTTTAGGAATGTGTACCACATAGGATCAGCATTTGACTATTTGATAGGTATACCATGCCCTCAAGATTTATTGTGTGACAGAATGGGCTGAAAAACTATTTTCAGCACTTGTTATTGTGTTGATCGATTATAACTGTCAAATGTCCTTTCAAAAAAAAAAATTACAACTGTCAAATGTCGGTGTTCAAACTTCAAACTTCAATTTATTTCGTCGAAGGTTTTAAATCTCATTGCCAACCAACATCTTTAATAGCAGGATATTATTATATGCAATCAAATATTATGTATTAACCAAAGAAGCATTAGCCCAGTTGATACACCCCCTCCATTGTAAGGGAGTAGGTCATAGGTTTGATACTTGTTCTCCACGCTATTTCTCACTCTTGTCTTTACGAGGTGTGGGTTAGGTTCTGTTAGTTAACCCTCACCACTATAATTTTCTTACGCTGTTTGCCCGCGAATCCATATGTGTATGCGTATCGCTTCCTCAATTCTTGAGGTCTCACGAATGGTCAGTATCAAAAAATAAAAAAATAATATATATATATATATATTGTATTAATAGGGATGCAAGTCTTGAACCGAACACCGAAACCGAACCGAAAATCGAGGGAATCGAATCGGACTGAACCGCACTGAAACCCGACACAAACTGAATCGAACCAAACCCCAATTCTGTCTGATTTCGGTTTGGATGGCTTGAAACCAAAAACCAAGGAGTAGGATGAGTAAACTGAAAAAAAAAATCGGGAAAAAATACCCTACAAATAGGTTTTTTACATTAACCGAACGGAAAAAGTTTCAATTTCGGGTAAAAATAAATAAAAATAAACCAAACCGAACCAAATGAGTTTTGGTTTTCGGTTTGGGGTGTACCGAACCGAACACCGAAAAAATTGGGTTCGATTTGGTTGGATACACCAAACTTGCATCCTTATGTAACCAAAGTTTTCACATATAAAAGCATCATGATAGAGATTGTTTTCGGAGGCAGTCTTTTATACAACTTATCCTTAGATAATGAGACACCTATCACACAGTCACATGTTAATTCACCTTGGGACACATTTTCAAAATTTATGGTAATCATAGGCTTACCATAAGGAGTTCTCATATCGCTTTTAGGAATGTGTACCACATAGGATCAACATATGACTATTTGATAGGTATGCCATGCCCTCAAGATTTATTGTGTGACAGAATGGGCTGAAAAACAATTTTCAGCACTTGGCTTGAAACAATCAATGGCTTTCACATGCAACAAACCCTAATTATAAATACAAAATAGTGAGCCATTACTTGCACACGCTTTTCAAGTGATTGCACCGAATGTAAAGAAAACTCGGGCCTTGGTGTTTTGATAATAATTTATTAGTCCTTGCAGATTATGATCCTTCAAAATCCATCGAGCAGGTTTGTTTTCTCTCGATACCTTTTTGGATACGTCTCTCGGGCCTCCCGTTTGGTGCCATGAACAAAATTGTTAGAACTAGAATTGGAAAAAACGTCGGTGGGAAGGGTTGGGGACGTTTCCTCCGAATCAGAACTGCTATTGATATAACCAAGCCTCTCCGTAGGGGAATATTATTCAAGGTAGCTGATATGCCCCCTAAGTGGATGCGGTTTCAATATGAATGACTCCCAAAATTTTGTTATATTTGTGGAATGTTAGGCCATGTAGAGCGTGATTGTGTTGTCCAACAATCTTTGGTGACCGAATCTGATAAGCAACTTCAGTACGATCCCTGGCTCAGAGTCCCTTTTCCCCCTAAGACAATTGAAGTTAAATCTTCTCACGGCATCAATTTGAAGAGTCAGAGTAACTTGGCAGGCATTTCGTTAGATGAAAAAAGAGGGCCGGAGCTGAAAAACTCCAGTGGGAAGACAGAAGCCCCTTCACAAAATAATGGGGGCCCAAATCTCTGGGAGTCAAACCATGACTATAAAACAACCATTGGATCGGATAAAATCATGCAAGTACAAAAGCAGGGTAGTGGAGCTATACATGGGACCACATCCCTTTCAATTAAACCAAAAAATTTGGAGTCCTTATCTCACATCCCACATCTCTCGCCCAAGAACCAACAACCAACCCAACTATCCGAAAAGATGGCATTGGACTCCCCTCACATTGCTTCCCTTCCCAAAATCGATATCCCATTTCCCCCGAAGAATCTGGTACCCATCTCCTTAGGTTCTCCAACCATCCAAAATCTGACCACGACCCAATCTAAGCCCACCAGATCTTTAAACCATACCTCTGACCCGACCCAAACCCTCATTGCCCCCACCGTCCAAACTATCTTTGATCCGACCCAATCCTTACTGCTCCCATCGACCAAATGAACTTAAAATCTGACCTGATGCAAACCCGTTTCAAAACAAAACTTCTCCGAACTAGAAATCACCCGTCAACCCTAACCAACACCACTTCCCTTAATTTCTCAAACCAGACGGAATCCATCTCTCAAATCTCCTACCAAAACCTTGTCCCCACTGATTCCAGGAACCCTGAGCATGATACGGCTTTGATCAGAAAGCGGAGCAGGGAGCTGTCTGAGGATGACCCGAAGAATGATAATCAGCATCCCCTTAAGATTGGCTGCATTGAAAAAGATAATCCGAATGGTAATCAAACTTCATCGGCAATGGTTGCTCAGCAACCTCGTTGAACACAATGAAAATCGTAAGTTGGAACTGTCGGGGGCTTGGGAACCCTCGCACAGTTCGTGCTCTCTGCCTTCTACTTTGGAGAGAAGATCCTGATTTCGTCTTTTTAATTAAGACGAAAATGTGTTCTTACAGCATGAAGCAATTGAAGATGAAGATTTTCTATCAAAATGGGGTTTTTGTTAATGCCGTTGGTCGATCTAGGGGGTTGGCATTATTTCGGAAAATTGATTACTCTGTGAGCCTACAATCTACGTCTAAATTTTACATTGATGTGTCAGTAGCAAAAAATGGATTAGCAGATTGGAGAATCACAGGTTTCTATAGCGCACCAGAATCACATAACCAACATTTATCTTGGAGCATACTATCAAATCTCAGCAGGAGTTCTTCTCTTCCTTGGATATGTGTTGGTGATTTTAACGAGATTTTATTCTCACACGAGAAGCGTGGAGGCAACCCGAAGTCACAGACCCAGATGCATCAGTTCCGCTCAACCATAGAAGAAAGTGGACTTAGGGACCTCAGATTTTCGGGCCTAAATTTACTTGGTCAAATAAGAAGGAAGGAGAGGAGTTCATTGAAGAGCGCCTTGATAGGGCTCTTGTTTCTCAAGCATGGCGTAATTGTTTCCCTAACTCCAGCATTGTCCATCTCTCATCGTCCAGATTTGACCATTCTCCAATTCTTATATCTACTTTTCCCCAACAGAAATAGTGGTGTAAGGCACCCAGAATATTCCGTTATGAGTCTATGTGATCACAAATAGAGCAGTGTGAAAATATTATTAGAAAAAGCTGGGATGTGCCCAACAATTCCTTGGACAACTCTCAAATCTGCAATAAAATCGCCCATGTTGCACAAGCCCTCGATAGATGGAATAAAAGTTCCTTTGGTAATATCCATCATCAACTAAACAAGCTACAAAGCAGATCTAATCAAATGAGATATGGTCCTTCTAACGATTCCAATCGTAGGGAGGAGGAGTGAATTAAAAAATAGATTGATAACTTGCTTGAGAAGGAGGAAATGTTATGGCATCAAAGATCGAAGGAGATGTGGATTAAACATGGGGACAAGAACTCTAAATATTTCCATTCGGTTGCATCGCAAAGAAGGAAAACGAGTCGAATAGCTGGCTTATATGATGAAAATGGCGTATGGAGAACCTCAAAAGAGGACGTTGAAAGGGTCATTTCTTCCCATTTTACTAACCTCTTCAAGTCAGCTGGCCTTGATCGTTTGGACGAGGATTTGGGGGGCATTGAGGGTCGTGTCTCGGCAGAACAAAATAACTGGCTTGCACTTGAGTTCACTTTTGGGGAGGTTCGAAAGGCTTTGTTCCAAATGCATCCGGTCAAATCTCCTGGCCCTGATGGTATGCCCCCTCTCTTTTTTTCAATCTTATTGGTTCATTGTTAGTGAATCAGTTGTGAGTTTTGCTTTAAAATATCTGAATGGTAATTTGATTTTATTTGGGGTCAATCATACTCATATCGTTCTCATTCCCAAAACGAAAAACCCAAAAAATCTTTCTCAATTTTATCCCATTAGCTTATGCAATGTTTTTTTATAAAATCATAGCGAAAGTCTTAGCTAATCATCTCAAGGAAATTATTTCTAACATCATATCTGATTCTCAAAGTGCTTTTATCTCTGGGAGGCTCATAACTGATAACACTTTAATCGCCTTTGAGGTTGCTCATTACCTGAAGAATAAAAGATCTGGGAAAGAAGGGTGGTGTTCTTTGAAGTTGGTGTTGTAAAATTAAGTTGTACTCGCAAGTGCATGAATCGTGATGTAGTCAGTGGGTACAGAGTATGAGATTGTTCCCACGATGATTTGTTAGAAAATTTAAAATCAGAAATAGCAATTAATCAAAAGAATTTTCATAGATCTATCATAGTATTTTCTAAATTAAAAACTTAAGAACTTGAAAATTGAGATAAGCACTAACCACTAATTGAAATTTAAACAGATTATAAAAGCTAAGGATTGGGATACTAAATCCTCCCATCGTAGGTTTATCATTTGTGTAATACAGATCTGTAGATTGAGATGTAAGATTTTTAATAGATATCTAAAAGAAGCACTGCCCCAAACACATGTGAGTTCTAAAGTATAGATCTGAGATCACAGAGATGTATGATTAACATCTCATGAGTGTATGATTAACACTCACACCTCAGACAATACTCATAATCCAATCTATAGGTAATTTCTAAAGTACAATCTAAGATCAAAGAGATGTATGATTAACACCCCATGAGTGTGTGATTAACACCCACACCTCAGATAGTGATTGAAACTCACTACTGAGATAAAGTCACACTATCAATCAGAGATTAATGAGATATATGATTAACACCTCATGAGTGTGTGATTAATGCTTACACCTCAGATGGCAATAAAACTTCACCCTGAGATGGGTAATAATTAGGATAAAATTATTATTACAGATCTGAAATCATAGGGCATGATTAGCTCCTAGATCTCATATTGAAATCAGACTTTACCATTTTCAATAACAATATTAGGGCCTTTAAAAGCATATGGCATCTCAATCACAGATTTGTATTAATATAAATGACTCCATCAGATGAGGTTCATTAGATTCCCATTCCTAATGAAACTAGCCACACATAATTAAAATAAATAACTCAATAAATACAGAAATTAAAAATGACATTAAAATACCGTAAGGAATAATCCACAAAAATCCACCAAAGCTTTAATCCAATGCGTACAATTCTTTCTTGAATGGAGAAAATAAACTAATCTAAGACCTAAAACTAGTAAATGGAAAGAACAATGCTAAGGAAAATAAAAGGCTCCCAAAGGAAGAGACTCTCGAATCCTCAGACTTTTCTCTTTAAATATCTCTCTGTTTCGAAATTTGAATTTTGAACTTGGTCGATTGATCGACTTAAGTGGTCGATCAAACGACCAGATTTAAGTTTGAAATTAAAATTTAAATCTCCTTTGTTATGTCGATGCATCGATCTTAGGGGGTTGATTGATCGAGTTTGTTGGTCGATTGATCGACCTTCCCAGATTTTCGTGCAATTCGGCCCAACTTTTCAACAGATATAGCCTCAGTATTTTAGTTATAACATTTTACCCTGAAGTCGAATTGAGGCGATTCTTATAACGTTGGAAAGAAGACGACGAGCTCTACAACTTTGGTGTTTTAGCCATTTCGTGAATCTAATGTTTTAAAGGTTAAAATTAAGCTTTAAGTCGGGATAAGTTCTGGATAATCCAAGGTAGCACAAATTTGACGTTATTTTCTAAACTCTTGGTCTATTTAATGTTTAACACATCTCTAGACCTGTAAATCACTAAAACTATATAAAACATATTAAATAGCTTTCATCGGGTGGCTAAATATAGGTCTTTAGGGGTGAAATATCATCATATTTCATTACTCATCAGTTGGACATGAGTAAAGCCTATGATAGAGTCGAATGGACCTTCCTCGAAAAAACCCTACTAAAAATGGGCTTTAACTCTCGATGGGTTGATCTTATTATAGGGTGCATGAAAACTATGTCGTACGAATTTATGATCAATGGTCATATTTTAAGCAAAATTCGTCCCGAAAGAGGCCTTAGACAAGGGGATCCTTTGTCTCCCTATTTGTTCATAGTGCGTGCTGAGGTCTTTTCTAATCTCCTCACAAATGTTGTTCAATCAGGTAAAATTTCTGGTATCCGTATTTGCCGTGGTGCCCCTGTCATTTCTCACATTTTCTTTACTGATGATATCCTCATCTATCATAAGACAACTGAATCTGAAAGTGAGAAAATTATAAATGTTTTAAAGCTTTATGAGGATGCGTCGAGTCAAAAAATTAACTTTGATAAATCGGCGTTATCTTTTAGCTCAAATGTTAAACAAGATCACAGGTCGAAAATCCTCAATATTATTCAGATCAAAGGTACTTGCTCACAAAATAAATATTTGGGTCTACCTATGTGCATAGGCAGATTTAAAATAACAACATTTGAAGGTATAAAAGAAAGAATCTGAAAAAAAACTTAGCAGATGGAAAGGAAAGCTATTATCTCGGGTGGGGAAAGAGGTTCTCATTAAAGCAGTTGTGCAGGCAATTCCCACATATGTGATGAGTTGTTTTAATATTCCTACCAGCTTACTCAAAGATATCTCAGCAATGATGGCAAAATATTGGTGGGGTCAAAAGGGGAAGGATAGCGGTTTACACTGGAAGGATTGGAAAGAGTTGTGTCTATCGAAAGATGAAGGTGGGATGGGCTTCAAAAATCTCAAATCTTTCAATACAGCAATGCTAGCTAAACAAGTTTGGAGGATTGTCTCAAATCCGTCCTCGTTAGTTAGTCGTTTACTGAAAGCCAAATATTTTCCGTGAACCTCCATTTTTTATGCAAAAATCGGACGAAACTCCTCCTATACGTGGTCTAGTATTTTTTCAGCAAAATTGGTGGTGGAAAATAATCTTATTTGGAGGGTGGGAAGTGAAAAGTCTATCAAAATTTGGCACAATAGGTGGATTCCGCAAAACCATACTTTTAAAGTTTTTTCCCCAAGAAGAAACAACACTTTAGAAATGGTTATGGAATTGATGTGAAGTAACCCTACGCGTTGGAATGAGCAACTACTCAGGGAAGTTTTTTGGGAGGAGGGCGTGAGCGTTATTTTGAGTATCCCCATTCCTACCACTAAAAAGGATGACAGACTAGCATGGGCCCTGGAGAAGAGCGGTAATTTTTCGGTTATAAGTGCATATAAAGCTGTCTATGAAGATCTTATGAAAGAAAGGGGGTCGTCATCTATTCCCCAATCAGAAAATATCTTCTTGCGAGATCTATAGAGGTGCCGTATTCCAAACAAGGTCAAAATATTTGCGTGGCAAGCATGCCAAAATATCCTCCCGGTCAAGGATTTACTCCATAAAAAGATTGAATCCATCTCACCAATATGTGATGTATGCGGATCTATCGTTGAGACGGTTACTCACACACTGAGGGACTGTCACAAAGCTGAAATGAGCTGGTTTTGCTCATCGCTAGGCGCCCGCGTTCGCGAGAGCGTCCAAGTAGACTTTAAAGAATGGGCTATGGAGTTCCATAATCAGTTCGGCAAAGACCTGTTAGATCATCTTTTCATGATTGCTTGGGTAATATGGAATGAGAGAAATCAGGTGGTGCACGGAGTCAAACAAAAGGACCAAGCTTGATCTCTAGGCATGCCGAATGCTATATGGCAGAGTTTCAACATATCAAATCTCTCGAGGCGCGCACCCAAAGTCCAATCCCTTCAGCTATATCCTGGTCTCGTCCCACCCAAGATCAATTTAAAATAAATTTTGATGGTGCTTGGTGCGAATCAGAAAAAGTTGCGAGTGTAGTTGTAATAGTTCGAGATCATGAGGGTAGGGTTCTTGCATCAAGGGAAAAATATATCTAGACCGGACCATTCAGAGGCTTATGCTCTTCTCGAAGCCACTCGTTTCGCTTATTAGTGTGGGTTTCAAGATGTCGATTTTGAAGGAGATTCTATTCAAGTAATCAATGCCATAAAAAATTCTAAGACTGATCTCTCGGAGTTGGGCTATATTTTTTACGAAATCCAAGATTGCCTGATAGCTTGTAGATCCTACTCTTGTAAGCATGTTACGAGAACAACCAATGTTGCGGCTAATTTATTGTCGAAAATTGGATTGCAAAGAAACTGTGATGAAATTTGAATGGAGGATATCCCTCCCCAACTTCATGATGTAATTATTTATGATTTTACTCATTAATGAATATATTCGTTATAAAAAATAAATAAATATTGATGGTTACTTTTTTATTTTTCTTTTTCCTTTTTCTTTTTGTTAAGTAATTGATGGCCATATTTACTGGGAATACAATGAGAGTTGGAATTAGGCAGTCAGTTGGAGTGCTTGCATTGGCGACACATCTTAGGGGTAAGTGCAAAAATTTCTATTATATAAGGCTGTAAATGGGCTAGCTTGGGTTGGGCAACCACTAACCAAAACCTGATAATTGAAATCAATAGACTGTCTGATAGATATAAAGTGAAGAGAATAGTCACTAAGTCGGGTATTCAACAATAATTTGGCAAGGTTAAAATTTGGAAAAAGATGATAAAGTCTGACAAGTATGAGAAATTATTTAGGGAAAATCGGAAAGAAAAATAATAAATAAATAAAATTAGAACGTATAAAAAGATTTAAAAAAATATAAAAATTTACGATTTATTTTGAAAATAAAAGACCAAATTATTTATGAATTATTTGCAAATTTTTAAAAGAGTGCCATTAAATATGTCCACCGAATCTTTGAGAGCGCCCACGTTAAAACCTACTGACTGCTTTGAATTGGATGATGGAGATAGTTTTTCGTCCCAATCTTCGACACACTTGATCTTGATATCATGGGTGTACCATTAAGAGATCAGATATTGAATTTACGTGGCACAAATTCCAAAAAAGTAACCTTAAAATCAAGTTTGAACGTTATGAGTGCCACATGCATTTTTTATCACATTTTCGGATCTGTGCCACGTAATATTAAAGTCTGAACATCCGATAGTACACCCATGATCTCGAGATCAAGTCTATGGAAGATTGGGACAAAAACCAATATTCATCATCTGATTCAAAGCAATCAATGAGCTTTTAGCGTGAGCGCTCTCAAAGATTTGGTTGGCGCATTTAAAGGTACTTCATTAAAAGCACATGATTTTTTGGAAAGTTGACAAATAACTCAAGGCTAATTCATAGAACCTCAAATTTGAGGTTATTTGCGATTTTTTTGAAAAATTCAGAGAATTTGGTGACTATGGTTAAGAGAACTCTCGAAAGGTTTCAAGTTTTAGACGTGGCCGACCTGGGTTTGAGAGTTCAAAAAGTAGGGTTGTCAATGGCCCAGGCTAGATCCGGACTATGCTTAGCTCTAGCATGGCCCTAGGCCTTGCCGCCAAGGGGTCAGCCCTAGTTCGGCCCTAGGGGCAAGGTTAACACTATATCTTTAGTTTTAATCATCTGATCGTTTCCTACATTTTCGAAGCAGTAAAGATGTCTTCCTATCACTGTGGATGGAAAAAGAACATTCATCTGTATGATTAGTGAACATTGAAATCAATAAAGTTTCTGTGATTTTTGGATTGTTTAGATTGGTAAAAACTGTTGAATAAGGTTTAATCCCAACCACAGGTGTCAATTGATTGAGTTTGAAAAAATCAATCGATTGATTCTCGGACGATCCAGATCCACAAGGTTTGAATTCTTGGCTATTTTGGAATATTGCTTTAGCCAAATTTTTCTTAATGTGGTTTGGAGCTTATTAAGAGAAGTGTTTTGAATACTTGACAAGTTTGGAAGATTTATTTGATCAAGTTTCTAAAAGTGTTGGAGCCTATTTGCAGAAGGTTTCTCTAGGGGTTCCAAGACATTGTTAGAGAAAGTTTTTCGTGAGAGAAAAATTGGTGAGAACACTTAGAGAGAAAAAGTATTGAAGAATTGCTTAGGGATTGAAGATCCGATTGAAGTCGTTATTGTGTCGGAATCGTTATTATATTCTGACAGATCTTTTTTCTATTTTTGAATGACTGCATCCTTGGTTTAACAATGAGTTTGTTATTGAAGATCGTGTTAGATCTTGATTGAGTTTGCACTAGAGAGAAGAGAGTGTGTGCATTATAAACGTTTCATAAAATAGTGCATATACTCCCGTGGACGTAGCCCTCGATTGGAAACCACATAAATCTTTGTGTTGTGTGTGTGATTATTTTATTATCCGAATCTTCTTATTTTTCTGCATTCATCGCGATAGGGAGTTCGTAGTGTGGGTGGAATTTCTAACAAGTGTTATCAGAGCTAACAAGTGGTATTAAAGCCAAGCTCACGCTATAATGACAATAAAGGTCTCGAATGCACGATTCGAGGTGGAGAAATTTTTTGAGAAGAATAACTTCACTTTATAGTAAGTCAAAGTCACAGATCTCCTTGTCCAATAAGACATTAATGATGCTCTACATGGAAAGGAGATGGGGAAGAATGTAGAAATGTCCAATGAAGAGTAGAGCTCTATTGATAAGAGAGCTGTAAGCACTATCCGATTGTACTTGTCCGATGAAGTTATGTACAACGTTCTTCATGAAAAGACGACCATAGATTTGTGAAAGAAGATGGAATCTTTCTACATGACAAAGTCATTGTCCAACAGACTCTTCATGAAGAAGCAACTCTACAGCCTTCGTATGAAGGCTGGTACACGTATTCATGACCATTTAAATTCGTTTAATAAAATAGTTAGTGAACTATTAAGCATTGAGGTGAAACTTGAAGAAGATCTAGCACTTCTCTTGTTCACCTCATTGTCACCATCTTATGAGCACTTGTTATCATATTAATTTATGGTAAAGATACTATTATCGTCGAATAAGTGATTGCTACACTTCTTTCCGATGAATTGAGAAAACAACCCGAATCTAACTCCGAAGGGGTTAGTCTCTTGAGCGAAAGAGGTCAGAATCATGTTCGCAAAAGAGACAAATCTAAGGGGATAATAAATCAATAAAAGGAAATAATAGGTCCAAATCTAAGGGTGACAGAAAATATATTATATGTTAATTCTGTAAGCAATCTAGACATATTCGTAAATATTACAAGCATATATTAAATAATAAAAAGGGTGATGAAGGAACTTCGCAATATGCTAGTGTTTAAGTCAGATTTCGGTAAAGACCTATTGTGTGTATTATTAAGCTCAAGTCAGTTTGATGGTAGATGAATGCTAGATTCAGGGGCATTGTACCACATGTGTCCGTACAAGGATTAGTTTGACCAGTACAAAGTAGCCAATGGTGGGACAATTTTGATAGGAAATGACAATGTATGTGAAGCAGTGGGTATCAGTTCAATCAAAATCAAGATGTTTGATGACTGTTACCGCACTCTTACTGAGGTCAGGCATGTGCCTGATTCGAAATAAAATCTGATCTCGTTAGAGGTATTAGATGAGATAGGATGTCGAGTCATCCTATAATCCAGAAAACTAAAGGTTGTACATGGTGTTATGACCTTGATAAAAGGTGAAAAAATCGAGAATCTGTATACTTTAGTAGGCAACACAATCAACGACAGTGGTGTTGCAGCTACAAAAGATTTCAAAGATCTTTCAGATCTGTGGCACAAGAGGCTTAGTCACATGAATGAACGTGGGCTGACAGAGCCAATAAAAAATAAGACAATTTATGAAATTCAAACTTATAAACTAAATTTTTGTGAAGATTGTATCTTCGAAATGCAGAAGAAAGTCAGTTTCTCCATTGGAAAATACACTTCGAAGGGGCTGATTAATTACATACATTCAAATATATGTGGACTGGCTAAAATCACTTCAGTAGGTGGAGCCAACTATTTTGTGTCATTCATAGATGACTACTCCAGAAAAGTTTGGGTGTATCCGATTAAAAATAAATCAGATGTGTTTCAAAATTTTAGGCAGTGACAGAGTATGGTTGAAAAGCAAACAGACAGAAAGGTGAAAATTCTCATATCAGATAATGATGAGAAATATTTGTTATCAGAGTTCAAAGCTTACTGTGAAAATCAAGAGATTGTTAAGCACTTAGCAGTTCTTGAAAATCCTTAGTAAAATAGTATAGTAGAGAAGATGAACAGAACACTATTAGAAAAAGCACGGTGTATGTTGGACCATTTTGGCTTGAGTCATGGGTTCTGGGTAGAGGCAGTGAGCACGACATGTTACTTGATCAATCGATCACCTTTAGCGGCATTGAACTCGAAAACTATAGATGAGGTTTGGTATGGAAGACATGAGAGTTACTTTCACTTGAGGGTGTTTGGATGTGCAGCGTGTGTATTACTTTAGAGAAGTGGGCGATCCAAGTTAGATCAAAAATCTAGAAAGTGTCTCTTAATTGGCTATGGCGAAGGAGCCAAGGGTTATCGTTTGTGGAATATAGAATCTTACAAAGTAATAGTTGAAAAAGATGTTACTTTCAACGAAAATGAGTTTTCGATAAAAGAGGCGGAAGACAAACCTCAGTCATCTAGTAAACCTTAGGTACAAGTTGATGTTGAGAGGCATAAGAAAGATAATGAAGACTTTGAGATAGAGCATGATGACATAATTTCTCAAGACTTGCAGTTTTAGGTACCGATTCAGACTATCTTGAGAAGGTTAGAGAGGACAAAGAAATGTCCTGAAAAATTTAAGGATATGGTCCCGTTAATACTTGCACATATAAAAGAGAATGCAGTGAACATGTTGATTAACTCGGTTATACAGAAGAAGTTTAGGTATTACCTAAACTTGATTAACATTTATCGAAGATGTTGATGCCCATTAGGGCGGTGACGTGGTTGGGGATGAAACCTTGGTGGAGATTGTTGAATAAGGTTTAATCCCAACAACAGGTGTCAATCGATTGAGTTTAGGAAAATCAATCGATTGATTTTGAGAAATCAATCAATTGATTATAGGCGGATCTAGATCTGCAAGTTTGGATTCTTAGCTATTTTGGAATATTGCTTTAGCTAAATTTTTTCTAATATGGTTTGGAGCATATTATGAGAAGTATTTTGAATACTTGACAAGTTTTGAATATTTCTCTGGTCAAGTTTCTAAAAGTGTTGGAGCCTATTTGCAGAAGGTTTCTCTAGGGGTTCAAAGGCATTATTAGAGAAAGTTTTTCATAAGAGAAAAAACTAGTGAGAATATTTAAGGAGAAAAAATATTAAAGAATTGCATCGGGATTGAAGATCTAATTGAAGTTATTTTTTCATCAGAATCGTTATTATATTCCGGCAAATCTCTTCTCTGTTTTTGAAGGACTGCATCTTTGATTTAACAGCAGGTTTGTTGTTGAAGATCATGTTCAATCTTGATTGAGTTTGCAGTAGGGAAAAGAGAGTGTGTGCGTTATAAACGTTTCATAAAATAGTACATATACTCTTGTGGACGTAGCCCTCGATTGGGTGAACCACGTAAATCTTTGTGTTGTGTGAGTGATTGTTTCATTGTCTGAATCTTCTTATTTTTTCGCATTCATCGCGATAAGGAGTTCGTAGTGTGGATTGAATTTCTAACAAAAACAAATGCAATGGTCCAACGTAGAAAGTGGCTGACTCATGACTTCACCAAGTTGTTCTACCAAGCACCACTTTCTGAGTTGTCTTGGAAAGTCCTAAGATTGAGGCGTCTCTAGTCATACGACGTGAAATAAAAATAACAATTTGAATGTTCTTACACTATTAAAATAGATGTTTGATCTTACGCCATTAAAGAATACTTCGTTGTTATACTATTATAAAATATATGTGATCAATCTAACCAGTCCAAGTGGATGATATTTAATATTAACCAGTAAAAAATAAAAATTATAATAGTTATTAAAGTGCACAAATTTGTACACCCCCCCTGCGATCTACATGATATAGGGCCATGGGTACAAAGAAAATTATTACTACACAGATTAAAACCACTTGAAATCAATATTTGACCACTTTTTGATCCATCCAAGCAAGTTAGCCAGTGTTTAAAAATAAATCGGACCGATTGGTTAGACAGAACTGGTGGGTCGGACTATCTGGTTCACAGAAGAACCGGAACTTTTGATTTTTTTCATGTTGAACCGGTGAATCGCCAATTTTTGTATTAAATTTTCCGATTTGTCCGGCTCAACCTAAATGCTTGAATTAGATACTATAAGTGTTTTTTTCATTAATTGAAGATTGCATTGAAAAAAACATCTATATTATCTGTTTCGAAGTGATTAAACACCTTTAAGGTTAATAGATATTGTGTTATAAAAAAAAAATTAACAGATATTATGGTACTTATTTGGTTTCGGTGATATTTTCTTTTGAAGGGATCACTTATCATATATATATATATATATATATATATATATATATATATATATATATATATATATATATATATATATATACATGAAGGGCTGTTAACAAGCTAGACTGGCTGTTAACAAGCTAGGTTTGGTCGGGCTCTTGGTCGACCTCATTAATTTCGATAGCAAAAATCAGGCCCAGATTGAAATTTGAGTTCGGCTCGACTCAAGTTTTATGCGTTCGAGCTTTTTATGTAAGCTAAAGCACTACTTGAACTGGTTTTGGGTCTGTTAGATTCAAGCCCGACCTTTTACCCTTATGCATTCGGGGTTGTTCGGCCCAAGTTTTTGATGGCCGATTTTACAACTTAAAAATTTAGCACCGACCCGGCCAGCTATAATATCGCCATGATTGGGTTTTTTATTTAAGCCCATATATTGAGCCTGTCTGGGTCAGGTTGAGCCCGATCCAATGACAACCCTATTATACCATCTCTACAATAGCCTTAAGAGTTAAGGATGCCGTACAAATTTTCACAAACGAAAACTATTGATTGATTTGAATCAGACGATAAAGATTTTTTTTGTTTTAATCTTCCTCACAATAGATCTTTAGATCATAGAGCGTTTATCAAACGGTCAAATGTTGATTCCACATAACACACATTCCCAAAAAGTGACCTAGATAGTGGGCAAAAGAGTTGACCTTCACTTTTAGGGACATGCGCTATGTGGAATTAACATCTGATCATTTGATAGGCACGCCATGATCTTTAAGATCTAATTTGAAAAAGAATGGAAAAAGAATAACAATATCTAGAAAAATTTGTATTTTCGGACCTATAAGTTTATTTATTTATAGAAACGGCCCTATAATTTGAAACTTTACAAAATATGTCAGCTCCAAGCCAA
This sequence comes from Chloranthus sessilifolius, assembly GCA_021018995.1. NCBI lineage: Eukaryota > Viridiplantae > Streptophyta > Magnoliopsida > Chloranthales > Chloranthaceae > Chloranthus > Chloranthus sessilifolius. The sequence goes on from CM037590.1 coordinate 22,041,396, forward strand.
ATAGTTTTCACATAAGCTCTGACCTATTTTTTTATTATATATATGTTTATTTTTCATTATTTTTTGTCTCTTTTTTTCCAGTTACGACTTCAGTAGATAACCCAATGAACAACAACCAATTGTAATTATTTAAACAAATTATAACTCATGAAAGAAATTAAAGAGAGAAAGAAAATAAAAATATAGAATAAACGAAAGCGACCACTATATTAAGATAACAGTCATATTAGAGTGTATCTTATTTGATATCTACAATACATTAATTATTTCAACCATTTGTAATTATTTAAACCAACCAATAGTAGTTATCTAAACTAATTATAATACATGTTAAAATTCTAAAATACCTTAGAAAATAAAAAAAATCAATTGTAATTATCTAAACAAACTAATAGTAGTTATCTAAACCAAAATGGCCGCCGCAAAATATAATCCTAATCAGAGAGAAGTTGAAAAAAGTTGAGAGTTGGGAAAAGAGTTTTAATGGGAGGGGATGGAAAGGGGGGATTTAATCCCTTTCTATCCAATTTTTTTTATGCTTTTAATAAATCGATCCTTTGGGGATCATCTTTTGCTTGGAGACTTTAGTTCTCTATGTTTTTCTCTTTATTTTTTTCTTTTTTAGAGGTAGAATATGAAAGTTTTATCCTCTTATTGGTGAGAGTTTTATTTTTCGAAGAGATCGATTCTATGAAGGTCTTTTTATAATCCATATATTTTTTTTATATGGTTTTTTGGTCATGGGTTTAATCGACGTTTTGATGGCTTCGTTTTTGCACAAACACTTGCTCTATTTCTACGCTATGAGGCATCGTTGTAAAGCTTCGATTGAAGCTTTGTGTGAAGCATTTGGTTGGTATTTGCTCTTGTTTCTAATGTGTTGAGAGATTTTGTGGATCGCGAGTTTATCGATGGTGGTGACATCTCTTCAGATGGATCTTCGGTGTAGGTTACCGGCGGATCATGGTGGTGGATTCTTGAAATTTTACCTTACTTTCAAGGTCTCTGAATTCCGTGTCGATGTTAGATGGGTCTTAGATGCTATTCAATGTATTTTAATATTAGTTATTATAATTACCACTATTGTGCCCATCTACTTTGTAAGCGTTCTCCATTTCAAATGAAAAGGATAAAATTTCATCTAAAAAAAATATAATAGTTATCTAAACCAATTGTAACCCAAGTTAAAATTTAAAAATACAAGAAAATAAAAAAAATATTAAAGAGAGAAGAAAAAGATAAATGCATAGAACAAACAAAAGCGACCGCTATCTTAAAATAACTGATATGTGATAATTATAAAATAAAATACACTCAAATACAACCGCTATCTTGTTGTTATCTTAAGATAGCGACTTGCTGTCTTAAGTTGATGGCAAAATAGCGGCCTGCTATCATAAGTCAACAACACTTTTGTTTGATTTATATTTCTAGCTTCTTCTTTATATTTTTTTATTTTATTATGTATTTTAGAATTATTATAAGATAGCAGGGGGATAAAAAATAATGAAAAATAAACATATAACAATGGAAAAACAGGTCGGTTGATGTGAAAACGATTTGGCTTGAAAGTGACTTATTTGGTAAAGTTTTAAATTATAAGACCATTTTTGCAAATAAATAAACTTATAGGGCCAAAAATGCAAAAATTTTCAATATCCTTAAACGTAATAGTTAAAGTGTCACCGTTAAGGGTAGAAATGGTCCGGGTCAGGCTGGTGTCTGTATGGGCCTTTTAAAAATGACAAAGCACAAGCCCGGCCCATTGCCACCCGTAATCACAGCATCCAAGCGCACGGGGCTATGGTCTCGACTCTCGAAGTCTATCGTCTACAGCAGGATATTTCCTCCTTAAAAACCCTAATTTTGGATCCTCTTTTGGAAATACCATTAAAATGGCGACTCCACTACGAACATGTCGAACTTCCAGGCTCTTCTTCTCCACCATTTCCGTCTCTATTTCCATTTCAATCTCTATCTTCTTCGTCTTTATCTACTTCAATCTGAACTCTGGGGCACAAGATCCAGATTCAGATCCTGTAAGTAAAGCCTTATTTCTCTGTGTAATTTCAACTGATCATTTGTTGATTATTTATTTATTTATTATTTTTAAAATTCTGCTGTTTGTGTTTTGGTGAATTAGGTGTTCTTTTGGGATCTCAATGGTCGATCAACAAATGGCGCTCGTCGATCTGTTCTGGCCGTCAAATTAGACCCTCTGAAACCCCGACTGGACCAGATTTCAAAGCAAGCCAACGATCACAAAACACTCGCCACCGCCTACGCCTCGTACGCTCGTAAACTCAAACTGGAAAACTCAAAGCAACTTAGGGTGTTTTCCAATCTCGCTAGAAACTACTCAGATCTGATCTCGCAACCCTCGTATCGATCTTTATTAGATCCTAATGCCGCTTCCATTGACGAATCACTCCTCCGTCAATTCGAAAAGGAAGTGAAGGAACGGATCAAGATGACTCGGCAGGTGATCGCTGATGCAAAAGAATTGTTCGATAACCAACTCAAGATCCAGAAGCTAAAAGATACGATCTTTGCTGTCAATGAACACCTTACAAAGGCAAAGAAGCAGGGGGCTTTTTCTAGTCTGATTGCGGCGAAATCTATCCCGAAGAGCCTGCATTGCCTCACTATGAGATTGATGGAGGAACGGATTTTGCATCCCAAGAAGTATTCAGATGATAATTCAGTACCGTCTCCTCCCGAATTGGAAGACCCTTCGCTGTACCACTACGCTATCTTCTCCGATAATGTGATCGCTGCTTCTGTTGTAGTTAATTCTGCGGTGAAGAACTCGAACGAGCCGTGGAAGCACGTTTTCCATGTGGTTACTGATAAGATGAACCTCGGCGCAATGCAGGTCATGTTCAAGATGAGGGAATACAATGGAGCTCACGTCGAAGTTAAAGCTGTCGAAGATTACAAGTTCTTGAATTCGTCGTATGTTCCAGTGCTCCGACAACTTGAATCCGCAAACCTGCAGAAATTTTACTTTGAAAACAAAATTGAGAATGCAACAAAAGATACGACCAATATGAAGTTCCGTAATCCAAAGTATCTTTCGATGTTGAATCACCTCCGGTTTTATTTACCTGAGATGTATCCAAAGCTGCACCGGATCTTGTTTCTTGATGACGATGTGGTTGTTCAGAGGGATCTTACAGGGTTGTGGAAGATTGATATGGATGGGAAAGTTAATGGGGCAGTTGAGACTTGTTTTGGGTCGTTTCACCGGTATGCACAGTATATGAACTTTTCACACCCTCTGATCAAAGAGAAGTTTAATCCTAAGGCATGTGGATGGGCATATGGTATGAATTTCTTCGATCTTGATGCTTGGAGGAGGGAGAAGTGTACAGAGCAGTACCATTACTGGCAAGATTTAGTAAGATTTGATCCTCTTCATTTCTTGATATTTTTTATTTCTTTATTTTTGAAAATCAAACTTATAGGCAAAATTTCATTAAAAACTAGCAAATTTACTCTTATAGTTTCCTTTCAAATTTTTTAAAGATGGACATAAGCTTGGATGATGACAGTAATGTTAGTCAGTTAAATGTTTTAACCAAAGGAGAGATGTTTGCGCTGTTGGATTCATGGATAATCCACCATAGCAATTTATTTTGTTTGGGTCGGTAAGAGGATGTCCATCAAGAAAACAAAGGAGTTACAATAGAAAAGGTACAGCGAGGAACTGAGGCTACAAAGAGACGGAAAAAAAAAAACTAAAACCCCCCACCCAAAACAACATCAACGGGAGAGTAACCTGAAATAGACCGGAGGCTCCCCCCACCGAGAGGAAAGATGGTTAAAGTGTAGGCTATCCCATTCTTCCAAAACATCGCTCTCCACTCGATGCTCCCTCTTTACCAATCTTATCCATTCTATAGGGAATTTCAGAACCATCTTCATCACCAAACTTTTTGGTTTCATATTTTTCTAACACTTCTTTCATTTCTCTCAAGCCATATTGCCCCAAACACTGCAACTCTCCAAAAAGCTCCTTTTGTTCCACCATTCCAAGGTGCCATCATTTGATTACACGACTCCGGCAGAACCCAACTCATTCGAAAAGTCAGGAAAATATTCCCCGTAGTTATGTCGCAACCCAACAATGTAAGAAGAGGTGATTATCTGATTAATCTGTTTGGAGACACATTACACTACCGTTTTGTATTTGTTTCCCTCTTAATTAATTTATCAACATTTAAAATCCGACCCCATGCCAAACCCCATCCAAAGAACTTAACTTTTGGAGCGCTGGAAGCACCCCATAGACTGGTCCAATCATGTTCAACAATAGCCACCTTACGAGGAACTTATAGAATTATTTTATCATGAACAACCCGTAGATTCACCCTTCCAGATTCTCATATATGCTTTTTTAACCAATTTCTGTTTTCCTTGTTCAAATGTGCTAGGAGTTCAGTGAAAATGTTTATCTCAAACTAGGTTAGATGTCTTGTTGTACAAATGTTCTAAACAATCACATTTACATCATAAGTAAACATGTCTAACACCCTGCCCTTCTCATCCATAGCTCTCTGATGAATCAATGGGAAAACTTCTCGCAAACGCTGATCTCCAATCCACGTAGTCCCAAAAATATAGTCCCATGTTCCCCAACTAAATTTGAGCGCCGTCCTAAAATTCGGCTAAACCAATCATAATCCCCTTCCACCAAACTGTTCCCCTACTGTCGGTATTTCTCATCCCCCACTCACTGTCCATCCACCCATATTTGCTAACCAAAACTTGAAACCGCGAACTATCTCTTTCATTTCATCTCCTGCTAGTAGCGGAGCCAGGATTTTTCTGATGGGGTATCCCTTATAGTCGTAAGATAATAATAATTTTGTCACACTCGCTTTTATCAAACCACAATCACAAAGTAGAAAATAATAATAATAATAATTAAACAATTCTAAAAAAGAAGCAATTCTCACTAAAAAGTCATTTAATGATTCTGAAAATAAATTAGGGTTTTTATTTTTTATTAAAAAATAATAATTATAACATACCTTTGACTTCAACGAAAAATCGACGACAATCTGAGATCTTGGCGTTAGCGATCGGAGAGTGAATGAGATGTCATAGAAAGTGATGGGTGGCTAAGATTTGAGAGAGAGAGAGAGAGAGAGAGAGAGAGAGAGAGAGAGAGAGAGAGAGAGAATTTTGGGAGTTTATTTCTGTTAAAAAATTTGTAGATAAAAAAGTACGTTTTAAAAATATCTTAAAAAGTTTTGGGATTTGGGGGATCTTTAATAAAAGATCTTGCCCCTAAAAAGATGGAACTTCAAAGACTTTAAGGAAAAAAAACTTGCGATGGGGGATCTCGGGACCCCCATTGAACAACGTCGCTCCACCACTGTCTCCTGCCCTACATAGTCATTTACCAAAGGAGTGCTTTGTTCATTTCTTTCAATCCTCTTATCTCCAAATCACCCTCTTCTTTGGTAAAATGACAAACTTCCCAATTAATTAGATCATATTTTCTATCTGATCCTCCACCTTCTTATAAGAAATTCCGTTCAGTCTGCTCAAGGCGATCAATCACAATTGCTGATGGTATGTTTGGAGTTTGGACAAAGCAACTAAGCAAGGCTATGTCTTTATAATGCATCTTCTTTGTAATACACCATCAGAAGGATTGCATACTGTCATTAGTTGGTACTTTTTATTGTAATATAAATGTGTTTGGTTGCCTTTGTACATATTGCAAACAGTCTATGAAATCTTCTATTAATATAGATCCTGAAAACCACACCAATAAGATATTCTCAAACGTCTAATGAATCTTTTGAAATTGAATTGTGATGAGAAACATTTAAAGTTCAAATGATCAGACCCTAGTAGCAGGAATCTTCCACTCAGTTCCATTCCCGCTCCTGCTTCCCATCATAAAATAGTTCAAATTCAAGCTTTTGATGACGCTTCGGCTTCCAACCTATTACATGCTTTGTGCCGCTTCCAGTAACTAAGGATTGGAAAGTCAAGATCAAAGAATTATCACATTGTACCTTTTGTTAATGAATTATCTAAAAATTCAATGAGCGGAGATCAATAATGAGTAAGCTGCAATAGTACATGGCACAGAGCTGGTACAGGTTGTTGAATATTATCTCCATCAGTCCCTCCATTTTTGCACTATATGCTGTCTGCCCGCCATTTATTGAGTAACAATTATATGTTTCTTTGAGAGAAGGAGAATGATGCTGTGCTCATCTTTACCGTATATATGCACTGATCGGGATGGCTAGGGTAGTGACATATGATCACTTTTTACTTAAATTGTTATCTTATTCTTTAGCTAGTGATGTATCAAACTTGCATACGGATTTGTGCATGGATGAGCAGAAAATTTAAAAATGCAGGAGATACACAACTTCAATACCCTCATTCATTGTCTCCTAGGGCTAGACCTACTAGAGAAAATAATCTAAAAAAATATCTAATCAACAAGTCCAACTTCCTTCCTTGGAAAATAACAAAAGTGATTAAAGGACATCTATCACCACATGCTTTGGCATGTAATCTAGTGCCTTCTGAAAACTCAGCACATGACGTGTAGAGGGATGTAATTTAGGGCACATTTAATTGGCTGTTCCCAAATAAAGTATTTTGGTCTTACATGTAAGTCATGTAAAGGAGGTAGATGTTAGACCACAAACATGTGGACTTTTTGAGTTATTGTTTGATTCACTAATTCAAAACGTGTATGTAACTGGAACGTCAAAAACTGATGGGAGTGGGAAGCCTGATAAATGACAGTAACTGATGGGAAACACATTGTTCAAGCTCCTTACGAGGCAGAAGGCTCGTAAGCCTTTTATGTTACCCAATGGACATAAATTAGGTTAACGTGTTTTCAGATTGTTCTATCAAACAGTGGCCCACGGTCAAAGGCCTGTAAGATGTCCACTTAATGCTAAAGATGACTATCTTACGGGCAATTAAACTTGCCCCTAGTGCCTTGTGACAACAGGTTGTTGTCTCGTGGATTTTTCTTCAGGAAATGTTTGTTGTCTTGGAGATTTTACTTTGTAATGGGATTTCTTTCTATTCCTAATAGATGGCTCGTGGATATTTTTTCACAAAATGTTTGTTGTCTTGGAGATTTTACTTTGTAATGGGATTTGTTTCTATTCCTAATAGAAAGGAGCCCCATCACATTTTGTGGCTAAAATTGTAAGGAGATCCCATGTAATTTAGCAAGTCCAAACCTTCCTTTAAATGACCCTATTGTTATGGACTTATATTTATGTGTATTTATCTCATAAATTGTGGGGTCCAAACAGAACTATAAACGCAGTTACAAATCATGATGCATTGGATTAAGAGTTTAGTAAATGTGAATGTTTGATCCAATGGCCTGGATCTCGTAGGTGCAGTTCTGCACTAAATTTTACTGGCATGAGTGAGATCATATTGGATAAAATAAGCAAATTAAAGAAAGTGATGCTAGATGTCTAATTCTCTGAGGAGCTACTGGGCCACATTGAATTAGAATTTAGACTGATTTATTGATAACGATAGTAAAGAAAGTATACCAAGCATGAACATAGAGGACCACCATGTGCAGTTAGTTCAAGGGTAGAGTTTGGACTCAATAGTTGATGGTTCTTATGTAAAGACTAGACAAAAGATACGGAAAAACAGCCTTTCTCTTTCTTGATGCGTTTTACTGTTGTATTGTACTCTTTTCTTTTTATCCAATGAATTTCTTTACAATGTTGTAGAGAGAGAGAGCAAGATTGAGGATATGACGTTATGGAAAATGAAAGACAACAGATGATGTTGTTATGTTAGAAATTCACTTTATTTACTACAGCTTAGGCTGCGTTTGGGTTAGTTCTATTTCTCTCACTTTTTGGCTCCGGTGGAGAACTACTTTTACATTTGGTAACAACACTCCTCGCCTCATTTGCTCTGGCGGGGAGCTGTTTTAAGTGATAAAACTGCTCTATGCTTGTTCTATCCCAGTACATAGTTTATTTGCTCTGACAGAGAGCAAACAAAGAGCTGCTTCTGCTCTTATAAGAGCTAACCCAAATACAACCTTGGTTTTTTTTTTTGTAAAATTTCTTATATTGGCTTTGAAATGTTTACGAAACTTGTTCTTGATATTGCAGAATGAGAATAGAACCTTGTGGAAATTGGGTACCCTGCCACCTGGCTTGATCACATTTTACTCTACGACAAAGCCTTTGGACAAATCGTGGCATGTGCTTGGACTTGGGTACAATCCGAGTATAGGCATGGATGAGATTCAGAATGCTGCTGTCGTCCATTTCAATGGGAACATGAAACCATGGCTTGATATTGCGATGACCCAGTTTCGACCCCTTTGGACAAAGTATGTTGACTATGATATGGAGTTCGTCCAGATATGCAATTTTGGTCTTTAGGGGTGAATCATTGTAGGTGAAGAAGCCTTTGCATTCGAAGAAGCATGGGCATGCCAAATTTTAGATTTGCAATTAGTAATCATTTAGTGAGGTTCGTTATAATTGTTTAGAGTTTCTAGACAAATTCTCAATATTCTTATTTATTGCAATATAATTTACGTGCTCTATCCATTTGTAATATTCTTCTTTGTTTTACGTTTTCTACTCAATTGTAATATTCGTTTTGTTTTAGGATCTATAAACTTATTCTTTTGTCATGTCCACTATGTTTTGCGTTTAGCCTAGTTTGTTTTGTGAGATCTTGATTAATTAAAAGGCTCGTTTGGTCATTACTCATTATTATAGTACATAGATCGATTCATCTCCATCCATCAGTGTATTGCTCCTTTGAATTATGGCTAAATGAAATGGATTATTGGTTTTTTATTCAGTATCTAAAAATCTTTGTCGGTTTATGTTCTTGATTTTTCACATTGTCCTAAAATACTGTCGATCATGTACTTGGGAAAAGCTTCCTTTCAGGGATATGTATTATGTATATATATGAGAAATGGGGAAATGGACTTGAGTGGAAGATAACGTGCAGTGTAGTCAAATCGCATGTGCGACCCTATGCGATGGCATAGGGCCATCGCATATGCAATTATGCCATGGCATAAATTTTTTTTTGTTTTCATAAAAACCCAAAAAATCCCCAAAGATCCCCATATCGATTAGTAATATGTTGTGTTAATTTTGTAGTGTCTAGAATGGGAAATAAAAGTATATAATATAAGTATGTGGTATGAATTAGGAATTATCAACAAAGCTATGAGAAAGAGAGAAAAAGAGAGAAAGAGAGCACTAAAAACCCAAAAAAGAGACCAAAACGACACAAATCATACCTTGGATGGATGTGCTATGTATCAGGAAGAGGAACCCTCCATTTATAGATTTTGGGGAGCCTTAAAAGGCAAAAAAAAAACACTCATTTATGACCGTTGGAGTTGTATGCGATCGTATACATGTCCTGTCGCATATGGCAACAATGGTTTTGACTCATTGAAAGGAAGCTTTTGATAAATATGTGCATCCAACTCAAAACCAATTGGCAATGAATGGAGGGGCCCACGATTTTATAAGAGGAGAGACAAGGCTATGAATACCTGATGTGGCACTTCTATGTGAGAAAAAGAATAGCTGCGAATAGAGTCTTCCAGCAGCAGCTACACCCAAAACTCTGAACTACAAAGCAGTTCTCAGACATTTGCGAGATCCCAGTGGTTGTATACTTCACAGTTTTTAAGCATATGGTAGAGACGGCAAAGGCTAAGAGGAAGATGTCGCAGAGCCATCCAGATCTGCGGTGCTATCACAATATGCAGGTTGGTTGTAACCAAAAATCCATATCGCAGGTTGTAAATGCACAAAATCGAATATGCAGGCTGGTGCTATTACAATATGTAGGGTGAAAATGCATAGAATGAAATATGCGCAGGTTGTAGCTGAAAACACATAGAACCCACGCTGTTTTCCATCAAAATCTCATAAAAAACTTCAGCAGAAAATCTGCCAGGCAAAGGCTAAGAGGAAGATGTCGCAGAGCCATCCAGATCTGCTGTGCTATCACAATATGCAGGTTGGTTGTAATGGCAAATCCATATCGCAGGTTGTAAATGTACAAAACCGAATATGCAGGCTGGTGCCATAACAATATGTAGGGTGAAAATGCATAGAATGAAATATGCGCAGATTGTAGCTGAAAACACATAGAGCCCACACTGTTCTCCATCAAAAACTCATAAAAAACATCAGCAGAAAATCTGCCACATACACATCAGCTTACATCGGCAAGTTCTAAGTGAGGGTCCGATCCTTTCCCAACGAGAATAGACCCTTGAAGGATGTCTCAAGATCTGTGCAGAAGAAGCACAGGTCTAGGGTAGCTCTGATACGAACATGAAAATAGTGATAGGTGGTATTAGGGTTAGGTTAGTGGTATTAGGGTTTGGTAGGTGGAAATATGTTTAGGATAGGAGAGAGAGAGAGAGAGAGAGAGAGAGAGAGAGAGAGAGAGAGAGAGAGAGAGAGGTCCTCACAAGCACTTATATTGAATGAAAAAATTTACAAACCCAACTATACTACACTCACACGAACACTACTAACATTACGAACAGTTTTCATACTCGTCCTTTTGAGATTTAGGTAAAGTGTCTCTTTTGACCAGCCAAGGAGTTTATCTTTGCCATTATACTCAGTTCCCTGGTCACATTGCCCTGGGCGTCATAGATGGATGTGACATGCATCCACAGGAAGCACAACACACCAAATTGAATCTTTTTAGAACTTTCCAATATAGAAATTTATAAGGCACCCGACCGTACCCGAGTATTTTATCAGCATTTAAAAACCATTTGATGTTGTATGGCGCTTTTCTGGCTTTATCTTTTGAGACTAAATTGTTACATTCTCATTATCTATGATGAGCGAACACACATTCCCATTTGATGTGCATTTTGTATGGAAGATTTTTGTTCTTGCATGTGGTTCCATGTTCACCTTAGGAGTGGTTATGATACTTTTGATCACTGAAGTCTCACCCTCACCAGGATAAATGTTTTTCTTGTCCTTTTGTTCAGCTCTTTGGTCCTCACCATGGACTCAGTCCTCATTGTAATCCTCTTCAAGGGAATCGATAACATGTGCTTTCCACCTTGAGGGCTATCCTAGGGTATTTATAAGGGCGATTCCCACTTTCACCACATTGAAAGCATGTGAGAGTTAAAACGCTATATACGATTGTCAATTGAAGGAAGTTCTATGTCCTCTTTCCCTTCTCTTGCTTAGAATTTTGTGCTCCGTATCCCAGTGATTGTTGTAGTTCATCACAATCATTATTAGAGTTACTTGATTGGCCACATGACATTGATAGTCCAAACGAAGAGGATGGTGGCACAAAGGGCTGTCAACAGGTTGGTTCGGGTCGATCTGATGCCCGACCCACCTGACCCAATTTTTTTTACCGGGTCGGGCACATGAACTTGACCTGTTGGGTCGGGCATGAGACATCCAATCCGACCCGACCTTCAGGTTGGGTTGGGTTGAAAAAAAAAATCTGGTCGGGTCGACTTGACCAGACCCGATATTACATATATCATGAAAAATACTGGGGTTTTACCGAGTTCGGTCAGGTTTTCGGGTCGGGTTGGGTGAACCATCGAGTCGGGTCGGATTGGCTATATTCCATTTTTGCATGAAGCAACCAAAATTTTGGGCTGACCCATTGACAGCACTTGTGGCACATGATCATTGAGTCTATTTGACATAAATTGAGAAAGCTTTGCTTCAACTTGTGTGCAAGTGGATAGGCAACCTCTACCTTGAGGATGTGGCGTAAGTAAGGTTCATTTTGGATTGGAACTTTTGGCCTAGAAGTTGGTTATGTGACTCTTGTATTTGATTCCAATTCATTAGGCAATAGAACTCCTCGGTGTACTCTTGTACACTTTTTGCCCTTTGTTGAAGAAGATAAAAACGTTGATAGTTCAGCATAACCGGTAGTAACTCTTCAATTAGGTGAGATTTCATCTTTCATGAGGTAATTTTGCTCTTTCCTTGTTGTGCTCGGTAGGATTGCACTTGTTACTGCTACATCAAGGCGCAGTCCTTGAATCGTATAGCAATGAATTTCACCTTTTTTTGTTGGGTAGACTCCTTCCATTTGAAACTCTCAATGCTTCCCAACCAGTCAGTGAAATCATCCAATCCTAGGCGCTCATCAAATTTCGGGACATATATCCAGATGCCTTTATTCACTATTCCACTCCTTCAAGTGTTCACATAATTTGATCTTCGGAGGGTAAATTTTTATCTCATCCATGTGGAGCGGATAAGTTATTGCTTTAGGAATTCAAATCATTGCCATCGATAACGAGTTGTCTCCTCTCTCGTACCTCATGAAATCCTCGAGCGATTTCCTCGTGTAATCCATATGTAAATTCCTTTATCATCCAGTAAAGTCCTTTCTTTTCTCATAATTGTTTAATGCATGGACCATGACCACATTCATGATGTACTTGTGTTCCTCTTGTAGCCAGCGTAAATCTTTGAACGATCTTTGTGCAAAGAGTTACTTGCTTTTATGCCGACTGATGCAGACTTAATGTAAATGAGAGCGAAAAAAATTATAATAGAACTAGCAAAGAATGATGATCTTAGTGTTATTACAAACCTGAAATGCCTCAAGGTTTACATTAGTTAAAAAGACTGTTAAAATTCAGAATTCAACAACTAGCAAGTACATCTAACGTAGGTCCTTTTAGTGCAGTATATAAACTAAAAAAAGTGAAGTAATGAAATCCTATCCTAGATGTTTTACTAATTATCCCAATGGCATTTGCAATCATTTGAAAGTTTGACTAAAAAATCCTCTAATTGGATTGCCCTAAATGAGGATCGTTTATTCTCTGTTACATGTCATAATGCATACACACCGACTCAGGAGAGCCAAACCCAACTATGAATGTGATGCTGATTTACCGTGAGAATTACATTCCAAGCCTCAACCTTGATGAGGTCACAGGTTCAATCCCAGCTTACATATAAAAGAACAAAAACCGCACATCAACAAAATAAAGGCACTCTTGGTGGAGTGGGGTTCTTCTGCATAATGGTCCAATGTTGGTTGATTAACTGTCTTCTGTATAAAAGTCTGTAAAAGAATTTAATTGAGGAGCCTTTTCCCCCAAACCCTCTTATCTTCTGAAGACATTGGAGTATGCAACCTATCAAGAATACCCAATAAATTTCCCAACATCCTGCATTCCTCCTCCCCCCCTAGATTGCTATTTCATTTATGTCCCAAAATGATTCTAGTCCCTACCCCCACTTAAATTTAATGCACTTGGTAAAGTCTCTTTCATCCTGCAAACTCCCTTCCAGCAACCCTACCCTAAAGTGCCTCTAGGAGAATTTATTTCCCAACTATTTCTGTGATCTATATATTTAAGAGCCATTGAATTAACCGTAGAGCATCAATTTCCACACCAAGTCCGTAGCCATTTAAACAATATTTCCCAATTCATCTCCTTTAGCTTTCTAATCCCAAGGCCTCCTACATGAAAAGGCAAGCCACATCTAATTAACAAGGTGATATTTCCAACTAAAGCCTCCACCCCAAAGGAAATACTTTTTGATTTCTTGCAACTTCTCAATGATGCTTATAACCTGCTGCTACCATGTAAATTCATTTCTACTTGGTGATAAATAAACCATCTGTACATCTTTTGATCTCTCAGAAATTTCATAAAATGGACTCTCTATAGACCCCCAATAAGTCCAACATTGATTCCTTCAAACGTATCAATTGGGCAAATGCGTCCATAGTGACTAGGATGTATATCTCGTATCTGAAAACTAGTGGTTCACCCCGTCAATCCTCCATGACCCAATACATTTGAAGCATAGTGATGATGTACACTGGAAGATTGTAGAAGCTGGACTTGATTAAGATTAACCTCCCCCTAATAGATAGAAGGTTTCCTTTTAAACCACAAACTTCTCTTCGAATCTTTCCACAATTGAAAAGTAGCCTTCCCCCAAGACATCAAAGGTGGACTTGATTTAGGTTACTGACGATTCTTTTGTTGCCAACATGATTGCAGCACGTTGAAACAGAAGCTTTCTTATAAGGGAAGATTTAAATTGGTTGCCCAATCTGAATCCTTGAAAATTGTATGCTTTGTTTTAATGTGTTCATGTTCTTTAACCAAACAGATCCCTTAGCAAGGCTGGATAGTTTGGTGTTCATTACCAATAAAGAGAAAGGTGTTCATGTTAGGAACTAGGAAGGGGATGGTTGTTATAGTATTTGAATATCATTTCATTTGCAGGCGCAATTATGACAAATGCTAAATTATTGATCTGTTGACTGGTTTATGAGTTTCCATTACTAATTCCAGAGTTTGGTTTTTATTGGACGTCATAGATCAAGGTCTCTTAGTTACCAATTTTTTAGCTTTTTCTCTAGCTAACATATGGGCTGTGAAAGTTCGGGTCATGAAGAGCTGCAATTATTAAAGATCATGAGACTTGAGTACCGAGTCCATTTATTAATATGGTTTTCATGTTAATTGTAGTTTCATGCATCAGCTCCGGGTTCTATCTGTCGAATTGTAGAGGTTGATATTGAGAATTATTTTAGAGTTGTCCCAGATGTACAATCTGACTGCCAGAAAGGAAAAATCTTGGTAGTATTTATGTGAAAAAAATTTGTATGCACTACTTTTGTAAAAGATTATTAATATTTAGTTTAGGCTAGATATTGCCTTCTTGATGTACTGGAATCAAAGTTTCAACCATCATACCAAGTTCTTTGAGATGTTAGATACAGGCTCTATTTGATGTTACAGTGTATACACTAATTGAAATAGTCATTTTTATGATATTGACTGGGTGGACTATGCTCAATCAAGACTTGTAGCAAAACTGTAAACATTGAACAAACTTAGGCTTGGTACAAGTGATTTTTATAATTAGATTAATAATTCATTTACTGAATTGGGACAATTATTGAGAAAAAAAGATTGAAGAATTATGCGTTGGGAGGGGAGAATAATGTCTCTCACATGTTACAATAATTTGTTAAAAGAAATATAATGCCTCCACTTTACTAAATACAATTTTTTAAACTGAGCTTTAGTTCACTTAAGAGTCCTATCTATATAAAGACATCAAATTGTAATGAAAGAGTCATTCATTAGTATATAATATTTCTGGTTCTTTATTATTTGATTCTAGCCTTAATTTTTTTCCCTGCCATAGTTCCCTCATTCTTGTTAGTAAGAAAGCTCCGAGCATATTGTGGTTGTCTAAGATTTCTCTGTTCAATTCACTGAAGAGCACTGCGTCTTGTACCCCCATTTACAGTATAGCCGTATTAGCTTTACTTGCACATTATTGTCTTCTTCATACTGCAATCTTATTTATGGAAGTTTTCTAGCCAATGTGCACTGCTGCTTTGGAACCTCTACTCTTTCTTCTCGTTTGTGCACCTCTTGCTCCCACCGCCAGCAACTGCTACCATCCTACTATGACTCAATCTAGACGCCTTGATCTCCAGTTTTATGGTTAAAGAAGCAAAGTTTTGTTTTAAAAAATTACTGAAATAAATTCATTTCTACAGTTGAAGTAAGGATTAGTGAGGTGCTCTTTGTTTTTGATAACAATGGGGTATCCGGCCTCTTAGAACACCGGCCTAAGTCCCTGGGTACGTGCAACACTTGCAGATCACATGTACTACTCTAGTAGCGAATCCCTGCAAGCGGCCAACAAGGAGTCGGATTCAAATTTAGAACCTCCGCTCCTTGAGGTGTGGTCCCGGACAGTGCACCAATTCCCTGTTAGTGAAGTGTTATCAACATTAGGACATAGATATGATCCAGTGTGTCTTATAGAGGCATGATCCTATCAAAAGCTGTCATTTACAGATAACCGAGCCTCTTAAAAATGTATAAGACAACTTTTGATAGGAAGGTTACTATGAATAGACTCTAGGGAGAGTTGGACTCATGCTCCAATGTCTATAGCATTATCTTGTATAGACACTGTTGAGTTTCTCTTTTCAAATTTTTAGGAATTGCTGCTTCTCTCTGTTGCTGTATCCGAATGTGCTTTTGCCCGGGTTTTTTTGTTGCAATAATAAGTAGGATGACGGGTTTCTTGGTAGTTAATCCCTTCACCATTTTCATATCTGGTTTCCTGATTTGCTCTCCTTTTGTGGATCTTGTCAACTTTACATAGATATGTGATTAATGCGTCCAAGGTAAATGATCTTCCGCCTCAAAATTTAAACAGATGAAAACTCCATCACCCTTTATCAGAAATTCCAATTGTATTTTTATGGAAAACCAGCTTAAAGTTGATTCTTAGACTATTGAGATCATACTACTCACATTTTCCGCGATGGGACCAGGGCTGTGGTTCTTAATTCGAAATAGGGACATCAGTGGAGATGCTGAAATGGTTCAAATGATAGTGTGGGGTATCTTTCCTAAACTCCAATCTAACTTTCACTCGAAAGTAGAACCTGAACCCCAATTTATCTTTTGTATCTCTCATTTAGTGAGACCAGAGTCTGTTATTTTTCTTTGAGCATTGATGCGATTTTTGTTCTGTCATTACAACAAAACTTGTAGGTACTTTGTATGGATAAGGGCATGACTACCCATTGTCATGTTATGTGGCGAACATGTGTTCAACTTAAATAGTTCAAGTGACAGTCCATCATTGGCATGCCTCCGCCAAACAAACATGCCTATGTTAAAAAAATGAACTGTGCATACAGTTAGATTGGATGGTTCTAGGGGCACGCGCTGGGTCAGCAAGGGATAAAATACCGAGGAAGGAGGGATTCAAACTCAGATCTCCATCTTCTGGAGGCGGGTACTTGGCCATCACGCCAAATCCCTTGAGGTGTTCTAAAACAATTGCTATTTAAGGGGGATTTAGATTTAATATTTTTTCTTTGATTATGCCCCCAAAAGTGATAGAAAACGTTGGATGACCTTTGGATATGGACCATCACCACCTTCTTTCCTTATTAGATGGTGATGGGTGAGGGCCCACCACCCTTTGCTAGGGTAGGATAGGGGGCTCAGTAGATAACTATTTGGGAAATTTATAGGATCGACTTTGTCAGATACACCTTTTCTACCAGAAACCCTATATTTTTACCTTTTACATAACTGATCAGCTTTAAGCCGAGCCAGTTCCAGCTAGCGCAAAAAGTCTCAAATACCCTTTCTTATACTTTTTATCGTTCTACATAGTTTAAAATTTTAAAAGTTTGCATTTTTTTATATTTACGCGATGTGAAGTAGCCTCTATGCCATTTGATTTGAATGCCACGATATAAAGATCGATAGCACCAAAGATTGACACGAAAAAAAGGACAATATCACATTTAAAAATAAAATAAAATTGTCTCTTTAAACAGTCGGTATCGCTTATTAGAATGTACCTTATCTGATAACTACCACACATTAATTATCATGTTCAATTGTAGTTATCTAAACCAATTGTAATCACTCTTTCTATTCTATCTTTCGATCTTCTTTAAAATTATAAAATGAAGAAGAAAAATAAGAAGATGAACAAGAGAAGAAGATAGAAAGATAGGACAAACAAATTTCCACGATCGATTATTTACATTGTTTACGTTATAATACTTTGATAATAAAGTGTATAAATAAGATTACAAATATAATTGTGACTGATAATTATCAAATAAGGTACACTCTAATAGGATACCGACTGTTGAAAGAGGCAATATCGACTCTTTAGCACCGACTATGAGATGTGTAAACAACAAAAATTGTATACCATAATCAATAGCTAGGTATGGATAGGGAGGCATGAAATACATATGGTGAGCTGCAACAATGGTTGAAGAGTCTAACATAGCTAGGTTAAAAGATAACTGAGCATGCCATGACGTTGCTAGGATCTCATAGAGGCCTTTATGGCCCTTGCCTGTAAATGGACCTTTATGAGCCTCTAAAATATCTTGCGAGCATACTCCTCAGGCGAGATATTTAATGCGTTAACTACAGCACTGCATGGGTCGATACGCACAACGCCTAGTATCTATCGTTTACGGTCGAGACTATTGGGGTATTTACTCACATTCGCTCTTCTAGCTTTCGTTTCTCAGTGTCAGTGTCGTCCCAGCAGAGTGCTTTCGCCATTGGTGTTCTTTTCGATCTCTACGCATTTCACCGCTTTACCGGAAATTTCCTTTGCCCCTATCATACTCGAGCTCAAGGATCAAAATATCGGGTAAAATTTTGATTCCGGACATGATTGAAATCGAAAATTTGAGCCAAAAATAAAAAATTTGGCCGAAATTTTGGGTCCCATACGAATTTGGACTGAAATTTTGATCCTTGCCCCTGATAGTTTCCACCGCCTGTCCAGGGTTGAGCCCTAGGATTTGACGATGGACTTGAAAAGCTACCTATAGACGCTTTATGCCCAATCATTCCGGATAACACCTGCATCCTCTGTCTTACCGCGACTACTGGCATAGAGTTAGCTGATACTTATTCCTCGGATACCATCATTGCTTTTTCTCCGGGAAAAGAAGTTCACGACCCATTGGCCTTCTACCTCCACGCGACATTGCTCCGTCAGGCTTTCGCCCATTATGAAAGTTTTCTCATTGTTGCCTCTTGTAGGAGTCTGGGCCATGTCTCAGTCTCAGTGTGGCTAACCATCCTCTCGGACCAGCTATTGATTGTAAGTAATTGAACCCCAATTGTTCAATCATTTGATAACCAACCATTTTTTGATAAATGATCACTATGAGTTAGACTTAATAGAATTTTATTAATCCCTCTTTTTGTTGTCGTTTAGGTGGAGAACTGAATAAAAAATTTTCTTTCTTCATCATCAATCGAATCACTGTTCGCGACCTAGGATTCTATTTTATCATCTATCCAATCACCGTTCACATTTGATTTATTTATCAATAAATAGATCTCTTTACTTGTGCGACTTAGATGTCTCGTATTTCTCGAAAAAGTGATTCGATTGATGAGATTTGGTATAATACCTATAAGATCGATGATATCGATGAGATTGATATTCAATTATTTCTTTTTAGAACTAATTGATTTGACCCCATAAGCGGGACCACCACCCAATAGCATATTGTCGCTAGAAGCAGAACCTCGTATTTCTTCCAGAGAATCTCCTAAATGTTCCAGAGCAACTAGAAAGAGATTCTTTAACTAGAAAGAATTCTGTTTAAAGAGGCGATTATTATTATTTTTAAAAAAAAATTATTTTAAAGACGTGATATCACTTTTTTTTTGTGTCAATTTTTGGCACCGTTGATCTTTTTATTGTGGCCTTCAAATCAGACTGCATAGATGTTGCTTCACATATCGTAAATATAAAAAAGTGCAATGTTTTAAAATTTTAAACTATGTTGAATCATAAAAAGTGTAAGAAGGGGTATTTGAGACTTTTTATGTTAGCTAGAATTGGCTTGACTTGGAGCTAATCGATTTGGTTAAAGGTGAAAATATAGGGTCTCTAACATAAAAGATATATCTGCCAAGGTCGATTTGATAAATTTCCTTAACTATTTCTATTGGATAGCTGGCCTGCTGCAACAAACTCACAATTGATCGAAGGCCATGGTTGGGCATATTGGACTTTACTCACTCAAAATGTGAATATTGGACTTCCCCGGATTTGTTATTCATGAAATGATGCAAGTTCAATTTTGAAGGAATTCTCTTCCCTTCTGGAAGCCCACAAGCAATATGTCAAGTGGGTTCTAATCTTAGTAGCAAGAAACTTTTAATTAATAAGTCCCTCTCGCTTCGGAATCTCGCTCCCGCATCTGCACCTGCACCCGCACCCGCTTCTGATTATAAAATAGTGTACTTCTAAATTTTTTATGACACTCCCGCTCCAAACTTTTCACATGCTTCATGCCGCATCCGATACTAAGGTTCTAAACCCTACGCTTGCTCTGATTCTATGTGTTGGTCTCCTTGCTTCACCAAAAACGGATCCTCTATGTTTACAAGTTTGCACAGGCACTATAGACGGGTTGTCTATTCGGTATGACAACCTTAAAAAAAATGAAAAAAATTGATGGAATTCTAAAGCAAAGTGTTAGAGTTGGAATTAGGTACGCATCCTTGTGACTTGGTGCTCAGATCACCTTTTGGGTTGTGTGTCATGTAGAACTATTATGCGTGACCTTTGGTGCAAATTGCAAAAGATTGGGACAAAATTGTTCTCTCTCATGTGATGTAAAAGTAATCAAATGCCACCTAAATTTGTAGCAACCATTTAAAATCCAAAGATGCCATTACCTTTAGACGCATGGAAGTCTTCTTTCGACCTAATCTTTTGCATTTTAGGTCTATCGTCCTCCATGGCATGAATCCCAAAAAGTACTAGTAATGAAGAATGCATTTGAGTCAGGTACATAATATACTCTTTTAGACCAGTGTTGCTAGAAACTTGGGTTTCCGATACAAGACCCATACCGAAGCTCTTGCTGAAAAAGAGAGGCCTAAAATGGTCGAAACGTTTCATTTTTTTATTTATTAAAGTCAGTTTTAAACTTATTTGCCTAATAAGGGTCAGACTTAAATTATTTAACATTTTAAGTATTCATTTTAATTTTATTTAAAAAAAAACATCATTATACCTCTAATTCTTATACAGATTGCTTAGAATGAAATGAAATTGAATAGTTTCATTTCCAGACCAATTGGTCTCATATTGAGATGAGATCTATTAGTATCTCTTTATTAGATTGATTGTTCATATTAATGATAGTTTGATTTCAAAATGAGACTAGTCGATCTCATGGTGAGCCTGATCGGTCTCATGTTAATGTCATTATATGGGAGACAACAAGACAGTTTTAGGCATCAGTCATTAGGATAATAACATACATATTTAAATAAATATCATTATTCTTTCGTTTACATTAAGATATTAAAAATAAATTATGAAGTATTCTTATTTGAAATTAATAAAAATAATTTTAATTTAAAATTAAAGAAAAAGAAGAAGTCAACTTTTCGTATTAAAAATGAAATTAGAATTTATTCCAATTTGGTCAATAGCTCAACTTTCAAATGTCAATTTTTTTCCTAAACTTGAGGCCCTCAATATTTTATTATATCAAAACACAGCTAGAATATGGTAAAAAAACTCACGTTTTGACTTTTAGATATAAGTCAAGGGTCATGTGTGAATTTAATTGAAAGTCAAGATGTTGAATTTTAATTAGCAATGTTTTGACCTAATATAAGTTATGGGCTTTGAAGGTTTGGAAAAGCATTTGACATTTAAAAGTTAAAATTGTGACTAAATCGTAACTATTCAAATTTATACTTGAACCGAAAAGGTAATTTTTTATATTTTAGAATTTAAAATTAAAATTAATTTTTATTTAATTCAAGAGAAGATATTCTCTTCTTTACATTAAATGCCTATTAGTAAATTGAAAAGAAGAAACAACAACATTTTCTATTAACTCTTGGAACTATCGGTCTTGAATTGTGAGATGATTGGTCTTGGAATATCTTAACAGGACCATCAATCCCATTTCGGACTTATTAATCTTAGAGAGAGTCAACGGGCTATAAGAGAGCGGGGAGGAGTAGCAATAGGCCAACCGTACGATTTTTTTAAGTGTGTGGTCCTTATTTGATAAATAGTAATAGGTCGGATCCTGTCTCATAAATTTGCCAAAGTTATTTCTAGTAAGGGGCCGATATTACTAGAAACTTAGGTTGTGTATAATATAGCTCTTTGCTAGCCTCTGGCACAACAAATTTCATCTGCTTTAGTTAATTCTTATTATCTTTTCTAACTCTTTATAAAGACGGATTTACCTACTCTAACAACAACCTCTCTGCTCTCTACTAACTCTCTATCATAGCAAATAAAATATACTCTGACAATAAGCACGTAGAGAGGAGGATAGAACTGCTGAATAAATAAATATTACATAAAACCTTGCTATATAAGAAGTTATCAAGGAGAAGAGGGACCTGCTAAAATAGGTAACAAAATATTAGCAAAGAGGATGAGAACTACAATGACAAGAGATAGCAGAGAGCTATACTATTTAGAAGCTAACGATAGGTTCTGTTTGATGGGTCTGTTTTCTAGAGAATCGAATCCCATAAGCACATGGGATTATGGGTAAGGGTTACCTCTTTTGCTACAATGCTATCGAGTTGGGTAAGGGTTACCTTAATTGGGCAAAGACTTTTCTTTTGTTGGTACCATGGTTACCGAAATCTACAAGTTTTTAAAAAAGATATCGTTTATCTTAATTGGGCAAAGACTTTTCTTTTGTTGGTACCATGGTTACCGAAATCTACAAATTTTTTTTAAAATATCGTTTAAAATATGTTCTTTTCATTAAATGTCAGAATCACGTTTAAAACGTATCTATTTAAAAGGTACTTGTATTTTTTGAAAGAATCATGATTTTTAGGTTTTAAATGCGTTTTTAGGAATTTTTTCGAAACTTACGTATTTTCATTACTTTTTATCAAATATTTCCCAAAATTTTTTCCCAAGTTTATCAATTTTCTCGTTCTTGTGCCTTGCCAAATTTTCCTTGAATTTAAACTTGACAACTAGGTTGGGCTCTGGTAACCACAAGTAACGGGTTCCCCATGATCGGGGTTCTACAAAGTTTCTCGTGACTTTTCCATTGCCTTTGTACTGACTAAATGCTGACGTGAGTGTGACATCATCACGATGCTTTATGTGGTGATTGGCTCAGTGTTTGGGCTCTACTATATGTGCAACCAATCATATCGCACCACATAAATTGTCTCCAAAACTATCTATCAAAAAATTGTCCATTGTATAATAATGTGGTTTTTTTTTTTTTTTTTAATGATGTGTTTTGCTAGTATTCTTGACTAGCATTCAAGGTTCAAAATCAAAACCTCATATATTAAAAGTTGGAACCCTATCATTTTATTTCGGCTAGTGTAATACCATTAGGGACCCAACTATCATGACCGTTATTTAAACACTAAAATGATCTTACTCTATCAATTGTTTAAGATGCGAGTGATCCATACCGTCAAAGTGATGGATCATAAATTAAAGTGCAACAAACCCAAAAATAATATTTTAGGAAAATTTAATTCATCTAATCTCTTGACTATAATATGAATAGTTGTATTATTTTTAGTTTTAACGGCGGAGATGAAATGTTTATCAATTGAATGATTTACATTCACTTATAGGCATTGTTTCTTTGGGCTAAGATATGTTCCAATGATGGATTGTCACTTGGACGATTTAGATTCGTCACTAATATACACATGACATAATTATAAGTCATACTTCAATGATATGAGATAAAAAAAATAATTTTAATGATATAAAATTATTTACATTCCATTTTAGGGTCGGTCAGGAGTTATTATCCCTATCATTATAAACTCAAAAATAGCATTTACCTTTGGGGGGGGGGGTTTTGATGCCAAAGGAGATTTTAAACCTTGCTAGGCATTAGTGTTAGGGCAATGGTTAGGTTCAATTAGGTTTATAGATTGACCCATCAAAAAATGCTTATATTAACGAAAAGCTTGGGCCGGCCTGACCAATTTTATGTTATGTTGGGGTTTGAGTAGTCCAGTCCGACCTGAATTAGGCCTACGCTAAGCTCGACTCAATTTATAATTAGATCAGCTTTAAGCTTAGTTTTTAATGTTGATTAGAAAGGAGTGGAGCAATACTATTCACGAAACTAACCCATGTCTATTAGAATCTTGACTAATTTTAAATCATTAAATACAAAGAAATCTTAACTTCCAACTTTCAACGAGTGATATTCACCTTTGGATCCCTTGCATCCAACGGTGTTCATGATCAGAGCAAACGAAAAAGAGTTCAAGGCATACGTTTAATAAAGGTGAAGATGAATCTCGTGATTTGAGCTGTCCAGAACCTGAGATGCAGCAGGCAAGGATTTGACCGAGACACGTGTCATCCTTTGGTTGTTGAAAAAATTCGAAGAAAAGTGATAAATAAAAAGTTTGTTTTTGTCTGCTGTGATTTGTAAGTGGCCAAAGGATGACACGTGTCTCGTGTCTCGGCTGATAAACATGTACATTTTGCTCAATATTTTTGAGATAAGGGCTTTCTGGCTAGGGCTGTCAACGGTCTGGGCCATCCTAAAACCTAGCTTGGCCCTATTCACAACGGGCTTTTGGATAGAAGGCCCTGGCCCGGCCCTTTTATCCCGTTCTCCAGCCCTAGCCCTAAGATTTTAGAGCCGGGCTAAGCGGGTTGACGGGCCAGCCCGGCCCTATTGACAACCTTACTTCTCGCCTTATAAAGAGTCATGACGACATTATACTCGACCCGCTTGACCTGATTTTTTTATTAGGTCGGGCACATAAACTTGACCAGTCAAGTGGGGTTGGGCATGAGACATTTGATTGACCTTAGAGTCGGGTTGACCCAACCCCTCCCGCTTGATATTTTTTATATAAAAATCATGAAAAATATGGGGTTTTAATTGGGTGTGGTCAGGTTTTCGTGTCTGGCATTGAGTCGGATTGTGTCAGGTGCACATCAGCTTGGGTTCGGTGCACCATCGGGTAAGGTCAGGTCAAGTCGGTCATAAGCCATTTTTTCATGGAGCAGCCCAAATTTTGGCTCAAACCAACCCAACCCGTTGACAGCCCTACTTGGGGTATGATTATTGTCTCACCCATGCCCAATATGGGAACGTATCCTTGGCATAGGATAATTGACCTGTCATCTCTCAGTGGTGAATGGATCAATTGTTGAAATTTAAATGGATCTATCGATCCGACCATCCAAAATAAGCCATAGGATCTAGGCGCATGATCAATTAAAAATAATAAACCAATAATCCACAAATTAAATATATATATGCGCACCTTGAGTGTGAGCCATTAATAGTAGGTTGTCGATCTTCAACGATTTTCTCGTTTTTAATAACTCCTAGCACAATTGGGATGCTTTTGCTAATAGGGAAGATTGAATTGTTTTGAGCAATCGTTGGGACCAGGGGCCCCTTATATTTATATTTATAGCCAAAGAGTCATTTCCCATTAAGGACTTAAATTACTAATTATATTGTGATTAGAAATCACAATCATACAATAACTAAAAGACTCACTTATTAGTTGTCTATTCTCTTCAAACTCATCGAATTAGCAACTACACATTGCAAGATTGATCTTACACCATTCATCGGTCAACGGGTTGACCATAGTGATGGCCACCAAAATAGAAACTTCTAACAGTCTCCCACTTGGCCAAACTATGTCAATAAATTTCGATTACCAAATGTTAGCTAACTTTCTTTGAATGGTAAGTCCTAATCAATCTAAATCAAAGTCTTTATAATCAGTCTGATCCAGTGAAAATTTCAACACATAATCAATATAGTCAATATATCATGTCATCGATATATGACCGTTCATTAGTTACCGTATTGAAAGTCATCACCGACATAGATTCCAACTAATATGATTTCACATAGATTACAAGTCTATAAACTGAATGGTGATTACATGTAAACTCAATCTATTATTGGTCCTACTTTATTCTCATCCACTGGCACCATATATTCCAAATTTTATTTGTACAAAAATGGAAAAGCAAATAAATAAGCTTCATTTATGAATCAATTAAACAAATGTATTCACTCTTATATATCTACTCTAAAAGGTTATCAAAATTATCCGTTAATCCCATGCACGCAACATGCTCCAAAAAGAGTTTGGGAGGTAAGCCTTTAGTGGGAGGGTCAGCCAACATGAGTGTCGCACTAATCTTTTCAACAGATATAATTTGATTCTGAACTTTCTCCCTTACAACAAGATATTTTATATCAATATATTTGGAACCCCCACTAGTCTTGTTGTTATTGGAGATAGCTATCGCTGCGAAATTGTCACATAAGATTCTTAAAGGCCTTGAAATAATGTTAACAAGTCGAAGCCCTGAGATAAAATTCTTCAGCCATATCGCCTCATATATTGCCTCAAAACATGCAATAAATTTTGCTTCCATAGTAGACGAAGTAGTCAGCGTTTGTTTAACGCTCTTCTAAAATATAGGTCCACCTGCAAGCATAAAAATATAACTCGATGTGGACCTACGAGTGTTTTGACACCCAACATAGTCAGCATCTGAATAACCAATAACTTCAAGGTTATTCGTTCTTTTGTATGTGAGCATGTGTCCTTTAATCCCTTGTAAATAGCGAAAAACTTTCTTGGCTGCTTTCCAATGATCCAAATCAGGATTACATTGGTACCTACCAAACATGCCAACTATATACGTTATGTCCGGACGAGTACAGACTTGTGCATACATGAGACTCCCAACTACCGATGCATAAGGAATTGTCTCCATCTGCTTTCTCTCCAGATCGATAATGAGACTCTGAAGTAGACTAAATTTATCACTCTTAATAGCAGGGGCAACAGTAGTGGAATAATTGTGTATGTTAAACCTTTTAAGAACTTTATCAATATAAGCTCTTTGAGACAATCCTAATATGTCACGAGCTCTATCTCGATAAATCTCAATTCTTATCACGTAAGAAGTTTCACCAAGATCTTGCATATCAAAACTCTTTGATAAAAAGTTCTTTGTCTCATGTAACATGCACAAATGACTACTCGCAAGTAATATATCATCAATATACAAAACAAGGATAATAAACTTACTCCCACTGATTTTAAGATATATGCATTGATTCACAGTATTTTCTTTAAAACTAAAATTTGAAATGACTTTGTGAAATTTTAAGTACCATTGTCGAGATGCTTGCTTTAAACCATATATAGACCTTTTGAGTCTACAAACTAAATGACTCTCCCCCTCAAAACACATCTTCATGCAAGTCACCATTCAGAAAAATAGTTTTAACATCCATTTGATGTAATTCTAAGTCAAAATATGCTACTAATGCCATGACTATCCGAAAAGATTCCTTTCTAGATACAGGAGAAAATATCTCTTTATAGTTTATTCCCTCCTTTTGAGTGAAATCTTTAGCGACTAACCTGGCCTTGTATCTTTCTATATTACCTTTAGAGTCTTGCTTGGTTTTATATACCCACTTACAGCCTACAGGTTTAACTCCTTCAGGTAACTCACAAAGATCCCAGACCAAATTATGTTTTATTGATTCCAACTCATCATTCATGGCTTCGAGCCATTGAATGGATTTGTCGCTCTTCATGGCTTGGCTAAAGGAAATAAGATTTGATTCCTTTCCGAAATTAAACTTACTCTCATTGAGGTAAACTATATAGTCATCAGAAATGACTGACTTCTTTGCTCTCTCTGATCTACGTAATGGTTGATCATTGACAGTCGCCATGGGAGCAAGAATCTCCTCAATGTAGGGTGTTTCATTAGGTATAGCCATAGGTGCATCAATATTTGCTTGAATAACTGGTGTTGGTGTCACTTTTTTTTGAATAAAAGGGATAAGAATTATAACCCGATTTTCCTCAAAAGTGATTTTCCTAGGCTCAACACTCCCACTGTTCTTACGCTCCCCAAAGAATTTGGCATATCTAGTCTCAACAATCCGGATACTATGAGTGAGACAATAAAATCGATAGCCTTTTAACCTATCAGGGTAACCAATGAAATGACAACTTATAGTTTTAGGATACAAATTTTCTAATTATGGGTTGTAAACCTTTGCTTCAGCCAAACAACCTCAAATGTATAAATATCCTAAAGTCGATTTTCTTCCTACCCATAGCTCATAAGGAGTTTTGAGAACCGTCTTACTAGGAACTCGATTTAGGATATGCACCACTGTTTACAAGGCTTCTCCCCACAAGAACATAAACAACTTAGAGTTGCATAACATGCTTCTCACCATATGCTCGTGTTCTTTACATGGTGCATTGAGCGACAATGACATGCTCTTGTAGATATAGGGCGAATGGTCCAGAATTGCGACCTGTTTCAGAGTATCTACTATAGTACTCTCCGCCTCGATCAAATCTCATAATTTTAATCTTCGAATTGAGTTGTAACTAAACTTCGGCTTTATAGATTTTAAATATATCCAGGGCCTCAGATTTCTTATGAATGAGAAATATATAATCAAAACGAGAATAATCATCAATGAAGACAATAAAATACTTTCGACCACCAATAGCAGGAGTTGGAAACGGTCCACAAATATCAGTATGGACTATTTCTAGCAAACTCGTGCTCTTGATAGCTCATTTCTTATTAGCTTTTGTGAGTTTCCTTTTAACACAATCAACACAAGTATTGAAATCAGAGAAATCGAGCGCGTCGATTATATCATCTTTAATTAACCTTTCCATTCTATCCTTAGATATATGACCTAAACGTTTATACCATAAAATGGAGGAGTTGTCGATTGCTCGTTTTCGTTTCTTACTAATTTTATCATTTACATGTATAGAAATTAAAGATTGGGAGTAAGGTGAATCCAAGTTCAACTGATAAAGATTGCCCACTAATGAGCCACCACTGATAATATCGAAATCAAATAACAGAGTAAAAGTATTATGTCCAAATTTAAATTCAAAACCTAATGAATCCAATTTAAAAATTAAGATAAGATTTCTAGTGATACTTGGAACGTAAATAGTATCATCTAAATCCAAAATGAAATCACTATCTAAAATGAGACGGAGAGTCCCAATGGCCTCTACGTCTGCTTCTACTCTATTTCCGAGTTTAATGGTATGTTCGCCTTTACTTAGCTTCCTGCTGGATCGAAATCTCTGCATTGAATTGCTTATGTGAATGGTTGCACCAGAATCTATCCACCAAGTATTGTGTGAAGCATCAACATAAAGTGATTCAAAACACATAAAGGCTAGGTCATTGCTTTTCTTAACTAGCCAATCTCTGTATTTTTGATAATTCTTCTTAATGTGTCCCTTCTTATAGAAGTGACAGTTGATGCCAGAAGTTGATCCCTTCTTTCACTTGAAATTCTCTTTCGATGGTTCAAGAGTGGCGTAATGAGCACTTTCAAGTTTTTCAGCCCGAAGTCTTTCTTCTTCTTGGACACAGTGAGCGATTAACTCGTTCATCTTCCATTTCTCTTTCTGAATGAGCCAAATTGTGTAGGAAGAGAAGTTATAATAAAGTGAACAAGATAACCCTCAGAAAACTCTATGTCCATTTCTTTCAATTGAGTTGCCATGCCACTCATTCTCATAATATGCTCCCGTACGCCACTATGACCATCATATTTCATGATTTTCATTTTAACAATTAGACTATTGGCAAGTGCTTTAGAAGTCCCCTAAAATTATTCCTGAATGGCTTGAATGTATTCCTTTGCATTGTGCGAGTCAGGAATATCTTTCCGGATCGCATCAGTAATAGAGCTCTTTATGATCATAAGGCTCATACGATTTGATCTATCTCATTTTTTCAAATCCGTATTGTTCACTGCCAGATCCTCAGCTGAGGCATCAGCGGTGAACACCTTGGGTTTATTAGATCGTATAGTATAGTCAAGATCCATACAGCCTAAAACAATAACAACTTGTTCCTTCTATTTGTCATAATTTGAGCTACTCAAAAGTTTAATTTCACCAATCATATTAGTTATAGAAGACGAGTTCAATGCTACACAATAATTAAGGGTTTTATTATGTCCACATACAATTGAAGTAGCTATCAATTCCACAAGGTTATAATTATAATATGTGACGCAAGAGTTAAAATATGTCAAGAAATATAATAAAAATTAAAACCAATGTGGTTTTATTGAGAAATAATTTGTGTCATTATAACCCTCCGTTGGGTCGAGTCATAACACGCTAGCCGCTTCCTCAATCTATATTAATGATTGTGGTACTAATTGCGTCGTTATGACCCTCCATTGGGTCGAGTCACAACACGCTAGCAGTACTCACACACAAAATAATGAATAGTAAAATACAACCATCATACAACATTAGGTGATTCATCACCGTTGGGCAGAAGAATTCCTTATGTTGTGACGCCAACGTTCATTATAGACTTTCACTGAATTTGTAACACGGTCTTGGACAAAATTAAACCTCACTATGAAAATCACGACACTAGAAAGGATCATCACCGTTGGACAGAAAAATCTTTCCAAGCCATGCTTTTAATTTATATTTGATAATATTTTAAATGATCACAAAAGTGATATTAAAAAAAAAAAAAGCCAAATCCAACTCGTGTTATGAGTAAGTGTCAAAATTAATAATAATCGAGTGTAATGATGTGTAAGTGCCGGCCTTGGTGATGGAGCACAACCTTCAATACCCAACTCTAATTAATGGTATTCAAATAACCAATAATTATCTAATTAAAAATTAGAAAAATAATATCAGGTCATGAATATATCACAACAAAGAGCTCATTGTCAAAAATAGACCTCAAAAACAGATTTGAAATATCCGAGAAAGTCAAAATTCATATATAATGTTCAAAAATCGGACCTATAAATAGCCCAAAAATAACTCGAAAAGAATAAGGAATAATATGAGTCATAATGGGCCTTAAGGACAAACGGGCCAAATTGGATCATAAAACATGGGCCCAATTAAGAGATGGACCGGACCGAATCATGGGTTAGATCGGGCCGAGTCACAAACTAAGTTTGGTGTGGGCCTTGATAAGGGTCCATGGTTGGGTCACAAGGCCCAATAGACCCATCAAGAAAAAAAAAAAAAAAAGGAGACGCATATGGGTTCTTTTACTTTAAATAGGTATCCTTTCCAAAAGGAACTAGAGACGTGTGGTTCTTAGTCTTGACTTGAGAAAAACGAAATAGGTTCAAGATTTAAACATGATTTGTCAAAAATTAAGAGAATTTCATTACTATTGTCAGGGTCTTGTCTGTTACCTTGAAATTGTCTGTTAGATTCTTAAAAAGCAATGCTACCGCCTTATTAGTTAATTTTGGCATTTTTAAATTTGCAGGTGATCACTGCCTTTTATGGGACATGCTACTTGGCCAAATATTGAATTGCGTCTGTTTTTGCATGAGCGCATATCGTGGCAGGTGGCTATACCCATCTCGCATAAAGTTTGAATAGGGAAATCGACACTCATACACAGTTAACAAGTAAATTTTGACCCGTTTGTATGAGTGCAGATCAAATCATCTTGAATCGAAAAAAAAAAAATCGAACACTAAGATAAAACTTATATACTAATGTTTTGATTGATCAAACATCAATCTAAGCTCTGATACCAATTGTTGGAATCTAAATGGATCTATCGATCCAACCATCCAAAATAAGCTATAGGATTTAGGCGTATGATCAATCAAAAATAATAAATCAATAATCCATAAATTAAATATATATGCGCACCTTGAGTGTGAGCCATTAATGGTAGGTTGTCGATCTTCAACGATCTTCTCACTTTCAATATCTCCTAGCACAATGGGGATGCTTTTGCTAATAGGGATGATTAAATTGTTTTGAACAATCGTTGGGACCAGACACCCTTTATATTAATAGCCAAAGAGTCATTTCCAATTAAGTACTTAAATTACTAATTATATTGTGATTAGAAATCACAATCATACCATAACTAAAAGACTTAACTATTAGTTGCCTATTCTCTTCAAACTCACAAAATTAGCAACTACACATTGCATGATTGATCTTACACCATTCACCGGTCAACGGGTTGACCATAGTGATGGCCACCAAAATAGAAACTTCTAACATCAATCACCTAGGCCTCGTTCGACAATTTCTGCCCAGAAACTAGGGCTGCGTATTGCATAGCTCTTTGTTAGCCCTCGCCACAGCGGAGTTCACCTGCTTTAGTTGGCTCCCATTTTCTTTTTTAATTCCTTGAAAAGAAGGATTTACCTGCTCTAGCAACAACCTCCCTACTCCCTACTAACTCCCTACCATAGCAAATAAAATTTGCTTTGGCAAGGAGTGAGTAGAGAGGAGGGTAAAATTGCTAAATAGGTAATTGACTAGTAAAGAGCTATGCCATACGCAACCTAGCTTTCTGAGGAAAGTCACTTTCCTTGGGAGAGTGCTCTTGAATTACTTAGAAAGTCAATTTTCTCCCATTTCCAACCTTTTCTTATATTCTACACTTCCTCAAGAAAATATCAGAAAGTGCATTGTGTTCTTTTGCACACTATAGTTGTGCACGTTTTTATGTCGTTCATCTAACGATTATATTGATTGGATGATTGTCAAAGTTTATACACATCCAATCGATAATGTGTTGAAGACTTTTGTCGAGCAGATTATAAGAAAATCACTTCAAAAGTGAGTTGTTTTATGCGACTGTTACTACCTTATGTGTATGTTAGAAATATAAGAATAAATAGTGTCGATATAAGGCTACCTTCATTATATACTAGCAAACGAATTCAGAGTAAACGAGTAAGAATAAATAGTGTCGATATAAGACTACGTTACATGTATGTTAGAAATATAAGAATAAATAGTATCGATATAAGGCTACCTTCATTATATACTAGCAAACGAGTTCAGAGTAAACGAGTAGCATATTCGATTATGCTATTACATACAAAATTATGACATACATAAATTATCATAGATAATTTTAAAGTTGTTTATAAAAGTTTAAGCTACTATGCGAGAGGAGAAGAGGCATCTTCGTTATTATCACCATCAGGCGAGTGGGTGAAAGTCGCAGTACGCTCAGGGGACCCAGTGGCAAAGGAGTCCACAGGTTGTGAGCTCCACAGGTGTCTACAAAGGAGTCCATAGGGGAATAGACAGTTGCAGCTGCAGGAATGTGCCGGTGAAAAGTCTCTTCATCTAACATTATTTGAAAAGTCTCTCACCTGCTTTAAGGTGACAACAATGAGGAATTACCAATGACACTTCTAAATGTCATTGATTGGTGCATGAAGTAAATATCATATTTACTCCTCATTGAAACCATCAACCCTCAAAAATTGAACTTTCCTTAGCAAAATCCCTTTGAAAACAAAACGTCCATTTATCAGAAAAGTGCAATGAAAACCCGCAGCTCAATGAAAACTCATGAACACAAAAAAATCTCTTAAAGAGTGTTAGAAAATGACATTTTATGCAGAAAAGTCTCATAAACTGGAAACTGGCACTTTCTTGAATCTCCAATGAGGCCTACATTATGCTAAAATCTTAGCAAACATGTATCTACATTGATATGTGTGCTCATAAATAGCTTAACATTTTCTTAAGTATTAACCATTTTAGTATAAGGACTCTGATCCCCTCACACTTGAAAGTGAACAGGTAGGGTCACGCTATACCAACAGATTATCGGATCCCTTCACTCTAAATAAGAATCGCTGCATCATGGCTGTGGAGTGTCCATAAATCGCTTAATATATTAATAAGGAGACTTTATTTTCAACTCAAGATTCTTCCTTCTCAACCCACGTTTTACTACTTAAACTATTAATTGCTTGAAATTTGATGATGGAAATCTTTTATTCCATTATTAAACACAATAGATCTTCAGATAACAGTTAACTATCAAATAGTCCGACTTTGATTTCATGTGCCACATCAAACATGGTTCTTAGGCCACTTTTCAATACATATGTCAAGCCGAATCAAAATTGACCGCTTGATGGTAAGATCATGTTCTCAAGATTTTATTGTACCAGATTGAGATGAAAAATATTCTCCATTATCTAACTCAAAACATTTAATTTTTTCTTTTTGATAGAAAAAATATTTAACAGTTTAAACACATGAAACACATTTTGAGAAGGTAGAATCCTGGCTTGAAAATAAAGGCAGCCTATTAATAAATGAAATTCAATGTGGGTTGTTAGTTGCTACTATGTAGAAAAGTATTTCCTTACTTCCCTAAGTTCCCGTGCATATTGAAGTCACTGTTGACTCATATTAGAATAGCAGTCAACGGGTTGGGTAGACCCAAGGATCAGAAAATCAAATTTCGTTTAGGTGGAGATTGAAATCCAAATTTTGGATTGAAATTTTAAATTTTGGCCAAAATCTTCCCACGGGGCCGAAATTTACTGAAATTTTATGTTTTCATTTCGGTGGGGATCGAAACAGAAATATTTCGGCTGAAATTTTGAACCATGGATAGACCTACTAACTGACAAGCCTGACCTTGGCTTTTTACTAGGACAGACGCATAAACTTGACCTGTTGGGTTAGGTCTAGCATGAAACTTGACCTGATGGGTCAGGTCTGGCATGAATCATGTAACCCGACCTACAAATTGGATTGTTGGGTTAACCCAAAGTTCGTGTCAAGTTGGGAAAACATCGGGTTGGGTCCGGATCCCATCTGATTTGATGTTTTATATATAAATTTGAGAAAAATAAGAGAATTTAAACCAGGCCAGGTTGAAATTTCGGGCCGAGCATTAGGTCGGGCCAACCACATATCCTCGACCCATAGGATCAGGTGGGGTCGGGCATATGCCCTTTACCCGCCAGGCAATCAAATTTTGACTGAACCTGACCCGCCCCATTGACAGCCCTAGATGAAAAGTGGGGCCTTGTATTTGCTTGATTTAGTTCTTAGGAGAGATACTCCATATTGACAGCTAGCATTACATCTAGAACCCCTGCACCATAGGTGGTGCCAAAGATCAAAATTTCAGTCGAAATGGCCGAAATTTCGGTCCAAGTTATCGGTTTCGGTCCTCACCGAAACGATAATTTGGACCGAAATTTCGGTCATATTTTGTATGAGACTCAAAATTTTGGTTGAAATTTCGACCAAATTTTTAATTTTGGTCATGCTCTGTCACGACTCACAATCCTACCCGACCTCGAGGGCCTAAAATCCCGTGTCATGACCCCATACGCTTGTTAAGGCGATAAGCGGACATACATATCTTCTAAGATCTTAAATAAAATTGGGCTTCCAAAAATCGTGAACCAAAAATTCTTTTACATTATAAATTCTTTTTAATAAGCTTACATTGAATTTTGAGTCCAATAAATAAACTGACAAAAAATAGAGGTTCGGTCAACTACTGGAAGATCCTTCTAAATAATTAATATATACCTGACGTCGTCTAGCTGATCATCCAAGTCGTCACCCTTATAATCTGTATCATCTTCCAATGCATCAAGTCCATTGGGCAATATAATCCATATCTTTACCTACAGTTAGTTTTTAGTGGGGTGAGTTTACTCAATCATGTAAACTCAGTGGGTTGCACAATCGATCCACCATAATCTACCCAGGTGATCGTGGGTGCAACCTTGTGAGTGAAGGTGAAACCTTTAAAAATTCATATAAACAACATAATAAAAATTCTCATAATCATTGTATAACTATAAAACTAATAAACTAAAGTAACATAACAGATTTCAGTGCAGATGATGCTTCTAATGCTTATACTTTTCTTACTTGTCTTGTCAACTTAACGTACGTGGCATATCGAAAGTCTTATTGTTTCTCCATACGCCTACACAATGTATTTCGTATCTTACTTATCTTATTTAAACGATCTGTGCCAGAATCGCTGCTCGAGCCTATCACGCGAGATCCACGTGTAGATAACCACCTAACCTCTATATCATAACATAAACCACCATCCAACCCGATGAGGTTGCGCGCATAAAATCAGTGTCCCCTTAAGTCGAGACACTGTCGTATTATATTGTCCTTAAGACCCGTCTTAGCTGCAGACGTTGGATCTTGCGGTGGCACACAAGACATAGCACGTGTAGAAACTTAATTTCATATTCAGCTGGCCTTTACAGCGTATCTTAACATATCATAATATTATTCGGTTATAGGCTTAGGTGCCCGCCCCGATTTCATATTTGCGTGAGCTTAAGTCCCCACTTTCTTAACATATTCATATTTCATCATTCCTTAACTTAATTAGATGAGCCACAGTGCGATAGACTTCACAAATCACGCTTTCCAAGAGACGGGTTCCGTAGTAACCTGGATGTACTTCATGTGGCATCCCATACTATCATAGAGGAGTTGCATCCGTACATGGATGCCTACATTCCAAGTTTCACGTGACTGTGAAAGAAATCCCACCGTAACGAAGGCTTATAAGTCATGTGTCATATCTTATTCTTTTTTTTTCTTAACATACATATGCCCTAACGTACTTCTAAATGATGAATGTCACACAATACAAATATAATATATATAATAAGAAAGCATCTAACCATAAAGGAAACTAATATTACTCGTAATTCGGAATGCCTCACTCATCATTAAGAGAGAGAAGAAGGCGACCAAAAAAAAAAAAGGTACCTGAGTACCAGAAAGTGTATTACAAAGTGATGCTAGAGTAGCCTCATCAGATAGATATTATCGATCTGATGAAAACGGACTAGTCATTTGTGAAATTCGACTAAGGATTGACTCTTGTATGACTCAAACAAGTTTCGACCGTCAGATCTTTGTTACATGATTTTTATGGTATATATAATCAAATTTAAATCGATCTAAACTTATAGATATATCTAAAGTATATGATATTTCGGTCTCTCGAAGTTTCGACCCTTGATTTGGTCATTTGGACCTTTATCTAGAAAGTCATCGATTCGGGTCAAGATCATGCTAGATACGATTATCAAGGTGTCTACACTCTCGTGGTATGAGCAAAATATATACCTAACAAGTTATTCTAAGTTTAGGAGTTGGGTTTAGGCCATTCATTGAAGATTGGTTCGCGATTTCTCAAAACGCGCGTTTAACTACATTGGATATACGAGCTCATTAAGGGTCCATAGATTAGACGGGCCCACAAAACCCATGATCCTTTGTGATGATTGGGGGTCTTGAATGACCCATATTATCGGTGGATCAGACTTTATGTGTATGGGTGATGGCCCAATTTTTCTAAAGAAAGTCAGACTCAAAATTTATTGATGGTACCTAATGACTATGAATCTTGCATTTTGTGAATCCTGAGATTCAGTGAAGATTTTAAATGCGAAATTTTTGGTGGACCTAAATCAGTGAAAAAGAAGACTTTTTCGCCCACTAAACTTTTGTCGAATGTGGAAGAATCCACATGAAATGGCGCCCAAAGTGATCTATAATAAGAAGGGCTCACATGTGCATTTAGGCAACTTTGTTTTTAAGCCATTCAATTTCATCAAGAGCGACCAGGCTTAGAGACATTAAAAATTTTTAAACATTAGGTTGGGTTCGTATTTCAGTTAATACATTAGTTTGACCAAAAACTGGCTCAATCAACTGACCCCTTTATCCTAATTATACACGGCTCAAATCCCTTAATTTTCCCTAAATTTTCATGCTTTGGAAAGCATGTCGATAGACACGATGAGATTATTTTGATCTGACATACTTGACTAAGTTTTTGTCGAGATCATTATAAACTTGAGTGCGTTGGCTGATCCGGCCCGATTTTCAAAAATTTAAGGAGTCAAAGATGACCCTGACTTAAAATTCCAAGCACTACAAATAATAAGACTATTAGCGGTAGTTTTTTATTATAAAAAACTGCCGCTATTAGTATTGTCGCTACAAAAAACTGCCGCTACGCTACAAAAAACTGTCGCTACAAAAATACTAGCGGCAGTTTTTTGTAGCGACAGGACTAATAGCAATAAAAAACTGCCGCTAATAGTCTTATTTTTTGTAGTGAAGTGGCACACACATACAATAGTCATGAGGCTTTTTTCATTTTTGAAGAGACACTAAGGCCAATGTATATGTATTTTCAAGAGAATCTGACCATCCATTCTATAGATGGTCAGATGGTACAAGATTTGGCTTATGACCTTGAACCAATGGTCCATAGTTTGGGTGCAAAAGTGGTCAAAGTGATCACCCGATAATAGTTGAGTGTTTATAATTTTTCTTTTCTTGATGTAATACCACACGTAAAACGAGGCAAATAATTTATTTATGATTAAAAATGACCGTCTAATATGAAGTAGGCATAGTTAGAAATTTTTACTGATTTTAGGGGCTCTAAAATAGTATATTAAACGTGATAAAAGGTGATTTGAACCGTTAGATAGGTAGTACATCAGAGAGTATAGAGGGTCTCCCTACTAATATTTTACCGAAAAGGTCCATGGGTCTGAGATCAGGAAGGTCAAATCATGACCTTTACCCTGGTCCAAAACGTGTGTTGGTGCATGTGTGCAGTATTGTGGACTGCTACGGCTGGGGGTCTTTGACCCCAATTTCGAGGCTCATATATGTTTATTCGTCGAAGCACTTTCAAACGAAAAATGAAGGGTACTAGGTACCCTACATCGGGGTCAGAGGGTTTGACCATTGGGTCAGCCCTTTGACTTTTATGGCCTCTTGAAGTGTGCCCAAAACCCATAAAACTTGATTTTTAAGGTTTTTATCAATCGAACGAGGCCGATTAACATTATAGAGGCCACAAAATAGATCGGAGTGGAATCGGAAGGAAACCCACCTCTTGAAGCGTGACTGCGAAGATTCGATTGATTCGGATGGTCTCGGGTCGGCATACATCGGGTTCGACGCGTCGATATGAGTTGAAGCAGACGGCTCGGCCGTTGACGACTTCATCAAGATCACCTTTGGTTTCTTCTTAAGAAGAAGGGAGATGGGTATATATATATGTATATATTTATATAACGAGAGAGGGGAGAGAGAGAGAGGATGGGCGGTTGGTTTTAATGGTGGCTTGGATTGCTTGGGTTTAATGGTGAGAGAGAGAAAAAGAGAAGAGGAAGGTTGGACTATTGCCAATAATTAAAAAAAAAAGAATAAAAGAAAAGAAGGCAAAAGTCCTATGTGACTCTAATACCTGCTAAAAGAAAGAAAGAGAGAGGATACCCACTTGGGTCTTTAATAAAGAAAGAGAGAGAGAAGAAAGAGTGAAATAAAGAAAGAAAGAGTCCAAAAAAATTGTGTTCTTTCCCTAATTAAATACACAAGGTGTGTTAGAGTGTGGAGCACTCTTATTGAGCTTGGTGCTCCACCCCATCTATCATCATTAGATAGGTCTAAAAAAGACTCAGGTCATAACATGCTCAAAACCAAAATTTTACCCGATATTTTGATCCTTGGGAGGTGCACAACGGGTTATATTTCTACCCATGTGGTCTTTTTTCTATTCAATCAACCAAAAGATTGTGTCACTAGATTATTCTATCGATGGCCTTCAAATGGACCCTCAAATATATGGTTAAACAGTTCATCGGCAAAGGTCCCACCCAGGCACAGAAAGTGCATTATCAGATGGTTAAAAACTCTGAAAATCGTGAATTTGGGCCAAGTCCCATCTACATGTAACTGCCCCCACTGTACATTTCGCTTGATCAACCAAATGTGCCAAGCGTACCAAAACAGTGCACATGACTGTCCCTGATTTCTATTTAAGATCTTATAACGGATGGTGCAGATATTTTCAAAAGAGAAAATAATGCTAAAAAGCGTAGTGAGAAATTTCGCCGAATTTCCGCAAAATTTCGGGAAATTTTCGGTTTTTGGTAAATTTTGGTAAAATATTTAATTTTTTTTTTAAAAATATTAAATATATATATTTTTTTATTTTTAATCCCCGAAACTTTCCCGAAATTTTTCCGAAAGGTATCCAATTAATTTGAAATGTACTGAAAGGACCCCCACTGAAAAATTCCCAAAAACGAAATTTATCACTATGCTAAAAAAGGAAAATTTCACTAATTGTTAAAATTTTCTCAAATATTTCATGCCCAATGAACGTTCTAAATTGGATTGTACAGCAGTACAACAACTCAACAAGCTAACGCAAGGATCAAAATATCGGGTAAAATTTCGGTTTTAGGCATGACCGAAACCGAAAATTTGAATCGAAATTTTGGCCAAAAACTGATAATTTGGCCAAAATTTCGACCGCCAAAGCCTTCCCAAATTACCCCCATTCTACACCCACATCCATTCCCTAAATGCCCTCAACCTCAAATCTCATCGCACAAGTCACACCAAAATTTCAAAATTTCCATTTTCTAGTGCCTACTAGTCAACTCCAAAACTGATAAGTATAGCATGATATATGATACATATCGGTATTAGATAAGATATTGATATGTATCGGTTAGCATGATATATGATACATATCTGTATTAGAGGACACAGTGGATATGTATCGGTTCACATATACTAATACATAAGCTGATACATTTAGGGTTCGTTAAGCAGCTTTTGACTTTTCTCGGGAAAGCTCAGAAAATTACTACCTCAGTTTCTGCTCATAAAGTAGTATTATGAGGAAAGTGATTTTCCTTGGAAACCTTCTTGAGTTACTCAGAAACTTATTTTCCTTCAATTTTTGACCTTTTCTGTGTATTACACTTTCTCAAGAAAATGTCAGAAAGTGTATTGTGTTCTTTCGCACACTATATCCGTACTTATTTATAAGCTTCATCTAAGCGATTATATTGATAGATGATCGTCAAAATTTATAGACATCCAATCGACAATGTATTGAAGACTTTTGTCGAGTAGATTATGAAAAAATTACTTTAAACGTGAGTTCTTTTATGCAGTTGTTACTACGTTATGTGTATATTAGAAATGAGCTCGGAATAATATAAATCATCATTGTTTGAAAAGTCTCTTACCGACTTCAAAGTAGCTGCAATGAGGAATTACCAAAGACACTTCTAAATGTCATTGATGGGTGCATGAAGTAAATGTTAGATTTACTCCTCATTTAAACAATCAACCCTACATTTAAAAGTTGTGTTTAAATGACAGTTAACTGTACATTGAACTGGCAATTAATTGAGATGTTGGCTGGAAAAGAAATGATTCAGAGAGACTCTTTACGTGTACTATAATAGCCCAAGCTCAGAAACTGAGCTTTCTTGAGCAAAATCCTTTCAAAACAAAATGTCTATTTTTCAAAAAAATGCAATGAAAACAAGTAACCTAATAAAATATTAAAAACGCCCAAACACAAGAAAACATTAGAAAGTGCTAGAAAATGACATTTTCTGCAAAAAAGACTCGAAAACTGACATTTTCTTTGCTCTCGAACGAGGCCTTAATGATTTAAATGTATTAGAAGTTGCAAATGATTTAAATATATTAGAGGTTGCAAGCAGGGGTAGACGCACATATAGCGTGAGGGGTTCCTCGGACCCCCCAAACTTTTTTTTTTTTTTCGTAAAAAAATTGAGATTGGGTTTTCACTTTTCCTTAAGTTTGAGTTTTTATAAAGACCCCCCAATATTATTGCATGGTTTGATTCCTTATTTTGCAAGTTTGTATGTCATAAAGAAAAAAATCAACCAAAACCCTAACTCTCTCTCTCTCTCTCTCTCTCTCTCTAATCTTTTGGAGTTATGAAGGTAGATGAAGTTGACTTTCTTGCTTAGATCATGGGAGTTCCATAGAGATTGAAGGCTTTCTAGAAAGATGATTCAATAGACTTAAATCTTTTGTTATTTTTGGATTCAATCTCGTGACCAGAGTTCTCTATTGATGAGAATTTTGTGGGAAATCGGTGCATAGCTCGTTTTCTTTGCCATATATTTTTTTATTTGTTATTTTAAGGTCTTGAATCGGATACGTTTTTCTTGAAGGTAAGGTTCTTTCCTCTATTAAAATTTTTATTTGTTTAAGCGAAGATATGAGAAAAATATTTCAAACAATCGATGTACATTATCTATTTTTTTGCAAGATTTATGTTCTTTGAATCAGTCTTTTATTCTTATCTGTTTGCTTAGAAATGTCGAAATTTGTTGAAAAGAATGGTCCCAATTATGTGAAATTTTCAAGGTTAATAGAGCTATGCACCACACAAAATTTCTCCTATCAAATTCATAATCATGTTTTTTTTTTGAAGAATGTTAAAATTCATGAGTAAATAAAATTATATCTTTTATGTTTTTTTTTTTTTATTAGGTTTAAAGCTTGGACTTAAGGGTTCTCGTGCTTTCTTTTTGTCTATTTTTGGCTTTTAATGAATGCCTCTCTCTCCCGGACAAAATCACAAGATTTATTTTATATTTTATGCTTTTTTGAGAAAATTATTTATTTTTTCTCTAATTAAATATAGGAGATAAAAAATTTTAAATAATATATATCGACTACGGCCCCCTATCAAATAAATCCTGAATTCGGCAATTTAGAGAGTGGACGTGGACGCAGATTGAAGGTAAGTTAGGAAGGTTGCAAAGTTTGACCCAATGACCACCGAAACCGATATGTGAACCATGGTCATACCAACCATATGAGGCAACTTTACAGGGGAGCCTAACTAATAAGGATTCAGGACCTCAGGCTCATAGCTGTTTAGATATTTTTAGGGACACCTAAACTCTTAGAGGAATGATACCCTGATCCATAGCACCATTCTAGTAATAAAGTATCATGACTCAACCCAAAAAACACACACAATTAGTAACTGTTGGAAGGAAGATTACCCTCATTGGTCCATCTTCATCCAGATTTAATGCAATGGTCCCTACACTTGGCACAAAATGGAGAATAGGTAATTAGGGATACTACTAAACACTACGATTGTCCTGTGCCCCACAGGATCATTTCTCTTGGACTATTCATTCCATCTTGCGAAAAAAACCTTCAAGAGAGTGAGGGCACTGGCCCTATTTTTTCCTCAGTCAATTGGAAGGGAAACCACCCCCAAACCCTCTTCTAAGTTCTAATCAATCACACTTTCTCTCTCTTTCTCAATCTCTTCACCTTCTTTTGATCTTCTTCCCCTTAAATACAAATCCAAACCCCTCATTTTACAAATCCAATCACTTTTCTCTACAAATTTTGTCAATCACCCCCCTCCAAAAAACATAGACCCCATTTCATTTCCCAGAGAGAAAAATGTCTGGTTTTGGGATTATTTTTCACCTCATTCTTTTGCTCTTTGCTTCATTTATTACTGGAGAAAGCGTTGTTCATGTGGGTGTTGCTTCTTAAATCTTTTTTATTTTTATTTGTGGGTTTTCTTCTTCTTCTTTTTTTAGTTCTTAGCTTTTTGTCTAAAGCAATTTTTTTTTACTTTTCTCTTGTGGGCAAACACAGGGGGTGATGGAGACTAATGGGTCGGCAATGGTGCCTTTAGTCGAGCCGGGCAAAGGGTTGGTGGTGCTGAACGAGACGCGCCGGCGGCTCGGGAGCTTTCAGATATGCGCTCTGTGCACGTGCTGCGGCGGGCCCAAGGGGCTTTGTTTGCCTTCTCCGTGTTGCTATGCCATCAACTGCAACATACCCAACAGACCCTTTGGTTTCTGCTCCTTCACACCTAAAACTTGTAATTGCTTTGGATGCCATCTGTGATCCCTCTCTCTCTCTCTCTCTCTCCCTCTCTCTCTCTCTCTCTATACTATTGCTTATTTTGAGGTCTTGTGAAGTTGTGATGATTCTGTTGGGTGTGCCAATGAGAAAAGAATATGGGTTTTGATTGCTGTTCTTTATTATGCTGCATGCACTGACTGGCATGACTTTTTATTTTTTATTGTATAGATCCATTTTTAAATTCTAATGTGGTATGATTAGATGGTAATCTTCTGGTAAACATATTTTAGCAATCCTTAAGATCTTTCTTCACTACCTTTTAGTATCCAAGTAATGTTTGGCTGCTTAGTGC
This sequence comes from Chloranthus sessilifolius, assembly GCA_021018995.1. Lineage (NCBI taxonomy): Eukaryota > Viridiplantae > Streptophyta > Magnoliopsida > Chloranthales > Chloranthaceae > Chloranthus > Chloranthus sessilifolius. The sequence goes on from CM037590.1 coordinate 22,084,904, forward strand.
TTATTGTTTAGAATCTTGGGAAATTGGATGTCGAAATTGTCTATTTGATAAGGGATTTCACGAATTTCAAGGTGTTTTGTGTACAAATCTTGCCTTTTTTTGGCTTTTCGCAATGTGGTGCTGGTGTGTAGGATGAAGAAATGCTATTATTTTAATGCTAATTGTGTTTGTGTGATTTAATATAATATAATGTGATGATGGTGGTACTAGACGATAATTATTAGATTTCTTAAGCAGTGATAGTGTATATCACCAAAGCACCATGTTATATACTTCCTCCCAGCACTACCTGTTGTTAGTGTACATTGAATTGATCACCGATCGTGTACTTGAGGCGTGATCTCTTGGGCATGCCATAACACCAACATCAAACCAATTCGACGGTCGTGAGTGCTTCATCAATTTGCAGCTTTTGGAACTTTTGGAAAAGGGACACGGCAAGGGCCATTATCTGACATTTAGATCATCAGATGGGCCACAAATTTCAAGGGGTGGGCCATAGATTCGGAAGTCCAGGGGCACCATGGTATCAATGGGGTACTTATTTATTATGCATTTGGTGAGGTTATGGATGGGGGAAATGTTGTTGTCAATGCCTAGTTGCCAACCATAGTATTAAGGTGGGGTGGGTGTTGGGTAGGGGCATTAAAGAATAGCCAGCAGGATACAATAATGTGGTAGGGATCTGAATCTAGTGAAGGTTTGTTTTTTCCTCTTCTTTTTCTTTTCTTTATTTTTTCTTTATTATTATTCTTTGTTATTTTTGGTTTTCTAGGTTGGGGTTCTAGGTTGGGGACCTTTATTTTCAACCTAAGATTCTGCCTTCCTTCCTCTTTCGAGTCAGGATGTCGTTAAGGATGGTCAACCCCTATTTAGATTAATCAGATTATGGGTTAATGAGGCATTAGGTATTGACTTCAAGGCCCACTAGGCTGCATGTGCATGGTTATCAACTATGTACACCTTACACTTCTATAACTTTTTGCACACTAACTAGTAACTAGTATCAGGTACTTGACTGGAGCACTACTTTTGAGTTTCGATACTCTTCCAATCTCGGTTCCCATGGTCAAGCTTCAAGAGCCACACCACTATTTTTGAGCTTGCAAATATGTGGAAATCCACTTTTGACCTTTTCACCTGATTGCCCGTTCAAAAATATGAGCACATTTTCCAAGGTTCAATATCGGCCCTCGCGTAGGTTCATTACACATAAGGTGATTAAGGTCTATTAATAAGAAATCTATTTGTTACAATTTGTTTTCCATAGAAGCAACTGATTTTGATAAAGAAAAGGGTGCGTGGATACACGGGATAAGCCTTAGACCAATCGAACGGGTCGTGATAAGCGACCATCAAGAGTATGCTCCTCAAGTTGACCGCATTACGTGGCATGTCAAGTCAGTTGCCATAGCTTACCCACCAAGGGGTTTCCTGAACCAGCTCTTTGCCCTATTTACACTAGCACACAACTCTTTCAAGTGAAAAATGAGTTCCCCATTAGGGCAGATAAAACCTAATGCATTGGGTTGGAGCTTGTCGAAATCTACCCTAAGGCTTCGTTTGGCAATTTCAGAGCTTTTCCCAGAAAACTCCAGAAAATGAGTTCCTTAGATTCTACGTAGAAACTTCAAATTCACAGAAAGTCATTTTCCTTGCGAGCATTCTTTAATTGCCTAGAAACTCATTTTCCTACCGTTTCTGACATTTTCTTTTGTTTTTCACTTTTTGAAGAAAATATTAAAAAGTGCAATGTCTTCTTACATGTGCTAGAGCCACACGTATTTATGTCGTTCATTGAAGTTATTATACTGATCGAATGATCATCAAATTTTATATATTTTCAATCGGTAATGTGTTAAAGACTTTTGTAGGCAAATTCTGAAAATAAAATTTCTAATGTGAGTTTTAAATACGGCTCCAATGATGTTTTAAATGTCATTCATTCCTTGTTTAAATGTCAAACCAATCTATTTAAATGACATTTAGTTGGTACAAGCGTTGTCTGGCGCTTGTTCATTAGAATTGATCTGATGCATTTCTCTGAGCAGAGTATACTATTGGTAGTTCAGAAGCAAAGCTTTCTTGAGGAAAAAACTTTCAAAAACAAATTGTCGCTTTTAGCATAAAATGCAAGGAAAACCTGCAGCTCAAGAAAAACTCCCGAACATAAAAAAATCTCAAAAAATGCTCAGAAAGCCAATTTTCTACAGAAAAGTCTAAGTTTTTTAAGGCCTGTTTGGATAAAAACACGGGAAACATGGAAAAGTATTATAATATTCCTACATTTTCCCATGGATACCTAAGTTGTAGGAAACCATGGTATTCCTTTGTTTCCCTTTGTTTTTCGCTATTTGGATAATCACATTGTTAACTGGGAAAATGCAGGATTAACCAAATCTTGTATTTGGATACATATGCAGGAAATTGTAAGAAAATAATATATCTTAACAAAAAAAATAGCCAATGACCAAAAAGTTATATTTGTATTAAGTTGTTTTTTCTCTTTATATATCTTAGTGAATTGCTCTAATGTAAACTTGGTGCTTTGTGAAGGTTAGGTTCTAAGTTCAAACCTTGTTACATGTAATAAATTATATATATTTTTAATTAATTATACTAGAGCATATACATCATATATGTAAAACAAATACCATAAAAAAATTTATTTGAAGATTTTTTATAAGTTTAGGTGGTCAAGATAATTTTGGATGGATGAGAATCCACTAATGCAAATTATAACCCCTAAAGCTTAGTAACAAATTTTTAGAAAGTTTGGGTGGTCAATTGACCACCCAAGTCATAACGTGGCTCTGCTTTTGATTTTTGGGGATGTGTGCCATATAGAATCAATATCAGACCGTTTGATAGGGGCATCATGATCCTAAGATCTATCATGAGGAAGATTGAAACAAAACACAATCTCCATCGTCTTATTCAAATCAGTCAATGATTTTCGTCTGTAAAAAAATTGTGTGGTATTATGAGAAGAGTCGTATGGATGGGAAGTCCGAAGGTTCGGAAGATCGAAAACCAAAGAACCCTTCGGCATTTCTTATCGTATTTTGACGGAAAATGTGAAGATAATTTTCGATTCGGCAAATCATTTGCTGTATATGAGTTTTCCCTTATTTTCCCTTATTTCTCCTTATATCCCTTGAAACCAAGCAGGCCCTCTCGAACAATGCCTAAATCTCTGTGCGTCCATTTTCCATGCTCCTGATGAGGTGGTATTCAGTATCTGAGTTACTTTGCTACGATGCCTAGCAAATTGATTCGTTATTCAATACGATTCGGAATAATAAATGAATATAAATTTGATTTTTAAACAAAAATGTTATTGAAACCACGACAAGTCATCATTGGGCGCATGATGACTTGTCATGCACCCATGTACTAAACTATCGCACTCCAATTTCGAATTGCAAATTATGAAATAGAATTGAGCGAATTACGAATTAAGAAATATTGTTTGGTGCTAAACTAGAATCCACTGGTCATGAAAAGTGATTGCTTTAATCTTCTTCTGCCAAAATAGTTAATTTTGAAATTGCTTTTTAGAGGTAAAAGAGCAACTCACTTAAAAGAGCAAATTTAAATTACTCTTTTAAAGAGAATTAAATTCAGCTCTTTCAGTCCTTAAAAGAGCTAAAAAATCTTACAATCAAATAGTCTCGTACTATCGAGCACATGAGTTGCTCTTTGCCTCTAAAGAGCAATCCTAAACCCGGTCAACAAGTCAAGTCGCGGACAGAATACTGTTATTTATGACTTACGAGTAGACAAATCAGTATTGAAAGCACGCTTCCACCTTTTGGCACTCAAAAATATCTAGGCCCCATTGTTGGGTACCTAGTACCAATTCACATATGTGCACAAATAATTGTGGGGAAGCACCATGTACATGATACAAACTTTAACCCTCTTTGTAACAGTGAGCTTGCTGAGCCGCTAAATCCGAAAAATGACTCCTTAATAAATTTGTAGGCCCCAAATCCTTCAGAGTCAACTTTCGCCAGTGCAGTGCATTTGCACAAAACAGGTGCTGAAGGCTAATTAATCCAAAAGAGAGGACCTTAGATTCCATCTGCCAGAACTAGCAGCAAACGAGGAGTTCCGTGATCTGTCTTTTTTGTGAGGAATTTTAGTCAATAAGAGTCCTCCATCAAACTAATTAATAAGATAGGGCTCTCCTAAAAGTAATTATCTATCCAGAAAATTAGGCCGAGTGTATATTGGACGGTCGTCTGATATATTGGGTGGGAATTAAATATTGGACGACCGTATGATAAATTGGAAGCCATCGATAATCTTAAGAGAGAAAATTATGTTTGATAAATTGATGGTCGTTTGATATATGTTGAAGTGTGTCTAAAAGTTAATTTTGCCATTTTGGTATATTTAGGAGAGAGAGAACTCCTCACCACTAATTATTTTTAGGAGATCCCTTCATCACTAATTCGTTCGGTAAAGGACTCTTAGTCGCTAAAAAACAATCCTTATGGGGCTATAATGTAGTAAGTAGGAGTTGATATTATTAGTTGGACGTTTTGATCTCTTTTAAAAGTATTGAAATGGGATATCTCTGTTCAAGTATCAAAATTGGCGGGAAAAATTATCATCAAATTGATTAAAATGCTCCTCTTATTTCGACTTCGCGCTACACGAATGGTGGCATCAAGTCGGGACGCTTGGATGCAACTTTTCACCCTAAACAAATATTGAGTTATATCATGATCAGCCACTCACACTACAAAAATTAAGACTATTAGCGGTAATTTTTTAGAGTAAAAGACTGCCGCTATTAACAAAAAAACTATTAAAGATTATTAGTGGCAAAAATATTAGCGACAGTTTTTTTATTAATAACGGGAATTTTTGGCTGCCACTAATAGTCTTGTTTTTTGTAGTGTCGATTGCCGACCGATTGGTTGCCCCTTCAACCGAGCTAGAAAATAAAGGACATCTTAACATTTTGAATGGAAAATTTTGGCTTGTATTATATTTTTGTGATGGAATGGTAGTTAATGGCAATTTATATGGCTAGAAAGGGACTTTTACTAGGTCTGGTTGGGTTTTCCGGTCGGGGCGAGCTTGTCAAGTGCACCATCTAGTCGGGTTGGGCATATTGCCATATGCCATTTTTCTCATTGGGCAGCCAAAATTTTGACCTGACCCGACTCTTTGACAACCCTCACACATGCACGAGATAATGATCTGATAGTGACCAAAGCTTTGCACTTTTCTACTTTTCAACAGCCCATTGAAGAGCTTTCTAGCGCATAGTCACAAAAATCACCGGATTTTTGAAAAACTCGCGAATAATTCACAAATTTCAAGTCCCCCGAATAATTCGAGAATTTTTCGAAAATTCGTCTGATCACTAAAAATCACGAATAATTCGTGAATTATTCCTGAATAATTCCCAAATTTTTCAAAGAATTGTGACAAACTAGTTTTTAAAATATTTTTTTATTTTCTTTTATAATTTTAAATTATTTTATTTTTATTTTTAAATTTTTCTCACCAATTTTTCTTTCTAATATTTTTTCCGAACTTTTCGGATTTGTCGGATTTTTTTTAATTTTAACCTTGCCGAACCCCGATTTGGTGACTATATTATAGCGTAGTACTCAATAGTATAAATGAAACTATGGTCCTAGATCATATGCTCCGTGGTCAACTGCGTTACATGTATATTGATGGTGACAGATATATGCGTTTAGTCAGGAGTCAACTGTCCAAGTTGGGCTTATATGGGCATAATTTTTTGTCAGGTTAGAAAATTGGGCCCAACTTGACCCGATATATATCGGCTCCACTCCAGGCTTTAATACAACCTAGGCCATAAATTCAAGCGGATATTAGACCAATTTTGGGGTTGAGCAAGCAAGAGCCTAAAGGCGTGTATTTCCCAAGCCCAAATTTGGCACATTTTTGTAATTTATTTTTTTTCTTTTTTCTTTTTTAAGGATGCATAAGGCATTGACAACCTAGATTCATATCTCAGGCACATAGAGAAAGATCCATTTTTAGAGTAGCACACTGGACGCATACAAAGGGCAGGAGCGGAGATTAGAGTCAACGACTTATACTTCCACAAGGGAAGAGGATACCAATTGGTCGCCCATTATGTAAGAATTAGTCTACAATGGGTGACTTGCATGAACTTCGATGCGTTGAAAGTCCGTGCAAATTACTCAATTACAAGGACACTTAGATTGAGATGTCCACTCAGGATGAGTGGACACTCATTGTAGACTAAGGCTGCGTATAATATAAATCTTTGCTAGCTCCTGCTACAGTAGAGTTCATATGTTTTAGTTGGTTCTTATTTTTTTTTCTAACTCCCTATAAAAGAAAATTTACCTGCTTTAACAACAATCTCTATGCTTTCTATTAACTCTCTATCAGAGCAAAAAAAATCAGCTCTGATAAAGAGTAAGTAAAGAAAAAGGTAGAAGAGGATAAATCTTTTATCTAAGGAGTTATCAAGGAAAAGTACCTGCTAAAATAGGTAGCAAGTTTAGAAACTTGCTAAAACATGTAAACTTTATTATGACTGCAAATACGATTAATGAAAGGGTCACGGGTCAACTATTGACAGGATGTACGTAACATTTAATGCCATAGGAATTAATTAAACTTAGGAAAAGGGTATTTAGGTACTTGTTCCAAATGCTAACACTTGGCAAGTGCCTTATTCAGGTGCAACATCGCACTAAGTGCCCAACCACTCTTATAGCACACACACATTCCTCTTAGCCGTACCAATCCCTAGGTGATTTTTAAAAAATAAAAAACTATTCATCCTTGATTTAACATTGATAAATTGAACTGATATGGTGTTTCACGATTCGACATTCATTTTTTTTAATTATTGATATTGATCATTGATCGAGTGGCAGAGGACAATTGTTATTCTATTTTTTTTGGGCACTTAGACTAAATTGCGAATCAATATATAAAATAATAATCATTTTATACCTTTTTAAAAATAATAATCATATAGGTTTTATAAAAAAATATATACTAAAAAAGTTTCTCAAAATCATACCTCCTTTTATAAAATTATATATTTACTCATAATTTATATTTTATTAAGTCTTTAATATAAGGGTAGCCTGATCATTTGCTAAATAATATGAATAGCTGGGTAGGGAAATAATTTATAAAACTTAAAATGCTTGAAATATGTATAAAATTGATGTTTAGAAAGAGAGTTATTATGGTAAATTTACCTTCTTTTTTTCCGTGAACCTTACAGGGAAGCCTGTTTATCCAAATTTGTATTGCAGTGTCACATGTATGGATCAAATCTCGGCCGAAATTTTAAAATTTCGGCTGAGATCTCTCGGTTTCTGCTCCATCCGAGACGAATATTTGGTAATTTTCGGATAGGGGCCGAAAAATTAAAATTATCGCCCAAATTAAAATTATCAACCGAGAGTGCAGCTATATATTTTTGAAATTTTTTTCTAGCTATAAAATCCCATATTTGGTTTTTAAAATTAAAAAAAAAAACAAAAATCTGGCTTCCCAGGACTAAAGGAAAAAAGGGGTCCTTGAGAATTGAGATTTTAAGAAAATAAAAAAAAATTTCTTACCTCATCTTTGGGCTCTTCTCCGGCAAACATCCTTAGGACCGAAGGAAGAAAGGGAAAGAAAGAGGTTACAGTTATTTGTTGGTTTAGAAAGCTTTACAAGTATTTGGTGTTGGACATATATATATTAATAAAAAAATTCACAAACCAAAAAATCATGTGACCTAACACGCAATTTAAAAACTGCTAGTGTTTTGGTACTTGGCCCTAGCTCTTATGTGGTGATTAAATGATCTAAGACTATCAATTCTCATTGTGATAGTGATAGATCATTTAAACAAAAGTGCCGACTCTCCTAATCTCCTAATCATTGGTGTAATGTTAAATTGAAACCCGTGATTTTTAAGGTGCGTGACTAAGGCGACAGTCATTTAAATACAAAAATTGTGTTTAACTTATCATAAACTCTTAATGATTTAAGATCTGGGTGATCTGTACAGTTAGGGAGATTTAAGTCATCTGATTTCAATCATAATGGACTCAAAAATGGTATTGTGAGGAGATTTAAGCCATCTTATTTGTGGACTTTAACATCAACTATTGTTTTAAATATTAATAGCTGATGTTAAAGATCATCAATCAATGGTCTAAGATGTTGGTGATCTGTACCGTTAGGGATATTTCAGTCATAATGGACTCAAAAATAACATTATAGGGAGATTTAAGTCATCTGATTTGTAGACTTTAACATCAACTGTTGTTTTCAATATTAATGGTTGATGTTAAAGATCATCAATCAATAGTCTAAGATGTTGGTGATCTGTACCGTTAGAAAGATTTAAGTCATCTGATTTCAGCCATAATGGGCCCAATATTAGTGGTTGATGTTAAAGAGTTACAAAAAAAAAAGAACAAAATAAAGTTCGGAACAATGTAATACGTGAAAATGCAATCTGAGCCGTCTGATTTAAAGTTCATGATCTATAGATAATCCTTAGTAGACAAGATTGGCACGAAATATAATCTTCATCATGTGATTAAACATAGTCAAAGGCTATTATTTTATTCAACGATTGACAACAATAGATCATATGATAAATATTGTGTTTTGCTCCAATCTTATCCACCAAGGATCTATAGATCATGAACTTTATATCAGACGGTATAAATTGCATTTTCACATGTCCCATGTCCCTAAAATAAAATGTCTTTCTTTTATCTCGGTGCATTCACTTAAAAAGCGTGTTCATATATTTATTATAGTCAAACCCACCCATGGATCAAAATCTCGTTGTCAATTGTTGAATAAAATAATAGCCTTTGACTATGGTTAATCACATGATGAAGATTATATTTCGTGCCAATCTTGTCCACTAAGGATCTATTGATTGTGAATTTTATATCAGACAGTCCAGATTGCATTTTCACGTATCACATGTCCCTAAAATACAAAGTCTTTTTTAACCTTGGTGCAATCACTTAAAAAGCGAGTGCAAGTAATGGCTCCCAAAATATAATAAGAAGGGGAGCCATTATTTCCACACATTTTCAAGTGATTACACCGGATTTAAAGAAAGGCATGGTATTTTAGGGACATGTGATATGTCAAAATGCAATATGGGCCGTCTGATTTGAAGTTTATGATCAATAGATCTCTGGTATATAAAATTGGAGCAAAGCACGATACTTGTCATATGATTTATTGTAGTCAATTGTTGAATTGTATAATAGCCTTTGATTCCATTTAATCAAATGTTGAAAATTATATTTTGTTCTAATCTCTTGCAATCGATATCTTTAAATCATGGCATTCAAATCAAATGGCTTAGATGATATTTTTACATAGTAGAGGTCGCCAAACTTGCAAGTCTTTCTTTTAAATTCAGTGCAATCCGGTGCAATCACTTGAAAAGCATGTGCAAGTAATGACTCCCAATAAGAAACAATCAAAGGGTTTAAAGGGGTTGTACATATGGGCACTTTCAGAGATTGTGCGAGCGGCAATAGAGGTACCCATATATATATATATATATATAGGTACGCAATATTTCACACAGTAGATCTTGAGATCATTGCCCAACTAGCAAACAGTAAAATCTTGATTCGACGTGTCATACATCTCCAAAATGATCTTGATCATAGGCGTATCATGAGAAGGGTTTTCGGGTCACTCGAGATTTATTCAATGTGAATTCAAAATCTGACTTTCTGATATGCTTTGCATGAGCTCATGATTCATTGTGTGATCAAAAATTAGCTTCACTAGTATAAATATGTATTCTAGCAATGTTAAAGAGTTTTAAAAAACCAATAAAATAAAGTTCGGCACAGTTCAGTAAAGTTCGGAGCATATTTTCAAAAAAATCAAAAAAATTTTAAAAATTTGATCGAAATTTACCGAAATTTTGACCAATTTACGATTCAGGTCATGAACGAAACTGAAACCAAAACCAAGATTTTGATCCATGGTCACATGACGCTCATCTTTCACTTAGCCCATGTGGAATCAATGCTGGTGTTACTACCACACTACTCTATGATACATCCACCTCACTTAAATAATGGAAAAATTTGTTGACAACTTCAAATCATATGATGGATGCCATTTTTCGTCCCAATCATCTACACAATAGATCTTGAGATCATGAGCCTACAATCAAACAAACAAATGTTGATACCACATAGCACACCTCCCAAAAAGTGAACGTGGACCATATTTGATGGCATTTAGGATCATGTTCACCTTTTGAGATGTGTGTCACATAGAATTAACATTTCACCGTTGTATTGTGTTGAAGTTGGGAAGAAAAAGTATCTATATTATATGATTTCCAACGTATTTTTTTTTTGTTTAAGTGACATGACGATACTATAAAGAGCTGTGGTAGTAACACCAATCAAAATTTATTAATGCTTTGTTTGGTTTCAAAAATGACCTTTTCAAGTGCTTTAAAGAAATATTGCACTGTGTATTAAATGGAAGATGGGCCAAAAAATTATCTCTATCCCTTGATTACTAACATATTTTTTCCTTGTTTAAGTGAGATGACTATAACAAAAAGTGGTGTGAAAATAACGCTAACAAAAATTATTAATGTTTTGTTTGGTTTCAAGGACCACATTTTCAAGTGCTTTAAAGAAGTGTCTCGTTGTCGCATGAGAAGGGATGATTACATGGTCGCATGAGAAGGAGCATGGCGTGGATCTTCTCAATAACACCATTTTCAAGTAGTGATGCGTAAGTCATTGAATGAAATATACTTTTCAATCAACTAGTAAAAAGGCACATGTAAATGCACGTGGATATTAAGACTTTAAATGATCGAATTTTAGTTTTAGACATTTATTAAGTGATTTGAACATAAAAATATATAGTATTTCAAGCATTCGTTATTATATTTTATGATTTAGTAAAGACAAAAAAAAAGTATTTATTATTATATTTCTTATGTCTTTATTATTTATAATTTAAAATTTAAAAAAAAATTAATAAAAATTAAAAAAATATAACTTATATTGTCAACTATAGAACATAAAGAAAAAAAATAAAAACTAACAAATAAGTATAATCTAGAAATTTCAATTAAATCGAAAATGGGTATTTATTCCTTCTCGACTTTAACTTTCTTGACGATTTTATCGTCTTCATCATCCGTAGTCTCGTATTTAATATTTTGGGATATCTACGACCTTGTAAGATAATTTTGATAAATTGTATCTTGCACTTTGACTTGAAAGAAATACTCATTTTCGAGATATTTATTCATTTTCGAGATATTGACACCAAATTTGATTTTAAGGTCACTTTTTTTTAGATCGGTGTCACGTCAAATCAATGCCTGACCATTTGATGGTACTCCCATTATCTCAAGATCAAGTGTGTGAAAAGTTGGAATAAAAAAATTCTCCATCATTTAGTTCAAAATTATCAATTGGTTTTAACATGGTGCCTTAATAGATTCGGTGGGCATAATTAATTAAAGGTAAAATCACATTTTGATAAAATCACCTGTCATTCGTCTCGTTTAAATTTGATTTTAAGGTCACTTTGAAATTTGTGCACGTCAAATCAATATCTGACCGTCTAATGGTACGCCCATAATCTCAAGATCAAGTGTGTGAAAGATTGGAACGAAAAACATTGTTATCATCCATTTCAAAGCAGTCAATGGGTTTTAACATGGGTGCTCTCAAAGATTCAGTTGAAATATTTAAAGGTATGTTTGGAGGTGGGATCTTAACTGGCATGCCGAGTTGCTATGGTTTGATTAGGTCTAACTGACTGAACTTTAAATGCGATTCAAACATATTTGAGAAGTGCACGACGTGGACACCGTAAAATGAAATATTTTGATCAAAGATAATTTTAATTATGAGTTAAAATTGATTGATCGTATAAAATCATAATCGTATATTATCAGTTAATCACTAAAAAACTAATAACAATTATTGTTAAATATTATATTGATTTGAGTATTTTGTAGAACTTTCTATAGATACATGTTTCTATCCTATCACGTTCGATTAATTCGATGATATACTAATTACATATATTTAATAAAAAAAATTTAATTGTTAATTTATACTTTAATTTTATAATAACTAATGTACCTAAGGCTTCAAATTTTCATATCCTACGTATTTATTAATTATTATTAAAAATATGAATAGTAATGTCCACCCATACATAGCGGTCCAAGTTTTGACTCAAAACTCAAACCTGACCTAAAAATCGGCGAATCGAACTAGTCCAAACAGACCCGAAAATCGATAATGAACCTATTCTGGACTCATTTCGATTTTTGGGGAGAAAAATTGAAAATTTATTAGGTAGTATGAGAAAACTGAGATAGTAGCTTACAGTAATAAAATGGTGATTGCACTCCATTCAAATCCATGATTGCTTGAAATTAGGCAATGGAGATCGTTTTTCACCCTAATCTTTCGTAGAATAGTTTTTGAGACTATGATCTTACCCTCGTATGGGTGTAAGTTTTGAACCGAAATCTGAACCCGCCCAAAAAACTTAACTAATTGAACCAACCACAATCGATCCAAAAATCGGTTCATACCGAATCTGATTTCGATTTTAGGTGGGAAAAGTCGAAAATCGATTAGGTAAGATGAGAAAATTTGATTAGGGGTATATTAATCATGGCTCAAAGGGTTTCAGCATGCCAATAAATTATTATTTGGGTAACTTAACACCCATGAAATCTTAGAGGGCATTTATGCAAAAAATCATCGACTCTTTGTATTAGTTGATGGAGATCATTTTTCTGCCCAATCTTCCACATAAGGGAATTTGATATCAAAGCAAGTCAAACACTATATGACAAAATTGTTAATTCTCTTAACTTTGTAGGTTTCTTTAAAGGTGTTAGAAAAGATAACTTTTATAGCAAAGTTGTTAATTTTCTTAACTTTGTAGGTTTCTTTGAAGGTGTTAGGAAAAGAAAACTTTTATGGCAAAATTATTAATTCTCTTAAATTTGTAGGTTTCTTTGAAGGAGCTAAAAATAAGGAAGGAAAGAGAATATCATTATTTACGTATTCTCATTGGAAAAGAGTGTGTTAGGGGTATTTTAGGAATGAAAATATGATAGAAATATTTGTACTTTTATATAGTAGTAAGGATAATTTTCAAAGTGTTTTGTAGAAATTTTTTTTACTAAACAAGGTTAAAAAGATAATTTAGTTTACAATGGGTGTCCACCTATCATGTGCATTAATTAAAGTAGTTCATACATTTGTGTGACTGAATGACTCGTGTGCATGTCATGTAATCATGCAGATGTGTGGACTACCGTGTTCACTCACGATCGATATACAACCCTTATAGACTAACTTTAAAAAATTATGAAACAACCAAAGAAGTTTTCACCCTAATAGTGACTTTTGAAGAATCTAAGGCTCCCAAAATTAGTGCAAGTTAGATTTTGTTAGGATCAAGGATCAAAATATTGGGCAAAATTTAGACCGAAAATTGATACCCAAAATATGATCGAAATTTTGGTCCAAATCATCGTTTCGGTGAGGACCGAAACCGATAATTTAGACCGAAATTTCGGTCATTTCGGCCGAAATTTTGATCCTCGATTAGGATTTCAGGACTCAAAAGCATTCATAATTTGACATATGATGTCCGTCATGTGATTCAATCCTTTTTATTTTTACTTTTATAAGTGCTTTAATTTTTAGGAGTGCGACCGAGTAGGGCTGCAACTGAGCCGGGCCGAGCCTGAGCTCGGGTCAAGTCTAGCTCGGCTCTACCTTATACTAGCCAAGCTTAGGTCGGCTCTAGGCTCTTCGAGCTCGAAAATTCGACGCTCTAGCTCGGCTCTCCGAGCTCGGGCCGAGCTTGGGCCGAGCTTCGAGCCAACAATGTTTTATCATAAAAAAATTCTTTCTAGTACTTTTTAAAATTCTTACTCAATTAAATATGTATTCTATAAAATATTTAAATGAACGATAAAACACAACACAATATATGAAATAAATAAACGAATGTCGGAGGTTCAATTTTTGCCCTCCTGGTGTTGGGCCTGTTGGCAGTTGCCCTACGACGGCGGATGCTTGTGTGTGAGAGAGAGAGGAAGCAACCGTATCCCATATGCATGAGAAAGAAGGTGAGAGAGGTTTAGAAATTACTTAAATCAGAAAGAAGTAGGAGTTGAGTTTCACGATCCAATTGGCGTAACCTGTATGCGTGAGACTGTGACTCTGTAAGAGAGAGAAGGTGAGAGAACTTCAGCAACAAGAGAGAAGAAGTAGGAGTTGAGTTGCAGGAGGCAGCTGTAGTAAGAATAACAGTAGGGCAAAAGTTCCTATTTTATCCTTCAAAGTAACAATTAGATAAACTTAAATGGTTACTTTGAAGGGTAAAATAGACCTCTCAAAGTTAATTACTTATTTGATATATATATATATATCGAGCCATAGAGCCGAGCCGGCCTTAGCTCGAGCTCGGCTCTGTTCATTCAAGTTACAAACTGCCCAGTTCAGCTCGGCTCTCGAGCCGAGCTCTAAAGAGAAAAGCTCTTATTTTTCGGGCCAAGCCTAACCGACTTGTCGAGCTGGCTCGGCTCTGTTGCAGCCCTAGACACGCGGACTTTCGAGGAGATCACCCATCTTAATACTACTCTTGCCCAAACACGCTTAATTGTGAAGTTCTGAAAAGATCTGGTGCATTAGTGATTCAATCCCTTTATTTAACCATTCATCTGTCAGAAGCAAGGATCAAAATTTTGGCTGAAATGACTGAAATTTCGGCCGAAATTATCAGTTTCAGTCCCCATTGAAACTGAAATGATAATTTATATTTTCAATTATTTTCGGCTATATTGAAGTTTTTGGCTGAAATTTCGGTTTTAGTCCCCTCCAAAATCGAAATAAAAACTGAAATTTTAATCCTTTGTTAGAAGTCAAAAATAAACTCAGCGATATGAATTTTAGGTCTATAGTTGACGTTCATATTTTATTAACTTCTATCATGTGGATATATCATGCTGGCCATGGGTCAAAATGCCGACTTTCCGATACGTATCATCCGAGCTCCAAACCGATACGTATCGGAATAGTAACTTACCGGAATGTATCGTTCGGGCCTTCCCATATAAATTGGACGAAACGGTACATCGAATATACTGTATCGTCCTAGTCCAATATCGATACGTATCGTCCGATATGTTTTGGTATCGGACAATATTTTGATCCATGATGCTGGCTCTTATATTATTGTTTAAGGAAAATTTGTACTTTTCGACCTTATAGTTTTACTTTTTGCGACTGTAAACTTATAATTTTATTTTGGGTCGCCTATTAGATTATTGGTGGGGATCTACACTAAGAACTGTTGACAATGTTGAGGATGATGGTGGTTATTTTTCATATCAATCTTCCACATAATGAATCTGTAAGCCATAGGCGTGCCTTTGGAGGGTCATTTTTTTAAAAAATTCCGTTGGAATCTATGACACATGGAATAGAAAATTTGATCATTTAATGAAAAGCCCATAATCTCAAGATTAATTGTGTGGAAGATTAGAATGAAAAACGATCACCATCGCCTGATTCAACACTCTCAATGGTTTTCAACGTAGACGCCCATTAGTAATCTAGTAGGCACGAATAGAGGTACTTTGTAGTGCTATTGTTCATTTGGCGTAGCAGAGCCATGTGTGACGTGGGCTCGCGACGTGGCCATTCGAGTCAGTCGCAGGGCCACTTGTGCCACTAGTGCGTCAGACATTGGTGGATTGAAGTTGGGGCATCGTCGACGTGTCACCAAGCCATGAGGGTTTTGCCATTGGTACTCTAAGAGCTTCGATCGTGGGCCAAGAGGGCACGCGATATGGTGGCAGGTTGGGTCGTGATGCAGTGTCAGCAGGGCACGCAATGCGATCGCAATATGATCAAGATGGATTAGCAGTGCAAGGCGTTGCGGTATGTCAAACCAAGGGGTTTAAGGTCTTTCCGTTATTTTGGCACTGTTGATGTTTAAACCATATATATGAGGAAAAGATCTAACAGCCACGTGACATGTCGCTGGCCTAAGTGATCCCCTATGGAATGCGTACGATAGCCTCGTGGGCTTGAGTTCGCGCATCCGGACCTCGCATAAGTGTTGGGTCGCTCTTGTCGCGTCGTGCGCTGGAGTCATCGTGTTGGTGGTCCACGACCACCATCCACAGTGCGGACCTAAACTCTAAGTGGGGCTGCCCGTAGGAATGTCGCTGCGTATAGCTATATGAATTGTATTCGGGAATCCGCATAGTTTCTAACCTAATGGACTACCGGGCAGGTTGGAAACGCGAGTAAGCTGATCTAGTTTAAGAAAAGTTAGTTGCCGCATGAGAGATTACGGCACAAAGAGTAACTCCGTGACAGTTGGTATCATAGCCTAGAGATGGCTGAGGGGACCAGTAGTGGTACACGCAGACGTGCCATGGAACGTCTAGACGACCTTGAAGGTCAGGCCGAACAGTTGGAGACAGTAGTTTCACTTGTGACAGGCCATGTAGAACGGTTAGGCAAACATGAAGAAAACCACACCATGTTGGCTGAAAACAATGCCACGTTAGCGAAGAACGTGTAGATCCTTGCAGAAGATACAAGGGGCACCGTCTAAGTCCTTCGTCTGCAAATTGATGACCTGACCACTAAGATGAACGTCATGATGAGGGCGATTAGTTCCGGGGTTGCTAAGCAGTCAGAAACTCCCCAACGAAAGGTTAAAATACCCGAGCCGCGGTGCTATGGGGGAGCTCGTGACGCGAAGGAATTAGAGAATTTCTTGTGGGACATGGAGCAGTATTTTCGTATCGTTCCACCCGCCACTAAAGCAATAAAAGTCGTCACTGCGACCATGTGTCTCGAGGGGGATGCTAAATTGTGGTGGCGTACACTCTACGAAGAGATTTAAAATGGTCATTACGTCGTAGACACATGGGAAGACCTAAAGAAAGAGTTGAAAGTTCAGTTCTTGCCTGAGAATATCGACTATATCGCCTGACGAAAACTACGGAAGCTGCAGCACACTGACACAGTGAAAGAATACGTGAGGCAGTTCTCCGCTTTGATGTTGGACATTAGGGAAATGTTCGAGAAAGATAAAATATTCTATTTCCTTGAAAGCCTTAAGCCATAGGCCCAGGCTGAATTAAACAAAACGACACTACCGGACCTTGCGGCCGTGGTGGATGCTGCAGAGTGATTAACGGACTATGGGCCCTCAGATCAAAATAGGAAGAGGCCGCACGAGAATAAAAGTAGTTCAAAGAATCCGTCAAAAGCTAATAAGAAAAGCAAGAGCGACACGTATGAAAAGAAGGCGCACGAAAAAGATTCACATGCAAAGTCAGCTGAGTCCGCCAACTACGTGCCGAAGTCGGGTTCCTTCCTGTGTGGAGGGCCTCATTGAGTTAAAGTCTGCCCACAGAAACAATTGTTGAATGTCCTTCGAGCTACTACTAGCTCTCCTACAACCCCTGCTAAGGAGGAACCAAGAATGGGGGTACTCAGTGGCTGAATGCCATAAAGGGGCAAGTAGAAAAGGGAAAGACAGTCGCACCCAAGGGGCTGATGTACATAGAGGTGTGCATTAATGAGAAAAGTACCCGTGTCATGATGGACACGGGGGTGACACATAACTTCATTGCTGATAAAGAAGTACGTAGCCTAGGGTTGAAATGGAGCAAGACTCCAGTCGTATTAAGGTCATGAACTCGAAAGCGCACCTTATAGCCAGAATAGCAAAGGGGGTACCCGTGCAGATAGGACCGTGGAGTGGAACAACAAACTTTATGGCGGTACAGATGGATGATTTTAAGGTTGTCCTTGGGTTAGAACTCCTACACCAGGCTAAAGCGGTACCCATGCCATACCTCGTATCAGTGTGTATGTTCGGTGAAGAGACCCCTTGTATGATCCCCGTTATTCAGAAAGACAAAGAAGGGGAGAGTGATGGGTCTCGGCACTTCAATTAAAGAAGGGACTAAGGAGAGAGAAACCTACGTTTCTTGCTACACTAATAGAAGAGAAAGCACCAGGGCCGACAGAGATTGTACCAAAACATGTGTCAGAAATACTCAAAGAATTCCAAGATATCATGCCGTCAGAATTGCTTAAGGTGTTACCACCAAGGAGATCAGTGGATCATCGAATCGAATTGGAACCATGTGCGAAGCCGTCGGCTAAAGCTCCCTACAGAATGGCCCCTCAAGAGCTAGCCGAGTTACATCGGCAGTTAGATGAGTTATTGGGGGCAGAGTTTGTTCGATCGTCTAAAGCTCCATTTGGCGCCCCAATTCTATTTCAGAAGAAACGTGATGGTAGTCTTCGATTATGCATCGATTACAGAGCATTGAATAAGGTCACCGTCAAGAATAAGTATCCAGTGCCATTGATTGTAGATTTGTTTGATCAGTTGGGTAGTGCGAGGTACTTTATCAAGCTGGACTTGAGATCTGGCTATTACTAGGTGCGAGTCACTGAGGGAGAGGAAAGCAAGACTACCTGTGTGACCAGGTACGGAGCCTTTGAGTTTTTAGTGATGCCCTTTGGGCTAACTAATGCCCTAGCCGCCTTCTGCACCCTGATGAATGAGTTGCTCCATGCCTACCTTGACAAGTTCGTGATGGTGTACTTAGACGATATCGTTGTGTATAGCAGCACATTGGAAGAACATCTCAGCCACCTTCAAATCATCTTCAAAATACTACGAGAAAATCAGCTCTATGTCAAGAAAGAGAAGTGTTCATTTGCACAAGAGTAAATTATATTTTTAGGACACAATATTAGGGGAGGAAACATCAGCATGGACCTTGAGAAAATTCATGCAATCTAAGACTGGAGAGTGCCAGAAGGTTTGATCGAGTTGCGATCATTTTTGGGTCTTGTCAACTATTACAGAAGGTTCATCCCCGATTATTCACACCGTACAGCACCACTGATTGACTTGTTGAAGAAAGATCGACTGTGGCACTAGTGCGTTAGGCATTGGTGGATTGAAGCTGGGGCATCGTCGACGCGTCACCAAGCCATGAGGGTTTTGCTATTGGTACTCCAAGAGCTTCCCATCGTGGGCCAAGAGGGCACGCGACATGGTGGCAGGTTGGGTCGTGATGCAGTGCCAGCAGGGCACGTAATGCGGTCGCGACATGATTAAGATGGATTAGCAGTGCAAGGCGTTGCGATATGTTAAACCAAGGGGTTTGAGGTCTTTCCGCTATTTTGATACTGTTGATGTTTAAACCATATATATAAGGAAATGATCTAATAGCCACGTGATATTTCGCTGGCCTAAGTGATCCCCTACGGAATGCGTACGATTGCCTCGTGGGCTTGAGTTTGCGCATTTGAGCCTCGCATAGGTGTTGGGTCGCTCTTGTCGCGTTGCGTGCTGGAGTCATCGTGTTGGTGGTCCACGACCACCATCCATGGTGCGGACCTAAACTCTAAGTGGGGCTGCCCCTAGGAATGTCGCTGCGTATAGCTATATGAATTGCATTCGAGAATCCGCATAATTTCTAACCTAATGTGTTACCGTGCAGGCTCGAAACGCGAGTAGGCTGATCTAGTTCGAGAAAAGCTAGTTGCTGCACGAGAGATTATATCGCAAAGAGTAACTCCGTGACACATGGATCAAAATTTTGGCGAAAATGCCCGAAACGAAATCTGAAGATATCGATTTTGGTCCAGATTAAGATTGGGGGACGATTTCAGCCGGCTGAAATTCATATTAGTGGTCAAAATTTTGGTTTCGGTCCAGCCCGAAACCGAAGCGAAATCCGAATTTTTGATCCTTGATTCGAGCTGCTATCTTACAAATAATGAAGCTGGAGGTCCACTCTTACAAAAGGTGGAGAATTATGGTCCAAAAGTGCAAATTTCGCCATTCCGTATTCGGTGCACAGCCGAAAAGACGAAGGAGAGGGGATTCGGTGCATCTCACTAGGCAACTCATCACACTCCCCCAGCACCACCCTCCAAAACACTCCTCCAAAGCATCATTTTGTCCGAGATTCCCCTCAATTTAATGGCTCACTCTCTCTCTCTCTAACTAACGGTATCCAATGGCCTCGCCTCTTCTCCTCCCCAAACCCCTTTTCTCCTTCTACAATAACCGATTTAACAGCGGAATCAGCCCCGTCGTTAGGGTTAGGCCAATCGTCGCCTCTCCAAAATTCCGTGGAACCCCTAACCTCACGAAATTGCCTTTACTTGTAATCCCTAGCATCGAAAAATCCCTGCCATTTTCTAGTAAGTTTTTCGCCGGCACATCATTAGGAGAATCGGACGGGAAGATTTCTGTTTCCGATGATGTTCCTGTCGGCGAGGATTCTGCAGTTTTCGTTATCGGAGATCAGAAGATTTCATCGTGGGTTTACTTTACCGGAATTTTGGGAGCTGTTCTTTTCGCCCTCAATGTCGGTTGGATCGATCCTGATACAGGTTATGGAAAAGTGTTTGTTGACTCAGTCGCCGGTTTGACTGAAAGTCACGAGGTGTGTCTTTTACTCTTTTTTTTTAAAAATTTTTAATTTTCTTTTTCTCTTTATTTTTTCGCTTTATTTGTTAATAATGGCTTAGATTTCTGCTCAATTATCAAGTAGGTGCTTTTGTTCACCGGGTTCAAGTCCTGCAAAAAAATGGCTTAAACTGTTAAGGTCCTAACTAGGGTGCAAAACAAAACCTTAAAACCTGAAACTGATCAAACCGAACCGGACCGAAATCGATTCGAAACCGAACCGATTCCGGTTCGGTTTCGGTTTTGGGTGTCAATGTGCTATATATGTGTCATTTTATTGTAAGGGTCTCGGTCGTTAAGGGTTAGGAGTGATGGGTGGTTTGTACTTCAACCGTTAACAGTCTCTCGAAATGGTGACATTTAGTTCAACATGATATGACAGTTTTAGATCCAAGACATGCCTCATAATCTAGGAAATTGTACAGAGCACCAATAGCAACTCAGGATCGAGTAAAAATACAAGAAAATTCATTAAGACTAATAAACAGTTGATTTAAGGAGATAAAATCCTATGTTGAATCGTAACCGCAAATCAATTCAAGGATCTTTCTGACAACACAGCTCCCTAATACTTCATAAGATCACTGTGATATCTGAACATGAACTGCTATACAGATGAATATTTATAGTAGGCAACACCCTTTTTTTACATCAGCAATGTATAAATTGAATAGCAACAATAATATTCAGGAAGAGTAGTGGAAGATAAGGAGCTTCAAAAATCTGAGATCACAATCTCGAGAATAAAAAAGTTCTTGTCCCTTTTCATAAATAAAATCACAGCTTTTTAAAAAAATAGAGTCTCGAGCAGTTCATAAAACCATATTAAGGAACTTCCTAAAATTCCTAAGCAAGATCTGTAACCCAATTTGAACTCCAAGTAATTGAAATAGAAATAAATAAATTTAGTAGGTAATCCCTATTTGTAGGACTCGAGACCCCCAAAATTAAAGAGAATAGAAGACTGAGATTAACGAGAAGCATTTTTGGTAACCCGTGTCTCAGGTGATCACGTGACTCCAATCACCGAGACTTAATGTCTCGATAGTAAATGGCTCACGTGGTCACCTACAGTGATCATGTAGGGCCCTGTTTAATCTAATTTTTTAAAACCCATTTAGATCTCTGTTTAGTCCCATATTTTGAGTCTTAAAACATTCCAAGCCTATTTTAGTGGCTGTTTTAGTCTTACTTCACCCATCCAATGTACTGCATCATCTTCTTCGGGTTGGAGAGAACTCGGCTTCCTCTTCTTCCTTTTGTTCTTCCTTTCGACTGAACTCATTGCTACCAAGGATTAAAATTTCGGAAAACCGATACGTATCGTCCGAGCCCAAAATGTATGGGCGATACATTGAATGTATCGTCCAGTACATTGGCTAAAATGTATGGGAAATGTATGGGAAACCACCGATACAGTACATTCAATGTACCGTATCGGTGAGTTCCGATACCGATACGTATCGTCCGATACATATCGGTATCGGACGAAATTTTGATCAATGATTGCTTCATTATCAATCCGATATTGAGAAAATTTTGACTTCAATGAGTTAACTTTCCATTATGCATTCCTTTTGCATTCACTTCTATCTTTGCTAGCCCTTTGCCCTTTGGTCATTGATTCCTTTCCATTAGAGTCCCAATGGTGCAAATTTAAAAGATTGCTCTCCCCTTTTTTAGATTTGAGTTGAAAACCCTCTGTAGCTAGTAGAAGTGTGATCTTTTTGCCATCTTTTATGAAGGAATACATATTCTTCTTCCCGTTGTGCACCATATCCCTATTAACTTGCCATGGTCTTCCCAATAAAATATGGCACACACCCATAGGAACAACATCATACCATACATCTTGGTACTAATTTTCCAATTGAGAAATGGAGCACACATTGAGTGGTAACACAAATTTCTCACCCTTTCTTGGACCATTGAATCTCATATGGATTCGGCTGGCTCTTCTCATACAATTTCAATCTGTCAACCATCTTCCTGGAGATGATATTCTGTTCACTACCACTATCAGTGATTACCATGCATATCCGGCCTTTCAAAGTGCACTTAATATAGATAGTATTAGGTTGTAGCCACTTACTTTCGTCAACAAATTTCCAAAGTAGTGATCAGAACCTTTTCAATAACCAAATTCTCTTTGTTGGCATCAGCGTCTACCTTGATTTTTTCACTGTCCGCCTTGTAAGTCGACTCTTTTTCTTTAGCCTTGCCGCCGTGATCCTCTCCTAGGGCCGGGGTCACTTGTTTCTTAGGACATTCATAGGATCACCAAAGTATTTATTTTCCCTTTGCTTTGCTTGAGTTGTCCTCGATTGATCACTTCAACTTCTCCCTTGATTAGGGTTTGGTTGGTCTGTGTTCAAGATTGGGGCCTCTACAATGCCACGCTTAGGATTTGGATCTTGATTAATTATTTCTTCCGCCCTAAGTGCATGGCGACAATCATTGCTGACCCTCTATAAATCGTGCATTGCCATTTTTGGATTTGTAAGCGCAATCCATTGACATATCACCCAACCCATTGATCTGCTGTTTCATTCAACTCAGCTTGCGTCGTAAGTAGATGAAATTATTCCATGTATTCCATAACGCTCTTGTCTCGTTGCCGTAAATTTTAACAACAATGATGGAGGTCTTTAGTATAGCTAGCTGGATGAAATCTATGCGCGAGATATGTCTTCATCTTCTCCCACGTAGAGAATTTCTCTTTTCCATGTCGAAGACGATTCATTTGGACATCCTCCCACTAATCTACAACATACCCAGTTTTTTTTTTTTCCGCCATAAACTTCATCCTGCGATGATCCTATACCTCCTTTAATTTGAAGATATTCTCCACTTCACTCAACCACTTGATGAATCCTTCCGGATTCATCCTCCCATTGTATTCTGGCATTCTACTTTGATCTCATAATTGTTCCCTTGATTATAGTCACGATAACTTTTCCCTTCAAAGCTAAATCTGGTCGGAACTCTTGTTTGGTGACGGCGATGTCTTCCTTCATCCGTCTCACCCCATGTGTGATCACCTTTGGCCTCCGAGGTTACTTCTCGCTCATGCGTATGTACATCCAGCCTCCTTAATACTTCCTCCATCAGGTCTTCCCCCTATCTATATGTTGGTTCAACGTTGGAGCTCTTCTTAGAGCCATCTCAATCACTTTCCAAGAAAAACAACTGCTTTGATACCAAATAATGCAAACCTGCTGCCTGCAACACTTCTAGATCAATTAATCAGAAGAGGCAAGGCTTTGCCCGAATCGGTGTGCTGTGTTTTAACTCTGAGGAATCGGCTCCGCATTTATTCCTTCACTTTCAAGTTACGCATCAGATTTGGGGAGCTATCCTGAAGTTGTTTGACATGACGTGGGTGATCAGGCGGACATTAAGTTGGGTGATCAGGCGGGGGCATACTGGAGGGCTGCTCTTTTTGTGGTCTTGTGGGGCTTTTGGTTGGAGTGTAATGCGCGTATTTTTGCAAAATTTGCCACCCGATCGGGATGATGCTCAAGTTGATTGTCGATTTCATGTGTTCCTGGGTGGGATTGAACAAGGAGGGGGCATTAGCAGGTCCGGTGTATTTTGATCCTGGGTAGAGGCCTCGGGCCTGGTTTTTGCCTTCCCCCAATTGTCGCGGGTGAGGTTTTAGGGTCGTGTTTCTTGTTCTTTGGGTCTTGGGGTTGCTTTTGGCATTTTTCTTTTCCTTTGGTGGTTTCCACCAGTCTCTTGCTGGGTTTCCAGATCCTCGCTGGCCTTTTTATTATATTTGCTGTGCCTTTACCGATAAAAAAAAAAAAACACTTATAGATCAAGTAAAAACATAGGAAAATATAATAAGACTGATAAGCAGTTGATTTAATGAGATAAAAACCTACCTTGAATCACAGCTACTTTGTAAAATCAGTCTAACAGCAACGATAATAACCACAAATCAACTCAAAGATGTGAAAACACAGCTCCAATACGTCACAAGATCACTGCGATATCTGAATATGAACGACTATAGATATGAGTATTTAACAAGTAAAAACAGTAGGCAGCACCCTTTTTTATAACATCAATAGATAAATTAAATAGCAGCAGTAATGTTCACAACGTTTAGGGTTTGGAAACAGCAGCTGGAGCTAATCTCAAGAATAAAAAAGTAAAAAAACGTCTCGTCCTTTTTTGTAAAATAAACTCACTGCTTCTAGAAAGTAAAGTCTCCAGCAGCCCTTGAAACCATATAAAGAAACTTCCTAAAATTCCTAAGCTGGAGTCCTAGTCTAACTTGAACTCCAAGCAATTGAAATAGAAATAAATAATCTACTAACTAATCCCTATTTTGTAGGGGACTCAAGAAACCTGTGACTCACGTGATCATCGATTTAAATATAAATATAGAGCATCCAATGTTCTGTGATGTTCCCATTGAACAGCGAAGCTGGCTGAGAATTGTGCAGCTACTGTGTTACATGAACTTAAATGCACCCTCCACATGTTCTGGCGAAAGCTATCCTTCTAGGGATCTTTCTTATTTATGTCTGGATCAGGGCGGGAATCTATCTGTTTTGAACCAAGTGGATTGGGCTGGGTGAAAAGCCGCTAGTGTGTTTAATCTCTCCTTGTTCCAGGTCCCAGTGAAGCTGATCTGTCCCTGTGCTGTGCCTTGTTGTCGATGCCCCGGGATTTGAGATAGCTGGTTTCATTCTAGTGCCTGGAAATGATCTTCCAAAGCCTTTGTATGCTCCCCTTTGTGTGGATATATGGTATTGCAGAGTTTCTCACTTTGCTTCCTTAGTACTTCTTCTAGTTCCCCATTTGTCACTTATCTTGACACCAGCTGCACCTTCGACCATTAATAAAACATCTCGAGGAGGGTTTATGAAGAATCTTGACTGGATAGCTGCAGCTCAAAGGGTTTCCGGTAGGCTTTCTTCCTTAACAACAAGACTTGCCGCCCTGGAGGGTCCTCAAAATTTAAATTGATGTTGCACAGTATGAAAGAGTGAGTCTGGACAACAGAGGATGCCACGGATGGTGACCACATCTGTAGGTCAATGCAAGTTGCAAACTGCAGACGATATGTAATTTGTAATCTTACTGTTGGAGTTTTTTTATTGGACCTGGAATGAAATTGGAATATAAGAGAAAATTACCACTGCCCCAAACCAGCCAATAAAACTAGCAGTTCTCTTCCTTCTTAATCTCAAAAGGCTAACCTTTACTGCCGTACCAGTTGAATAGAAGTGTCTGATGATTATAATTTGCCTTACTGATAAAAAGGAAAAAGAAGGTTATAATTGCCCAGGTAAGTTATGAAGTGGATGCCCTCGCTTCTTCTATTAACAGGCCAAGATATCAATCCAATGCATAAAGGAGTTCTATTGTTATGCATGGTGGTGAAAGGTCATTTTTGTTAGGGACTTGGGTTCACCTATGGGCACCTTACTCGTGTCAGTATGAAACGTGGGCCTGGATTACTTGTACAGATTCATATCAAAGTTACAGGAGAATGTTCCTTGCAATTGAGTTCTGCTAAGCCATCTACCTCTTCAAAGTTACCTCTGGCATCTTAGTGTCCCTTTTGTAGCTCTACTAGCTATGAATAGTTTTTAAACTTTCAACTCATTATAGTTTGTATATGTTAAGACCTGCCATACTATATGATGTGGGATGTTGGGATACGAAAAAGGACAAGAAGATAAGAGTTTATGGGTTGAGATGCATATGTTAAGATGGATGTGTAGAGTAACAAGAAAGGATAAAATTAGGAACAATTACATGGAGGACATTTGAGAGTGACACCCATACAGGAAAAAAATTATGGAATGTCACTTGAGGTGGTTTGTCTATTGGAGGTCAACAGCAGACCATGCATGAAGGATTGGAACGCTACAAGAACAAGTGGTAGACGAGGAAGACCAGTGAAGACCTTGACAAAAGCAGTGCGAGGTGACATGAAGGATTGCTGGGTTATAGAGCGCCCAATGCTGATTAGAAACGGGTGTCGAGTGGAGAAAGAAGACTTGCAAAGCCGACTCCAAATAGATGGGATGAGGCTATGGTGATGATGAAGTATTGAACTCATTATAGTTTCTCTTAGAAACTTATTGCATTTTTATTGCTTCCTTATTTAATGTTCTTGGTAAAATTTTCATAACAATTTTCTAGCTGTCAAATTAAAACCCTTGGCAAACTTAAATTTACTATATTTATGATTTTCAAAGTCCTTAGTGGCCCCAAGGTTCTCCTTACTAACACATGCTTTAATAGAGTCAAAGCATTGTGGTCATTGCGGTAAAAAATATTGGACCATTCTTTGGTTCAACTGTTTGGTTTTGAGTCTCTAACTAGGTAACCTGTCCTTGCAACCTGAGCCATTCGAAGAAATGCATGATTTGGCTTTGGGCCTTTAAATGGGTATCTGCAACCTGAGCAATTTGGGGACATGCATGTTTTTCCTTCTTTTCAGCAGATGTTGCTGATGAAAGTGCCTTTACGCGTGGACTCCCATACCGTTGGGAGACAACTTGTCACCCGGCTTTAGGGGGATTTTCAATTTAAAAAAAGGAGGATGTGTGTGAGGAGTCTCCCAGCAGTGGAGACTCTCCATACCACTGGGACACTTTAAAAGAAGGAAGAGAGGTGTATGGGTGGTGGGAGAGTCCCCCACACCCCGTCTCTCCCCTTTTAAAAAAAAGGGACACGAGGCGTCAAAATGCCTCATGGGAATAAACGTGGCAATCTACGTTGGCTTGCGGTCATACCACGGTGATGTTCTTTTTGAATAAGGGAACTGAAGTAGCTAAGGAGACGCGCTAAGTGATTGTTTCCGGATCTCTAAGATTAATTGTGGAAACTTGCTCGACGGTTCCCAGAGGTTCTTTATCTGCTCTTGTTCCAATATAAAAGAATAGGGAGATTGACGAAGAAATGATAGAAAGATATTCAGTGACACTGAGGAGATAAATTTTTTAGAGTACTCTTACAGAAGTCAACTTTGCCACTAGAGCAAATGTGGCATCATAATATCAAGAGTCTGAGTAAATCCATGAGCAACAAGGCATGCTTTATAGCGCGTAACACTGCCATCAGGGTTATGCTTCACAGCAAAAACCCACTTACATCCAACAGTCTTTCGAAGCAGGAAGGGGAACCATGTCCCAAGTATGATTATGCTCAACAGCATTCATTTCCTTTGCCATAGTGGCTTTCCATGCAGGATAAGAAAGAGCTGCATGGCATTACGGGGTATGGTCAACCATGACAGTGTCAATAGCAGAAAGGAGAGCCCTGTAAGAAGGAGAGGCCACTTGATAGCACACGCACTTAACAGGAGGGTAAGGAGTAGTAAATGAACACACCCTCTTGCTATCAACTATAAATTTAGTGTGTGTGGGTTAGTGTCATTATATGTAAATGGGTATGCTAGTAATAGTGTGTGTGACAATATCATTGTAAAGGGGTATAAATCTAAATGAAAAATGGGTGTGAGCTCTCTCTGACTCAGAACCCAATTCTGAGTCAGAACCCAATTCTCTCTCTCTTCTTCTTCTCCTTTTCCTTTCCTCTTCTCTTCTAGCCCTAGCCCTAATTTTAACTGTTTAGTCATGTTACCATGCTTGATGTCTCTGGCCATTGTTAACAGGGAGTTTATTGTCCATCATTACTGTGTTTGATATTAAAAATATTTAGAATTTTTTTATGCACATTAATGCTTGTCATAGCAAGTCTGAATGTTGACTGGAAAAATCTAGCATTAATATCTCTAACATCAGGAACCTTAGCTAATTCTATTTCAACAGCCTGAAAAATCTGTGAAATTTGAGGATTTTTTTAGGCAGTTTCTGAAATAAGGAAGGTGTAATTCTGTGAGAAATTTGGTTAATTTGTCTTTATAAGATTTTAGGGATTTCATGGGTGTCCTTTTCACTTTCAAATCCAATGGAAAGGACTCCAAATAAATGGAAATGGTTCCCTTGCATATAATAACCAAAATCCCCTCGTGTCTAGACTGCCCTATCTTTCCTATAAGTAGTCATTGCGGAAGTGTTCTGCACTCATCCAAATTTGAATGCAAGCACAGTTGCATGTCTTAGTTCCTAGCTAGGGCGTTAAATCTAAAAACTAACACATGATTCTTGAGGTGTATTTGTAGTGCAACCCATTTTAATTTAGTTATATTTATAATGGGCTTAGAACTCTAGAATTGCGCACTAATCTTTTGTAGGATTGTATGATGAACACTTGCAGTTGCTATTATAGATCTTTATTTTATTACTCTAAACTTCGTGTCAAATTTTTATATTTTCTTGGCAATTGATCAAGCATGTCCCCCTCTAGATTGAAATACTAGATGACTTGACTTAATGGAGGCTGCACAAATGGTGGGAAATGCAAACAAATTGGAAACGGCAAACAAAAAAAATCAAAGTATCTTCCATCTTGACATGAGCCCAGAACTTCTTGATATAAGTCCCCAAATGGAGAGAACTATTACGAGTGGGTGAGACTTCTCTATTCATCATGTGACCAAATCCGCGGTCACTTAAGTGAAGAGATATCTCGCTCTTTCTTGCAAGAGACTCCCTCATAGTGACATCTCATAATTACATGATCGCGTGATAGAGATTAATATAGCATATTGTAACATATGAAATGTTATATTACATATTATAACACCTCAAGATGGTGCATAAAAGTCAATCATGCCGAATTTGTCAATTATAAAAGGCAGCTTTCCTTTACGAAAGCTTCTGTGAACATGTTTGCAAGTTGATCTTCTGACTCAGTGTACGGTGTGCTAATCTCTTTTCCTTCCTCGTACAAAGTTTTTGATCGTCACTGTCCTTCACCATGCAAAGACTTTCTTTAATACTCATTTATGTCAATAGAGTCCTGAGCCATATGCACTATGAATAATGACTCTGTACTCAGTTTTAATGCTAGACTGAAGAACTATGGTTTGTTTCTTGTTTCTCCATGTTACTAAATTGTCACTGGCAAGTGTATAATATCCAAAAGTAGAGTGTCTATCAATAGGACAACTTACCTAGTCATCATAAAAATAGGTCAAGATATGTAGATGTCCGTGAAGCCTTTTTTGATGACTCCACCCATTTTGCTATTAAGTTAAATTTAGGTTGAAAACACTGATGTGCAGAAGAGAAGAATTTTTTATTTGAAATTATTATTGGGCTATTTCCATCCTATAGTTAACAAAAAGCACGAAGGGGTGGATTTATATTGTATTATTATGTACAATGAAGTTATATATATGCGCGCACACATTTGAGAGTGGCACCTATAATGGAAAAAATACGGAATGCCACTTGAGATGGTTTAGACATGTCCATCGGATGCGAGAAACAGATCTTGTACGAAGGGTTGAGATACAAGCACAAGGAAGTAGGAGAAGAGGACCAATGAAGGATTGGAGGGAAGCAGTGGGAAGGGACACAAAGGATTTCAAAGTTACAGAGACCTTAGTGCTGGTTAGAAACAAGTGGAGAAATAGGACTCGCAAAGCCTACCCCAAATAGATGGGATAAGACTGTGATGATGATGAAGATATATACACACACACATACACATTAAGTATGACTCAACACCACTTTCTATTTGTGTTTCTTTATTGACAAAGCATATGAGAATTTTTTTATACGTTTGAGACAATGTTAACCTAATCCAGTCAGATATGGTTCAACCTTGGTGTAAAAAGTTATGGTATCATGTACCCAAAAATATGATGTGGGAATGGTATCGGATTGTATCAGGTCACTGCCAGTACATTACCTATATACAAGTATCTTGGTATCTTAGTTCTCTAAATTTTATTATAATTTTTTATGGGCTTGGGCCTGTAGCACAATGGAAGATTGACAATATTGCAATCTCAAGGTCGCTGGTTCAAGTCCAGCTTATCCATAAAATAAAAATAAAAATCATAGTATTGTTTTTATTTCACCAGTGTGCGAGCTCACGTTCTCTCTTTGTTCCATAGCCTTTTAATATAGATTTAAATTGCTGACCTGATATCTCTACTGCAGGTTGTAATGTTGATTCTTATTTTCATTTTTGCCGCTGTACACAGTGGTATGGCCACCCTTCGAGATCCAGGTGAAAAACTCATAGGAGAGCGTGCTTACCGTGTTCTTTTTGCAGGGATCTCACTTCCTTTGGCAGTCAGTACTATTGTGAGTTTCTTCCTCTATCAGCTTTAATTGTTCGTTCTTATAGCTCTCACAAAAGTGTTACAAGTATTTTAGTGTAACTTTATACTGACTGCTTGCAGTCACAAAATTCGCGAATTCTAGGTTCTGTAAATTAATCCCGAATTATTCTCTATTTGTTTAAAAATTTGCAAATAAATGACGAATAATTTCCGATTTTTGAATAAATAATTATTTTTAATGTTTTCATTTTTTAATCTTTTTAATTCCTATTTTTTATTTTTCTCTGAATATTTCCCTGGACTTACCAAATTTTGCCGGATTTTTATGAATTTTAACATTTCCGAACCCCGACTTGCTGACTATTTGCTTGTTGGCCCAGCGTAAATTATTACAGCTGCTCAATTTAGAAGGAAGAAGAGTGCGGAGAAATTTAGGAAAATGTTACATTGTGTTGAGAGACACACTAATACCTTATATATTAAACTCAATATACATAAATTGCAAGTGCACCTTACATGGTAAAGCTAAACTACAACCTTGTATAACATGCAAGGTAAAATAATAATGTAAAAAAGACGCATCTTTCATAAAGAAAGAGCACCGAAACTCACCCCTCAAGTTGGAGCAGATGTCAATCATGCTCAATCTGGCAATCATTCATATAGCTTGATGGGAGCAACATCCTTGGTGAAGATATCCGCCAACTGGTGTGAAGTGTGAAGCTTTGTTGTAGAGATAATGTTATTAAGGATCTTTTCATGCGTAAAGTGAATGTCAACTTCAATATGTTTGGTGTGCTCATGATGAATCAAGTTCGAAGCAATGTCTCATTATCACTATACAGAGTCTAGGTAACGTAGGAGGGAATCCTGGCTCATAGAGAAAGGTAAACACAAGTTTCAAAAGCCATTGCACGATTCTCACACTAAATGCTCGATTTGGAGACAACCGCCTATTTCATAATCTTCCAAGTGACCAAATAACTCTCAAGAAGGGGTAGTAGCCGAAAGTAGAGTAGCGATCAACAAGGAATCCAACATCATCAGCTTTGGACTATCGAAAATATCTAAAGGACCATTGTGAGAGTACATAAGGCCTCGACTAGGGCTCGATTTTGAGGTAACACATGATACAATAAATGGTATTAACATAAGGAGCCCCTGGAAAGTGCGTAAACTAGTTAACAACATTAATTAGATAAGTAAGGTATGGACAGGTAATGGTCATGTGGCTAAGCCGTCAAACAAATCGTTGCCTTTTGTTACGGTCAGGAGACACCCCAAGCATATTGGTGTCACCAAGCAAATCGAGTGCATATTTTCAAGGTGAGATGAAGATACCCGAGTAGAGAGGGTAACCTTAATTCCCAAAAATACATTCGAAACCCTAAATCATTGATGTCAAATGCTTGACTAAGATCTTGATTAAAGCTAGCATAATGGTAAAGCAATCCCCGGTCACAATTGTTTCAGTCACATAGACAAGGAGAATGGTACGACCAATTGGACTGGATTTGATCCAAGTGAAATCGACGAAGTCCCATATTGATGAGAACACTGCTGAAACACTGAAAACAAACACACGGGGAGTGCTTGAGGCCATAGATTTGCTTTATGGAGCTTATAGACCATTCTAGAGAGTCATAGATTTCCTCTTAAAAGCAAGCACTTGTAGACAACAATAGAGAAATAAAGCTTGTGAGAAAATTCGGTCAAAAAGACGAATGTGAGAAATGAAGCACCAAGTGTGTTCCTTTCTGACCCAAGTCTAGAACAGAACCTTGTGAGAAATAAAGCCTAAGGCTGTGTTTGACTACCAAGTTTTCCCAGGAAACTGTGAACAGTAGTCAGAAACTGGGCAGAAGCACCCATTTTGGAGCTTTGCATGCGTTCGGCAAAAAACGTGTGACCCACACAAAAAGCAGCCGTTTATAACTTTTGTTGTGTTTTGCATTTCCTAGCAAAATGGCCAGGAATACTTGGAAAGTGAGTGGGTGTGCAGTATACTGCTTACTGTTAAATGCACTCTATAAAAACGTTTGTGCCTATCCCTCCAACAGCTATTAAACATGAAAACGAAGCTCTCTCTCTAATGGTGGTTTGGGGGCCATCAACAATATGGGACGGTGTGCTAGAACACTTCTGCTAGCTGCCATTAAAGAGGCACTTCTCTCCCATCTTCGACATTAATGACGACTTAGGGATGGTGGTGGAGTTGTAGAGGTGGTGCAAGCACGAGGAGTCGAGGATGTTGACGATTGTGGGTTGCGAGAGTCGCCGTGGAGAGAGTTAAAGCTGATGGAAGACATATATATATATATATATATATATATATATATATATATATATATATATAGAGAGAGAGAGAGAGAGAGAGAGAGAGAGAGAGAGAGAGGAGAGAGAGGAGAGAGGTTTCGGCCCTTTAACACAATGAGCTCAAGGCCACCATTAATGGCTGCCGTGGAGCTTCTAAAATAAAGAGAGAGAAAAGGACATTGAAAGAAGAAGATGAGAGATATAGAGTGGCTGGTGTGGTGCCACTTGTGCATATAAATGGAGATGGAGAGTGAAGAAAAAGATGAATAAGGAGTTGTAGGTAGATGGGTGGGCTTACCATGTAGAGAGAGAGCGAGGAGAAGAGAGAGAAAGAGGAGAGAGAGAGAGAGGAGAGAGAGAGAGGTGTGGGGAACAAGGAGGCTTGGCCCCATTTATAGGGATTGGCCCCATTTATAGCGAGGGGACGTGGTGCTTGGAGGGGATTGGGTGAGGGGTGACGCAACACCCACGTGTCATCCAAATTTTGTTCATTTAAAATTTTTTAAGAGGAAAAGATTAGGTGTATGGAGGGCCATTTTGGCTTACAAAATAGGCGGGTCAGGACGGGTTTTGTGTTGAACGAGATGGGTTATCGCAACTAGCCCATAGGGCTCAACTTCTATTTGGGCTAGGTCAGGCCGACTCATGCATATCTCGACCTTATCGACCTTAGACTATAACAAACCCATTACGGGTCGAGCCGGGCTTAAGCTTGACCTTTGAGACCCCTATCGTTCACAATGCTTTCACCATTGTGTATGCCTTGTACTGGTTTATCCATCTGTTACCGAAATTCCCGTTTCATGTTTTTCGTAAAGTGAAATGTGGGGTGTATAGGCACTATTGACATTCGGGTACTATAGCTGTACGAATCAATTTTGGACAATTACACCGACGGAAGTGTTCAATTGCCCATGGATCGTGCATCCACTAAAAATGACTTCGAATATATACGGCACGGTATCCGATGCACTACGGTCATTCGATGTCCCTAAACTGGACCGATTTTGTGATTTTCTGGAAAAATTACAAGAACACATGAAATCCTTCGTTTCTGGGAAAAGTCAAGAATCGGAGCATTTATGAGGCCTAAAAGAACACACCTGGGGAAAGCTAGGAATCGGAGTTGGCCAGGAATCTACAGGAAGCTGACTTGTTAGGAATCAGAGCTTTTCTGGGAAAACTGGGGAAACACCCGAACAAGGCCAAAGGGAATGTTCCTTTCTGACCCAATTCTAGAACAGAAGCCAACACTTGTTGACAACAATAGAGCAGACCCACGCATAATTAAGTTTTGCAATATAAGAAGATGTATTACTGTAGGCAGCACCATAAGTTTGAGTAAACTCTGTGACAACCAATCATGCCGTATATTGCTCAACTCTAACATCTACCAGATGTTTAATTGTAAGTACCCCTTTATAGACAGTCAATTTATTTGGAGGGAGAGGAAAAACACACCCAAGTATCAGTTTTTTTTAAAGGGGAGCCATTTCGGCTTCCATGGTGGCTTTCCACTTAGGGTGTTGCATGATGACAAGTACAGTAGAGGAAAGCCAACAGAGGAGCTCCCAACAAGATAAAGAGGAGATAGAGCTTGGTAAGAAACATATTGGGCACTAGAATGAAAAGTAGTGCAACTACGTTTCCCTTTGCATATGACAATAGGCAACTCAGGGGGATCAAATGAAGTAGGAATAGAGAGGGATCAACTTTACTTGAGGAGGATTCAATACCTAAAGGCAAGCTAGATGATGGTAGTGGGGTGGAGAGATGTCCTTGTAGCTTTTGCGGCAAATGTATGTGATGTTTAGGGGTCTGAGGTGAGGCACAAGAGGTGGAATTGGAACAACAGTGTAGGAGGTGAAACGTGCAGAATAAGAGGTGCAAGAGGCGGCTCAGGAGGGAGCTAAAAATTGATGGCCTTGGCAGAATCGGGACACTAAGAGGCGTAGTTGAGGATTTGAAAAATAAGGAACATTCTCGGAAAAGGTAATATCTATAGAGAAATAAAGCATATCTATAGAGAAATAAAGCCTGTGAGAAAATTGGGTCAAGACAACGATATCCTTGTTACTGTACAAAAATGCATTGAAGGGGTGCGCCATCGACCGTACACAAAAGTTTTTTGTATGAAGTTTTGGATAGGAACCAAATCATTAATTGGGTAGGAACCAAATTATGAACAATGCACACAAATGTTTTGGATCAACATATAAAAAGGGTGCTGAAATTTTAGTATGTGACAGGAGACCGTCCAAATTTTTTGAGGGCAGGCGATTTATGAGTAAACATGCAATCAAAACTGCTATGAGCCAATATGATTTTGGTACATTCATATCCTTGAGCAAGGAAGGGGTGACTCTAAAAGGTTCCTGTTCTTCCAATCAATGACTCCATTTTATTGTGGAATATAGGGACAAGATCACAAGATAGCTGGTGTTCAATGCCATCTCCTTTAAGATAGTGTGTGAGTGAGTGAAAGATATTTACCTCCATTATTGTTTGAGAGCACGATTCTTTCACATAAATTTGGTTTGGATCATTTTATGGAGGCCAGTAAAAACTTGAGGCCCTTTCATCCTAGATTTCAGTAGTTACATCCAAGTAGGCATGGTAATGATCGTCAATAAAATGTAATGAAGTAAGGATGGTCATCAATAGCCGAAACATGTGGGGCCTTGCACATCTGAGTGAATAATAGAAAATACAGTCTTTTTTTGTGCGTCCTGAATGGATAAGAGTTCTGAACATGTTTGGATATTTGACATACATCACAGTTGAACTTCATTTTACTTGAAAAAGATCAACCTTGGGAAATATACAACCTAGAGTTTGCAAATTAACATGGCCCAATCAAGCATGCCACAGGTTTAGTATGAAGGGTAAAACATTATGCAACAGTTCCACTTTTTAGTCAAGGTATTGACAGTCATGAGATCAGTAGCAAGATTAGGAGATGAAGAACCTGTGTAAGCTCAAGAGATGGTGACATCATCGGTCAAAATCTCAGACGATACCGAAACGTATCGGTATCGCTGGCCATCGGTGCATGATACATTGGGTATGTATCAGCCATACATACTGAATATATATATATATATATATCAACATTTCCATTATATCGCCGATACGTATCCTCTCAGTTTTAATGGAGGACGATATGATACGTATCCTCTCAGTTTTGATCCATGGGTGACATTTCCAACACTGTGATGGGCATCATCCAAATGAAAACTAGTAACAGTGGTGGAAGGTAACAGTGAAGAAAACAGGAAGCATTACCAGCTAATATGATCGGAGGCACCAAATCGTTGATCCAAGTGGGAGTAGGAGATGATGAAGATGTACAGAAGACAGAGGCAAATATACCTGATGTCTCTACAGATGTGTTCTGAGAGAAAAGCTAGATCAGCCGTATCGATGGATTCGCAATTTTTTTTTTTACAGTGGTATCCAGTTGCAGATGATCACCTAGGTCAGCTATGCAGATAATATCATCAACTTTGATTTGCAACTCAGTCTCCTGAAGTGGATACTTTCTGTGATGCCGTGACTTTCCGCAGCAATACTATCCATCAGTGTCAGGTATGAGAGATTAATACTCATCACAGAGTAGCAGCAGTTTACTAATACTTTTAGGTACATGGTCACCATTTTCTTGTGTATCTTCAGATTAACAGTAAAATTATGTTTTGCAGCCACAGGGAAGCCACTCACAACCACAAATAATCAGTCATCTCTGTATATGGTCACAGTTCCTCTAGTATTTTCGGCATAAAATTGTCAGATCTTAGCAGACCCACACGAGACCACAACCAATGGATCCGGAACAAACAAAAAGAATCCTCCCACAGTTGTATTTCAATCAGCAAGTTGTCTAGTAAAAGCACAAATTGATCCACACACTAAAATCATTGTTGTTTTTTGTGGGGAAATTGAACATTCTCTCAGAAAACTTTGTAAGTGTTGATGAATGAGAAATATTTGATAAATCTTGATAAATCAAGCTCCCTTAGAAACTATTTCCTTCCTCCAAACTTGACATTGCTGATGTCAGCCCTTGGCTTGTTGACGTTTGCCAATTCCCATCCCATGGCAAGCGCTCGATTCACGTGTAGTCTCTAATACGAACTTGAGATTTATATGTGAAGATTTTTCAGAGAGAGAGAGAGAGAGAGAGAGAGAGAGAGTGAGGGAGGGAGCTAATCTATGACTGCTACACAAAAATTAGGGTAAAGCTAATCTATAACCGTTAATGTACAAGGTAAACCAATAATGTGAAAAAGATACATCTGCCCTGGAGAAAGAGCACCAATATTTCTCAATTTAGGTTCTCAAAGCTTGGTAACAACTCAGCCAACTACTTATCAAAAACGCGAAAACTTGATCTTTGAAGGTCAGCCAGGTCAACTATACTTGAAGACTTGAAAAATACTCGACTAAAAAAATATTTTTTGAAAAACATTTAGTAACATTCTTTTACATGAGTTAACTTGGTCGAGTACTTGAAACTTGACCGAGTTACTCAATAGTCGAGACACTCGAAAAAAACTTGATTTTTCGAGTTTCCCTTCGAGTGTACTCGAAACCTAGTTGAGTCGACTAGGGCGAGTTTTGAGGTACTCGACCGAGATTTAAAACAGTGCTTTAACGATTCAAGGTCGTGGTTTCAGGTGTATTTCATTAATCATCGATACGATGGGATTCAGTTGTGGGAAGTCCAAAGCGTCCCTGGAGTCCATCAACTTGTGTGGATCTCGTCCTTCATCTCCTTCCTTTTCCTCTACCCATCAACCTTTAATCTGTTAGAGGTAGCTGCAGTAGATAAGCCGAAAATGCATTTGTGGGAAACCGGAATCATGAGAATAACCAGGCACCCACAGGTATGTCATTGTCCATTAAAGACTTGGGTAAAAGGATATTGCATATTGTGTGTTTGAGACTGAATCCTATGACTGCTTTACGCAGATGTTGCCATGAAAGGCACCCATCTAAGCCACGTGGCATACATCTCTGATAACTGAAAATGTTTCTTGTGGATGGCCATCACTTGTATGACACTCCAGCCCAAAAATCACACATACCATAGGATTTGAACTATCTGATCAGAGCACTTTAATATCGACAGTAAAAAAAATGCTCACAGCTGCTCATATTAGAGTGCATAGATCAGATGGTTCAAATCTCCCAGTGAGCATGATTTTGGGGCCCATGGTAGCTTCTGATATGAGCTATGATTTTGATGACTTGGATTGCTCCAAAGATGTCCCATATGGCCTAAAATGGGTGCTGCTCATGGTTTTCTATCTCTAAATGCTTCTAAAAAAGCCGTTACTCCTGTATGTACGGAGGGCTGGGAGGGGTGGACGGGATATTGACCCACACTACTATTTTTTAAACACAAAGTCACAAAGTGGCCGTTCTCCGCACTTGAACCCGCGTCTTCATGTTTGACCGCCTAAGCATTTTCCATAGCTCATTATTCCTGTGTTTTCTTTTA
Organism: Chloranthus sessilifolius; assembly: GCA_021018995.1. NCBI lineage: Eukaryota > Viridiplantae > Streptophyta > Magnoliopsida > Chloranthales > Chloranthaceae > Chloranthus > Chloranthus sessilifolius. The sequence continues at coordinate 22,123,465 of CM037590.1, forward strand.
GTTTCTTTAATTTTTGGTAGTTCGATGTGGGTTTTGCACTTCTATGCAGATGGTGGGGCAGGTGATTTGGTGCTTGGCTCACATGCTTTGGGTAGGAAACTCAGTAATGGTGGCAGCCTCTTTCGGCTTGATCGGACACCATCTATTTGGTGTTTGGAACGGTGACCGGAGGTTGGCATCACGTCATGGTGAAGCTTTTGATCTTGTGAAGAGCCGCACCAGCATTGTTCCTTTTGCCGCAATTCTTGATGGCCGTCAGAAATTGCCGAAGGATTATTATAAAGAATTTATTCGATTACCATATTTGACGATAACAATGTTGACATTAGGTGCATATTTGGCACACCCGCTCATGCAGGCAGCAAGTTTCCGACTTCACTGGTAAGTTTTGAAGGCTCGTAACTTTGAATTATCAGCATATAGTGTCATATACATATCTTTTGATGTACATTATCCAGGAGAAAAATGAAAAAATTTCAATGTACAGTGAAGATGTGGACTTGTCTCCATTCGGAAATCGTTTCTATTAATGAAAAATGCAAAGAAATTATCTCATATATGATAGATGCTACTATGTGCCTGCTTATTTTACCAACATCTCTATGCATTGGAAGTATGGCAAGAAAACCGTTTTCTTTTATGTTCTGTAGTAGCTTCAGTTTAGGGATTTATGAAGTAGAAAAGAAGAAACATAACAGTAAACAGTTCTGCTGAAAAAGGCGAACTGCTGAGGAGATCTATGCTGGATCAACAAAGGCTGATACCGATTGGGTCGGAGCAAGATATCGTGTTGCTAATTCCACAGGGGCTAGGGCTTGTTCGAACATTATATCTGCCCTCTGTATGTGCCGAAACATGACATCTCAGGCACATGTTTTTTTTTTTTTTTTGATAACCTGGGTATTCGGGCCTCTTAGAGCACCTGCCTAATCCTAGGGGCACATGCACACTGCAAGTTCAGCACATGTTGGCATAGGATATAAATCCCTAGGATGGCCTCAAGGTGGGGAGGGTATTCGAACTCAGGTCTCTTTCTTTGGGAAGCAAGTATCTGGCCAGCTCGCCTAACCCCTTAAGGTTCATCTCAGCCACATGTTGGTAGCTCCATTAACAAAACAAGATCGGTCTCCATAATAATGCCAAAGGAATTGGTCCTGACCACAAATTGCTGCAGAGGCATCTAAGTTAACCTTCGTAGAAATTGTATTGTTTGGTTCATCAAAGCTTATCTGCCAGAGTAAATATCCAAGAAGCCCATTTCTTGAAGTCAGTCCAATCTTCTCCTTCGCCGCATTCAGGCTGTCACAGTAGACCCACAAATCTCCGGCATGGACATACAGACATTGTGTGGCTATCATATACAGAAAATTCATCAGTCTTCCTCAGAACTATTCGATCTCAAAGTAAGCCATCAGACCAGTCTGGTTGCTCTGCAGCTGTCAATGCAGGAGCATCAACAGCTGTAGCTCCCATCATCACCAAGGGGGTAATTGGGTCCGTCGACACTGTTTGCAATGGCATCAAGCGGGTAATCAAGGCCATTCGTGGGGCCGGTCAAACAGGCGGTTTGAGAAGTAGACTGTTGTAATGTTTAGAAGCTGCATCGAATTGTGTGCTTCACCTATGGCGACCCGTCATTCTGAGAGCAGACAGCCAAGGTTGCTCATGTCAGATTTTGAGGCAGGGAAATGCCATCCCAAGTCTGAGCCATCAAATGCGTAGGTCTTGGCCAACGCTATCGCAGAAATGATGAAAACCACTCTCTGTGTCATGTTATCTGCCTGAAGGAGGAGGAAGAGTTTGATCAGGTCGCTGGAGATGGAAAGGAGAGTCTTTAGAAAGGGGTTGTTAGCCTTCAATTTGGGCAGAAAGCGTCCAGTAGGGAGAATTGGCGGGAAGAGCATTGAAAGTGTTGTCATCGAGAGCAATTGGATAGTAGTTGAGGTGGGTGTAGAGGGAGAGGGAGGTGTTGATCTGGAGAGTGGTGAGTTTCCATTTGGAGTGCGAGAGCCAACGGCTCTTACTCCGACTGTGGTGGTGGCGCTGGTGGTGCATTGCTTGGAATATGAAGCTGTTTCTGCTGTTACTTAACAGGTCCTTAATGGGTGATGGAGAGTGATAGTAAGAGAGGAAGACTATAGGGGAGCATTTTGGGAATATGGGTTTATGGGAATCGCGGGAGAGAAGCTGGGCATTGTTTGGGTATTTCTGTTTCGCACCTACTCAATTACTGAGGGGGTGTACACTGTAAGCCCATTAACTGCATTGAATCAGATGATGGAGATCGATTTTCAACCCAACCTTCCACACGATTGATTCTGACACCATGGGCGTACCATCAGACGGTCAAATTTGTATTCCATGTGGCGTAGATCCCAAAAAATTATCGGAAAAAAATTCTCATGGTACGCCATGCTTACGGTAACTTTGGAGATGTGTGTCACATGGAATCGATATTTGTCTGTTTGATAAGTTAGACATGATCTCAAGATCCACTGTCCGAGAAATTGGGACGAAAACGTTCTTCATCATCTGAGTCAAAGCAGTCAATCTTATCAGTTGCGAAGATCGAATCTACAGTTGCAGAAAGCCCTACTCTTTTGTAAACGTGGCACAGGGATCAATCGGGTTGATTGGATTCAGTCCTAATATGACATAAAAAACCATCTCTATCTCGAGATAAAAGATTACGAACACAAACAATTGAGCGGCTAAAAAGCGCCTAAACAACCATTGTACCATGTTTTTTTAGTACTGAAATAACCATAGCTCTACAAATCGGTGAGTCATCGAGTAAGTCGGCTGAGTTACTCGATCCACCGGGATCTTGAATTGAGCCGAGTCACATCTAGATTTCGCTAGGATTATGCCATCAGGGTCATAAACTATATATATATATATATAGAGGATCAAATTGAAAAAAAAGGATTAATGGCTCATGACAGGCATTTAAACACTATTAGATTTTGACTTTTTATCTCACACCTTTAAACTTTAAAACTGTAAGGTATCTTATCTCATCTGGTATACATTTATGATCAGCCTCCCCCTAGCGGAATGTTCAAAATTAACCTGGTTGGTTCTTAGCATCGGAAAGAAGGAAAGTTGAGATAGGGGTTATAATCCGAGATCACAGGGCTAAATGAAAGTTGAAATAGGGGTTATAATCCGAGATCACAGGAGTCAAATGATAGCTGCTCTAGCAAACTCAAATTCAGGCGAATTAAATTCAAACTACTGTAAAGCTTTGACTACGTTGGAACAGTAGTTTTGCTGCACAACAAGGAATTAGAGATATAGTTTTAAAAGGTAACTTTGCCTACGTCATGAATGCCATTACAAGTGATGAGGATGATTTATCGAAAATCAGCATGTTCATCAGACACATTAAAGAAATTCTCCTTAACTTTTCTCAGTCAACTACTCCAAAAGTAGCAGAGAAGCAAACAAAGTTACAAATAATCTTGCAAAATATGGCACTATTGTCCCTAATGTTATTGCTTCGATGGAAGATATCCCTTATTGCATTGAGGATATTGTAATTTCTGAATTTATTGAATGAAACTCTAGCTTTATTTTCAAAAAAATAAAACATGGTGTTTGAATAATCAATTAAACTGCGATTTATCTTATTCTATGTGGCGCACATCTGTAATCAATCTAAATCATCTAAGTGGCAATCTATTATTGGAGCATGTCTCAATCAAAAGAAAGATGCTTATAAGAGGATATGAACCATCAATGAACTTTAATATTGGCTAGTAGAAATGAAAACAATGGTTGATATTATAGTCCATAGATTAAATGATTTAAATCTCCTTACAACACTATTTTTGGTCATATTGCACTTCAATTTATGATTTATTGCTTTAACAGAATGGATCACACACATCTTAAATTGTTGATGGTGTAAGAACGTTTAGATACCAATTTGGTATTTAAATGATCGTGAGGAGAGCCAGGCCCTAAAAATAGTCTCTTTTATACGGTTAATAATTTTGATTTTGAACCAGTGATGCTCTTGAAAAAAATAGAGTTCGTCTACAACACGTGTCTACCTGTCATAGGTGATAAAGTATATGTGACTACTTGATGTGCACGGACTTTTGTGCATTAGAAGTTTATGCCGTCACATTGTCATAAAGATAGAATATGAATTATCAGTCATTGCTGGAAATTGGTCGTAAACTAATTCCAAATAAAAATAAAAATATTAAACTATTGATTTTGCCAACATACTTTGATTACCTTCCATCTTTTTTAATAGAATGTTTTTATATTTTTATAAAAATTGTTTTTAAAAAAAAATTGATTAAATTACCAACTTAGAGCTCAGAGTCTTCTAGTTAACTTGATACAGCTGACTTTCGAGTCAAAGTCTAATTTTCGGATTTTCAAATCATGGAAATAATTTTTCCATTAATGAATCGATCACAAAGTTTTCTGTTCAGGTTGGGCATCTAATTCCAACTCAACACTAATCCACGGGTGTAACTATCGAGAAATCTGAAGATACCGGCATGTCCGTGCAATCACTCTCTCCCAGGCATTGATACTCGTGCGCGCTGCCTACTGATAAATTTCCCGTATCTCTTAAAATATTAATATAACCTACTCTCCTCTAAATCTGTAGATTCGAATTTTCTTATCTTTTAAGGGTGAAAGATCGCCAGTCGCTCAGTTATTATGATAGATGGGCGGAGGACGATAAGGCTGGGTTTGGCCTCTCCGCTAGCCTCTCAAATCATAGTTAACCTACTTTAACAAGTTCCCATTCTCATTTAGAACTCTATGCCAAGTAGGATTTAAGGATTAAAATTTCAGCCGAAATGACCGAAAATTTGGCTGAAATTATCGGTTTCAATCCCCACCGAAAAATTAATTTGGACTGAAATATCAGTCATTTTTATATGAGACCCAAAATTTTGGTTTCAGTCCCCTCTGAAATCGAAATGATACCCAAAATTTTGATCCTTGATAGGATTTACCTACTCTATAGTCAGACAAAGAGTGAGTAGCGAGGAGGAGAGAAGCAAAGAGAATGGGAACCTGTTAAAGTAAATGACCTCTGTTATAATAGGGCCTGACAGAGAGTTATGCTAAATACAACCTAACTCTCTACGAGTACTGATATAAGATGTGGTTAATCAATACCGTAAAATGGTATGATCATATACCAAAATTCTCAATTTGAGAGATTTGAACCATCCTATCTAGAAAGCCTTACCGAGTGTTTGCTCTCTTATGTATGCGTAGATACCAAAATTTCTAATTTTTTAAAAGAAAACACTCGTGTTTTTAATAAATCGTAAGAAACATGTTTAAAATGTATTTTTTTCAATAATACTTATATTTTATAAAATCATAATTTTTTTTGCGTTTCAACACTTTGATTTTATCATTTTTGTCAAAAAATATTTATTTTTAAATATTTTCTCAAATGGTTCCCCATTAATTTTCAAATTTACTGATTTTTTCACATTTTTTTCATTTTCTTTGCCTTGGGCTGTGAGGGTGGACATGAAACAAACTTAACCTTTGAATCTTTTCCATAAAAGTGACTGTTGTACAAGGATGCAAGTTCAGTGTACCGAGCTGAACCCGAAATTTTCGGTGTTCAGTTCGGTATGCCCCAAACCGAAGCCGAACCGAAACCCATTCGATTCGGTTCGGTTCATTTATATATATATATATATTCTGAAACCGAAACTGAAACCAATTTGGTTAAGTGCAGATAAAATACCTATTTTTTTATTTTTTTAATATATTTTTTTAAAATTTTTTTTTTCAATTTTTTTGGTTTACTCAACCTATCCCCTCAAATTTCAGTTTCAAGCCACCCAAATCGAAACGGAACCGAATTGGGGTTTGGCTTGATTTATGTTGGTTTTCAGTGCGATTCGGTCTAAATCGGGACCCTCGGTTTCTAGATCGATTTTGGTGTTCATTTCAAAGCTTGCATCCCTACTGCTATATGGATTTAACTCTCTATCACACCAAGCAATGACTGATTGTCAATTAAATAATTTAAATTAATTATAAATGTAAACTAAACCATGCTTTAATGATAGAAGATCAAAAATTATAATTTAATAATTGTCGTATACCATTTTGGTGTTTAGGCAATAGTGAGAGCCGTTGTTACATTTTGTTAAACACAGTTCGGCTGAAATGATCTAATATATGGGCTGATATTTGGCCCATATCAAATTGGGTCGTATATCGGTTCAGATGGGGCTATTCCGATTTTCCGACACATATGGACCGATATTTAGTACCATGGGTACACATTAGACGATTTAAAATTTTAAATCTGTGACGAAGTGTATATATTTTGTCCACTTCAGTTCAAGTGTGAGCTATCACTTTCAGGATCTCTCACGTCGTACACCGTCCGTTGATAAACGGTGTAAGATCATATGATCACCAAAACGGTCAGGAGAGCTGCTTCGCTAATAGAAAAATAAAAATATTTGCTTTCCTTTTCTCTCTTTATTCTATTAACTTTTCCTTTATCCTTTTTCTTTTTTTGTGCCTTCGCTCGTCTCCCTTCCGAGCTTAGCTCCAGGCGCTCCATGGTTTCGGTGGTGGGTGCGGCTCAAGCTGCAGCATTAGCAACGGCTGTGGTTGTGGCTATTACAGGGTGGTCGGTAAGCGGGGCGAGTTGGTGCACAGCTCGGAGCCACGTGAGCGACCAGGCACTGCAGACGGCGCTCGACTACGCCTGTGGAGCGGGTGCTGACTGCGCGCCGATCCAGTCGCAAGGACTCTGCTACCTTCCGAATACGCTGCAAGCCCACGCCTCTTATGCCTTCAACAGCTATTATCAGAGAAGAGCCATGATGCCTGGCTCCTGCGATTTCTCCGGCACCGCTACCGTTGCTATGACCGACCCGAGTATGGAGAACCACACCCTCTCTGCTTTACTTATTTATTTCTTTCCTCATGATTTAGTGTTTTTTTTTTCCTTGGGCTTGGTTTGGCATGGACTGTACTATTTGATTTTTATTTTTTTTTGGTTAGGTTATGGATCTTGCACATATCCTTCTTCTGCAAGGTTTGTTCTTCGTCTTATTTTCATTTTTTGTTATTATTATTTTATTTTAGTTTAGCTTTTTAGTTTTTGGGTTATGAGCAGGATTCATTTGAATGTTTTTGAATTTTTTTTTTACACTTTCTGAACTATGAATACAATAATTTTTTTGAATTTGTCTACAATGAGCTCATAGCTCATTACAGGCAATGGGCTGAGTTTTGTCAGCTGTAAGTTAGTAGTGGACCACTGGACCTTAAGATTCGAGATACCAGAGAGCATATAAATCCGTGTTTGTATCAATGACTACAAAGCTGCATGGCTGAAGGCTGAAAAGAGATTAGTTCATTGTCTAGATGAGTCTACTGTGCAGTTGGCTCAAGTAGACAAATTCAATTTTTTAAATCTCAAAAGAAAAGAGTAAAATATTTAGTGGGGCACGAGGAGAAAAAGTGTGGTTTAGAGTTGTTTCATGTCTTAGAAATGCGGCACCTAATCGGGCCCTGTTTGGGGTGGCTCCAGATTTTGGCTTCCACTCAATTCCAAAAAGCTTAAAGTTGTAAGCTGGTTTTAGTGCTTCCAGCTTTTGGCCATTTTCAGTATTAAACGGTGTTTGCCCAAGGTCGTTTTGGCTGAAATCAGCGCGGGAAGCTGTACTAATTATCAAACAACTTCTAAGCCGGCGGTGCCGCTTTTTCGCCCTCAAGCTAGGAGCAGGTCTCGCCACCGCTCCCGTCTCCACTCAGCAAAGGGTGATGTGCGTAAGAGCAGTCAAATGCCTTAAAAATGAACAGTTAGAACAAGTTACACTATAACTGTTTATATTTAGAGCCTTTGATCTTTAAGGAATTTAGTGTCAAGTGAAAACAACATCCGCTTCAAAAGATTGATACAATATAAGATCTCTGTCATATGATTCAATACAGTCAACTGATAATTTTGACTTCATTGAATTATATGATAAGATCGTTTATTATGTCATTCTCTTGTTGCAAAGATCTTTAGATAATGATCTTCAATAATGGTGGCATAGATGGTGTTTTCAAATGGACATTTGAATACTAAAATGGTGTTTACATGATCTTTCACCATTAAAATCACTTTTTAAATCTAACTCCATTGATATGTGAGTTACCATTATGACATGCGAGGCACATCTGTGATGGTGTACAATTATTTATGGGTACCTTTGTTTGGCACCCACACTATCTGAAAGATCCTATGTTGGAGACCCCTTAAAATCTATTGATTGGGTCCGATCAGACGATAGAGATCTTGTTTCACCCTAATCTTTCACACAATGGATCTAGAGACTATGTTGCACCTATAATAACGTAAATTTTTGGTTTCACGTGAAAACTGACAGTATGATAGTCTGAGATGGTCTCAAGATCCCTTGTGTGTGGAAGATGGGGTGAAACACAATCTCCATCATTTGATCCAAACCGATCAATGGGTTTTAATGAGTCGTTGGTCCTTTTCTAAAGCCATGCACACACACCAACGTCTTGTGTGCAACTAATGGCTCCCTGGATAAAATCTTGACCGTCACATCATCTAGATTATGAATAAATATGCTCAGCAGTAAGCGGCTGAGTTTACCTATTTAGGAGAAAGGTTCAGGTGAGGGTCTAGTACGAGGAAACAAGTTGTATAAACCCTATATGTTGATTGATAGCTGATGTCTGCAGCGCTGCCGGGGGGACAACGCCTGCGGCACCGACGGTCGTCTCGAACAATCCGACGGTCAATTTTCCACCTCCAATTTCAAGTGGTAATGGTGGTTTTGGCCCTGTAGTACCCAATACAGAGACCTCAAAGGCTGCTGCTGGTGGTGAGCTAAATTCTTCCTTTCTTTTTCTCTTCTTTTTCTATTTTATTTTGCAACTTTATTTTTCAACTTCTCTATGGTCAACTGTGATCCACATTTTGTGAGGTAAAATCTCTATACATTTTTCATCTGCTGGTTTGGAAAGAGGTGAAAATGGGCTGGATTTAGCTCTTGTATCTGGGAGCCGCACTTTTGGAGCCCTATGTCTATGGTTAGTGCACGAGACTACGAGCACATGCACCAGTTTGTAGGGAGAGAACATGTAACAAATTTTGTCTTGGGTGATGCATGGTTTTCTTTTTTATGATTATATCTTTTTTGTTTTTTTATAAGTAAGCTATGGATGGTTCGGATCGCTATCGGTGAAAACCCCGATTTCCTTAATTTCTCCACGCCTTTCACCGATTTTTTTGGTATAAAGAAAGCAAACTCAAAGAATGAGGATGCTTTAGGAAAGTTGCCTAGTCACTCTACTACTGGTTCTTATTTGGTAAGAAGTGTTATTTGCATTACATCGAATCACCAAGTGTGCTATTTGATAAGGCTATCGTGATTTCAAGATCTTTAGGGTACGTTTGTTTCATGAGAATAGTGAGAAATCACGCGTAATGTAAAGAAATGAGGGGTAATGATTGAAATTTTTAGTAATAATTATTTTTTACCTGCAATTTCATTTCTGACGCAGTCAACAACGGCTATATTTATTACAGCTCCCACCGCCCTTATTGTAGTCCTCTTCAATGGCCTTTTGTTACTCTCTTCTTCTGTCTTCTTCTATCTCTCTTCTTCTTTGCTTCTCTCTCTAAATGAACCATGGAACTTACGTTTCCATCGCCAAAATCCCGAAGACATCTTCGATTTGACTCTGAACCTCGAACAAACCCATCTTGAAGAGGGTTTCAGAGACGGATTCAACGAAGATTTGATCGCTGGAAAGGGAGAAGGAAAAGACGTAGGCCTCAAAGTAGGGTTTGGAATCGGAGAGGAATTAGGGTTTTACCATGGCATCATTGACGTCTTCCTTTCGGCGAGTAAATTTGATTCGGGTGAGCTGTCCGAATTATATGGGCGAGATGGGGGAGTGGCTTAGGTGAGCGGTGATGAACGGGGTGACTGGCCCAAGTACTACAAACAATACTCTACTTTCATTCAATGCCACGTGTACAATAAAGATCTCTTTCAGCACACACTAGCAAACCTGGATCGGTAAAAGCTGTGTGCCAGGTGGCACCATATGGCTGCAATGCTTTGACAATTTACAAACATTCAAGTGCCATGATCAAAATAGATCCTAACACATTTGACATGCATGCACATTGAACGATCAAAATAGATCCTAACATATTCGGTTCACTAAATAGAGTTTTCTGTTAACATATTAATAAGTTGTTCTTTTGACTATAATGTTAAAAAAACATCAAAAAAATAGATTTTATAAGGAAATTTTGTATTCAAAAGAATAACTATTTTACACTCAAATTTTACATGCAAAATGAATTTTACATATAATCCATTCATTAAAAAATTATATGCAATCTCTATTTTACACTCAAATTTTGTATTCAAAAGAACAATTATTTTACACTCAAATTTTACATGTAAAATGAATTTTACATATAATCCAGTCATTAAAAAATTATATGCAATTTCTATTTTACAAGGTGCATATTACGGCGAAACAAGCGTGCCCTTAGGGTTAAAGATTGGGATGAAAAATCATCTCAATCATTTTAATCAAAGCTGAAAAAATATCATTAGAGTTAATGGTAGCATGTAAAATTATTTTTCTTTTCATTTATTCAATTTTTAATAATTTATTTTCTCATTTTTAGGCTTAAAAATTTGCTTTAGGATATCAGCCGATCTGCTGATCCTAATCGATTTTGGGCTGACTGATCCAAAGGCCGATGCCGATATTTGAAACCTTGATTGGACCTATAACCTTGAGATTGCAATGTTTTGAAACTTCAATTGAGATATCCGACATAAGATATCTTGTATTGGCGTTTCTTATTGACATAAATTTTGATTTTGATTTATTTATTTATTTTTGCTCCCAAAAGAAAACACTGGAAAACTAGACCCGGTTTAGATTGAAGGGATAATTAGAGAATCATGCCTCAAAAAGAAACTTTTTAGCAAAAAATACCTCAACTCAAACGTTTTAGAAAAATGGAGGTTTTGCAGATTTTGGAACTCCAGAAAACTGTGGAAGTACCACTATTTTTATTCTCAAAAGTTTGTATTTAAGGCATTGTTTTCTAAAGTGCCCTAGATTGAACCCTGGTCTGCATTATTTCACTGCCACACGTCACATGGACAATGCAATGTTGATTGATCAATAATAATAATAATAATAATAATAATAATTATTATTATTATTATTATTATTGTTATAACAAATATGATGATGATAATGCATTGATGCTGATAATGAATTATTTAATCATTGCAATTCAGGGTGATTAAATTTATTTATTTTCTCATAAAACCACTATGAAGTGGTGAACCTTGAGAGTATCAGAACAGGGTGTGCGAAACGGGTTCAAAATTTTTATATGCCCGACTCTACTCAACGACTGACCTGAAAACTCGACCTAACCTGATTTAAAACCCCTTATTTCCCTCTATTTATATATAATCCTCCAGAAAACCTGACCCACCTAACCTTAATTGTGGGTCGGATACCTAATGTCCGACCCGACTCGACATGTCAAGTTTGTGTCTAATGTTGTAAATATCGGGTTGGGTGGTTCGGGTATCAGGTAGCTCTGGCTTGTTTACATCCATAATGTGTATAAACTTGTTAAATATTAATAAGCTCGGAGTGTATTTGATGGTGAAGTCAGCAATAACAATTAGGGCTGTCAATAAGATCTGGCTGGCCTTGGCTAAGCTGTGTTACCACAATTTGTCAATTTTTAAATAATAAATAAATATTTTATGAAGTTTAAATATAATTTATATTTAATATTTTTTATACTCTCCGAAATTTTTCCAAAACTTTTCGAATTCTTCTCGAAATTTATCCGAAATGACCCCCTACCGAAATATTGCCAAAAACAAAATTTTATCACTATTCTTTTGACAAGTAAAGAGAAAACAAGGGGTACAAACTACAAAGTAACCAAACTTAAAACGTTAGAGCGAGCTTCGGGGATCGCCATCACCACACAACCAGGTTGTGCCCAAATGTTAATGAGCTGTGTACTTGAGTTGTCGAGCCAGACCAGTAAGCATGAAGTTTTCAGGTCATCCCTGAGAAACAGGTTGCATTGCTATAGATCGATTCAAATCTGCTAAACATAAGGTTTCATTGTTGATCGTTGACATGGAAAACATGAAATGTCTCCTGGTCAATGGATTTCCCACATTAAATGTGGTTTTAAGCTTAGGCCAATCTTCGTGGTCGCTTTCATTTTTTTGAAGTTGATCTCCTACCTTCTGCGCTGATATGTATAACTTTCAGTCCACCGACATCTTCCCTGTAAACATTATGGCATTATCCCAGCTATTTTGGAGTCAACTCTGTGTGTCCTATTTCTCCATGAATTTTCGAAATGTAGAACCTCTAAAAGGTTGTATGTGAAGACCCAATCCAACTCGGCAGGGACCGACCCATTTCAACTCAAACCCAGCTTAACCCTCTCTCTCTATTATGCGATTATTTCTTATATTTACATATATTTGTATAATAATTAATAAAGGCGGGCAAGCCGAATATTGTCTAATGTCTACCCCAATAATTCGACATGGATTGAAGAAACATTTTTATACGGTGACGATTAAACCTGTTGTATATATGATTACAAAAAAGCGAGGAGAAAATAGAATATATGTTGTTGAGATGAATATTTATAGTAAAAGAAAGAATAAAATCCATAACAAATGCAATAGAAAAAAATTTAAGGGAAAAAATTATGGAATTGTCACTTCATGTAGTTTAGACATGTTGAAGTAGGAAACAAACAGTGTAGGGACAGTTGAGACGCTACAAGCACATGAAAGTAGGAGGAGAGGAAGACTATTGAATACTTGGAGGGAAGTAGTGAAAATAGCCGCGATTGTATAATTTCACAAAGCTTAAGGAGAAACAAAGGGAGGATATAGGGATTGCAAAGCTTACTCCAAATACATAGGTTACAAACTCTGATTATGATCATGAACTTCTATACCAAGGAACTATTTTAGGGGAGCCAATACTTGATGTGGACACTGTGCTCATTCTCTCCTCTATTTAAAGACTATTCTCAACTTGAGGGCAATGGTCAGGTCCAACTAGGTTGATTCGGATTTTGAGTTCAACCATATGGTCAACCCTTGGCTATGGGAGAATCTTGACTTTCATGATTTTCACTTCTTATAGGATGATGACGTGCAGTGAAAATTCTCCTATTTCCAAGGGCTAGAGATGTGATTGAACTCAAAATCTGATTCAACCTAACCATTGCCCCTCAACTTGAAGTAATGCTGATTATTTAGTGTAGGAGCACCTCAAAATGAAGCGTTATTATTGTTATCATCAGTGAGGTCTGGGATCTAAATGAGTGTAGTGTAGCATCTAAAACATGGGTTTGTTGTCACACATGGAGCAAGGGGCTTGCGGCATCTACCACTTAAATGTTGTCACTCAAAACATGTTTTTGGCATAGGTGCCCTCAAAGAATTTGTAGCTACAAATAAAGGTGACCCTTTAATATTTTCTCAAAAGACATTTAAGGGTACACTAATAAGTGGAGACATTATGCTCTTAAAAGAAAATGGAAGCAATTTCTTTTATGCACTGACGATGTGGCTTAGGCCTTGTTTGATAGCAATGAACCTCTAAAGAGAAAATGAAATCAATTTCTTAGTTGATTTCTTGCGAAATGACTTCCTCTAGAAATGAATTTCATTGGAAATGAATTTCTCTTGTTTGATTAGTATCTTTGAAAATGAATTTGAAAATGAGTTTTAAAGTTTTGATCATTTATTATTAAAATCATAATTAAAGTCAAATATTAACCAATAATTTTTTTAATAATGTTCTATTACGTTACAAATTAATATCATAGTAATCACTATTTATTACTAAGTTAATTAAGTCAGAGTTTGAAAAGTCAAACTCAAATAAAAAGTCAAAATTTGACCAGACTTAAAATTTTGATAAAAAAATATGTAAAGCCTAATAACAAAGTTGTAAATGCTAGTATCTAATATAAGTTTATACGTTGAAATGAAATCAAATTTTTATAAAAGCCAAACTTTGACAAAGAGAAAATTTTACGATGTACCAACAAGTTACAAAAGTTCAACTGCAAATTAATATAATAGTATGCATATAAATCGTTAGGTTATACTAGTCAAAATTTGATCAAATATTCACTTTTAATAAAAGTCAAACTTTGACAAAACGTAAAATTTTGATTAATAAAAAATTTTAATACTAAAATACAGTGTTATATAGTAAATGCTAGTATATATTATAAGGTTATATGTTGAAACAAAATTCAAATTTTAAACTTGAAAGAAAATTTAATTTTTTAAAAAAGTGAAACTTTGACCATTTTTAAAAACTTTAACCAATAAAAAATTTGACAATCTACCGTCAACCTACAAATTAACGTAATGTATTCGTATCCATCACTAGGTTACACTAGTAAAAATTTTGACTAAATATCAACTTTTTAAAAAGTCAAACTTTGACCAAATGTAAAAAAAATTAAAATAAAATTTTGTAATGTACTACAAAGTAATAAATAAAAAAATGATAATCTCATTGGGGATATAGAAGTTCAAAAAAATCAATTTGTGTTAAAAAGTCAAAGTTTGACTAAATATCAAACTTTAACTGATAAAAATTTGCATTACCAAAATACAAATAACAACAATAATAATCACTATCTACTGTTAAGATACACTTATCAAAATTTGACTAAAGTCAAATTGTGACTAAAAGTCAAACTTTGACCAATAAAAATGAGGCAAAATATTTTCAAGTTATAAATTAAAATAATGATATATATTTTTAATTATAATATTTCACTAATAAAAATTTATAACACTTTATATAAAATCGAACTTTGACCAAGAAAAAATTACACTGATACGGTATAAATTTATGTAGTAGTAGACTCTATCTATAAGCAGGTTTCGAGTTTGACTAAAAATAAATTTTGTGTAAAAGTCAAAGTTTGACTAAAGGTCAAAGTATTGACTAATACAATTGAGAATCTAGTATCAAATTATATATCAACGCGGTAGTATCTTTTTTTCGCCATCAAATTATTGGAGACAATGTTTAATAAAAAGTAAAATTTTAATTAAAAGTCAAAGTTTGACCTTAAAGTCAACCTTTGACCCCTAAAAATTTGATAATATATTACTAACTTATAATTTATTATCATATTTTAATAGTCAAAGTTTGATCAAAAGTCAAAACCTTATATAGCTTATATATTCAGTTAGAGTTTGATTAAAATTCAAATTTTGACTAAAGTCTAATATTAGCTTAAAAGAATATGATGTAGATAGGGCGGTCGTCATAGTGATTGTGTTGGTATGATGGTCATAAAAATTAAAGTTACTTTTTAATAATCAAAAAATAATTTTTTTTTACTTTTAGGTTTTTTACAAGTAACTTTAGATTTGCAATGACAACAAATTATTATTTTGTTAGCAGGAAACTCAATTTCAGCCACTTAATAGGTTGAAATAGTTTTCTCCTAAAATGATTTGGTGTATGGAAATTTAATTTCCATGCGGGACCGACTTAATTTCATTTCCATCTCCCTTAATAGTTATCAAACAACAACAATTGGAAACTAAATTTCATTTCCACTATGAAATTACATTTCTATGTTTTCAAACAAGGCCTTAACGTCTACTTTGTTAGCAAATATAAGCCAACACTAGTTCAGCGATAACTCAACTGATATCCTCTTTCCCTGTGACAGGTGTGGATTCTAATTTTCATGTCTGCTCCCCTGCATTACAAAAACAAGACTATTAGCGGTTGTCATAAACTGCCGCTATTAACAAAAAAATTGTCGCTAATAATTTTAATAGTTTTTTTATTAATAGCGGCACTTTTTGGCTACAAAAAATTGCTAATAGTCTTATTTTTTGTAGTGCCACTTGCGGGTCGCCTCCCAATGTGCTACACCGAATCAATTCCTCTATGTGTGGTGTTTGGACAAGCACTACATCAAGCTGTCTATGCCTTATGACATCCTAAAAAAGAAAAAAAAGAAAGACTACACATCGAATAACGATGTGCACTCTTAACACCATTTCTTACTTCCTTTTAAGAATCTTAAAACATTTAAGAAAAGATTTCTGAGTACAGAAAAGGAATGCTTCGAGATTTAGCCTGTTAAATAAGAATTAATGACTAACAAATTTATCAAGCTGGCAAAAGAAAATAACTTACCAAATTTGTTTTCTAACAAATGCCTTTCCTTTTGAGCAGCTAACCAACTTTATTCCTAATAGAGGACATAGATTCAGATTCTGATACTAGTTCTAAAGCCATCTAATAAACTGTATGATGACGTGAAAACCAAGTAAAACTATTGTTAATTGGGTACTATTATTTACACACCATTAAACTGTAACCTCACTCCATTCAGCCAAAATCGTTGATCTCTTTAAATCAGATGATGGAGATCATTATTTTATCTCATTCTTCCACAAGATGGATCTTGAAATCATGGTTGTATCATATAATGGTCAGTTTTTAATTTCATGTGGCACATATCACAAAAAGTAACCTTAACATCACAATTAAGTGTGATATGTGCCACGTGATTTAGGATCACTTTCTGGGGTATGTGCCACATGGAATCAAAAGTTGACTATCTAATGGTACGCTTATAGTCTCAAGATTCAGAGTGTGGAAGATTGGGACAAAAATAATCTCTATCTGTCACGACGAATGCATTTTAAGCTTAGGAGATACTGTGAGGTTAGAGTTTTAAAGGGTGTAAATATTGGTACCCTTGTTATTTGTTAATAGAGGAGAAGTTTCACAACCAAAGTGGTCACAAATTTTTGCACGTCTTCAATCGTCTTCTTTCAGATCTTCTTCTTTCTAGTCACGTGAAAATGCAAAAAATACAACATTAACAGATTTAAAAGAATCATGGCGAAAAAGATTGGTAAATAAATTCACTATGTAAAATAAGGGGGCCATTATTTGCACTTGCTTTTTAAGTGATTGCACCAAGGTTAAAAAAAGACTATATATTTTAGAGACATGTTATATGTGAAAATACAATTTGGACTGTCTGCTTTAAAGTTTATGATCTATAAATCCTTAGTGGATAAGATTGACACGAAATATAGTCTTTATCATGTGATAATATAATCAAAGGCTATTATTTGATTCAACGATTAATAATAATAGAACATATGTTAAAGATCTTGTTTTGCTCTAATTTTATCTACTAAAGATTTATAGATCATGAACTTTAAATTAGATGGCTTAAATTGTATTTTGTACATGTCACATGTCTTTAAAATGGAAA
Source organism: Chloranthus sessilifolius (assembly GCA_021018995.1). Classification (NCBI taxonomy): domain Eukaryota; kingdom Viridiplantae; phylum Streptophyta; class Magnoliopsida; order Chloranthales; family Chloranthaceae; genus Chloranthus; species Chloranthus sessilifolius. The sequence goes on from CM037590.1 coordinate 22,140,836, forward strand.
GTCTTTCTTTAACCTCTGTAAAATCACTTAAAAAGCGTCTATAGGTAATGGCTTCCGGAAAACAATTATTTATTGTGTTGTAGGCGGGTTTCTCTCTCTCAAAAAAGAAAGGAAGTTACTTTTGGCGTCTCGGGTTATCGTAGGAGTGATTTGCTGCTTCAGGCTCCATCATAAATAAAAGATAAGCTACTTTTATTTGCACTTATTGAATGTTTGAGGGCACCTAAGCCAAAAAAATTATGGACTGTTTTGAGTCAAATGTTAGAGTTCATATTTTGCCCAAATCTTTCACCAAATGAATCTTGATATCATGTACTTATCATCTTATGGAAATTTCATATGACACAATTTACATGAAAATTGTATTTGAGATTAATATCATGCATGTGACTTTTATTCAAATTTTTTTAGATGCTTCCTAACATGGGAAGAACAAATTGATGGCTCATTAGGTCAAGATCTAATGAGTGAAAGATGAACATAAAAAATATCTCCAACGTTAGAAGACTGTAGTTGCAAATACAAAAATATTCTAATTACTTAAACAATTGCCCTCAAACGCCCTCAAAGACTGGTTGCAAATAAAAAACGTGTCCTAATTACTTAAAAATCCTAACAATCTCTCCCGCTCAAACTCTACCTCTTCGACTTCCAACTTCTCCAAATCTCTGGTTCTCTTTTCTCGTACTCTTTCTTCCCCCGTCGAATCCCATGTGGTAATCTCGGCGCTCTCTCTCACGTTCTCTCTCCCGCGTAAATATGCTCACCCCGCAGAAGCCAGATTTGCGTGTATTCCATTAACAGGTTAATATCGCATATTTTATTTTTGTTTTTAAGTGTTTACCAATCTCTTTTTGTATCTTCTTCTCCCACAAATTTATTTAAGGTTTTTTTTTTGCTCTGATTTATTTTTATCTTCTTCTCACACAGATATATTTAGGGTTTTTTTTACTCTGATTTATTTTCCTATTTTTGTATTTTGTTTGCATTCCAAGGTCTCTGCTAAAACTGGCAATCAGTAGATCAAAAGATTGAAATATCCAAGCATCCAAGGTATGTTTTCTATGATTGAAGGCATTTGATCTCTTAAACACCTTTCAAAATGAACGGTTAGAAATTAGTTTAGCTTTGGGGGTATGTTGATTTAGGTTTTATTGGAGAATTTGGTTGAAACAGAATGCTTTGTGCCTTCGATATTGAAAGGGGGAATTTGGGTATTAAAGAGTGAATTTTATGGATTATTAGGGGCAGCCAAAATTTGGGCCCCACCAAACGAGTTGATTAATATTTGCGATGGTTCTTATAAAAGAAATATGGATGTTTTTTATGCTTTAGATAACATTGATTTGTAGAGCATGAGGAATTCCCATTTATTTTATTATTATTACTGTAATCAGAGAATGTATTAAATACAGGGATCTCAAATGCATCTAAATGCTTATGCTTATGCTTATTGTGATTTTTTTGTACGGGAATCGTTGTTTTCTATTTGTGTAATATTGGCTTATGGTTAATGTGATACATTGGGATTCCCTGAACAATTTCTATGAATCAGGTGCATTTAAATGCATCACAAATTCATAAATTCCAAGAAGTATAGTCTCACGCATGTTATCCTTTTCAAGTATTCTATAGCTTGTTCTACAAAATAATGTTGTTTCGAGCTCTAAAATGTCACCTAAAGTTTATAGGAGTGAATACTTACGAGCTTTTAGTATTCTGCGATGTCTAAGGTATTCTAGAGATTTATATTATTTTTAAGGATTTTGGGCTCTATCTTTCAGAGGGTATTGGAGGGATTTATCCCATGATGATAAAACATGTAGTTCATCACAGGTGCTGTTAAGGTATCCAAATGGGAATAAATGTTCTCCTTGCCTTAGGCCTCGGGTGTCATTAGAATAAATGTTCTCCTTGCCTTAGGCCTCGGGTGTCATTAAGGTATCCAAATGGGAATAAATGTTCTCCTTGCCTTAGGCCTCGGGCCCAGGCAGAAATTGATAACGTTGTAGTGTTAGGAGTTTCTGGCACCACAGAGAGTTGATTAAATCTGTCAAATGATATTCATTTTCCTTTATATAAATTTCAATTTTAATGCTATAAGTAATTTATGCTCACAACTTTGTTCCAATATTGATGTGATTCTTTCAATTTGTTAATTTACAAATCATTAATGTTATTTGCATGAAATCCTTGTATGTGGTTTATATTTGGAGGCTTCTTTTTCTGCCTCATGAAATGGAACAAGGCCTAAATTTCAAGCATTCGGGTCTAAATTTCACGTTGGTTATCGAATAAAAAAAACATCGATGTATTCCTGGCTTGATGATGATGATGATGATGATGATGATGATGTGCTATCTCAAGCATTTGAGGGACTCCTTGTGCTACAAAAGGGTTCACATTATTAAGCCATGTCTAATCAGTCTCAAGAGACCCCCAGCAATCAAAGTGGAAGAAATTGAGCTTACTAGTTACATGAAGAAATCCGGAGTGTTCATCATATGTGTATATACTAATCACAATATAGATTGGGAATAGGGTAGGTTGCACTAAGAAAAATTTCAAAATAAGAGTAACTTTAAATCCACCCACCTTTAAATCCACCCACCCAATCTTTGAGTTCACCCACGCTGGAAGACATTGAATGCATTGAATCATATGATGAAATTTTTTTATCGTCTCTATCTTTCACACAATGGATCTTGAGATCATGGGCGTACCATCAGATGGTTGATTTTTTACTTCTTGTGGTACACACCCAAAAAAGTGACCGTATAATCAATTTTGAGTTGCACATGATGTGAAGGCCACTTTTTAATCTCGATAACTAATCCCATATTGTCTTAGAGTGTATTTTTGTTCGTAGAAGATGCCTTCGACAATTCCAAACAAAGAGTGGATGACTACGGAAAATCGCATGACTAAAGAATACATGCAAGGAGTCTGATCCATTGTTTCATTTGCAAAACAAAATGAAGATGTCCATTGGTGTTTTTGTCCTTACACCAACTGTCGTAACCTTAGAAAGCATAACTTAAAAGTCATAGCAAAGCATTTAATTTGTGATGGAATAGATAAGTCATACACAACATGGAACTATCACGGGGAACAATTTCTGAAAAGTAAGGTCAAAGTTGCGTGGGGCTCCCAGTACATCAACTAGTAACCAAAATGAAAATACATCCACAAGACTAACAGATATATTGGATGACACATTTGGGCGTGTTCGTCCTAATGACCTAGATGCATGCTTAAATGAAGCTCATGATGAAGAAGATGGTCATGCACCACATGAATTACAAGAGAATATGGAGTACGATAAGTTGATGAAATATACATTAGAATCACTGTATCCTTCATGTCAACTCAAGCATACGAAATTGTCAATCACAATTGACTTGTTGAGCATGAAAGCTAGACATCAATGGTCTAATAATAGCTTCATGTAGTTACTGAATCTGATAAAAAAAATTCTTCTTAAAGAAAATACTTTGCTGGATGACACTTACAATTCGAAGAAGTTAATTAAGTCATTGCGTCTGAAGCATGAAATTATTCATGCATGCCCCAATGATTGCATATTATACTGGAGAGATCATGCAAAGAAAGACAAATGTCCTACATGTGATCAGAGTAGATGGAAACCAATGGATCCTTCGAGGCTGAAGACTAAACAGTTACCGTGGAAGAAGTTAAGATATTTTCTATTATCTCATAGGGTGCAAAGAATGTATAGTGTTCCGTGGATTGCCGAGCAAATGAGATGACATGCAAGACTAGTTAAAAATAAAAATTACATGCGTCATCCTGTGGATTCTTCATATTGGAAATCAATCAATATTCGTTGGAATGACTTTTCTTTAAAGTCGTGTAATGTTCGTCTAAGGTTTGCAACAGATGGATTTAATCCCTTTGGGAATAAAAATAATTTTTATAGTTGTTGGCCCGTTATGATTGTTCCTTACAACCTTCTTCTGTCTTTGTGCATGTGAAAGGAGTTTACAATGCTAATACTATTGATTCCTGACCTAAAAAGTTTAGGTAGTGAAATTGATATCTACTTGCAACCATTGGTAGCATGGTTGACTGAATTATGGTCTACTGGAGTCGAAACATATGACTCGTATACAAAGTCTAGCTTCAATATGAAAGCAATTTTATTGTGGGCTATACACGATTTTTCAACATATGACCATCTTTCAGGTTGTAGGACATCGGACAGTATGGTTGTCATGCTTGCTGTGAAGGAGTTGATTCAGTATGGTGATCACATGGGAGTAAATTTGCTTACATGGGCCACAAAAGATTTCTTACAGATCTAAGTCATCCTTTTAGGATTCAAAAGTCACAGTTTAACGGGAAGGAAGAACATGAAAACATCAACATCGTTTGAGAGGTTCTGAAGTACTATGCAAAATGAAAACTATTCAGACCAACTTCAGAAAAGTAGCAAGAAAGAAGAGAGAGAGGTCCACGAATGAGAATAGTGAATGATCAAAGCGATCAATCTTATATGACTTACCATATAGGAAGGTAATAAATAAAATATTTTATTATATTAATGTGATCTCTTATGTACATCCCTTGAAAACTAACATAAATACTTTATATATGTAGGATCTACCCATTCGTCATAATTTGGATGTAATGCACATGAAAAAGAATGTTGCAGAAAACTTAATTGCAACTATTATGGATATAAATGGTAAAATTAAAGATGGTATTGAAATCTATTTTGATCTCAAGGATATGAAAATAAGGAAATTTTTTTGACCCGTGCAAAAGAATGACAAGTGGCATTACCTTAGAGCTCCATTTTCCTTGTCTCGAGAGGAAAAAGAAATAATTTGTAAAACTTTGCATAACCTTAAAGTTTTTATTGGATATCGTGTAAATTGGAAATATAACATAAGTTTGGAAGATTTTGAACTCAAGGGCTTGAAGTTACACGACTGCCATATTCTTATGCAACAATTGCTGTTAGAGCTTTTTGATGCATGCATTAAAAAAAGATAAGCCTTTGAGAGCCGCTATTCGACAGTTATTGTTATTTTTCAATGTCCTATATTCTAAGGTCATAGCCCGTGTTGGGCTATTAAACACTGTGTATTTGAAAAGTACTCCCCACTTTCATTTTTTGTTTCTATGACTCACCTTGTTGTGCACTTAGCAGAGGAGGCACTGGTTTGCTGACTTGTTTGATATCGATGGATGTATCCCTTTGAGTGGTAAATTCATATTATATAATTGGTAAGTTATTTTATTTAATAGTATAAATATTAAATTTTAAATAAAAATAATAATGTGTAGGAGTATGAAGACATATAAGCATTACGTAAAGAATCAGACCTACTCAGAGGGGTCTATTGCAGAGCAATATCTCATGAAAGAATGTATGAGGTATTGCATGGAGTATATGCCGGATGGTAACAAAGAAAGCCATAAGCGAGGAGAAATATCGTTCGTGGGCCTCGATGTTACTCATGGGTATCTAATTGATAAAAGGGGTAAAACTTATTCTCTTCAAAACGTGCAGTACCAACAAGTACGTAGATGAGTTCTAGAACATTCACCAGAAAATGTTGAATAGAAGGAGTAAGTAATATATTATTCACATCTTCTTAATTGTATATTTACTTTTCATACGTAGAGATTTAATCTGATTAAATTTTAACATTTATAGAAATTATCAAGCTTATCTTCAACGCCACAAGTCAAGCGATAAGAATCGGAGGGGCAACTATATTCATTGGTTAAGAGAACAAATACAAAATAAACAAATTACTATTCTAAAGAGGCTTGTTGATGGCCCAAACTTTAATGTCATATCATATAGTGCTTACGCGATTAATGAATATATTTTTTGTACAGTACAGTCAGAAATGAGTTCAAGCACACAAAATAGTGGGGCCTTCATGAAGACTTTAACTAGTTTCAGATCCAATGCGAAGGATAAGAACATCATTGAAGAAGAAGCCACTTATTATGGCATTATCAAACAGATACTGGAATTGGATTATGGTGGCTTTAAGGAAACCTATTTTAATTGTGAGTGGGTGCGTATTGAAGATAAAACAAATGAATGTGTAGTGGATCCAAAAACAGGCTTAGTGTTTGTTAATCTTGGGAAACTTATGAAGACTTCACATGAGGATAATGAGTCATTTATTTTTGCCTCTCAAGCCACTCAAGTATTCTACTGCAAGGATCAAACCACGGATAATTGGAATGTCGTCTTAGGTGCTCCAAAGAGATTGAATCAGGATGTTGGTGCTTATGAAGATCCCTTAGTATTTGGGGCAAAAACAACAACAGATGCTTTAGCATTAACGTTAGTCACTGATGTTGTAGAAGAAGATGGAGATTAGTTTATAGCATTATCTCTTCGGGGTGTTTTTTCTTATTGATAGATTGACGTTTGCATCGTAATATTTAGGTTCCTTTTGTAATGGTACTATGGCAAATCATGTTGGACATCAAAATGTTTTATCAATTATGAAAGTGTATAAAAACTTCATTTCACTCAATGATTTGGTTCACTCAAGTATTTGTTTTCTCAAGCACATGCAATTGTTATTGGATAATAACTTGATCTCAAGATTCTCTTCATTGGTACATTTTTTCATTGATGATCTTGTTTACACGGGAAAATGAATATTTATTATTACTCCATTGACTCTATTCATTAATAATCTTATTGGCACTAATTTTATGGCCAACTTTCAAATTGTTCCCAAATATAGATGATACAGTTCACCAAAGAAGACGAGAATGGAAAGCTAGGATTGAACCTATGACCTCAAAGTTTTAAAGGTGTCAACTTCCCTGTTGAGCTACAGGCCTAACCCCATCGCCAAACTTAGTTATCGAGAGCATGTAAGGTCTAGTGTGCAGTTGGTGATAGAGCCTAAAACAAGGAACGTAGAGGGTACCACTTCAACACTTCCTCAGCAAGTAATTCAGATCCTTTGTGCAACTTTGAAAGGTAGAAAATTGATTACTGTTGTTGAATATTGTGGGTTTTCAGTCTCGTTGATGAGCTTTGTGCATTAATCGCATAAGATATCCATTAACAAGTAATTCTGATCCTTATACTCATCTCTGATTGTGCTGTACCAAAAAGATATCTATTTACCGTGTAAGCACTATATGATATGTCATTAAGGTTCGAATTGTCAACAAACTTTTTAGCATAGTAGTTTGTTCATTTTGTAATTGTTCTCTTAACCAAGGAATATAGTTGCCCCTCCGATACTTATTGCTTGACTTGTAGCATTGAAAATAAGCTTGATACTTCCTATAAATGTTAAAATTTAATTGGATTAAATCTTTACGTATGACAAGTAAATATATAATTAAGAAGATGTGAATAATATATTATTTCTTCCATTCAACATTTTCTGGTGAACGTTCTAAAACCCATATCCGCACTTGCTGATACTGGACGTTTTGAAGACAATAGGCTGTACCCCTTTTATCGATTGGGTACCCACGAGTAACATCGATGCCCACGAACAATATTTTTCCTCGCTTATGGCTTCCTTTACTACCATTAGACATGTATTCCATGCAATACCTCTTACATTTTTTTATGAGATATTGCTCAATAATAGACCCCTCTTGGTAGGTCTAATTCTTTACGTAATGTTTATATGCTTTTATCATCCTATACATTATTATTTTTATTTAAAAATTAATATTTATACTAGCAAATAAAATAACTTTCCAATTATAATCTGAATTTACCTCTCAAAGGGATACATCCATCAATATCGAACAAGTCCACAAAACAATGTCTCCTCTGCCAAGTGCACAATAAGGTGAGTCATAGAAACAAAAAATGAAGGTGGGAAGTACTTTTCAAATACACAGTGTTTCGGTTATACGTGCTCTCATGTTCAATAACTCAACAAGGGTTATGACCTTAGAGCATAGGACATTGAAAAATAACGACAACTGTCGAATAGCAGCTCTCAAAGGCTTATCTTTTTTTAATGCATGCATCAAAAGCACTGACAACAATTGTTGCATAAGAATATGGTAGTCGTGTGACTTCAAGCCCTTGAGTTCGAAATCTTCCAAACTTATGTTATATTTTCCATTTACACGATATCTAATAAGAACTTTAAGGTTATGCAAGGTTTTACAAATTATTTCTTTTTTCTCTCGAGACAAGCAAAATAGAGCTCTAAGGTAATGCCACTTGTCATTCTTTTGCACAAGCCAAATTTTTTTCCTTATCCTCATATCTTTGAGATCAAAACGGGCTTTAATACCATCCTTAGTTTTACCATTTATGTCAATAATAGTTGCAATTAAGTTTTCTACAGCATTCTTGTCCACGTGCATTACATCCAAATTATGATGAATGGATAGATCCTACACATATAAAGTATTTATGTTAGTATTCAAGGGATGCATATAAGAGATCACATTAATATAATAAAATATTTTATTTATTACTTTGCTATATGGTAAGTCATATAAGATTGATCGCTTTGACCATGCATTATTCTCATTCGTGGACCTCTTTCTATTCTTTCTTGCTACATTTCCGAAGTTGGTCTAAATAGTTTCCATTTTGCATAGTACTTCAGAACCTTTTAAACGATGTGGATGCTTTTCATGTTCTTCCTTCCTGTTAAACTGTGACTTTTGGGTCCTAAAAAGATGACTTAGATCTATATGAAATCTTATGTGGCCCATGTAAGCAAATTTCTTTCCATGTGATAACCATAATGAATCAACTCCTTCACTGCAAAAAAGAAATCATACTGTCCTGATGTCCCACAACCTAAAAGATGGCCATATGCTGAAAAATCGTGTATAGCCCATAATAACATTGCTTTCATATTGAAGCTTTATTTTGTATACGAGTCATATGTTTCGACTCTGGTAGACCATAATTTAGTCAACTCTGCTACCAATGGTTGCAAGTAGATATCAATTTCATGACCTAGACTTTTTGGGCTAGGAATCAGTAGTGTTAGCATTGTAAATTCTTTTCGCATACACAAAGACGGAGGAAGGTTGTAAGGAACAATCATAATGGGTCAACAACTATTAGAATTATTTTTTTTCCCAAATGGATTAAATCCATCTGTTGTAAGTCCTAGACGAACATTACAAGACTCTAAAGAAAAGTCATTCTAGCGAATATTAATTAATTTCCAACATAAAGAATCCACAAGATGACGCATGTAATTTTCATTTTCAACTGACCTTGCATGCCATCTTGTTTGCTATGCTATCCACGGAACACTATACATTCTTTGCAATCTATGAGATAATGAAAAATATTTTAACTTCTTCCACGGTAATTGTTTAGTCTTCGGCTTCGAAGGATCCATTAGTTTCCATCTACTATGATCACATGTAAGACATTTGTCTTTATTTGCATGATCTCTCCAGTATAATATGCAGTCATTGGGGCATGGATTAATAATTTTATGTTTCAGACGCAATGACTTGATTAACTTCTTCGAATTGTAAGTGCTACTCAGAAAAGTATTTTCTTCAGGAAGAATTTTTTTTATCAGATTCAGTAACTCCGTGAAGCTATTATTAGACCATTGATGTCTAGCTTTCATGCTCAACAACTCAATTGTGGATGACAATTTCATATGTTTGGGTTGACATGAAGGATACAGGGGTTCTAATGCATATTTCATCAACTAATCATACTCCATAATCTCTTGTAATTCATGTGGTGCTTGACTATCCCCTCTTCATCATGAGCTTCATTTAAGCATGCATCTAGGTCTTCAGGACGAACACGTCCAAATGTGTCATCCAACATATCTGTCAGTCTTGTGGATGTATTTTCATTTTGGTTACTAGTTGATGTACTGGGAGCCTCACTCAGCGTTAACCTTACTTTTCAGAAATTGTTCTCCGTGATAGTTCCATGTTGTGTATGACTTATCTATGCCATCACAAATTAAATGCTCTGATATGACTTCTAAGTTATGATTTTTATGGTTACGATAGTTGAAGCAAGGACAAAAACACCAATGGACATCTTCATTTTGATTTGCGAATGAAATAAAGGATCAGACTCCTTGCATGTATTATTTAGTCATGCGATTTTCCATAGTCATCCACTCTTTGTTTGGAATTTTCGAAGGCTTCTTCTATGAACAAAAATACACCGTACGATAATATGGGATTAGTTAGTTAAACAAGATGATACCTAATTCTATGATTATCCTTGATATGCCTACATTGGATATAGCTATCCATAAGTGATCACTTGAGGCAGAGAAAATGCTGAGATTATAATCTCGACGCCACCCCACCTAGTCATTTAAGTGATCACTTGATAGGGAGGATTATCGAGATTAAAAAAAATGACCTTAACATCATGTGCAAGCTCAAAATTGATTTTAAGGTAAATTTTTTTGGTGTGTACCACATGAAATAAAATATCAACCATCTGATGGTACACCCATGATCTCAAGATCCATCATGTGAAAGATTGAGACGATAAAAAAATTTCATCATATGATTCAATGTGTTTCAGCGTGGGCGAACTCAAAGATTGGGTGGGTGGATTTAAAGGTACTCTTACTTAGAATCTTTTCTTAGTGCAACAGTAGCGGTGATCAAACGCAGTCATCCTTGCCAACTCTCGTTTGATTATTCATTGTAGGAGATATATTGGTGAGATTGTCCTATTATAGAATCATTATGAGTTAGACCCAACCTTTCAAATACTTTAACTACAAACTATATCTTCATCTTTCTGTAATACTTTATACTCTTCTCAAATGCTGATACTTCATTCACCTCCCTTATTAGACTAATTAGATCAGTGCTCTTAAAGGTAATAATGTGGATGAGTTATTGGAAACTGTCATGCTTATTGCGGAGGTATCTAGATTGTAGAATGGTTATCACTTTTCATTCTTCACTCAATTACATTTTCCATGTCTATAGTTTCCTGGGTTTGAAGTTATTTTAATTATATCTAGTGTCTCTATTGTTTCTCTTAAGAGTTCATTTAAGATCTGAGATACATATTGAAGATTTTCTTTTCGTGTTCCATCTGCATTCTCACCATGTGCATTTTTGTTTCAATTATATAGTTGCAAGACTTGAAGGTCAATCCTAAAATAAAAGCAAAGGGTACTGTCATTGAGGAGGGTCTTGATAAATCAAGGGACCCATGGCGACATTTATCGTGCATAATGGAACCCTCAAAAGGGGGCAATGTAGTAGTTTGTGGTGAAGCTTTTGGAAAGGTTAGTAAGCAGATGAATCATGATAGGAGCTCAGAGCACTTATCCTATATATATATATATATATATATATATATATATATATATATATATATATATATATATATATATATATATATATATGAGGCCGAGGCCCGGGGATATGCGTTCGAACACATGGATGAAACATGCGTTCGAATCAGCTGGGCACCACGTGGCACCAAACCCTAGGATCAGGTACCACAATAACTTTCCCAAGGTCGATCTAAATGAAAATTTAAAATCGCTTTTAATCCACCGTCCAAAATATGGTCGAAGGTCCAAGTTTTCAATGCACCAGGTTCATGCGGCGGATGAAAAAATTTGACCTGTAATTTGAAAGGCAAAATGGTTCGAAAAAATTTCTAAAACCCTATGGGGATGGTTGAACCCTTAGAGAATGGGTGTAACTCTTGATCACGTGCCATGTTGCACATGATCTGGGGCTGGAATGCACGTTTCACATGCATTCGAACCCATTTCTCCAATTTCCTATATATAGATATATATAAATTCAAGGTTCTATTTTTGACTGATTGTGCAACATTCAGAGTTTTGTAGATAATTGAACTATAGATTCTACAATATGACCAGTTTTAATCCGTTGGCCTCCTTTGGTTCACTGGTTTGCCTATGAATTATTTGGATGATTAAGTGCAAACATTGTTTGATGACAGTGGCAAGTGTGCTGATGAGGCCGGTCCCTCTATGGATGTGCAGGTTTTAGTTATTCCCTTTTTTCTAAATTTCCAAAGATGCTTTTTCCGATTGAATTTCTGGTTATGTTATGGAACTATAAGGATATCTAATGACTTGTTAATGCCTTAGAATTGAAGCCAAATTTTCTTCCCTTCAAAATTGAAATACTCTGTTCACTCTTTTTGATAAAAGAGATGGTTTACTTTGTAGCTTGATCTGTGGAAACTTTATTGTCAATTGCACTTTGTTGTAGTCCTTTCTGTATAGGAGGGAAAATGTTTATTTATCATTTGTTCCAACTTGAGAAGCTTATTCTTGTTTGATGATGAGGGCATATTCTTGTGATGATGATGCATGCTTTTTGCCTTTCTGATAGGTATGTCTCATTTTTGTCCTTTTTCTAATTGAAATGAAGTGGTTCAATATATTGAATATAGGGTTGTTTCAGTCTTGTATTTTGAGCAATTGGATAAGAATTTGATTACGAGGAACTCCGTTAATTTAAGAATTTATGGACGGAGAAAAATTCGATGAAGGCTAAAGACCCAAAATAGCAACATGGTCCTCAAAAGTTCCTTACATAGGAAGAGCATTGGCCATTCCCGGTTGTGATTGGGATTTCTCTTTGGCTGCAAAGAGCAGCTCTCTGCTCTGGTGCAGAGCACTTCACAGTGGGACTCTGTTTAGTTGTAAGTGCTCTTAGCTCTTTCGGAGAGTGAAAGACCTGAGTTTGGTTCTCTTTAAAAGAGTAATTTAAACCTTCCCTTTTAAGTGGGCTGCTCTTTGCCTTCAAGGAGCAATCCCAAACATAGCGATACTAATGTTAGAAGGAGGGTAGTATTTCATGTGCACATCAATGATTGATGGAAGTCTCTAGGAGCAAGGATCAAAATTTCGGTTGATATGACCGAAATTTCAGCCAAAATTATCGGTTTTGGTCCCCCCCGAAATGATAATTTGGACCGAAATTTTGGTCCAAATTTGTATGGGACTCAAAATTTTGGCCGAAATTTTACCTGAAATTTTGATCCTTGTCTAAGAGTCATATTTCTCTATTTCCCAACCTCATAACTCTATATGAGTCTCCTTTGAATCCAAATCCGAACTTGAGCTAACTCGACCTAGGTTGGGTCTAGATCTGACTTTGACTTGGACTCGGACCAAAACTTAAAATGGGACCACGTATTTGCACTCGAATCATATTGGGCCTGACCCGAATCTAAAAGAGCTAGAAATGGATCCAAATTCCAAACCCAATTCTTAGATTTTTCCCCCCAATTATTAGTAGGTAACCAACCCATTCCATATGATGATTTGGGGTAGATCACTGAATCAGGACAAGTGGCATGTGGTTCCATCAAATATAGTGTAATTTGAAGGACCTCATTTGTTATGTTGAAGATTACACCATAAAAATATCTGGATCATGTGATTCAAAGCAGTCAAACACTTTTAAAGGAATGGCTATCATGTGAATCTCTAAAATGGTTTTAGCCAGTCATTTGAAAGTCGTTGACTGAATTATGGAGTAGAACTATATGTGGTCAACATGCAGAAAGAGATTCGTTTTTATTCAATGACTTTATAAGGTTATAAGCTTATTAATGTGCATTGAATCTTGTCAAAATATGACTTTAATGGATGTACGGGTCTCTCCAAAACCTGTGATGCTGCCAGCATAAACTATGAATAAGTGCTTGAGGCACCTTTTTACAGGATTTAGGCTATCAAGTGCTTCAAAAGCTTGATTACTATACCATGCCACTACGCTGATGCCCACAAACCCTTTGGGAGCCATTACTTGCGCACACATATCATGCCGCTAGACGCTGATGCCCATTAATCCTTTGGGAGCCATTATTTGCTCAGGAGAAATTGGTACTTGCACATAATTTTAAAGAAAGACTTGATACTTCGGAGATCTATTCCATGCAATAACACCATCTGAAGCCATCTGATTTGATGAACATGATCTAAAGCTCTTACATGTATAAGATTGGCACAAAATATGGATCTCATCTCATATTTGACACAATGTACTCAAAGGCGATTATTTGATTCAATAGTTGACTGTTTTGAATCATATGATAGGAGTCTTATTTTTCGCTAATCTTTTGGATCAAAGATATCATATTATGGGCTCACATGACGCAGGCCCCCAAAATATCAAATTTTCTTTCAAACTATATGCAAAGGCCAACTTCTTGTGTGTAATTAATGGCTCCCTTAACCTTTTCACCAAGGTATAAAAAATTGGCCGATACTAATACGTATCAGCCCGATACATATATCCCAACTCGAGTATCGAATACTGTATTGGCCAATATGGACTTGTATCGGCTAATACGTATCGGGTATCGGCCGATACGTTTCAATTTCGGTTGAGACATAGATTACTTTTTATTTTTTTTAAATAGGCCGATACGTATTGGTATCAACTAAGTCGTATCAGTCCTCGGCAAACCAATATTCGATACGGATTTTGATACCTCGCTTTTCACGTTCTCTTTTTCTTTTCCGATTATTTTGCAAGGATATTTTGTGCAAATTACAATGGTACTTAGGTTGATGTTTGGGCGCAAGGATAATTTGTGCAAATTATAAAGGTACTTAGGTTAAAGTTTGGGAGCCATTACTTAGGTTAATGTTTGGGAGCAAGGATAATTTGTGCAAATTATAATGGTACTTAGATTAATGTTTGGGAGCCATAACTTTCACATACAAAGTTGGCCACTTACACAATTTAAAAGTAGTTTTGACATTTTGGAGACATACAATGTGTAAGGAATTGACACCCGTATTTCCCTTAGGATTCACTCATACCCTAGGGTTTTAAAATAAAATAAAAACAAATGACCTTTTTGCATTCCAAATCTCGAGTCAAATATCCGGATTCACTCAATAAATATCGTGCATTGAATTTTTTTCAACTTTGATCTAATATTCAACGATAGAAAAATATCTATTTAAAAAAAATATTTTTTTAGATACTATTTGATTGACCTTAGGCAAGTTGTCATGGCACTCAATCCTCAAATTTGATGGCAAGTGGTGCCCAATTGAACTCGTCATAGGGTTCAACCCTACAGCCATGTCCTTAGAATTAGCTTCCTTGTATGTTAGAGATTGTGCTTCATACTAATCTTTTACACTAAAGATCTTTAATTTATAGCTTTCAAATCATGTGTTTTTCATGATAAAAAAATAGAAAAGTCATGAAAAACTCTTTACAATCAATCCGAACCATCCAAAGTCCTTTGGATTTCTCTCGAACTTGGTTTAAAATCACTGAAATTCGATAGTGGTACCGAGCATAACTGGTAACAGTACTAAATCATAAATATCCCCACTCCACAATCTTTTGAAAATAAAATTTATTAACCCCTTTGGTTTAATACCAAATCTGTATTGTATTTCCCGTATTTAAACCATGCTCTTGAGTGACCCACAGCCCAAAATCTGAATAATCAAGTTATGAGCTCGGTTGGTGTCCTCCCTCCTTTTGTGAGGTTGAGGTCGTGACCTCGTGGGTTTTATACTTCATGTTTATTTCCTCCCTTTTATTAATAAGGTGAGTATTACTTTATAGGATTCATTCCCCTGTATTACTCAATGGGAGTGCTTTATTGTGTGAGATTTAATCCTCAAGCGATGCTTCATAACTGTCATACTCTACCATATGTAAGGCAGCAGATCCAAATTGTCTATGCCATGTGACATCATTTAAAAAAAAAAGAAGTTATGATCTCCACCTGTTAGTGAAGAGCTAAAAGAGCTTTCAAATGGATGGTTAAAAAACTTATGCGCAATGACTAAGTCTCACCGAAGCACTAAAAATTCTTCCTTAGAATAGTCAATCATGTTCTAAAGATCGGTTCTAGGGAAAATTGGGCAGAGAAATGATCTCCTCAACAATTTTTATGTTCAAATGTTCGGTTGCTAATATTGGTTCCCTTTTTAAAATTTGTATGATAGACTGCTTGTATAGACATTTCTTCTTAGGTGTAGTATCCCCCAAGTGGGGTAAAAGAACTATTAATGTATGTTGACCATCGCCTGTGATTTCCACCAACGAAGCCGTTGATGCCTTTTTCATCCCTATCGTTGCCACCGTAGATCTTGAGATCATAGCCCAGGTTCACTTTTGGAGATGTATG
Organism: Chloranthus sessilifolius; assembly: GCA_021018995.1. Lineage (NCBI taxonomy): Eukaryota > Viridiplantae > Streptophyta > Magnoliopsida > Chloranthales > Chloranthaceae > Chloranthus > Chloranthus sessilifolius. The sequence continues at coordinate 22,156,953 of CM037590.1, forward strand.
TTACGTGGAATAATCATCTGATAGGTCTCTGATGACCTTAAGATTTATTATATGAAAGATTAGGATGAAATGATCTTATCTTCAGACTCAAGGCAGTCAAAGGTTACATAGTGTGAACCCGAGGCTGTGGAGATAGAGTTTTCGACTATAAATATTGTGGGAGCTAAAAACTTGCACCTGATATTTGAATTGTGGCACATAATTAAAAAGAAAGACTTTATTATTTTTGGGATCTGTGCCACATGAAACATCATTTAAGTTGTATGATTTGAAGATAATGATGTAAACATCTTTGAGGTAAAAAATTGGGACGAAACATGATCTAATTTGCCAAAGTCGATCATTAAATCAGATGATGGCCTTTGACTGGATTAAATCGGATGATAGATACCGCGCAAATTTTTAGCCTCAAAGATCTTATATCATGAAATTCAAAATTAAAGGGCTTAAATGATATTCCACATAGCACATATCCCAAAAATAATCATGTGACACCATATAAATATTGTGAGCAAGTTTTAGCTCTCAAATATGGATACCCATATCTTTTGGGGTACCTACTTTCGCGCTTATAGATTACTAAGGGCACGTATGCCCTAAAACCCATTTGACTGCTAGGAATGAGACAGTCGAGATCATTTTTATCTTCCACGCAATAGATTTTAAGACTATCAAGTATACCATCACAGTCATGTTTTTTTATTTTACATGGGACAGATCCCAAAAAGATTTAAAGCCTTTTTAGATTGGTGTCAATTTTAATAAAAAACTGACCGTCCAACAAAAAGAAGTACCCTATCTGTAACTCAAAACAAAATAAATTTGTGATAGATCCACTTCCAACAATTCTTATCCGCACTCCACATATTTACGAGAGCGCCCCAAAAATCTTCCAAAACAAACCCCGCAAACCAGTCTCCTTCTATCTAATGGACGTTAAATAAACAAACCCAAACCCCCACCCCCTCCCTCCATCTAATTGACGATAATGGCCGGCGACGTCGAAGCCGGGTTCGCGAAGCTCCAAGGCGAAGACTTCGAATACTACATGCAGACCTACTCCATCGTCCTCGGCCGCAACAGTAAGAAATCAACGGTCGACGTCGACCTCTCCAGTCTCGGCGGCGGCATGAACATTTCCCGCCACCACGCCCGCATCTTCTACGACTTCCAGCGCCGTCGATTCGCCCTCGAAGTCCTCGGGAAAAACGGTTGCTTCGTCGAAAGCGTCCTCCACCTCCCCGGAAACCCTCCCGTCAAGCTCGATTCCCAAGACCTCCTGCAGATCGGCGACAAGAAGTTCTATTTTCTGCTCCCGTGCCGCAGCATACTCGGCGGGGTCGCACCGCGGCAAGCTCCGCCGCCCCCGCAGCACCACCATCCAATTTCGCACCTGACGGGGCGGATTGCGCCTCCGCCGCCCCCAGTGTTTGCGAAGAAGGGGCGGGGGAGAGTGACACCGGTCGATTACGGTGTCGATGATGAGGATGGAGATGATGATGATGAGGAGGAGGATGATGTGGTTGCGGGGGGTGCCGGGAAGAAGTTTCGGCAGGAAGGGTATGGATATAGTGTGGCGGCTCCGGTGGGGAAAATGGGATCTTCTGCGCAATTAGGTTGGAGATCTAATCTCTTTCTTGCTCTGATGTTTGTGTTTTGTTATAAATTATTCTAGGTACTGATGTAATTGTTTGAATTTCTCAATCTTATAGACGCCTTTTTCATGTGTTGTAATTGTTTTTTTAGGGTTTCCGATGCAACATTGCCAGAGAATGTGATATTTCTCTTGATTAGGGCTGGATAATGGTGTTGCTTCGGTTATTTATTTATTTCTATCTTTCTTATGATCTTTAGTATATGGGATAGAGAAAACAATGTGTGAAATTTTTTAATGGGGTTCTCATCTCTATTAGCAATGCTGGATGGTTGAGTATTGGGGCATGCTTTAATCATACTTTGTATTGTTTCTCTATAATTATAATTGTTAATGCATGCAGATTATGTAATACACTTATTTTATTATTTAAATACATCATTTTTAATAGATTAATATATTTTTTTATATGTTAGTAATTCATTATTTTTATAATCCCCTAATTTTCCGAATTTCGCCCGGAATATTCCTTGAATTTATCCGCATTAAGCTGAACTGACACCCCACCGAATGATTGCCAAATCAGAACTTTCTTACTAGCTTATACTAAGACCTCTCCCATTAGTTAAGTTTGGTTGTAAGTAACCGCTTAGAGCTGAACATATCTTTTGGCTTCTAGCCAATTCATAAAAAATTTGGTCTCCCTTTGCAAATGCACAGCCAAAGCACTAACCTAGCATGGATACATGAAGGTTTTGATGCCTTTAGGGCCAAATTTTTTTATGGATGACACTTGAAAACACACAATTCATGAACTTTACTAACAAGTGCATTTCATTTTAGCTAAGGGTCACTTTTATTAAGATTTTATGTATGAACACTCTTATATATGAATTCAGTGCTCTTGGCTTATTCCAGTTTCCATTTCATCCTTTAGCTTGATTCCAGGTTGATTCTTTGTATCCAATATGTTTAATAAGAAACACTACTTAGTGAAATTGATTATCAATGTTGAGACATCTTTTGGATGAATTGACCGTAGAAATACAAGATGAAGTCTCATGGTGTGTGCTATGTGTAGATGATGTGGTGGTAATTGACTACACAAGGAAGCAAGTAAATATTAAGTTGGAACTTTGAGAAAAGGTATTTGAATTAAGCGGCATGAAAATTAGCAGAACAAAGACAGTACATTGAGTGTAAGTTTAGTGAATACGAGAGCCCAAATGGTAACTTGGTCAAAATAGAAAACAATTTAGTGTTGTCACAATGTAAGATTTCTGTATTTGGGCTTTACACTACAATATGATGGCGAGTTCGAGGAATCGAGGATGACATCTCAAACTTGGTCAATGCAAGATGGCCGAAGTGGAGATAAGCAAATTGTATGTTGTGTGATTAACGATTAACACTTCAATTGAAATGACTGTTTTTACAAAACAATGGCAAGGCATGCATTATCATATGGTGTGGAGTGTTTACTCAGAAGAAACTATTGGACAGAATTCATGTGGCTAGGATGTTTGCACGCTCAAGTGGATATATGGAGGAACAAGAAAAATTTGTAATTAAGAATAAGTGCCTAAGAGGAAGTTTTAGGAGTGGCCCCAATAAAAGAGAAAATTAAAGAATGCCATTGCCATCTGAGAGAGGATTTGGAGTAATAGAGATTTAGCTTTAAATAGAATTGAGTGGAAAAGGACTCACAAAGCCAACCCCAAATAGATGGGAAATGGTGTTGGGGCATCCAATTGCTTGCATCTTTATATTGTTTCCTCACATTTTATGAATTATGATGTTAGGTTTGTGTTTCATTTTTCTTGGCCAGACATTTCCAGGGCCTATAATCTGGAATTTTCCACCTTTTCATAGACAATTGCAATCACTCCAACACTTGCTTTAGTTTGCTCCCTTATGGTTTCCACTTTTCGTGAATATTCTTAAACCTTAAGGCTAAGATTTTGGGACCAAGTTGCGTATTCCATTATCTTTTTACGTGTTGATGTTTCCAACTTTCGGTTTTATCTAGCCATGAACGATCTTTTTTGGATTCAAAAGGCATGATTATGAAATTTGACTGTGGAAAAGCTTATGACTCGATTAAGTGGTTAACTTCATTGTGGATTCTTCAATAGTAGATATTGACGAGAATTGGTGAAATGTATTCATGACTTGGTGATGCAAGCTCAAACTATCCCAATAGGATAACAGGAACCTTGGCGAATAAACAACCACGAGAACATAGTTGAAGGAATTCAAATGGTATAAAGTGAAACGAATTTAAGCATTACCCAAGATAACATTGACGGGAATAGGGTTTAACATCCATTATACATTTTATATATATATATAAAATTTTAAAATTATATGCATATACATTTTGTCCGTATATATTTATAAAAATCTAAGCGTATCTGACGATATGATACGATATGCGATACAAAAAATCTTGATTACGACACAATATGATACACGATTTGACAATCTTGATTCCAGCCCTCTTGATTTTATAGGCAAAGCAAAGCTACATAATGATGTGCATTTTCCGCCAAAAATGTGCATGTACAAATGCCTAGGGAAGCGCTACATTAATTCTATGCAATCTAGGAACTAAAAAAATAAATGACATACAACCTAGAAACTAGACACAATGCATGGGGACCCATTCACGTTAAAGACATTTAAACTTCTGCAACAACCTATTAATGGTATTCTACCTAAGAAACACTTACGATGCATAAAGACTTGAACAAATTAACCTATGTAACTTTCAAGACAACACCTTCCTAGGTAGAATAAATATTAATAACTAACATGTTTGACGCTAGACACAAAATAATAATCCCATGACTGCCACTATATCAAAATTATACATCTTTTATACCAAATATTACCATCTTATCCTCCACTTTGTTCACATGTGGAGTGAAAGCAAGGAGGAACATAAAGATGCTCCTTACTCTTAGGAAAATTGTAGGCATGAAGTATGAGAATGGAAATAAGGTGCATCATATTGCCCGATTTAGAATAAATCGTCTTTCTTAAATTCAATATAATTTGTGTTCACATTTTCCGGTAATTGATGGTGTAGGCCCACCTCCATTTTAAAACATCAGTATCGGAAAATGATACTGTGCACTTCAGTATAATTTCCAACTAGCATCTTCAATGATTGAAAAGGCAAAATCACTAGATGTCTGCATAGAAACTGATCTTCATAATAATGCAGCCCTTTGTCCCAAATTTGACCATATATCTCTTGATAACCCTTGGATTCACACGATTCCGGATGCATTAAAAGATACATTGATTATAATCATGATGGTATAAATTTTGGAACAATACACAATCACTTTGTATAGAAGAATTTGATGAAACTTTGCAACTGCAAGAAAAGTGTCAACACCGAAGTGCACTCCATCTTCATTTCTAGGTTCCTCATAAAAAATCGGATCATTATGCATTGAAATTATAATCGTTGTGATTTTTCATCATAAAAAATTGGACCCCTATCCCAATCCACATGCTCTTCCAAATGAAGATCACCATTGTCATCCATGATGATTTCTTGATTGAAAGTTGAGCCATCATTCCAATCTACATAAGCTTTTGAGTGATGATCGTCAAAAGGGTCAACATTGATATTAATTGTATGGGAGTGATGGTGGTAGTAGTATCTTTGTGAATGATGGTGATTGCCCTCTTCATTCAACTCTTCACTTGGAGCTCAATAATGGAAAGGGTTGAGGTCTCCTTTCCACTCATCACCGTCATTATGACATGGAGAAAGTTTTTGCCTCACAAGCCATTAGGTGAGTTCTTCGGCTTGCCTTGCAAAATTATCTCCGCGTCCTCTCCGATTGGCCATGAGATCGCTAAATCACTGTCTCCCAAGTGAAAATGACTAGTCTCTGATGCCAAATGGCGTAAGTTCAAGCTACCCAAATAGGATTGCAAGAATGTAGGTGAATAAACAACCAAGAGAATAGAGTTGAAGGGACTCATGTGAATAACAATGCGATAAAATTAAACAAAGTTTACCCAAGATAACATTTATGGATAGAGTTAACATCTGTTATATTCCTGAATAAAAAGAAAAGCTGAAAAGATTTATTCAAATATTTCATAATATGGAAGACTTCCTCTACATTAGCCCTGTTGCTTTGACAAGTGTTTCCAGCAATATTGAAAGTGTTTGTAACTCTGTATCTGTTTTCATATTTGGGAGACAGGTGTTGTAGAACTGTTAACGAATATACTTTTGTGCTTTTGAATCTGGGTTCTTAAATCTTTTGTTCAAATGGTTTTGTTGAAATTTGTAAGATTTTTTATTTCCTTGATCTATTGTGGTTTCTTGGAGCTATTGTTTGAAGGCTGATTTAGGGTTTCTAAGAGGGGCTTTGTGATATTTTGATTGAAGAAATCTAAATAGTTTTGGAGAGGTGGCATTTTTAGGGTTCTTAAAAATTAGGTTTACTTATTTGGTCTATTAATTTTAAGTTATGCATTGTGGGAGTTTTGGGTAAGAAGAGAAAGGATACAGTTCGCATTGTACTTTCTGATGATGCATTAATTTTTTATCGGTGCTGATGGATGATACATGTAATTCCCAAACATGTGCTTTATGTGTGGAGTGGCAAAAATGGGCTGCCGCTTATTCCTTCATTGCACATGTGCGGGGAAATGGAGTCTCTCTCTCTCTCTCTCTCTACACACACACACACACACACACACACACACACACACACACACACATATATATATATATATATATTGACGTGGGACAACAACCCTAAAACGCGTGAATGGTGATGAAATGAAGATGTGCCGAAATTAAAATGATTAATTAAGCAAAAATCTCAAAATAATCGCGATGCCTTAGGGTCTTAGGGTTTTGTAGATTTCCGTTTGATTGATCGTGCGAGATTCGGCTAGGGTCCAGTTCGATGCGCAAGTCCTGTTAGATTCGCGGTGTAGATCGATCCTAGAGATAGAACTCTAGCTTTTCCATATTAGGGCATTCGTTCGTCGATCAGATGTGAAATCACTAGATCTTACTAGGGTTGGTTGAATCATATCGGCTTGATGATTCAGATGAACATTTCAGTTTTATGCTTATCAAACACACGATAATGAGCTCAATAGAGCACTAAAATAGAGCTTCGCACTTATTTCCCAGTATATCCAAATGTACTTAATTTTTTTATCTTTATTTTTCTTCATCTTGTAAATATTCATGAATTCTCCATATATGTGCATACTTTTTTATGCAAGTCATGTATTTGATAGTGTGGAAGGGTAACCAATTTGCTTTCATGATAGCATACCAGCTGTTTTTGTCCATATAGGAAAAAAGGCAGAGGCAAGGTCAAGAGCTGACAGGGAAGCAGACAATCTTCAACTTCTACAGTTAGAAGAAAAAGACGTGGTCTCATCTGTAGCTACTGTGCTTTCGGACCTGTGTGGTCCGGGAGAATGGATGCCCATGGAAAAACTTCATGCTGAGGTTAGTTATCATGTTCTTGGTAATTATGGTACTTGGTGAGTTTTTCTTTTCTGAGATTGAGCATGATCGAGATGATGCTTCTACTTTAGGAAAGTATCTTGGCGTTGGTGAGACAGGAAAATTTTCACCATTATCTGAATTATGTTATCTATTTATTTAATCGTAGTAATGATACTTTATTGAATACACAAAAAACTCAAAAGGCCAAGGTTAGAATGAAAACAACTCAAATGCACAATGTGGAGCAAGAGACTATAAATTAAGGCTGTGTTTGGCATAGCTCTCTGCTAGCCCCTGCCAGAGCAGAGTTCACCTGCTTTAGCAGGTTCCCATTCTCTTTGCTAACTCCCTGCAGAGCAGGATTACCTGCTCTAGCAGCTACCTCCCTGCTCTCTGCTAACTCCCTACCAGAGCAAGTAAAATCTACTCTGGCAAGGAGTGAGCAGAGAGGAGGGGAGAACTGCTGAACAAGTAAATCTTGCATAAAATCTTACTATGCAAGGAGTTATCAAGGTGAAGGGAGGACCTGCTAAAGCAGGTAGCAGGATGTTAGCAAAGAAAATGGGAACCTGCTAAAGGAGGTGAACTCTGTCCTGGCAGGGGCTAGCAGAGAGCTATGCCAAACACAGCCTAATTCAACAGGATATTATTTGTTGTTATAAGGAATGTCCTCTTGATACCTTCCTTAGCAAGCATAGTGACAAAAGTCTCCCAACTTTTTTATAAAGTCGCATTTTTAATCTCGATTTATTTATCAAAATAATAAATTGCGAAAATCAGGATTTAATCACATTTTTTTAGTACGTCACAAATTTGTTACTACTTTGAAAAAATTATGGTTGATTTGTCGATATTTGGAATTATGTTATTTTTTCCTTGATGTGTTATTTTACTCGAAAAATATTTTAAGAACTTATAATAAATGTTGACAATATTGCAACCTTGAGGTCGCAGATTCAATCTCAGCTTATCCATCAAAAAAATAAAAAACTTATAATAAATGTTTAGCTTAAGAAGTATATATAATTATTAAGCGTCGCATATGGAAAATAGGCAAACGCGACGATGAAGAACCGACTGCTTTATCTGAAATTTTCCGAGCTTTGCTTTTTTTTTCTGTTTGTTTTCCAATTTTTTTCCAGTTGCACTTATTCCCAAATTCCGAATTTGTTAGTTTGTTAGCAAGAGAGTCAACCAATAGACTTTACCATTAGGGATGCATCTGAGCTGATCTAAGCGAAGACGGCAACGATCTATGGCAGTATGACTTTTTCAATATACCCTCAAGTCACCAAGGAAAGGGGTTTGATTTTTGTATGTAACAAATCTCATTTAGGGAATCCACTTCAATGTATATCGCGTTGTTGAGAATCCACTTGAATCGAAGTGTGGTGTCACGGATCAGACTTGAGGAGGCTGCCACCATGTTTCTTTACTTAATGAATGAGGCCCCAATTGGATAAAATAGAATCGAAGCCAACTCAAAGTCCGCTCATTGGTACGACTTAAATTCATTGCAAGTGAGAGCCCATCCTATTATCATACTTCCCACTTGATTTTAAAGTTTGGAAGTTAACAACTCTTTTCTTATTGGAGATAGGGTTGTTCCCACTAGGGTTTTGTCAACGAGCAAACCCATGTTACTTTATTTAGTGAATGAGGCCTCAATTGGATAAAATAGAATCCAAGCCAACTCATAGTCTGCTCATTGGTACTACTTAAATTCATTGCAAGTCAAAGGCCATCCTATTATCATACTTCCCACTTGATTATGAAGGTTGGAAGTCAACAACTCTTTTCTTATTGGAGATAGGGTTGTTCCCATTAGGGTTTCGTTGACGAGCAAACCCAAGAACGCAAAACTATGTGATTTTTTTCCGATTGATCTTATAATAAATATAATAAAATAATGCAGAAGCAATTCAAACAATTTAGAAATATGTTACAATGTTTGTTGATGTAATTGACAAAAAGCTCTCATGATCCATAGATCTCCTCGAGTTCATGTTCCCATTGCCCTTTTTGAAACGAAACTAGATCGAAGAGACTATGGGTCCCTCTATTATCTACCTCGAAATTCCGGATTGGGACCATAAGGGAGTATACATAGGGAAAACTTGCCCTAGAGGTTCGAGCATGCCCCATAACATGTATCAGCCTTCGATTATGTAAGTAATTGCCTTAAATCACCGTTTTTTTAAGCCTTTAATTTCACTTAAGTCACTCTATCATTCATTTATCTCCTAAGCATCTTAGATAACGCTCACTATCTACTATAATGCATAGAATTATCAGTCTTACTCCATCGAATTGAAATTCAATGGTCCGTGAAGCGCCTTGAAGACTACCGGACCTATATTTTGTCTGTCAGATTAATTTGATGGCCTCAAACTATGATATACTTAGTTTAGGTAATCAAAGATCCCATATTGATTCCCTTAGGTATCTTTAGGATTGAATAATCTACCTAATGCACCAATATATTAGCTGGCACAATAAAATTAATCATCGGTGAATCAAACCACATCATCCCATCCTAAGATTCTTCTTTAGAAATCTCAGGACTAAGGACCAATGAAATAAAGCTAAGTACTCCTTCCTACGATAACCCAAAGCAGGAGTATTGTGGTTTGTCCAATGAACACTAAGTACCCACTCCTATGATGCAAGGACAGTCGAATCCTCATAGAGCTAGACAACTCCATGTCATCCAAAGATAGTGCAACCCCATAGAATAGCCATGAGCATGGATGAGCTGTCCCAACTCATCCCTAGTTCCAATCTACATAGAATTAGCAATTAGGTTTATACTTCATACGGAATTCACTTTTTTTTTATCGGTAACAAAGAAATGCATTAAAAAGAGCAAAGAGAGAGTACATACCTTGGCGGGTTGTAAGGCACTACCCAGAAAAAAGAAGAAAAGACCCCCCCAAAAGCTTAACCTCTCTGAACAAAAACCTCGAGTTTCAGAGCAGCCAAGAGAGAGGACAACCCATCCGAACCAGAAGCAGAGCGGCTACATTTGTAACAGCAAACTGTCCCATTCAAAAGTGCACCTATCCCTCAGCCGAATCGGGTTGACCCAGAGCGCACCAGCTCACTAACCAATGCCTAGCATTTTTTATAGCAAAGTTATAAGGCCCGCCCCTTCTTCGGCAGACTCTGCTGTTCTTTTCTAACCAAATTGCCCAGAGCAGCATAGATTTTTAGAGGCCATAGTACCCCTTTCGTACCTGGCAAACTAACCGTAGTCCAAATCTCGAACAAATGACTTGCCCATCTTGGCTGAACCCTGGCAATTTTAAAAATTCTGAAAATGGTACCCCAAATGGCAAAAGTAAAGAGGCAATGAAGCATAGTATGATCCACAGATTCCCGACCCAACATGCACAAGAGGCATCTATTGCGAATGATCCCCCCCCCTCCCCTCTTTCTTCTAATCAGCTGATCTCTGGTTAGGATCTGACCCCACTGGACAATTCAAATGAAAGATTTGACTTTATGGGGGATTTTGATGGTTCAAAAGTTAGTCCATGATGGATCCCTTTCGTGATGCTGACCAGCCCTCAAATTTCTATATCAGAGAAACCACATAATCCTCCTACTTGCCTATTGATGATCCCTAAGGGCACAGTCTCTCTATAGAGAAGACGCAAATCAACTCATAAAGTGATACATAATCAAAATTATGCACACGAACAATATCGTACAAGGAGGGACCTATTATCAAGATAAGGCCAACAAAAGTCAATGAGTGCAATGACTGGTTTTCTCGGCACAAACTCAAAGGTTCCTTTCCTTCAGCAAACACGAAATGATAGATATCAAACAAAAGTCAACCAGTGCAATGGTTTTCTAGGGCACAAACTCAACAGTTCCTTTCCTTCAACAAACACCAAAAGATAGATATCAAACGTAAACTCCCAAAGAATCCTCCTTTCCTATGGAACAATCCAATTCCCCAACAGCAAATTATTTGTGCTTCTCGGCATAGCTCCAAACTAACCAAACAACTGTTGAAAAAGTAATGAATTGGTATCATCGAAGGACAATGAATAAGTAGATGATTAATTGTTTCCTCTCCATCTGCGCACATCTATTCAGAATGATCATTCTTCCATTTCAAAGCTAGTTAGAAGTGAAAATTTATCAAGAAATGCAGTTCCACAAAATGCTAGCACCCTTTGAGGCCTGGGAGATCGCACCAAAGGAAACCAACCCTCCTGGGTTAAGGTGGTGTCTGAATTGTCTGTTGGGTACATATACACCCACTCCTGCACTTTATGCACACTCTCATTGGATATTTGCAGCAATAGGATGTCAATTTAATACATATTACCTCATTTTCTTCCATCACTTTTCTGTTCTTGACTGAAGTTGTTTATGAGAAGCAATAATATGCAGGGAAGGAACTGGCAGAATCATCATTGTTCTTCACCTAACTTCTCTAAATGGATCAAGAAGATTGGCTTCCATGAGTTAACTAGGAGCTATGTAAATTTGATATAGATGGGCTGGTTTCAGAAATGGAGAGCAATCCTGGCCAACTTCCCATATTCTTCATATGCTTATATTTCATATTTGTATGAAGCATATAAAATCTTCTCTCAGTAATACAGAAAGACATAAATTATATTGTTTGTAAATATAAACAATTTTAGTAAACAAAACATGTTAAAACAAACATTGGAACCCTGTGAACAAGGTAACTTGCCTGGGCTGCAGAGTGTTCTTGGCCATCTTCCCTATAAGGATGATGCCCTACGAAGCACTGATACACCCAAATGGGTGCCGTACCCGTATCCTATGCGTTTCGGATGTGGGTATGGGTGGGATACACGTGCATGCGTATCCCACGAGTTTCCAAATAAAAAATAAAAAAATCGGGTACAGTACGGCCGTGATACGGATTTGATTTTTTTTTTTTTAATATTTTTTAATCCCTATTTTTTAGGGTTGCCTTATTAGGGGCCGAAATCGGCATACGGTTGCGTTTTTAGGGTTGCAAAAGGAAGGGAAAAAACAAAGAAGAAGAAGAAGAAGAAGAAGATTAGAAGAACTGAAGAAGAAGAAGAGGAAGTAGCAGACGAGTGAGACGACGTACCTGCTGTGCTCCTTGCAAAGGTCTTCTAGACTTCTACTCTTCAGCTCTTCTCAAATCAGGTACTAATGTACCATTTTATTTTTTCCTTCTTTCTTCTTCTCTCCCTGCCCTGCGAAGGGTTTTTTTGGTTGCGATTCTACAAAGGACCTTCGCCGGAGGGTTTCATTTGCTCTCTGTGTGCTAGCTGCAGCAGTAGCAAAGCCTTTAAAGGTTTTATTTTATCTCTGTTTAAGGGCCCGACTCACGTGACCTCATATACATCTAAAACCAATGTTTATATGATCTCCCACCATTGCTCTCTGTTTGCTTTGCAGCGGTAGCAAAGCCTTTAAAGGTTTTATTTTGTCTCTTTTTAAAGGGCCCGACTCACGTGACCTCATATACATATAAAACCAATGTTTAAATGATCTCCCACCGTTGAAATGTCACTTATAAGTGGATGTCAACCATCTGATCAGTGCACGTCATCAAAATTAAGAATTACCGATGACATTAAGTGCACAGATCGGATGGTTCAAATCTCCCAAAAAGCGTGATTTTTTTACCCATAGGCCTTCAATTGATGATATATCACTTTGACGGTATGGATTTCCAAGATCATAGGCCAATAAATGGTGTAAGATCGTTTAAACTGTTTTTTAAAAGGCATGACTCAAGAATAATAAAAAAAGATGGGCTGCTTATCCGCAAGATAAAATAGTTCTTCATCCCAATCTTCAAAACAATAACCCAATGGATCAAATTAAGAACTTTTTATTCCTTGTGGAATAGAATTAAAAAAAAAATAACACTAAAATCACATGAGTATGCGATGTGTGCCATGTGATTTTAGGGCCACTTTTTTTTTGTGTGCCACATTAAATAAAAATGACCGTTTGATGGTACACCCACATTAAATAAAAATGCCCTCCATAATCTGATATGTGCAAATAGAGGTACCGTTACATGAATGAATTTGTCTCTTGAATTATTAATTTTTATGTTGTTTTATGTTTAATTATTTATTAACTATTTTTTACATTTAAAAATATCCTTATATATATATATATATATATATATATATATATATATATATATAAAATATTTTTTTTATACAAGTACCCCCGCCGCCGTACACGTACCCTGATTTTTTGAAAATTGTCGTATCATCGTACCCGTATGTCGTACCTTCCTAGATCATGGGTCAAAAATCGTCCAATACCGATACGTATCGGTTTTGGACTTGGGCGGTACGATACAAAGGCATTGTATCGTACCCCCTTAAAAACAATGTACTTATCGTCCGATACGGGCAATTATCGCCCGTATCGGACGATACGGACGATACATTGAAATTATCGGACGATAATTTCAATGTATCGTCCGATAATATGTATATATATATTTTTTCCGATTGTCTACACAATCGATGGCGATTGTGTAGACAATCGGAAAATAAAAAATAAAAAAATTCCGATTGTATACACGATTGTGTACACAATCGATGGTGACAATCAGAATTTTTTTATTCATTTTATTTTATTTTTCCGATTGGCTACACAATCGATGGCGATTGTCTACACAGTCGCCATTGATTGTGTAGACAATCGGAAAAAAAAATAAAAATTCAATGTATCAAACCGATACATTCAATGTATCGGCCGATACCCGATACGTATCGTCCTAGAGGTCAGGACGATACGTATCGGTTTACCGATATTTTGATCCTTGTCCTAGATGATGCCATTCAGTTTAGACATACGAGGTTTGTGCGTGTGTGTGTTGGGGGGGGGGGGTAGATAATTTCATGGATATGACTCTTCAAGCTCTCCCTATGCCTACTAATAGGATCTGTGGAGGTGGTAAACAATATTGTCATATGCGATCCCATATGCCATTTGGAGAGGGTGTATCGCATATACCTTGACAAATCCTATTAGTAGGTATGCCATCGCATTCAATTGTATGTCATCGCATACTTCTCCAACATTGATTTTTTTTTTTGCTTTTTAGGCTTCCCCAAGCCCTATAAATAGGGGGTTTCTCTTTCTAATGTATACCACAACTCTCAAAAGTATGTTTTGGGTTTCTTTCCTTCTCTTTTTGTGTCGCCCACTTTATTTTTGTACTATCTTGACTTAATTTTTAATGAAATTTATATATTTCCTTCCACCTTATGAGATATATTCTACTCATTCTACAACATAGAGCACAAAATTAACAAAAATATAGTGGTTTTTTATACTGGTAATTTTGGAGATTTTTTGGGAATTTTGGGATTTATTTCGTATTTTTATGATAAATAAATAAATAATTTTGTGCCATGGCCCAATCGCATATGTCATCCGCATATGCGATTGCTCTAGGCCATTGCATAGGGTCGCATATGCCATTTAACAACATTGGTGGTAAAAGATAGATGATTTTTTTTTTTGTTTCGAGAGATGGACCAGGAAAAGTTTTGGGACATGTCTCATATTGCTGTCATGTGGGTCATTTGGTTGGAAATGAATGACAGGACATTCCGTGGGTTGAGCATTTTGGAATGTGGAATTGCTAAGTTAGTGAAAAGGCAAATTCCAGTGGAGTCTTAACTGGTATTTCTCTTCTCCCACTGCCTTGTGCTTGTAACGTCGCAACCTGCATAATAGGTGTGCTTCTGGCCTCCGATGCACATGTCTAAACCACCTCAAATGGCATTCCATAGCTTTTTAATTTATTGATGCCCCACTCAAATTTTCTCTTATGTACTCGGTCTCTAATTTTAACCTTTCTTGTTGCTCCACTCATTCATATATTAAAATACTCATCTCAGCCCTATATGTGCAATCTTCTTGTCACATATATTATGACAGGTCGTACCATCTTCTTATAAAAATGTCCCTTAAAGCAAAGTTGCACTCTTGGGTCGCACAATACTCCACCAACTTGTCTCCACTTGTTCCAACTTGCATTAATCTCATTTGAGATGTTCTCTTCAAATTTACCATCTGATTGTAGAGTTTGAGTAGCAAAATCGATGGTAATGCGGCATTATATGGTTTTCTATGTTTATTAAATCCTCCTTCAGGCTATCATGTTCACTGAATTTGCACTTCATGTATACTTTTTTTGTTATGTTAATTTTCAAAACTTTTAAACTCTAAGATCTATTTCGATAATTCCAGCTTATCATTTATTTGGCTCATTGTTTGGGTGATTAGTATCATATAATCCACAAATAACAGGCACCATGGAATTTCTTCTTATGTGTATGGTTAACGCATCCATGATCAAGACAAACAAATAAGGTTTCAAGGCAGATCCCTGTTGTGGGGAACTCCTCCAGCTCACTCGTTTCTCCGCACGTAGGGCGTACACAAGTTACTGTCCTTTTATACATATCTTGGATGATCTCAAGTTTGGATGCATTTCTTCCTCAGCGTCCATCAGATTATTTGTCTTGAACTCTTAGTACTCTATTATATGCCTTTTCCAAATCCATGAAAACCATATCTAATTTTTTTCTTCTTTCTATTAACTTCTTAACTTCTCCATAAGTTGCCTCAAGATGAAGATGACTTCCGTGTTGATCTTCCAACATAAATCCATATTGGTTCTCTGATACAACTGATTTCTATCTTAGTTGATGTTCCCAGTATAAATCCAAATTATGCTTTGATAGTTGGTACACTTTTGGATGTCCTTTTGTTCTCATAAAAAAGGGACTATAATGCTCTTCCTCAATTCTTTGATCAGTGTCTTTATGCTCAATGTCTTATTGAACAATTTAGTCAACTAATACAGTCCATTCTCTCCCATTACAATGTAAACTTCTATAGCTATTCGATCATTAATGCTTTTCTTTTCTTTATTTTATGCTAAGGTTGCGTTTACTTCAGCTGTAGATTTGTTGTTTATCATCCCTTAATCTGGTTTCAGTGGAGGAAATTAAGGAAGCAAATTGTGCAATTAATGGAGGAAATTAGGTAAGTGGTTTTGCACTGGATGGATTTCCATGTTGTTGGCAAACATTTTCAGGACCTTCGTAAAGCGGCGGTATTCGAGGTCTTTTGTGAGTTTCATGATTTCTCACCTCATCTTATTTGTAGCATTAATAACACTTCTCGAAAAAGTGGGGGCAAAAACAGTTGGGAATTTTCTGCTTGTTAGTCTTGTTGGTGGGCGTACAGGGTAACTGTGAAACTGCTTGCATGTCAATTGACGAGAGTATTCAAAGATTCTCTCCTTGGAAGGAGCCTGTGTCAACGGAAGACAAATTAGACATGGACCTCTCATTGCTTATGAGTGTATTAAGTCGAGCCATAGACAAAGTATCCCGATATTGATATCAAAACTCATATATTGAGAAAGTTCTTGTTTGGCCTTCAAGGCTCATGTGGTGTGTTACAAGTAGTTTCGTGCCCCATTATAGGCGAACATCTTATTTATTTTTGTTTCCTTGCCTATTCACTTGTTGTTGAAAGGGGTTCTCGTGAGTCGTGAGCCGTGACGTTACTACGAGGATAGATACATGTGTGAACAAACTATATTTCTAACAAAGAAAAAAACATAATGCATCTGGCAATGTTATTATTCACATATCCATTTTGCAATACCCTCCAATCCATTGGGCATGCAGTTTATACTTTGAAAACAGCACTGAGAGTTCAATTTTCGGAGCCTGCAAAATTCACATTTCTCTGCTTCCATTTCTATTTTCTTGTAAAATTTTTGTATCTTGTTACCCATAAAAGGAAAAAATAAAAAAATAGAATTTTTTTGCAACTGGAAAATCTTCTACAGCCTCTAATATATTTTTGCGATCTTGACACAGCTTATTGAGCAGTATAGCGGCATTTGGCATCACAGTAGAGTAAGGAGATATCTCACGTCAGAGGACTGGCCCCATATTGAAGGAAGACCATGGTTCGGCCTACTTACATTGCTAAGGAAATATCCAGAACACTTTGTTATTAACACAAGGTCCAAGGGAAGGGTGACGTCGGAGTTCGTCTCCTTGGTCTCCTTGCTTTCATAAAATCATCACAGCAATCTTCAACAGTAAGCCATCGAGATATCAAATTTTGCCATGGTAGGTATATAGTATGTGCCGTATCTATTTCTGTATGACAAATTGGACGCTCAGGCCAAGAACCAAGGGTTGTGATGTACTGACTGGTTCAAGCCATTAGGGTCGCTCAAATCCGGTCAACGTGCTTATAATGGTGGGCTATTTTGTTATGATTACATTTCTGATCAGTGGCTTTGATGACTGTATCAAGGTTCCAACTTTTTTCCTTCTCCATTATTTCAAGTGTGACATCAACTTACCAACTAAGAGAGAGCCTGATGTACATGAAATTATAAACTGAAAATTGATAGTTATATATATTGGTGACACTATGGCCACTTACAGGAACCTTCCTGTATCATATGGCAAGCTTGTCTCCTTGGATTGCAGAACCTCGAACTTCCTTGTTGGAGAAGATTAGACTTGATTTTCAGGCACCTTTGTCAGATTGCTGATAGCCAAATGTGTTGGGACCAAGGTTAAACTCTCATCAATTGCCCATACATATCATTTGTACCCTCTCTATTGTAGCATCGAGTAGTAGCATGGTGTTGTTTTTAAAATAGGTTAAAAAAATATTAGATGGACTCTGCTCCGGTGACATGCTGCTCCGCTCACAGTTCCACTTTTTGACGGGGCAGTGCACTCATTTTTCAATCCAAGTCAACCAAATGACAAGTCTATCATATAAACTAAAGCAAAAACGCAACCATCAGATTGATTCCTATCATCTCTAATCTCTATCATAGCAGTTTAATATAGACCTATTGTTGATATGAACTCTGCATAGTAAGGTACCAACTGCACTTGTACTCAAGATCTTATACATTGATGGGTAGAGTGTTGGTTTAAGTGGCTGAGATGTCACTTGTATAACCTCTAGTGTGTGCGTGATATACATCATATAACAATCACATTAGAGTTACCTATTAATATATGACTTTAGAGATTATTACGTACAGATGTGAAAATCTTCTTTCTTTCAAGTTCTCCCTTCTTCTCTAAGTCTAAATCCTAGAGTTGTGATTATCTTTTTACGGTGTCATCAATTACCGTCGGATCCATGTGGCGTATAGATAACGCTATCTTCTCTAGTAATTGACTGCTCGGATCAACGAGTATTAAATTATCTCGGCTTTTCTCGAAGTATGTAGAATCGATTGCGATCCACTCATTGCTTTTGTGTGATTAGGGATCTCAAATCCTAACATAAAGTAGCCTCGTTGCATTTGCAAAGGACCCATTCACTAAGGTCTTATGTTAGTGCTATTTGGGTGTCAAGTGGCACCTAATTTGAAAATTAGTTGCAAAAGCAACATGCATAATATTGATCACATCCATCCCTAAAAAGAAAAAACTGAAAAACATCTTATTCACAGCTTAAAACATGGTTAAAAGCTAAAAAAAATTTCAATGCACCAAGTATGTTGGGCGTTACTCAATATTTGACCATGTTTTTAGTGGTTCAAACTTATTTTTTTCATATCACATCCCTCAAGGGAAAAAGCGAAATATCAAAAGGAAATGGGGCCTAAGGCTAAGAAGTTGAAGACTTCACTTTTCAACATTCCAAAAAATAAAATTATTCTTTATATAGAACGCCCAATAACGAGTATTCAAGTTTTTTTTCCCGTGAAACGCTTTGTTCTCTGAAATATATATATATATATATTAGGTTTTTCTCTCGCCATCAATGCCATATTATGGTAGAGAAACAATATTTTCTAATGGCGGAGATGTTCAACAGCTAATCTTTGCATAGTCTCAAGTTCATTAAGCAATTAATTAATTCGGCGCCTCTTAGTGTTTTGCATTGTCCAGATCTCCATCCCTAGCTGGAAAAAGATGCAACTGCAAGATCGCCCTAACTTTCATTTGAGTTTGATAGTGTTTAAATGATCTAATACTGTAATAAAATATGTATTTGATCTCACACTATTAAAATACACTTTAATGTTATATCAAGTCTGTTACCAATCTTAACAGTCCAAGTGGATGTCTTATCATTCAAAAATATCTCAATTAAAGAATTACTTCTATAAGACAAGCAAATCATTCGATCAATGAGCTTCAATTTTATTCATTAAAAAATAAAAACAATGACAACTATTAGAGAATATGCAGATTGTATTGAAATAGTGCACATGGTGAATGGTGAATCCAAAAAGTGTCGTGTACAAAAACAATTTGTATACCTTAAATTGTTAACGAGTAAAACATCTTATACAAATGTATCCTTAAAAAGGTAAGTTTTTATAATTATCATTCCGCTCAGCCCCGAGCTGCTAAACACTTTGAAATTCTCGTCTCGGGCTTAAAACCATGCTCAGTAGTGCTCGGGTCAACCTCATGTTAAAATGGTCAATCCTCAAGCGGGACATAGCTATTTATGATATGCTTTCCGTCTTTCACATATTTGGCACCTAAAAACATGCTGGTCTTAATACCACACCACCTTATGTTATAGTCACCTAACTTAAACAAAGGAAAAGACCGTTGACTAAGTCAAATCAGATGATGGAGATAGTTTTTCGTCCCAATCTTTCACACAATAGATCTTGAGATCATGGGGCTACTATTAGATGATTAGATGTTGGCATACATCTCATAAAATAAATGTGAGACATTTCATGGTAGTGGGTTCATGGTCACTTTTTGAATGTATCATGTGAATGCAATATCTGATCATCGATGGTAGGTGTATGATCTCGAGATCTATTCTGTGAAAGATTGGGATGAAAAACTATTTGCATCATCTGATTTGCAGCGGTCAACGGATTTTCCCTTTGTTTAAGTGAGGTGGTTGTAACATCAAGTGGTGTCGTAGTAACACCTGCCCAAAATTATCCTTGCATCTCCGAAAGTTTGCAAAGAGATTGAGCGACAGTGCTTAGGTTGGGTACTTAACGCAACTCTCCTTTTTCCAATTCTCTCTCTCTCTCTCTCTCTCTCTCTCTCTCTCTAAGGTATTACTAGGTGCCTAACCTGTGTCCAACGGCAGTGCGTTCACTCTTCCCCAACCATAAATATTGCACTGATATCTATGAGCGATATATCTGTGGAAGGCCACAACACGACATGTGCAGTTGACATAAGCACAAGGCATCCACCGGAGCACATGTACACTGTGCACTACATGGACCCGTGCATGTTTCGATGTTCGCAAGGCTGGAGGCTTACATGTGCTATTAATCTAACTAATCCTACCATAATTTTGCATTAACAGAAAAATCATTTAATGTACAAAATTCTTTCCTAAAATGTACATGGACCATTTGATAGAATGTGCACCATATGCATATTCTTCCTTTGCTCCCGTGCATCACAATTGCTCCCTATTAGTTATTATATAATTGAGAATCAAAAATAGTTTGAATAATTCCCAGGATACAGCTACTTCTCAGGATTCTTCTTTATTTAGTTTACCTAGTGATCTATCTCCATAAAGCCGCTGTTCTCGAGCCTGTTTTGCAGCAAGAGCTTCGTCATCGAGAACTTGGATGGGTGACCATTCGGGCAAATGCCAAATAGATTTTTCGCTCTTCTCTTGTGGACTATCAAGAGATGTAGTAGTAGCATCTCCGGAGCCGTGCAAGAAAGATTTTAGCTGCAGAGCAGTGAAATCCATTGACGTACCCGCAACTGCAAAGATGATTGAATAGCGAATTGCACCTAGCCGACCACCTGCAATGCAACCCAATAACACCTTTTCAAACACAAATAGCAACAGAATGAGAATTATGAGTCACTACTGGAGACGGCTGGATTGTTCCTGGATACAACATAGTGAAAGGTTTTGGAGTTGGTGTTTGGTACCTGACCCGAGTCCCAGTAATCACACTAATCGGGGCAACCTCCATCCAACCATGGGGAAGGCTCGGATATTGTTGAGCGCCAAATCGGTGAAAGGCCAAAAGTGTACTTCACTGATTTGCATGCTCATACATAACTAAGCACTTCACAGCTTCCTATCAATATAAAAAGATTTAAGATAAAATCTGGGCACTCCTCGAGGCTTAACCATTTGACAAAGGCACATTGATGTGGTCACTGACCATGGTCATGAGGAAGGCACATTGATGTGGTATTTCGATCATTTCACCCATGCCTGGTGAAAATGGGAAATAACTAAAAAATGTCCAAGATGAAGCAATCAGCTTTCATTGCCAGGTCAGTGACCCATGCATATTTGCGGTCGCCCCATTCAACTTCAATTACAAAATAGGGAAAACTAGTCATGAAAAGTATTATGCAATTTGACCTTGAAGTCTTCCAAGAAGAGCTCCACTTGCAATTCCTCCTATCAGGGAGTTAATGAGGTCACCAGGTTCTGAAGCTCGAGCCTCCCTTACAAATTCCCTGGCCGCTGTAAAATACAATTTTAGACATTTACCCAAAAAAATAGCTCAGGGAATTTCTACAGAATAATTTAGAAAGTTATTATAAGTAGCTCCAGGAATTTTCTATTTTTTTTTTATAAACATATCGAAAATCATTGTGCTACAATGTCATAGATTTCAATATTTGGGCGCTACTATACAACTTGATAGTTAGTTTGAAGAGGAAATTACAAACCGCATCAACGCAGAGTAGGCAAAGTGGAGAAAGGCAAGTAGGGTGTTATATAATCCATGAGTGTTACATAGATTGAAGGGACGTTTTTGCAGTGAGGATAACTTCAGTGTTACTCTTTGGTGCAGCGTTGGGCTACAAATAAGTGATCAGAAGAGAAAGAGTTCATGAGGCTAGGACACGTATGTTGAGGTAGACTCATGGAGTAACAACTAAGGATAGAACTAGGAGTGAATGCATAAGAAGTAGTTTAAGATGGCACCCAATAAAATAGAACTAAATAATGCGCTTGAGATGGTTTGGGGTTACCTGTCAGAGACTTAAAATAGTCCCTGCACAAAGGATTGAAAACGATAGAAGCAAATGGACAAAAGGAAGACCAATAAAGATTTTGAGAGAAATAGTGAGAAACGACATGAAGTATTGTAGAGTAACAAGAGTTTAGCTTTGAAAAAAATTGATTGGAGAACTAAGACTCGAAGAGCCAACCTAAAAACTTGAAGAGCCAACCCAAAGAGATGGTACAGCCATCCTCTAACAAAAAGTAGGTTTTCGTAACTTCTGTGCTTTCACATTTTAGCACAGTCCACCATCCGTGTTTTGCTTTTATTCAAAAGCACGCGTTGGGTAATATTTGGATTGTGCCATTAGAAAAATGGTGCAATCCACATTTTACATGTTGTCCATATGGGGCCTTATCACCAAGTTTGCATAAACCATCTTCCAACTGTGGATGAATTTAGTGAACTAAGTAGCTGCTTAGGTTAATGTCCCCCTGATTTTCACTGAAATATGGTGAACCGTGAACCAAACAGATTGATCTTAATGTGACTTAGTTAAATATTAGCTTCATAAGTCAATGTAACAACAATTATGATGGAATATAACCAAAAATGTATCTCTCTTAGTTGATAAAAGCAGGCCAAGGGAGCAGATGAGAAAGCTTGGATTTGGCAATCATGTTAACTAATCCCAGCAGAAAGGAATATTAGCACATCAAGGGCATTTGTTTCTCACATCTCCTTCACGGCCACGAGCACTAAATCCAGCTAGGCGAAATTCAGTTGTTCTTCAAAAGATGTTGGTTTATATGTATGACTTTTATGCCTGGTTACCTCTGCTTCTCATTGTAGTCCCCTTAAAGCTACAGACCAATTAAGGAAACACTCCCCCCAATTAAGGAAACACTCCCCCTCAAGCTGCTGGTGCAATTGGCAAGGTTCAATTTTTTTCTGATAGAGAATAGAGATTCAGCACTTACAGAGGCGGGTCAATGATATAAGTTATAAAGAACATAGAAAAAACAACCACGTTGGTGGCCGTGCAACCAGCTTCCTCTTACACGCAAGGAGAACAGGGGTTCATCACTTGATATTTCTAACTAATTACTTTTACATAGGTGTGTATTTTATCTATCACGACAACTGATTACCATGGGACACCAAATACACCCCTATGTATTTTATCTATCACATTAACTTCTTTGGGCACTGTTTTGGTCAATGTTGTGTTTTCTTATGTCGGTTTTGGCTCCAGCTTCTCGATGTGCTGTAGGTATTTGGGAGCAGGTATGTATCCTTGTTGTCCTTCTTTAAATCTATTTCCTTATTACTGATCAAAAAGAAATAATCAATTGTCTGATGATTACAAAATCATTGCCTGCAAAATAATTTATACCAAAACTTTTAAGAAGGAAACCAAACTGTGATGGAGGCATGACTACAATTTTGACACTTTAATAATTTCAAATATTGATTAAATATGTGCCACTCCTGCATATCGTACAAAATTATAAAGGAGACGATCTCTCCTCACCTCGACATCGGAAGACAGAGCCCATTTCATCAATAGAGGGAAGACTTTTTGCCCAAATCTGATCTTCAGATTTTTCAGGGACTCTGACATCTGTAAATGTCAGTTTTTGACAGGTTTCTGCCTCTAAAAAGGCAGCAGTTGGCTTGTCGATGTCCTGATTTTGCCAAAGCCCCAAATCCAATATAAAAAATACAACCATAGTTTTTGATAGGTCCTCTGGGATCAATCCTGAAAGCTCATGTTTGATATATACTATAACATACATTTTATATTGATACGTCAGAATTGGATATTAAAGGCCTGGAGAATACATAAATCATATTCGAATAGATATTAACAATGTTGTAGTAATATACATTCCAGTTGAATCATTGGGATTTTATATTAGTAGGTTATAGTGGTTCATGTAAGCATGCATAGAAAGTAATAATGCAAATCATAGGGGATCTAGATGCGTTTATTTTAATCAATTTCATACTTCAAAATCTTTATACTGAATTGTGGTAACTATTGATGTATTAAACTTGCAACTTGTGATTCATAGTATGAAACTATAGGAGAGAATAATAAAGAAATGTCTAAGGCCAAGAAACAAATATTTATAAAAACCAGTTGGGTTTTATACCAAGAAAACATAAGTCATTCTAGGCAACCTATGGAAAAGTTTATAAATAAGAAAGAGTAGTTTTTTTTTATCAGAATAAGAAAGAATAGTTTACATAGAGCTTTATTATCAACTGGGAGAAGGCCTACGATAAGTGCAAAGACAACTAATTTGGTAGAAGTACAAAAAGCGCATTTCGAATGAACACATTGAGATTATTCAAAACATGTATGATGGAGAGATAACTAGAGTAGGAACTATGTATGGAGCAACAACTGAGTTCCCTATCAGAGTTGGGTTGCATCATGCTTTGGTTCTTAGTTGTTTGCATTAGTTATGGATGAACTGATAGAAAAAAATATGAGGTCAATTGGAGTATGTAGTTTGCAGATAATGCAATCGTAATGTGGTATTAATTGGCCATACAAGGAAACAAGTAAATGATCAGTTTGAACTTCGGAGAAAGTCTATAGATTCAAGGATTCAAAATTAGCTGAACAAAGACAAAATACATAGTGTGCCAGTTTAGCACACACGAGAGCCTGGAAGATTATTTAGTCAAAATAGAAAACCATTTAGTGCCACAATGTGAAAGAATTTGATATGTGGGCTCCACTATATGACCTAATGGTGGGTTTAAGGAGGACATCTCAAACAAGATCAATGCAGGATGGGAAAATTGGTGGCAAGTAAGTGGTGTATTGTGTGATCAATAAGTGCCAATTCAACCGAATGGATGTTATTTATAAAATAGCAGTAAGACTTGCATTACTGTATGGGGAAAAACGTTGGAATCTTAACAAGCAGACAAATGCTAAGGAGGATGCATAGAGTAACGAGAAAGGATAAGCGTAAGAAAGAAGCAAATAAGAGGAATTTAAGGGGTGACCCCAATAAAAGAGAAAATTAGGGTATTGCTTGAGATAATTTGGGCATATCTATCAAACACCTGATATAGCCCATGTATGAAGGATTAAAATGATAGAAGCAAAGGGAAGGAGTAGAAGAGGGAGACTAATAAAGAATTGGATAGAAGTAGTGAGAAATGACATGAAAGATTGTGGAGTAAATGAGAATTTAGCCAGAAAAGGAGATCGAGTGAAAAAATAAGACTCGAAAAGCCGACCCCGCATAGATGGCATAGGACGATGATGATGATTCCGTTTTCTTGAGGTCAACAACAGAGGTGTGGTGGCTTCTCGCAGTTTAATGGACTCAACAAGTCCCTTTAAGAGCATATTTGAATATTAATAGTGTTAGAAATTTTGTAACTATAAACATCTATAGACTTTAGTGTTTCCTTGGATAGTGAAGCAGAGATGAGAAAAGTCATGATTAGTCATCAAATGTTCCTTGAGATATGTTATAATACCATATGGTAATATAAATGTTTTGTATGGTTAGAACTTGCATTTAGGATGCATGTTGAGCACTTTAGGCATTAACAAAAACTAGATCCAACCTTTCCTTACTAATTTGCCATGAATATGGATTTATGATTACCTAAAAGTTAACCAAAGGGAAGTCAAAATATTAATAAATCCAGCAAAAGCAGAGCAACACAAACTATGCAACATCCTTGCTTGCAAGCCTGGTAGGAACTATGGGTGACCCCCCTAAGCCCTAAATTGGCATGGATATGCTAGACTGATTTAGAAAGGAGAACAATCATGGGTGACCACTATGGGTCACCGACTCAATTACATCATGTGGGAGTGGGAGAGAAAGCAGAAGTTCTCCAAAGGCCAAAGCAACCATGCAAAAAAAATTGACGGGGTATTTTAAATGTCTTTTTTTTAATCAGTAACAAGGAAAATGAATTAAAACGAGAAAAGAGATACAAAGAAATACCTAAGGCTAGCGAGATTCTAGATAAACAAAGCGAATGAAAACACCAAAAAAGAAGGAAAAGACAACCCCATACACTGCTATCCATGCACATGCACGAAGACAACTATTTAGGACACGGTAACCAGAGGGTCGTCTCACTGCTCCCTGATGGTGACATGACATCCTCCACCTGCTAGAATTGGCACCCACCCAACCCACTACATAATCCATGATTTTTTTTATCATGCAGACCTGGATTTCCCACTCCTCTCCAGCAATAACATATTATGGCATGACCTCGGGATAGTCCAACTTATTCCAAAGATATGAAACACCCAACTCCAGACCTCCCTTAATTAACTGATCCATGGTTCATACTTCTTCCAATGCTGTCGCCCATCCAAAAAACTGAATTCTAGGATGTGCCACTGTTTTCCAAAAAACTTTCCTAGTTAAAAAACTTGCACTTCTTTATGGAGTTTGAATATACAACTGTAGTGCAATGACAAAATGTGGATGGAAATTGGGAACAAAAATGTAAGGAAAATTATTCTAGTAGAAGTAAACATCCATGCCTAACAAAAGTTTGTAGGCCGGTTATTATATTGAAATCATCCACTAAGACAAACTTTTGTATCTATTCCCAAGAAATGGTGACAAGCTCCGGTCTTTCCAACGCTCCAGAATAAGAAAACTCCATAAAGCACGATAATGCAACCTGTACCTCAATGGAAAGGTGTACAAAGACTCAACCTTAAGGTCACAGGTGCAATCCTGGCTTACGTAACAGAAAAAAATTCCATAATGCACTAGCTCAAATAGGCCCTCCTAATATTAGAAGCTAATATGGAACGGATGGCACCAACTCATAGTCTAAAGATCAAACAAGACTAGGGGTTGTCAACAACCTGAGCTCAAGCCAAGTCGAGGTCAGCTCTAGTTCAGTTGGACCATACAAAACATCAGCCCTAGCTCAGCTCTAGGTTCTTTGAGCCTAAAATTTTCAAGACCTAACTCGGCCTGTCTCAGGGCCGAGCTGATCTCTATTAAATTTTATTAATTTTTTTCCTTCTATTATTATTATTTTTATTTTTATTTTTGCTACTTTTTAATCTATCCATATCTAAGTAATTAACACACTTACAATTAACCTAAAGTATCTGATCAAAGTATTTCATTGCACAGCATGACAATATCATCACATGATGACAGGATACATGGAACATACTACAACATCATTTAATTGCATCATTCCACACATCAAACATATCAACACATAAATCATAAACAATATCAATACATGATGACTTGAACAATATGAGACATGCATTGAAAATAAAGTCATTATATGTGAAATATAAAATGAGATAATCAGATATATGCAAAATATTTTTTTTGATGAGTAATTGTACATATATGCAAAATAAGACTACAAACATAAGTCGCATATCTTTTCAGAGAGTAGAGGTACAAAGGAAGACTATATGCTTAGGGTGGTCAATGAACTGAGCTCGAGCTGAGTCAAGCTCTGCTCTATTTTTCGAGCTTATAAAGGGGCAGCTCGAACGGGCTTAATGAACTTATAAAGGGGACTCTAGCCCTGTGTTTTCAGGTCGAGCCACCGAGCCATCATCATCACCATCTAACCGGGGTTAACTTTGCGAATCTAATTTCTTCTCTCATTTCTGATCAACATTAAGCTCTCCTCACTCGGCATCATCATCATCATCAACCTTTCATCATCATGGCCTTATCACATTAATTGGGTCGACTTTGTGAGTCCTATTTCTCTACTCATTTCTGATCAAAGTTAAGTTCTTCGTCACTTTGCAAACCTTCATTTCCTTCTCATTACTTCCCTCCATCATTGGTCTTCTTCTTCTCCTACTTCCTTATGCTTGTATCATCTTTATCCTTTATGCACGGTATACTTCTAGTCTCCAATGGACATGTCCAAGCCCCCATCAGCAGCATTCTGTAAGTTTTTTCATTTATAGTTGTCATTCCCAAATTTCCTCTTATGTATTCATTCCTAATTGTAATTTTATCCTCTTGTTACTCCACACATCCATCTTATCATATGCATCTCAGCCTCGTGCACTATTCTTTTGACTTTTTTGTAGCCTGACATTCCGCACCATATAGTATGGAAAGTCTTACAGGTATCTTATAAAAATGTCCCTTCAATCGAAGCAGAACTCTTGGATTGCACAATACTTACTTGCTAATCTCCATTTCATCCAACCTTCATTATTGGAGTTATCCTCCTCAAATTCACCATCTAACCGTACAGTAGTGCCTAAATAACAAAATCTATAACACTAGATGATTCTCTATTTTAACTAAATCTTCCTCCAGACTATCATGTTCATTAAATTAGCATTCAATATATTCCCTCTTTCTTATGCTAATTTTCAAACCTTTAAACTCTAGGCCTTTCTTCATAATTCCAAATTATCAGTTATTTGTTTCCTTGTTTGGGTGATTACTACCATATCATTTGCAAATAACATGCATTATAGAATCTCTTCCTGTATGTCTATAGTTAATGCAACAAATAAGAGTCTAAACAAAATGACTAGCCCTTCCATGTCCTTAAACATGAGAAATCCTAATTTAATCAAACAAATAAAGGAATTTGATCCCTAGAAACAATCAAGGCACTCCATTTTCCAAGAAAGGGTAAAACAAAAGGAGATATAAATATACAATGAGATCCTACTCTCTTTTCAAAGAAAATTCAACGGCCAACATAGATCAAAGTAATACTCTTGAATGAGATTTGGTAAGATTACCAAGGCAACTATAATGTTTCTACAAAGCTGATCTTGTAACATCCAACTCAGTCAAAACTTGTAATTGAGGCTTGCATTTTGCATAATCCTCCGCTAGACTACCACATAAGAGCATAAAATGTTACGCCATCTGGAACAACCCACTACTAGAGTACACTACAGCTAAAATTCTCCAATCACAAAGAACTAAACTTTATTTCAATCTGACTTATAAAAATTACGAAATTGAAGGGTAGAAATAAATATCAAACCCAGAAAATATATCACCCTCAACTCTAAAGCATAAACTTAAGCTATGACATTTCGAACAATCGAAGTCAAGATGGGGGATCTTTTCTTCCTCAACGAATGGGATAGCCTACTCTTTCCCCCTTAGCCTCTTTTCCTCTCGATGTGGGGATGGCTGTCTAGGACCGTAGGCTGTTGATGCAACCGGATTCTTAAGCGGGTAAGCTTTGTACTTGTGCATTTTTCCTTTTTTCGGGTAGTTTCTCACTACCAACCCACGTTTTCTTAATATATTTTATGTGTTACATGAGGAGAAAAGATATATATCCTACAGCCTGAGTGTACTACACCCAGTACCAGCCCAGCACCAAGGACCAAGAGGTGGCCATCACGGGCCCCCGAATTTTCCCAATTTTTGGGGGTCCCCCAAATATGAAACCCCTTTCATTTTATGGGTTTCAATGTTTGGAAGTTTTTTTAGAGGGGCCCTATGCCTAGTTGACATGGGCCCCTAATAATGCAAACCAAGGCTGGGCCCGATTGAATCGGGTGGGCACACTTGCAAACCGAAAAAAAAAAAACCCTACCTTACAAGTTACAACCGTTCTCTCTCTCTCTCTCCACACCACCACCGCGGCTCCACACCACCATCGGTTGATCGGCCCCAACCTTAATCAGCCCCAACACATCCGCACATCACATGATTCGCATCCCCGGGGCCCACTCTCTTCCACGGAGCAAGTCCCAACTCCCAAACTAGGGTTTTAATTGTTTCTCTCTATCTCTTTCTCTCTCTTGATGGTTATTCACATTGATATTTGATAATAAAAAATTAGCAAGGCCCACAATAGTTTTTTTTTTTTATCGGTATGGCCCACAATAGTTGAATGTATTTAATTAAATATTGATTTAGTCTTTATCTTATTATTTAGTAATTAGAGTTTTATTCACCATATAGTCGATTTGGAGGCTTATTCACTAGTAACCATATAGTCAATTTGGGGGCTTATTCACCAGTAACCATATAGTCGATTTGGGGGCTTATTCACCATAAATTTGGGGGCTTAGATTATACACAAAAGATGATTGTACAGGAAGCATATCATAAAAAAATTTGGGCGCTGATTACAAATTTACAACTCTCTTATTTAATCTAGTTTTCTTGGTTTTTAGACGATCTCTTGATTGAGTGATTGTCATACAATCATACCTTACTTTAATGGTTAAGAATTTCAGGAGAAATTTTGTGAGTTTGAAATCAATATGCATTTTATGAGTTTTAGGCGGGACAATTTCTGGTTTTATAGATACAATCTGAAATGATTCTTGTAGAGGATTATATGGTGTGAAGCTGCAAGCCATGGATTTTTTTGGGCTGTAGCCCTATTAAATCTACTTATCTACAATACATTATCGATTTGGGGCTGCATTTTTTTGTAAGGTTTTCTCTTTCAATTAATTGCAAGTTTCTTCAAGAAGAACTTGTCCCTATTAAATCTACATTGTAATTTTTTTTCTTTATTTATATAAAGTTTAGGATGGACAAATAAATTTTATATATTTTGAAGAAATTATTTTATATGGTGTTAGCAAGGTACCCTTGTTTCAAGCCTGTGTTTGTAGTTGAGAAACACCACTCAAATCATGTATAATAGAAGTTATCCTTCTGGAGCTGAGAAAAGAAGGAAGAAGCAAAAGACAGAAAAATTTATTCAGTCTTAAGCAGGAGCCATTTACAATTTTTTTGGAAGTAGTAAGCAAACAAAAGTTGTGAATGTTAATGAAGAAGAAGAACATGAGCTCAAAGACTTGAGCAATAACAAAGAAGACGACAATAATGGGGAACATGAAGACAAAGAGTTGATCAATGAAGGAGAAGATGACGGTGAAGAAGAAAATATAAATAGGAATGGCTATCAAGGATGTTGGCCTTTAAATATTTATGATCCGGTCAATTAGAACATGCCCAACAGAGTCTTAGAGACTTCTTAGTAGAGAAGGGTCCTTAGAGATCTAATAATGAGATCTTTTAGAGAAATATTCATGGTAGGAAGTTTTCGTCTATTCATTACATGCGACAATTAGCAAATGGAGAAAAGAATTATAGGAAATGGTTAGTATATTCATATACTAGTCAGAGAGCTTATAGTTTCAGTTGCAAGTTATTTTTCACAGAAAGAATGACTACTCAATTGGCTAAAGAAGGATTGAATGATTAGAAGAATCTAAGCCAAAGATTGAAATGTCATACAAGGACTAATGATCATATTACCAGTATGAGCAAATGGATTGAGTTGAGTTTGAGATTGAGATTGAGAAAGAATAAGAATTGATAAAGAGGTCCAAGAAAAAATAATAAAAAAGAAAGCATTGGAGACAGGTATTAACAAGATTGTTTCTATCGTGAAGACTCTTGCATCCAAAAATATAACATTCTGAGGGGATAATGAAAAAAAAATTCAAGAGAGGAATGAAATCTTTTTGGGTATAATTAAAATGATAGCCGAATTTGATACAATAATGCAAGAGCACCTTCGACGAATCCAAAACAAAGAAATTCATTATCATTATCTAAGTCACAAAATTCAGAATAAATTGATACAAATGATAAGAGATCAATGTAGCCAAATCGCATACGCGACCCTATGTGATGACATAGGGCCATTGCATATGCGATTATGCCATGGCATAAATTATTTTTTTTACAAAAAAACTAAAAATCCCCAAAGTTCCTCATATTGATCACTAATATGTTTTGTATTAATTGTGTGCTCTATTAATTTTGTAGTGTCTAGAATGCGAGATAAAAGTATATAATATAAGTACATAACCCAAAAGTTAGAAAGGAAAATATAAATTTTATTGATGTTAAACAAGATAGAGCACTAGAAACTCAAAAAATAGACCAAAAAGAAATAGATCATATCTTGGATGGATGTAGTATGAATTAGGAAGAGGAACCCCCCATTTATAGACTTTGGGGAGTCTTAGAAAGTAAAAAAAAATTAAAAAAGCTCCAACGGTCATAAATATGACCTTGGAGATATGCGACCAAGGGTTAAAATATCAGATTTTCAATACGTATCGTCCTGAAGTTCAGGATGATACGTATCGGTATCGTCCGATACATTTAATGTATCGGCGATACATTGAATATATCGTTTCAACACATTTTTTTTTTTTCAAAAAATCTAAAAAATCAAATTATCGTGTGTATCGGGCGATACGTATCATCCGTATCGTTCGTATCGTTCGATACGTATCGCATATCGTCCGATACATTAAATGTATCGGCGATACATTGAATGTATCGTTTTGATACTCTCTCTTTTTTCAAAAAATTCATAGATCAAATTATCGGACGATAATATGAAATTATCGTCCGATAATTTGAATGTATTGTCCGTATCCTCCGATACGGGCGATACATTGCCCGTATCGGACAAAAATTACCTTATTTTTTAGGGGGTACAATATATAGGCAATGTATCGTACCGCCCAGGTCCAAAACCGATACGTATCGGGCGATACATATCGGTATCGAACGATTTTTTGACCCATGTATGCGACAGTATGCGATCGCATACAGTCAGGATCGTATATGCCATCATGGCATATGCGAAAATGTCTTTCAGGATCGCATATGACAACAGTGTGGGAGATACAATCAAAAGTACAATTGTTCATAAAATCAAGATTGCGAAATACTATTCAATAATACTTGATTGCACTCCAGATATTAGCCATCAAGAGCAAATGTCTCTTGTGATACGATGTGCTGACGAGTTACCAAGTCAAATACAAGTGAAAGAGTTCTTGAAAGTCAATGATACTTCTAGGCCGGGGTTTTTTAATGTTCTTGTAGAAGTTTTGAAAACTCTTGAACTCGATATTGATGATATAAGAGGACAAGGATATGACAATGGCCCCAATATGAAAGGAAAACACAAAGGTGTACATAAAAAATGACTTGAAATAAATCCTAGAGAATTCTACACGCCATGTGGTTGTCATAGTCTAAACCTTGCACTCTCTAATATGGTGAACTCTTGTTTAAAAGCTTTAACATTTTTCGGGGTGATACAAGGTATATACACACTGTTTTCATCATCCCCAAAGCGGTGGCGAATTTTAATGGATAATGTGAAAGATTTCACAGTTAATGGGTTATCACAAACATGTTAGGAGAGTCGTGTTCAAAGTGTTAAAGCAATAAGATATTAAGCTCCAAAAATAAGAGATGCTCTACTTATCCTAGAAGAGTCTACTTGTGAAAATGGCGGTAAAAGTTCTAGTAAAGCACAATCTCTTGCAACAAATGAACTTGAGAGTTATGAGTTCTTAGTAGCTATGATTATTTGGGCATAATGTATTGTTTGTTGTTAATACTATTAGCAAGTTTCTTCAGCAAGAAAATATTAATATTGCTATTCAGCAATTAGAAGGACTCATTACCTATTTAAAATATATAGGAAAAATGGATTCGTGGAGGCCCTAATTTAAGCTAATGAAGTTACAACTGAAATGGAGATCGAACCTATATTTCATAAAAAGCGCATTGTTCAAAAAAAGAAATAGTTTGATGAAGATGCAAGTGAAGAAGTGTCACAATCAGCTCATATGTTTTAAAGAATCTTTCAGAATTAATTACGTCACATATATTATTGATCAAAGCCTTTCAAAGCATAAGTTTGAACAGTTTAAAACATATGAGCAACATTTTAAACTTTTGTTTGATTTGAAGAAGTTAAGTTCAATCAGTGATTAATGTTTGAAGACATTTTGCGCAAATCTTGAACATGTTCTAAAACATGAAGAGCATATTGATATCGATAGGCTAGATTATCTTCAGAAGTGAAAGTC
This sequence comes from Chloranthus sessilifolius, assembly GCA_021018995.1. Taxonomy (NCBI): domain Eukaryota; kingdom Viridiplantae; phylum Streptophyta; class Magnoliopsida; order Chloranthales; family Chloranthaceae; genus Chloranthus; species Chloranthus sessilifolius. The sequence goes on from CM037590.1 coordinate 22,190,899, forward strand.
TTGAAAGATACTTCGCCAAAAGAAGTAAAAATGTTGATTGAAGTGTTGAACTATTTGAAGTAACTGGATGGTTGTTACCTGAATATCTGGATTGCTTATAGGATACTACTTTCTATACCAGTTACAGTTGCCTCTGGTGAAAGAAGTTTTTCAAAATTGAAGTTGACCAAATCATATCTTCGGTCAACGATGTCACAAGAAAGATTAAATGAATTAGTCATGTAAATATTGAAAATGATATGATGGATAAGATTGACTATACAACTTTAATCAGCAATTTTGCCGCTAAAATGGTAGAAAAGAGATATTTAAATGAATTCTTTTAAGTAATTGTATAATATAAATCATATTTTTACATTTATGTTTATATTTTTTGAGAATATAAGACCTTATTTTTTTCCTTTTCGAATACAGATAAACAAGTTCAGAGATACCAAAAACTTATTGCTTGGGTTACTTATCCATGGATCGGGTACGTTCTACTATTTAGCTTAACTCTTTTTGTATTGCATTTTCCTTTAATATATACTTTCTTTATATTCTTAGTTGCATTTTCAAATTATGCATAGTAGAATAGAATATGCAGATGTATTTAATCTAGGAAAATGAGTATTGTTTTATTTGTCAAAAAATACCTATTGTGAATTTTTCTTTCTTCAAAGCAATATGAATTAGGGGCCCCATTTTTAGGAACTCGCCTTGGGCCCCCAAAATCTCAAGCTGGCCTAGACTACACCTCCAATTCTCCCAAGCACAAAGAGCTAAACTTTATTTAAATATTATGAAATCAAAACATAATAAATAAAAAAACGAATATTTGTAATGCATCAACGCCGAACTAATTACTTAATAAAAAAGACGAATTCCGAGATGGGGCTAAGAGGAATTACCGCAATAGCATCCATTAACGATGGCCAAATTAGCGGCATAAGTTGCTGAAAGATTAGCAACGCCATAAGCCTTCCGATGCTTAGAGACCAACCCAGCTCCAGCTCCAATAATCCCTGCAAAATTCTCAATAAATAAAACTCCAAAAAAAAAAATTTATAAAATATCTACAAGGAATTAATTTAACCAAAGATGCTCAATCGATTCTGATGATTCAAATGAAAATTATGTAGAGAGAGAGAGAGAGAGAGAGAGAGAGAGAGAGAGAGAAGGGAAAAGTAAAATTAGGGTTAGTGGTAGACCTGCAATTGCAGTTGGGATGTAGATACGCTCCTTCCAACCGTCTGATGAATTTACCATGGTTTTTTCGCCGGAATTCATAATAGCTCTCTTTCAAAAGCAATGTTAAAAGGCGTCGACCAATTTAAGGCTCTAAAAGCACCCCCGGAAAATCTAAAAGCATCCGTCTGCCCCACTTGTCAAATCAACTATAATGCGCTGGGTGGGTCCTTTCATAGTGTACTGGTTCGTGCAAATAGAGGTACTAACTATAGTGTACTGGCTGGGTTCTTTCGTTATTGGTTCCTGCAAATAGATCTACTCTTTACCAAGGTATCAAATATGCCGAATCAGTTTTTGGGCAAACGTGCAGTGCCGATACGCATCAGGTATCAACTCAGTTATGGTATCGGCCAATATGTCTCGAGCATACAGGGCCATATCAGCCGATACGTATTGGGTATCAGCCGATAACTCTATTTTCTTTTTCCTTTTTTTTTCCTTTATTTAAAAGGTACCAATACAACTCAATATTGGCCCATACATATGGATTGATTTGTATTGGTCCTCCTTGGACCGTCCGAGTTTGACATCTTACTCTTTACCATAGAAGCCACCATTTGGCAGATAAAATAAAGGATATTGATCAATGAAAGAGGGTCTCCAACAATATCACTTTCCCTTAGGGCTGTCAATCGATCGGGTCGGGCCGGGTTTTCACCTGACTCATTTTTTTCAAAAAAATTTGGGCCCGGCTCAGCCAGGTTAGCTATCCGGGCCGGGCTCAACCTATTTTCAAACTTTTTCAACCTGAACCCGGCCCGATTAGCTATACGGGCCAGGCCGGGCAGGGCTTTCAACAAAAACTTAATAAAAATTTAAGTTTTTTTTTTTAATTTTTTGAGGATCTTAGGTATCCGGGCCGGGCCAGGCCGGGCCTTATACTTTGAAGCCCAAACTCGGGCCTGTTTCTTATTCGTGCTAGGCCCGTTTAATATATTTCTAAAAAAAGCTGGCTCGAACTCGGCCCATCCGGGCCGGGCACGGGCTGAAGCCCAGCCCGTTGACCACCCTACTTTCCCTCCTTTGAGTGGTAGCCCCGTCGGTATCCTCACTCCTTTATGAGGCTTGAGATCCTAAGTTCTAAATTTCAAGATTGCTTTCTCTCATGTATTAATAAAGTGAGAGTTGTTGGAGGGGATTTATTGATTGCTTCTTCATTTATATTAATAAAGTGAGGTTGTTGGGTGAGATTTATTCTCTTACATGTCACTCAATGTAAATGTTTTGTTGGATGAAATTTATTAGTGTTGCTCCTAAATTGTTATACTCTCTACGATATGTAAAGCACATTCAGATTATTTATGGCGTATGACATCATAATTTATATATATATATAATTTATATTTTTTGTTACTTAAGGTTCACTATTTATTGAAGAAGGTTTCAACTATGCCAAACCTTAAAACTTATGAAAATTTCGTTCATCTTATTTATAAAAGGATTATTTCCAGGAAAAAGTTCTCCAACTAAATCATTATTACCAATTAGAGTTTAACAATAGACTAATTACCAAACTTGGTTGCACATTTCAGCCGATTCTGACTCCGATTGATTTTGACCCAAACGATACTAATCAATAACTGAATCGGCGGAGATTAAACATTTAAAAGCAAACCTATATTTATTAAAGTAAAGCGAATATAAGCTAACATGACAAAATCACATCTATTCAGAGGATATTTTTTTTTTTACCGACAACCCTTCCCCAAAGCACTCCTCTTTCAATTGCATCATGTCCAATGCCAACCTCTTTTCCAAAACGTTTGAGAAGAATCTAACCAACCAAAGGAAAACCTTATTCATACACAACACAACCCTTGAAAAAATAACATCTTCCAGAGGGGATACAACCCTTGAAAAATAACATCTTCCTCTCTCTCCCTCTCTATAGAGAGCAAATTCAAAGCTTCGTTGGGACGATTTTTGCACCCAAATATTCTGTTGCTTACTTTCTCTCCATTATTAACACGGTTGACTCTCCTGAATTAAAAGATGGAGATCATTTTTCACCCCAACCTTTCACAAATATGACCCTATGATAGGTTAGAAGTGATATCAAGATCAATTGTGTAAAACATTAAAATAAAGAACGATCTCCATCGTCTAATTCAAGGAAGTCAACTATATTCATGATGGAAACCATGGTCATAAAGACCAAATATCTGGTTGCAAAATCCTGGACCCTTAAGAAAATCAAAATGTCTCACTTAACCTTTAAAGGAATTTTAAATTTAAATTTTTCCTTTCAAATATCTTTGAACCCTTTTCAAATATTCAATACCTTGCATTTCCTTTGCATCAAACTCATTTTCAATTAAACCTTGATTAGATGTTTTTTTAACTCATCTAAAACTATTTAATTAATCTTATTCCCTTCTTTAATCCTGAGAACCTTAGAAACATAAGATATTATCTAATAACTTGTAATTAAACCTTGATTAGATGTTTCTTTTACCCTGTCCGGAAGAACTCTTGGATGAATGATGTTTGCCATATCCAAGAGTTGCTCCAAGAAAGAAAACCATAATGCTTGTTACAAAAAGGACTAATGAAGACTGGATACTTGTCAAACATCCAATAATCCCTCTTAAGGTCATTTTTCTATAAATTATCTTCACTTAGCAAAAGATAAGAGTTTTGTGTTAAATCAAATATATATTGAGGCAATTCATTTCAATCAAGATAATTTGATGCAAGGTTAGAACATACCTTGCCGCCAAAGAGAATGATCCGCTAGCTAAGATTCCGATAAGCCGCTCGATAGAAATTGAGAATAATACTACTTCGCTTCTATCTCCTTCTATACGATGAGCGCGATTTCATTGAGTGGAGATGAAGAGGGGACGTTGTCCTTTTTATATAGCATACCCTTGAATCCTAACCCATCAAGGATTCAAGGGATAGGTGTATCACTAAAAAATAGAAATTGGCTTACCATAAACCAATCAAGTTGAAACCGACTCCTAAAGTTGCGTGAAGTGGAATCACATTACAATGAAATCCCGAAGTCTTTAGCCAATCACTTTTTAATTAAAATAGGAAAGGATAAAGTTATTGTGTGGGTCACAAATACCCAACATTTTAAACTGTTGAGTAAATTTTAGAGGACTTTTAGAAAAACATCCCTCATTTCAAAACATTTTCTGCGCATTATACAGGAAAAAAACTTTTTGGAAAAAGAGTATGCACGCCTATTAAAAGTAGATGAGATCTAAAATACTCAATTATGAGATTACTATATTTTAATAAAAAAATTTAATTACCAGGGATCCGACGGTCGTTTGAAGTATGTCAACTCAGTCGTTTGAGGTATGTCAACTTTAATACAATTATAGGATGAAATGCTCTTCACAAGCTTCAAAATCTTAATCTAGAACACAATTAGAAACAAAGTCGCTAAATAGATATAATCAACGAGAAGTATCATAAAATTTTCATAGTTCTAACAAAAAAAGTTCACAAAGATTACAATAAAAAAAAACGTTCACAATGAATAATTCTCTTTACATAACAAATTCAACCTAAAAAAATATAATAATAAATAAATGAATATCCAAGATCATTGTATATCTATCAGTAGCAGTAGCTTCTGGTAAACTAAAATTTTCTCTTTAAGGTATCCTCTACATAAAAGGGTAAAATTGTAATCTTATCATTGTAATATTCAGTTAACATATTTTTTGTTTTATTTATTTATTAACACACTACGTTAGTCATCTCCGTTTTGATTCTATCGAATAAATCCTATGGAGGATCAAAATCCTAAAATCCATATAATTTGTGAATCCAAATGCGTTCTTTTCCAAATTTTTATTCACTCACTTTGGTTTCAGCAAAGAAATTATTATCTGGGTTTATTTTCCGTTCTCTTTGCTTGAATCATTGCAAGTAGACCGTTTTAATAGTATATACAGTGCTCACTTTGGTTTCACCAAAGAAACTATTATTCGGGTTTGTTTTCCTTTCTCTTTACTTGAATCATTGCAAGTACACGGTTTTAATAGTAGATACAGTATTTAGCATTTAGTGGTGCACCACGTATATATGGCACAGGCCAACTCCTTTCAACTTCAATCACTCTCTCCTCTCTTTGCTTGGTTTCACTCGATTATTTGTAATTTTATTTATACGCTCTCATTTGAGAATATTGTAACACACTGTAAAGTAATGCAATCAAATTTATAGGAATTTGTCTATTTTATATTTTTATCTTTTTGTTCTCTTTTTCATTTTCTTCTTTATTTTATAATTTTAACATTATATTAGAGTCATGATTAGCTCTGCGTTCAAATCGATCATGGTCCTGACATTGCTTCTGTTATCATTTTTTCATTTTTTTTTCCTCTTCTACATGAAAGAATTAATTCATGTAATTTTCATTTTTTTTCTTTATCCCTTTTGCATTTAGTAAGAGATGTCTTTTTATTCATGTGGATCTATTTTTTACATTCATTTGCTTAGTAGATGTATTTTCTACTATGGTCTTTAACCTTTTATAGTTCACGTGGATGTCTTTTCTCATATTTTCTTTGACTTTTTATTTTTATGTGGATGTCTTTTTCCTACAATTTCTTTGGCCTTTTATATCTTTTATAATTCACGTGAATGTCTTTTCTTATATTTTCTTTGGCATTTTATTTTCATGTAAATGTCTTTTCTCACAATTTCTTTGGCCTTTATAATTCACGTGGATGTCTTTTCTCATATTTTATTTCGCCTTTTATTTTCAATATGAAGGTTTATAAAATGCAAAAATCGGTTGATATCCTCTACTTAAATGTGCAGAATAAATGGATAAGCTCTTCTGGCTCTCATTGTTTCATGTATTCTGGATCAATTATGTAGAAAAAAAGGAGGTGGGTAGTGACTGTTTATAAGTTTTCATAGAGAATAAGTAGTCTCAAATCAACGGTTCAAATCGCGCAAACTTTCAAGTTATTTATTTAGCGCATGTTGATCGATTTTGCACATAGATCCCCAAGCAAAAGTTTTAAATAAAGTGAACTCACAATCCAACAACCGAAAAGAATAATTGTTTGTAAAGGGAGACACCAATTTCCATTTACAATGAAATCTACTGTTGTTTTAGTTTATTCTGATTATTTTTATTTGGTATCTTTAACTTACTTTCGATTTTTCATGAATTCTTTATGGACGAACATTATTTTTAATAAAACATGAATATTGAAATAGGAATATAGATATGTGCTCTATTTTCAAGCAAAGAAAACTTCTTCATTACAGAAATTTGAGTTATTTTAGTCTGCAATTTATGTTTGTTCTTTAGGGTAGAGATGAGTTCCATTATATGTCTTACTTGTTGATTTGGTGTGCTAGTATTGAAAAGACTATTATTAAAAATTGTTTAATAAGCTCTTCTTAGATTTACACTATTTAATATATATATATATATATATATAAAATGCTTGTGAGCACAATAAAACTTAAAAATCATAAATCGTATGTTCATATATATCCTCTTTTATTACTTTTAAAATTTATTTTTAAATAAAATTGGTGAGCTTAAGCAGTTAATTCATCTGTCACACCAAATCGAACGGCAAACTGGTTCATTAGAACCTGCTTCGCGGTTGGGTGAATGAGTGAATTAAGTAACATAGTTTCAAATGAATATTCTTGAAATTTTTATGGTTAATATGTCAAAGGTATTTTCTTAAAAATTTGAGAAGATGTAAAGAAAATATTCTAAAGAGAATTTGAGGATATACTGTTACTCGATTAATATGGACTTAGAAGCAAATATATTGTTAAGAAAATTACCAACCATGCAATCATCAGTTCCAACATTTAGAGGAAAAACTACGTGAAGATGTAAATTAATCATCTGTGTACTTCAATAAAATAATTTCCTTTTGTCCAGTTGCATTTAAATTTAAAGATTAATGTGTAGCTCCTGTCCAGTATTAAACATCTTTAAAAAGGATGCGCGTTTAATTGTGTTAACAAAATAAGTAAAATGGTATATTTAACTAATTATAATATTCAAATTAAGGATATTATATTTTATATACTATAATATCAAATAAGTGTATTGAAAATTTTTAGATAATGTATGTGTTGATTTCATATAGGATCATAAGAAATCAAGGGATTATGAAAGTTCGTATCTCTCTCAAATTCAAGGATTATGCATTCCAATATTATTTTTCATGAAATTTCCAAAAATAAGCCTCTCACTAAACCAGTGAAAGGTATAAAATGTGTTCTCACATTTGGAGACTAATAAACATTTGTGCATTTTTGGTTTCAAACTTTTTTTCAAAGCTTTATAAGTTATAATGATAAGGGCAGTTGTTGTTAAAAGTAAGAAACCGATATGGTGATTATCAAATCGGAGGTATAATAGAAACTTTATTTATTATTAGAACGCTATTAAACTATGAATTCTTATCATGTTGACTACATTATTAGAAGGTTATTACAATTGCAAAACACTTTTTCCCTAGTAAATTATATCAAAAGTCGAAGTCCAAAATTGAATTAGATTACATAAACAATTTTGCAATCTGAGTTTCGGAGCTGAGCCGGATGGCAAATGCAGTCCACCCAATCACCCCAAACAACTTCAGATCCACGAATTAGTTTTATCTAATATGCATGCAATCCTGCCTACCATATGCCTCTATCAGATATGCTAAAAGCAAGAGTCTTGCGTCCTTACTACTAGACACAAACAACCAAGTAGAAATATTTAAACTGAGACATGTTATAACATACAGTGATGACTTAAAATAAAATAATAATTAAAAAAAATAAAAATAAAAAACGTCCATGCATGAAGTCAATCTAAAACCATAAAAATCAAAAAGTAAATAAATAAAATTAGAAAATCGATAACTATGGACAATGGTAGTCGCTTTAAAAATAACACTGAATTAGGAAATCAGGTCAGTGTAACTCTTTTTAAAAGTTTTGTTATAAACCTCTTAGAGAGGGGAGTGGTGTGCGTGACACTATAACTAGGTACTATCTTTAGAATAAACATCCTTACATATTATAATAAAAATAATTATAAAAATTATTTAATGACATAAAGTTAGATTAAAAAATTGTGGTAATTTATTCACTTTCTTGCAACCATAGTGACAAATTTCTCCGAAATTTCTTCGAAATTTACCGAAACAGGGGTCGGCCGAAATTTTCAGCGAAATTTCGATGATTTCTCCGAAATCGCTGAAATTTCATTAATTTCGGCGAAATTAATAACATTTCTCCGAAATTAACGAAATTTCACCGAAATTAATAAATCTTTTCTAATTTCCGTCTTTTTTTAAATAATAAATAAAATTTTATGAAATTTAAATATAATTTATATTCAATATTTTTTGTACTCCCCAAAATTTTTAAAATTTTTCTCGAAATTTATCCGAAATGAACCAAAATAGACCCCTACCGAAATATTGTAGAAAACGAAATTTGTCACAATGGTTGCAACATCATTTTCAAATCTAATTAGATTGCTAATCTAAAAAACCAGTCATCCCCTTAAAGCCCTTGTCAATTACTTATTAGGTGCATCTATTTGCACCAATCAAAACTCTAAAAGCACCCACTTAGCCCCACCTATAGATGTGCGTGCAAATTTTTATCTGAAAATCGAGTGAACCAGACTATGAAGTACCGGCCCGAAAACAAAACAAAAAAGATAAATAAACTGAGCCGAACCAATTGCAAGTCAGTTCAGTTTTGGTTTTGGTTTCTCAAACCCCAAAAAATCCGACCCTAACTGAAAAAAACCTAGAAAGCCAACCCAGTTCCTAGCCCGACCTGCTTCCAAACCCAACCTTGGACTTGTTGGCCGTTGTGCTCCGATGGCTCCAAAAGAAATATAGTGAAGGAAAGATCTTTTCATCCCCATTTTCTTTGAAAGTTTTTTTTATCCGGGCCTCTTAGAGCACCCGCCTAATCCCAGGGGCACATGCACACCCCAAATTCAGCATATGATATAAATCCTTAAGGTGGCCTCAAGGGGGGGAGGGGATTCGAATTCAGGTCTCCTGCTTTTGGAAGCAACTACCTGGCCAGCTCGCCTAACCCCTTGAGGTTCATTTTCTTTAAAAGTTTTTTTTTTTTTTTTTTTAATTTAAAAAAAAAAAAAAAAAATCTTTTCTTAAAACACAGAACCTGAAATAAACCTGAACTGAATCGGTTCAGTTCAGGTCCGGGTCAGTCTTTCCCAGAATTTGGTTACCCGCAACAAAAAACCAATTTTCTCAATCCGATTTCGATGCTGAAAATTCCGAACCGACTCGAACAATCTATGCCCTTAAAGTCACAGCCACGCTAATTTATCATAGTGTTTTTAGAATAAATGTCCATTTCTTTAACTAAATAATTAATATGTAAACTAAGAACCTATCCTACCCCTAGCAAATGGGTAACAGTATTAAACCCCAAACCCCTAAATCCTAAACTCCACACACTTAACTTTATGCTCAGTTACAGTAGAAGATGAACTGACGAAGAGGCATTCCCATCATGGTTGAAAATTTCGGCAAAATATTTTGGTTTTAATCCCCACCGAAACCAAAACGAAAACATATATTTTCGGTTATTTTCAATCCAGTTGTAGTTTTCGGCCAAAATTTCGATTCTAGTCCCCACCGAAACAAAATCCGGAATTTTGATCCTTGATTCCCATCTTTAAATATTTCACGAAGTCAATAGACTCTAATACACGAGAAAGGTGTCAGCTGTTCTGACCCAACTATATCATCTCAATTTAAAAATAATAAAATAATATAAGATAAAATAAAAGAAATGGTACTGGTATTTGCACCCTTTAAAATGCTAGTACGCCCCAATTGGCATTAATCTGGAAAAAATAATGTGTTTCTTTTTTTCTTTTTTCCTTTTTTCGTTTTTTGTCTTTTTTTTTTTTAAAATTGCCCACACCACGAGCTTGCGCCCTCATCTCCATGAAACCAATTTTCAAACGCAGCCATTTCAGCCATTAAAAACTCCAGTAGCATTAAAACATCTCATGGCTAAGGTGATTTTCATGGCTGAGATAACGCTTTCATAGTAAGTATCACGGCAATGAGGGTGGAAAGCTAGTGGCACTGCCGATGAAGGAAGTGAGTTGTGGTGCCAACCATCGTGTGGCTGAGAAGAAGAGAAGGCGAGTTTCAAAGGAGAGATTCCTGGATGATATAGTATTAAAAAAGAACACGGAGATGATACGTTTCATGGCTGAGATGGTATTAAAGTGGGTTTAACAAATGATCCCTATCTCAGGAGGGACTACGTAAAGGGTTACCTGAAAGCCAAGTGAAAATCATGTGAAAGTCGCCACAGAGTGGACCACTAATTCAAGTCCTAGTGGTGTGTTACATAAAAAGGGTATAATTATCCGCTCCATTAGCGACTACGTGCTTTTGGCGTACTGGTTATGTACTTAATAGTGAAGTTTTTAACAAAAATTACATAGCCAGAAAAATAACATAAGAAAAATAACAATTATCGACCCCAAGACAATATATAACATGTCCATGCATAACAAACAGTAGGTGCACCGAAATTCAATGGCATGCAAACAGGAACATGTAGAGGGGGTGTCAAAATGTACCTGAGTAAATTCTGGAGATCCACTGGAGAATAAAGTACCTCATCAATATGCTTCAGACAATTTGTAGCTGATGAGCCATCTACAGGAGTTATCACTTGAGGGCCGTCAGTAACTGACTTACCCATAAGGATACAAGTGTCTTGCAATCCATCATGAAGTTCAACGAGATCCATCTCATAGGATCTGTAACGTTATCACATCAGATTTATGGGGATTCCGACCCCCTTTGAGCTCTTGGTTGCTTTATTATTTTCCCTAGTATGTTGAGCATGTTGCCACATGTAATCTTTTTGGCATGCTAGACTTCAAGGGAAAAAGTCTTTTCTCCGAAGCCTTGTTGACAGTCCGAGCGGTCAGCCTTGGTGTCTTCCTGTTGAGACTCATCATGGAAATGATGTTTCTTCAGTGACATCACAAGATTTTGTCATGACAAGTGTAAATGTACCTGTCAAACTGGATTTCCCAAACTAAGTGAATTCCATTGTTTTCAACCCTTCATTTTCCATTCCGGCAAATCAATATGGATGCCTCCAGGTTGTCTAGGCCACCTTAATGCTTGATTGAGGGTCTAAACCTGATTACGTGCAGTGCCCTGGTGCATAACTCACATGAGGTACGCACCTTTTAGATGGTGGGAAGGTACAGCTAGCCCGACAAAATTCAAGCAGTAGATTTTGGGGCTTAAACTAGATAGCTTAAATCTCATCTCTTGAGTCTAAATAGTGAAAAACATACTGAAGTTTTAATGACAACCCACATAAAATATATAAACTTAACATCAAAACATGCATGAGATCATATATTAAATTAAAATGAACCACAAAAGAATCATAGCCCAAGTTGATTACTTCATATGGTGCTGGGTAGACCAAATTGCACACAGAAATCACAGTTGGTTTCTCATCTGTACCAATCTCGTTTTCTAATAAGGCTACTCTCCTAGAAACTCCAATTGTAAATATATCTCCATTCACCGACAGGGAACCCACCAAAGTGTCATCAAATGAAAACATCAGGTGCAGCTAGCTTAACCTTACCGTCAAAAGAGTCCATGGAAGCTCCAGTGATTTCTGGTTTGGAAATATATGATCTGGGTTTGTTAAATCCAGGTTCACTCGGTTGAGTTCAAATTCGTGAGCTTTAAACCAAACCTTGTTTGCTACTTATATAGCAACAACTATGAAACATATATAAAATACTAAACAATGACATCTAACTTAATATTACAACCCAAATTTGACTATCAATAGATCCCCCCAAAACCCCACCCCACCTTTTAATTACCAATTCCATCTAACTTTGATAAATCACTAACTGAAAATTGACTATCAATAGATCCCACTTTCATTATTCGATCAAAATCTGAGGGCCATAGAAGCTCACCCTCTGATTACTATTCTATCGTTTGTGTTTGAATTTATTTAGTTGAACCCTAGATGGAAATCATACCATTAATGTGGATGATGAACTTATTTCTATGAACTATTACCAAGTTCACAACTATAACTACTTACAATTCACACTCCAACTGTCCCAAGAATCCAGTAGCCTCGATGTGAACTGTAAGTGATCAAGAACCTGGTATCAACACAATTCTTCCAGATAAGGTGTGTGGGTTCTAGGCTTCTCGATAAGGAGGTCAAGATGAAGGTTTCCTAGAGAGGCTTATCATAACAAACTGAAGCTCCAAAGCACATATTTTGCATCAAATCTGGTCTATATGGTTTGAAGTGGTTATTGTGATTTGATATAGTTGAACAGGAGGCATCCAGGTGAAGGTTTTCCTGAAGAACCTAGTCAAGAAGAAAGAACAAGGGTCTCTTGGTCAAGGTGAAGCCAAGGGAGACAACCAAGCATTGTCTCTGAAGAATATGCAATGGACAAGGGTAACTATAACTGCCACAGACGCCTGTTTCGACCTTCTTAGTGTTCATGAAAAATTACTTGTGGCACCTGTTTTTTTTTTTATCTGTGAAAGAGACAGGGTCACATGGTCGAGTGGCCCCCTCCCAGTTTTATTAAAAAACCCTCACTTGTGCCGGAGGAATACCATGGTAACAGACATGACGCATGGGAATTGCACATAGATTAATAAACAAACTCCCATTTGTCAAAAAATCAGACAAGAAAAAAACTAAAGACCCTCAAACAAACACACCAAGCAAAAACCAAAAACCACGACCCTCAAACAGAAACAAAGAAATTTAAGCCATAAAGCAGGGAGGCCAATTTTATCAAGTTTAACCATTCCTCTTGTAGCCTGCGGTAATCTGTCACCTTTTCCATATACTTTAATAATACCAGCCTCACCATCCCGAGCCAGTGAATCAGCAACTTGGTTGCCTTCTCGAAAAATATGAGAAACTGTAAATGCATGAAATATGAATACTCTAAATCAACATGTCGTAAAGACAAAAACATAGCAAGATTACTGGATGATTATACCACAGATATTTATGCAGCCACGAAAATTAATATTGAGTATAAAATCTAGATGGATGATCCTAAGATTTGCTAGCAGTTATCAAGGAGGAGTGTTGGGAGATAGGGCAAAAAGGATGTCAATTGTGTCCTTAGGGAAGTGGTGGTGGAGAATTATGGCTAATCACGATGAGATCTCCAGGATGCCTTGTGCAATATAAGAGACTAGATACCCTTCTTCGTCTAGGTGGTTGATGGAAATCAGGAGGCTCAGCTTTTTCACAAGGTTGACAACATTTCTTTAGTATGGTTAGAAAATTCCATCGGTTCAACTTCGACGGTGGAGATCATATCCTGGTTAAGCATAACCTCTGGTTCATATCTTGTTTAAGCATAACCTCTGGTGTGGTAAGACCATGTTTAAAGCAATGTTTTAAAAGGAGGAGGCGTGCCTCGAGAATTTTCTATAAAGAGGGATTTATTGAGTGATTTACAATTTACAGGGTAAAAACAGGGATATAAGCAGCAGAGTTTGATATCAAAGATAAGCAGTGGCTTGTGCAGCAAAAAGAAAAAGAAAAAATAAAATAAAGATGTTGACTTCTCTAAATAGACTGTATCATGATCCCCATTTTCAGGCCACATGGCAGTATCTCAGAAAAGTAATTCAACTAGAAGCCCATCAATAATAGTGTCTCAGCCAGAAAATCGGCTCATATACAGTGCGTAGAGAGCTAAGGCCTCCCACAATACTTTAGAAGAGCGATTGAAGACCTATGTACATGTGTGCGCCATGGACGCTCACATGGAGAACCCAAGAAAGCAGAATTGAAGGAATCTGTAAAGACATGGTCACGGTCAACAGTGGGTCCTTACCGGTTGACCGTGATGGAACCCAGTTCTGTTTTATGTGAAAACAGAAGGTCTCTACTTCACGGTCGACCGTGGGGCATTTCACGGTTGACTGCAAGGATGGTCACAGTCGACCGGAGGTTGTGTTTCACGGCGGATTTCAACTTTTAAGTCGGACAGACATTTTTTTTGTTAAGTTCCGTACCTAGGTTTTTTAAGGGTATTTTAGTCCAACAAAATTAGACTTACTTTCAGGTTTTATTCGAGTCCTATAAATAGTTGAAATGGATTTTTCTTTCTGATGAAGATCATTATGAATGAAAATTTATGTTTTAGAGAGCTTATTTGAACTTGAAGAGTGATTCTTCAATTCCCGAGAGGGTTTCGTGTGAGGCCAAGATATTCCTTTATTTTCTTCTTTACTTCGACTGGTTGGTGCAAGGTAATATTTTATCTTTGGTAATTAATCAACGCCTAAAAAAATGCTTTTTCTTCAATTCATTGATTGTTGCTAGAATATTTCTTCTTTACAATTCACTTTAACATTTTCCTAGCCTTCTGTTTCAACCCAATCGTACTAGTTTTCCATGTTAATAATTGTATTCCCTTTGAGCCATAAATCCTCCAAATCCTAGAAAGGAGTCAAGAGACATCAGTTTTGATTGTCACTTGGTGCCCTAAACTACATGGAAAATCAAGTTCTATCATTAGAACCCTATTTTCTGATTTTTGAAGGACCCGCAATGTTGATTTGACACTAAATATAATTAAACTTAATTGTCTGAATGATTTCCTTTAAAGATTTTATGTGCTTCGACGTAAGTTTAATGTTTTCATTGCTCAAGTAAAATCCCAATTTTATTTCAAATTGCATTATTAGAGTTTTAGTGTTTTGTCCTGCATCATTAGGGAGGGGAAGCATGAAGCTCCCCGAAAGTACAAAGCAAAAGCAAAAACAAAAAACAAAGAGATGGAAAGAAATAAAAACAAGAACAAGAAAGGAGACAAGGACCACACTTAACGCATCCTCAGGAAGATGAAACCCAGGACCCTCGGGGGGTCTGATTTGCTTCCATTTAAGTAAGATATTTGCCATCGATGATGGTGTCTCTCCCACATAGCCAAAAATGCATCACCAACATAAGTCTTCAATAACTGCTTCTCCAACAGATCTAAGAGTTTGAAATTTATTTGGGAATATTATTTTAGCGTGTTCCTTCCAGATTTCAAGAAGATCACTAAAGGTAAAGCATTCCAAATGACTCCCGAATCTCCAGCAAAAGGTGACATGACCAACCAGAGAGAATCGCTGATCAGGACTCTCCCAAACATCAACAAATCTAAACCAGCTCAAAAACCTCTCCCATTGTGTCAAGGTAAACTCACGTCTAAGGAATAAATGCTCTAATAACTCCTCCACCTGCACTCTATCGGGATATCTTTCCTCCTCTTTGTTTATTGCACACAAATCAAAACTTTCCCCCGGGTTATTTCTTGCACGCAAGTCAAATAATTTACCTTGATCGATGCCATTGCAATCCACATTGAGGTCCAAGGTTGAACCATTGGTGGCTTCCATAGAATGACCTAAAAAATGGTTTGGCCATGAGTTTTCCTTTCTTATCCAAGTTCCATACTCGTATATCAGGCTGAACCTATCCTCACTCATAGAATCTAATTCCACCAATAGGCTCAAGAACTCTATCTCCTCATCTCAAAGGTTTCTACGGATCAATCATCTCTGCATTCATTGACTGGGCACCTGGGAGATGAACGTTCCGAGCAGAATTGAAACCCCACCTCTCCCAAATGATTTTATGCTCTAAGGCAAGCTTATTAGTGCTGCTGCACACCAGACCAACTGACGCGGGACAAACGCTAAAACCCTAATATGCGAATTTGAGATTAATTTTAGAATGAATTGAATAGCGAAAATATTCAAAATCAAGCAACATATAAAATTAATTCAATGAAATTAATAAAACAATTAGATTAATCCGTTTTAGCGTCACATGCGTAAAATTTTCCCGATCTAGAAAAACAGCTCCGATAAGGGAACTCGAGATTCGTTCTAGTTTATGGCATCATTCCACAATCGCAATATCGTCTCTTGACTCCTCGGAGATTTTAAATGAAATAGGGCTTCAAATAATTTTGATAAAAGGGAAAAAACTTGGGATTTTGGGTTTTTATCAACGGAATTAAAGAAGGATAATACCTGACAAAAGCTAGAGAAAAGACAAAATAAAATGATAGATTCCAAGGCTTCACACCAAAGATTTGTCGAAGCTTCACACCACGGCTGTACGTCGGCTTCGCACCAAGTCGCACGAGAAACGATTGCTCACTCCTCAAGGTTTGAAGGATTCACTCCCTCGGTTGAAAACTCTTCACAAGCTCTCTAGGGTTTACACAAAAGCAACTCTCTTTTCATTCAATAATCAAAAACTAAGTATTTGCAAGCCTCTATATATAGGCCACCAAAAATAAAATTCGTAATAAAAGAGTTATAATACTAATAAAACACAAAAAATAAAGTTTCACATAAAATCTCGTCGTTGTAGCTCGCTCGAGCGAGGGCTCGCTGCGGCACTATTCTCCTTGCGGTTTGTATTCGTTTCTCCTCTGAGGCTACGGTGCTCAAGCTTCCTCTACGCTTCTTCTAACGCCGAAAATTTGTTATTGCCCTAAATCCAAGGCTCCTAAACTTGGCGTTCCCCGTCACTAACACTTTCTATTTTATTATAATTTGGTATGCACATGGCAAAGTTTGTGAGGCAATAACAGAAGTATTACTTCTCATAAAACTTTTTTAAAAAATCTACAAGAAATTTTCTTTGCAAGTAGCACATTTTTAGGACCCATGAACCAAATAGGCCCTAAATGCTTCTCATGTTTCCCAATTTAGAAACACATTTAAAGACCATACCTACTCACATAATTGAACATGGAGGAAAGATAAATGAAGAAATTAGCACCCCTAGAGTTTATTTCAAAATGGGGCCTATACTAATATATATTACCTATATATGCCTGTCTCCAAAGTGGAGAATAAATAGACCCTTATGAAACTGTTCTGAAATGGAAGGCATTAAAAATATCTTCACAATTTGCCTCTTGATTTGTCTATTCCTTAGCCCTCTGCATCTGGGACACCAATGAACTAGAATGCTGTCAGTTTCTGTTCAATAATATGCAAATTAACTAGTAGTTGGCATTAGGGACCTAACATGAGCACTGCGGTGGTGCTCAGGTCAATCTCCTGCCAAAATGGTCAAGCCTCAGGAATTGCACAGCTATTTATGGAAGTACAAGGGAGGGAGATTGATCTGAGCACAGCCAACAGTGCTGGGGTCAGGTACCCAATACCAATTCTATTAACTATATCATCTGCTACAAGCAAATAAAGTAAATACATAAAATCCTTTGATATAAGAGACACCAAAACTGAGGGATTTCTCAACATGAAAGTTACATTGAGGGAAAGTTTAGGGATATAAAAGACAAATCAGAAGTGTAAGAGATAATGATAGATTAAATAACTGATATGCATCAGATACAGATACTCATTGGTAGATACCAAGTCTCATATTGCTGATAATGACGTATTCTGATACCCTACAGGCATCGGTATCACATTAGACCAAAACTGATCCATATCACTGATACGTATCAGTATCGCCCGAGTTTTGCCGATGCATATTTTTTGTACCTTCTGTTATAAACTGGATGTACCATAAGTTACAACTGGTATTAACCCTCAAGGGTATGTACATGGGTGGTCCGGTACCAATATGTATCAGCAATGCTACGAACAGTAAAACAGGTGCCAACTGAGATTTAAACAATCAGTAAAACAGGTGCCAATTGAGATTTAACAGTTCATAAAATTCGTAACTATTCAAAGCAGATACTTATCCCAAAACTATTAAATCCTATCAAAATTTAGAAATAATATTGACGCAGGACAACAACGCTAAACCCTAATTATGCAAGTTTAGGATTAACCACAAATTTAATTTAATAATGGAATTACTTAAAATCACCAAACACATAAAATAAAGTTAATAAATTCAATAAAGCAACTATGTTAATTCAATTTAGCATTAGCATGCATCTATATTTCCCGATCTAGAAAAGTGGATCCGATGAAGGATTCGGGTTTCGCTCTAGTTTAGGGTACCAATCGATAGTGACAGTGTCGTCTCTTGGTTCCACTCGGGTTTGAAAACACAGACTCAAGTAATGAGATTTAACAAAAGGGATAGATCAAAGATAAACTGATTTTATTTTGGGTTTTGTGGTTTTCTTTTTTCAAAATAAAGAAAAATATTACCGTATGATGGATAGAGAAAAGATGGAATAATAGGATAGAGATCCAAGGCTTCACACCAAGGATTTTTCGAAGCTTCACACCACGGCTGTACGTCGGCTTCGCACCAAGTCGCACGAAAAACGATTGCTCACTCCTCAAGGTTTGAAGGATTCATTCCCTCGGTTGAAAACTCTTCACAAGCTCTCTAGGGTTTGCACAAAAGCAACTCTCTTTCATTCAATAATCAATCTCCTCAATAAAGTGTTTACAATGCCTTTATATAGGCTAAGAAAACCCTAAACGAATATTAACTAAAAGATAAACCCTTAAAGTTTAAAGTTCGAAATTAGAAATTTAAAACAACTAAAACTCTTCGGCGCGATTCCGATCGATCAAAATTGAAAATCGTTCGTTCGAAATTGAATTTCGTTCGATTGAAATTTCGATCGCACTTTCGATCGATCGAAATTGAAAATCGTTCGATCGAAATTCTCATATACATAAAATATCGCCGTTGACATTTCGATCAATCGATTTTTCCTGTGCTCCTTCAATTTCCATCTTTCGCCTAGTTTTGATTTCGATTCCGCTTCTTCCAGCATCGGTAAATCTGTTGCGACTCGAATCTACGGTTCTTGACCTTGGCGTCCTGCGTCAAATATACTTAAAACCTTAATGTAAGCCACATAATAGAGCAAGATGATGGAACAAATTGGCATGGCAAAAAACAATGATTCGAACAACCTTTAAATCGTGAATCCTTTAAATAAAGGGATAATTGGAGGAAATGAAGGCTAGAGCAAGACCTAATTGAAAATGAATCAAATTATTGACTGTGCCATAAAGACTCTTATGCCCCGTGTCCCAATTGACCCCCGGGTGGATATGGAGAGGGATATTGAAGATGTATATGAGTCAGTGACTAACCCTTGCCCTCCTCCGATTATGAATGCTGAGACTCATAATTTCTCCCAAAAGCCACTACCAAATCTCGGTTAATTGAATCTCCCGCTCCAGGGGAAGGTTCGGGTGTCCTCCGATTTGGAATGCCGAGACTCATAATTCATCCCAAAACCTGCTACCAAATCTCGATTACTTGAATCTCCCACTACAGGGGAAGGGTTCAGGTACTAGCTGGCTGGAAATATTGGATGGGGTAGGGCTGGAGTGGAACCCTATTCCTCAGTGGGTGCAAAATCTGGGATCCGCTGGTCAAGCAAGACCAGATCAACCCACATGTCCTCAAAACAAAATTTGGCACTGTTCTGGTAAAGAACTCCAATTTTAGTCAACCGTTGAGAGTGGCAGAGTGACACGCTTTTCACAACATGATTACGTCAATGGATCTACTCTTCAGACTTCAATGAGATTGATGTATTTGAATGCATCCACCTCAAATTCCTCATTTGACTTCCATAATTCTGCAGGAGAATACTAGCTACCCAGCTTATCCTCTCTTCCATTTTTGTAATTTAACAACTGTTTTTTAAAACATAATTCTCTCATCTGAGGTGTGAAGTATGATCATATTTCACACCCTAAAACCTCCATTTAGCCACCCTTTGAAAGCAAACTGACAATTTTGTGAAGTTTTGACTGTTTCAGGAAAATCTGGCCGTTGGATGCATTTAATAGCGTAGAAAAGCATAAAAACAACCAACACCGGATAAGTCGACCAAAGGAACTGTCGGGCCCTAAAAATTGTAGAAAATCGATTGATCGACCATGTCCATCGATCGATCAGAACTATAGTATAAATAATACAGTACCCGTTCTCTGTTTTGTATACATTCGATCGATTGACCATGGAAGTCGACCGATCGATTTTCAAAAATTCAGAGATGCGTGAAATTTAAAATTTAAATTCGATCAATCGATTTTGAATTTCGAAATTTCAAACAGAAGCGGCCCTATTTAAGTGAAAATTAGAGTTAGGGTAGGGGGTCTCTCCCTTTGGGGAGCTTTTATTTTCCTTAGTATTTTTAGTTTTCTTTTAGCCTTTCCCTTTCCTTTTCCAAGCATTTGTTTTTTCAATTTTCTAGCCCTAGGATTTAGATTAGTTCAATTTTTACACTTGACGAAGGATTGTACCAGTCGGATTAAACTTTTGTGGATTTTGTTGGAGCAATTGTACGGTATTTTAATGTTCACTTCGATTTATCTTTCAAGTATGTTGTTCATTTTAGTTATGCGCGTCAATAAATCTTTTTGAGGATGGAGATCTAATGAACCCCATCTGAGGTTTTCACCCATAATAATATAGATCTGTCGTTGGGATATTAATTTATCATAGATGTCTTGATCGTTAATGTTTTTTGCTCTTGCCGATTTAGTAAATTCCGATTGCCATCTAAGATATGGGTGTTAGTCATGCTTCTCCCATGATCTCGGATCTGCAATGAGGAGTTTACTCCAGGTTCTTTCTCGATAATATTTGCGGCATTAATTCATCATCATTAGAGACCTCTTTTACGGTGAATGTTTTGCCTTATTTCTTTTACGGCTGTAGGAAGAGCATTGGTTTAGAATTATTTTCGTGGATTAATTGTTATATTTTTCGTAAATATTTGATTGGATTCAATAGTTACGTGCATTGCATCTTGTGATAGTATCATGTCATGTCTCAACCGTTAGATTTGTATTTTATAGATGATAAGCCAACGATGGGGGGATTTATTGTCCCAATCCTCATTTTCTCTATCTTGTTCTTAATTTCAATAGATTGTTACTCGGTAGTCTTATTGTCATCAAATTCATTAAAATCAGTAAGCTCGTTCAATACTGTGCTAGAGCTGTGGTAATTCTTTTAGTTAGTTGTTATTTCCTCTTTTAAATTTTTTGGCTAATCTTCGTGAGAACGATCTCGTACTTTGCACCCATTAACTACAATCCGATTCGTGCACTTGCGAGTTTAAAATACGATTTAAAATCACAACAAATACTAGCTACCCATCTTGTCCTCTCTTCCATTTTTGTAATTTAACAACTGTTTTTTAAAACATAATTCTCTCATCTGATATGCTTTTTCTATGAGTGGCTTACGAATGGACACGACGACGTTAGGGAATGACCATATTGTTGCTCAGGCTGCTTCAGCCTAATTACAACACTTTGCAGGATTCAGTTGTTGAAGTTTAGTCCCACATTGGGTAAATTATAGCCTTGTCTCCACCTTATAATATCCTGGGCCCCTCCACTCATTGCCAATTGGTTTTGAGTTGAATGCACAAATTTATCATGGTATAAAGGCAAGCCTTTCACCACTCTACGTCACCTAGTTTAATTTTCCTCGTGATTTGGCTCAATCTCACCCACACGTGAGTGGGCGTGTTGAAGTTTAGTCCGACATTGGGTAAATTATAGCCTTGTCTCTCCCCTTATAATATGTTGGGCCCCTCCGCTCATTGCCAATTGGTTTTGAGTTGGATGCATAGATTTATCATCAGCCTAATTACTTTTTTTTATTGATCAACCATTTAATAACGACACTCAACAAACACGGGAAAAGGAGCTAGCCAAACACTAGAAATGAGTCGTTAGTGATGTTCAATCTCAAAAATAAATCTTTAGAAAGTAAGTTGTTTACGAGATAATAAATAATCAAAGGTATTCCAATGTTTCTGCTATTCGATAGTTCCTTGAAAAAGGCACTTAACCTACAAGAGTTGTTCATGATATTTAAATGATTGATCACTAAAAATAAAGTCTAAACCTTTCATTTCATTTAACTTCTAATCATAGTTTTAAAACTCGGCAAGTCAACGAGTTAACTCAGCCAAGTTACTGGACTCGCCGGGATTTCGAGTTGAGACGGAGTCTAGTCAAGACTTCGCTCAGATGATGCAATCAGGGTTCATAAACCACCCTTATATATATAATATTTTCATGAGAGAAGGTGTTAGGAACCCTATCTTTTTAAAAGTGTTAAACTACCCATTTTATCAACATATCTTTCCATCTTTTTTCATATAGCATTTTTTTTTTTTAAATCTTATAAAATATAAATTTTTCACAATGTATACAAAATTACCAAGTCGAAGCAAGTCGATTTTATCCGAGTCTTCGAGTTAACTCGACTCAGCTGACTTTCGAGTCGAGTCGAGTTTTCACCTTTTAAAACTATGCCTCTAATCACAAACCTTTATAGAGAATATGCTCACTGGAAAAGGTTTCATGGGGAAGATGCTTTGCATTATTATATAGGAAAAGAGGAGCTTTGTACTTTTAATGAAGGGCTTCAATAGACGACTAATTGTTTTAATCTAGTAAAAAACATTTTCTACCTTCAGTAGCACTTTTTGGAGAAGACAAACTAATGGAGGAGTCATGGTTTGAGCTTTCTTCGCTTCCCTTTAAGGAAAATGTCTTAGGAATCATTCGAGTCCTCTGCTTCTTTTTCTGCACAAGTAAAAAAAATTACAAATGAGCATATCAGATTGATATAAAGCTCAGAGTGACTCTCCTCACGTCTGACTGAGATAACACTCAGCATTCCACGTTTAGGCCGTTCATGGCACACATTTCTGACCAATCGAAGTTGACTAAACGATAGGTCATCATTTGAACTAAAATTAGCCTACAAATCACAGCCATCAAAGGATTCTACCATGGACCCTACTGTAATTATGAGCAACAGTCCGCACTAATGATCCATGATCGGAGGGCTCAAATCCTCTGATTCGTGTAATTCTCGGGCTAAATTCAGTTCAAACTGTCATGGACTACTTAAATTATATATATATATATATATATATATATATATATATATATATATATATATATATATATATACTCATCAACCTACCTTTTAAGGCCACTGTATATATATATATAGTGGCTTTAAAAGGTAGGTTGATGAGAGTGTTGTTCCAACTAGACAGTGAGCTCCCCTTAATTCTTAAGTTTATACCAGACTCCACAAAAGAACACCGACCTTTCAACCAATTACTGATCAAAATATGAAATAAAAAAAACCACATTTAGATGTGAGTGCAACTATGATACAACAGTAGAATTCATGCCCAACATACTAACTTTGGATGAAAAATATTTGAAAATAAAATATTAAATCTGTCGTCATGTCCATGGGATCTGGGGGTCAAGCTGGCAAGTTTGACACCTAGACGTATCCATACCAAGGTATGTAGGCAATCATCATGTTCTTGTTATCCTTCGCATTGGGAGTACGACCTAATCAAAATCAGTGAAGCATCAACCATAGTTCCTATATTTTCTAAGAATGCATCAGCCACACAATATTGAGAATAATGCAAAAAATAATAATAAGACTAGGTTTTGCAAATTCTTCTAATGTGATGATTCTTAAAGCTCTATGATTCCTTTAGCAGCATTATGAAAGTGAACTGAAGTGGGCTGAAAAATCGCACTCCTTCGGGAATTTGAACCTTCTGATCGATGCATTCTAATATGGACAATCACTATTTAAGTGCATCGATCGAATGATTCGAATCTACTCTAATAATAGGCTGCTAGTGGACTACTTGGAGTGATCAGAGAAGTCTTCCTCGTGACGTTAAAGTCGGCTATCATGGCCATATCTGTGTACAGGCAGTGATAGGAGTCGCTCCATACTCAAAATAATTTATATGTACAGGCCGTGAAGGTTACTATGATTGCATTTCTACATTACTTATAACTTTCTTTCATAAGGTTCATCGGTAAGGCTTCGGTTCTTATTCTTTGAGGTAATCAGAAACATTCCCTTACCCTCCTTTATGGGCATATATTTGGAACTCCATCTCAAATAGAAAAATGGCAATACTTTTACTATTTTTGAAAAGGATATTCTAGAATAAGAAAGAACAGAAAAATGCCCAAAGATCTTCAAGTAGTGTTCGATGAAGAAGTAATATAAGGTACTAAGGTCTTCGTCTTTGGTGGGGCATTAACGTTATCGTAGAGAGTGGTTGACGAGTCTGATGGATAGTTTTGGTCATAGTAATGTCAGAGTACAGGTTTAAAACAGTACGAAAAAAATTGGGAAAGAAATGGCAAAACAGCAATGTGAGGAAAAAAATCGGGAAAATAAAACATAAAAAATATTATAATTATAAAATCTACAAATATATATATATATATATATATATATATATATATATATATATATATATATATATATATAGATATAGATATAGATATCGTGATGGGTTTAGGTTATAAGGGTTAATGTAATTGTTTTAACAATCCTTTTAACTTTTTATAAGCTTATAAAAACATGTTTTTTCCTTTTACTTAAAAAAAAACTTTAGGTGAATTTATTTTTCAAGTTTCCATTTTTTTTTCCAAAAATGCAGTTTTTGAAGACATGTTTAAATATTTTTTAATCATGTAGTTAAAAAAATGTGTTTTGAATGCATCTTTTTCATTTTTAATGCATTTTTTATTACTATGGTGTTGGTGATCTCAGCCAAGCCCAAATCAACTTATTGACACCCATTATCTCGTTGAAATTTTCAGGCAACCCTTTCTCCAATTATCCATTCAAGGTAACCAACCTTGTCATAGCAATCTATATTTGATGCAGCCGTTGGAATTTTCTAGTTGAGCAAACTAACATTGGACTTCCTACACTTACATGAGCAAACCATTATAAAATTCAAACTAGTACAGGCATTGAATATAGGAGAATACGTTTTGCTTACTTTAACTCACTGTTGTTGCTTATAACAACGACAAGATAAGAACAACGTAGATTCTGAAATACAAGTAAAAATGAAACAACCAGAAGCATGGGTCAAAATCTCGGACAATACCAATACGTATCATCCGATACATACCGGTATCACTGGCTAGTGGTACACGATAATTTGGGTATCTATCGGGGATACATACCCAATAAATGTCATTTTTTTCATAGTATCGCCGATACAGTGACAATACCATCAATACACATCGTCTCGGTATTGATGGTGGACAATACGTATCAGAAAACCGAGATTTTTATCATGACCAAAAGGATCAGAATACAAGTACCCATTGAACTATACATTATATAGTGAGTGAACCAACAAGTTCCTGCTAACCTTACAAGAAAAAATATATCCCTCGATTACTTTTTCCTGCTCATCCTCATAGATAAACCACTTTTCTTGAGGTGTAACTGAATCCAAGTTGCCAATTTCTGTATAAAAAAAAGGTTAGAACTCCAAAATTGCATGTTTAAACATGACAAATATAGAATATTTGAATTTAACACAAACCTTGAAGCAAAATATGAGAGCTGCTAGAATAGCCATTCAGCCTCCAACATATCTGGCCATTTCCATCCACGAAAATAGGCTCTGATCTAACAGCATCCGGTCTTTGTTTCTCTACGGTTATCATCATGCACATACAATTAGAGAGCATTTGAAACACTAATTGAAAACACATACAAAACCAGTTTCAAAATCGAGTCAGCTACGTGACTTACAAAAACAAAAAAGATTGATTGGTGATAATTACTTAGGTAGCACTCAAGATGGTTTTCTGTTTGACTGGGTATTTACAGCCCTCAATTTCATTTGATGCAATCTAAAAAACTAAAACAAGGAAAAATAGCATAAATTACTACAGATCATAGCCACCAAAAGTTTATGATTTTTTGAAAAAAAATATGCTAAAAATATCCGAATTAAGGCTGTGTCAGATTCTACTGATTTTAACTGAGATGAATCATGCATATACATTTATATGGATATTTGGATTATGTAATTAGAGATGTGATTTGCATTGAACCCCCTATAGTTTATTTTGTTTATTAGACATTATTTCAAACTTGAAATATATGACGATGTATTTTTTTGTTTTTTCAGTATTATTTATTTTCCCAAAATATATGAATTGTACAGAATTTTCCCCAATTTGTCCAAATTTCTCGCCAAATTATGGCGGTATCCAGACTGTGTGACTATGCTACAAATATCAGCAAAGAAACGAAGTAGAAAAGCAGACAATTTTCGAAGCAAGATGCAGCTACATTCAGCAATCATAGGCCCTTTGATTGAATAACAAAGACGATGAAGATGGAAGATGAAGATTGCTTGATCGATGATGAAGTTCTTGCATTGATAACAACTAAAACTCTATAAATTGAAAATCCTAAATAATTCAAAACATGTGAACTGTCTTTACAAAATCAAAACCCTAAATAATCGAAAATGTATGAATCGTTCACTTAGCAAATCAATAAAATTCAGATGATCTCACCTATGTTTTGACAACATTCATTTTCAGATCTCCGTACATCAAATGAACTCGTCGATTCTCCTCAAATCTCGGATTCGGAATCCCCTAATTTCTCCAAATTTTGAAAAATGTACAATTCCTCATTTTTTGACCAAATCTATGGTCGATTCAATTACTACGAAGCTCCATTTTGCATATTTTGCTCAAATTCCATACATTATTCCCGAAATTTGACCTTGTCAGAATTGTTGTCAAAAGCGATCGCATATGCGATCCTACAGGGTAATACCCGCATATGCCATGATGGCATATGCGATCTGGAATGTATGCGATCGCATACACCTCCAACGGTCATAAATATGATTGTTGGAGTTTTTTTCTTTGTTTTTTTACATTTTAGGCCCCCCAAATAGGAGGTTCCTCCTCCTAATCCATACCACATTCATCCAAAGTATGATTTTTGTCTCTTTGGCCTCTTTTTTGAGTTTTTAGTGCTCTCTTTCTTAAATCTTTGTTCATAATTTTTTAGCTCTCTTTTATGGGTTATCTACTTATCTTATATGCTTTTATTCCGTATTCTAGACACTACAAAATTAGTAGAGCACAAAATTAACACAAAACATATATCATACACTTTTGGGAATATTTTAGGATTTTTGGAGATTTTTGAGGATTTTTTGGGGTTTTTTTGTAAAAAAAAAAAAATTATGCCATCGCATATGCGATTTGACAACAATGCTTGTCAGATCAAACAAATTCCAGACCACTCCTTGAGTCCACACCAAAAAAGCCCCAAAAGTTTTCAAACCCTAAGAAAAGGTATCGGAAAGGCTGAAATCTATATGTCAGAGCACAGATGAAGGTGAAAATGCTGAAATCTCTGTGTCGGAGCACGGATCGAAGTGAACATGCTCTGATCTGAGTTGAGAAAAGAAGTAAAATCTAAGGATTTTTGAGTTTTTTCAGTTTCTGGGGAAGAGGAAAGGAGAGACTAGTCGAGAAGATGAAATGACTTTCGAGTTTCTCTAGAAGAAATGGCTGAGTTTCTTCAGTATCTGTGATCTGATATTTATATAGGAAGAGAGAGAGAGAGAGAGAGCTCATCGAGAGGCTGCCCGTCGAGT
The DNA here is from genome assembly GCA_021018995.1 of Chloranthus sessilifolius. Classification (NCBI taxonomy): domain Eukaryota; kingdom Viridiplantae; phylum Streptophyta; class Magnoliopsida; order Chloranthales; family Chloranthaceae; genus Chloranthus; species Chloranthus sessilifolius. Next base: position 22,218,617 of record CM037590.1, read on the forward strand.
GAGAAATAAAAAAGGGGTGGCGTTATATGCACCCATTTGTTTTGTGAAGAACACATGCTTTCCCACCATAAAACTTGTTGAGTGATTTGAATCAAACGATATGGATCCTTTTTCGTCCCAATCTCTCACACAATAGATCTTGGGTCTAGAATTCATGTGGCACACATCCCTAGAAGTGATCGTGATCAATGCATACCATGAGAAAGAGGTATAAAGCCACATTTTTGGGAATGTGTGCAAGGTGAAATCAAAATCTGACCGTCTGATAGGTGCAACACGATCTCAAGATCTATTGGGTAGAAGATTGGGATGAAATATAGTCTCCATCTTCTAACTCAAGATAGTCAACAATTAGTTATGGTGAGAAAAGATGTGTACTTCACAGGAAAATAGGTGCATATAACGCCACCCATATGGTATTTTGGTGTGCATTTCAGAGACGGCTTCAAGCCGTCTCTATTGATCTCAGTGAAACTTTTAGAGACAGTCTTTCAAGTCTTCCATAAAGGTTCCACCCATCTTAAACTTATGGAGACGGTCAAAGCCATCTCCATATGTCATTTTATATAGAGAGACGGCTAAAGCTGTCTCTAATGCTATTATTGGAGATGACTATTAAAAAGGTCGTCTCTAATAAAAGGTTATTGGAGACGGTTTCTAAAAGCCGTCTCCAATAAAAGGATTTTTTGTAGTGTCAATGGCCAAATCCAGATTTTCAAGTCATTGAAAAAACACTATGCAATCCATATGAAAAAAATAGAAAAGAAGGTAGATTTGAAGAGGTCGTCTCAAATAGAAGTAATGCAGATTGGATGAAATGGAAACAAGCAAGTGAAGTTTGTGTGACCCAAATTCCACTTACGATGAAGGGGCGTTTTTATAAGATGATTGTTAGACCTCCCATATTATATGGTGCAGAATGTTGGGCAACGAAAAAGAGATAAGAAGATAAGAGTATACATGGTTGAGATGCACATGTTAAGAGGGATGTGTCAAGTAATAAGAATAAAATTCGGAACATGTACATAAGAGGAAATTTGAGAGTGACGCCTAATTTAAAGGAAAAATTATGGAACGTTGCTTGAGGTCATTTAGACATGTCTATTGGATACCAAAAACAAACCTTGTACCAAGGGTTGAGACGCTACAAGCACAAGGAAGTAGGAGAAGACCAGTGAAGACCTAGAGTGAAGCAGTGAGAAGGGACATGAAGGATTGTGAAGTTATAAAGAGTTTAGAGTTGATCAGAAATGAGTGAAGAAATAGGACTCACAAATCCGACCACAAACAGATCGGTTAAGGTTGTCATGATGATGATGATATCAAGGGCCCGATGAAGTTTTCAATGGTGGAAAGACCACTGATCTTCATAAAAATGAAGACCAACGCTCTGATGGAGGTTTCAATGATGGAAAATTGATGAATCATCATATCACCCATGATCAACGGTGAAAATGTGTCACTTCAGCATCTCGTCAACAACCAATTTTTCAATAAGAATTCGGTGGTGAAGAAGTGTCGAATCACCATCTCAACACTAACCAGTGGTCCAAGGGAGATCTTGACCACAAATATATGTCAGGTCAATTAACCATCAAATATCAATAATTGGATGGTAGTTTGAATGAGATTGATCGAGTGGATCGAAGGTACTTCAATAGACATACAGGATCATGAAAGACAACTCCTCGGAGTCAAATTTTTCTCAACCCCGAAGGATGATACAGTGCAGAACAAGCTAAGAGAAGAACAAAAGAAGAGATTATTATCAACAGTTATAAAAAGTTACTGTTGGTTATTGCTCGCACTGTTCCAGAATTCTATATTCACAGATTTATTGAAGTAAGCGTTGCTTTTTAGCATCTTTATTTCTACTATCTAGTATTCTTTAATTTTTCCCCTGTTCTTGTTTTCGATCTATCATTGTAAGCAGGCTGCAGTCTGTGTTAAAGGTGAAGCTCTATGCACTGAGTAATTTCATCCTCATTTGGTAGTGGCATCAAGCCATAGGTTGAGATGAATTTCCTCAATACAATCAACTGGCGCATGAAGGATTTTGCGCTGTCGTGGAAGCATGAGCCTAGATTTAGAGAGATGCGTCATACTTTGGGCGATATATATGAAGTAAAGACTACTCCTATACCCAGAGAGGGGAATCATGAGCCAGATGAGTTAGCTAATAATGGAGCTTTGTCGTGCAAACTCAGAGTGAAGATATTCTTAGCGGACTTGTGATTATTTTCGAATTTAATAGAAAGGAAACTTTTTTTATCGATAATATATTAAGAAGGAAGCAGTACAAAACAGCAGCAACAAAAACTGCTGAGATTTTAAGCGAGTTGCATAGAAACCCAAACCAACAGACTCCACTAACAAATGAACAGAGGCAGACTAGATTACATTAGAAAACAGACAACCAGACCCTACAAATCAGTGATATCCTGCTACAATCTGATCCAACTTGTCCCTAACATCCTCTATTGTCCACCCAGCAAACCATTTGAAGGCCTAAGCCCAGGTAAAGACGCATTCCCAGGTAGCTTGAATGAATGCTTGGAACTCACATCGTTTGCCTTGAAAATACGAGTCTTTCCCACTTTTTAGACACACCAAAAGACTGCAATCAGCATTACCATGCTTGTTGGGCACTTGAACATATACATGAAATCACAGGAAAGTTTTTTTTTTTTTTTTTGATCAGTCGCTGGGAAAGTTAGATCCTCTCAAATAGGATCTTAGCTATCCATGCCGCAAATTCTTTTCCACTCTTTCTACAACATAATCCACAAGACAAAGGAGCAATCCCAAGCAAGCAGAAGGGAGATCCTCCCATCCACAACTTTTCTGACTAACGAACAAGTTGGCTTCTGAGATGCAACCTGATGATGCCACCTAAAAGCATCGAAGTCCTGCCTTGACTATTCACTACCTTACAAGTCATGCACCATCCCTTCGAAAGAGGCCCTTTCCATAAGCTTGATAAGTGCTTCCCCCACTGAATTAAATAGGAAACGAAATAGGAGATCATCTTGACAGGTTTCTGATGGGGACGCCGACACCGACCGATGCCACGAGTCAGTTTTATCGGTGATGAAACATTTTGGGTATGGGAGAATTGATGGGGACGCCACCAACAACGGCTTAGGTGTACCAGCAAAAGAAGAAGTGATAAGGAAGACGAGTACTACAGCTTCAAGGGAGAAAAGAAGACAAAACCCGTCATCAGGCAACGGACGTCCGTAGGATTTGGGCGGACGTCCGAAAATAGAGGGTGCTACTGTTGTTTTGAGCACAGACATCCGTGACCCTCACGAACGTCCGTGATGCTGGTGACGGACGTCTGTGAGCTCCAGAACGGACGTCCGTGGAGATCTCCGCCTTGCGACTTAAGTGACGTGTTTTATCCTTTTAGTGACGTAATTTGTTCTTTTAGCCCTTTTCATGCTTTCTTTTAAGATGTCTAATTGTAAGTTACCACTTAGGGTAATTTCTTACTTTGCCATTTTAGGGATTATTCCCTTTTTAGTTACTATAAAACATACTTTTGTAAGCTATTTTTGGCACTTGATGATTGATTATTGAGAATGCATTGCATTTTGGCTTATGAGAAGCTTGAAGAGTGAGTCTTCTTCCCCGAGAGGGATTTGGTGTGAGGCCAAAGGTGAGATACCCATGTTACTTTGATTTTCTCCTTTACATTTTGTTCTTATTTGATCTCCTATTTTCTCCCTGAATCATTGGATCCTCTTTTCCCCCATTTTAATTGATCTTCCCATTTCCCAACCCTAGATCTAGAGTAACCTTGATGTCCATCCTTATGAATCAAATCCAATCCTAGCATGTCGATCCATAACCGTTGTTGGACTCGAGCTTGCTCAATTTGAGCCATTAGCCGTTTCGATTCCAAAGCCCTAGTGAGGAGCTATCGATTCCACAGGGAGCTACGATCTAACGCCCCGACCTAGACAAAGCGAGAGTTCTATCTCTCAGATTGCCTCTTCCGCCATCCTAACAGATCTCGCCCGTCGGATTGGACCATACGTGAACCAAAGCATGGACACCTAAGCGGAATCCCGAGAAACCCAAAGGTATCGCTTTAATTTATGATTGATTCCTTAATTAATTAGTTTAATTTCGGCAACATCATCATATCATGGACATTCACGGATCTTAGGGTCGTTGTCCCATGTCAGTTTCCCTCAACTCTTAAAGAAACTTTTTGTCATGTCGTTGATGAAAACCATGGTGATGAGTAACATATTAGATCCACTAACTCCACTTTGCACCCAAACCCCACCTGAGAAAGCACATAATCTAAGAATCTTCAATTAACCAGTTATAGGCCTTTTCCATATCCACCTTCCAAATAATTCCTGGTTCCTTAGGTTGATGGGGTGAATGGATACACTCATGTACAAGGACCACACCATCAAGAATTTTTCTACCATTCACAAAAGCCCCTATCAACAGATTCATGAGCACCTTCGCCAAGATTTTATATGTGCTGCCCAAGGGGCTAATCAAATGAACATTACAAGGACTCTCACATGTTCTTCTTGATATTTATGTAATCAAGGTAGCGTTTTCTGCACCTACCTTTCTCAAAGAACTCGTTAAAAGGAAAAAATCACTAACTCCACTCTATGCAAAGGCCAAAATTGATTAAGCATGGAGAAACCATTCTAGTCGGAATCCTATCCCCATTATCCTCAAAAAATGACCTTTTTTTATTTCATCCTCTTCCAAGATAGAGTTAAAATTATCCCCCATCAAGTAAGGGTCTATTCCACCCATCATCCAACTAAAGATCTCTAAAATAATCTGACACTTCCCCACGGCATCTCTCTCCTTCATTCACTCTCCTCCTAGCACTAACAATACAGTGAAAGAACTTTGTGTTACTCATCACCTTCCTTCAGCCACCTAACAAGAGATTGTTGCCACCAATGAATCTCTTTTCAAGGACTTCTCTATTACACCGTTCATAGAAAATCCTTATCGATTCGAACTCCGATTGGTACAAATCCGTGGCTTCTTCTTTTCTATCCAAGACTTCGATCTTCCCCAGTAAGTCAGTAACTCATTCTTCATAGAGGCCACACTCCTGAATATCTCACGGTTCCATAATAAATATGCGACAGTAATCAGTTGGGCTTAACATGTGTTTGCCCTTGTTTCCTTCTGGAGTAGAGTTGCTGCAATTTTTGTCATATTTTTTGATGAAATTTACATGTTGGGGTTTGGGGGGGTGGAGAGAGAGAATATCAACATAAAGGAACATAAGAATTTTAGATTATGAGGAGACTCGAAAAGATGAAGCGACACAGCATAACATGCTGCAAGGTCATAACTGCTAAACCAAGAAACAAATGTGGGAAACCTATGATTTGTATACTATTTATAACAGCAACTTCCCAGGGGCCATTGCTTGGTGCAATGCTAAAAGCTTGGGCTGTCAAGTGTGAAGATGCGGGTTCAAGTCCTGAGAGCCGCCACTTTGTGTGTGTGAAAAACCAAAAGTTAGCTCTATATCCTGTTCACCCGACCCAACAGCCCATAATTACGGGGCCAGTACTGGGTAATGGCCTTTTTATGCCCAACAGCAGATAATTCCACCATTGCTGGTCCTAACCCCGGATGAGAAAGGAGGAGAATTAGAGTAGGTTGACACTTGACAGCCAGCTGTGAAAAAAAAACCCGTTAAATCCCTATGAACCCAAAGAGATGGGATAAGGCTGTGATGATGATGATATAATAGCAACTTCCTAGAATGATGAAATGAAGATGGGTGGGAAGGAAGAAATGTAGATTTTTAAGACGAAACAAAACTTCTGGTAACTGTGCAAGATACTGACATATGCTAGACAGACTACTATGCATTGACCGCACCTGCATGTCACCTTCTAATTATAGTTTGCTTTTGCAGTTGAGGAGAAAAAATCTGATTTTACAAAATCCATAAGCAACTACTGGGATAAGCAAGAAATGAAGATAGACAAGAAGGGCTTGGCTGTAGCAAAATCGAAGGTTGACAATATTGCAACCCCACGGTCACAGGTTCGAGCCTAGCTTACCTAACAGAAAAAAATAAAAAAATAAAAAAAATTGAAGATAGCCCATAGGGGTAACATGTTTCCTCTATTGTCACCTTCTAAATCAAATGCATCTTGTTCCATGCAAAAGGACATTATAAGGATGAATTCAAAGGTCCATCTTGCTTGTCTATCATCCTGCCCTTGACGCCCTGTTCCTCCAATTTTCAGCTTTGTGATATTGCCTGGATAAATTAGACAGCACTATCCAGTTTCCAGTTTGCATGTTGTTGAAAGGGTCTATCGAAATGTTTATCAAGATTCACAACAAGAGGTGCAGACTGGAGTCTCAAATGCTTTAACCTTGCATATTCCCCCTTGTAAGTATCCAGAACTTGGATTTGAAATATTTTAGTTCATCACTTGTAAAAGTCATAGACAAGAAGGACAAGTATAATGGCGGTTTCCTAAAATATTTGTTTCTATATAATCCTTGGCAATAATTTCTCAAATATGCATGACCACAGCAGGAGTAAGGAACTGAGCAAGTCTGGATGCATGGAACCTCGCCTAGTCGCAGTTTTAGTTGTACAAGCGCCATCCTTTGATTGCCAAATAGAATGCTTGTCGATGGATTGGAAGTGGAAATTGTCAACCCTCAGTCAAATCAGACTGAAATATGCTTTGGACCTAACATTCAGTTTCAGAAGTAATAATAGCCAGGTCAGAATCCTCTCTAAGAAACAAAGCTACACCACTGAAAGCTTAAAGTCTCAAAATCATCTCGATATCAGTCTGTGCTGATACCAAGATGTACTGTCTCAGGTATTGCCGATACAAATTTTGTATTGGAAATACATTCAAAAAAGGGGGCCATATTGGGTTGGATTGATGCTAAAAACCAATATTATCCTGTATCGGTAAGCTTCGAACCGAAATATGTTGGCTGACATTCTCTGCATCGTCCGAGATTTTCAATCATGAACCCACCCAAACTAGAAAGCGCCACAATTTTCGAATTTCAGTACGTCTCATTTGCATTTAAAGCCCATCCTTACATGACAAAATGATTCTTACCCACTCTACTGTTTAAATCAAATATTCTTAATACATTAAAGCTTGACAGTAAATGGCAAGAATTAAGACCCTTCAAATAACTGCAGCACAATTGAACAGTGCTTTGTGTCCTAATACCTACCAAGGAAAAAGGGAACTTCAAATACGTATTAATCACTCTATCACCATTGTATAAACCACGGCTGTAACCCCAACCCAATCAAGTACGTTGTGTACCAGATAGGAACAAGTATAACAAGTATTAATGATGGTAGAAGTTGGTCGACCACTAAATATCCAAATGAAAACAGCTTCCACAAAAGGAATATATTATGTAAAAAAGGTGGCAGATATCTTACCATGCAAATATATTAATATACATGAAGATTATTACAGAAATAACACTCCAAATATATGATAATCAGCGTACCCCTAAAATGATGAACAAATGAAGCATCACAATATCCATTGAAGACAAAAGACCAGTTACTAAGTGTAATAGTCTCACATCGGATAGAAACTGGTCCTGAGCCTGGGCTATGAGGTGCAACTGGCCCTTACATGTAACAACTAGTTTCGGGTAGGGGTGGCAATACATAACGCCTATGCCAGGAACAAAACCGGGGCAGGCACCTAAGCCCAGAACCGGACAATATCGTTGGCATGTGGGTCTGGCTCGTCAAAGAAAGGTATCAGAGCAGAGGACGGCTCCTCTATAAGGTGGAGGGACCACATCGGATAGAGACTTGTCCTGAGCCTGAGCTATGAGGTGTGACTGGCCCTTACATGTAACGACGTGTTTTGGGTAGGGACAGCAATACGTAACACCTATGCCAGGAATAAAACCGGGGCATGGACCTAAGCTCAGAATCGGACATTATCGTTGGCATGTGGGTCCGGGTTGTCACACTAAGGTTTCTAAACATTGCATTCACTAACAGAATTAGTTAGTGTGTAGTAACAAGGATCATGTACACATGCTTGCACTAAATTCATGTCAAAATGCCAGACCATGGTCAACATATCTCACCAAATAATCGTAAAATTAATAGTGAAATAATAACCTATGGCAAGCACATAACTCAGAATCCTCATTTTGATAAAAAAAGATCGACCCATCACTTGTAATTTAAAAACAAAAAAAGGCCCACAAAAGACATTAACATTTACACACATTTAAGAAAAACTAATTTGAAATGAAGTCGAACCTCTTTGTAAGAAATTTATTTAATGATTACCCACAAGTGATACATGCTAGTATGCTACATCAAAAAACATAGTACAAGAAGAATAAAGGAAACCTCTTGTGAATATAATCCAAAGTAACCAGATTAGTATAAGTAGAAATCACCCAATATGGCTGACACCCTCGAGCATCCTCAAACTGACACAACTTCTACCCTACCATCAAAGCACTTATGAAACGAGATTGCTCAAAAACTTTTTTAAAACCAGCCAGCCAATGCCAGGGTCACTTAGGGCATGTTTGGGGCAGCCTCGCTTCTGCAACCTGATTCACACAAAAGCAAAAACCGGAAGCAGGTTTAGGCAGCTTCCAGATTCCCACCCATTTTTAAGCTATTTTCAAGTTTTTGGAGGAATCAGTTGGGCGAGATGCAAGAATTTTCCAAATGCTAATTTTGGCTCTAAAAGCAATTTTCAGGGTCCAAATACAAGATTCCAGCCCCGGAGGTTTTTGCCAAAAGCTAACTTAAACAGTAGAATAATGAGAGTTCATCCCATCAACAATGAACTGATCGTCAAGATTATCTCCCCCAACCCAGTGTCAGTGTTACCTAGACACGTGGAACCGGGTGCTAAGTGTCAAGGTGCTAATAGATGTTTGGCACGCCAATTTCTAAAGATTCCAATACGGCGGCATGGCCATAAGGAAAATAAAATAAATAAATAAAACATATACAATAAATTTATATATATATATATATATATATATATATATATATATATATATATATATATATTGGAGGGAAATCTTAGAGAGCCAATTGAGATGGGTAATAAAAAGATACATAGTGTATGGCATGAACCTAAAGAAAAGTATACTATATGATAAAATCGTTTTGAACGACCCAAACCTTTTATTTAGCTATTATTAAACTTTACACAATTTTTTTTAAATGAAGTTCATTTTTATCGTTGTCAACAATGAGCATTTGATGCTATTATGTGGTATTTTCATATTATCTAAAAGTTTCGGCTGTTTGATGAGTGTCCAAGTGTTGGCACGTGTGCCAAATGCCACCAAGTGTTGGCACGGAAAAAATCCCAAAAGTAAAAGTGCCAAGGTAACACTGCCCAGTTTCCTCCATGAACAATTCAATTGATACGGAGCAAATTCTTCATCATTTGTAATATAAGGGTTGCCGGCACTTGTGTGATACGTAAGTCCACCCGTATCCCAGGTTCACTGTGATACCATGACAAGCAACTGATTAACAACACTCTGTTGCTCGTGAATGAGCCGCGACTGAATCCAATCCATATCCCTCCGATGCTCACATACCATATCATCGATTCACTTCATTCCAATCTTCTCCAGTCCAAGATCATAATTTCTAAACCAATAAATGAATGCGAGAAACACTCTGATGTTATATAGTTTTTAAGAGGAAACAAAAATTCTGGTAACCACATGAATGATACTGACAAATATTAGACACAAGATAATGCGATGACTGCACCTGCACGTCATGTTCTTAATATATTTGGCTCTTGAATCTAAAGAGAAAATTCTGATTTTACAGAATCTATAATAGTGACTATTGGGATACATGAAACGAATGTCAGAAACGGAAAGCAAGAAATGTAGACAGACAAGAGGAGACACATTTCCCCTATTGTCACCTCCTAAATCAAATATATCTTGTACTCATACAAAAGGAGATTACTAGGATCAATTGAACGTCCATCTTGCATGTGTATCACCTCATTTTTGACTCCCTGTCGCTCCAATTTTAAGCTTTGTGATCCTACACTATATAGTTTCCAGTTCACATGATAACAGGGGCTATCTAAATGTTTCTAAAGATTCTACACACAAAAATGGTGCGGACTGGATTCTCAAATGGTTTAACCTTGCATATTCCCCTCTGTAAATATCCAGAACTTGGATTGGAAATCTTTTCTTTTCCTCACTTCATCAATAAGAAGGATAAGTACAATGATCGCATCCCAAAATATTTTGTCTGTACATATTCCTTGACAATAATTGCTCAAATATGCATGACCGCACCAGAAGTAAAGACCTGGAAGTCGGGAAGCATGGAGCCCTAATTGTCACCTCATCACAGGTTTAGTTGTAGAAGAACCATCCTTTGATTGCTAACAGAATGCTTGTTGATGGATTAAAATATAGAAATTGTCAACCCTTAGTGAAATGAGATCGAAATATGTTCAAACCTAACATGCCATGTTCAGCAGTAATCATAACCAGGCCAAAATAGAGGACAATATCGGTTTCTATCATCAATACAAATCAAGATTATCTCGTATTGGTAGGCTCTGAGTATCAGGCAATACGTCGATATGTGTCGGTATCATCAAAGATTTAAGACTGTGAAACCACCCAAACATAAAGCAACAGAATTTTCTGATTTCAGCATCTCATTTCCATTTGAAGTCCATCCTAACATGACACGGCAATTCCTGTTGGAGATAAATTACTTATGGTGTGTGTTATATGTCTAGCGTTGGAGACAATATGTTAGTGTTAGTGTTATGGCTTAGTCTCACATTGGCTAGGAAAGTTCTTTCCACTTATATGTTGCTCTATATAAAGAGCCCTAGGAACAATGTAGTCCTTAAAACTCTTGTGCTCTCTTCTTCTCTCTTCCTCTTCTTCTCCATCTATCTCTCCTTCTAACTCTTTATGCAATAATTGTTCAGGTTAGATTTAGCTTATAGTTTTATATTTTTCTTTAATTCCAACCAACCCCAATGTTTAAATCAATCATTATCAATACATTAAAACTTGACAGCAAAATGGTATGAATCAAAACTCAAAAAATACGCACATCAAAATTGGATAGCACTTTGTATATTAACTGTGAGGTCATGGATCCCTGCTTACATACCTAGGAACAAGGAATTTCCTATACATAGTTATACTAACCATGTACAAACCACAGCTGTAATCCCCACCCAATTACAGTAGAGTGTATACCAACAGAAACAAGTTAATTTTTATTTTTATTTTATGAGAAGCAACAAGTTAGTTAAGCATTAATGATTGTAGAAGTTGGCGGCCGACCTCTAAATGGTAAAAGTTTGCCCATAGCTTACCATGCAAATATATAAATAAATATGAAGATTGTTACAGAAATAACACTCCAAATATATGATATCAACGTACCCTAAAAAAATGAAGAACAAACAAAGCATCACAATATTCATTGTAAATAGAAGACTCCCAATTATTAAGGTTTCTAAAATCTAAACACAGGATTCCTCCAGTAGGATTAGATCAAGTGAAGTAGTAACAGGAACCATGTAAACATGCCTGCGCTATATTCATGTCACACATGCAGAGCATGGTCAACATCTCTGAAGAAATAATTATAGACTTAATAGAGAAATCACAAATTATAACAATAACGTAACTCAGAATCCTAATCTCGTGACAAAAAGCTCGACTGTTTGCTCATAATTTAATAAAGAAGCTTTTGAAATACTTTAACATTCATACACATTTTAAGAAAAAAAAACAATTCAAAATGAAGTAAAACCTCGGCGTAAGAAATTTATTTAATGAATTCCCCACTATTGATACATGTTACATCAAAAAACATAGTACAAGAGATAGCTCTTGTGCACAGAATCCAAAATACCAAGATCGGTATAAATATAAATTACACGATATGCCTGACTCCCTCGAATATTCCTCAAACTGACATGTCTTCTACCCCGCCACCGGCACTTCTGAAATAAGACTGGTCAGAAACTTTTCAAAACCGGTAAGCCAGTGTCAGGGTTACTTGGGGCTTGTTTAGGGCAACGTCGCTTCGGTGGACGCATTCTTACAAAAGCGGGAATTGAAGCAGGTTAGGCAGCTTCCGGACGCTCTCCCGTTTTAAGTTACTAATCAGTTGGACGAGAAGCGGGAGTTTACAAAATACCAATTTTGCTCTAAAATTGATTTTCAGGGGCAGATGAACTAGAATCCGCTCGTGAAACCTGTTGCCAAACACTACCTCAAATACTAGATCAGTGAGATCTCATTCATCAACAATGAACTGATCGTCAGGATTATCTCCCCCAACCCGGTTTTCTCCATGAACAATTCCATTGACATGGTGCAAATTCTGCATCATTTGCGAAATATAAGGGTTACCACTCGTGTGATCCGCAAGTCCACCCGAATGCCCTGTCCACTGTGACACTATGCCAAGTAACTGATTCACAACACTCTGTTGCTCGTGAATGATCCGTGACTGAATCTGATCCATATCCCTCCGATGCTGGGACACCATATCATCGATCCTCTTCCTCCATTCCAACCTTCTCTGGTCCATCCTCTTCTCCCATTCTCTTTCCTTTATCAACTCCTCCTCTCTCCTCCGCATCGCCCTTTCCTCACTCTCCTTCTCCAGCAACTCCAATTGACGAACCCTCTCTCTCCTCAAATTCTCTCTATCGCGCTCCCTCTCTTCCCTCTCTTCCTCCCACTCCTTCAAATTCCGCTCTCGTTCTTCTTCCAATTCCACTTGAAACTGCTCCCTCCTCTGCCTCTCTAGCTCCCTCTCCGCCTCCCGCTCCTCCAACCTAGCTTCCCTCTCCTTCAACTGAGCTAGCTGGTTCGACAAAAGCGACCACGCACGCTTCTCCAACCCCTTTAGCCTCCTCCTCTTCTTCCTCGCCTCGGATGACGGCTCCACTTCCTCATAATCGAAACCCTCGCCAGCGACATCATCCTTCTCGCGATTAATCTCATCCCCTTCCTCCCCATCATACTCAAAACCTAACCCTAACCCCAAAACTCCGTTTTCACAAGCGTCAATGCCATCTGCAGCCTCAAATCCACCCTCTGTGTGATCCAAAACCCCAATTCTCATGCTCTCAATTCCTCGATTCGAGGCTGCCGCAGAAGCTGAATCATTAAACCCTAAAGCCACATCTCCAAAAACGTCCTTATATCTAAGGAAATTAGGCCAATGAGTGAGACCGTCGACCCAATCGAAGTCCTCCCGATCCTCGGAATCGACATCTAAAGCGGAAGGTTTTTTTATCTTCTGCTTCACTAGGAGGTACTGGTGGCGCATGTTCTGGACCTTGGTAGAGGCGTCTTTCCAGGTCCATTGCCATGGGAAGGCGACGGGGTCGCGAGCATAGTGCATCGCGTTGACTTGGGCGGCGATCGGACGGAACTTCTTCTCTCTCGTTTTCATCTTGGCTAGGGTTCCGTCTATCATCATCTCTCTGTACCTGTCGATTAGGGTTCGTTCTTCTTCTTCCGTCCATTTTTTTCTTCGCAGAGGAGGCATGGGCGGTGTTATAGAGGGCATCTAAACGAGAATTTTACAGAGAGACATTGAAACCAGCAATCAAGTCTATCAAGACGAAGAAAGACATAGGGGTAGTGGAGTACGGAGAGGTCTGACTCCTTAACGACGAGTGGAGACGAGCTTCGCTCTCCTCGCTCTCCTCGCTCTCTTCTCTTCGTTTTAAGACAAGGATCACTGGTTTCACTCTAATGTCTCGAGATGTACGGGCGCTGTTTTTTAAATGCCGAGAAAATGTTTTTTTATTTTTTTTCTTTTTTCTGAGGATGTTAATTCTACGGCTCAGATAAGGCATTACGTTTGACGCCTGAAAGGGTGAGAGACTAGAGAGTACGGAGACACTGAACTCCGCGGTATGGGATGCACGGTCCACACTCAGCGGTAGGGCTGCCATTGGGGCGGGCCGGGCCCGGCTTTAGCATTACACTGGCCCTAGGCAGGCCTTAATATGGTCGCCCCTTGACCTAGTGGGCCTTAACATGGTTGGCCCTAGCTCTAGCAGGCTAAGGCCAGGCTTTGGGCTTCCGAATATTACAATATATTTTTTTGTTATATGCTATAATATATATATATATATATATATATATATATATATATATATATATATATATATATATATATATAATATCTATTATTAAATAATTTTAAGGATTTTTTTGCATATATTCCCCCGTGTTATGCTAATATTATAAGAAACTCCTTAAGTTATGGGTATTTATTCTGCAGCCCTTATTTTTGTGTTTTTTTTTTCATATAATCCCCATCCGTTAACTAGCCGTGAGTTTATGGACAGAAAGTCTATTTTGCCCTTAATGAAATCAATATTTTAAAAATACTATCATTGTAAAAGGCCCTTCATTCATTTATATTTATAAGTCATGCCATTAAAGTTTACTACCATTCTAAAAGGCCCTTCATTAACCTTTATTTACAAGTCATACAATTATAATTTACCAATATTCTAAAAGGAGTACCTTTAAATCCACCCACAAAATCTTTGAGTTCATCTACGATGAAACACATTGACTGCATTGAATCAAACGATGGAGATTGTTTATCATTCCAATCTTTCATGAGATCGATCTTTAGATCATGGGCCATCAGACGGCCGATTTTTTATTTCATGTGGTACACACCCATAAAAGTGACCTTAATATTAATGTTAAGCATGCACATGATGTTAAGGTCACTTTTCATAGATGTGTGCCACGTGAAATAAAACACTGATCGTCTGATGGTACGATCATGATCTCAAGATCCATCGTGTGAAAGATTGGGAGGATAAATGATCTCCATCATTCGATTCAATTCAATCAACGTGTTTCAGCGTGGGTGAACTTAAAGATTCAGTGGTGGATTTAAATGTACTCTTCTAAAAGGCCCTTTATTCACCCATCAGATTCAAGACTCATCAGATGGGTAATTCCCCCATTAAAGCATGCCAACGTTTGGACGAATACTTAACCAATGGAGGATTTGTGGCAAATGATGCAATTATTCTTGAAAAAAAACCTTCAATCTATATGTTCCACTAAAAATACCCGTCCCTCCAATTTCCTATATGATTCAAGACCCATCAAATGAAAGACCAATTGGTATTGACCGATACTTACCGATACAATTTTTTTCTCAGTATTGGCCGATCCTTAGAACCCGGGTTGCCAAACAAGGCCGATTTTATCGGTTTATCCTTCAGCTTTATTGTATTCAAGTGGAGTTTACTAAAAGTGACGTCATAACTCATAATGCAGATTGGGTATTTTCATTGTTGGGCCATCATCGACATCAAAAGAATATCAAGCTTATGATGAACCTATTGTATCGAAAAGTTACTCCATCAACTATCAAGACCCTAAAAATCAGTGAAGACTAAGTTATCAATGGATTGGGGCAGGTCAAAATTTTGATAGGCGATCGGACTCGAGCCTCTACTTCATCTGACCCAACCCAGTTCAAAATCCCCTCATTTCCTGGATTATATATAAAATATCATCTCCATCTAACCTTTTAATCTACCCCACAGAACCCAAACTTTGAGGCCCAGTTATGGATTAGAAAATTTTCAAATTCAATTGGTTGCTACCATTTGATGAATCACTGGTTATACAATTGATCGGATTCACTATCATATCATCGTTAGTTTATTAGTAACTATTATATAATAATGGTGTAGTGCTTTATATTATCATTATGTATAAAAAATTTATCTTTTTATTTTATTTTATTTTAGGAATTGAATTGCCTAATCACATCTGCTTCCATCCACCGAATCGTTGAGTTCACTCACGCTAAAACACATTGATTGCATTGAATCAGACGATGGAGATTGTTTAGGCATACCATTAGACGATCAGTGTTTTATTTCGTCGCACACATCTAAAAAAAGTGACCTTAACATCACGTTCACGAGTAAAGTTAATTTTAAGATCATTTTTTTGAGTGTGTACCACATGAAATAAAAAACCAATCGTCTGATGGTGTCACCATGATCTTAAGATCCATTGTGTGAAAAGGTTGGGACGATAAACGATCCCCATCGCCTGATTCAATGCAGTCAACCGTCTGATGGTGCCACCATGATCTGAAGATCCATCGTGTGAAAGGTTGGGACGATAAGCACCTCCATCGTCCAATTCAATGTAGTCAACTGTCTGATGGTGCCACCATGATCTCAAGATACATTGTGTGAAAGGTTGGCACGATAAATGATCTCTATCAGCCGATTCAATGCAGTCAACTGTCTAATGGTGCCACCGTGATCTCAAGATCTATCGTGCGAAAGGTTGGGACGATAAATAATCTCCATCGTCCGATTCAATGCAGTCAATGTTTTTCAGCGTGGGTGAACTCAAAGATTTTGTGAGTGGATTTAAAACTACTCTTTCTTGTAAGAAGAGGGGCGCCATCTCTAACCTCGTGTGGGGGGTGGCAATTGAGTAATTTAATTTTAAAAAGATAAATATGGTATTTAGGATATTCTTAGCTGGTTAACCATTTAAAGCTGCATCCGTTAAAGAGGGTGTTTTATAAACGCCAAAATGCAAATAGCTATAACTGGGGGGTTATTTGTAATATCAGCATAACTCAGAGAGTATTTGCAAACAACCCTAATTTTAAATATAAAAGAAGGATACCTTTATTTTTAAAATTATCAAGTTACTAATCTATCTATCTATTAAAAACTGATCTAAAGGTTAGAAAAAATGTATATTTGATAAAATAATATATAATACATATATGATAAATATTTACTTACATGTAGGGTCAGGTTAAGCCCTGTCATAATTAGCCCGGCCCTAAATTTTAAGACTTTTATTTTAAAGTCCCAAGCCCTACTTTAGGACCCTCAAAAATTGGCCTTAATCCTAACATTTAGGATCCGGCTAAGGCCGAGCCGGCCTTTTGATAGTCCTACTTTGCAGTTCAAAATTGATTTTTTGCACAAATGGCACACGACCTACGGTGGGGTACCAATACCATCACCAAGGTGATAGACAGGCATCTCAATGGGATAAGTCATTTAGGTCAAGCCTTAAATGGGTTGATTATAATTGGGGTTCTTGCAGCTAGCACATGCTCGGTATGATTACTAATCTAGAATGGTTGATTCAGGTCAGCCCATTTAGCAGCTGGACTTATTGACCTTAGCCCAAAGCTTGTCATGAAGGTCCAACTGGGTTGTTGGGCCTTAGATCAGCCTGACAATTTCTATATAAATGGACTTAAGTCATCAGGTTGGATTTGGATCAGGCTTAAAGGGGCTAATATTTAATCGGACTTTGGGAAATAGCTCATACTCGGCCTAACTAGTCAAGCCAGTCCATTTACATTTTGGTCCTACCATCCTCAGCCACTCTCAGGGCCATCTCGGGTTGGACCAGGCTGAGGCAGTCTCAAGCCCGACCGATTGTGACCCCTAGTGGTCGGGCTCAATAAGGGCAGCGTATACCATGTGTGTTGTCTGATTTTAAAACCGTTATTACAAAAGATCAATGGTGTGAAAGATTGAGATTGAGACGAAAACATCTCTATCACGTGATTCAAATTGGTCAATATGGCTTTTGAAATAAATGACAACCATGTAAACCATTGACACCAATAAATTTAACATCGCAGATCTTTGGATCATGGTCTTAAAATCAGTTGACATATATGATGTTTTGCTATGAATTGGCAATTTTAATGATTTAAATCAAGGTATTAAACTCCATATCAATGTTGGATCAATACGCATGAACCAATACCGGTCCATATCGATCAATACATATGAACCAATATCCATCGATACCCTAAAGGTTCTAGGCATACCTCCATTTGTGGGTTCCTTCTCTTTTTTCTATGTTTGTGGAGAAAGCACGCGATTGAGAGCAAGGATCAAGATTTCGATTCTCGTTTCGATTTCGGTCTTGCTCGAAATTTAAATTTAGACCGAAATTTTGAAATTTCAGCCGATTTTTATTTTTTAAGAAGAAAAATATCGGTCGAAATTTCAGTCAAAATTTTGGTTTCAGGCTAATTATCGACCGATAATTTCAAATTATTAGCTGATAATCTGCTGCTAGTATACCGAAACCAAAATTTCATATATTTTGTTCGGGGGCCACCGAAACCAATGCGTTTCGGTTGAAATCTTAATCTTAAGATTTCGGCCAAAATTTTGAACCATGATTAGGAGAGAAATGCCAAGAGGTCGGGAGAGATGTGGACAAACAAATGCGTAAGGTTTGAATGTTGGAATTTTTATGGAAACTAAAATTCTTATTTTGTGTGGCCCACACACACTAGGATTTTATAAAACCCTGGATTGCAATTGCTTGAAATAATAAAGGGCATTATTGGGAATTGAAGGAAACTTCAAGGTTTCCTAATTTACATGTGACTCTTACTCCTATTAGAATACCTTGATGGGCGGTATTCTAAGCAGGGCATGACTCTTCATGCTATATATACTGGTGGACGTCCCCGCTCAATACACACAAGCCTTTTGGCATCTTTCTATCAAGAGAGTGTAGCAAGAGAGGCGGGTAGAGTCACCTTCTTCTTCTTTGTAGGAAAAGGGTTCGGGATTAATATATCGGATTAAAGCTAAAGCGACGGTCACGATCTTCGCGATAAGGTACGCACAAATATTTTCATTTATATAGATTGTGGATTTATTGTTTTGATTGATCATACGCCTAAATCCCAGGGCAATTATTTTGAGTGGTCGGATCGATAGATCCAACAATTGGTATCAGAGACAGGTTGACCCATGATTGATCGAAGCATTAAAATATATTTGTATATTATTATCTTACTTAAATGGTTGAAGATGGGGGCATCTCTCCTTTTATCCTTTTTCACCTTTTATTCCCCAATTTGATCGAGATTTCATTTTATTTAATGTGATGATTCGGTATGTTGGAATTTACTTGGTATTATGTACCTACGTAACCGGGTTTGCGAGCCCTAATATTGAAGATGAAATTTTGAGTCGTAAGTAGAATGATCCGAGCACTATTGATAGTGCTTGAGTCAAGTACCTGAACCAATTTATGATTATTCACTTGCGTTTTTTATATTGTCTTTTTACACTTTTAGGGTTGTGGAAATAGTTTTTCTTTTGGATATAATATTTTATACAAGTGAAAATTTTTCATGACGATAAGGTACAAGAAGCATGAGCCAAGCAAAGATTGGTTTGGCTTTGACTAGGTGAGTTTGAAATTTAAAATGCACTATTCCCTAGCCAATTTGGTCTTCTAGTAGATGCGTATACTCGATCAACTTAATTTAATTTATGTGAGCCCATGCGATATAAAAAAAAAAAAAACTCTTAGTTTGGGAAGACACTACCTCCCTAAATCACGACGAAATTATGTTTTGGGTAAAAAGGTGTATATGTTGTTTGGAGTTTTCTTGGAGATGAACATGGGTCTTAGGATCCTGTGTTATATATATATATATATATATATATATATATATATATATATATATATATATATATTTGTTTGTATTCCAGTGGGGATTTCATGTTACTTATATACAAGTGATTATATATTGAGAAAACCAGTTACTTTTACCTAAATTGCATAATATTTGAAATTAATATTTTCTTATACAATTCTTTTGGGAGATCATAAAGGATGCGTGTGAAGTCTTGGTGTACGGTACACCCAATTCTTCTAACTAATAAATTTCAAATTTAGGCATTGGGTTGTTATGGCCCCAAATATGCTCGTGGGTTATGGACCTTATAATGGTGTATGCTTTCTTAGTGGATCAAATTTTGTTTTGGGCTTGATTATTAGAAAGAATATGTTTGTGGGCTTATAATAGTTTGGACCTTATGATTGTGGGCTTAGAATGGTTTATTTTTCTTGAGTCTTGTTTAGGCCCATTAGAAAACTTATTTATTTTTAAGCATATTGGGCTATTTTAAATCTGATTTTAGCTTTTGAGTAGTTGATTTCCATTTATTCGTCGAGCCTAATTCATTAGACTTATTATCGAAAATAATTAATGTATTATACGGTAACTCTAATGATGTGTCCGGTGTATTGTTATTACATGTGCTTTTGGATCTTTAATTTGATCCTATGACCTAAGTGTATGTGTGTGCAAGCTCATAGGTCTATGGCTAAGTTTTGTCATTTCAAATTTATTTAAATATTATTTCATGATTTTCTTGACTATGAGCATGACTATGCATATACACTTTACAGTGAGTTGGTTAAACTCTTGAGACTAGACATATCAGGTCTAGGTCTTTCCAATGCGGTTAAGGAAGACCGCTAAAGTGGTCGTTCGAGAGACTATAATTGAAGTAGGATTGGATCTGCCCAAAGGTGACCATTCTATAGAGATTATTATTTCTTGAATCTTGAGATTTTATCTCATTAAGATCACCTTGTGCACTGATTTGCATGAAATTATTGATTCTACCCAAAGGTGATTCATTAATTTCGTGTAAATGGGGTGAGTAGAATAGTCGTAAGTGTGAAGGAGAGAGAATGATGATTCTCTTGCCCAAAGGTAGTGAATCATCGGGATCAAACCGGAAATATAAGTGATTAGGTCTACACGCATTTTTCTGCGCCCCGAGGGAGAGGATAGGTTGTACACTCAGTTTCTGCCCAAAGGTGATGCTGGATGATGCACATTATCTATACCCAAATAGTGGATTAAATGCACATGATAAAATACTCTAATCAATTCGTTCATACCCCTAATACGAATTGTTTTATCTTTGATAGATTTTAATGACTTAAAGTCATTTGTGGACATTAGTCTTTTAGACTTTTTGATGATATGTTATCATGTCTATATCCTTTGTGGATATTAATGACTTGTAGTCATTTTGGAGTCCTATGTGAATATTAGTCATTTGGATTTTATGATTTCGTAATATTTTTTCATTCACTAGTGATGCATTTATTGTCTATATCCTTGGTGGATTTTATGGTCTCATGACATTTTTTCCATTCACTAGTGATGCATTTACTATTATTCTTTGAAATTGTAGAGTAATGGAAGGGACTTCTATTCAGAAAAGTTTGGCAGGGATAGAACATTTGAATGACTCTAATTATACTTCTTGGAAAACAAACATTGAGATCATTCTTAGTTGTTAAAATTATGACTTTGTTCTTACGGAGAACAAGCTTTCCCCTCCACCAGCGAATGCTACAGAGTCTGTAAAGACTTATTTTACTCTGTGGGAGAAGGCTAATAGGTTATCCATGATGATTATTCGTGCTTCTATTAGTGAAGTCATTCGAGAAGGTATAGAATCTACCGAAACAGCGAAGGAATTACTTGAGAACATTCAGAATCAGTTTGTAGGCTCAAAGAAGGCTTTACAGTATGAATATTTGGGTCAAGTCATGATCCTTAAGTATGATGGTAATGGAAGCATTCATGAGCATCTTCTTAAGTTATCTACACTAGCTATTAGACTTCGTCAACAAGGTATTAAATTTGAAGAAGCACTGGTAGTTCACATGGGTGTTTGATCATTGCCAAGCGCTTTTGACACTTTTTAAGTCAACTACAATGCTCAAAAGGAATAATGGGATCTGACTCAACTTATCACACTTTGTGTTGCTGAAGAAGAACGTCTTAAAGGCTCTAAAATTGAATCTGCGCATTTAACTCTCAATAAGAGTAGCAAGAAGAATTTAAAAAAATGAGATTTCAACAATAACCTAAAAGACAAAGGCAAAGCAGTCAAAGATCAAGCCAATAATGGGTGTTTCTTTTGTAAGAAGAAAGGTCACATTATAAAGAACTGTTTTATGCTCAAGAAATGGTTGAAGGAGAATCCTGATGGCATTTATCATGAGGAGAACTTTAAGCCAACCGAATGATAAAGATTCTTATGAACATTTCTTTAATTTTCAGCTATTTGACTACTTTTGTTATTATTGGTGATTAATTGTTATGTTGGACTTTATTATTATTTCTAGTATGTCATTTTGTGGGATCGTAAAGCATTTAGACTTTACATTTAAGTGGGAGTTATCTCACTTATAAATTACAATTATCATTGATGCATCTTAAAATCTTTGTCTTGTATATATGGGTGGAGTTTTTCATAAAATCAGGTTGAATTTTTCTATAATTATATTTTGGGTGGAGTATTCCACAAATTGAGGGTGAAGTTTTTTCACAATTTGAGTGGCACACCTTGGTGAGTGAGGCAATAGAAAATTTTTATTTTGAGTGGAGTTTTTTTACAAATTAAGGGTGAAGTTTTTTCATAATTTTGGGTGGCATACCTTAGTGAGTAAGCCAATAAGGTTTTACCTTAATCTTGCCTGTGAGTATTGATACTCTTTTGGATTTGCTCGGAGTTAAACATGATTAGGCACCACATTAATAACTTCTTGTTCTGAGGATCAGGTGAAGTATTTCACAAGCCAGAGGTTTCTGGATGTCAGAACAACATACGACGAGTATGGAGCGGGACATTATGGATTTGCACATTTTGGTTATGCATTTAGTTCACATGTTAAATTGGTTATCATCTCTTAAATTTATTGTTAATTATAGTTTTGTGATCATGGAACTGTCGTAGTATCGATTTCAGAAAATGATATACTATGTGCATTCATGATCCATTTCTATATTTTCATTAAATTTGGGTGATTTTGGGAATGCCTAAATTGTTTCAAACAACGTTTTATTTTCAGAGTGCACTCATTTTGGTTGTCTAATCCAGTGGGAGTCGTTTTTAAAATCATAGCCCGTGTGTGGACCAAGTGGGAGATTGTTGGAATTTTATGGAAACTAAAATTCTTATTTTGCGTGGCTTACACACACTAGGATTTTATAAAACCATGGATTGCAGTTGCTTGAAATAATAAAGGGCATTAGTGGGAATTGAAGGAAACTTCAAGATTTCCTAATTTGGCATCTTTCTATCAAGAGAGTGTAGCAAGAGAGGCGGGTAGAGTCACCTTCTTCTTCTTTATAGGAAAAGGCTTCCGATTAATACATCGGATTAAAGCTAAAGCAATGGTCACGATCTTCGCAATAAGGTACGCACAAATATTTTAATTTATAGGGATTGTGGATTTATTATTTTGATTGATCATACGCCTAGATCCTAGGGCAATTATTTTGAGTGGTCGGATTGATAGATCTAACATTAAAAACCCGTTGCTACATATAGTGAGAATAAATTTTAACAAATGCCAAAAAAAAGTGGTTAAAAATTTAAAAAAATTATTTTTTAAGTAATGAATTAACACATGTATGTTAATTAGGTAACTTAAAATTAAGGACACTCTCCTCCAATATTTCATGGATTTATGAGGAAAGTGACCTGCTCAAATAAATACTTTGTTGAACCCTCTTAGGTAAATACTAAATTGTTTTATCGTTGGGTGTAAATGCTTTTTTATACTTTAAGGCCTTTTTCAAATAGCATTTTTGAGTTCGAAAATCGAGTTGCGGATCGAAAAGTAGCATTTTCTGAGCACTTTTTGAGTAAATCGTCCGTTCTACAATAGAGCTGGGACCCACATGAAACTGAAGGTTATCGAGTTTCAGGCGGTATGCCATTTCCGAGGGAAAGGCCAGAATCTGAGTGGACGGTAAATATACTCTCTCTCAAACACACACCATATAAAAACCGTAGGATCGAGCGTCATCGAGGTTGTGGGCGAGTGAACGATGGAGATTGAAGCTAGCGCGAGCGAGGTTGGAGAGAGGCCCTCCGTCACACCAGTCTAGGGCTAGGAAACCTCTGGCTTTACCAGATGCAACGCAGGCGACTGAAGATTTTTCAAGCAAGGTTATGGATATGGAGGTAGTGGCGTCGGTTGCGACTTTCTTGGCGAGGAAGAAGGTTGTACAAACTCCTATGACTCCGCCGCTACACACTATAACTCATTGCAGCTGCTGGGTTTCCATGGAGTTATTATTAGTATTGGAGGATGCTCAGATTGGAACTGAGAAATTTTAGGGTTGAGTTGCAAAGCACCATAATGGTAATGACATATTTGGGGGCATTTTTATTTTCCTATTTTGCATTTAACTTAGTGTCAAAAAGTGTTCATGCGATGAGGTGAAGCAACACGTGGCCATAGCTTGATGTAAGTCTGGTGTACCGAACCGAACCCAAATTTTATTTTTCGGTGTTTGTGGTTCGGTACACCCCAAACTGAAACCGAATCGAAACCCACTCAGTTTGGTTCGGTTTGGTTTTTTATTTTTTCTTGAAATCGAAACCGATTCGGATCGGAACGGATCGGTTCAGTTCGGTGTAGGTGTAGGTAAAATACCTACTTCTTTTTGGTTTTCTAGGCTTTTTTCGGTTTTTTTCAATTTACTCAACCTACCCCCTCGATTTTCGGTTTGAGCCGAATTGGGGTTCGGTTTGTGTTGGGTTTCGGTGTGGTTAAGTTCGGTTTAGTTTGGGATCCTCGATTTTCGGTTCGATTTCAATGTTCAGTTCAAAACTTGCATCCCTAGTTTGGTGTATCAGTTTTCTTGATATGTTCGGGCCTATACCGATATGATATGGAAGGGAGGGCTCCTTCACTGAGCCCATGACCTCAACCGAGGGCCTCTCTCCAACTCAGGAAATGTCATATTTTGAGTTGCTGGTAAGTACTCTCTCGTAGTCATCTTTGGAGTTATATGTTGTTTTTCCTACACACTTGTATTAGTCTTAATTTTGTAATTGGCTCTGCAATTAACCCACTATTGAATGTAATGCACTGATGTAATATGTATTTTCCTGAATCGTATAAGTGACTTTATAGTGTTAGTATGATAGGCGATTGCCTAGTAAAGCTGTAGGAATCATTTTAGTACACTTACACGGATGGAAGTGTTCAATCTCCCATTGATTGTGCATCGGTAAAAATGACCTTTAAATATATACAGCACGATATTAGATGCTCTACCGTCATTCCTAGGTCATACGATGTCCCTTAATTAGGTCGATCCTGTGCTTTTTTGGAATAATCAAAGGAACACAAGAAATCCTTCATTTATTGGGAAATGCTAAGAATCATAGCTTTTCTAAGGCTTAAAAGAACACACTTAAGAAATGCCATAAATCTGAGTTGGCCAAGAATCTGGAGGAAACTAAGTTGTTAGGAATCTGAGCTTTTCTGGAAAAACTGAGGCAATGCCCGAACAAAGCCTTAGCCACTAGCAACTCGAGGAAGGGTCAGGCTATTAGAAATAAATCAAGGAAAATAAGGGGTTTTATCGGGTCGAGAGCCAGGTTGCGTTTTTGGATTGGGTCGGGCATATACCTTTGACTGGTGCGATCGTGATGGGTTCAAGCGAGTGCACCATTAGGTCGGTCGAGCATGTCATTTTCGAGTAAAAAATTTGACTCGATTCGACTCGACCCGTTGGCAACCAAGTTTTTGGCTCGAGCCAAAATATTTTCCAATGCGAGCTATTACTTGCACTTGGAAACTAGGGTTGCACCAAATTTAAAACAAATACTTGCAAACTTGGCCACTACTATATGAAAACACCATCTAAACCATTTGATATGAAGACCATGATTTAAAGATACTTAAATGCAAAAGATTAACACGAAATATAATCTTCATCATATAATTAAATATAGTCAAAGGCTATTATTTGATTAAGTAATTGACTACAATAGATCATAAGATAAATATCATGTTTTGCTCTAATCTTATGCACTAAAGATCTATAGATCATGAACTTCAATTCAGACAACCAAGATTGCGTTTTCACATATCACATATCACTTATCCTTAAAATACCAAGTCTTTCTTTAACTTCGGTGTAAGGGCCAAATTTCCTACTACAAGTAGGGCTCTCAATGAGCCCGGTTGGCCCGGATTTTGACCCGCACCTGATCCGAAAAAATGGTACTTTCTATCAAACAAACCCGGCTTGGTATCCGGATCGGGCTAAACATGTTGCAACCCGGATCAATCCGGGTCGGGCTTGAGTAGAGCGCTCCAACACTAGGCTTGCACCAGGCCCGAATATTTTATATATATATATCCTTTTAAAGTTATAAAAAAAATCCTTTTAATTAAATTTAATTTACTTAAATGCCCTAAGATTAATCGTTATCTGTTATAACTATTGTGCAACCGTTGTCCTATAATCATTGTGCAACAAACTAAAATGAAATATTTAAATAAAAGTATGTAGATGAACCTTTATAATGTTAATATAATTATTTAATTAAAATTTTAACTTCTTCAAACTTTTATTAGAAAAAAAAAAGTCCAAATCCAACCAAATTTTATTAGAAAAAATAGCCCAAAAAAACAGCCCTAAAAAAATAGTCCAATCCAATTTATTAGAAAAAATAATAAAAAAATGCCCAAGCCCGCCCCTGCCCGGTAGGGGCCGGGCTTGGGCTGGATACATCGCAGCCTGGCTTAGGGGCGGGCTGAAAATTTTGGGAACCCGGCCCGAGTAGGTTAGGGCCGGGTTGAACCCAGCTCGGCCCTAATCCGGCAGACCCCTAACAAGTATGGCTCCCTTTTCGAATACCTCTCACGCGCACAACACAGGCGAACGACTGAAATATATACAGAAAACGATGTCATTCTACAAAAACCAGCCAACCAACAAATTACTAGGGTTTTAGAGACGCTCAACGCCAAACCAAAAGCTAGGGTTTCAAAGAAGCTTTGACGCAATGATTTACGATGTGAACTCCCTAGTTTTCAGATCCTTCCTCAGCCAGAAGGGTGGGGCCTCTGATAAGAGGTACTATGTAGTTACTGGTTTCAACTAATGAAATCTCTCGCTCTCTCTCTCAATAAATATATTGCAGTTGTTATTGAATTTATTTTGTTTTCGTCCATGATTTTTTTCATTGATTATACTATATGAAGTTTTTATTTTATTTTTTGAATATAACATCTTTATTAATGGTTCTGTTAACTGTGATGAAGGAAACAATTTTAATGGTCATATAGATCACTTATATGAAACGATCTACGAAGTGAGTATTAGCGAGAAGTTTCCAAGTTATTTTTGTAATTGCGCAAGTCTGCAAGTAGTTTTATCAAAGCATTTGGGTTTGTTAATTAAACACCTTGGTGTCTATTTATACGAACAGTAAATTGTTGTTGGGGATTTATGCCAAGAGATGACATGGAGAGGGAGATTTGTTGTTTATATGGACATAGAGAGTTGGGATTATAGTGAATTGGAGCTATTAGTGTGCCTAACTTTCAGCGTCCATCCTTGTAGAGCTGTGATGCTGTCGCCGCTCTGGCTTTACAGTGAAAACCTAAGAAAATCCATAATCAGAAATAAAAGAACAAAGTGAATTTAAATAACTATGTCAGATTTCAAGCAAGAATCTTGGTTATGGAATCCAGAAAGTGACATAGGCACCGAAACTGCTCATTAGAATGGCAGTTTGTGGGATGATCTGCGGAGCTTCTCTTTTAGGAAGCTCTCCTTAGCTTGCTTCTTCCTTCAGGTGTAGGTGTCTTTCCCATACTGCTTTTAACTTTCCTCTCTCGACAAGTCTTTCTTTCTTACCTTTCTCTGGAAAACGCTTCGGCCAGTGTTACTGACTTGCTTGTGTTGCCTTATGTTGGGGCTTCCGATGTTTTTCTTTTCTTTGGGTCCCTTGCGGATCTCTTAGGCTGCTCGCTTAGGTTTGATCTTTGATGTACAGAATGGTAGTCACTACTTCGTTGGATGCCGACAAAATACAAGCTTTAAACAGAATAGGAATAAAAGTTATCAACATATATCTACATAAAATGGGAGTGGTGAGAATAGTTTGTTAAAAAAATTATTTCACACATTGACCACCAGTGAGTGTTGACCAATGTTGACAATTAGTTGATAGTCCTCTTGTTGCAAAGTTTGGCAAGGCGTATCCCAATCAATTATAAAATAGGCTCCTGGTTGCAAAGTTAATACTTTGAGGATCAAGCTCTTGAAAAATGCGCCATGCACAAATAACACTACATATATCCGCTTTTGAATGGTTTATTATTAAAGCGAGATTCTACACATATTATCATCGACCATCGTTGATCTTGGTTGACCAATTTGGTTTTCTGTGTGTGTGTGCGTCTCCAGATTTGTCCAGGCTTTCTTTAGGGCCTGAAACTATACGATTAATAAAAAGGTATGGATGTTCTTTAGTCCGGATCAACTTTTCTTATGCTTGATTGGTTCGTGCCACTAGATTGATCATAATCAATGGCCTTGGAGTTGTCCATTTTCTTAACTCCCTCCCATTACAAGTGATTCTTTTTTGCCCTTATTTTGTGAATGCTTTCAACTTGTATTCTCAAAAGATTTATTCATGTTTGTTATTTAGTCCTACACTTGATCTCTTACCCAGTGTTTTTGTTTTGTGAATGCTTTTGACTGGTATTCTTGAACGATTAGTTGACATGATTGATTTTAATCCGTTGTTTAATTCTACACTTGTTCTGTTACCCAGTGTTTTAAAAATCGGACTGGCCTGTTTGACATCAAGCTGTCTAGTTGGCATACCGTCTGATTCGTCTGGTTGAACATTAATTGATCTGGTTCCTCATTTTTATTTATTTATTTATTTATTATTATTATTATTATTATTATTATTTTAAAAGTCTTCATATTGTGGAGGGGATTTGAACTCAAAACCTATTACTTTGTATTGCTTAAAACCTAAGTTCTAACTAACAAATACCAATGCACTTGTTTACTTCAAGATGAATTATTTTTAATACTCAAAAAATATATTGTAAAGCTACCATACAATGATACATGCGACATAACTTCAATATTAATTTTTTGTTCTTCAACCAGTTTGGTTGAACCTGGTTGGATCCAGTTCGAACGAACCGGTGTCTTTGCCTGTTCGGTATCCGATCTGATTTTTAAACATTGATCTTATCCATATATACGAGATTCCATCCCCGAAGATTTTTACCAAGAACTAACTTAAACATTAGAATAGTGAGAGTTCATTCCTTCAACAATGAACCGATCGTCAGGATTATCTCCCCCAACCCAGTTTCAATGTTACTTAGACACGTGGAACGAGTGCCAATAGATGTTTGGCACGCCAATTTCTAAGGATTCCAATAAGGCGGCACGGCCATAAGGAAAATAAATTAAATAAATAAAACATAGACAAAAAATAAAAAATTGAAGGAAAATATTAGAGAGCCAGTTGAGATGGGTAATGAAAAGATACATAGTATATGTTATGAACCTAAAGAAAAGTTTACTATATGATAAAATCGTTTTGAACGACCCAAACCTTTTATTTAGCTGCTATTATACTTTACACAATTTTTTAAAAAATGAAGTTCATTTTATCGTTGTCAACAATGACCATTTGATGGCATTATGTGGTATTTTCATATATGTCTAAAAGTGTCGGGCTGTTTGATGAGTGTCCAAGTGTCTGCACGTGTGCCAAATGCCACCAATCGTCGGCACGACAAAAATCCCAAAAGTAGAAGTGCCATGGTAACACTGTCCAATTTCCTCCATGAACAATTCTCTTGATACAGTGCAACCTCTTGATCATTTGTAATATAAGGGTTGTCGGCACTTGTGTGATATATAAGTCCACCCGTATCCCAGGTCCACTGTGATACTATGACAAGGAACTGATTAACAACTCTCTGTTGCTCGTGAATGAGCCGCGACTGAATCTAATCCATATCCCTTTGATGCTCACATACCATATCATCGATTCACTTCATTCCAATCTTCTCCAGTCGAAGATCATAATTGCTAAACCAATAAATGATTGTGAGAAACACACTGATTTTATATAGTTTTTAAGAGGATACAAAAACTCTGGTAACCACGTGAAAGATACTGACAAATACTAAACACAAGATAATGCGATGGCTGCATCTGCATGTCATGTTCTTAATATATTTGGCTCTTGAATCTAAAGAGAAAATTTTGCTTTTACGGAATCTATAATAGTAACTATTGGGTTACATGAAACAAATGTCAGAAACGGAAAGCAAGAGCTGTAGATAGACAAGAGGAGACACACATTTCCCCTATTGTCACCTCCTAAATCAAATATACCTTGTTCTCATACGAAAGGAGATTACTTGCATGTGTATCACCTCGTTTTTGACTCTGTTGCTCCAATTTTCAGCTTTGTGATCCTGCATTACATAGTTTCCAGTTTGCATGATAACAGGGGCTGTCTAAATGTTTCTTAAGATACTACACAAAACAATAGTGTGGACTAGATGATATTTTCATGATTTCAAGATCAGTTGTTGGAAGATTGAAATGAAAAATGATATCTGTCAGTCTGATTCAAAGTGTCAACGGTCAATTGTATCTTATGGGGAATATTCAACATATGGTGGGGGTTAGTAGCGGCCCTCTCAAAATATACAAACCTGCGTTGAGAGAGAGAGAGAGAGAGAGAGAGAGAGAGAGAGAGAGAGGAGAGGGTTTCACTTAAATCCCCTAAATATGATGGATATAACTTATCAAACATAAGTTATAATACAAATATAACTTATAACTTGTAAGTTTTATAATTTATAAGTTATAGTTTATAAGGTTATAAGTTATAACTTATAGGTTATGAGTTATAACAGAAAATTTAAAATAACGGTCATGGCAATGCCATTGGGTCATTTCGTCATGGTGCCGCCATGGTATTGCCATATATTTATTCTTGTCATATAAGTTTATATGACGATTTGCCTTGTCATTCGCCATGGCCTTGCCTTGACAACCATGGTTATATGTCTAGTGTTGGAGACAATATGTTAGTGTAAGTGTTATTGCTTAGTCTCACATTGATTAGGAAAGTTCTTTCCACTTATATGTTGCTCTATATAAAGAGCCCTAGTTGTAACACTTTGATTATCTAATAGGAGCAATGTAGTCCTTAAAACTCTTGTGTTCTCTTCTCTCTCCCTCTTCTTCTCCATCTATCTCTCATTCTAACTCTTTATGTAATAATTGTTCAGTTTATATTTAGCTTATAGTTTTATATTTTTCTTTAATTCCAACCCACCCCAATGTTAAATCAATCATTATCAATATATTAAAACTTCACAGCAAAATGGAATGAATCAAAACTCAAAAAATACGCACATCAAAATTGGATAGCGCTTTGTATATTAACCGTAAGTTCATGGATCCCTGCTTACCTACCTAGGATCGAAAATGGAATTTCCTGTACATAGTTATACTAACCATGTACAAACCACCACTATAATCCCCACCCAATCACAGTAGAGTGTATACAAATAGCAACAAGTTAATTTTTATTTTTATTTTATGAGAAGCAACAAGTTAATTAAGCATTAATGATCGTAGAAGTTGGCGGCCTCCGCATCACCCTTTCCTTGTTCTCCATCAACCCCAATTGACGAACCCTCTCGATCTCTCCTCAAATTCTCTCTTTCTCGCTCCCTCTCTTCCCTCGCTGCCTCCCACTCCTTCAAATTCTGCTCTCGTTTTTCTTCCAATTCCTCTTAAAACTGCTCCCTCCTCTACCTCTCTAGCTCCCTCTCCGCCTCTCGCTCCTCCAACCTTGCTTCCCTCTCCTTCAACTAAGCTAGCTGGTTCGACAAAAGCGACCATGCGTGCTTCTCCAACCCCTTTAACCTCCTCTTCTTCCTCGATTCCGGTGACGGCTCTACTTCCTCATAATTGAAATCCTCGCCGCCGATATCATCCTTCTCGCGATTAATCTCACCCCCTTCCTCCTCATCATACTCAAAACCTACCCTAACCCAAAACTCCATTTTTGCAAGCGTCAATGCCATCTGCAGCCTCAAATTCACCCTATGTGTGATCCAAAACCCCAATTCTCATGCTCTCAGTTCCTTGATTTGACGTTGTCGTGGAAGCTAAATCATTAAACCCTAAAGCAGCATCTCCAAAAACGTCCTTATATCTAAGGAAATTGGGCCAATGAGTGAGACCGTTGACCCAATCGAATTCCTCCTGATCCTTAGAATCGACATCTAAAGCAGAAGTTTTTTTATCTTCTGCTTCACTAGGAGGTAGTGGTGGCGCTTGTTCTGGACCTCGATAGAGGCATCTTTCCAGGTCCATTGCCATGGGAAGGCGACGGGGTTGCGAGCACAATGCATCACGTTGACTTGGGCGGCGAACAGACGGAACTTCTCTCTCGTTTTCATCTTGGCTAGGGTTCTGTCTATCATCATCTCTCTGTACTTGTCGATTAGGGTTCGTTCTTCTTCTTCCGTCCATTTTTTTCTTCGCAGAGGAGGCATGGGTGGTGTTATAGAGGGCATTTTATAGAGAGATATTGAAACCAGCAATCAAGACGAAGAAAGGAGAACCAAGAAAGAAATAGGGGTAGTGGAGTACGGAGAGTTCTGCTCCTTATTGACGAGTGAAGACGAGCTTCTCTATCTTCTGTTCGTTTTAAGACCAAGATCACTGGTTTCACGTCAAATGTGTCGAGATGTAAGGGCACTGTTTTTTTAAATGGCGAGAAAATGTGTTTTTATTTATTTTGTTTTTTCTGAGGATGTTAATTCAACAGCTCAGATAAGGCATTACGTTTGGACACTTGAAAGGGTTAGAGGCTAGAGCGTACAGAGACACCCAACTCAGCTGTATGGATGCACGGGTGAACACTCAGCGGTAGGCTGTCAATGGGCCGGGCTGGGATTTTGCATTACCCTGGCCCTAGGCAGGCCTTAACATGGTCTGCCCTTGCCCTAGTGGGCTTTAACATGGTTGGCCAACAGGCTAAGACCGGGCTAGGGCCGGGTTTGGGCTTTCGAACATTACCATTTTTTTTTGGCTATATGCTATATAAAATATATATGATACCTATTATTAGATAATTTTAAATATAAATTATGATATGAAATATAAAAGAAGGATAGCCCTATTTTTAAAATTATCAAGTTACTAATCTATCTCTCTATTGAAAATGATCCAAAGGTTAGAAAAAAGCTACATTTGATAAAATAATATATAATAAATATATGATAAACATTTACTTATATGTAGGGTCAGGCTAGGCCCTGCCATATTTTAGCCCGGCCCTAAATTTCAAGACTTTTATTTGAAAGTCCCAAGCCCTACTCTAGGGCCCTCAAAATTTGTCCTTAGTCCTAACATTTAGGGTCGGGCTAGGGCCAGTCCGGCTTTTTGACTGTCCTACTCTGCATTGATTTTCTGCGTAAGTGGCACACACCCTGCGTTGGGGTACCAATACCATCACCAAAGTGATAGCTAGGTATCTCAATGGGTCATGTCAGTTCATGTCAGGCCTTAAATGGGTCGATTATAATTGGGGTTCTTGAGGCTATTACACGCCCGGTATGATTACTAATCTAGTATGGCTGATCCGGGCCAACCCATTTAGTAGTTGGACCTATTGACCTTAGCCCAAAGATGGCCATGAAGGTCCAACTGGGTTGTTGGGCCTTAGATCGGCTTGATAATTTCTATTTAAATGGACTTAAGTAATCAGGCTGGGTTTGGGTCAGGCTTAAAGGGGCTAATATTTAATCAGACTTTTGGAAATAGCTCATACTCAGCCTGACTAGTCAAGCCAGTCCATTTACATTTTGGTCCTACCATTCTCAGCCACTCTCAAGGCCATCTCGGTTTGGATCAGGCTGAGGACGGCTCATGCCAGGCTGATTGTGACCCCTAGTGGCCGGTGGTGCTCAATAAGGGCAGTTATAATTGCAACCCTTCCTACGACTAAAATCAAGTTTAGGACTCAATGGACGTTCAAACATTATGCATATATTATGTGTGTTGTCTGATTTTAAGACCATTATCAAAAGATTAATGGTGTGAAAGATTGAGATTGAGACGAAACATCTCTATCTTTTTTTTTTGATAACCTGGGTATCCGGGCCTCTTAGAGCACCCGCCTAATCCCAGGGGCACATGCGCACCCCAAATTCAGCACATGCCGAGTCAGTACAGGATATAAATCCCTAGGGTGGCCTCAAGGGGGGGAAGGGATTCAAACTCAGGTCTCCTGCTTTTGGAAGCAGGTACTTGGCCAGCTCACCTAACCCCTTGAGGTTCGAAACATTTCTATCTTGTGATTCAAACCAGTTTAATAGGGCTTTTAAAATAAGTGACAACCATGTAAACCATTGACACCATTAATTTTATATGGTGCTGACTATTGAATCACCTTAGAGAGATATTTTCCACCCCAATGTTTGACATCGCAGATCTTTGGATCATGGTCTTAAAATCAGTTGACATACATGTGTTTTGCTATGAATTGGTGGTTTTAATGATTTAAATCAAGGTATTAAACTCCATATCAATGTTGGATCAGTACGTATGAACCAATACTGGTCCATATCGATCGATTCGATACCAATACTAAATAGATATTTTTTTATGAAAAAATAATTAGTTAAAAGAAAGACAATATCGTTTGATACCAATACCATGTCTGATGTTGATATATGTCTATACTTGACAGCTTGATTACAGGGGTCACTGTAGTGTATTATTTTTAGCCCATTTTCCGTAAAATCAACTACATTAGTCATTTTGGTTGAACTTAATTACAAAAATATGGAATGCTTGTTTTGTTGAAACAAGGTCGCTCCTGACTTGTGCTTGGCAATGAAATTGAAAGAAAATAGGAGGACTATAAGTATTTTTTAAATACATGGTTCAAGATAGGTTGGAGTTTTGTTATCATGACTGGATATGCTGGTAGGCTGCCTCTACCAATTATAGAAATACTATAGCTCATAATTTGAAAGGTCTCCCTATGAACTTCACCACTATCTTCCAAACCACATACCCTAAAGGTCCTAGACATACCTCCATTTGTGGGTTTCTTCTCCTTTTTCTTTTTTCACGGAGACAGCGCGAGATTGGGAGAGATAATGCCAAGAGGTCGGGAGAGATGTGGATAAACAAATGCGTAAGGTTTGACAACCCGTTGCTACTGATAGTGAGAATAAATTTTAGCAAATGCAAAAAAAGTGGTTAAAAATTTTAAAAAGTTATTTTAAAGTAATGAATTAACACATGTACGCTAATTAGGTAACTTAAAATTAAGGGCATTGTCCTCCAATATTTCGCAGATTTCTGAGGAAACTGACCTTCTCAGATCAATACTTTGAAAAATTGATATTGTTTGAACTCTCTTAGGTAAATACTTAATATTTTTACCCTTGGGTTGAGTCAAGCGACGAGTTGAAGATTTAAACCTGACTACAATTTTATTTGCCACCAGCAACTCGGGGAAGGGCCACCTATTTTAGAAAAAAATCAAGGAAAATAAGGGGTTGAGTGCGCCATCAGGTCGGGTTGGGTCGAGAATGTCATTTTCGAGTCAAAATTTTGACCCGAACGGTTGGCAGCCAAGTTTTTGGCCCGACCCATTGACAGCCAAAATATTTCCAATGGGAGCCATTACTTGCGCTAGGAAACTAGGCCCTTGCACCGAATTTAAAACAAAGACTTGCAAACTTGCTACAGTAGATCATACAATAAATATTGTGTTTTGCTCCGATCTTATGCACTGAAGCTCTATAGATCTTGAACTTCAAATCAGACAGCCAAGATTGCGTTTTCACATATCACATATCCTTAAAATACTAAGTCTTTCTTTAACTTCGGTGCAAGGGTCAAGTTTCCTACTGCAAGTAATGGCTCCCTTTTCAAATACCTCTCACACGCACAACACGGGTGTATATATATATATATATATATATATATATATATATATATATATATATATACACGAAAACTATCTCATTCTACAAAAACCAACCAACCAACAAAAAACTAGGGTTTTAGAGAAGCTCGACGCCAAACCAAAACTAGGGTTTTAGAGAAGCTTTGACGCAATGATTTACGACGTGAACTCCCCACTCTTTAGATCCTTCCTCAGCCAGAAAGGCGGGGCCTCTGATAAGAGGTGCTACGTAGCTACTGATTTCAGCTAATGAAATCTCTCTCTCTCTCTCTCTCTCTCTCAATACATATATTGTTGTTGTTCTTGTATTTATTTTATTTTCGTCCATGATTTGTTTCATTGATTATACTATATTAAGTTTTTATTTTAGTTTTTGAATATAACATCTTTATTAATGGTTCTGTTAACTGTGATGAAGGAAACAATTTTAATGGTCATAGAGATCGCATATATGAAACGGTCTACGAAGTGAGTATTAGTGAGCAGTTTCCAAGTTATTTCGGTAATTGGGCAAGTATGCAAGGAGTTTTATCAAAGCATTTGGGTTTGTTAATTAAACACCTTGGTGTCTATTTATACGAACAATAAATTGTTGTTGGGGATTTATGCCAAGAGATGACATGGAGAGGGAGATTTGTTGTTTATATGGAGATAGAGGGTTGGGATTATAGTGAATTGGAGCTATTAGTGTCCCTAACTTTCAGTCCAATCTTGTAGGGTTGTGATGTTGTCGCCGCTCTGGCTTTACAGTGAAAACCTGAGAAAATCCATAATCAGAAATAAAAGAACAAATGAATTTAAATAACTATGCCTAATTTCAAGTAAGAATCTTGGTTATGGAATCCAGAAAGTGACATAGGCACCGAAACTGCCCATTAGAATGGTAGTTTGTGTGGTATTTTGCGGTGCTTCTCTTTTAGGAAGCTCTCCTTCGATTGCTTCTTCCTTCGTGTGTATGTGTCTTTCCCATACTGCTTTTAACTTTCCTCTCTCCAGACAAGTCTTTCTTTCTTACCTTTCCCTGGATAACGTTTCGGCCAGTGTTATTGACTTGCTTGTGTTGCCTTATGTTGGGGCTTCCGATGTTTTTCTTGTCTTTGGGTCCCTTGCGGATCTCTTAGGCTGCTTGCTTAAGTTTGATCTTTGATGTACAGAATGGTAGTCACTACTTCGTTAGACGCCGACAAAATACAAGCTTTAAACATAATAGGAATAAAAGTTATCAACATATATCTACATAAAATGGGAGTGATGAGAATAGTTTGTTAAAAAAATTATTTCACACATTGGCCACCAGTGAGTGTTGACCAATGTTGAGAATTAGTTGATGGTCCTCTAGTTGCAAAGTTTGGCAAGGCGTATCCCAATCACTTAATAATATATGTCGTGTTTTTTTGTGGATGGCGCATTTTTCAAGAGCTTGATCCTTATAGAGTATTAACTTTGCAACCAGGAATCTATTATTAAGTGAGATTCTACACATATTATCATCGACCATCATTGATCTTGGTTGACCAAATTTGGCTTTCTGTGTGTGTGTGTGTGTCTCTAGATTTGTTCAGGCTTTCTATAGGGCCTAAAACTATATGATTAATAAAAAGGTATGGATGTTCTTTAGTCCAGATCAACGTTTTTATGCTTGGTTGGTTCGTGCCACTAGATTGATCATAATCAATGGCCTTGGAGTTGTCCATTTTCTTAACTCCCTCCCATTACAAGTGATTCTTTTGCCCTTGTTCTGTGAATGCTTTCAACTTGTATTCTCAAAAGATTTATTCGTATGATTGATTTGAATATGTTATTTAATCCTACGTACACTTGATCTCTTACCCAGTGTTTTTGTTATGTGAATGCTTTTGACTGGTATTCTCGAACGCTTGTTGATGTGATTGATTTTAATCCGTTGTTTAATCCTACACTTGTTCTCTTACCCAGTGTTTTAAAAACCGGACTGGCCGGTTCGACATCAAGCGGTCTGGTTGGCATACCGTCTGGTTGAACATTAATTGATCTGGTTGCTCATTTTTATTTATTTTTATTTTTCTTTTTCAGAAAGCCTTCATATTGTGGGAGGGGATTTGAACTCAAAACATATTAATTTGTATTGCTTAAAACCTAAGTTCTAACTAACAAATACCAATGCACTCGTTTACTTCAAGATGAATTATTTTTAATGCTCAAAAAATATATTGTAAAACTACCATACAATGATACATGCGACATAACTTCAATATAATTTTTTTTTTCTTCAACCAGTCTGGCTGAACCCGGTTAGATCCTGTTCGAATGAACCGGTGTCCTTTCGTGTTCAGTATCCGGTCTGATTTTTAAACATTGCTCTTATCCATATATACTATTAATTATAGGCAAAACAACTGTAGGATACATTTTATTCTATTATAAGACATTGAGAAGTCGGATATCAATGGAAAATATTTCATAGATTTCTCTGGAGCTTTCATTTTCGGTGATGGCCCATACCTGAGTGTGAAGGGAGTAGAGATCCTTTGTCTCTTTCAAAAGTGGTTGGCTGTTGACTAGTTTTTCCTTTATGAGGAATAAGTTAGGTGAATATTGAATAAATTGTGCCATTTCTGTGAAACCCGAAAATCCAAAAATAGAGTTTCAAGTGATGTTGTATTTTCTTGCCAATTCCTTGACTCCATGAGTTCTTGCTTGAATTCTCAAAAATTGAGCTGACTCAGCTGAGATTTAGATCCGGAATATAGTCAGAGACCCAATTTCAATTCTAGGTTTTTTTTTCTGGAAGATGATGCAATCATATGGACACATGCATGAACGTTGGGTGTTTGAATGTGATGTCATATAATTTTATGCTTTCTGTTTTTTCGATTTGTGTTTTTAGGTTTTTTCCTCATGCAGGTTGTTATGTAAGCAAGGAATTAGTTGAAGATAACAACAAATTATGAGAAACTTAGATCCTGATTTAGTTTTTGAAAAATTAAAAGAGCTAGACATATAATCCGTTGTGAACTCTCTCTCTCTCTCAGGAAAAAATAACCTAAGGATAATGCCTTATATCAACCTGCTTCTTGTTCAAAATTACTGTATCATGGAATTGTATAATTCTGCAGTTAAACAATTAAAAGGATGAATGATATGGACCCATAACTACTGTCTTGGTTCACGAAATTGGCCCCAAGATGATTATGCTATTAACAACTCTTCATTGCATGTTTGTTCTTTAGTTGATTTGAGTAGAGCTCTAGTAAAGACTTGTCATTGGGGTTACTTTCGACTTGACATGCCTCCCTACAAATCATGGATATCCACAGATGTGAAATCTTACTCAAATTATTTTTATGGCTTGCGAATTTGAGTCTAATGGAAATGTGCATAAATTTATTGGTTACTATTGTTGCCATTCATTGCATTTCATGATCGGATGGATGGCTTGCATTACCTCATTTTTAGCAGATGAGTAGATATGCTGGGATCCACATCTTGTAACTGTCACCTGATTAACTTGCATTCCTCTAATTAATCTTTTCCCCTTCCCCCAGCTTGCACAAACTGACTACAGTAGTTTTCTAACTTCAGTAACTTGGCATTCTTTAGTTCTATCATAATGCCCTTTCAAGTAAGGTGCTCCTCAAACTTGTATCCAATTTGTTTTCTGATTAATAACTTTATTGTGTATTGCCAGGAAAACAGAAGAGCAGAAGCCGAAGGAGCAGAGGCCTAAAGCAAATGAGAACAAGCCCGTAATGACGGAGTGACAGAATGAAGTTGGCTAATGGAATGTAGATTTTGGTTCTAGCTGGTTTTAGCAAACTATGATAAATAAATACTGTTAGATGATCGTGAGTTTCTATATTATTTAAATTGGATCTTTTTGTTCTCACGAGTTCTTCATGCATGCTGTTTATCCACCTCTATTAAGACCAATTGAGGAGTTATTAGTTGCTTGGAACAATATTGTTTTTTTTTATCTTGGGAGCATAAGCATGTAGAATTATCGGGTTGTCACAATCATACGAGGCAAAAATGTAGGAAAACCATATCTCTCATATATGGTAACTGACCCTTAGGGTCACTGGTTCTGGTCACGTGTCACCTGGTTTATCAAGTGTGGCATGTGATTTGAAGGACCTCGTACAAAAATCTGGTGGACCAAAGATTCGTAAAAAAAGCTTCACCTTGTCAAATGCTTTTAAAATGAAAGCTACCATGTAAATCTCTAAATTATGATCATGTTAAAGTGTTGACAGTATCGAATCACATGATAGTAATATTCTTTTCTGTCCCAATCTTTAATATGATATATTTTTAGATCAGTCTTTGAATCATGTGGCACGATGAAAAATGGTGCTACATGTCCATTTCAATTCTTTGTTAAGAAGGGGCCGATTACTGTACAGCTGAAACTTTTTTTCTGTTCACAAATCTTACTTTGTTTGTCTACTTTGCTTGGGACTTATGATTAATGACCTTTTTCTTTGATGAAAAGGGTGACCGAATAGTGGCATTATTTTTCATCAGGTGTGTCACTTGATGATAAGACGTTTGGATCTGTGCCGTTGAAAGATTTTGCATCCTTTTTCGGCCATGACGATAACAACTTTCACTTAAGACTCTTCTCATTTTTGGACATGGGCTATACTAAGATGATACATGTGATATGAGGGTTTTGGACGTACCCGGAGACTTAGTTGGGTGCTCTAAGAAACTCAG
Organism: Chloranthus sessilifolius; assembly: GCA_021018995.1. Classification (NCBI taxonomy): domain Eukaryota; kingdom Viridiplantae; phylum Streptophyta; class Magnoliopsida; order Chloranthales; family Chloranthaceae; genus Chloranthus; species Chloranthus sessilifolius. Next base: position 22,259,053 of record CM037590.1, read on the forward strand.
ATACCCTGGGAACTTAGTTGTGCGGGTCCATATCAGTCATAGATAGGACTGCTCTGCACAGCCTCGTTTTACCTCTTCAGAGAGCTTGGGTATAGATAGCACTGTGATGCACCGGTCATGTACTGCTGTTGGCTGGGGTGTGCACCATAGTAATCTTTAGTCTTTTAGCCTACGAGTCCTATTACATGGGTCGCGCACACAGCTCCATTGCACCTCTGTTGTACTAAAGGACTTTTTCACACCACTCGGCACGTGCAACGACCTTATTAATCATTAATTACCAACTTATACGTCCTTCTTAGGCCTTTATTAAATGAGCCAACATCTTAGACCCTTTGAAAACCATGATTCCTTAGAATCAGATGATAGAGATCGGTTTTCGTCCCGATCTTTCATATAATAGATCTTGAGAATATGGCACGCTTACAGATGGTCAATGCACCAAAGTTTTGGGAGCATTACCTAATCTTTGACCCATCAAACAGAGGACAAAAAAAGTAAAAAAAAAAAAATATATATATATATATATATATATATATATATATATATATATATATATATATATATATATATATATATATATATATTTTAAAAAATCACAAGTCTCATGCTGATCAACTCAAAATGGTATTTGTTTTGAGTTGATTATACCAAGTGACATGATCTAGCATATGCTATTGGCGTATTGTCCCTAAAGCAGACTAAGAAACACTAAAAAAAAACATCCACTTTCTCAAATAAGAATAACCCGTTCTAAATTTGGACGCGAAACGGGTCGGTTACCAAATATAGCTAGTGCATTTAAGTCATTTAAATTGGAAAGTCTAGTCATAAGAAGAAGGTCGTCCGCCTAAATGGTGTTTTTTTCTACCACACCATGGACTCTTCCCTTCAGTTACGGGGGCTTTCACTACAGCAATTAAGCTTTTGTCTCCCATTGACGAAAAAAACCAACTTCCAATTTTCCTTCATCCTTATCTCCAATCCCCTCAATAATAAGAAAATGTCCCAATTATCTACCAAGCTCATCTCACTCTTCAATTTCATAGTTTCCCACCCTCTTTACTTTGGTTCCTTCCTCATCTTCTCACCTTCCCTTCTCAAATTCGTCTGCTTTATCTCCCCTCTCCTCCTCTCCACCTCTCTCCTCTTCCTCGCCGCCTCTCCTCACCTTGCTACTCTCGAAGCTGATGTAGAATTCGACTTCTTCGAGCACTTCGCGTCGATGCCCATGGAATACGAAGAAAATTGCTCAAAAGACTATTCAATTAAAGAATGCTCCAACGCAGTGCCGCCGCCGCCACCACCGCCAGAGAATGTTGAGATTCTGGGCTCTGATCACAGAGGACATGTGTCGATGAGGAAGCAGAAAGAGTGGAAGAGGACACTAGCTTGCAAGCTGTATGAAGAGAGGCTGAGGGTGGAGGGAAGTGAAGGCATGGATTTGCTTTGGGAGGTTTACGAGGTTGAGTCCGCTAAGGTGAACAAGAAGGAGAAGAAAAAGAAGGTAAGAATATATAACTTTAAGAAAAAGGAGGAGGAAAAAGAAGAGGAAGAAGACACGAATGAGAAGCTTTGTTGCTTACGAGCATTGAGATTTTCTACAGAGAAGGTGCAGTTCAGATTAGGAGGGCCAAATTTGGTGAGATTGGTATTGAAGGGGATGGGGATTTTTCAGCATGTAAAACGAGAAGGTAAAACCAAATGATTTTTATTTTTTCATTTTAACTGTCGACTACATAAGAGTCTAGTTTATGTTTTTATCTATTCGAATAGAAATCTCGTCTCTTAATACTTTGAGTGAAGGAATCATTAGGTTAAATTACCTTTAAGTTGTAATTTCACCCAGCCGAAAAGGTAATCTAATCATTGACAGCTTTGAAATAAAAGATAGAGATCATTTTTTGTCCTAATATTCTATACAATGGACCTCGAGATCATGGAGTATCAGCTCCGAGACTCAAACAATCAATTTTTAATTATTTTTTTTCTCTGTATTTCCGTGATTTCAAGATCCATTTTGTGGAAGATTTACACGAAAAATGATTTTTAACATCCGATTCAAAGCAATCAATGATCAAACTATCTTTTCAAGCGGGATGAGATTACACTTGCCGCTGCAAATATTGATACCTATATATTGAAAATAAATCCAAACGGGCCTAACTCAAACTCACAAAACCGGCTTATAAGGTGAGGAGTGCCCAAATTATATATATAGCCCAAGACCTCCAAGCCCAGAGGCAATGTACGGACAATTGAATTGAGTGACGGAGTGGAGAAATACCTGCTCTCCAACGGGCCTAACTCAAACTCATAAAATCGGCTTGTAAGGTGAGGAGTACCCATATTATAAATAGTCCAAAACCTCCAAACGCACAAGCAATGTCAGACTATTCTAACATACATATTACATTTGTTAACCTTGGTGCAATGATAAAAGAACTTATATTAATCATACAGTATCAAGCTTATGAAGTTCCTCTCAGCCACGAAAAATAGTATGATAAGTACCCCCTTAAAAAAAAAAAATTATAAGTGCTTTATAATTAACCCTCTTAAGTAAATCTTTAAGTGCTTTATCATTAAGCCTCTTAAGATATTTAGATTAATGATTAAAATCCTTGAATGGGTATCTTTGAGCCTATTTAGCTTCCAATATGAGCAACCGCTTAATGATATTAAAAAAATATAATATTTAGCCCAAAATAGAGTTCGCCTTAACATGTCATGGGGAGGACATGCTTTTTTTTATCTATCTTTTTATTATTATTTATTTACAAGATTCCAGGGATTAACCTTACGATGCGGCTGAGGAATGTCAATCTCATTTTCTTTAAGTCACGTCAATATATTGTGTTGTTTAATATCAATTAATTTCTCCTACCTCGTTATTGGCTGTGGAGACCCATTTGTCCTCTTCATGTGATAGAAGTGATTGCCCATCTGGAGTCCATGTTGTAGGCCAACGTGTGGCTGGATCAAGGCCAAAAGAGATAATATAATAATGATTAAAATAAGAAGAGTGTTAGACCCACACTCATTTTTCTTACTACCACACCATTTTATCCAAGAAGATGCAGCTTTAGATTGGACGGTGGTGATTGTTTTGGGTCTTAATCTTCTACAAAATAGATTTTGAGATCATGAGCTACCATCAGACGGTTACAAGTTAATTCATCGTGGCATACATTCCCAAAAGTGAACATGAATCGTACCATTTTAATGGTACACTGCGGTCGTCCACTTTTTGAGATGTGTGCCCCATAGAATAAACTTGTGATTTTCTTATAGTCGGCTTATGATCTCAAGATTAATTGTGTAAAAGATTGAGACAAAAAAATGAGTTCAGTGTCAGGGTCAAAGTAATTAATTGTATTTTTCTTCCACGGGTCAATCTACTCCATCTGCCCTGTCAAAGTTTGTATAAAGTGTTTAGATGCTAAGTCGATGAACGTGCATTTTTGGCGTTGAGATGGAGCCAAAGTTAACGTCAGTGGCGGGGCATTGTTATTCAGTTACTCTTCAATTAGGAAACCTTCAGCTCATTAACATTGCCTTCTCATGTAAAATTTATGTTTTTAAGTGATAAAGCATAATTTTTCACTTGTACAAAGTACAATTTTATGTAAATGGTGGTTTACTGAGTTAAAAATATGGGGATACAATTATTTTGTGTGCTATTTCATGTTAGAGTGAAGTGACCAAGTTGTGTAAATTTTATTTTATAGACTATTTCGCTTTATTTCTCATCTTCCGTTGCATTTTTTACTTCACTTCATTAATTTTATAAAGTTAGGTGCACATTACTTATGCTCAACTAAACTTGGAGAAAATAAATTTTACATGGAGTTACAGGATTGTAAGTAAATATTGCAACTGAACGTGCCATAAGTGATTTTTCGCAAGTTGTTTATAGTTTTTGCTTGATGAGTTTGCTTATGGTGAGCCCCCTGTCCATCAGCACCATGTAAGCCATATTGTCCTTGGGATGTGTGCGCTATCCCCTCACTGTTAGAGTTGGGATTTTGCAATTTTTTTGTCCGTTTTAGACCATAGTCACCGAGTCAGGGTTCACCAATACTTTGACGAGGTTAGAATTCAAAAAATTCAGTCAAAATTCAACAAGTTTAAAAAAATATTGGGAGAAAAAATTGCAAAGAAGAACATAAAAATAGGATTAAAAAATATGACTTTCTAATAAAAATATTAAAATCACGATTTTTTTTAAACAAAAAATAAAAATTATTCACGATTTTTTTAAAATACTCGATGTTGTAAAATTTTGTGAACAGTGCAAGATTAATTCGTAGGCCCTTAAATTGACGAATTATTCACAAATTTTTTTAAAATTCGGTAAATCGTGTGGAGCATTGCCAAATGCAGGCTAATTAATATCCCGGAGATCTGCATGCGTGTATCTCGGGGTCCGCGGATGGTAAGTTGATAACTGAACCCTGCAACAAATAAAAATTCTTTGATTGGACTCCACTTGCAACACCCAATTGGATGGGTAATATACCCTGATTGGTGACTTTTTGGGCTGGGCCCTATTCAATTGGAGGGATACGCTAACCTGGTTGGTGACTTTTCGGGCTGGGCCCTATTCAAATGAGGGCTTGTTAGAGTGAGATGGAGATCAGCAGTTCTTGGCCGTCTATCTACTTTGTTACTTTAGGAAAGACCTTTCTAACAGTCTGTTGACTGATCAATCATCCAACGTGGCTTGGTCACTTACGTCTTTAGATCTCCATGAGGTTGAACTTTCTATAGTTTCCAACCAATTTTAAAACCCTGATATAACATTAGTAAATAAATTCAGGATCGGCAACCATTTAGCGAGGTGTCAGTTAGATTTGATTTGGATAAGTTTAGGAGGATTTTGAATAGAAATTTACGAAAAATTGGAGAATCCAAACTCCACATGTATATTTCAAGGCCGGCCTTGGGCCGAGGCCCAAGAGGCGGCCGCCTCGGTCCCTCAAATATTTAGGGGACCCAAATCTTGGAAGTCTTTACTTTTTACCATTTAGTTGTTTAATATAATTTTAAATATATAAATATAATGAAATGATCTCATTGTTTAGTGTTGTTTTCTTTTTATTCAAGAGGTTGTGGGTTCAACTCTTCTCAGGTCCCATATTTACAATTTTTTTTAAAATGGGTCATAGATCGGGTCTCGGCCGGGTCAGTGTAGGACATTAGTCGGGTCACTAGCCCAACTGGGCCAGGCCAGCCATATATATTGACCTAGTAGATTCTCTAGCCCAATTTTTTACCATACGAGATTTGTTTAACTAAATCCTTTATATATATATATGGTACCTCTAAATGCGCTCATGCATTCTTCGAAAGTGCCCATGTCCCAGATCCCTTGATAACCATTGATTCATTGAAATGAGATAATGGAGATCACTTTTCAGATCTATCTTTCACAAAATAGATCTCCAGATCATGGCCCACTTATCAGACGATCAATTTTTATTTAATGTGTCACAAATCCCCAAAAAATGGCCTTGAATCATATAATCATATGGCACACATCACGCTCAAATATGATTTAATGGTCATTTTTTTGGAATCTATGACACGTTGAATCACAAACCAACTGTTTGATAGGTGCACCATGATCTCAAGATCTATTGAGTGAAAGATATGGGTGAAAAACGATCTCCATCATATATATATATATATATATATATATATATATATATATATATATAACTTTAATTGCCACTGAATCTTTCAGTGTCATTTTTTCTTATTAAATGACCATAACTTAAAATAGCAATTTCAAGCTTGTACAGTTTCATTTTTTGCAAATGACTTGCCAATTTTGATATATTCAACTAGACTCATCTAATGGACTTAGTTTTAGAATTTTTTAAGACTGTTAAAGTGCTAAAAAATGACAGTGAAAGATTCAATGACAGTTAAAGTAATAAAAAATGTTAAATGTTATTGGTTGGGTTGCTAAATCCGCCGAGTATGTTCTACTATTTAGCTTTTCTCTTTTTATGTTGCATTTTTTTTAATTTAGACTTTCGTTAATTTGTTAGTTGCATTTTCAAATTATAAACAATAGATGGAATATAAAGATATTTGTAATCTAAAAGCAATGAGTATTGCTTTATTTGTATAAAAAAATTTATAGCAATTTTTTTTTTTTTTTAAAAGATTAATATGAAAGAGGGGCCCGTTTTAGGAACTCACCTTGGGCCCTTAAATTCTCAGGGCCGGCCCGTGCATAGTCTGAATTGCTCACAACGCAATATGATGAATAGGGCTTCATGCCTAATGGTGCATGATGAATAGCTGTAACGGCTACCTTCCTGCTCGCTGCTAACTCCTTATCAGAGGAAATAAAATATGCTCAACAAGAAGTGAGCAGAGAGCATGAGAGAACCGTTGGAACAGGTAAATCCTAGCCAAGAAAGTAACAAGGATAAGGGGAACCTGCTAAAGCAGGTAACAAAGATTTAGCATACTAAAGTAGGTAAGCCCTACTTTGACACATAGCTAACAGAGAGCTATGCCACAAAAGGGCCGACCTTGGACCAAGGCTTGCCAGGCGACTAGCCTGCAATTTTCAGGGGCCCCCAAATTAAATATTTCTTTTAAAAAGTAGGTTTTTAATATATATATATATATATATATATATATATATATATATATATATATATATATACAAAGGGCCTCCAACGCATCTCTCTCTCACTCTCTCTCTCTCTCTCTCTTTCTTCAAAGTCCAAACCTTCTCGTCTAAGTCGTCTCTCTAGTGTTTCTCTCTCTCCAGCACCTCTTTATCTCCAAACCTAGAGACCGGTGCCTAAGAAACCTTGGAATCCAAATTATAACGGTACGGGGTTCTCCATGATTTATGAATTCGATGTTTGATTGTTTCGGTGGATGGATGATTAGAAAACTTGGAATCTATCTCTCTTCCTTATCTTTTCTGTATTGATCCTTAGATGTTGGCATGTTGCTACTTGCTACTATTGGAAACAATGGATTTTTTTTTTAGTTTATTGATTAATGGTTTGTATTTGTTAAAAATTAATGTCTTGTATTTGCAACGAGATTAAGGTTTGCAGAGCCTATTTCGTTTGTTTATTTTTTTCTGTTGCTTTGCTTATGATGATTAATTGATTATTTGGGATCATGATTTAAAATCTAGTATGAGAAGAAAGAGAAGGAGAATTACTTGTTTGAGATGGCCAGGTCTTCTAAAATCCTGAGGGATCAATTGAATTCTAAATTTCTTGTTATGTTATAGAGATTACATCTTTATTTCTAGCATTATACCCTACTTATTAAGGGCAGATCGCCTAAGGAAAAAAATTGTAAACCTTCCATTGGGCTACAATTGCCTATCTGGGTTTTGAAATTTCAGTTTCAATATAAAGTTTGAGGGTTTATTAAATTTTTTTTATAATTTTTGTTCTTATATTTAGAGTTATTTTGTAATATAGATTCTATTGGTAATGATGACTTCATGGTTGAGTATCAGAACCTTCAACTCCAAGATAGTTAATTTGTGAAGAATAATCTACTTTCTTGATGAATAAAAACATAAAAAAAATAGATGAAAATGAGTTTTGTATACTATGGAGTTATTTTGTGCTCTTTATTCTGCAAAGGGAGATTTATGGGAGGTGATGGATTCATGGTTTGAATATCAGAATCTTCTCTGAAACAAATTTGAAAGGGTTTGTTATATTATCGTGGAGGCAGTTAGTATCTATAGATGATTCTTTAGTGTGATATGAACCTGCTTAATATAATGGTATAAATTGATATTTAGTCTAGTTTTATAAGCAACTTGATCTCTACATTGATTCCGCTTTCTACATAAACCATCAGGGGAATTTGATCGGGCTATGCATATGTATGTATGTGTTTTGAAAAAAGATTTGTGGCAAATTTTTTTATATTATAAAATAATATGCAAAAGGAGTCCCATTTTAGGAACTCACCTTGGGCCTCCAAAATGTCAGCGCCGGCCCTACATATAACCTAAATGAGGGTATTTTTTTCGATTTTTTTATCTATTAAGGGCTTGTTTGGATAAAAGCACGAGAAACATGGAAAAGTAAAATAATATTCCTATATTTTTCTATGGATACCTAAGTTGTAGGAAACCGTGGTATTCCTTTGTTTCCCTTTATTTTTCGCTGTTTGGATAACCACATTGTTAGTTGGGAAAATGCAGGATTAATCAAATCCTATGCTTGGTTATACAAGCAGGAAATTATAGGAAAATAACATATCCTAACAAAAAAAAAAGCCAAATAACTAAAAAATTATATATGTATTAAGATTTTTTTTCTCTTTACATATATTTATGAATTGCTCTAGTGGTAGACTTGGTGCTTTGTGAAAGTTAGGTTCTAGGTTCAAATTTTGTTACATGTAATAAATTGTTTATGTTTTTTTATTAATTATATTAGAGGATATACACCATATATGTGAGTATATAGCTCTACAAGATAGTAGAGCCCCTTGTGAGAGAAATCTCTCCAAAAATAAGTCTGTGCAACACTTAAATAGATGGAGGGGAGCTTAAAAAAAGGCCAAAATTGTGAGATTTAGTTAAACAAAATCAAAGAAAAATATTTGTTATAAAAACAAATACCATGAAAAAATTTGTTTGAAGATTTTTGGTAATTTTGGGTGGTCAAGGTAATTTTGGAAAAATTGTTTGAAGATTTTTTATAAATTTGGGTGGTCAAGGTAATTTTGGATGGATGAGAATCCACTAATATAAATTAAGACCCCTAAAGCTTAGTAATAAATTTTTAGAAAGTTTGGGTGGTCAATTGACCACCCAAGTCATAACTTTTGTTTCTAATTTTTTGGGATGTGTGACATATAGAATCAACATTAGACCATCTGATAGGGGCATCATGATCTTAAGATCTATCATGAGGAAGATTGAAAAAATAATAATCTCCATCGTCTTATTCAAATCAATCAATGGTTTTCGTCCGTGAAAAAGTTGTGGTATTATGAGAAGAGTCGTATGGATGAGAAGTTCGAAGGTTCGGAAGATAGAAAACCGAGGGACCCCTCGGCATTTCTTCTCGGATTTTGACGGAAAATGTGAAGATCATTTGCCGCATATGAATTTTCCCTATTTCCCCTTGTTTCCCTTGAAACCAAACAGACCCTAAAAGAAATAGCTCTCGTTGTTTGATTGAAAGCAATCAAATGCCTTCAAACTAAATGGCCAAACATTATTTTGAAAATGAACTTGGTAACTCTTAATTTTAAGGGTGTCTGACCACTTTAAATCACACAATGGACAGAATAAATTTTCTCATTGGTTCCTTTGCGTTATGTAATACATATGATGAAAACTAGTGTCACGTGCCACGATAAGTGACCTGCTCTAAGTTGAACGAATAGGTTAACATATACCAGTCTATCAATCTATCTGGTCCTTCACAAGTGGCATCGCATGGGACGCATGATGAAAATTAGTGCCACATGTTTAGATCTAAAGGAATCCGTTACCCGTATGCCAGCTCCACTGGAATCAACTACTTGTTCGCCCTTACTGATTGTTTCACTCTAGGGTAGTGCATAGGGTAGCAACCAAGCCGGGCTGAGCCCGAGCTCGGGTCAGCCCTAGCTCGGCTCTACCTTATACGAGCCGAGCTGGGGTTGGCTCTAGGCTCTTCGAGCTCAAAAATTCCAAGCTCTAGCTCGGTTCTCCGAGCTCGAGCCGAGCTTCGAGCCATGTATATTTTATTATAAAAAATGAACTCAAAATATAAATCACGTACCTTTTTAGTAGATATCCTTTTGAATGACACTTATTATTTGATTTGTATCTCCTTGTTGGTTAATTTGATGGTCAAGCGATGGGTTTGAAATTTTTCTCAGACTCATGTAGCATGATGAACTTTGATGAAATTAGATCAATTGAGTGAAGTCAATTGTGTGCATAACTTTTTACAAAATTTACGAAAAATAATATATTTTTATAATAATTTGAACTCTTCAAATATGCTTGATAACTATTGTATTCCCTTAATAAAATATTTGTCAAGATGAAAAATATGGTAAATGAAAATACTAATTATTTTTTAAACATATAAAATGATAAAAATGACTTCACTAGTTTGATCTAATCCACTAGTCATCTCAATTTGCTCTCAAACGGAGGTGATATTGAGAACCGTGGGTTGGAGTAACAGTGGGTACTATATAATATATAAAGTGAAAATTAGGACAAGTGGGGGCCCAAAGTTCCTATTTTATCCTTCAAAGTAACCGTTGAATAAACTTAAAAGGTTACTTTAAAGGGTAAAATAGATCTCTCAAAGTTAATTATATATATATATATATATATATATATATATATATATATATATAAAAACCGAGCCATAGAGCGGAGCCGCCCTTAGCTCTAGCTCGGCTCTGTTCATTCGAGCTACAAACTGTCCAGCTCGACTCAGCTCTCGAGTCGAGCTCTAAAGAGAAAAGCTCTTATTTTTCGAGCCGAGCCGAACCGAGTTGTCGAGCTGGCTCGGCTCTGTTGCAGCCCTAGTGGTGCATATGTCAATCTTCCTCCACCAAATTGGTGGAAGGTTGAAAATGTACAAATTTTTATAGAGAAAAATCAGTGATAAGGTTCATGACCAATGTTACCTCATTCGGGATTCCTTTGGGTTCAAATTCGGGTTCAAAGTTCGTGGTTCATTAGAGCCGGGCAAACCCAGTTCGCTAAAGATAGGATAAATTTTTAGGATATTAGGAGAGTCATACATGTTTTTATATATCGAGTTAGGGCCCCTCCATTGTGATATACACCCCTGATCAGAACATTGGGTGAAAGTGCTCAAATATCGGCCCATATCGGGTTTTAGCTGCCCATATGGGGTCACGTCAATTGGTATGCATTCAATACAAAATAGGAAAATATGACAATAAAAAAATGCACAAAACAAACAAAACACAAGATTTACGTGGTTTGGCAATTTGCCTGCATCCACGGGTGATGCCAAGTTCTTTCACTAATCTGTGAAACAAGGGTTACAGATATCTCAAATCTCACCTCACTTAATACAGAAATTGGGTTTCCTTCAATATATATAACCCTAATCTATAATTGGAGTTTCTATCTAATATAAAGTATAACCGCCCAATATAAAATATGATGAAAATACCCTCAGTGTTAGCATGACCTACAACAGAATTCAAGGCACAATCTTAAGGCACATAATTCAAGGCCTACTTAACGAAAATACCTTCATTGTTGGTATGATTCGCGCAGCTGTGGCCGGGTGTACAATCCAACCTGTTGATCAAGACCGTCAACAGAATTCAAGGTACAATCTCAACCGACATACTACTATAAATGCCTTTGTGTAATTTTTTAAATTTCTTTATATTTTTAATATGTCAAAACCATAGTGCCAAATTTCGCCGAAATTCGGTGAAATTTCGCGAAATGGGGGTCAAACGAAAATTTTGGGAAATTTTCGGTTTTCGGTACTTTTTTGTATTTTTCGGTAAATTTGGATATTTTTCGGTATATTTCAATAAAATTTTTTAAAATATTTAAAAAAATATTAAATATATATTTTTAATCCCCGAAACTTTACCGAAATTTTTCCGAAAAGTATCGAAATTAATCCGAAATGTACCGAAAGGACCCCCCACCGAAAAATTCCCGAAAACGAAATTTGTCACTATGGTCAAAACCAAAATTAAAAAAACACTTAAATATGGGTTGATTTTGCCACTAATGGGTCAGGCAAGGGCTTGTATTGGCCGTGGAAGGGACCAATTTCTAATTGCCAAAAAAGTCTAGCCCAAGCTCAAAAAGCCTTTTTATTACTCAGACCATAAAAATTAGGCCCAAGATTAGCCCCAAACATTACAAATGCGCCCGGCCTATTAGGCACGACCTTCCAAAATTAGATTTGAGCAAGATTGTAGAAGCATAGAATTCAGGCCTACTTAAAGCCCGACCAACTCTTCCAAAATTAGTTTCGAGTTAGATGCTTGTTAGAGGTATGATTGTGAAAGCATAAACTTAGAAGTTCTTTTTCAATTAGAAGTATGGTTGAGCAAGATAGTCGAGTCATAAAATAAATCTCGTTGTTCTAATTAATTACCTTTGAAACTAAAGTCTTAAAGTATCTAAAATTAGAATTTCTTTTTTAATTATATATATGTTCTGTTTTTCTACTTTAACTCCATTTCCTATCTTCATCCCTTCTTTCTTCACTCTAAAAGTCTTAAATTCTTAATAGTCCAAGAAAAATAATTAAAATTAAGAGTCAAACTATGATGGGGAAAGTGAGTTCATCACACTACGAAGATTTGGATCATGAAGAAATCGATTTAGAATTGAGAATGTGGCCAACGAAATATTTAGAGAAGAGTTCAAATTCTAAGTAAGTTTTCGATAAATTTTATTAGAAATTTATTTTATTTTTATTTTTATTTTTTTCTGCTTCAAATAAGTGTAAATATCAAATCTCGTTAAGTCCTTAGCCTATATTATAAATATATATTTTGAGATTTTGGCTAACAAAATTTTATTTTAATATAACAATTTTGTTGAAGGCCTTCTGTAATATTAAGTGCATTTATTATGGGTAAAGTAATAGGTTCTTGCATCCCGTTAGGTAAAGTAATCGTCCGAACCCTGCTCTAGGTTGTTCAAGTTCGTCTGAACCTGCTGTTGAAGTTGAAGCTAGAGAGAGAATATTTCTGCATTAACGCTTGATGATAAGTGGACACACCAGATGATGAACTTCTATGATCAGGACCATGACAAGAGTTACAAGATTTACAAGATAAAGTTTTGGTTTTAGGGTACTAGTAGATTTTATGCATTGACAAATGGATGGTTGAAATATGTAAGGGAACACAACTTAGGAATTGGTGACGTGGTTTCCTTCAATGCCCTTAGACCGGGGTCTAATGAGAGAAGAGAATATGGCATTGACTTTGCTCGCGATGGTGTTGTTGTAGACGGTCAGGATTGACAGCTGGTTGAGACTTTGAAGACTTTAACAATTTTTCTTTTAATAGCTCTGTTCCGCCCGCCCATTCTCTGAAAGCACCCACGTGTGCAACTCCTTAAAAATCGTTAATTGCTTCAGATCTGATGATAGAGATTATGTTTCACTCCGATCTTCTACACAATGGATCTTGAGATCACGTCACACCTATCAGACTGTCAGTTTTTAATTTCACATGTCACAGATCTCCAAAAAATGCCCCTTGTGCACAATAGCATACATTAAGCTCAAGTGTGATTTTAGTGTCATATTTTAGAGATCTGTGACATGCGAAATAAAAAATTGACCGTCTAATAGGTACGACATCCTTTGTGTGGAAGATTTAGGTGAAACACAATGTCCATCATATGATCCGACGCAATCAATAATTTTTAAGGAGTTTCGATATTGATACTTTCAAAGAACATGTGAGCTCATTTAGAGCTACCTAATTTTTTTGTTTGAAGAATATACCAAATTTAGAAGAAAGGATAGATGTACGAATTTTTTTCCTTAGATTTAAAAACGTTTGAATGATAAAGTTAGAGTTCGAGAAACATGTAAGTAATGGGCTATTGAAATGGGTAAATCTCAAAACTAATTGACTATAGATAAAATAAGTGTGAATACGCGATTTGAGACTAAACTTCAACAATATGGACTTTGAGACCCATGCTAATCTCTGTGCTCATAAAGTTGGTGTATAGTGACTCGTTCAGTCACCTGATAACAGGTCATAATTTTTAGGATAATCTCATAAAAAAATTGTTTATATTAATCTATATATTATAGAATATAATGTTTTATGTTCATGCTGATAAAACATGAATTTTTAACTAGATGTCCTAACGTATCTAAAAGCCATTTAGGTTTTTTAAATATGAATTTTTAATTTTTATTTATGATAAAAATCCACATCAGCTTTATTAGACCTAGCAGTGGAAAAAACAGCTCAATCCAATAACCAAAACCATTGTATCTGAGTCCAAGAGGGCATCCATCACCTGCCAAAAGTGGCGAAAATCTCTCTTTGCTTCACCGATTACGCCATCGAGAGCCGACACTGCCCTGTTTGTTAACCCCAATTCTGACAAAAATAAGCTAGAAATTTGAAATTTCTCTCAAAACTGCAATTTGCAAGTATTTGATAATATGGTGGGACCCACAAACAAGAGTTTTTTTTGAAAAAAAACTCACATAAAATTTTCAGCCAAAATTTGGCTGGCACTTTATTCAGGCCATGATATGGGTTAAAAGCTCGAAGAAATTTTGGTGGCCACTCTCGCAACCCAAAATTCGTTCTTTTCAACTCGGATATTTTATGCTTAAAACCGTTTGATTGCTTTAGATTAATCGATCAAGAATTTTTTTTCACCATAATTTTTCATATAATGGATCTTGAGAGTATGAGCTTATCATCAAACGCTCAATTTTTTTGTTGATATGACGCACATGTTAATACCTCTTTCTTCATGCCCACGCATTCTTTGAAAGCGCCTACATCTCAGACCCTTGAAAAAAACATTGATTTATTCAGATCAGATGATGAAGATCTTTTTTAACAAATATCTTCCACAAAATAGATCTTAGGTTAATGGTGCATCAATCTGACGATCAATTTTTAATTTCCTGTATCACCGATACCCAAAATATGACTCTTCAATCATATAACACACATCATGCTCAAACGTGACTTTAGAGCCATATTTTGGAGATTGGGAACACATGGAATCACAAACTGGCCGTTCGATAGGTGTTACATGATCTTAAGATCTATTTTATGGACGACCGGGGTGAAAAACAATCACCCTCATCTGATCCGAATAAATCAATAGTTTTTAAGGGGTCTGGGACGTGGGCGCTTTCAAAGAACGCATAGACGCGAACAGAGGTACACATAAACAACGACGCCAATAAATGTAACCAAACAATCTAAGCCAGTTAATTTGAAGGCTATGATCTAAAGATCACAAGTGAAAGATTGGCACCAAGCATAATCTTTATTATATGACTCAATGCACTTTAAAGCCATTATCCAATTAAACAGTTGATTGTATCGAATCATATGATAGAAATTGAGTTTTGCACTACTCTTTTGCATTATAGATCTGTAAATCATGGCCTTTATATTATATGGTTTAGATGCAACCTCACCTCATAATCGTACTATTTATTTGCACTGTAAAATCCTAACCTCACCCCATCTCCCTTGGCCAACATGCATTAACTGCTTTGAATTTGAAAAAGGAGATTGTTTTTATCCCAATCTTTCAGATGATGCATCTTGAGATCATGGGTATATCAGTTTTTTTTATTTCATGTTGCACCCATTCCAAAAAATGGCTCGTGATTTGTATTTGAGCTTGATGTATGTCTCACGAGTTTAGAGTTACTGTTTGGGATTTGTACTAGGCGGAATAAAAAATTATATTGTAAAAAGTTGAAACAAAATAAAAAATTCATGTTCTAATTTAAAGCGACTAATGCATTTTGGCCCGACGAGATGAGGTGAGGTTACATGTTCAAATGGAGTGAAAAGTGGTGCCTTCAAAAAATAATTTTACACAACATAACCAAACAGCTGAAAAAAAATAAAATCAAACCATGGTAAAATTTTAAAATAAAACTTCCCGCGAGCTCTTTTTCTTCACCAACCCATGGGAAGTAAAAAAAAAAAAAAAAAACTTCCCATGAGTTTTGTCAAACAAGGCACTACATGTATAGATTTTCCAGATACAAATTGTAGACCAAAACTCAATATCGAACTGAAAACCGAAGACCGAACCAGCCCGAACTGCACTGAAAATCGAAAAAAATGAACATAACTGAATCCAATTGGCTTCAGTTTTGGTTTAGGGTGGCAAAAATCGAAAATCGAAAAGCGAGGGGTAGGATGAGTAAATCGAAAAATATGAAGAAAAATCGAAAAAACCAAAAAACTGAGATAATACCATAAACAAAATAAGAAAAGTAGGTAGAATACTCAC
This sequence comes from Chloranthus sessilifolius, assembly GCA_021018995.1. Classification (NCBI taxonomy): domain Eukaryota; kingdom Viridiplantae; phylum Streptophyta; class Magnoliopsida; order Chloranthales; family Chloranthaceae; genus Chloranthus; species Chloranthus sessilifolius. Next base: position 22,275,062 of record CM037590.1, read on the forward strand.
ACCGAACCAAAAAAACTGACATACTTCAGTTTCGGTGTCGGTTTAAAAAAAAAAGAGCTATTGAATCAAAAACCAAAAAAATTAGTTTAGGTTCGGTACACCAAATTTGCATCCCTAACCTTGCGTGATATATAGATGGTGGTCCACTAAGGTGACAACTCAAAAACTCATTCTCTCATATATATATATATATATATATATATATATATATATATATATATATATAAGTGAGAAGGGCATCTAACTTTAGATTCTTTCCTATCACAAAAAGACAAAATCTTTGAAATTGTAAAAACAAAGCTATAAGATAAAATATCTCCTTTTGGTAATTTGGTTTTTGGTTTTGAGTACGATTAAATCCACCCCCCTAATCCTTGGGTTCACCCACACTGAAACACATGAACTGCGTTGAATCAGACGATGGAGATCGTTTATCCTCCCAATCTTTCACATAATGGATCTTCATATCATGGGCGTACTACCAAACGATCAGTGTTTTATTTCACGTAGCACACATCTCAGAAAAGTAACCTTAACATCACGGGAATGCTTAAAATTGATTTTAAGGTCACTTTTTTTAGTGTACGAATAATTTTTTTCGGTGCTCAATGATTTTTTTTTTTAACACTTAAAATTATCGGCCGATAATTTAAAGTTATCGGCTGATCATTTGCTAATCAATTTGAAGTTATCGGCCGATTATTTGCTAATCATCAAATTATCGGCTGATAACTTCAAATTGTCGACCGATAATTTTTGGGTTTTTAAAACAAAAACATTTGGGCACCGAAATTTCGGCCCGGACCACAAGATTTAGGGCAAAATTTCGTCGGGGATTTTCGACCGAAATCCCGAAATTTTAGTGGGGTTCAAAATCGATTTGTTTCGGCTGAAAATTTCATCTATGTTATAAGGTATGACATCCTGGGCAATACCGATACATAACAACAATAAGTATCAGTTTTTCAGCATATCGATCCGTATCGATTCTGATACTTCTCGGTCCTCCAGTTCGATATCGGTATCGCTTGATACAGGTTCGTATCGGTTTGCGCTGAGACCTTGAATTTTTTTTTCACAAGGGCCGATATGTATTTGTATCGGCCAAGTCGTATCGGTCATCCATGGACCAATACCGATTTTTACACCTCGATCACAATTGATTAACGCTTCATTTAAGTTGGGGATAAGGATCAAAATTTCGGCTGAAACGTATCAGTTACGAATCCCATCAAAACGAAATCCCGAAATTTTCGGTCAAGAATCACGACTTTCAAATTCTTGACTGATAATTTGAAGTTATTGACCGATAATTTGCTAATCATCAAATTAGTGACCAGGAATTTTGGGTTATATATATATATATATATATATATATATGGGCACCAAAATATCGGCCGACATTTCTTCAAGTATTTTCGATCGAAATCCCAAAATTTCGGTGAAAATACCATATTCGATTTCGGTCCCAACCGATATTTCGGTGCCCAATGATTCTTTTTTTTAAACCCAAAATTATCAGCCTTCAAATTATCGGTCAATAATTTGGGTATTTAAAAATAAAGTATTATATATATATATAGGCACCGAAAGTTCCCCCTGGCCTATAATATTTCGGCTGAAATTTCGTTCGGGATTTTCGGCCCAAATCCCGAAATTTCAGTGGTGTTCGAAACCGATTCGTTCCCGCTAAAATATTAGGATTTCAGCCGAAATTTTGATCCATGTTATGAGGTATGACATCCTTCGCGATACTGATACATAACAGCGATACGTATCGGTTTTTCAACAAACTGATGCGTATCAGTTCTGATACTTTCCGATCCTCCAACTCCGTATCGGTATTGGCTGATACGGGCCCGTATTAGCCGATATGTATTAGGTTCGGCTGATACATATCGGGTTCGGCCGATATATATCGGCCGATTCTTATTGGTCCTCCATAGACTGATACCCGATACCGAGTTTGACACCTTGATCCCAAACAATAAAGACTTCATTTTACTTGGGGTCATGGATCAAAATTTCGGCCGAAACGCTTTGGTTTCGAACCCCACCGAAACGAAATCCTGAAATTTTAAGTCAAAAATCACGGCCTTCAAATTCTTGACCGATAATTTAAAGTTATCGGCTGAAATTTTGACCTGACCCACAAGATTTTGGTCGAAATTTTGATCTATGCTCTAAGGTATGACATCTTGTGCGATACCAATACATAACGACGTTACGTATCAGCTTTTCAGCAAACTGATACATATCGGTTCTAATAATATGCGGTCCCCCAACAAGGTATTGGTATCCGTATCGGTTGATACGGGCCCGTATCAGTCGATCTGTATTGGGTATCAACCGATACATATCGGTCTGCGCCGAGACCTTGTGTTTTTATATTTTTTTTAAATGGCCGAATTTCACACCTTCATCCAAAACGATAAACTTCATTTTAGTTGGGGTCTTAGATTAACATTTCGGCTGAAACTCATCGGTTTCAAACCCTACCGAAATGAAATCCCGAAATTTTTGGTCAAAAATTGCGGCCTTCAAATTCTCGACAGAAAATTTGAAGTAATTGGCCAATAATTTGCTAATCATCAATAATTATGGGCCAATATTTTGAAGGCCGATAATTTTGGGTTTTAAAACAAAACAAAAAAATGTATGGGCACCGAAACTTTGACTTAACCCATCACTTTCGTTTAAGATTTTTGGCCGAAATCCCGAAAATTTGGTGAAAATATCGGATTCGGTTCCAACCAAAACCAAAATTTTCACCAAAATGCCAGTGCCCAATGATTTTTTTGTTAAATATATAAAATATTTTTAAAATTTATATTATAACAATTTATTCTACAAATAAACAGTTCTCATGTGCATTGCACGTGTAGGGTCTACTAGTATATATATATATATATATATATATATATATATATATATATATATACTACTATGCAATTCCACTATATAATCTAAAAGTTGGCAAATATTCAATGTACTATGTTGGTTGATGATTGGGTGAAACCTAATATTTGGCCTCTAATTTGAAGGGCAAAAAGGTCCAATTGTTTTTGAGCCTTGAGCCTCTTTAAAAGGCGTTGGCGAACCTGTGCGCCCAGTGGCTAGATCACATGCCACATGGCGTGATCAGGACATGTGATTTTAAAAAAAAATTATTTTTAACTTTTTTTCCCTCTATTTGATGGATCAAAGAATCAGGACATGTGATTTAAAAGAAAATATTATTTTTAACTTTTTTTCCGTCTATTTGATGGGTCAAAGATAAGATAATGCACTAAAACTTTGGTGCATTTATTTTTCCTAACTTTGACCACATTTTTAATTATGGAAAGTCATAAAAATAATTTTTTTATTTTTTTTATGGGATCTTATCGACCTTGTCTAAGTTATCGTGACACTTGATCTTCGTGATGGATGCCACATAATGACTAATTGATGATAGGTATAGAGATTTCTCTACACCCGATCGCATAGTCCCGGGCCTCTTTAAAAGGCTTTTAAGAGAATATGCCCGAGCCCATAAGATGACTAGTGTGCTCGATGGCTAGATCACATGTCACGTGGCATTATCAACAATCACGAAACATGTGGTTTAAAAAAATTAAAAATTATTTTATAATTATTTTGCGCTCCGTTTGATTGATGGGTCAAAAATAAGGCAATACTCCAAAATTTTGATGTATTGATTTGTTTTCAACTTAATTTGAAGGCTTATTTGAAGGTAGAAGGTAGAAAAGTCATAAAAAGAATTATTAATTTTGAATGAGATTGAAGGACCTTGCTTAAGTTGTTATGTCGTAATGGATGCCATTTGATGGTCGATTGGTAGTGGGTGTAGGGATTTCTCTACGCCCGAGCTCAAGGCATCGGGGAGAATGCGGTCGAGCAAGATTACGTGTCACATGGCAGGGTGAATCCAAATCATAACCCTTTTAGCATAGGACATGTGATTTAAAAATCTACGTCAGCTTTATTAGATCTAGTGGTGGAAAAAACAGCTAAATCCACCATCCGGGATTAACTCGTTGGATTTTACCAAAATCCCTGGGCCTACGTGAGCTTTTATTCAACCGGTTTTACAAAAATTTAATGGAGGGACCTTTGACTGCCATCATCGTTCAAAAGTAAAGACGGTGAAAGTCAATATTCCCTTACATCTCAACGGTGGTAATGTAACGACCCTAAAAATTTAAAATTGAATTTGTGGTGTTAGATTCATTTTGCACAGAGCGTGGTGTTAGTGCTCCATACCGGAACCTATCCTAGTTGAAAAAGTATACATTTTGGTTTTTCAAAAATGTTTTATATTTAAAATTATCCTTATTTGACACAAGTTGTGTGGTGGCCTAGTGGTTGAAAGACTTTGGTTATAAACAAGAGGTCTAAGGATCAAATCTTACTACGTGAGTTTAAACCTTTATTTTAAACCTTGAAATAAAAGCTTATACACCCTTATTTAGTGCGACCGCTTAACACCGAATTAATGCCCATATATTATAAATAAGAAAGCTACGGAGAACCCTAAACCATTATTATAAGAATTCTTCTTAAAAACCCTAGCCGTCATTCCATCTTCTTCTATAGCCACCTTTTTCTAAAAACACCCTAATCTCTTTTAAATCTCTTGTGTGTTCTTCCACAAGAACCACTATAGTATTTTTCTATCGTCAAATCGAGGTGAAGACAGCGTAATCGTGGACGGCCCATCGTGTGGACGCCGATCTCTATCGCCCTAACCGCCATCGATTCGCTTAGCACGCTTCAAGAGGTGGGTGCCCCTCGATCGATCTTAAAATATTCAACTTTTTATTTTAATAATAATAAGAATAAATAAATATATATATATATATATATATATATTAAATGAATATCTATTTATCTTATTTAGGTATTCAAAAGTTATATATATATACATGTATTTCGGTGTGTATAATAGCATAAATCCTATACATGGACATATAATAGTTGCCCTTAATATATATAGATATATAATGAATATATATAGTGTCTTGTATTGCTTATATAGGTGTTTACAGTGGAGAGAGAGAGAGAGAGAGAGCTCTTCTTCTCCACAATTTCGTCAGTGAAGATAAGATATATTTCGGGGATCGGCCCAACTAAACGCCGACAATGCCGGTGATAACTTGCCCGTGCCAACTATTGTAGTTGAGCACTTTGAAGAATTTTACTTGATATGAATACTTTGGTGCAACCATCCTTTTAGCACCATTGATTTCAAATGAAATAGATTCAAGGTTGGACCTGGTGGGCCCAACCCAAGAAATAGAACAGAGATGGACCATCTCCACAAATTGAAATCCTCGAGACATCTAATGATTCAGAACTCGAGAATTTGGCCCACAAATCAAGAAAATTAAAAGGCTATTTAGAGATCAGTGAACATGAAGGATTTGACCCTTAGATTTGAGACCTTAGAGGTCAAAATAAATTGGGCCCAACGACCTAATACCTTAGAATCATTTTTCTTAAACATCTGATGGTTCAGATCTGTTCAATCTGATCGCCACATGGTAGGTACACTAAGTGTGCACTTGACTGCTAGATCTTGTAAAACGTTGACTGGAAGATCTAGTGTGCTAGAGATCGAATCGGGATCGGGACAAAAGAATCAACCTTAGGTAAAATTTTATTGTCTAACCATCAAATGGTTCAGATTAGAGGATAAATGACTCAAAGTTCGTGCCTTCTTATTTTAGCCTTAGGTGCCACATGGAATAATACATGGGTTACCTTTGACCCTTAATTTTGAGAATTATGCTAAGTGGCCCACTGTGACCAACTTCAAAATGATCTCAATAGTAACTCAAGGTAATCTAATGGATGGAGAAAGTGTCACTAAAATTTCTAGGCGCTTTGAGGCTCACAAATTGGAAAATTTAGTGAGGGATATTAACCCTTATATAACTAGGCTAAGTGGATCATTTGATCGCCACATTGACCCACTCTCGAGTCAAATTAGTAAAAGGTGTCGATCGTAGAGCACAAATATTAGGAAACTTTAAAATAGAAGGCCCGATCAAGAATCGACTACCATAGAAGGTTTCTCTCAAAATTTTGTATGAAATATCCGTTTCTTTTCAAATATTAATTATTATTTTATATTCACAAGTATGTAAGATGTATGAAATAGTTTCTTTTGGCCAAGTTAGTCCTTTCATCATATGGCATGCACCACATAGAAAAATCACGATAGGGCATACACAATTAAAAAGAAATAAGCTATGTCACACGACTTTTAAGCCTTCGTCATGGTGAGATTCCGTCATCCGTGGAACTTGGAATGTAGCATCCATGTACGGATGCAACACCTCTATGGGAGTATGGTGCCACATAAGTATATCCGTTACTACTGAACCCGCCCCTTGGGAAGCGTGATTTTGTGAATCTTATACTGGCTCACTTTAAATTAGTTTTAAGCAAATGATAAGGAATTATATGTAAGATAAGGTAAGATACTGAACACGGATAAGTTACGTTGTGAAGGCCGAAAATACGAACTAAGTTTCTACACGTGCCATGTCTTGCGTGCACACCGCAAGATCTAACGTCTGCAGATCAAGACGGGTCTTAAGGACAAGGATATGACGTTGTCCCGAATGTAAGGGGACACCGATTTAAATGCATTCAACCTCATCGGGCTGGATGGTTGTTTACGATACGATACAGAGGTTAGGTGGTTATCTACACGTGGACCTCGCGTGATAGGTTTTCGAGCTGGCACACGGTGTCGTATCACGAAAATAAGGTAAGATGAAGTACGCTATGGCGTATGGAGTAATATTAAGTCTTAAGATATGCCACATAGGAAAAGTCGACAAAGCAGACACAAAAGGAGATCAGAACTTGATGCATCATATATATTTCATGTTATGTCAGGTCTTTTCATTTTATGTTACTTCTTTTTCTTTTTATGCTATATTTTTCAGTTTTGTTATGATGGATATGAGATCTTAGATGTTTTTTGTAATCATTTATGGTTGTTTGATTTATTTCAAAATGTATCGCAACTCAAGCGATTGCACACACGATCACCTGAGTATTTTATGGTGGATCGATTGTGCAACTCTTGAAGTTTACGATTGAGTAAACTCACCCTACCCAAAACTAACAGTTGCAGGTGAGAACTCTGATTTTTCCATCACTGAGGATGGGGATGCTGCTGTTCCTGATGCGGCTCAAGAGCGTGAAGACGTCGGCTACCATCTGGACGAGGGAATAGATCCGGCGGATTACTTTGAGCATTGAGAGATTTTTAGTCATAGTTTTATTATTTTCAGGGGAGATTTGTTATTAGATACTTTTATTTTTCAGCACCAATTATGGGTTTGCGTTGGGACTGTTTTATTCCACGTAAAACCTCTGCTTGCTTTCAATTATAGATGCATGGTTAGGATTTATCACTTAATTAACGTCATCTACGTTTTCCGCTGTTGTTTGCTTGAATAATTTATTTTTAAATGATGCTATTAAATGTCTTGATCCATATGCTAAATCGGTATAAGAATTATGTGTATGTCCGCTTATCGCCTTAACAAGCGTGCGGTGTTATAACACGGAATTCTAGGCCCTTGAGGTCGGGTAAGGATTTTGGGTCGTGACAGGTAAAACTGGTTGAACAATGATACCATGTTCCACCAATTGTACCTGATCATTTTACCAACAAAAGTACGGGATTCTCTGTGAGCACAAAAAGATGCAAAATGGCTACTTTGGCAATTAAAGAGCATAAGACTATTTTAGCAAAATCGCTATTTTACTATAAGACTCGCTATCTTGGTAGTTTCTTCACTTTCTCGATTAGATATCTCTTTCTCAATTTCTCTCTCCCTTTAATTTTTTCGCTTGTCATATATTTTAAATATATATTAAAATAAAAATAAAAAATATCATTTTAAAAGATAAGTAGCTAAAATAATTATTGGCAAAAACATTTTTAAAAGTAAAATTTCCCTAATCGACCTTGTTAGATATGCCTTTTTCACTAGACCCTATAATTTAACTCTTACCTAAATCAATCAGCTTTTAGTGGAGCCATTTCCAACTAGCAAAAAGTCTCAAATAGCCCTTCTACACTTTTTATCGTTCTACATAGTTTAAAATTTTAAATATTTACTCTTTTTTATATTTATGCAATGTGAAGCAACGCTTATATCGTCTAATTTGAAGACTATAATATAAAGATCGATGATGCTAAAGATTGACATGAAAAAAAAGATGATGTTGCCTCTTTCATAAAAAAAATAAAAAAACGCTTATTTACGAGATGCGAAGTAGCATTTATGTCGTCTGATTTGAAGGCCATAATATAAAGATCGATGGTGTCAAAGATTGACACGAAAAAAGGTAATATTACCTCTTTTAAAAAAAAATAAAAATCGCCTATTTAAAGAGTCAATATCGACTCATTAAACAGTCGATATCGACTCTTTAATGGATCAATATCGACTATTTTAGAATTGAAAAGCTTCTACTACCAAGGCAACGCTACTGCATTGACATGTGGCCGAACCAAAGTGCAATGGTTGTGAAGGATATAAGATCAGAGAGGATCTTGTCTCTTTAAAAAAATAAAAAAATCGCATGTTTACGAAATGTGAAGTAGCATCTATGCCATCTGATTTGAAGGCCATAATATAAAGATCAATGGTGTCAAAGATTGATACGAAAAAAAGATAAAATCGCCTCTCTTTTTTTTTTTCTTAAAAAAAAAAAATCGCCTATTTAAAAGGTTAATATCGACTCATTAAAATATCAATATTGAATCTTTAAACAGTCGATATCGACTCTTTAATAAAGATAGAAACGCATGCGTGCCTAAATTAAGAAGGGCTTATTGGGTGACAAAGAAAGAAACCGGAGGCATGGGTATTGAATTAAATGTTTTTTGGGCTTGGCTATATGGACGCAGACGTAACATTAAATGAGGAGAGGCATTTAGCTTTTCAAGAAGACATGTGCCCAAGGTTTCTCAGCTTTTCAAGGAGAGACATGACGCCTTTATGATATTTGAGCTACGGAGACTACATAAAACTACGAGATTTAGTGTGCTTTGCATGCATTTTGGTTCGGCTCATGTCAATACAGTAATGTTGCCTTGGTAGTGGAAACTTTTCAATTCTAAAACAGTCGATATCTACCCATTAAAGAGTCGATATCACTTGTTTAATGAGTTGATATCGACTCTTTAAACAGGCAATTATTTTAAAAAAAAAGAAAAAATAAAAACAGACAATTTTATCTTTTTTTTCGTGTCAATCTTTAACACCATCAATCTTTATATTATGACCTTCAAATCAGATGACATAGATGTTGCTTCACATCTTGTAAACAAGCGATTTTTATTTTATTTTATTTTTTTAAAGAGGCGATATCCTCTTTGATGTTATACCCTTCACAACCATTGCATTTTGATTCGGCGATATCCTCTTTGATCGTATACCCTTCACAATGTTGCCTTGGTAATGGAAACTTTTCAATTCTAAAATAGTCGATATCACCTATTTAAAGAGTTGAAATTGACTCTTTAAACAAGGGATTTTTTTTTTTAAAGAGGTGATATTGCCTTTTTTTCTTCTCAATTTTTGACATCATCGATTTTTATATTATGACCTTCAAATAAGATGGTATAGATGTTGCTTCACATCTCGTAAACAAACCTTTTTTTTTATTTTTAAAGAGGTGATAACACCTGTTTTTTCATGTTAATTTTTGATACCATCGATCTTTATATTATAATTTTAAATAAATATAAAAAAGTATAGAATGATAAAAATGTAAGAAGGGGTATTTGAGATTTTTCCTGGTAGCTGAAACTGACTAAGCTCGGAGCTGTCGTTTTGGTGAAAGGTAAAACTACACGGTCTCTTACAAAAAAAGGTGTAAATGATAGAGTCGATTTGAAAAATTTTCCTTTTTAAAACGATAGTAGGGGTTTTAGCTTCAAATTCAGGCTGCGTTTGGGTTAGAGCTCTTTTGCTCTTTGATCAACTGTTTTCATGTTAAGTAATCTGACGCTGCAGTTGCTTTGGGGAGAGCTATTTTAAATGATTAGCCTGTTCTACCATAATTTATCTGCAGAGCTAACCCAAACACGGCGTTAACTATGCACGGTGGAGACGATAGATCCCGCCGCCGACAGTAATGTTTGGAGGCTACGTGACTCTTTTGGCTACTTCTTCTCTTCCTCTGCGGGTGATTTAAAAATGGTTGTCCAATAAAGTGATAACTCAAAAGGTCATTCTCTTTTATATAAATAGCTACCATCTCACTATCTCCTACTCTGCATTCCCACTCTCTTTCCTTCTAGCCTCAAATGGCGGTTTCCGATGAGCAAACCCTAACATCCTCCAAATCCGAAACCCTACTCGACGGAAACCAGCTCGTGGCTGAATCCCTCGCCCGCGCCGGCGTCGAATGCATGTTCGGCGTCGTTGGAATCCCAGTGACTTCTCTCGCCACCCGCGCCGTTGCTCTCGGCATCCGATTTATCGCCTTCCATAACGAGCAGTCGGCCGGGTACGCCGCCTCCGCTTATGGGTACCTCACCGGCCGCCCCGGCGTCCTTCTCACCGTCTCAGGTCCGGGCTGCGTACACGGGCTCGCCGGCCTCTCCAACGCCGCAGCGAACACTTGGCCCATGATCATGATCTCTGGTTCGTGCGATCAAAAAGACTTTGGTAAGGGCGATTTCCAAGAGCTCGATCAGATCGCCGCTGTAAAACCCTTTGTGAAATTGTCTATTAAAGCGACCGATATTTCGGAGATTCCGAATCACGTTTTTGAGGTCGTTAATCGTGCCGTGTCGGACCGGCCCGGTGGCTGTTATTTGGATCTGCCGACCGATGTTCTCCACCAGACGATATCGGAATCTGATGCCGAGAGGGTTTTGACGGTAGCTGAAAACCCTAGAATTCAAGAACCTTTAGAAACCCTAGAAATCGAGAACGCGGTCTCTTTGCTCAGACAGGCGGAGCGGCCTTTAATTGTGGTTGGAAAAGGTGCGGCCTTTGCGCGGGCAGAGGATGGATTGAGAAATCTCATTGAAAAGACGGGGATTCCGTTTTTGCCTACGCCGATGGGGAAGGGTTTGATGCCTGACACACACGAATTAGCCGCAACTGCAGCGCGATCCCTCGCAATTGGACGCTGCGATGTTGCCCTGGTAGTGGGAGCTCGACTCAATTGGCTGCTGCATTTCGGCGAGCCGCCAAAATGGTCGAAGGATGTGAAATTCATACTGGTTGATGTCTCAAAAGAGGAAATTGAGCTTCGGAAACCAGATTTAGGTTTGGTAGGGGACGCGAAGCATGTGTTGGAATCGATAAATAAGGAGATTAAGGATGATCCTTTCTGTTTAGGGAAATCGCATCCATGGGTTGAGGCTATTTCCAAAAAGGCGAAGGATAACGTTGCAAAAATGGAGATCCAGTTGTCGAAAGATGTTGTGCCATTTAATTTCTTCACTCCCATGAGGATTATAAGGGATGCGATCCTTGCAGAAGGGAGCCCGGCTCCAATTTTGGTTTCGGAGGGTGCCAACACCATGGACGTAGGGCGGGCTGTGCTGGTTCAGAATGAGCCAAGGACCAGGCTAGATGCTGGGACTTGGGGAACGATGGGGGTGGGTTTGGGTTATTGTATTGCTGCTGCAGTAGCATCGCCTGGTCGGCTTGTGGTTGCTGTTGAAGGGGATTCAGGATTCGGGTTCAGTGCCATGGAAGTCGAGGTTTGAACCCTTATACATATCTCTTTACATGAATTTAGTTACATTGACAAAAAATTACATGGAAGTCGAGGTTTGAACCCTTATACATATCTCTTTACATGAATTTACTTACATTGACAAAAAATTACATGGAAGTCGAGGTTTGAACCCTTATACATATCTCTTTACGTGAATTTAGTTACATTGACAAAAAATTACTCATACATATACATTATTGCATTCATTCATATCTATGAACGTGCAGAAGCATGCATGTTCATAGTTTACCAACAAAACACAATACTGAGGATTGACACCTTTCAATATAACTTTATCAGCATGTATTTAGCAGGACATGATATATTATTTAAAGCCTATAATAAGATATAGGAAAATAGTGTATTGGGTACTATAATTTACCAAAAACACTCCTTCCTGTGCGTCATCAACAGTCTAGAGCGTCCGCATACCTAATTATCCAATATCCATCAATTTGATTTGCTATAAGCCTGTAGATTGAAACCACACCAAGGATGTTTCTAACTATGAAATCAATTTCAGAGTTTTGATCTTTAATGACGTTATGGCTATGGGCATCATCAAGGCACAAAAAATTGAAATCTTTTTGTGCTATGATTCATCTAAGAGTTAGCCCAAAAATTAAATTGAACCAATGAGTGCATGCATTGATGTTCCCCTCAATTGAGTAAAGCATGGGATAGATTAATGTTTCAGCCATAAAAATAAGAATACATTAATGAGAGAATGATATATCACGATCTCATTCTTTAGAAATCATTTAAACAAATGAAAACGTGTTTCAAATACTGATTTAGTAGGGGGTCTGTGTCACTCTCATTGGTGGACCCAAAATTTTCTTTTAAGGAGGGCAATAAATAAAGTTGTATTAAAAATCAATTCATGCATAAACCTCTTATACCCATCCGATCAAAGAACTTTTATCTTAACGATAACTATTGATCTATAAAATAGGGAGGGAGTACTGAAGTCAGTATCCAGCAGGCCATCCAAATCCCAGTCCAACACTTTTTATTTTTCAAACTTAGTAGAGGCTCGTGCCCCTGCTCTACCCACATGGGTCTGCCTCTGGTCACTACCTAGCAATTTAGCCTCCTCGCTTTGAAAAGTTGATTGTTATGAACTTTGGCACTTCAAATCCTTTCAGGTCAGCTTTCAATGGAAATTGGTGGCTAGATGGCATTATAGTCCATATGAAGCCTCTAGAAGGGTCTAATGTGGACGCAAATTCCTGCTGTAGGAAAGGAGTTGGAAGGCTTTACTTATAAGCTCGAATGTGTTCCTAATTTGGAACTCCGTTTTAGCTTTTCTCTTTCTCTCTTGATGTTGTCGGTTTTTTTTTTTACTTCCCTCTTTTAGGATTTTCTTCCTTATGGAATCTTATGATTCGAATCGAATTGTACCTAAATTGTTTCGAATCATGGATTAAATCGTCATTTGCCTAAAATCGGTCAAACCATAAAAATTGTTGACCTGTAAGATTCAAATCGAATCGTACGATTTGAGTGTGTATTTTGAAACCTTGTGCACTCTCCATGGGTCAAAATACCGGTTTTCCGGTACGTATCGTCCTGACCTCCAGGACGATACGTATCGGGTGTCGTTCGATACATTGAATTTTTTTTTTCCCAAAAAATTCTAAAAAAATAAGAAAAATAAATTTAATGATTTTCTATTTATTTCAACTTTTTTTAAAATTTATTTAAGGCTTATTTGATGCATATTTCATAATTTTATCAATGCATAACCTAAATTTCATTGTACATGACTCATGATCAAAATTAAAAGGTATGTTGTACATGAAAAACTTACTTTAAAGTTGTATTGAATTTCGTGGTAGTTCTTGGCCCTCGCGATCATCATCGGTGCGCGAGCTTTCCCTATAATGCTGGTCATATTGATACCCATGATCATATGCGCCCCCTTGAAACTGAGGCATCAGCAACAAATATGGCTCAGTGTAATAGGTAAAGGTTGCTCCTCCAAAAATTTGACCAACGAAGTTATATGGCCCGGGGTAGGTTGGTTGAGGCCGATAGTATGAGTTACTGGTTGCTGAATATTCGGTGTTTTGCAAACTAATTTTTTCGAAGGTAGAAGTCATATAACCTACATCATCTTGTAGACCTTGTGGTGGTGGTGGTGTTTGGTAAGATTCTGACGCTCATCTTCCTTCAACCCCTTCACCTCTAAATGTAGTAGTGTCATACATTATTACCTGCTCATCATCCCATGCGGCAATACCTCCATAAGAATAAGGATCAACATCATCCCTTCTACCACTAGTACCAACGTGGGTTTCATCGCCTCCACCATCACCCCATCATCGTCATTATCATTATCGGGCTGCGTTTCGTCATCAGATCCAACTACTGAATGACGATTTAATCTTCTTTTCCGCCTCGGTGGTTAGGAAGCCTTCTCTTCAGCTACTCTTTCAGCATTATCCAGCCATGCGGTGCCCTCGGTATCCAACACTGACTCTTTTATCTCTTCGATCCACTGATTCAAAGGGTCATCCTTCATGAGTATATAATCCAATTAGATGAGATCAAAATATTCACTATCTGTAAGGTAAAATATGATAGATGAATTAGTATATGCCTCATCAATTAGATCAAATAAAAATTGTATGAACTAAGACTTCATATAATTGTTTATCACGATTGGTCCTTTGCATATTCCTGACCCTTAATCGCATGTTGTAGTGACAGTAGACTAACTTTTTCAGTCGTTCCATAGTTAGCCTATTCCTTGTCTTCGTGTGAATGAGAGAGAAAGTGCTCCAATTCCGCTCACAGTTGGACGAGAAACATGTTTGCAATAAAACCCTTATTGCAACCAGCCTCAGTATCAAGTCATCACCTCCATAGTGCATCCACCAATCAGCGGGTTTATCGTACTTGATTTGGGATTGCGCCAACAGGGTCCCAAATGACCTATGTCTCTTGCGGAATATGTCAATCTACAAAGATGGAATACAATAACCCACATATCAATAAACAGATCATATGACACTTGACTTATTAGTTATAAGGTATGATTACTCACATCTCTTATGACTTGACCTTGGTCCGCCAACTCAGGGAGCATTCGTTGGATCACATTGAGCAAACCGCTGTACACTTTATCGGTCTCACTCAACTCGAAGCGTCACGTATACTGAAAGGCCGGATTAAGTAGTGCGCTATACATCAAATATGAGCAATCTCATCAATATATGAAAACAATGAATAATATGAAAAATAATAAATAAATAAAAATCACTACATAAGCAATTTAGCATGTTATACCTGCGGCATGCAAGTACTGGTGGAATAGTGCGTGCATCCCACCTCTTATCGATGATTGCCCAATATCGTTGCATTTGGTTTTAATAGCTAATTTTGCTTTATTCATCGACTCTTAAACATACCTCATCGTTGGTTTCTCATCACCATCTACAACCTCAACACTGACACAAACGGGATAGTGAAGACGATCAGGTGGTCAACATCTGCCTAACATGGGGGTTGTAGATCAGGTCAACAACTTCATTGCAAGCATATCTCTTTACTCGTGAGAGTTCTAAATCATATTTTTTCCATTCTTCGGAGTTGACCATGCTTTTCAACTCACGCCTATATCTTGCCAAGCTCTGTAGGGCTAAAAATTGTGTCGCAAATCGTATAATTGCAGGCCGGAGCAGCTCGTTCTTAGTAAAGTCTCTCATCAAATTCACCAACTTGTCACTGTTGTATAGGTACGAAGTAATCGTTATTCCTTTCTAAATAGTTGCTTGTGCCTTGCTTCTCTTTCTGAAATCCTCAAGAATGAGGTCCACGCAATTAGTGGCAGACAGAGTCCAGTACAAGTGATGTCTCTTTAATATTAACTGTCTTCCTGCGGCTTTGTAATTGGCGGCATTGTCTGTTACCACCTGCACAACTCGGTTCTCTCCAACCTCTTCAACTACCTTATCCATTAGTTGGAAGAGGTAATCAGCTGTCTTTGCGTGTTTAGAAGCATCAACTGATTTTAAAAATATTGTCCCAGCATCGCTGTAGACTAAAAAGTTTATCAAACTCTTCCTTGTGGGCCCAGTCCATCCATCACATATGATTGTCCAACCTCTCTCATCCCATATTTCCTCAAAACTCTTTACATATGCTCCTATCTCCTCGTACTCATCATCTAGTAAGGGCCCAGATACCTCGTATGCAGTGGGTTTTTTAACTCTTGGACCAACTTCTGCACTTGTATCAATCATACTTTTGAAGTACGACGACTCCACAACCTAACTCGGAATGTGGTTGTATATCAGGAACTTTGCAATGAATTTTTCAAGCTTTTTCCCCAATTTTTTCAGTGACATTGCACTCAATTTAGTTTATTTTAAGCTTTCTGTCCGATACATGAACGGATCCATGGGACCTATAGTACGGCCTGGTCTCCCTCACGGATACTAACCTACGCAACCAGGTAGTCTCCTGAATATCCTCATCATCACCAACAACATGTGACTTATGACTAGATCCACCACCAGCAGCAGGCATGGATGGGCCCCTCAACCTAGACCGAAACCGATAATCGGCTTCTTCATGATCTTGTTGCTGTCGTGCTTCTTTAGCACTCTCTCATGACTCGTTGTCTGTTCATCCTCATCCTCATCATCCTCCGGTCCAGGTGCAGGAAACTCTGAATCTCTCTTCTTTACCTTGACTTTTCCATCGTCATCACCTTGACTTTTCCATTGTCATAATCATCGTCTTCATCACCGTAACGATCAAAAAGAAGAAAAAAATCATCATCATCACCTTGACACATATTTCATAGGTGAAGGTTTGTTCACAACTCGAATGTTTGCGCCATGTTTACTGCTCTTGGCTCATTGTGCATGCCAGGTGTGTAGCTCACATAACAAACGACACTTTCACAGGTTCACATCATGTACACAGTTGTTGGTTATCTTTTTTGCAGATAGGGGGGTACCAATTGGTAGATTGGTTTCTATAAGTAGACAATGGCCATGATCCAGTTGATATTGGCTGACCTAATCAAACTTGAGATCTGTGAATACTTCACTGGACTCTAATTAATACTGAATTTTCAATTATTAGTCAATCAGCACAATTCTTATGAAACCATATTTTCTTCTTGCTTCTAAAGTTCCCTGTGATTCCATCTATCTGGTGATACCTCGTTACCTTGCCCTTGCACTTTTTTATTGTATTCGTTAGTTTCGTGATTTTCAGTCATGTATTGGGCCTTTTAATTTCTTACCCTTGCTGAAATTAGTAAACCACCTTTGTTGGTCTCTTTTGGTCGGCAGTGTGCCAACTCGGCCTTTATTATTTCAATAAAATTGCTTTTACCAATAAAAAATAAATAAATAAATAAAGCATATTTGTTTTCTTGAAATTATGTAGACACTAGTGAGGTACCAGTTGCCAGTGGTTGTGATTGTATTCAACAATGGAGGCGTTTATGGTGGCGATCGTAGGAACCCTGAAGAAATTACAGGACCTCACAAAGATGACCCTGCACCTACTTCTTTTGTTCCCAGTGCAGGTTACCATACTCTAATCGAAGCATTTGGAGGTAAAGGTTATCTTGTTGGGACACCTCAAGAGCTCAAATCTGCTCTTGCCGAATCATTTTCTGCGCGGAAACCAGCTGTAATAAATGTCACCATCGATCCTTATGCTGGGGCAGAGAGCGGGCGAATGCAGCACAAGAACTAAGGTATGCTTTCACATCTTGTTGAAATTTTGCTGCCTTAACACATGATTCAAATAGAAACCATGCCACGTAGTTCAATAAGGCTGAGTCGGCTGATCACAATTGAGGGCATTATGCAGCCACTGTTAAAACCTTTCACAATTGTTTCATGCCAGTGTACCTCTTAGAGCATAGAGATGAACATATTTTGTATTTATAACAATCAATCTGGATCTTGGACCATCATGCACTCCTTTTGTACTAGTGTTTTTCGTAAGTGATGTAGTTGATGTAATTATCCCACGATCGGGACAATTGGATGAATCCTGGATCAGCTAGTCTTACAATAATGTAATTTTATATGCTTCTGTAGGTCGATTTTGGGTAGTGTATTTCAAGTCTTTGTTCTTCTTATCTGGTTTATGTGGCAAGCATTTTAGCTTCTGTTTGTATTAAGTTTATCTGCTTGAGTTGCTACATGTGGGTTTTGTGCCTAAGTATCTTTCTTAGCACTTGTACAGTTGTAATTCTTTTATATTTTAATTAATAAATTTTGATCACTATTATTATTATTATTTTGATCGGTGAAAGGTTGAGCGAGAAGCTCAACGAAAATCAGAGAAAAATAAACAAAAACACACAAAGAAGCACCCCCCACTAGCAACAGCCCGGGAGCTAGATGACCAATGGCCACCTACGCCGAACCATTCCCTAGCCCATCACCCTGGCAGGATTGCTCCACCAATTGCGCCTTTCCCATATGCTCCACCCCCTCAAACCTTCCTCCAGCAGGCTATTTCTTTGCAGATCAAATCTATCAAGCAAGGTACAATTTTGGATTTCCCTTCAAAGATCCGAAGGTTGCGCTCCCCCCAAATTATCCACAAAATAGCGAGAGGAACCGATCTTCTATTCTTATCTCTTGATTCAACAAACTCCGCAGTCACATTACCACAAGTCCCCAACATACATAATTGGACGCCCCACTGATTTATGAAAAATAGCCAAATGATATTAGCCGCATGGCAATGAATGAAGAGATGGTCGGCAGTTTCCTCGTGATTGCAGCAGAGAATGCAACGGCTTGGCATAGTGATTCCCCTACGAATAAGAAGATCCACTGTTTTTACACGCTTCCAAGCAGCACACCAAGCAAACATAACCACTTTGGGCACCACCTCTACTTTCCAAACACCAACCCATGGCATCAAAATTAAAGGCCTCCTTCACAGGTAGGTGAAAGCAGGACCAACAGTAAATTTTCTATCCAATCTGTCTTTCCAAATTCTGCGATCCGCCTCAGCTCCAAACGCGAAACCTGATTTAGAGAGCCTATCAGCTTAGCCATCTCCAAAATTTCATCCCCTCTTAAATTTCTTCTTAAGTTGAGGGCCCACTCCACATGATCCAGATCCCACTTGCCACACTCGGCGACCATCTTCCCTTTCTTTCTACTTAAGATGAATAGAGAAGGGAATGCAGATTTGAGAGGTTGCTCAGAAATCCATGGGTCCTCCCAAAATTGGACATGACAAAACGAATCCCCCTCAAGAAATCAGGGAGGAGCGGCATTATACCTCTCTACCATCCCGAGGCCTTGGCAGGCCCCGTCACCTTAAACTTCCAACCCCCTTCTCACAATCTTGTATTTAGCAGCTAAGTATGTCGCCAGCAGGGATCCGTGATCCTCACCAATCTTCCACAGCCACTTGCACAACAAAACCACATTCACCTGAGCGACACAATGGATTCCAAGCCCCCCATCAACCTTCGAAAGGCAAGCCACCTCCCAATTCACTAAATGCATGCTTTTAAATTTGTTGCTCCCCGACCATAAGAAAATTTTCATTACCTTTTCAATATCCTGCACAACACGCATCGGACACCTAAACATACTTAGTTGGTATACCAGAATACTAGCCAGAATGCTCTTTATGAGCACCAACCTTCCTGCCATAAATAACAACTTGCTTTTCCAAATTGACAGTCTGTTTTCCACCCTCTCTAACACCGAGTCCCAAAGAGCTTTCTTTGGCATTCCCACACAGAACAACAACCCGAGATAGAAGGACGACAAAGAATCTGCCAGACAACCAAAATAATTAGCAAAAACAGCGACCTCAGCTTGGCTGAGATTAACCCCCATAAATCTGGATTTTAGGATGTTCACTTTCTGACCTGTGCAAGCTTCAAAAATTCTTAAGTTGTCAATCGACAGATCACAGAAGACTATAGTATCATCTGCGAATTGTAAATGAGTGATCAGCTTACACCCTCTCGCCACCTTGAACCCCGAGATTAGGCCCAGATCGGCACCTCTCTCCAACAACATGCTTAGACTTTCTCCCACCAAGTTAAAGAGAAAAGGCGACAGAGGATCGCCTTGTCTCAGACACTTGGACCCCACTTCAAACCCATTTGCCGATCCGTTAATTAAAACATAAAAGTAAGGATCCGAAATACACACCCTAATCCACTTCCTCCATCTGCTCGAAAATCCCATCCTCATTAAAGCTTTATCAAGATACCCCCAGTGAACCCTATCATAAGCCCTCTGCATATCCAATTTTACAATAAGCCCCGAATTTTTTCCACAGCCCTTGAGTGCAAACATTCATGCGCCAAAGCCGCTCCCTCAACAATCTGTCTTCCTTTTATAAAAGCCATCTGGTATGGACTGATAATGTCACTGATGACTCTCCGAAAATGCATGACAATGATTCGAGCTATCACTTTGTAGATGCATCCAACAAGGCTAATCGGCCAAAAATCGCTGATGTCCTCAGCCCCCCTAATCTTAGGAATGAAGGAAGCCCTAGTGTCCCTCCTTAACCTTGGATTTTTATGGAAATTAGAAACTGCCCTCATGAGATCATTCTTCGTCAACTCCTAGAACACCTGGAAGAACTTGAGAAGGTACCTATCGGGTCCAGGAGCCTTAGCCCCATCTCCATCAAAGGCAGCCAACTTGACTTCCTCGATCGTGAAGGGAGCCTCTAAGCTCTTGCAGACCTCAAGCTGAATGGTTCCAAATTGCAACCCCTTAGGGAAAGGGCGAATCTCGGCCTCCTCCCTATATCTATCCACGAAATGGGATACAACAGCTGATTTTACCTCCTGCACGTTAGTGTGCCTAATCTCATTAGAAATAATGGAAGTGATCCAATTATTCCTTGATCGGGCATTGACAACACCATGATCAAACTTAGTATTACCATCACCCTCCTTAACCCATCTCTCCCTAGATATTTGTTTCCGAAAGATTTTTTCTTGAAGGATTTTATTATTTAATAGAGACTTCCAATCAGCCCTCCTAACCCGATCATCTGACGAGATTTCACCAAACCTTTCCTCCCTGCCTGAGATTAAACTCCTCAATCCTATGCATCAAATCCGCCTTATCTTTAGCTAACTCACCGAACTTCTCCCAATTCCACTTCCTAAGAAAAACTTTCAACCTTCTTAATTTTTGCGCTAGGATGAATTTGGCCGACCCCCTGACAAAGAAGTCTTTCCACTTGTTAGTGACCAAATCAGCAAAGCCTTCTTCTTGCAACCACGCTAACTCAAAACGAAAAGGTTTTGAGCCCCACTCAATTTTTTAGCCTCCAACTGAATTGGGATGTGATCGGAAGTGGAAGCAATATGCCCAGAACAGAAAAACGATGGACAAATAGTCTCCCATTCAGTCGACAACAAGAACCGATCAGTTGTCATTATCGGAATTTGCTGACCATTGGACCAACTAAAACGAGGCCCCGACATAGGTAAATCCACCAACTCTGAAGACGCCATAAAATCGGCAAAGCCCTGCATGCTCATTGTCATCCTAGCATTACCCGATTTTTCATCAGAAAAACGAACCACATTGACATCCTCTCCCACTATCCACGGGACTGTCCATGCATCATTAACATCCAACAGTTCTTTCCAAAAGCCCTGCCTCAGGCGTCGGTCATTAGGCCCATAGACTGTCGTAAAAACCCACTCCAGGTCCGCCCGGAGCATAGAAAACTTAATTGAAACCGATCTGCTGCCCACAATAGAATCCAGTTTCCCCAACACTCTATTATCCCAAGCTACTAGAACACCACCCTTGGTACCCGTAGCATCCAGTGCCACCCACTCACACCACCAGCCTCTTAACACCTTGCGCACCAAACTCGTGTCGCAAACGCCCCATTTGGTCTCCTGCAACGTAACCAGTGTGGGTTTCAACGCCACAATCGTAACCTTCACAACAACACACTTTAACTCCTCCCCCAAACCACGAACATTCCATGACACAATGTTTAAATTCATAACAATCTGAAACACTCCACGCCCAGTGAAACCACCGCACCGACATACCAAGAACTCTTTATCAACTCTCCCTAATGCCAGCCCCCACCGTCATCTGGCTAAGAGAAATGCCGGATCTGTTGGCTTCCCTTCCCCCATCAAATTATAAAAGGTGGAGGAACTCACCGCTTTTCCCTGGGAAGATGATCTCGTACTTAGAACAAATATTGTTAAGGTCTGCTGCTAGTAGAGCATTTAAATCATCCTCGGACTGATCTCGGCCCAGATTTTCTGACCCTGACTGATCTGCCTCTTCAACCGAATGCATGCTATCAGGATTGCTTGATCGCTCATCACCCACTGCTTCAATAGGAAAATCTCTCCGATTATCTAAACCTTCCTTCGATGAGCACAAATCTGCACAGTCCACCGACGCCTTCTCCCTGATTTCTATCCGTCTAATGTTCCCAACTCTTGTCATCAAATCTTCAACAGACGGGGACCTAAAATTAACAGTGCCTTTCTTTAACATCTGCTCCCTTCTCTATCCTAGAGATCTCCACCCTTACCGCACTCGTGGCCCACTTCCGATGGTTGTCCGCCTCCACATGACAGGAAACAGACGCCTCTCATCCACATTTCAGACTTGAACCCCTCTTAAAAACGCAGAGATTCACTTTTGATGTAGACAGCCAATTGTTAGCCCGCGATATCTTTGCCATGTTTGTAAAACCACCGGGCTCAGGCCTCGACATGACCTGCTTATTTCTTCTACTGCTATCACCATTCAGATTTGAATCAAATTGATATCCACTAACCGAAGAAGGTGAACCATGGTAACCTCCATCGCTACCCGGAAAAGAATATGTGGTGAGAAGCAAATTACTCGTCATGCTTGACTTACCACAAGTCTCACCCTCAACCTCAAAATTAGCAACATGACCATCCTCCTCAATAACCATCTTCCTACTGCCTCTACTCTCCCCGTCATAATCATCAACGCACCTCCGATTAGACTCCGCTGCCTTTGTAACTGGGCTGGTCCCCACCTCAGGCCTCACGGCGCCCTCCGAATCCAGGACACCATCAATGTCACCCGAATAAACAAAACCCCCCCTGAGTGGCCTCCACCTCTGAGACTTGCAAAGGTTCCTTGACCTCAGCCTCCACAGTCACCGGGTACCTAAAATTCCCAGAAGATAGCCATACGAGCCTAAGAATTGAAATCCAAGAGGCACAATCCAATTTGATTCTGGCGGCTGACAGTGTATGGAAGGTCACGGTATTATGATCCACCTCCACCAATGTACCCACAGAGCAGCAATCTCCTTGAAAACCACTTCAGACCAAAGATGAAACAGGAGCCCCCTCAACCTTAACCAAACTCCCCTACCAAATATAAAGGAATGTGCAGCCTCCAAACCTCTACTCCATGAAGTTAACTTCATAATGAACCCATGATTAGACCATCCATTCCCGAAACTTTTTTGAACCCTTTTCTATAGTTGATCTTGCTAAACTCTACAATAACCATATTTGACCTGAAACATTTAATAGTTAAACTCGCAACGTCCCATTCCTTTGTCACCCATCGCCAAATGTTTGAAGTTGAAGGCATTTGGCCCTTCACCGTCCCAACCAGACAAAAATCAGTTAACCAACTTGCCCAACCCTCCACCTGCTAAGCATCAACATCCACCTTCACCCTAGTATTTTGGAACCCCTGTTGTGCCTGAGAAGGCCTGTCAAGCGCCATCCTCTTGAATTTTTTACCCCAAATAGACCGGCCCTTTTCTACATCTACCACCCGTGGATAACTTAGCTTCTTCTCTGCTCCTCGACCTCGGCCTCCAAACGATCCCGGAGCTTCTGTGAGCCTTACAACTATCTCTGAAACACCATTGTTACCCAGCAAAATTCCATTCACCACAATCCGTACAGCTCTAATCGCCCTCTCGGCGGGAATCCTTCAACCTTGAGGTTGTTTTCTAGCTCGCAGTCTCCTCGCTTAGATTCTCATAAAAGAGGTTTTCCCTCCATCTACCATTCC
Source organism: Chloranthus sessilifolius (assembly GCA_021018995.1). Taxonomy (NCBI): domain Eukaryota; kingdom Viridiplantae; phylum Streptophyta; class Magnoliopsida; order Chloranthales; family Chloranthaceae; genus Chloranthus; species Chloranthus sessilifolius. The sequence goes on from CM037590.1 coordinate 22,298,872, forward strand.
TCAACTCCTGCCACGAAGGCCATGGATGAGAAAACCTAGACGTTGTAACTCCTTTCACTGCCTTAGCTCTGTTTGTTACCCTATCACCATTGGTTGCCCCAGCTCCGTTCATCGCTGCCCTCGGTTGTAATACTTACCTCCATTACCATTCCGCAGCTCCCACGACAAAAGCCATGGACGAGAAACCTAGATGCCATAGCTCCATTCACTGTCCTAGCTCCATTCGTTGCCCTATCACCAATGGTTGCCCTTTCTCCGTTCATGGCTTTTTGAGCTTAGTTTAAAGGATGGTTGCCTCTGCTAGTTTTGCCCTAGCACTGTTCACCGATGGTTGCCTCTGCTAGTTTGCCCTAGCACCGTTCACCGATGGTTATTACCCATTTTGTTTTGTTAAAAAACAAAAAAGTAATGCATAGAAGGAAGCAAGCTTAACATGCATAAAGATTTAGTGCTAAGATCTGAAGATGGCTTTTGTGCGATGCTCACCACATAAGAAGAATCTAAGGAATGACCTGCTTGCTTGCTAGCTATTCGATCAAGTGAAGGCTTTTTAATCTAAATGTCAGGCCTTTAATAACGGTTTTTATATATTTTTTTAATTCCTTTTATATGGTTTTTTATCACTTGTTATTATGGTCAAGAGGCCTTCTATTCTGAATATCAAGCCCTGAAGCGTTCTCAAGTTCCTTCAATGGTGAATAATGAACATATTGTGACGGAGGTATACAACATGACTACCTGGGCCATCTGTAGCTCCACTCGGGCCGTTTGTATTCCGCGTAGAGACAGTGGCGAATAAGTGCCAGGGGCACGCGATGTGATGCCATAAGGGCACGCGACATTTTGGTGTCGGGACGACATGACATGTGGTGTCAAGAGGGCCTCGCGACATGGTCGCGCTGCGAGGACGTGACACGGTCATATAGGAGGACGATGCGGGGAGTCACAGATGTGATGGTTGGGACTTAACGTTGTGTGTCACAGGCAGAAGACGCGTGCCATGAGGGTATGTCAAACCGGCGTGTTTGAGGTCCTTTGGTTGTTTACCCATAGATGGTGTTTGAACCATCTATGTGGGAGAAGAGCTAGAGAGTTGTCTTCCACCCACACGGGGTCTTGCGTTGTCAGAGGGGGCGTAAATATTTCTTAAGCCTGAAAGGGTGGGCCTAGGACATCGACTCAGCAATGTCGTGTGGCACCCAAGGTGATGTTGAAGTATGACCCGAGCTACGCGCTACGGTGCATATGGCTGAGTAACTTCATAAGAGTTGCGTGGGGCTCATTTGAGTACGACAGCATGTGGGCCAAGTGTAGACGCGTGCTAGTAGTTCGGAACGCACACAAAGGTAGGCTGCATGGGACTCAGTTGAGCACGCTAACACGGGACACATTGGTGCAATCGAGCGTGTCATAAGGGGCACGATACATCGGATGGTAGACCTTGAAAAGAAGGTAACCATGAGGGGAAGTTCTCGTCCTCTAGGCGGGTGGTATTAGAGTTGATGAAAAAGATTGGTTGGCTTCGTTGCATGCGGTAGCGAGGCACCATGTGAGTTGTTGGCGCATCGAAGGACGCCCTCGCGACAGTTGATATCAGAGATAGACTGATTTGGCGCATCGGGCGTTAGGTATCGCATGGGTTGACATTGCTGGAAGAGTGACCCTGTAACAATACGCTGCGACCTGCTTTGGGTCTTAGTAAGGCAACATCTAATATTTACTCGTTTAGCCTCATAAAATTCATGAGTTTATTAGAAAAGTGTCACTGCCACTCTTTTTTTCTTAAAGCCAGACTCAAGGATCAAAATTTCGGCCGAAACGATAATTTGGGACCGAAATTTCGGTCATCATATGTATGGGATTGAAATTTCGGTTTGGGTCCCCTCCGAAACCGAAACAAAAATTGGAATTTTGATCATTGGCTAGACTACTTAAGCCAAGCCAAATCCGTTGAAGCCTTTGAATCATACAATGGAGATCATTTTTCGCCCTAATCTTCCACACAATAGGTTTTAGATCATGAGCCTATCATTTGACAGTCATATGTTGATTCCATGTGACACAACCAAAAAAGTGAACGTGGTTTTGGTTCAAGTTCACTTTTGGGGAAGTATGCCATTTGGAATTAACATTTGACCCGTCTAACGTAGGCCAATTCAAGATCTACTTTGTGAAAGATTGGAATGTAAAATAATCTCCCTCGTTCAGATTCAAAGCGTTTAATGGCTTTTCCTTTGTTTAATCGGCGTTGTTATAACCAAAAAGGCATTTGCCGTAACATTTCTCTTTTATTAGTATGGGTATCTATAGTTTCAATCTAAGATTCTTCCTTCTCAATGCGGGTTTCACATGCTTAGACCATTGAATGCTTTGAATCAGACGAAAGACAATGGAGATCATTTTTCATCCCAAATTTTGCAACAATAGAAGTGTAGTTTATGGTCGTACTATCATATGGCATGATAATGATATCATGTTGGCACACATTCCAGATTGCCACATTTGATTAATGACCATAATCATGTTCAATTTTTTGGATTTGTGCCATGCCGATTCGAAACTGGCCATCTGACGGTAGTCCCATAATCTCAAGATCTGTTGTGTTATATTTGGGGGATCTAATTCAATTGAGAAAAGAGGTCAAACAAAAATTTGTGAAAAGGGGGTCAAACAAAAATTTCGGTATTTTTTGGCAAAATGTTGATAAATTTTATTTTTTAAAAAATAATTTCGTATATATTGTAGTAACCTTTTTAAAAAATATTTTGGGAATGACTCCCACCGAAAAATTACCAAAAGAAAATTTGCTACTGTATGGTCTTTCACAAGAGAGTGGGAATTAGGTAAGCAGCGCCGGATGAATTGGTTTAGGGTCACTTCTTTGGGACACGTGCCACATAATTGGTTTCATCAAGCACCTTTTAAGGAGGATTATGGGTCCAAAAGCCACTTCTTGGGAGATTTGAACTATCCGATTTATGTACTCTAAAATCAACTATTTTTCTTAATTTTGACGGTTGATATTAAAGTTCACTAACTGAATGAGTTACATCCATTTAGAAGCATGATCTTTTGACCGGGACATGCTCCACTTGAGAAATTTAGATTGATTATGGATGTGTGTCACATGACACAAATGATAAATCATGATAGTATGAAATAAAAAGTGACATTATTTAATTATTTAAGATCAATTAAACATCATTTGGTGTTTAAATTGTCGGTCAGGGACCAATATCCCGAAAGGAAAATACCAACTCATCAAGTAAACGATCTCAAAGTCTTAAAATACAAGAGTTAGTATTAGGTAAGTGGTCTAAGCGCCAGGTGACTTGGTTCAGTCACATGTTCTCTGGGATATGGAGAGACAAAAAATCAACTCTATCATGTGGCTCAAAGGGGTCACATTTTGAGACGTGCTCTGTGGTCTGATGAGGGATGAAACTTCTTTGATAATGTTCAAATATTTATAAGGTAAAATTAGTAAAAGGATGCTCTTGATTTTTATGGCAGGGTGAATTTGACCTACTTATTGTGTTTGCCGGGCACCTAATAAGAGATCACAATAGACCGGGCTGCCCTGCTGACCCAGTACAAAAATTTTAGATTTTTTGGGTGTGTGAGCCCAGCCCAAGACCCTACCCAACCTAAGCATGATCCAGCCCAAATTAAAATGGGCTGGTCTTAGACCAGGGACCTTAACACCCGGCTTGCTTAGTTTAAATATTAAACCGTTCAATGAATTCAAGGCATTTTATAAAAATTCTACTAACTATAACTATAACTATAACTATATATATATATATATATATATATATATATATATATATATATATATATATATAGGGAGCCGGTTAGGTCCTCCATTGGAGGACGGTCACTGTCCTCTAAAGATCCACGTGGAGCACAAGTGGACGGTATAGATGAATATTAAAAAAAAAAATCGAAAAAAACTTTTTAAACCCACAAGTCAAAGTTTGACGGGTTTCATTGGTTCACATTTCACGGTTCAAAAAACAAACGGTGGAAATGAGTTTTCAAAAAAAATATATTTCAAAGATGATCTAAGCAATGCACCTGAGCTCCACGTGGCATCGAAACATTATTTTGGGTGCCACGTGGAAGTTTGGAGGACGGAGGCCTTTTCCATATATATATAAAGTTTTCGTTAAAGTATATTTTAAAATGTCCTGAAATTGAAACCAATTTAATCTTTGGAGCATTTTAATAAAGGAATTTTTCAGGATCAACCCTGGAATTTTCTGTCATATATATTAGTGTAGTAATATATATTTTCTTGTTTCAAAATTAAGTTTATAATTATCATTATATATATTGATAATAATTCAATGACAAACTTGTAAATATTATTTCCCTAAAGAAGTGTCTTTTCAGATTTGGATTTATCTCTTCACTGTAAATGTGAAAATACAGAAGTGTGGCATCTCTTCACAGTAAATCTGAAAAGGCACAAGTGACATTAATTTTTTATTGTTATCTGAAAAGACACAACTCTATGAAAAGACACAAGTGAAATCGATTTATCTTTTTACCGAAAAGGCATAATCGTTAAAAATACAATGCGTACAAGACAACAGAAATAACATTTTCTCGCTTTTCTTCTTATTTTTAAATCTTGTGTATCAAAAAAATCTGTGTGACAGGTTCTTTCTCTAGAAAGTACAATCTAAAAAAGAACATACGGTCATAGATCAAAATGCCGAAAAATCGGTACGTATCGGACGATACGTACCGGAATAGTAATGTATCGTCCGATATTAACCATATAAAAGAGCGATACGGTACATTTAATGTACCGTATCGTCCACCTCCGATACCGATACGTATCGGTATCGAACAATATTTTGATCTATGCATACGATTTTTGGTAAGATCGGACACTGTTGTATCCTGAAGGCAGATTTGCTGGGAGCCCTGTTGCATCTTCGTTTATCCGACGATGAGGGTGTCTATTGTCTTTAAGACAACGTAGTGAACTACGTGCCTCAGAGTCATTATCAATACCAATTTTTTATTAACAATTTAAAGACAATAAATCGTTCTAATGGCTCAGAGTATAAAGTTCATGAATCTAGATCTCATCAAACTTGATCGATTTGGTAGATCAAATTTTAAAAGATGGAAGCAAAAACAGAAAGTACGATTAGTGGAGGATCGAATGCTCGACTCAAATGGCTAGAAGATAATCTAGATTTTCAGGACCACATCTTTAATGCATTAAGCGATAGGTTGTTCAATATTTTCTGTAAGTGCACTATTACAAAAAAAATTGAAATTCATTAGCGAAGAAGTATCTAATTAAGGATACAAGTACAAAGGCTTTTCTAGTCACTAATATTTTGATAATGGTTGGAGATAAATCGATTCTTGAACAAGTTTAAGAATTACAGTTTATCATCACTGAGATAAAAGTCATATATATTTAATGAAGCGTACTAGACCCAATATAACATATATAGTGGGGGTATTGAGTAGACTAATAACCCATGGTTGAAACATTGGAAAGCTATTCGTAAGGCATTAAGATACTTGAAAGGAATTATACATTATAATTTATAATATAGTGGCAAATCTGAACTCTTCGAGGGGTTTACTGATGCTACTTGAATTTCTGACTCCTTTTATTCAAAATCCACAAGCTGATGGATTTTTACTTTGATAGGAGGAGCAGTATCGTGGGGGTCTAAAAACAGACATGTCTTTCTGATTCTTTCTGATTCAAATATGGAATCAAAGTATATAGCATTATTTGTAGGAGCAAAAGAGGCAGAGTGGCTTCAAAGCTTACAAAAATACTACCAAAAAATATAATGTTGAAAACATCGAGGGGGATGGGCCTAAGACCGATATCTTTAAAGACACAGTGGTTGAAACTCTACTTAGTAGAGTTAGAGATCAAAAATCCTAAGTTCAATGAGATAAGAAACTACTTCGTAACCCTTGAAAGTGCATAAAGGTATGTTACTTATTGGTCATTCCTACGGTGTTAAAGTTACACATCTCTTGTAACGTGAGAGGGTAAGTTTGACTCTTAATGATTCTGTAGGCATTCATTTGATGGAGTGATAAAGTAGTTACAAGAGCACACATGACAGACTCATCTATATGAGTATGAAAGTGAAGCCGCTTTAATCGAGATTCGGTCATCTCTCAGAGATACTCATGAAATCAAGATTTTAGCGCATGACTGTAAAGTGCAGGCCTTATGTCATTAATGATTTAGGTCATAGTAAGTGTATATATAATTTCGATTTGTTAAACAAGTTTTAAGTTCAAGGCTATAAGCTACTTAAAGCCTTTACAAACTTTGAGTTGTATGTACTAGTCAAAGGTTCAAATCGATTGGTACTTCTGATGATGCTTAGTATAATCGCTCTGATACACAATTTTTTATTTTGAAATAAGTGGGGGATTGTTATATATATTGGTGTAGTAATATATATTTTATTGTTTCAAAATTAAATTTATAATTATTATTATATATATTGATAATAATTCAATGGCAAACTTGTAAATATTATCTCCCTAAAGAAGTGTCTTGTGATATTTGGATTTATCTTTTCACCATAAATATTAAAAGACACAAGTCTCACATCTCTTCACAATAAATCTGAAAAGACGCAAGTGAAATCGACTTTTCTTTTTAATGTTATCTGAAAAGACATAATTCTATGAAAAGACACAAGTGAAATTGATTTATCTTTTTATTGTTATCTGAAAAGATACAACTCTATAAAAAGAACATAACTCTCTGAAAAGACACAGATCTTAAATCTTTTCACCGTAACCTGAAAAGACACATTGATTCAAAATTTCTCTATAAATAGAGATAAGATCTCCGTTAAAAATACATGACGTACAAGACAACAAAAATAATATGTATTTCTCTTTTTCTCTCTTTTCTTCCTATTTTTAAATCTTTTGTGTATCAAAAAATCGGTGTGACAGGTTCTTTCTCTAGAAAGTGCAATCTAGAAAAGAACATACGGTTCTTGGTAAGACCGGGCATTGTTGTATCATGAAGGTAGATTCGCTGGGAACCCTGTTGCATCTTCGTTTATCTGACGGAGTGGAGGCGTCTATTATCGTTAAGACAACGTAATGAACTACATGCTTCGGAGTCATTATCATTACCAATTTTTTTATCAACATTTTCACATTTTCCTAAGGTGACCCTATAGTTTTACACAATGGCAGAGCCAAGATTTTTTTGATGGGGATCCTTTACAATCGTAAGATAATAATAATTTTGTTACTTACTTTTATCAAACAGTAATCACAAAATAGAAAATAATAATAATAATTAAGCAACTCTAAAAAAGTAGCAATTCTCACTAAAAAGTCATTTAATGATTCTAAAAATAAAAATTCATTTACAATTATTTTCGGCGAGGTTTCATGTCCTAAAAATATTGTAAAACTTTCTCATTATCGATGTTATCCAAAATATCTTTTTCAACGTAGGTGACCATACAATTATTTATCCACTCATCTCCCATCCGATTACGCAATTTAAATAAGGTTGCAAAAATTGTTAAAGTCTTCAAAGTCTCAACCATCGGTCAATCCTGACCGTCTGCAACAACAACACTGCGAGCAAAGCTAGTGCCATATTCTCCTCTCATTAGACCTTGGTCCAAGGGCATAAAAGGAAACCACGTCATCAACTCTTAAGCTGTGTTCCCTCACATATTTCAACTACCCCTTTGTGAATACATAACATCTAGAAGTGGCCCAAAACCAGAACTTCATCTGGTAACTCTTTTCATGGTCTTGATCATAGAAGTTCATGATCTGGTGTGTCCACTTATCATCAACCCTTCATGCAGGGACGTGTTCCCTTGCATCCTTCTTTGGGATGATCAACCTGTGGAGGCGGCCAACATTGCTACGCTTCAAGGACTTTTTGAAAAAAAATATTCTCTCTCTAGTTCCAACTTCAATAGCAAGTTTAGACGAACTTGAACAACCTAAAGTTAGAGTGATCTCTTCTTCGCCTGTTAACGGGATATAAGAACCTAATACTTTACCTGTTAAATGTATTTACTATTCCAAAAGGCCTGCAACAAAATTATTATATAAAAATAAAATTTTGTTAGCCAAAATTTCAAAATATATATTTAGAATATAGGCTAAGAATTTAACGAAATTTGATATTTACACGTATTTGAAGCAAAAAAAAAAAAAAAAAATTCTAATAAATTTTATCAAAAACTTAGAATTTGAACTCTTCTCTAAATATTTCTTCGGCCATATTCTCAATTCTAATTCGATTTCTTCATGATCCAAATCTTTGTAGTATGATGCACTCACTTTCCCCATCATAATTTGACTCTTAATTTTAATTATTTTTTTGGATCATTAAGAATTTAAAACTTGTAGAGTGAAGAAAGAGAAGATGAAGATATGAAACGTGCAGAATTATTACTCTTAGATTGGGACTTCTAAGTTCTACTATAAGAGTTAAAGTGAAAAAAATATATGTAAAATGAAGATACGAAGTAGAGTTAAAGTGAAAAAAAGAAAAAGAAAAATTAAAAAAGAACTACTAATTTCAGATAGATTGGGACTTCTAAGTTCTTATATTAGAATTTAGAAGTATACTATAAACATCCCTAACCGGGTTGAACTCGTTTGACTTTACCAAAACAGCTGTATCTACGTCATCTTTATTCAACCGGTTTTACAACCATGGAACTTTGACTGTCCATCATCGAAAACCATTTGAATGGAGGGAACTCGGACTCTCCATCATCGTTACAGAGTAAAGACCGTGAAAGTCAAGATTCCCTTATATCCCAACACAAGATACCATGTTCCACCATGTCGCCGAGAATGCAAGTATAAATGGTTGTCCGCTAAGGTGACAACTCAAAGGCTCATTCTCTTATATAAATACCTACCATCTCACTATCTCCAAATCCGAAACCCGCGCCGTCGCTCTAGGCTTCCGATTTATCACCTTCCATAACGAGCAGTCGGCCGGCTACGCCGCCTCTGATTATGGGTACCTCACCGGCCGCCCCGGCGTCCTTCTCCCCCTCTCAGGTCCGAGCTGCGTACACGGGCTCGCGGGCCTCTCCAACGCCGCTGCGAACACTTGGCCCAGGATCATGATCTCTGGTTCGTGCAAGGTGTTGTGCTGCCATTGAATTTCTTCACTCCCATGAGGATTATGAGGGATGCGATCCTTGCGGAAGGGAGCCCGGCTCCAATTTTGGTTTCGGAGGGTGCCAACACGATGGACGTAGGGCGGGCTGTACTGGTTCAGAATGAGCCGAGGACCAGGCTAGATGCTGGGACTTGGGAAACGATGGGGGTCGGTTTGGGTTATTGTACTGCTGCTGCCAGTAGCATCGCTTGGTCGGCTTGTGGTTGCTGTTGAAAGAGATTCTGGATTAGGGTTCAGTGCCATGGAAGTCGAGGTTTGAACCCTTATTTGTCATTTTTTTCTATTTAGGTCATAATCAGGGCAAAGAATAAAAACCCATGATTGATTTTAATTAATTGACTTAAATGATCTGTTATCACTTTAGTGAGCATGTGAAGTCACCCGAAAAACAGAAGATTTCCAAAATAACAATATCGATATAGGGATTCATGAAGGTCACTTAGTATTTGACTTTGTCTTCTTATTTTAGATTAATTTAAACTAGCAATTCAACATCTTAGCAAAGAGGTAAATCATGCAACATGGATATCAATAATATGTATGCATGCACATAACAAAGACGCTTCTGTTTTCTTTATTTATTAAAGAAAGCGAGTAAACAAAGTGAGTGGTAATGAGTGACATGACAACCATGGGGAAAGCCAATTTGTTTTCCTCTTTGTTCTTCCCAAATTCGTGGTTCAACTGAAGGGAGTGACTCTCCTTAGACACTTGTTGTTATAAACAGCGTTGTCAACTCGTGAATCGGATTGTAAATCTTTTTCCCTAGAAAATGAATCGAATCGTGAATTGTAAGATTTAATCAAATTGTTTAACTTATGTAAAAATATATGAAAAAGTATTTTTAAAATTGGAAGATTAGAAAAATGCAATACATATAAAAATTTCAATAATTTCCAACACATTCAAATCCCAAAAGGCCAAAAAGTGTATTAATTTTATCATATGACCTATCGATGTTCATTTATGTAGGTTCTCTTGTAATTTTGTATGTGTATAACATTTACAATTCTACATACATGGTTGTCAAATCGGAACAATTCACGATTTGAATCGCACCTATATCGATTTGAATTGGAATCTGCCTGAAATTGGTCAAATCATTTTTTAATCGTAAAAATCTTAAGATGTGAATCGTACAATTTGAGTGTCTAGTGAAACCTTGCGCGGTATTGCGCCATGTCACTTAAAACCACTTTATTTTTTTCTTTTTTAGTAAAAAGGCCCTATGCCTTTATGACCCATATTCTGTCTTATTTTATGATAAATACGCATCTTTTTAGACTGTAAAAAGCTTCTTTAGAATTTTTTAGGGTAAACACTATATTTTAAGTATCTCTATGATCGTTGAATTGAACCAGATTTTTTTTATTCAATGGGAGAAAAAGTATACTTTTATCTGAAGCTTAGTGGTGTCTCTAACAAACTACAAAATCGACGGGTGAAGATTTTCTAAAGTGAACTCTTATTTCGCTATATATTTTAAGTCATAGGAATGACCGTTCTCTATGGATTTTTATTTTTTTGATGCATCCATAGAGTCATATTCATGCTATCATAGTGTTAGACACCTCATACAAAATTACAAGAGAACTTATATGAATGAACAACAATATGTCAAATGATAAAATTAATACACTTTTTGGTTTTTTTAGAATTCAAATGTGTTAAAGGATTAAAAATTTTATATGTATTGCATTTTTCTAAATTTTTTATTTTTAAAATATTTTTCATAATATTTTTACATATTTTTTAAAAACACGGTTAAACCTTACAATTTACGATTCAAATCATTTTCTAGGGAAAACGATTTGTCATCCAATTCATGAGTTGACGACCTTGCCTACATATATAAGATGTGTATGTATGAGTGTATGACACTATGATAGTATGAGTACGCCTCTATGAATGTGTCAAAAACCAAAAATAAATAAATAGCACAGAGAATAATCTTTCCTGACTAGAAATAGAAACAAATTTCCTCTTCTTTTTCCCTAAGCAATAGGAATTCTGAGGTCCCTTGTCTCCCCCCCCCCTCCTCCCTCTTCTCCCCTCTCTCTCCTCCTTCTCATTACTAGAAAAATAAGGATTACAAAGCACAAAATATTAACTGAACCACTTAAATACAACCAAAGGCCCATAAAACATGAAAAGTAGACCACAAAGTATCCAATAGGAACAGCCTCTAGCCGTCCAATCTACCACACCCTGACATTAGTCTCACCCTCTATATGTTATCGGTCATATACTCTTCCCTTACTCTTCCCTCTTGATCTGCAGTATGTCTTTAGAGGAATAAGGATGTCATTCCCGATTCTAAGGGTCGATACACTAACCATTGCTCCCCCAAATTAGCCAATGAGTCCCTTCTCTCCATAGGTGAGACATCTGCCAACTATTTAGTTTCTCAAGTCCACCTTTGATATTGATAACTGTGGTCAGACACCTGTCAATTATTTTGTTTCTCTAGTCCACCTTTGTCATCGATAACTGTGGCCAGACGCCTGCCATTTATTTAGTTTCTCTAGTCCACCTTTGATATTGATGACTGTTCTTCAGAAGTTAGGGTATCAGCCCTGTTTCATTTATGCATGACACAGCCATACTTTATTCTGGTTCCACCCATCTATTTTGAACACCTTCTCAAGCTTTTGGATTCCCAGCTCTATTGTTACAACTCTGTGAAGTATATATTCTTCCTTTTCTTATCCACTATAACACAGCTTTAGGTCCCTGTCCCCATCAGAGTCTTTGTGGTATCCCTCCACACTCTTTAGAGAGAGACCCATCCGAATTCAGTTTGTACCAATGCACTTCTGGCATCTCCCTCTAGAACCAGATTTCCCTCTTTTGCTGCTCATGGATATCATCACAAACCCAGGACATCTGTCTGTTTAGTTTCCCTTGCAAGCCGCTCCAGGTCCCCAATCCGTCATTTTAATTTGAATTTCCCTAGTTATGGGGCACAACAGGTCTCTTTTGTCTCTTCTTATCCTTGAATAATCTTATGTTTCTTTCTGCCTAGAGTTCACAAAACAACTGCAACTGTGCATAATTGTGCCAATGTTGAAGCCTGTCCCTTTGCTGCAAAACAGTGAAAAGCATCTCAACCTCCTTTCAGGCTGCTAAGTTGGCTCTGTCATAACCATCACAACTTTCTTACTAACCATAACCTCCAGCATCACGTATTTCTGTCCTTTCGACTTTTGGATCTCATTGGTTTTGGCAAACAAAGAACTCACAAGATTTGGGGCCATCTCAGCAAGAGACCAACACAGGCATTAGATTTGCCAGATGTCCAGCAGGGTTCCAGCTAGGGGTAGGTCAGAGCACACTGATCCCCAATCTTGACGCTATGGGGGTTCACCATATTCCACGCTATACCAGAAGCATGGTTTACCCAAAATGTAGGAATATGCAGACAGGGGCGAATGACTGCATAAACCCTAGAGCAAACCAGAGCTAAGAAAGGCTCAATAAAGGGTAGCTAGCAAACTTATAAGCATCATAGAACCATAAATCAAAATACCAGATTTCTGGTAGATGATACGTACCGGCGCATCGGCCAGCACGTTCAATGTATCGCCGATACAATCAATGTATCGGTCTGGTACAAATATATTTTTTCCCGTTCTGAAGCCACGGAGTCCTTCACTTAAATTTTATATGAAATTATTGGACGATAATTTCAAATTATCGCCGATACATTGAAATTATCGTCCAATACGGACGATACATTGCCCGTATCAGACGATAGCTTACCAATTTTTGAGGTGCCCGATAAATATTGTATTTATCGTATCGGGCACCCCTGAAACCGATACGTATCGATTTTGTTCGAAATTTTGACCCATGCGTAGAACCAGCAAAACCTGCCATTAAGACGTACCCTTCACCATTCTACCTGCACTTCAGAGAGATAAGCAGATGAAGGCCATGACCAAATGTAGATCAGAATCTTGAAACATGGATCTGAAGGTGAAAATGTAGCATTACCAAAGGCGGATTAGTAGCAACTCTTCTCTTGTTTCTCCTCCTCGCCGTACCGATCAAAAAGAAAAAAATTCATCGTCATCACCATGACTCCTCCTTCTCCATGGTCATAATCAGCGTCTTCTTCACTATAACGATCAAAACGAAAAAAAAAAAATCATCATCATCACCGTGACACATATTTGATAGGTGTAGGTTTGTTCAGAACTCGTATGTTTGTGCCATGTTGACTACTCTTGGCTCATTGTGCATGCCATGGGTGTGTAGCTCACATAACAAACGACACTTTCACAGGTTCACATCCACTACGTGAAAAAACCAAAAAAATCACTGCCTTAACAGTTGTAAAAAAATGAGTGATTTTTTTTTACCACTACACAAAATAGTGGTTTATGAACTTCAACAACGACTGCTCTTTACAGTCATAGAAAAAACCACTGCTTTTGGCAGTGATTTTTTTTTATGCAAAATTCTTTTAAAAAAATACTATTTAAAAAAAAAAAAATTACGTCGACGATTTTTATACAATTTTTTTTTAAATAATATTTTTTTTATGCTTTTTTTAATGCAATTTTTTTATGCTTTTTTTTATATGCAATTTTTTTTATGCTTTAAAAAATATTATATAAAGAAAAAAAACTATTAATCAGCCTAATTTTTTTTTTCAACACATTCATTCAACTCAAATGCAAATCATTCAATACCATTAATAAAAAAAATAGAAGTCCAATTATTTTATTCAAATAAAATATTTCATCTCAACCTATGATCCAACCTTTCAAATCAGCCAAATATTTTAAACTTTATATGTCCAATCCTTTTATTCAAACAAAAAGAAGAAGAAAAGAAGGAGAGTTAACAATCTGAGAACACCATGACTCATTTTCAAAATAAAAGAAAAAATAAATAAATTTGCTTCGCCTCTCCTACCAAGTGTCCCTGACCCCTGGAGATCCGTTTGAGGTGAGCTTGAAATCGGTCGCCTGAAATAAAAAAGAGAACATCATTAAAGTCTAGGCCTTGGTGCATTAACTCATGCAATTCATTTTTCTAAAATCTGAAAAATATAAGTGACAAACTGAGCTAGTAAGAACCTAACCTGCTGCTAGATATGAACTCTAATATCTCCGAGCACCACATTGCCAGATGCATATGTTGCATTTGACTTTTGCAGCAATTCATGTATGCAGAGAATTAAGAAAATCGGCAAAAAAAATAAGAAAAACTATATATCATGCTTCTCAAATTACCTTAAGCTATTTTCTCAAAAAAAAAAAAAAAAAAAAAAAAACCTTAAGCTACCTAATACATGAACCTCCTGGGACTGTTAGCCTTGCGAAGTTCTGATAAGCCAAAGAATAGAGATATTGGTGTTCGCATAAATCAGAATTTCGGGTGAGACATCTCAGTATTGGATCGACCCGAGACAATACATTTGTCTCGGGTATCGCACGATACATATACTTAGTCTCGGGTACCGCATGATAAATATACTTAGTCTCGAGTGCCACACGATACTTTGAGACGATAAGTCTCGGTATCGGCACAGGCCATGACCAAGATTTTAATCCTCGAGTGTTAATAGTATTGTAAATTACGAAGTAGATCACCTGTGGGAAGAACCATTCGAAGACCACTCAGTAGTAGTAGGCCTCCTTTGTCGTGGGCGTGTTGTGTGGGAAGATGCGAGGAGCATTAAGCATCATTTTATATGTCACCTATGCCAAAAAAAGAACATAGATTGGTACTTTTAGTGAGGGAGAGCGAGAGAGTACATGTCCTGTTGCATGAACCTTAAGCCCATCAATCCAATAACACCATCATCATCGAATCGCTCTTTACGCCTATAAAGAATATGCTGCAGAACAAAAAAAACATGCATTTGTTATTATGGTGGTTCAAAAAGTTGTTGATCCATGGGAACCGAAGGACTTCCTTTCATTGCCAATTGTTCGGGGCGTAATTCATGCTTCTTCTCATTGACAAGCACCCGGTTCACGAATGGGAATTAAATGGGTATAGTGAAAATAATCTCACTCACGAGTTTGAGCGGGATTACTAAAGAGATGGCCAACCAACTTGCATTTTTTACAGTAGCCTAAACAAGTCGATGAACCCAATTCGTGAATGATTCCATTCACGAATTTGGTGGCCAACCAAATAGGCCCTACTACTATGCTAATGAGGATCCATTTACATGTTTGCTCATAGAAACATAGTAAGATATCGACATAAATGAAGCCAAAGAAGAGACTAATAAAGTGGATGGTTACTAACCTTTGGCAAATACGGATTCTCCTCATCATCGAAAGCCTTCCTCAACACCCATTTCTCCATTCGTCCAAGATCAGGTTTTATCTAATGCATATTTAAACTTACATCAAAATGAGCCATAAGCACTTGTGAAAGATCCACATATCAACCAAGAGAATTTCTGTAATCTCTAAAACTTACCATCTTCCATTCAGGATCAATATACATTGCAACTTTAATGAATTCCTTGTCTAAAAATGGCACACAGGCTTCTAACCCCATGCTGAAGTTGATTTATTCGCTCTCAAGTAGTCGTATTGGTGGAGGCCCTTTATCTGCAAAGACATGATTGAGAAAAGAATTGTATAAATTTGTCGCTTTGTTAACTCTTGGGCGCTTTTGGTGTATTATTTAGGTCCTTAACAAACAGTATCAGAGCCACCATGATGACTCCGGGTCCAAGTCCTGGAAGGGTCGACCTGGGGAGAAGGCTACCTGAGGGTCCACAAAAAGGGGTTCAGAGTGAAATCTGCCACAGAATAAGCTTAGGCTAGTTCTCTCTTAATTTATTAGCTGACTTAGGCTAGTTCTCTCTTAATTTTACTAATTACACAACTTGTGAACCATGTAGAGCAAATTAAGTAAAGATTAAGATTGCTACTTTCTTAACAAATATGCTAACAAGTACATTAATTACTATTTTATATGAAAGAGCAGTACAAGCGAAAAAATAAAATATCAGCCGAAGGCTACAGAAAGTTTAAGCAACGTGTTTAGAGACCTTTCGTGCAGTCATGGCACCATCAAAAGGGAAAAAGTGCAGATTACAAGCAGTCAAAATTACAAAATAAATGAGTCTCCAGCAACGAGCTGATTTACTTCTCCCTAACATCCTCCACAACACAGTCCACCCTGTAAGGGATTTACAGCAATTAACTTTCTCTAGAGTCCAACATCCTAGAGGTTTCGAAAATTATTTTTTTAATTGACAACAAGATTCTATTGTCAAAAAGACAATTACAAGCAAAGATATAAATAAATATATTTATAAATATTATGTAATCAAAGAAACAAGGATCAAGGAAATAAATAAATAATCACTGCAAGAAACAAGGATAAAAAATAATCACTGCAAGAATCAAGGAAACAAATAAATATATATTTTTTTATATAGGTAAAGAAACATATAAATATTATGTAATCAAAGAAAATAATAACAAAAAAATGACAGAATATAGAAATACCCACCTGAAAATTCATCCAAAAGAATAAACGGATCAAAATACTTCAACTCCAGCCTAATACACAAATACTCATTAATCAAAACAGTTAACTTTCTATAATTTCTATCCAAACTAAAGAAGAAGATTTAAAATAGAGACCCATTTCAAAAGTTTAATTAATCAATTTTATTATACCTCCCAATGGCTCTTCTAACAATGGCCCCATCTCCTTCACGCTGAGCCCTCGCCTACAATTTTCTCACCACCAATCGTGGACTTTTCAGAAGATCAGAATTTTGGGTTTCAGGCATTTTTTTTTTAAGAACTTTCTCTTATTTAAAAACTCCTGAGTTTGGATATAGAAATTGGGGAAATGGGTTCTATTAATAAGGACTTTTTTTTATTAAAATATGGTATTATTTCTAGTAATTTAATTGATGTAGGAATCTAAGGCTGCAAAGTGTGAATCTTCCACTTCAGTTCTTTTGAAATTTGGATGCCAATGTATCAGTGACGAAGTGCTGATGTTATGCTGATTTAAGGTAGGAGAAGTGACCCTTCTCAACCGAGATATCTTTAAGGTAGGAGAAGTGCTGATGTTATGCTGATTTAAGTAAGCATTGGCCGACCTACTAACGGGCGAGGGGGCCAAGTAACCCTTCTCAGCCGAGATATCTTTTTGTCTTTATTGTAGTGGTGTCTTGAACAGTGAAATATTTCAATATAAAGGTGTTGGTATTAGGTACCCGACTTAAGCGGTTGTGCTCTTGGGAGACGTGTCATGTGCTACCACACTTATTGCACGAGATTTGATGCCCATCATCTCAAGATTTATATATGATGTAAAAGATTTGGACGAAATACAATCCCCCTCCTTTGTAAATGTCATAAAATTAAGGTATGGTGGATGATACATGGTGTACGTTAATTTTAGATGACGCTTGACTATTGTGTCGTGGATTGGGACAAAAAATGATCTCCATCCATTGAGAAGGGAAAATCTTTTGTTGAAAATAGAGATATTTGTTTGAGAGCTTTGAATGAAATGACAGATAGTCTTTCTTCCTATTCTTTTACCCCAAAGATCTTTGGACTATGGTACATCTATGATACACGTAAAAAAACCCAAAGGATGCACGAGTAGGACTCTAAGCTCATATGGGAGGGCCTCGTGTTTACTAACATGGGAGGCATACACAATCCACAATAGAATACCAGTACCTAATACCAGTTATGTACAAATTTATAGTGGCTAGAACTTAGAAGCTTTTAACAGTGATTCATGCACTAATAGATTGAGATCATCAACTTTCCTAAACCAGCCATTTTGGCTAACCTATCTGCTGAATCATCAACATTGATTGACACATGAACCAATTTTATTACTGGCCATCGTATATAAACTAAAATCATCTTAATTATCAGATTCACACCAGACTTGATATATGAAGAAACATTAGATGTGCGGTGGTACACCACCTTAGGGTGCAAGGTCTCAACTCTAAAGCCTCAGCCCAAACATTCTGCCATCAAAGTGCACCAGTCTCTACTTATTAACCAACCAATGTGTGCAAAGGCCTCAGGTCTGTGGTGACATACAGACCAATGTTTCTCAAATTTGAGGAGCAAAGCATCAGAACCTCACTAGATTCAACTATAATTACTATTTCTTTCTTGTGTTCCCTTTTGAACTTTTTTTCTGATGAGATAAGATTTCTATATTAGTGTCAGCATTGCATTGGTTTATATATTCAGAGTATACTAAGATCGGATCATGCATGCCAAGGAATAAATTAGATTTGTTGATGCTTCTACGAAGCAAAAGCCCCATCCCTTATTCATCTTTAATCAGTCCCGACAGCCAAGTCAAACTTAAAAAACATAAACTTTATTCACATGATCACATCAACTAAAAATTTCTATAAATGTTCTTTAACAATCACAATTTCTTTTCCTAAATCCTAGAAATTAACAATACCCCATGACATACGGTCAAACATACTAAAAAGAAGCCATCAAAATCGCTTACTTGTCCTGCTCCTTCAGCCACACAAACCACAGCTGATCCTTTCGTCTTTATCAAATGCTCAAGATGATGTAAGACACCATATGGTCCTTCTAAATTAAAAGGTACCTTCATTTCAGATATCAAAGAATTAATTCCTAATAATCATCATAAAAAAAAAGGTCTATCACAGATGCTACAAACCTCAGGAATCAAGCAGATGTCAATCTGTCCATTGGAAAGAAATGCATGCATCGCCATAAAATCACAGCTTCTTCCCATCAATTTAACTAGGCCAATGCCATGAAAGGCACTACGCGCCTAGTTGCATCATTAAAAATAAATAAATAAATAAAAATTAAACACACCAACTTGCCAACGAGGATAAAATATTTAAAGCAAATAAATAAATAAAAACCAATATCCTCAGTTTTTAATCTGCAAATCGAACAAAATCTAATTTCAAATATTCATGTTCGGATACCTTGAAGAGATTCATGTTCTTGTGATATTCTTCTCTCCCTACATAATCATACCCAATAATATAAACTTTAAGTTGTACCTATGTTCTCTAGAGAAAAAATCAGAGAGAAAGCCTCATAATAAGGTACCCGAGCAATCTCCAATTCAAACATATGGAGTATCCTTTCAATAAAACTTTCATCAATGGAACAAACTGTAAGATAATTTAAATTTTCCTGCACATAGTCTAATAAAATAAAATCAACTTTTTAATGATGGAAAACCATCAATGATTAAATACCCAAGATATATGCTAGATACTTGCCTCCTCACTTCTGGTATCATAACTAACTTTATAGAATGATGATGGCAGCAAAACTGGCCCCGAGTACGAGATGAGCAGATGCAACCAGAACTCAAAGCTTTTGTAGTAAGCACACCAATGTCTTAAAGAATATGTCTTGAATTGGGTTTAAAATCAAGACAATATCAACATGATAAACTTGGGTTTAAAGTTCCTTCTTCACTCAAAAGAATATGTCTTGAATTGGGTTTAAAAACACAAATGCTTCTAATTTGCTTTAGGGTATGAACTTTGACAGTACAAAAGAAAACAAAATATTAAAAAGTAAAGGAGAAGAAAGAAAAACAAATAAATCAATCCCATTGATATAAAACACACACACAGCCGAACACAAGTGCAATAAAGCGAGAGAATAAGCTTAGAAGAAACTCTATAAGATACTTTAAAAATTTACCATCTCCTGCAACATCATTGATGGGCATTAGCAACTTGCTTCACAAGGCTAGCACCCGCGTTCTTCGTCCTGTTCTTGAATTCAATA
The DNA here is from genome assembly GCA_021018995.1 of Chloranthus sessilifolius. Taxonomy (NCBI): domain Eukaryota; kingdom Viridiplantae; phylum Streptophyta; class Magnoliopsida; order Chloranthales; family Chloranthaceae; genus Chloranthus; species Chloranthus sessilifolius. Next base: position 22,318,846 of record CM037590.1, read on the forward strand.
TTTTTGGCTACAGTCACGCCATCTTTGGTCACTTTGGGGGCACCAAAGCTTTGTTTCAATACAACAGTACGACCCTTCAAAGACACAGATTAATCAACAAATTTTGACATTAATTTGGAGATAATGTATCTTCCTTGGAAGCTACAAATATAATTAATCTGCAGTGTATCCAACACACCTGATCCAATTCAAATGAGACACCTAACTTTTGGAAGCACAAGATGACCGCTTTAGTTGTTCACGAGATGACCGCTTTAGTTGTTCCGGATGTGTCCAGTTTGTTTGCTTGATGCGACTCCATCACCTAGAAATTTAGAAATGCATCAAATCTAATAAGTTATCACAAATTTGATAAGAACAGGATAAGCATTTAGTTTATTGCTTGAATCAAGGGTTTAATATTAGACCTATACATGCCTTATTACTCATTTAGGGACTATAAACTAAAATCAAATCTGCAATTTAGTTTATAGTCCCTACTAAGTATGTGTCCAGTTTGCTTGCTTGAATCAAGGGTTTTTATTGCTTATTTCTTGTCAGTTAGCGCTTCGCTGCGGTCAAGCTTCTCATTGAGGAAGCTCTCCCTTCACTGTCCTCTTTGTCGGTCAGTCTCTCAATCTGGCATATGCCCCCTCACCCTCCCTTTCTGGAGTATGGGCTGATGGGTCTATGCCAAGTGACAACCTAACCTCTAACAAAATATGTTAATGGCTAACACTATTATTTGAAATTTTTGGTAGATAATCTTCATCACAAGCTTCAAAACAGTGTATTTATCTATTTTTCCTAAATAAAATTTATAATATGCCATCACCCGCAACAGATGTAAGCGTTTATGAATGGTTAGTATTAGTTGTTTTTCCTCGTGGCATACCTTCTCTTAAGCATCTTGCTTAAGAGTGCTTTTATTTATTTATAAAATTTCCTATTATAGATTCAAACATAAATAAATTAAATTTTAGACATGCAAAGGAGAGAAAACTAATCAATTATTTAGTATGGATGGAGATGAAGTTGTTCTACTATTAAGAATTTCTGCAGACTAGCAATAGAAATCAAAGACCGCTTCCTCAAGTTTGAGGATCAACTAATTGTTGACTGCAACTATGAGGACCAGGTTTCCAAACTCAATTTAGACTCATAGTTTAATAGAACGAAGTAAAATATCAGAAGAAATTGAAGAATATGTGAACAGCTTAAAGTTGCCCAAGTAAATCATGAGTCCCAAGGGACAGATAATGGGATATTGTAGGATCCAAATCAAGGTCAATTTCAAGAGTACCTAAATTAGGAAGATGAACCCAAGCAAGCATTCAAAAAAGAAAAAAGCAGCTATCCTCACAAGTAGGATGGCATTAGTTGAAAAAACTTCCCAATCAACACTGAAATAAACCTGGTTGGTTGAAGGAATGTCAATGGACCAAGAGTGAATAAGGTCTCTCTCTCAATTTTTTTTAATATTTTCTTATCTGTAACAAATCAATATATTAATAGGAAAAAAAGTAAGTACACCTTTAGTAGGGAAATATGAGATAGTGAATAATATATGTTAGCAAACCTTTAGTCAAAATTTTGGAGCATGCTAAAGAAGATCGCTTACATGAATGCAAAGACTTCCATTTGAGGTAACAGAACAACATATTTAGTGCAAAGAATATACACTTTTTGGGGTTTATATTGTAATCAAGGATCAAACTATTACAAACAAGATTATGTATGACTAGGTCATAATAGCCAGTATTCATTACTGAGGAGTGAAAATATGAGATAATGAACACCAACTTTCAATTTTAGTATTTAACATCCATACAGTTGAAAGAGACAAACCCAACTTCAAAATAAAAATTAATAGGCTTGAATCAATGAATACCTTCATGTACTACAAATCAAGTTCTTTTGCTGCAAAATGTGCATCTTGAGAAAGGCAACCAAATTGTGCCAAATTTATAAATATACATGTCTAGCACTTAAAACAAAACTATGCCCTTGTTCTTTGGTGAATTAATGGCTAAAGTTTAATATGGCTTCAAATTACATAACACATAGGGTTCATTTCCCTATTCAAATGGATCCCCTAAATCTCCTAGTTAAGCTATTTCAGCCATTGCAACTCTGCAAATTGAACAATTAGGTTCATGGCACTCCACAGGTCACATTTTCAGCTCAAATATCATATGGGACCTTTCAACCACCTTAGTTAACAGTCCTCAAAAGGGTAGGGTCAACTAAACCCTTGTCTTTAGACATTTAGTGCATACAAAATAGATAATTCATCAATTATCTACAACTAATATAATAGAAATATATAATTCCCAGAAGGATTTAGCTATACAAAAGAAACTAACAAAAGAATTTCAATTTTTTATATGCCTCATTATCGCATTCTACCTCACCGCAAGCATGACACGTGCCATCAACTAGCTATTATAAAAGACAAAGAAGGATTCTTTAATTGTGGAATAGTAGATAGAGTTGTCTACATGTAATTGTATCCATTTATCAATCTCATTCTATCTTCTTATGCAATTATACCCATGTCATCCACTAGTTTCTAAGTGCACGTGCTTTCCTTGTTGTGAGTAGCTTACCAACGGTGAATTAGCACTTTTGGAACGTAAATTAAAAAATTTACTACTTCACATAATTTTTTGAGGAAGCCATTGCAAGAGGTTTAGGGTGTTTCCTTCATGAAAACTCTCACAAAAAGCAAACATAATAATAAAAAGAATTTTCATACAACTCCAAGCACAATTCTCTAACTACGCCAACTTTATCAGCTATTTTCTTATTAAAAATAAAGTAAACTCACTAGTTGAAACATCAAATTTTAATTGAAATAATGAAAATAGAGTAATAGAACTCCAACGAAACTTACCAATTCACATGAAACTATGAATCAGCTCAAGAAAATTAATTAGTGAGTTATAGTGACTTTAGGATATTTACTCTCACTACATCAGTGAGTAGTGAGCTGCAAAACTTGATAAGCAAAATGAAGAGCAAATCATGTAATTTTGATTCTAACAAAACCTCCATTTTAAGATAATTCTAATGTAAAAAACTTTCAAGGAATTTACCAAAGATTCTTATATATAAAGTGCAAGCCATCACAGAAAAGTAGAATAATAAACAACTACAATTCTTATATATAAAAATTTCAAGGAACTTGAGAACAAAGAATTGAAGAAAATTATCCAACTACAAATTACAAAATCTTGTAAGTGCTGACAAACAGACCTTCGGAAATCCATAGAAGCTGCATAGGATAAGCTGGTCGATTGAAGAAATGAGCAGTCCGCTGACTAAGGATTTGTTTCACAAGATAGAAAACACTCTCCATGACTCCATGAGACAATTGTAGCCTTCCAACCAAGGTTTGGATTCTGGCAGCAGCTAATTATTTAATCTACGAAGCACAACACAGGCATCAGACTCCTCCATCAGTTCAAGCATATCCAAAACCAGATTAACCAAAACTAGAGGACTTTTTAGATTCTCAAACCCTAGATTTGCAGATTCTCTCGCATCCTAATTCAAATCCCAATCAAGAAACCTCGATTCGATGAAATATAAAAAAAATTAAAACCCTAAGAAGAGGAAAGATGATAAGAGCAGAGAATACATCCAAAATGCAAGAAAAAATCATAAATTAAACCCTATTTCATAAATAAAAAAATTCTATTAAACCCTAAGACAGAGATTACAACTACAACGCAAAAAAAAATCACAATTAAACCCTAATTCATAAATAAAGAAACCTGTAAATTAAACCCTAAGATAAGAATCTCGAATCTTAAAATAATAATAATAAATAAATCTAATTTGGCAAATTAAAAAATAGGGGGATTTGGGAACCCTAACCTCTGAAAGAATCTTGAAAAACGGATCCTGATGCGAAAAAATCAGAAGAAATGATCGATCATGAGCCGTCCGATGAGGCATCAACGTCGTTGATTAGGGATCTGGAGACGATCGAATAGAAGGTTGATCTTCGTCTGATGTATTTTGATCTTCGTCTTCGTTGATCTTCGTCGATGATGTATCAACATTGTTGATTAGAGATCTGGAGACGATTGAATAGGAGGTTGATCTTCGTCTGATGTTTTTTTATCTTTGTCCTGGTTGATCTTCGTCCGATGAGGCATCAATGTTGTTGATTAAGGATTTGAAGACGATCGAATAAGAGGTTGATCTTCATTCCGTTGAGACGATCGAATATGGATCTAAAGACAATCGAAACAGAAATGAGGGAGAGGGAGAGGAAGCAAAAAGGAAGGAGTAGATATCTTATCAAAAAAATAGGAGTAGATACCACTTAAGGAAATAGGTTGGGGGTCGGCCCGATGCATTGCACATGATATCATCACGTGATAAGAGGACTAATTTTTAAACCACTGTTTTAGCTTAAAAAATCACTGTTTTAAGGAGTGGAATATTACACCACTATTTTCAGCAATTGTTTATTTTATATTGCTACAGTGATTTTTCCCTCATTTTGAGGTAGTGCATCATGTACACAATTGTTGGTTATCTTTTTTGCAGATAGGAGGGTACGAATTGTAGATTGGTTTCTATACTTAGACAACAAGCCATGATCCAGTTGATATTGGCTGACTTAATCAAACTTGAGATCTGTGAATACTCCACTGGACTCTAATTAATACTGATGTTTCAATTATTAGTCAATCAGATCAATTCTTATGAAACTATATTTTCTTCTTGCTTCTGAAGTTTCCTGTGATTCCATCTATCTGATGATACCTTCCCCTTACGCTTTTTTATTGTATATGTTAGTTACGTGATTTTCAGTCATGTATTGGGCCTTTAATCACTTCACATAGAGAAAGGGATTGAAGCAAGAAAATTGTCATTCTTATTAAACCCATTTATTTCAATTTCTTACCCTTGCTGAAATCAGTAAATCACCTTTGTTGGTCCCTTTTGGTCTGTGCCAACTCGGCCTTTATTATTTCAATAAAATGGCTTTTACCTATCAATATAAATAAATAAATATAGTATACTTGTGTTCTTGAAATTCTGCAGGCGCTAGTGAGGCTCCAGTTGCCAGTGGTTGTGATTGTATTCAACAATGGAGGCATTTATGTTATATATATTAGTGTAGTAGTATATATTTTATTGTTTCAAAATTAAGTTTATAATTATTATTATATATATATATATATATATACTAGTCTGCATCTCTTCACAGTAAATCTGAAAAGACACAAGTGAAATCGACTTTTCTTTTTACTGTTATCTGAAAAGATACAACGCTCTGAAAAGACATAAGTGAAATCGATTTATCTTTTTACCGAAAAGACATAACTCTCTGAAAAGACACGGATCTGAAATCTTTTCACCGTAACCTAAAAAGACACAATAGTTCAAAATTTCTCTATAAATAGAGATAAGATCTCCATTAAAAATATAAGACATACATGATACAATAAAAATAAAATAACATATATTTCTCCTTTTCGTTTACGTTCTTATTTTTTTTAAGAATCTTTTTATATCAGAAAATCTGTGTGGCAGGTTCTTTCTCTAGAAAGTGCAATCCAGAAAAGAACATGCGGTTCTTAGCAAAATCGGGCTCTATTGTATCCTGAAGGCAGATTCGCTGAGAATCCTATTGCATCTTCGTTTGTCTGACGGAGTGGCGTTGTTGTCTTTAAGATAGTGTAGTGAACTATATGTCTCGGTGCTGTTGACTCGAAAATTTTCACTTACCTTAAAAAACAGATAGAATAAATTAATAGAAGTAATTAGGAAAAGAGACTATTTATAATTTTTTTTTTTTTTTTTAAATCCTACTCTAAATAGGATTTAAGTCCTAAGCTATGTCAGATACGCTTAGTGGACTGTGGACTGCTTGAATGAACATAATGAGTGGACACCCATTCTAGAGTAACTCTTTAATAAAATGCCACTAAAACTATTAAACTTATTATATAAAAAAAGTCACATTTTTTCACCAAAGCTACTACGTTGCCATAAAATGCTCCAAAGTTACTGTGCCTATTAATAAAGTTTAAAAAAAAAAAAAATGTAACTTTTGGATTGAAGAAAAAAAAAAGCTGATTAAAAAAGCCCAAAACCCAGCCCGGGTAGGGGTATGCTTGGGCTGAATACTTCTAAGGCTGGAATAGGGCCGGGCGAAAAAGAATCCTAATCCGGCCTGTTGAAATCCTGCACGGCTGCACCTACAGCAACTCCTTTTTAGCATATTCTATAAGTTAAAACAACAATGTGGTCTAAATCCACTGCTTAACGAAAAAGTTGGTAATGATATTAGGTGCCCAACCTGTGCACCAACAATGGTAGTGCACAGGTCCAGATCCCTCTGTTAAAGTGGTCAATCATCGAGAGAAGCACAAATATTATTGATCTCACATAGGAACCAGTGAAAGTAATTTTTACATTTTTCACTGATCGGAAATTAAAGTGCCCAATCTGTGCACTGAACCTACATCATTCTCTATCTATCATCATCACACCACTATATCCCATCTTTCCTATAAAGATCAGATGATAACAAGACTTGAAATTCAGTTATAGATATATGCATTAATCACTAAAAAAAAATAAAAAATGCTATTATAATAGATCGAAGAATGTATGGGCTTTTCTATTATGACGATTGGGTTAAGCCTTCGTAGTCAGGAACCCTGGTCAATCCTGTCTCTTCACTTATGACAAATTTGATGCCGTAGTTTCTTTTGGCATCATAGGAGGGCCCGAAAGAATAGAAGTAAACCACATCATTAGCTTGTAATCTGTGATCCTTCACATATTTCAACCACCCCTTTGTCAATACATAAGTATGGCAACTCCTCCAAAAGAAAAAGCTCAATCTCGTAATTCTTTTCATGGACTTCATCAAAGAAGTTCATGGTCTCACATGTATTATCACCATTAACCTTTTTCATTAATGGAGGGAAGTGCTCCCTTGCATACTTCTTTGGAATGACCATTCTATGGAGGTTTCCGGTATCACTTGACTTCAAATCCTTCTCGAATAGCATTCTTTTTTCCCTCTCTTCGTATTTCAATGAACTTGAACTACCTTGACTTGTATTGAGCTTATTTCCTTTTAATTGCAGGTTGGAGGTGATGGTGATGGTGATGGTGACGGCAGTTAGTAACTCAGTTGATGAGTGACTTAATGGCAAGTCCATGTTAAAAGTGGCTGTGCCTTCAATCCTCAAAGTATCTTTGCATGCCTTTGTAGGCTTTTTTTCCGTCTTCTCATCTTCTAAAGGACTGCAACAAAAATTTTAAATGAGAGAGACCACAAATTTTCAGAAATATCTAGTTGGAACTAACTACCTTTACTTTATTTGTTCATTCATTTGTTGAACTGTAAACCGGATTCGTATGAACCACTTTGCAATTCGATTCAATTTGGTTCTATATGGCAGGAGAACAGATTGATTAGCACTAACTAATTCGGTTTAAAATAATTTTAAAAAAATAAAGAGAGGATATGAATCTAAGATTTCAAGGTTTTTAAGTTTTATTCTTTGCCAAGTGGTCATAAGAAAAAAAATTCATTAGCAAATTGGGTTCACTTGATCATGGCGAACCAGCAGCCCTGTTGGTGCAAATAAGAAATAAACTAAGAATTACCTAATTTTGCCTATTATCGTGAATAGATAATCTGTGATGATCATTTCATGAGAAGCTAATAGGCATTTTTCAACATGTGACATTTCAATTCTCAACAAAAATAATTAATAACGAATTTTTTTTTTTAAATAGAAGATAAAATTAATAGTATAAGTTTTTTTTGTCTAAGAGGACTTATGAGATGATTGATGGACCAAACTAAGCTTGAGTCTTTAATAAAGACGCAAGCTCGTGCGTTCTCTCAAAAGTGCCTTCTTCTCAAACCCCTTGAAAACTGTTGATTGCTTCAAATCAAATGATGAAGATCGTATTTTACCCCGATTTTGCACAAGATGGATCTTGCAATCATGGCGCAGTATCAGACGGTCAGTTTTTTATTCCATGTGTTCCAAATGGCCCTAAAATCACGTTTGAGCGTGATATGTGCCACATGATTGAAGATCAGATTTTGGTAATTTGTGACACATGGAATAAAAAACTGATTGTCTGATAGGTGTGCCATGATCTCAAGATCCATTACATGGAAGATCGAGGTGAAACAAGATCTCCATCATTTGATCTGAGGCAATCAATTTTTTTCAAGGGGTCGGAGACGTAGGCGCTTTCAAGGAACGCGTGGGCGGGATTAGAGATACCCTATTTGTTATTTCATTGATTTTCTATATAAGACATCAAGCCGAGCCAAAACAATGCTTCATGCTTAGCTCGGATCAAGTGTATGTGTCGAACCTGATTAAAATCAGGTCTCAAAATCTATATTGTTGAAGTTTAGTCCCACATTGGGTATTCACACCAGTGTCATCTATGGCCAATTAATTTTGAGATGGATACTGAATTTACCAATTTCAATGGCCCATGATTTACATGTTTCTCAAACTCTAAATTTATCATTCAAACGTTTTTAAATCAAGAAAAAATTTGCTACATGTTTCCATTCTTTTAAATTTGGTATATTCTTCAAACTCAAAAAAAAATTGACAAGCTCTAAATGCACTCACATGTTCTCTGAAAGCGCTTACGTCATTATCCCTTAAAAATCATTGATTGCGTCAAATCAGATGATACGTATCCGTATCGGCCGATTTGTATTGGCCTCGGGCAAACCGATACTCGAGACCAATACTGCTTTTGATACCTTGGATATAAGAACCTAGTACTTTACCCATTTAAATGCACTCAATTTTACAGAAGGCCTGCAACAACATTGTTATATAAAAATAAATTTTTGTTAGCTAAAATCTAAAAATATATATTTAAAATATAGGCTAAGGCCTTAACGAGATGTGATATTTATACTTATTTGAAGCAGAAAAAAATAGAAATAAAGATAAAATAAATTTCTAATAAAAGTTATCCAAAACTTATTTGGAATTTGAACTCTTCTCTAAATATTTCGTTGGCCACATTGTCAATTCTAAATCGATTTCTTCATTATTAAATCTTCATAGTATGATGAGCTCAATTTCCCCATCGTAATTTGACTCTTAATTTCAATTTTTTTTTTTTAACTACTAAGAATTTAAGACTTGTAGAGTGAAGGAGGGGATGAAGATGGGAAGTGGAGTTAAAGTGAAAAAACGGAATATATAATTGAAATAAAACTTCTAATTTCAATTAAGTGAGGACTTCTAATTTTAGATGTAATATAAAATGTTCCTAATTTAGGTGCTCATACTGAACCGATCATCGGAACCCAACTTCCAGTTTATTTTTTCCTATTGCCGTTTTGAAAGAGTTCAATTATAACTTATATGCTAACAGTAGCAGCACTCTTCCACCTCATTGGTCAATTAAAGCCACTTAGGTTTTTTAAATATGAAATTTTAATTACTCATCTTTAATAAGCCACGATTAAATTATAATAAAAAAGACAAAATATTTACCAAAAACTTACTTGGGCTCAAAAAATTTCTTTCCTGTATCAGAAAGTTTTAGTTCGATTTGTTGGCTCTGAACTTCTCCATCGGTATGCTGCATCTTAAGAGAAGGGAAGGACTTCCTTTCTCTCTTTTTTGGAAGAATAGTAAATTCCTTTGATGACTCCTCTAAACTCTTTGTATTTTCCTTTAAACCCTTTTCTGAACTCTTTGGTAAACCCAAACTTATTTCTAAATCTATTTCTTCATCATCTAAAGCTTTGATATTCCAATTGTCTTCACTTGGTGGAATCGATTTCCCCATTGCAATTGAGAGATTGAGCAATGAGAAGAAGGTAGTGAGTAGAAAATATAGAAAGTTAGAAGAAACTTGAGGAGTTAAAGAGTCTAAGAAGAGAACCCGTCAATTACAGTCGAGAGAACTTGAAACTTCTATTTTCACTTGAAAACCTGCCAATTATAATCGCAGAGAACTTGAAACTTCTGATTTCACTTGGACTAAAAGTCTTTGGTGCTCGCCTTCTATTTTACTAGTAAATAAATATAGAAATTTATAAACACCCCTTTTGTCATTAAAAATTAATAAAATATAGATGTGAGCCTTTTAGTAAGGTTGTGAATCAGTCGGGTAATCCAAACCGAATTATGATCTATACCCTCAACCCAAACCTGACCCAAATAGAAAAGCTCGGGATCACTTTGGGTAGGTTGGGTTAGGGTTGAAGATGGACCAGAACCTAACATGTTAGTGTTTATTAAACGGGCCAAGATTTTCGATCCAACCTGGCGCGATGGGTAAGAATTTCAGAACTGAAGTGAACCTGTGGCGGCGGGTTAGGTCTCTTGAACGTTGAACCCGTGAAAGTAGTATTGGCTCCTATTTTGAATTTGTAGAGCATTTTTCTAGTTAGACCATGAGAGAAAAACGTACATTTTAGGGTACCTTTATTTTCAACCCGAGGTTCTTCCCGCTCTTCTCGGGCCGAAATTAAAATGGGCTAAAATGCCCAGCCCATACTCGGCCTGTTAATTATTCAGGCCAAGCCTGGCCGGGCCAGGTTGACTAAAAAATAACCTTAGCCCATACGCAGACCGAGTAATATCCAACCCACAATACAATGAGCCTTTGTTCAAGTTGGGCTGGGCCCGGCCCGGCACAAGCCCATTCAAGCCACATTTTTAATCCCTTTTAGGGTGAATTCGGGTGGGACATGAGCCCATCAACCCTTTGGAACAAATGTAGTTGAAGTAATTATCAAATATACCGTTATTTTAAAACACTAATAAATAAAATGAAGATAATATAATAATTTCACTAATATTGACTAATATATATATATATATATATATATATATATATATATATATAGGGAAAGGAGAAAATGCGTCTGGGCGTAAAGATATCTTTATGTCAATTGATATGGGCGCGACACGTAGTGCCTTTTTTGTGAAGTGATAGGTGGCATGGGGCCCCCTTAACTAATTAGGGTTAAAATTTTAAAATATTTTAAAAGTTATATACTCTTTCAGCCGTCATTCCTGACTTTTTTAGAAGCCTTTTTAAAGTCTCTTTTTTTCTCTCTCTTCTCTCTCTTTTTCTAAGAAAGTGTAAGACTTTTTATATTTTACTTAAAAAATGTGAGCGCCCGATAGCGAAATGCTAGCACTTTGGTAGGAAAGAGTCGGCACCCCAATAGCGAAGCGCTGGCACCTTGGCGGCAAAGCGATGACACCCTGGCGCTAAGGTGTCAACACCTCTATATCGAGGTGTTGGCCCTTCGCTAAAATAAAAAGGCGTCGGCGCCTCTATATCGAAGTATCGACACTTTAATTTTTTAAAAAAAAATTAGATGCGTTGGTACTCTCCTATATAGGGGCACCGGCGCTTCTCTAAAAAAAACGATATAGAGGCGCTAGAACTCCTGAAATGAGGCGCCAACGCTCCATTTTTTTTTTTTTTTTTTTAGTGAAGTGCCTGCACCTCAACGCGACACTTCGCTGCCAAGTACTAACACTTCACTACCGGACGCTCACATTTTTTTAGTAAAATATACTTGAAAAAAGTAACTCTGACAGCTTCTTGAAAGAGTGGAGAGAAGAAAGATTAATGAGACTTCAAAAAAGTCAAAAAGTCAAGAATGATGGCTGGAAGTTTATTTAAACTTTAAAATATTTTAAAAGTGTAATCCTAGTTAATAAGGTGGTTCTCATGTCACCCATCACTTCACAAAAAGAGCGCTACATGTCGCGCACATCAATGGCGAAACTAGGATTTTCATTTAGGCGGGGCACAAGATGAATTAGATTTAATTTCGATTCATTTCCGAATAACTTTCGAAAAAATTGTTGAGATTAAAATAAATATAAATATATATATTTATAATTTTAAAAGATATTAAAATATATAATATCATATTTAAATTATATATTATCATAAAAATCGTGTTTCATGCCAATTTTTTCAACATAGGATCTTTTGATCATGACTTTCAAATCTGACGGCCTAGATGATCTTTCTCACATATGATCTTTTGATCACCGATTTTAATTTTTTTCATAGGATCTTTTGTTCATCGACAATTGATTGATTTAACTTAGACATGGAGATCATTTTTCACTCCAATCTTCCATACAAAGGGTCTTGACACTATGAGCGTATCATCCGATGGTTTATTGTTTAGTTTAAGTGGCACAAATCTCAATAAAGTGACTAAAAAGTCATGAGGCACATATCACATCAAATTTGAACTACATTTTGGGATGTGTGCCACATAGAGAAAACTAGCGATGATGGCAAGTCCATGGTCTCAAGATCTTTTGTGTGAAAAATTAGGCTTAAAATATATTTTCATCATCAAACTTAAAACAGTCAACTGGTTGTGGCATGTAAAACTTGAGTTGAAAAAAAAGAATCTTGAATTTTAAGGATTGCAAATAAATTAGGAGTACCTTTAAATCCACCCACCAAATCTTTGAGTTCACCCACTCTGAAACACTTTCATTATATTGAATCGGACGGTGGAGATTGTTTATCGTCCCAATTTTTCACACGATAGATCTTGAGAATATGATCGTACCATCCGACGGTCGGCTTTTCATTTCATGTGGTACACACTCAAAAAAGGGACGTTAAAATTAATTTGGAGCGTGCACGTGATGTTAAGGTTATTTTTCTGAGATGTGTGCCACGAGAAATAAAACACTAACCATCTGATGATAGGCCCATGATCTCAAGATGCATCTTGTGAAACATTGGGAGGATAAACAACCACCATCATCTGATTCTACCATGTCAATGTGTTTCAATGTGGGTGAACTCAAAGATTTGGCTGGTGGATTTAATGTAAATTAGTTGCCTTCATATATTAGCTACAACGTTGGGCGAAAAAAAATCAACTAAATTTTAGCTAAAGATTTTATTTGATTTTATCTTAAAAAATGATTAAGAAAGTGGACCCCACATTATTGTTAAATAGAAATCTTTTATTCTATAAGAAAAGCAAAAGCGGTACCTTTGTTTGCGCCCACATCTTAGACCCCTTGATAATCATCGATTAAGCCAAATAAAATGGTGGAAGTCATGTTTCATCCCGATATTCCACACAAGAGATCTTGAGATCATGACGCATCTATCAGACGATCAATTTTTATTTCAAGTGTCACAAATTCTAAAAAATGGTCTTTGAATCATATGTCAGACACTATGCCCAAACACCAATTTAAAGCAATTTTTTGGGATCAGTCACACATAGAATAAAAACTTTATCGTCTTATAGCCTAACCCAGCCCGGCCCATTTATTAAATGGGCATCAAAGTGTAGGCAGTGTCCGGTCCATAGCGGGACGGGCCAGGCACAAGCCCGTCCTATTGAGACTCCCATCTATATCCCGTCCCCTCCCAGCACCCTTACTTACGAGCAGTACTGGGTTATGACCTCTTTTAGAAGTTGAGGAGAAAGGCAAAGAAGAATAGGACGACAAGATAGCCTTTCCATCTCCATCTTTTGCTGCGTGGAGGGCCATAGACAGTGTTGGCTTTGTTGGTGTAGACTTGCAACGCAAATTTTTGCTTTTGTTTTTTTTCTCCTTGAACCTGCAACCTTGAGGTAGTAATATTATCAACCTTCCATTGTTCCTTGAAACACAAAGTTGCATAGAAGATAAGGAAACAACAGAGGAGAAGATGGTAAAGCTGCTGATTCATTTTTGTTATAATTTTAAATGACTGATATTAGAGGTCACAAATCCGATGGACATTTGCTTATGGGTGTTGTTCTTTAGCTCAGACATGTTCCAATGATAGATTGCCACTTGGACTAGATGGAATATAGATGTCCTCTAATCAGCCACTGAATTGCTATATTTTCTCTCTTGGTACACAGCTCATGATAGCATTAGGGGAATTAACCACATAGCAGTTCACCAATCAATGGATTTATTTATTATTATTATTTTTCATTTCCTTCTTTTTTCCCCGGAGTTTCTCACTCCCTTCCCCCCCAACATATATAGAGGAGATAAATCCACTGACTGGTGGGCGAATGTTATTAGCCCAGGCGCTTAACCATGTAATAATTTCCCTAATGCTATCTGGTTGTAATGTTATTTCGATCAAGGGCTTGGGCTTGTAGCACAATGAAAGGTCGACAACCTTGCAACCTCAAGGTCACAAGTTCAAGCCCAGCTTATCTATCCAAAATAATAATAATAATAATAATAACATTTCGATCAATAAGATTTCAACTTTACGGATTAAAAATTAATAATAATAAATGTGCTCCATGTGATATAAGAGTAAACTGTACTTTAATGGTGTAAAATCATTTAAAGGTAAGTTAGAGACCATTAGTCCTTTAAATAAAAATAAGACCGCCAGCACCATTACGTAAACTTTCTTTGGTGCCATTAGCAAGTGACGGTTCCAACATTCAATTTGAAAGTGTTGGTTGGCCCAAATTCTTATAGAAAGAGGAGACACTCCTAATTCTAAACATAAGATCAATGCACCATTTTTCAAGCCCTTGGAGATTTACGGTCAATGCACCATTTTTCTACCTACAGCCAACGGCCTACCCTGTGATTGTTTGAATGGTCTACAGTGCTCTGTCATATGCACCATAGATGACCCAAACACCATTCTTGAATCTTGATGCTGGGTCCCTACCCTCTAATACCAATTTTTGACCGTCTAATGCCAATTTTTGTCACCAGTAAAAGTGGCCTTCCATATTTGTAATGTCAATTTGTGCCTATAATTCAACCACGATGGAAGTAATAAAGGTAGTTTTAATATTTTCTCAAAGGATAAGGGAAATTCAGGGACATCCATATTTTCTTAAAGGGGACCATTACTTGCACACCATTTTTAAGTGGTTGCATTGAATTAACCAAAATGGTCCTTGCACATGCTTCCTACGATTGCACATAAAAAAAAATTCTCATCTCATCTCATCTCTCTCTCTCTCTCTCATTGTTAGGGTTCTAAATTATTCATTTAAAAAATAGAGATCATATTAAGTTTTTAATTAATGCTGGGGCAATAACTTGAAAAGCATGTTAAGTAATACTCCCTTTCTTAAAATGAGAAGGGCACTTTTTAGCACTCATTTAAGTAATGTATATAGCATCTACTCACCAAGGGTCAAAATATCGGATTTTCGATACGTATCGTCTTGAAGTTTAAGACGATAAGTATCGCGTACATTTCAATATATTTATTTTTTTTCAAAAAATCTAAAAAATCAAATTATCGGACAATACGAACAATACATTACCCGTATCAGACGATAATTATCCTAATTTTTTAGGGGGTACGATAGATAGGCAATGTATTGTACCGCCCAGATCCAAAACCGATACATATCGGGCGATACGTATCGGTATTGGACGATTTTTTGACCCATGCTACTCACAACACAAACATACACCACGTGTAATCGAACATTATTTCTTTCTTTGATGTTGAAAAACTAAAGAAAATAATTTATCAACTGAAACCGATATTAGTTCATATCAGCCAATAACACAGATTACGGATATGATCCTAAGATTACCGAGCTGTGAAAGGCTTTATCTCAGAAAAAATGCCTCCCAGCCACTGAATACCCTGGAAAATTGAGTGTCACCATTCTTAAGGGCCTTAACAGTTGTGAAAGCCAGGTTATCATAGGATACAATGGCTAAAAGGCATCATTATTTGGATTAAACCAGTAAAAGAGAGATAGATGATACAGTTGGCTAGGGTGTGAAAGCGAGGTCATCTTAGAAACCTTTAATCCTTCCGCAGGGGTTCGTGTCCAGCTTGTCCTTGGGCTGTCTGTTTTGGCTGGGTGTGAGTGGGAGAATTGGATTTTCGGGCTTCTAGAATAGCTTCTCACTACAATATCTTTGTTTTCTTGTACCTGATTTTGCTTTTTTAATGAAATTCTTTGTTACCGATCCAAAAATAAAAGAGTTAAATACATATGCATATAATGGCCTTGTGTGCCGAACCAATATGACATACAGCTATAGCTCCTTTCCAAGTTAAACACTAGATCATTCAAAGCTCATGGAATGCTACAACTAACAAGTCATTCAAACTTACCATGATGTCACTGAAATCAAACCACCATTTTGAGTTCGAGACTCAAAACTACCCTTGATGTTCTATCGACGGCAACAATGTTCATTGCGCAGTCTTTTCTATGGTAAAAGTTCTTAACATGTAAGTGCAGATAACTAAAAGACTGCATGTCTAAGATTCTAACAAAAATCAGTAGTCAGCAAATTCTTCTTCAGAAAACCTGCCCTCTGAACCACATCAGACCAAGTGTCCAGTAGAGATCAGCAGTGAATCACTAGCATCAAGTTCTGTGAACTTCTTTGAAGCTACTAATGTGACCTTTGGATATTTACATCGGTTAAGTTTGAAAATTGAAAATTTGAACCTGTCTGTAAATTTCAAGACCGGCAGTTTTCTTTAACTTTGGATGGTCATCACTCTCGATGGGGACTCAATACTTCATCTAACAGGTTCCAAGAGTTTGTCACTGTATATGATACCACTGTTGACAGGTCTTCTGTATGATTCAGTGAAACTGATCTTATGGTGATTCAGAGTTTTATCAGTCTGTGGAGGCAGTGGAGGCAGTGGGTGCAGTTGACTCACTATTACCCATATCCTTCGTTTTGTGGAGAAGAAAGGTTCCAGAAAGAATGGTCACAAAGCCACACAGTTCGGTTACAATTTGTGATGCATTTTGTGTGTCCCAGTCCTGGATAAATAAAAAATGACATAAATTTACAAGCCTATATAATATATTAACCAAATAAAAAAAAAAACGATCATTCTTCTAAACTCAAAATTTGGGTATTGTAAAAGAAGATATAAACATTGAATGTTGATGTTAATCTTGAAGTTGCCTCAAGATCAATTAAAGGAGCATTCATAATGCAACAAAGCACCGTTTGATGATCATGACACTTTGATGGCAAGTAGCCATAAATATCACCAGTTTAATAATCATCACACTTTGATTAGTAAGATATTTCTGGAAGGATCATTGACCATCCAAATTTAGGTGATTGGATGATTAGGAACACTATCAGTCTATCAGTATGGTCCTGAGCCTACAGTCGTGCCAAAACAAATAGACAGCCCTAGATAGATGAAAATGTGAAACTACATGACTCATATACAGTGTGGACATAGAGCATAACAACAATGAGTTATGGAATGGTTCCTGAGTCGGTAACATGAGGAACTGATCAATGTAAAACAAGATCTTCAACTTATGAGGAAAATGCTTACTGCAAAAGGAAAGCAACATCTACTGATAAATAAAATGCATATTTGACGGTCCCAAGTGCAAGGAAAATAAATTAGTGGTTAAAACTGGAGGTCTCAGATAAATTATCGATTACTTTACTATATCACCATACAAACATGTTTGACATTTCAGTATATAATTATAAGTACTCAACTAACTTGCTGAACTAGAGTAGATCGAGTCTCAGATGAAATCGAAGGGATAATTAAAAATCTCGATAAAATACTTAAAGAATTCAATTGGACACTAAAAAAGCTTGATCAAGGACTTAATGTGGTCAATTGAACATGAGAACCTCATTGGACTACGACATATGCGTTTGAACTCAGAAAAGTCGGTATAGTACTGAACCTAGTTTTGACTAGGTTCAACTCAGGTCTTCATCAAGTCCAAGTTGAGTTTCAAGTTTTTAAACCTACTTCTGCAACATAATACTACGAGTTGCTTTTGTGCAAAGTTGAAATTCCTTCCTCTAATAAATTTTTAAACCTTGTCTACAGCTCAATACTATGAGTTGTTTCATACAAAACTGAAATTCACCTCCAATAGCCTGGTCCTAGTATTACGCATATTTAGCTTTTTGGAATCATGCCATTTTTTATTAGTGCTCATGCAATTACAAAACTAAATAAGTAGGGTAATCATCTGAATATATATATATATATATATATGGGAAATGATTATATGACTTTGAGCCCCTATTGGCTGCATGTCAAATCAGTGTGCTTTGAAAAGTCAACTGATGTGACATCCAGTCAATAGGGCCTCGAGTCATGGGTTTATGTCCCATGACTCGAGTGAGAGGATCACTACCCTATATATATATATATATATATATATATATATATATATATATATGAGTCGATCGGAGCCCTTACATGTGCATTTGCTTCTTTTGTAACTCCTTCGGCATAACTTGTGATTAGAAGTTGAGCTTTTGAATCTTCTAAGTGAACTTCTTGTTATTTCCTTTTTTCTTAAGTTGGCTGGGAAACCAATCTTGGCCTTCAGGGTCATAGCTTATATGAGAACACTGTTGAGGAGGTTTTGTTTAGGGATATGGCTTGTATCATTCATCGATGATGAGAGATGGTGGAATTTGAGAATGAGAAGGAATCTGAGAAATGAAGAGACTCAAAACGCCAACTGACCTTATATCCGAGCTGCATGGTAGTTTTCCCAGTCATGGTGCAACTGATAGAAGAATTTGGGTGCCGGGTAATAAAGGTCTGTTCATTGTTAAGTCGTTTTGGCATTTCTTGATACATGGATCTGAGGGGGGCAGTGGGTGGGTATGGAGCTGAGAAACCAGTGTGTTATGTATGGGGGAGAAGAAAATGCAAACCATATTTTTTCTGCACCGCGATTTTCCTAGATGAATGTAGTTATGGCTTTTGGTATTTTGATTTCTCATTAGGTTTTGCCCAGGTCTTGCCGAGAGCTGATGAATGTTTGGAGGAAGGTCTTGCTATGAATTTTTGGGAAGTTGGCACAGCTAGCTGTGAAGTTGGCTATTTGGCTAGAAAGGAATGTTAAGAGTATTTCAAGCTTCAGGAGAGCTACGCCGCCGATGGTGATAAAGTTTGTGAAAGTATTGTGGACTGGGTTGGGGCTAAGATGGCTAATGGGCTGGAATCGATGAAGGAGATTAGGAACCAATGTGGGGTTATGGTGTCTGGCTGATGCATCCCAGGTGAGTTGTGTCCTTCAACCGAGGCTCGGGTTTGGGCTGTGAGGTCTGATGGCGTTGGCTCGGGTTTGGGCTCAGACTGCTTTGATCCTGATAGCAATCTCGAGGACCAATATGGCCCGTGGATGCGGGTTGCTCCTAGAAGCACCGGTAATTCATGGAGAGGCAAGCAAAAACTGGTTGTTGGTGATGGGTCTGGAAATTCTGGCAAGGATAAATCTTCTGCAACCTCAATATCTGTGTTGGTTTTTCTCTGAAAAATCAGACGGTGGACAATGAAGTAGCGGCTGATCCAGTACTGTCTGATGGTGATAGGCATAAATATAGTAACGGCCATACTTTCCCATGTCCTATGGTCCAGGCAACCACATCTGGGACAAGTGCGTGCCCACGTGGTATCCCAAGTCCGAATTCTCTGGGCACAGAAACTTTCTCTGATCCCCAGCATTCCAAGGTTTTAATGCCTATCCATAACGATTACGTCTCAAAATTGACTGAAACCTCTATGGTTACTTAGATAAAGGAGGCGCGCGTCAAGGACCCCAAAGTTGCGGTTACACCTACTAATAACGTTGGTATGATTGATTCAAAGTCTACAAAGATTATGGTTGAGCATGAGCCCCCAATTCGCGGAAAGGTTCGTAGATGGAAACGTCTTGCCCAAGATCCTGGCCCACTCATCACTACGTCCCCAACCACCATTGATTCCCCAAAGGATGAAACTTTAATACAGTCAAACACTGAAACTAAGCGACAGAGACCAGTAGATTCTCCGGTTCACCATGGGAAGGAGAGAGCTCATAAGTTGGCCAAGACTGATCTTGATGCATCGATTGGATTTAGATTGATGAATTATCGCCAGTGGTTGCAAAGCAACCCTGCCGGTCGCTAAATCCTTTGTTGGAACTGTCGAGGGATTGGGAACCCCCGTACAAATTCCTCTTCGTTCTATTGTGCTCAGTAGATCAGATAATGACAGAAAGAAGTGGGTTGCCTACCCCAATAGAAGATGTTCATGTCGAGGGGAGCTATCCAAGGAAAGAAAGAAAGGGCATTCCAATGTTCAACAACACTCCTATTGGTGGCATTATAACTTCCCTTCCCCTTTGCATCCAGTATGGCTCCTCTCCAATAATGGAATCGGTCATCATAAACAAGAGAAGATGGATGATACTTTATTAAGCACACTATTCTAGAGTTCGTGAGAGCCCCAAATTTTTGGAATCTCGGTCATAAGTAAGCTTAAAAATGCCCCGCAGGCCCTATCATAAGGGCACTTTTTAATCCAATCGAAAAAGTTGTCAGCCATACCTGTGTTCTATTTTCTCTTAGCCTTATTTGGCAGGTTTTTCTAAGTTTTCAATGAGATCTTTAATGTTGTCTTAGAAATTTTTTATTATATATCCAATTAATATATACATATATACTCTTAGCCTTATTTGGCAGGTTTTTCTAAGTTTTCAATGAGATCTTTAATGTTGTCTTAGAAATTTTTTATTATATATCCAATTAATATATACATATATATATATATATAACAATTGATGACGACGAGGTGTTATTTATTGGTTTTGTCCAATCATTGATAACTTGATTAAGGAGTCCTATTAAAACCAAGAAAATAGGCATGCCTGGGACCCGCCCTTCAAAAAAAAACTTGCTAGTCATTACATCGACTATAGTTGTGATCATGTTTGTACGATCATAATTAATTTAATCGTTCATTTTTTTGAAGATCCCATCTGCTCAATAGGTTGCGTCATTATAGCCACAAGTCGCACTCATTAGATCCTAGCCAATCGATGATGGTTGCTTGATCATGAGTGACCACTCAGTAATGGTCTTCTGTTCATGGCCATTTAATCATATGAACATATGGTCATGGTCCCTCGGTCTAGGATGCTCGATCATGTTGTGCAATCAATGCGAGAAGAAGCTCAATCACATCCATTTTCTTGTAGATGGAAGCTCATGGTAGGATGATCCTAGTTAATTACGACTTTTCACTCATGGTCGCTAGATCAACGTAACTTGATTGCGGCTACTTGATCATAGTCACTCTTCGATGGCTGCTCGATGAGATCGTGACAATTCAATAGTATGATTAAGGATATATTTATCTTGAGACCTCCGAGAAGATGGAAGAAACTAGAAAGAAGGGTAAGAATTAGTGGACTAATGATGTATGGATGTGTGAAGCGAAAACACAATTATAAAAACTGCACGTCTTATTTGAAAAAAAAATGTGATGTTCTTGGAGTCGTTTAACATTTTACAAGTTAATTATTATAGTATATATTTTGCAATGAACGCCAAAACTGCACATCCAAAAGTGCCATAAAGGATTTAACAGTTGAGAGTCATGTATATTTAAGACGTCATCATTGCCTTGTCCCATCTAATTGGGGTAGGCAATCATGCATATCTAAGACATCATATGCTAATGAAAGATTTGCATCAAGCATCAAGGGAGCTATACATCTAACATAATTTGAAGTTACATAAACTTCAGAAGCTTTCACATAAATCTTTTCAAGACAAATACTAATATGAAAATAATCAAAGTTTCTAGGAAACATTCAGAGGCTGGTGATAAAAAGAGCTACAAATTATATATAATCGGAGGGAATTGACATTCTGCTTTCAGGCTAGGGCAGAAAATGAAACTTCAGACAGAAATCCCAAATAGAAAGAATTTCATGATAAATTACCTTAAACATGATCATGCTAGCAAAGATGGTGAGAGATGTGAACATCACATAGTAGACAGGAGATATGACAGCAGCATTAAAGGTGTCCAAAGCCTGCATAGATCCGAACAATTTGTCTAAGCATGTGTCTATTAGATTAAAGAATTAGTGCAGTGAAGAGAAACCTGCAGAATGCCAAATAGATCAACTTATGTTATAAGTCATTTACTTAGAATATTGAGATGCTAAGGATTAGAGCAGTTAATACTTTGTCAATTGATTCATAATATATTTTATAAACTACTGGATGCATGACTTCATTGGTTTAAATGATAAGCAGGTAAAAATTATGGACGAACATGACATGTATCGGTTTCAGAGGTCATTGAATCGATACATTGAATGTATTGGCCCATATATATCGGAATGTATCGGCCGATACATACCAATGGTGTGGCCATGGCGAAGGCATCTATTAATTCTTAAAAAAATTATTTTACCTACTAATTAGTAATATTCTTTTTTTATTTTTATATATGAAGAAAATATATATATATATAGGAACTTGAGGACTTCATGTTCTAGGCATAAATAAATATCAATAAATACAAATCAAATGTAAAACATCAACAAATTTGCAACATGGTAAGTATAAATAAATAAATATGAAATATCAATAAATATTAAATATTAAAAAATATGAAATACGAAGTACACATACCGTAGTGTAGCTGACGCTAAGGTTCTGTCAACTGGTAGCCCATTGAGATGTCGTCGACGCTGGTGTTGGTAGCTACCATGAAGAGAGAGAGAGAGAGAGAGAGAGTTGAGGATTTTGTATATTTTAAGTTGAGATTTTGTAACTAGTAAGTTTACTTTTGTAACTTATATATTTTAGAATGTTATAACTTAACAAGTATTATAAGTTATAACAATGTTATACTTATAACTTATTTATTTTATAAGTATTATACATTATTATCCCAAAAAAACTAACAACATGTATAGCGACGTCATAGTGTTATTCCGCCATAGCAACGCTATGGCGAAGCTATTTAGCCATCATAGCTATTTGGTTGTTTATGGCGTTTCCCATTGCCATTCACCTTGGCGAGGCTATAGCGTCGCCTAGACAACCATGGCGATACATACGGCAAAACCGAGATTTTGACCCATGAGCACAAGTAACACAATCTGATGGCAAAACAGCCATTGGTTTGGCATAATATATTGTTCAAAACCTGTAAAACAGGAGGATACCATTATATCTTTTTCTTGCCTTTGAAATAGAACGCACCACCACCATCAAGACTTTGTCCCATCAATTTGGAGCAGGCTTTCTATTTTATTCTTCATTATGTCAATGGATAACTCCGTCACTCTACAATCCTTCATGTCACTTCTCACCATTTCCTTCCAAGTCATTATTGGTACTCCCTTTCTCCTACTTGAGCTTGTATCATTTCCACCCTTCATACAGGGGTTGTTTTAGGTCTTCTCTCTAAATCATTCCTTAACTTCGTCTTTTTTACTCGGTCACCCCAAACTTTCTCTATTATATTCATTCCTAATGCTATCTTTCCTCGTTACTCCACCCATCCACCTAAGCATATGCAACTTGGCCACATGTACTATGTCTTCTTGCTCCATAACCCAATAGTGTGCACTATACAGTAATGAGCTCTCAATGCTTTTTCATAAAAGTGTGCCTTTAATCGAAGTGGCATTCATTCATCACACAGCATACTACCTGAGTTTTCAGGTCACCTACCCTACATTGATTTTGAATGAAATGTCCTCCTTAAACCAACAGTCTTGTTGCATAGTACAGCCAGATACCAAAATCTATCACCTTGTGTCATTAAATGGTTTTCTATTTCATTGGAAAAAAACATGGTATGATAAAAAAAAAGATAAGTTTCTCATAAGAAAAGTCAACAATATACACTAAATACAGCTTTCAAGATGTTCTTTGCATGAGATTGACCCTCCTCCACGATGAGAACCACAGCCCTCAATACTATAACTTCAGGTTAAGTAGATGAAAACCTACTTAGATAACAAATTTAGTATGTCAAAACACCACTAAAATCCTTGAATTAGCAACCCCCAACACTATTATATCTACAATATAATTACTTTAAATCTTCCCCAATATCTATATAAATTAGCTATCAAATCTTGTACTATATCACTGTACTCTATATCTGTATTACTGTGAATAGATCTGGGAATAATCTGTCCCTTTAATTGTAGCAGTATATAGGAGGAAAAATTTTACACACCTGATTGTGATCAGTGGTATGCTTTGAATCTGAACCATGACAGTGTTAGTAAAATAATTATATTGGCAGCAGCACTTTAGACTATTTCTTTAGGATCAGATTACAGCAGGTAAATATAGAGTAGCCAGCAATAATTAAGGTCAGATCTGTAGCAGCAGCAATCTGTAAAGCAGTTCAGCAGCCACACGATCTGCACCCCAAGCAGCAGTTATAGAACTCCTAAAAAGACCACCAGATCAGCACTGGATCAGCCTCAATACTGTGGCAGCAATCACAAGGATCAGAACCCTTGAAACAGTCAACCAGGTATGGCTCAAAAGCCACGGTAGAGAGAGTTAGAACTCTCAGTTCTCTATCGTTTTCTGGGAAACAAAAAAGAATCGACACTGCAGCTAATACCTATAAGCCAAAGAAGCTACTATCATCTCCTCAACACACACTCCCAAGAGCCTCATTTGTGGTGATTAAGGCTGTGTTGGCATAGCTCTTTGCTAGCTTCCTGCCAAAGCAGGGTTTACCTACTTTAGCATATTACCTTTCTCTTTGCTAAATCTCTGCTACCTGCTTTAGCAGGTACCCCTTCTCCTTGCTAACTCCCTGCAGAGCAAGATTTACCTGCTCTCTGCTCACTCCTTGCCAAAGCAGATTTTATTTGCTCTAGTAGGGAGTTAGCAGGGAGGTAGCTGCTAGAACAGGTAAATCTTGCTTTGCAGGGAGTTAGCAAGGAGAAAGCGGGCCTGCTAAAGCAAGTATATCCGGCTCTGGCAAGGAGCTGACAAAGAGCTATGCCAAACGCAGCCTCCTTCTTTGCCTAAAAACTCCATGAGACTGTCAGAATTGCTCAAAAATTCCACTATTCAGGTGCAAAGGCCCCAGAAAAGATCATAGTGTCATCTGCAAAATGAAGATGAGTGATCAACGGTCTAAACCTAGCAACATCAAAACTCAAGAAATAGCCTTGGCTCGACCCTTTTGAAGCAATCTACTAAGAGCCTCTCCCACCATATTGAAAAGAAAAGGGATAGAGGGTCCCCTTGCCTTAAACCTCTAGAGCCCTTTGGGGTGCCATTTAACATAATGAGAATTAGGAAGTCAAATAACAAGCTTTTTGATGCAGGATAATCGCACGCTAACCCTAAAATAGCATAAATCTTGCACGATAGGAGTTAGGGATCTCAATCTTCAATTAAAACAAATAAATAAATAAATAAAAGAAGAACAAGATAGAAGATCTTCTGATTCGTTCCAAAAAGGCTTGTCGGTTTCGCACCAACAATAACTTTGAAGAATCACTCCTCAAAGGCGAAAACTCTTTGCAAGTTTTCTACGAAAGATTCACTCTTTCACAAGATACACAAAAGCAACTTAATTTTTTTCATTCAACATTAACTTCAAATAAGATTTTTACATGTCATTATATAGGCCAAGAAAATCTTAACTAAAATAAATTCGAAATAAGAAAAAAACTAAAACCGCCAACTTGCGAACGCAACTACGTACGTCCGTTCTGTACCCACGGATGTCCGTCCTCTGTTCACGGACGTTCGTCGTCTACAATGTTCATAAAAACATAAAGCCCTTATTTTCACATATGTTCGTTTTGATGCCACAGACGTCCGTAGTATGTTGACGAACTTTGCTTCACGAGCCATTTGAAAGCCCATTTACCGGTCCACTTCTTCCTTGTTGACTTTTTTCGTTTGACCCGGCCACAACCCAAACATACGGATCTAAATTCTGCATCAATCCTCCCTTCATTTGACCCGGCCACGACCCAAACATGCGGATCTAAAATTTGCATCAATCCCCCCTACTTTGAAAAAGTTCGACCTCGAACTTTCGCCAAAATTGATCTTCTTCGTGGAGGTTAAGAATAATATTTGGGGAACCTTGATCGAACGCCACTTGGTCAAGTAAACCGGATTTGACTCGGAGGAAATTCGATTCGACTTTGTTATTCCGATCTGAACTTGCGTTGGTACACGACCAACACGAATAACTGGATCTACTTGAGTAATGGGCTCCATCGATTCTTCCATAGGCATGGAAATACTCGGTATCTTCCACCGGTCAAGGTACCACCGCGGGCACAGGTAGAGGAACTTAACCCGTAGAGGTCTTCTCACGAGTACGGCTATGGGGATGAAACTTGTAACCTTCGGTCTCAAAGCTTGAGCGTGTACTGATAATTATCGTACTGATATCCTCATGCCATGCAACCACTATCTGACGTGATCTTAGTAACTCGCAGTAAACATTATTGAGAAGCGACATATGCTTGAATATGGAACCATGTTGATCGGATGATCTCCCTTTCTCCTCGCACCATATTTTGTTCACCTTCGCCATCTTTTGCCGCATGATCAGAATGTTCCACTATTTTTTACGAACGTTCTCATGGAAACCATGTAATCATTCAAATCACGAATGGCTTCGAGAATTTGATCTTCATTCATGATTTCACCAATCTACTTGACGAGGGTTTGAACTTGCTTTGATACCAATTTGATGCAGGATAAACCCTCACTAACCCTACAATAGCATAATCCCGCACGATAGGGGTTAGGGTTCTCAATCTTCAATTAAAAAAAATAAATAAATAAAAGAAGAATAATATAGAAGATCTTTGGATTCGCTCCAAAGAAGCTTGTCAGCTTCACACCAATGATAACTTTGAAGAATCACTCCTCAAAGGCAAAAACTCTTCGCAAGTTTTCTACGAAAGATTCACTATTTCACAAGATGCACAAAAGCAACTTAATTTTTTTTTTCATTCATAATTAACTTCATATTATGTTTTTACATGCCATTATATAGGCTACGAAAACTTTAACTAAAATAAATTCGAAATAAAAAAATTACTAAAACCGCCAACTTGCGAACGCAACTCACGACATCCGTCCTATACCCACAGATGTTCGTCCTCTGTTCACAGACATCCGTCGTCTACTTACAAAAACAGAAAGCCCTTGTTTTCACGAGCGTCTGTAGTATGTTGACGAACTTTGCTTCACGGGCCGTTTGAAAGCCCATTTATGGTCCACTTCTTCCTTGTTGACTTTCTTCGTTTGACCCGGTCACGACCCAAACATGTGCATCTAACTTCTGACTCACTTTCACTATAACCAACCCAAACCTTCACATCATATAATCCAAGAAGCCACAATGGGCCCCTTTGTTCTTTTTTTAATAACAATCTTCTAAATTATACCTGGCATTACTCTTATGGCGAGGATTAATAGCCTCTTAAGCGATCACTATGACATCATTTAAAACTATGAAACGATGTGATCGGGTTGCTAAGAGTAGGGGCTGGGGATGTCCATAAGATCACATTCCCTAACAAAATCCGCAAACCCTCTCATGCCAGCCCTATCGATAATGCTACCACGTTTGTCATGATCAAATTTGACTACATTAAAGTCCCCAACTAGACACCACGAAACATTCCATAGAGTAGAAATACCCATCAATTCAAACCAGGCATCATTCCTTCTAGAATCATCTCCACCTTGATGTGAAGCATTAGCATGTAATTTTTTTATGGAGATTGTGTTCAAGACTTAGATTAGCACTTACCAGTTAAACTTTATGCTCATTAATATATTAAGGATATATTGGTCATTTGACCAACTTGTATAATCTCTAGCTTTTGCTTTGAATGAGTATACTGGTCACTTACAGTGAAAAAACCGAATTTTTCGGAGGTGCATTGGCATCACAATTGTCCTAAATTTGAGAAAAGTTATTAACAACACCTAGCTTCAGCTCCATATATCAAAGAGAAGCTTCATGGAACAAAATACCAATCATGAAGCCACCAACGATAAATAGCCAAAGGCTAATTGTTGAAACCCATGATATATGAAGCCCATGTTATAAATCCACTTCTTTAGTTGTAGCGGCATTTTTGTAGCCTCTAATATATTGAGGTATCATTAATTTAAATTAGGGTTCACATTTTCTAACACCACCAACTACATTGAGTTTGTATATCATTTCCAATACCTATATTTCCATCATTCTAGGTCAGCAATTATTTTTTACATGCTTCCCAACAAAATTTGTATTACCTTATTCAAATAGTTCAACTGTGTGAGACAACAAATAGGAACCACCACAAAGAAAAACCAAGTTTGGAAGTAGATAAATTGATTCATTCCGGAAAATGTTAGCTTTATAGCAATCGCCAATGCTTTCACGCCCATAACCTGCATTTAGAGAAATAAAAGATGGATATTAAGAAATGTGGAGAACAGAAATTATAGGCCAAATTATGTTTAAGTAGTGAAAGATGCTGAGCATACCGTAAGAGAACCCATAAGTGAACAAATTCCAATGTATACAATCAAATGTGTCTGGCCATAGCGTGGAACAAGTACGAAAATAAGGACGATAACCATGACCAAAACTAAACACGAGTAAACAATGAAACCTGAAGGAACAAAGGATTCATCAGTCGGTTTGAATACTCAAAGAACAAAATTTTGGTTAAATATGAAGCAATAAGATTATAGAAGAAATTACCGATCAAAAAAATAAGATTATAGAAGAAATTTATAAAGGAAAATCCATGAAGAACTCCAAGTTCCACGATTACAAAAACTTCAAAATTTATTAAGAATTGCGACAATTGCTAGATCTAAAACACATGTATACATATACACATATATCTATACATTTATGTATATATATATATTATGAACTGCGATTTTTACATACTTAAGTGCACTAAGTAAAACAAGGAAAAATCTAATACAAAATAAGAAAATCTTCTCTAAAGGAGCGAATGCCACGACCAGCAATGAATAAACAAAATTAGAATTTTAACTTGTCCATACCTGGCTCAGTGGCAAGGTGCCATACCTCCTTGACTGATTCAATAGGCCTCTCTTGTGGAGCATGCAAAACGATACTGATAGAGCCCACTATGCAAAGAACACAGCCAAGGACTCCGAAAATGTGCAACTTCTCCTTTAGAAGAAAATGGGCTAGCACTGCACTGCATGAAAAAAAAATCAGGAAGGGAAAAAAAAAATAGAAAAAAAAAGCCTGTTCCAACCATCATGGTGCCTCCCTATTCCATACCTGAAAATAATGCTCAGCGCTCCGAGGGGAGTTACAAGAATTGCAGGAGCGAATGCATAAGCAGCAAAATTTGCTCCTTCACCAATAATCACTAGCAAAAAAAGGTGGAGTAAAAACTTCCATAAACCACAGCAAGTTTCTTGTATGGCATATAAAGCAAATGTAATAATTTATACAAAAAGAGAACTATTCAGCTCTGAAGAGAAATAGACTGCAATGAGGAGAAAAAAATAACACGTTTTAAATCTTCATCTGCCTCGTGCTAGAACTCAAATGAAGAATTTATTTTTTTTATAATGGGGTATCCAGCCTCTTAGAGCACCCGACTAAGTCCAATGAAGAATTTATTTTTTTTATAACGGGGTATCTGGCCTCTTAGAGCACCCGACTAAGTCCCCGGGTATGTGCAACACCCGCACATCCCAAGTACCAGTCAGTAGGGCTAAATCCCTGCGAGTGGACAATAAATAGGTGGAATTCAAACTCAGGACCTCCCTTCTTGAGGCGAGAAGCTGGCCACTTGTTATACTATTATCATATACTTATCCCTACTGTCATTAACAGTCTAATCTACTATTTGTGCATGGAAAAACTCAAGCTCTTAGTGATCTGGCCACTGAATATGCTATTCGATGACCAACATCAAAGTGTTCTAGAAAACCGAGTCTTCAAACAAATACAAAGATTGGCATTCCCATCATGATAGAAATTCTCCCAAGGCCTTCCTTAGGTAAAGAGTTAACGAATGGGTTGGGCTCGCGAGGCATACAGTTGAAATAGATATTCAGCCCGGTGCAAAGATCCTTAGCTTGATCAATGACCATGGAGCTGTCCCGTCAGCCTTCATCCATCCAATTACTTTTAAAGAAACTTAGGAGATGGTAAATTGTCATTATATTGAAGTCTAAACTTTGATAAATGGAACACGTTGGCAGAATATTGGAAAATTTGACAGATTTGCCATAGAAAGTAATGTAATCAATTAATTTATTAAGTGGAAATATTAACTTTTTCTTTGTCTTCGAATTGGGCACAATCCTTTGGGTGTGCACTATAATATATGATCACCTTGATATATGAGATTGCTGCAATAAAATTTTAAAAACTATAACGTTTATCAATGGAGGGGTTACCAAAAATTTGCATTGCTGTAAGAGCTTATCCTTTAATAAGTTTGATGAGATCACCAAAGGCTGGCTTGTATGTTAAGAATAAAGGACATCATAGCCAATGTGACAGGCATGCTAGGGGAGTATATGCTTAGCATCGTTAGCTATTCATGTTCCATCTTTGAATAATGTATTTCATTTATACTCTTGATTTTATGGAATTTGGGTTCTTCAACCAATATCGAGCGCTGAGTTGAAACATTAAATCAAACAGTGGTGGGAAGTCTTCACATTTTCATTATCAACTTTAGAATGTGCATCAATTTTTTTTCAAAAAAATCACCAACAAATTGAGGATGTAGTATTTAACTGAGAATATTAAGACATAGAAATATATGTAGTAGATATATTTTGTTTGATACTCTATATGCATCTCATGAGTGTATATATAAGATTCTTTCCATACATGAGCATTTGTGTTCTCTCTGTGTATGTGTATGTCTGTGTGTGTTTGCAAGAGAGAGAGGCACAGTGATAAAGGAAGCCTACACCTCGTGATTTTGATAGTATTATATATGATGGGGTTGACTATATGGTGTTCAAATGTGGAGGCGGAAGCTTAAAAGCATGGGCCAGGTATATACAAACAATGAAAATTTTCCACTGTGGATCAAAGATGACACCTCTACCGAGAAATTAAAAAAAAAAAAACTGACAACTCAAACGTAATCCAATGGAACAGACAAGTGTCTCGTCCTACTCCTTAGAAGCTTGTTCCAATCTTTTTTATGAAATCATGGATCAGTTTAGCATAACAAAATTGCAGATAAAATATAACAAAAAATGTATATTATGTATTTGGAAAATTAAAATTAAAAATACAAGGACTCGAAGGTGGGGTACATTTGAGAAGGCAAAATCTGATTCTGATATTCTAATCAAACCAGTTGCGAGAACCCCTCTTACAAGCAGTAAAGATAATCCTAGGATTTATGGAAAAATTACCACTTGAAGCTTGCTGGGGACTCAAATATTTTTTCTTTTTGATAGGTAAGATGGTTTTGAACCCGCTACCTTGAGGTTGCAATATTTTTTAAAGGAATCTCTCTGCCGCTGCCTAACGACCATTTAGGCTATCTCAAAAAGACATTTTGAGAAGGTAAAACCCTTGCTCTTTATCGATCTCATAAGAAGAGAAAAAAAAAAACACTAGATAATTATAAGCAGATCGCAAGATTTCAAAGAGAGAACTAAATTCCATTACTAGACTTACTGGTAAGCATTCCAGCCCACCATAACGGCTCATACAAGTACGAAAATCCTCCTGATCCTGAAAATGTCAGGAACCGAAGTCATAATCACTCCAAATGTGCATCATAAAATCGCCTAGTAGAAGGATTTAATATATAAACCAACATAAAAGATGGTAAAACAATGAAATTTAAAATAAAATAAATTAGCAAAAAACAACACCTGCTCTGATTCCATGAGCTCCTGCTCTTTTGAGCCCTTTCTTCTTAACTATGAAACTCGACCCAATGAAAACGTTGGAGGAAAGAGCCAATATAAGCCCATGAACATTATCAGAAGACATCCCCGTTGCAGAAAACAGCAGAAGAAAAAAAAAACCCAAAATTCAATCCCTACAAACCCAAAATCAAATCCAAAAATGAAAAACAGAATCATATAAGAAACGGAGTACATAAACATATATAATCCCTAAATAAATAAATAGATATCGCTCACCTTATTGGAATGTGGAAGAAGAATTTTGTTCGTTTTTAAGATTGAGTCGGAGATTGCGACGATGACGTTGATGCAATGGCGACGGTGGTGATGATGATGGATTTGATGGGTTCATAGCAGCTCTGAAGATGTTTAGAAGAATATATTTCGGTTACGATTTGGTGCACGAAACGAATAGAAACTCGTACCACCGTTTAATGAGATGGGCTCCGACTTCCGAGTCCCGCGCTCCTTAAACTTTAAATAATATATTTAAAATGCGTGGGTATTAGGTACCCCACCCGAGCACTTTAGATGGTGCTACGGTGAATTCTCTTTTGCCAAAATGGTCAAGCCCCGGGAGGTACATGGATATTTATGAATATGAAAATCAGTGGAAGGATCCTTTGGAGCTTTCATTGATTTAAAGTTTGAATATATCAATGTATTTTTCATGGTTAGTGGAGGGAGATTGACCTGAGCAGCGCAAGTAATGGGAGGGTTTAGTATCATATATTCGTTTCCCCTTTTGTGATGCGTTATTCAGCGGGGGGTTTGGTTTTGATCAGTTCACCTGATTTTATAACCGTCCGATACAAAGGATCCTCATGCCAATGTCATCTTGGGGTTGTTAAGATTTTCTTGCATTCATCGGTTATAAAATCAGTTGAACCCTATTTAGGCTTCGCCTGATTGGACCTGACTTGTTTATTAAACGGGTCGGTGTAGGCTGTGGTCTCTGGACATTAACCCAACCTGATATTCTCGACCATCTGCTAAACGGTTTAGGTTCCTATTCATTAAGGCCTTGTTGGAATACAAAGATTCACTTTGAAACCGGGCTTCTGCGGAAAGTGAAAACAAAAACTAAATTTCCCACCTTTTCTTGTGTTCAGCAATGGGCATGGGATCCACCTGATTTTGCGTACTTCTTGAGTTGAGACTGTTTTATCATTTGGTATCATTTTTGTCATAAATACCGAGAAACCAAGTTGGGGGAAGTATAGTGCTCTCTAACATATGCACCAAATCAAAATTACATCGTACTTTATCTATGCTACTTTTTCTATTTCAATCATTTAGGGCCTATTTGGATAAAAACACGGGAAATATGAGAAAATCAAATAACATTCCTATATTTTTCAATGAATATCTAACTTATAGGAAATCATAGAATTTCTTTGTTTTCCTTTGTTTAGATAACCACATTGCTAGCTGGGAAAACGCAGGATTAATCAAATCCTGTGTTTGGATACACACACACACACACAATATATATATATATGCACCAAATCAAAATTACATCTTACTTTATCTCTGCTACCTTTTCTATTGAAATCATTTAGGGCCTGTTTAGATAAAAACACGGGAAATGTGAAAAAATAAAATAATATTCCTATATTTTTCAATGGATACCTAACTTATAGGAAACCATGAAATTTCTTTGTTTTCCATTGTTTGGATAACCACATTGCTAGCTAGGAAAACGCAGGATTAATCAAATCCTGTGTTTGGATATATATATGCAGTAAATTGTAGGAAAATAACATATACTCACAAAAAAAACTGTTATAATACTACAAAAGATCAACCAAACTAAAAAACAGTTGCAATATCATAAAAATAATTAACAAAAATGACCAAAAAATTATATATGTATTAAGTTTGTTTTTCTCTTTACATATCTTAGTGAATTGCTCTAGTGGTTGACTTAGAGCTTTGTAAAAGTTAGGTTATAAGTTCAAACCCTATTATGTGTAATAAATTACTTATTATTTTTAATTAATTAAAATATGCTCTAGAGCATATTATAATTATACTAAAGCATATAAAAAAAATCAAAGAATAAATATTTGTTATGAAAACAAATATCATAAAAAAAATTATTTGAAGATTTTTTATAATTTTGGGTGGTCAAGATAATTTTGGATGGATGAGAATCCACTAATATAAATTAGGACCTCTAAAGCTTAGTAACAAATTTTTATAAAGTTTGGGTGGTCAATTGACCACTCAAGTCATAACGTAACTCTGCCTCTAATTTTTGGGGATGTGTGCCATATAGAATTAACAGTAGATTGTCTAATAGGGGAATCATGATCTTAAGATCTATCATGAGAAAGATTGGACAAAAAAAAAATCTCCATCGTCTGATTCAAATCAATCAATGATTTTCGTCCGTGAAAACGGGTGAAAAGAGTCGTATGGATGAGAATCTTGGCAATTCATTTGCCGCATATGAGTTTTCCCTTATTTTTCCTTGTTTCCCTTAAAACCAAGCATGCCCTTATACTTTATGCTTCTTCCTTCCTTAGCAGCCCCCAACGACACCCCCCCCCCCCCCCCACTCTTACTTTATGCTTATTCATCCTTACTTTATGCTTATCTCTGCAACATATGCACCAAATTGTTGGTCGATTTGCATATGCGAGTAAGGCCAATCGAAAGCCACCTTTTGAGCATTGGTATATGAGGCTTACACACAAACTTTTCCTCAAATCTTGATTCTCTTGTTAAGGGGTTTTAAAGGCTCTTATTGAACTGCTTCATTAGACAAATTTTGTAGGAAACACAAAAAAATAAGTATTATATAGTTTAAAGTAATATATTAAATATTACGAATTATGCCCTCAAGTTGTATGGTGAGTTTGTGTCAAGTTTGTTGAGTCTCACCTAAGCCGGATCGGGTCGAGAAGAACAAAAATTGAGTCGGGTTGAATCGAGCGGACCCAACCTGATATTTATATATAAAATGAAGGAAAATGAGGGAAGTTTAATCGGGTCGAGTCAATTTTTTAGGTCAGGTCGGACATATATTCTTGATCCATTGGGTCGAAAAAGAGGGGGGGGGGGGGATATACACATCTATGACCAATCCAAGTCATTCAAATGACAGGTCATTTAAACTAAACTCGACCCAATACTCATAACCATCTGAGACCAATCCATGCCCACCATAGTACTTTCATATGAACGCGTAACTTATAGTACTATAATATGAACCCTATGACACGGTTTATATTAGAGTGCATATTGGATTGTTAAAACCTTAAAAAAATTTATTTTTTGGGTCGACTACCTTTCAAGTTATTATCTGTTACTTTGACGGTGTTAATTACACATACATTGAGGTTGTAAATGATAGACGATCATTAATTTCAGCACCATTTTTGTGCATAAATGACGATCATGAGAGTTATGCGTATTTAATATATACATAATTGTTGATAATCGAAAGGGAGCCATTACTTGCACTCGGAAAGTAGCTCCCATATACATACGATGACTATCCCATACTCTTTCGAGGAGGGGGGTGGCAACAATGCAACCTTGTAGTCATCTTTGGGGTTATGTTGCTTTTACTATGTTATATTTATGTTTCAAATTTTGTAATTGGCTTTTTAATCAAGTCGCCTTTGAATGGCGTGGTCTAATTAAGATTGTACTTCCCTTATTTGTACAAGCGTCTTCATGGTCTTATTATGATAAGAGACGAAATAGTGTAGCTATAGGAATCAATTTTGCACAATTGCACTGACGAAACTGTTCAGTCTCTCATGTATTGTGCATCAACCAAAAATGATCTTTTAATATATACGACATGGTATCGGATGCACTACGGTCATACGATGTCCTTAAACTAGACCGATTATGTGTTTTTCTGAAAAAATTAAAAGAACACATAAAATCTTTCGTTTATGGGAAACCCAAGAATCAAAGCAATTCTGAGGCCTAAAAGAACACACCTAGAATAAGCCATGAATTTGAGTTGCCTAGGAATCTGCATGAATCTGACATGTCAGGAATCACAATTTTTTTTGGGAAAAGTGGGGAAATACCCGAATAAGGCCTAAGAGGGTCAGGAAAAGTTTGGGTGGCGCTTTAGTTCAAGTTGACCCTAACCTGAGTCATTTGCACCCCTTGTCATGCAACTTGCACGGGGAAAGAGAATGTGGCGCTTGGTTTAAGATTTTGATGGACCTTGCCTCAAACATTTAAAGTCCGGTCCTTATCTTTGACACAATGTACTTTAAGATCACGAGTCTACCATCGAGCAGCCAAATTTTGATTCTAATTGGCACACATCCCTTAAAAATGAGCATGATAATGGTGTACATCAAATATGGTTCTTCAATCACTTTTCGGGATTTGTGCTATGTGGAATAAAATCTAATAGTCTGATGCTAGGAACATGATCTTAAGATTTATTTTATCAAAAAATGAGACGAAAAACGATCTCCATCATCTTATTCAAGGCACTCAACAATTTAAGCACATGAAATAGAGTTGAGAAGAATGAATAGTTGGTTGTAAATAAAGGTACACAATACTGAAGATCTCTCCAACTTCTCTCTTTGCCGTTGCTCACATACATTGTATTAGTTCATACACAATTCCAACCCCTTACAAGGCCTTGTTTGACAAAACTCATGGAAATGTTTTTTTTTTTTTTTTTAACTTTACATGGGCTTGTAAATAAAATAACTCATGGGAAGTTTTATTTTTAAAATTTTACAATGGTTTGATTTTATTTATTTTTCAGCTGTTTGGCTTCATTGTGCAAAATTATTTTCCTAAGGCACCATTCTTCACACCATGTGAACTTATAACCTCACCCCATCTCATTGGGTCAAAATGCATTAATCGCTTTGAATTAGATTTTTTTTGTTTGTCCCAACTTTTTACAAGATGGGTCTTGAGATCATGGGCATAAACTTAGATAGTTAGTTTTTTATTCCGCGTGGTACACATCATAAAGAGTAACTTTAAACTCGTGAGACATACATCAAGCTCAAATACAAATCACGGGTCATTTTTTGGAATGGGTCCCACATGAAATAAAAAAACCGTCTAATGATATACCCATGATCTCAAGATGCATCATGTGGAAGATTGGGATAAAAAATAATCTCTTTTGTCAGATTCAAAGTAGTCAATGCATGTTGATCGAAGGAGATGGAATGAGGTTACGATTTTACAGTGTAAATAAATGGTACGATTATGAGGTGAGGTTGCATCTAAACCGTCTGATATAAAGGTCATGATCTACATATCTACGATACAAAAGAGTAATGTAAAACTCAATCTCTATCATATGATTCGATATAATCAACTATTGAATCATAATGGCTTTGGAGAACATTGAGTCATATGATAAAGATTATGTTTGGTGCCAATCTTTTCACTTATAATCTTTAGATCATGGCTTTCAAATTAAGTGGCTTAGATGGTTGGGATACATTTATTGGCATCGTTGTTTATGGGTACCTCTATTCGCGTCCATGATTTTCTCTAAAAGCGCTCACGTCCTAGACCCATAGAGGCACCCCCCTGTTCTTTAACACCATGAAAACAGACTAACATAAATCTTACCGTTAAAGCTATTGACAGCCTTAAATAAGACGATGGAGATCGTTTTTTGTTTTCATCGTATAACATGATCAATCACTTTTGGGGATGTGTGTCATGTGGAGTCACACTTGACCGTCTAATAGGTGGCCATGATTTCAAGCTCTATTGTCTGGAAGATTGGGATAAAAAATGATCTCCATCATTTGATTCAATGCAGTTAATGCTTTTAAGGGTGGAAGCTTATTCAGTTGGTGTAGTTTGTGCAACTGTTAAATCTAACCACCGAAAGATGTAGGTCTATGCAACCATCAGATTTAACCACCGAAAGATGTAGGTTTGTTTTTAAGTACTTCTGTTTGCGCCCATGCATTCTCTGAAAGCGCCCTTGTCCCAGACCCCTTGAAATCATTGATTTCTTTTAATTAGATGATGGAGATTGTGTTTCACCCCCGATCTTCTGCACAATAGATCTTGAGATCATGGTACACTGATCTGACGGCCAATTTTTTATTTCAAGTGTAACAGATCCCCCAAAAATGACCCTAAAATCACCTTTGGGCGTGATTTGTGCCATATGATTCAAGGGCCATATTTTGGGGATATGTGACATATGGAATTAAAAATCGACCATTTGATAGGTTCATCATGATCTTAAGATCTATTATATTGAAGTTCAGGGTGATATACGACCTCCATCATCTGATTCGAAGGAATCAGTGGTTTACAAAGGGTATGGGACGTGGGCACAAACGGAAGTAGCCTTCGTTTTTTCCCGCAACATGGGCTAAAAATAGTCTCACTAGATTTTTAGCTGAAATTCTTTTATGAGTTATTTTGTCTTATTTTCCATATAAGTGGGACCCACTGAGTTCCTCAAACAGTTGGAAATTCGCTTTATGTAAAAAATTCCAAATTTCCATGGGTTTTTTTAAGGAATAGGGTTGCCAAACAAGCCCTTACAAATAGGTTGAGTGGCCTTAAATCTAAAATGTTAGGTTTAATGGGCAAGGGGCCACTGCTTGGTGTCATGATAAAAAGCTAAGGCTGGAAAGTGTGAAAAAAAAGGTTAGAGTCCAAATAGCAGCCATGTTGTTTGGGTTGGCCCTTATGGCCCGAGGAGCGGCTCTTTCCCTCTTTGGCTCCAATGGGGAATTGCTTTTCAGTTTGGTAACACAACTCCTATTCTCATTTGCTCTAATGGGAAACTGTTTTAAGTAATAATCTAAACACCGTGTATGTGCAAGGAAGACTTGGGTGATGACCATTCGCTAGGCTTAATCAGAATGGTAAAACGTCACATGAACTGATGTCAACTTAAAAAAATAAATATCACATGCAAAGGATCTTGTCGTTCAATTCTAATACATAGGGATTATTTTGAAGTGATCGGAATGGATGGTATAGATACTGAAACTGAACTCTAGACGGAAAAAATGAGCTGGTGTCACTATTACACCACTTTAGTCACCTCACTTAAATAAAAGAAAATTTTATTGATTACTTCAAATGAGATGATAGAGATCTTTTTTCATCTCGATCATCCGCATAATAGATCATGAGATCATGGGCCTACTATCAAATGATTAGATGTTGATTTCACGTGGCACACATCACAAAAAGTGAAAGTGAATCACGCTTGATGATATGCTATAATGAGATTCACTGTTTGGGATGTGTGCCAAATAGAATCAACATTTGACTGACTGATAGTATGCCTATAATCTCAAGATCTATTATGTGGATGATTGAGACGAAAAGCAATCTCCATCGTCTAATTTAAAGCAGTCGATGGGTTTTCCTTTTGTTTATGTGACGTGATTGTAACATAAAGTGGCGTGATAGTAACACCAACCAAAAAATTGTTGTTATTAGGGGCAAATACATTATTTTTTTACAGCTTTATATGGGATGCATGTATAGGTCAAGGTTCTATACTAAAAAATGAGTTTGACAGATGGATGATGAAGTTGAAATGTTGTAATCCCTTTTCAAAGGATTAGTGAAAGGATCTCATCATTGCCCATAGACAAAATAAGCAAATTGCCCAATGATATAAATCAAAGTTTTGTTTCTTCTTTTTTATTTTCTTGGTTGAAATGCTATTT
Organism: Chloranthus sessilifolius; assembly: GCA_021018995.1. Taxonomy (NCBI): domain Eukaryota; kingdom Viridiplantae; phylum Streptophyta; class Magnoliopsida; order Chloranthales; family Chloranthaceae; genus Chloranthus; species Chloranthus sessilifolius. The sequence continues at coordinate 22,358,207 of CM037590.1, forward strand.
TAAAACTAAAACGACCCGAAATCTCAGGAGCTGATCCATAGCTTTTGTAGCTGTTTTATCTGCCTAAAGTCGTGTGAACCATAAATGAATAAATAGCCTTTGGTATATTAGGGTTACGAGAAGGCAGGCCGGACTTCAAAGGCAGATACAGAGGATTCAAATCGGGGCAATGACTCACATATCATTTATTTTCATGCTGAGGGATGACTCACTCTTTCATCCGATGATACTCAACCTCTTTGATGAGTTCGATTAGTAAGAAATGTGCACAACACACGATATCATATGGCCCAATAGTGTAGAGTCGGTTTAGGGTAACCACACTCGTGAACTAGTCAAACCCTTTGTGCTAAAATGGACAAACATTTACTTTCACTAATTTTGACATGTTTACGAAAACTACAAAAATTTTGTGATGAAGGTGCCATTTAGTTATGTAGGTGATTGCTCGTATTCCTAGTGAGTTCAAGCTCTAATGTTTTGGTAATGAAGTGGGGCCCACTTGTAATTCAGAATTTACAAGTTTCCCACAAATATGGGAATACAAATTAAAAGCTTGTATTTCACCAATTTTGATCTTTGAAATCATGTTATAAAAAAGTTGAACTTAGAATAAAAGGAGATTTTTTAAATATTTTTGTACATGAATCCCCATCAAGTTTAGTGGGAAGAAGCCACGCTGAAACTTCACATAGAGTTGGAGCAATAAACAACTTCCATGCTCGATTGAGGTCCGTGACACAATTATTGGTAAATTTAGTAGGAAGGGATTTAACAAGAAGGAGATTGAGATTGCGCTATTAATTAGCCTGATATGCACATGGCTGGCCAAGCATTTAGATATTTAAAAAAATAGGTTCTCGGGGAATTGGTGACAGGAAAATATTGCAATTATAGGTTTAAAGTACTAGTTATTAGTCGCCGTTACAGCGAGGCCAGCCTAACTCAGATATCAGTTTGTCATAAAGCATAACCTAATATTGGTTATCATGCCTGTGCCACATCTCGCTGCCGCGCACAGCGAGACCTTATATCCAACCATCACTCTGATACCACCCGCCTAGAGGACGGGAACTCCCACGTCGTGGTTGCCTTCACTCGAGGCGAACCCACTGAATGCATCGTGTCTACTTGCGACACACATACCAACACCTCAGTGCCACTTGGCCTGTCCAGCTTCACCCTGTGCAGTGCACTAGTTCTTCGCTTAAGACAAAGGCATGCCTCTCTTCATGCCATCCAAGCCAACCAACGTGTGTGGTCCATGCGACCAACACACAAGGAGTAGCATGCAGCTCTTCATGCTCTCCAAAACGACCAGCGCCACGCTCCAGGCCCTCAGCTAGTGTGCGCCACTGAGTCCCACATAGCCCTTGAGGGCCCCAGTGAGGCCACCGACCCATGTGCACCGCGACGCCGGCACGGGGCCACATGGTAGCCTCACCCCAGGTGACACATGGCATCGCCGCATTGCTGCAGCGATGTTCTAGGCCCACCCCTAACCTAGAAAGCACATGCGCTTGTCCCGCAACGCAAGGCCCCATGTATGAGAGAATAGCTCCATAGCTCCCTTCCCCCTATATATGGTCCAAAGACCAACTTAGGCAAAGTAGCATAAAACCCTCAAACCTATTGGTTTGTCATACCCCCATGGCACACGATCTCCTGCCCGTGGCACACACCTGCAAAGGTGGTGTCTTGCCATTAAACATGGCATCGCGGCACCCGGCCATCCTCCAAGCCCACATGGCTTGCTAGGTCACGCATCAGCGTCTCTTGCGACCGTGTCGCATCCGTGTCGCGTCCGCATCGCGACTACGTCACGAGGCCCTCATGGCCTCATGTCCAATATAGCACTGCATCGCGACCATATCGCGTCCGTGTCGCGACCATGTCGCAAGGCCCTCATGGCCTCATGTTGCGTGCCCTCATGGCACCACATGGCGTACCCTCATGGCACTGCATCACGTCTAAGTCGTGACTGTGTCTCGCGTTAACTCGACATCATATCGGGTCCGTCATTGCACCCAGATGCCGCGTGCCCTCTTAGCACCGCATCGCGTGTACTCTTGGCACTGCATCGCTTGTCATACAAGCTAGATGTCGCGTGTCCTCTTGACACCACATCGCGTGCCACCATGGCACCGCCTCATGTGCCTTAGCACTTGGACGTCGTGTGCCCTCTTGGCATCACGTCGTGTGCCCCAACGCGGAGCACCGCACTACGTGCCTAATGGCACTAAGACGTCGCGTGCCCTCTTGGCACCACGTCGCGTGCTCATTCGCGGAGCATCGTATCACGTGGCTTATGGCACCAGGACGTCGCGTGCCCTCTTGGCACCACATCGCGTGCTCCACCGCGGAGCGCCGCTTTTTAAGCCTTCACGCGTCTAGTCACCATACTAGATCGCAGCTTAGTTCGGGTCACCGTCACATCATGCATCAGGGACTCATGTACGCATCGCAGGGCCACGTGCCTCTGTGCCCACGCGTGCTACAGGACTAGTTTACAAGGTCCGCTTGCCTTTTTGCTAGCTAAGTGTCCAGTTCCAATGTCGTCATGCCTTCATACTGGCACACAGATTAATGAGGCCGTCACAGTTAGCTATTAAAAAAATATATGAAATTGGGGTTTTGGTGGCAATGGTGGCCGATCAACTGCCGGAATAGTGTTCTTGACGTACGATTTGTCCGTTGATGGCAATAACTCTTGCATCTATCTCAAACCGACTACCCTCACAAGTAGTGCACTGGTGATTTTGAGTGCTATCAAATCAATTACGATGTCAAAATTTAATTTTTAACGATTTACATGCTTATAAGTCAGCTGCTTGGCCCAAGGTTTGACCATTTCTACAAAAGAGGATTGATTGGTTGCTTAATTCCATTTGGACATAACTTTTTTAAGAATAAATCTCCAAACATCAATTTTATATGAGTTGATATTAGGTAGCTGACCCGAGCATTGATTCTCTTAGTACTCGGTCACTTTGGAATGCATGTCATGTAGAACCGCTATGTGTTCCATGTTATTTAGACCAAGATCCATGATGGAAAAGATTGGATAAAAAAATAAGTTCCATCCTCCGATGCATAAGTGGTCAATTGTCATCTAAAAATAATTGTGCGTTAGATTTCGATATTAGTCATTAATTGTGTTTAAAAGCCTCGTCTACAATGATGGCATTGCTTTCCATCTCCATCATTTGAATTAAAGATCTTTAAATCATAGCACACTTGTTATACAACACATAAGACATACATCTCAAAAAGTGACTCAATTATATGTGTCACTTGGCATTCCGGACCTAAATCCTAATACTAATTGGTTTTTTTATATACCATGATGAATACCTTCTTAAACATTCTTATATTTTTTAAACGTATTCCAAAACAAATTTGAGACTATGCTATCATAAATTTATACTAGTAGAGTGCATGAGCTATGCAAGTAAGAATAGTATGTATGTGAGGAAGAGAAAAAAGAAAGTGGGAGAAACCTTTATTTGCAAGCTGGTTTCATCCTTCTCACATCATATTTGACGTGCTTAAGTCCTGATCTAACTAAGGTTAAATTACATATCGAATACATAAGCATACCCCTCTTATAATGCATTCTATGGATCAAAATTTTAGTCGAAATCGAAATCCAAAATTTTGGTAATTTTTGTATGGGGAAAAATTCGTCCAAAATTCAAAATTTTGGATTTCAGTTTTGGACATGCTCGAACTGAAATTCAACCTGAAATTTTCATCCTTGATGCATTCCCTTATGCTCAATGAAAAAAAACTTTGGGCAATCTTATTATTTAATAACACGTGTGATGTTTCATGGAGAATGGCAACATTTAACCTCTCACTTGCAGGAGAGAAACGTGTTTTTGGGAAGGAGTTGGCATAGGGTATCCATCTAGTTCAGTAATGAGAGCGAGCATGACATTGATTTTGTACATGATAAATATTATTTTGGTGCAGTGTAATGCCTTATATTCTATCTAAAAACTATATGCATTATTTAATTAATTGCCTAAACGCGTCGCATAATGAACTACTATAATGTGATGAGGCCCTTTACTAAGCGCCAAAGGTACAGGGAGTGCAGCCCAAGCAATTCCCCTACATTCTAATGTGACGGTCTAGTTACATATTTGTAAGGAGAGTGTCCAAACGTTCCCTAATGGTTGAGACTTAAGCCTACGTTTACATGCCCCAACATAGTTCACATGGTATCCTCCCTCCATTATGGGGCTTGGTTCGTGAGCTCTTCCTCTATTATATTAGTAAGGTGATAAAGGACAAAAGTTTTGGCAATAGAAATTCCATCTTTGCATGGTTCCACTCTTAAAAAGTTTGATTTTGTTGAATCAGAGGACCAAGATTGGTTTTTGTCCCAATCTTTTATGAAATAGATCCCCAGACCATGTACCACATATCAGATGATCACACATTGATTCCACGTGACACACGCATGCCTAAACTGATTGTGATCATGAGATACTAGGAGAAGCATTTTCAGCTCACTTGTGGGGTTGTGCTCCATATAGAATCAATATTTGACAGTTTGATAGGTGAGGCATGATCTCAATATATTATTTGTGAAAGATTGGGACTAAAAACGATCTCCATTATTTGATTCAATGCCTCAATAGAGTTACAAATATAGAATCATCGGTTGCAAAAATGGGTACCCCTGGAAGCTCATTTCACGTTAGCAAAAGTATTTAGGAATCGGTGGTACCCCTGCAAGCCTATGCACCACTACTAATACGAAAACGGGTTAGTCTAAGGTGATCAACCCAGCCACCGATTAGTGGTGTGGGAACCGTGTTGATGCATCGATCTTGCGATGCACGCGGACTGAGATATCACAGAGATCCATGCAAGTTTCAGATTCCATATTATTCACAGCTTCAGCCCCATTGTGCTTAGTGGGTTGATCGATGCATTTGAAGGCTCATGATCAGACTGTGATTTTGGACTGAATCCGATGTACAAGAAAGGCAGATTGACTACATGGTTACATGGACATTTTTAATGAAGATGGAAGCCACGTGCACAAAATTGAGGAGCCCTGCACGAGAGTCATTGGTGCACGGGTCCATCCATCTGATTCCAGTTGTACGGATACTGACATAACGTTAACCAATTAAACCAAATAGTAAGCCCACCAAAGGCCAAAGGCTTTCGCCTGAGGCGGTTGGTTTGCTTGCAAGCTTAATTGCGGCGAAACCAAGCTGCCTTTATATATATTTTTTGAAAAATTAAAATGCCCAAAACCTGTCTCTCCCCTCATTCATTCTCCACTCTTAACAATAAAAATAAAATAAGAACCCTCTGCGCTCTTGCTCTCTCGTTCCCTTCTGGCCGGCTCTCGCCTCCCTTTTTTCCTTTAGATCCGAAAGGTAAACCCTAGAAAAAAGGGGCTAAGGGAGGAGAAAACCAAGCTTTCGTTCGACAAATCTTTCAGATCTCAAACAAGGTGCTCTTTTTGTTATGTTTTTGAATCGATTGAGCTCTCGTTTTGTTTGTTTTTTTTTCTCGATTCTGGATCTTTCGGTCCCCATTCGAATCTGCAAGTTTTCTACCGATCTGGAGCTGCCGGTCGACTTATAGGTTTTAGGTTTATTTAGTTATGTTTTTTGTTTTAGCTTTCTCTTCTGTCGTAATTGTGCAAGTAAATTGCTTAGGGTTTTGTTTTTTGAGCTTTTTCAGGAATGGCGGTTCACCAAGGTAACTCTGGATCTCCCCCAACCGCACAAGCGGTACGTATCAGGATTAGATTCATTTATTTTTCTTCATCGCGCTTTTTATCTTTTCTGTATACATACTATTTAATATAATATAATATAATATTTTACTTAGATAATTTTTTTATGAATAATTATTCAGGTTGGAATTGCATTTGTTCGCCAATACTACCACATACTGCACCACTCGCCGGAACTCGTTTATCGGTTTTACAAGGAGAATAGTACGCTGGGCCGCCCTGAGGTTCAGGGTGTTATGAGTTCGATCACAACCATGCAAGTAAGTTTGGTTCTTGCGAAATTTGTTTCCATCTTTAATCAATATATGGCATTGAAGCAGCCATTTAATGATTCATATGTGTAATAGCATAGTTACTTCACTAAGTAATACTAAAAAATGATGAGAAAATGAAACCACACATTCATTAATTTAATATATTATTATTGTTGTTTATCTATCTATTTAGGCTATCAATAAGAAGATCCTATCTCTCGACTATAGCGAATTTGGGGCAGAGTTAAAGACAGTGGATGCTCAGGAATCGTTCGATGGTGGAGTCCTTCTTCTAGTGACGGGTTATCTCACTGGAAAGGACAACAACAAGCGAAATTTCACCCAATCTTTTTTCCTTGCTCCTCAAGACAAGGGTTACTTTGTTTTGAATGATATATTTCGATACATGGATGATGCTGTTGAATATCACGAGGAAAACCCAGGATTAGTTAATGGAATGCCTCCTCTAACACTTGAGCAGGGTACGTAAGCATGAATTGGTTTAGGTAATATTTATTTTTCATTTATATGAAATGACAGATTTGCGTTTATTTGTAGAAGCTGCTCCACCTGAGGAGCGTCCTATTTCGGAGCAAGCTGCTTCATTATCAGAGGAAGAAGTTAATGAGGAGGAAGAAGAAGAGGAGGAGGAGGAGGAGGAGGAAGAGGAGGAGGTGTATGATCCTTCTGACAATGAAGTAGGTTTGGTTGTGGAAGAGGAAGAGGAAGAGGCACCAGTAGCTGAGGTGGTTGATGAAGTTCCAAGTGAGTCACTGGTGGTGGATTCTATTAGTACAATCCAGGAAGAAGTGCCTAAAAAGTCATATGCTTCGATCGTAAGTGATCTATTAGCCACATTTGTTTTGGTTTATGGAAGCCCCCAAATGTTGTGGATGCTATATTGTTGTTGGATTTATGTACATGCTTGCTTATCTTGTGTTATGGAAGTTAGATGGCATTCTTATAGCATTGCGGTGTACAGTATGTGGGTAGTAACTTCTATGTGTGTTAAACATTGGGCTGCAGTTTTAAATGCTGTTTGGTTATGTATCGCTTTTTGAGGTAGACCAAGTCATCTGGCATTGAATGCATTTTCATCGGTGTGTCAAATTATTTCAGTACTCGATATCTATTAATGTGGTATTTTAGTGGTCTTACTATTATCACTGGTTAGTTGAAGGTAGTGAAAGAGAGTGCAGCACCTTTATCAGCTCCCGCGCCTGCTTCCTTGAGGCCATCACCTCCTATTCCAGAGCGACAGGTTGCGCCTCCTGCACCAGCTCCAGCACTCGAGATTCCTGCTTCCACTTCAAATGCCGTAGAAAGTGGCATTATCCAAGAGGCAGAAGGTCTGACTTCCATTTATCATGACTTGAATATTGGTTCTATGAATTCATATACTGAAGTTTGTATGTATGTATTCACTATCTGTTTTTTGCAGCTGAGGTTTATTCAATTTACATAAAGAATCTGCCCTTGAATGTCACACCTTCTCAACTTGAGGAAGAGTTCAAGAAGTTTGGATCCATTAAGAGTGGCGGTGTTCAAGTTAGAAGCAACAAGGTTCCTTTCACTACAATCATCTTCTTGGTTGGTTTCACTTAAATCTTTCTATCAATCAACTGGTTTATCTCTGATGTTTCAGCAACAAGGATTTTGTTTTGGCTTTGTCCAATTTGAGGCAGCAAGTGCTGTGCAAAGTGCAATAGAGGTATAGTTGCATAATACTTGCTGTTACCAAATATAGTTTTTAATACTGTACGTTGTTACATTCTCCTTAACTCATTTTCTCATAATTCCGTTTTGTTCTACCTATAAATTGCCGTCTTTCTAACTATGCACTAGTTTCTTGTATTTGACAATGTCTCAATTCTTGTGAACCAATATTGTTCTAATTTTCATTGTAGATTGGTTTGTAGGCATTTGCTAATTTTTTGTTCTAGTGTTTTAAATATGAAGTATTCCCTTCTTTGCAGTCGTACAATATCAGCAGTTAGGAATAGTGTTCTGATAGCTTTCTATGTTTTTCTTCTCTTTTATGTTTGAATTGATAACCTTTGGAAATTGATATGCCTTTTTTTTCGAAATTGCACTTCCATCTTATGTGCATGAAAATCCATGAGTCAATATGAATTTTTCTGAATTATGTATTTGAGGTGTTAACATCCATTTTTTTCATGTAACTTGTTGGTTTATTTTATTTATGTTTGCTCAATGTAATTAACGAAGTTATTTTTACCCACCCAAAAAATTTCAGAGTGACTTAGGCATCATGTTACTAGCAGACCAGTACAAGTGATACTACACAAGATACTAAATTTGAGATATGGAGATACGTTAGCATGCATTTAAGTGTATGTGCTTATGCTTGCATGTGTGTGTATATACACACAAAATCACACACACACACACACACATATACATATACGTACACTTATACGTACATACATATGTACACATAGAATGCACCTAACAAATGGAATTTTTGATAATATTTATTATATACATGTTAATGCACGACCTTCGTTCATCATGTCTGGGCAAATTCTCATTTCTAATCTGCTACCAGCCATGTACCTTGTTGCAATTTGGGAGGGACAACTCTGAATATTTAGAGAAAGAAATGGAAATGAAAATAAATAAACAGAACTCTAGAAGTTTTTGTGTACACACTCATGCTTTAAGCATTAAGTTTGATTCATGACACATAGATATGTTTGCAATAGAAAATGTTAGTTTATTGATTTGGGATCCGAGTGGTATTGCAATTCAAGGTGTGAAATTTAATGATTGAATATAATTCCATTGAGTGGGATGCACACTGAAATTTTACTACGGAGGTTTTGATGAGGCCTTGCTACTTGTTATTTCTTTTGCTGCTCTTTGTGATATCATGGTTTGAATTGGGACATGGTGCTTGGTAAGTTTGCTTGGGTTAAAAAGAAATATTTTTTAGTCGTTTGTATATTGATTTTTCCCCCTGCTCAAAATCAACATGCAAAGAGATGGGTAGAGATTACTCTGATTATTTACTGAAAGATGGGATTGTATGTTGTGAAAAACTGAAAACTGTCATCTACTCGTCAAGCTTAGGAAAATCATACTTTGAGAAGGGCTGAGGATTAAGAGTCCATTTGTTGGTTTGGGAGGTAAATTACTAGCCTAAGAGAGGGGATACATTTGGGTTCATATGTAAAAGAGCTTATTTTGCTTGAGATGAGCAAGGGGTGGCAAAAAAATATACAAGATGCAAGAGTTTCCGCCTTAGATTGATTGAAGTGAGTGACACCAAAAGAGTTTGGGTTTTATGGGTTTTGTTGTGTTTGGGAGGTTCCAATACATATACAATAACTATTAGCGTTTTAATGTTGCCCAAACCAGCTTGACTATGAGTGTGGATGCCCTTGAAATTTCATGCTTATTTAAGAAATCTGTTACTCATGCTCTTTGGTTTGCTGTTTTTAAAGTGTGGGGCTCTTGAGTGTGACACTTGTGAATGACTTTGGAGGGTTGAACTTTATGTGTTGAGCTTGATGCAATTGATTCTCTTATTTGGTCAATTGCAACTTCCAGATTCTATTTACTGCATTCCTTTCGTCTATCCCTGAGTTTGGAAGTTACAATCTCATTGATATATGCCGTCTCTTCAATGATCCACAAGTATGTCTCTTCAGTGCCATTTCCCATACTCATTAATGAATCTCCTATGAGCTTCTTCTAGAATTCTTAGAATCTTCCAAGAGTTTTCCTTTTGTACTTAAATAATGCTTATTGTTTGATTGGTCGAGGAGAATGAACTAACAAGATCATCAAAAGCAGTCATATAAGAGGATCTTATGTTGAATAAATGCTTGCATTTGTGCTTGAAGTTATTGATTGGAATTGGAAATGTTAAATGCATTTTTTATTTTTCGTTGTATTTTTGAGGGGCTAGGGTAGGTGCATGGCGTAATATGAAAGGATAACATTAGGAACGAGTTATAAGAGGAAGTTTAAAGGTGAACCTTACAAGAGAGAAATCAAGAAATATTGTTTGAGATGCTTTGGGAAATACAAAGGATCAAAATGATACAAACACATGAAAGTGGGAGTAGGGGCAAGACCAATAAAAACTTGGAGAGAAATAGTGATAAACGACATGAAGGATTGTAGTGAAGTAGAGTTTATCCATGATAAAAAAAGACGGGAGAAATTGGACTTGCAGAGCCAACCCCAAATAGACAGGATAAGGCAATGGTTATTATGATGCTGGTGTTCCCGAGGGTGAAAGTGGTACTACAAGCATCATTGGTTTGTATTGAGTGATACATTATTATTAGGTCATTTTTTCAACATTGTATCATTTGATAACTGATATAGGCTTCTATCAGTTTTTATTTATTTCTATTGGATCATATATTAGTTTTTGATTGGACGAGTTGACACAAACATTGTTTATGATCCATTATAGAAGGTATTAGTTCAAGTAATCCAAAGTTCTCCCTTCAACTGTCCCCCATTAATCAATAGCTCTCTAGATAAAATAAAGCTCCAACAACTGAGACCATATTTTGATATGTAATTTTATTTGATATCAAATGGCATGTATCACATTGCACTGCCTGATAAAATCTAATTCTCTTTGTATTGCATTTTATATACCAATTTTTTAGTGGACAAAAGTCATGATCAAGATCTCGGTTCGCTATCGAGTTTCTATTTACTTGAGGACAAAGCTCTTGCTTTCCTCTTATATATGGAAGAACAATAGGAGCCTAGAAGGACAAAGCTATTAACTTCTCTTATTAGACCTTTCAAAATGGAGTGGTCGAACTGATGCGGAATTTAGATCCGCATGTTTGGGTCGTGGCCGAGTCAAACAAAGAAAGTTAACAAGGAAGAAGTGGACCCATAAATGGGGTTTCAAATGGCCCGTGAAGCGAAGTTCGTCAACATATGACGAACGTTCGTGGTATTCGGATTGACATTCGTTATTTTATATGGTTTCTGTTTTGCGCATGTCGTAGACGACAGACGTCTGTGAATAGAGGACGGACATCCGTGATTACAGGACGAGCGTCTGTGAATTGGCAATTTTAATTATTTTCTTATTTCAAATTTCTTTTTAGTTAAGGTTTTCTTAGCCTATTTAATGGCATGTAAACTTTATTTAGAAGTTAATGATGAATGAAAAAAATTAAGTTGCTTTTGTGCATCTTGTGAAAGAGTGAATCTTTCGTAGAAAACTTGCGAAGAGTTTTTGCCTTTGAGGAGTGATTTTTCAAAGTTATCGTTGGTGCGAAGCCGACAAGCCTCATTGGAGGGAATCCGAAGATCTTTTATCGTTTTTTTTTTTTTGGTTTTAATCGAAGATTGAAAACCCTAATCCCTATCAAGCTGGATTTATGCTATTTTAGGGTTAGCGTGCGATTTTCCTGCATCAAATTGGTATCAAAGCAAGTTAAGCCCCTCGACAAGTAGATTGGTGAAAGCATGAATAAAGATCAAATTCTCGAAGTCATTTATGATTTGAACGATTACATGGTTTCCATGAGAATGTAAAACGGTGGAACATTTTGATCGTGCGGCAAAAGATGACGAAGGTGGACAAAATATAGTGTGAGGAGTAAGGGAGATCATCCGATCAACATGACTCCATATTCAAACATATGTCGCTTCTCAATAATGTTTACTGCGAGTTGCTAAGGTCGCGTCGGATAGTGGTTGCATGGCATGAGGATATCAATACGATAATTATCAAAGCTTTTATTCACAATTTATCCGAAGACGTATTGACTATGATTCAAACTTTGAAACTGAAGGTTACAAGTTTCATTCCCATAGCCGTACCCGTGAGAAGACCTCTACAGGTTGAAGTTCCTCTACCTGCGCCCGTGACAATATCTCTACCGGTGGAAGATTCCGAACCCACGGTGAATCCAAGTACTTCCATGCCTATGGAAGAACCGATGGAGCCCATTGCTCAAGTAGATACAGTTATTCGTGTTGGCCGTGTACCAACACAAGTTCATATCAAAGTAACAAAGTCGAATCGAATCTTATCCGAATCAAATCTAGTTTACTTGTCCAAGTGGCGTTCGATCATGGTTCCCCAAATATTATTCTTAACCTCCATGAAGATCAATTTCGGCGAAAGTTTGCTCCAAAGTTTGAGGTCGAACGTTTTCAAAGTAGGGGGGATTGATGTGGAATTTAGATTCACATGTTTGGGTCGTGATCGGGTCAAACGAAGAAAGTCAATAAGGAAGAAGTGGACCCATAAATAGGCTTTCAAATGGCCCATGAAGCAAAGTTCGTCAACATATGACGAATGCCTGTGACTTCAAAACGAACGTTCGTGGTATTCTGACAAACATCTGTGATTTTAAATGGTTTCTGTTTTGCGCATGTCGTAGACGACGAACGTCCATTAATAGAGGACGGACATTCGTGATTACAGGACGGACGTCCGTGATTGGCGTTTTTAGTTATTTTCTTATTTCGAATTTCTTTTTAGTTAACGTTTTCTTAGCCTATTTAATGGCATGTAAAGACCATGGATCAAAATATCGTCCGATACCAATACGTATCGGACGATACGTATCGGTTTTGGACTCGAACGATACATTGAATGTATCGTCCGATACAGACTGGTACCGATACGTATCGTCCGATACGTATTGTTTTGGAGTTCGGACGATACGTATCGGTAACCCGATATTTTAACCCATGGTAAAGACCTTATTTAGAAGTTAATGATGAATGAAAAAAATTAAGTTGCTTTTGTGCAACTTGTGAAAGAGTGAATCGTTCGTAGAAAATTTACGAATAGTTTTCGCCTTTGAGGAGTGATTCTTCAAAGTTATCATTGGTGCGAAGCTGACAAGCCTCTTTAGAGCGAATCCGAAGATATATATATATATATATATATATATATATATTTGTTTTAATTGAAGATTGAGAACCATGACCCCTATTACGCGGAATTTATGCTATTTTAGGGTTAGTGTGCGATTTTCCTCCATCAAATGGATTCAAGATAACATTCCTGTGAAAACAGCCGGTTGTTTTAGGAAGGTTTCTATTCTTGAAGAAAGTGTTAGTAGTGAGTCCATACTGCATTGGATTAACAATCAAACTTTATTGAACAATGGAAATACACATAATATTACTAATACATTGAATGTGTTTAGTGAATTTAATAATGACAATTTTGTGTTGATACGTGATAGTCTCGAGCATGTGGGACCTTTTTCAATCTTGAAAAGAGGTAATGATGGAGGTCTAGATTTTCCTCTAGACATGGGTAATCATCCTATAGTTGCGGTGGAGGATCTTACATCTACTCTAAATCCAACAACTATGCCCTTTGACCCATTCCTTGTTGACCAGACAATCGAACCGAATCCATTTGACCAATTCATAACCAGTACCCTACCTGTGCAATATGAGAGAAGGTCGAATGAGGAGGTTATAGAGTTTCCAAACTTCACTATAAATGCGGGCAAACATCATGACTATCTCAGAGCATGGAAAGGCAAGTCAAGAGTTGAGCCTTCAAAGTGTGTCATATGTGAGTTCTATAACTCATCGGAGATGAGTTTCTCCCACCAGGGGAGAATTGATGGGGACATCTCACAGTGCAAGGTGGATGAAGGAAACAAGAGAGAAAGAAGAAAAGGAAATAAAGTTCGTCAACATATGACGGACCTCCGTGGCTTCAGAACGGACATCCGTGGTATTCGGACGAACATCCGTGATTTCAGATGGTTTCCGTTTTACGCATGTCGTAGACGACGGACGTCCGTGAATAGAGGATGGACATCTGTGATTACAAGACGGACGTCCGTGAATTGATGGTTTTAGTTATTTTCTTATTTCGAATTTCTTTTTAGTTAATGTTTTCTTAACCTATTTAATGGCATGTAAAGACTTTATTTAGAAGTTAATGATGAATGAAAAAAATTAAGTTGCGTTTGGGCAGCTTATGAAAGAGTGAATCTTTTGTTGAGAACTTATGAAGAATTTTCGCCCTTGAGGAGTGATTCTTAAAAGTTATCGTTGGTACGAAGCCGATAAGCCTCTTTGGAGCGAATCAAAAGATCTTCTATCTTGCTCTTCTTTTATATATATTTTTTGTTTTAATTGAAGATTGAAAGCCGACAAGCCTCTTTGGAGCAAATCAAAAGATCTTTTATCTTATTCTTCTTTTATTTATTTTTTTTGTTTTAATTGAAGATTGAAAGCCTTGACCCCTATCAAGCGGGATTTATGCTATTTTATGGTTAGCGTGTGATTTTCCTGCGTCATGAACCTTATGTAGTTGAAGAGGCAAATCCATCAAAGCTATCATTGCAATTGAATCCATTGATCACCTTCATTATCATCATATCATCATCGAGCCTTGTTTGGGTCAACTTCTGAGAAATTATTGATCACATTGTAATTCATTATTGGCTTGTTTCTCCTTATGGACTAATTTTTTAGTGAGTGTTGCATGGTTGTTTCCAAATCCACTGAACTAATGGACTAGGTCATGCTGTGTGTAGCATTTGAAGATGGGATAAATTTCTTCCTAGTATACTTCATTCAAATTGAAAGTCAGGGATAGTTTTTACTTCAGAGGAAAATAACATTTCTTGCGGCTATGATCATGCGGAGACAAGGATAGACTTTTCTGTAAGGTAAGGAGGCCCGCGACTATTTTTAGGAGAGCCAGGGATTGGGCTATAAGTTGGGTTCCTGGATAAGGATGGGGTTGTTGAAAGCAATGGGGAGCTTATCAAGGGGTGGGAGATCCTACCGAACCGACTGTGACATGTCTGGCCTAGATGGGTCCCTTAGGCTGCCTCTCTTGCCTTTGCTGCTCCCCTAGGTTTTTTGAGTTTTGGGGCTTTTTCTGTAGGTTGAACTTATTTTCTTTCTCGTGGTCCTTTGTGCTCTAGTCTCTTGCTGTCCCTCAGGTATGTAGTCTTTTACCCTCTTTTACTATATCGTTGCTTTATTAATAAAACAAGCATTTCTTACCAAGACTCATTTGTACGTTGTTTGGGTCACAGAGTTGGGGATGCCTTCTTTCCCTTCTGTTGCAAATGAATATTAAGGGCCAGTTTCGATGTTTCAAAAATTCCAATTAAGCATGATTTTATTTGATATCCTAATGAACAAACTATTACTCAACAATCTGCTATGTATCAAGTTAAAATCAATTTTTTCTAAAACTAAAAATTTATCGTAATTAAAAAATTGTAACTCAACAATCTACCATGTATCAAGTTAAAATCATGTTTTTCTAAAATTGAAAAAGGCAAGAAAACATGATTTTAGACATTTCTAAAATCGCTACCTTCCAAAGTAACAAAATGCGAGCGCCTAACTCATGAAACGTTCTCGTTATATTTCTCACATAATATAATTTCTCCTAAACTCTCTCTTTCTCATGGTAAATCTCTCATATAAACTCTCTATACATCTCCCATGTAATCACTTCCTAAAAACTCTCTTTCACACAGTCAAACATTCTCTCTCTCTCGCCCAACCCTCTTTATTTCACTCGACTTTCTCTCTCGCCCAATGCTCTCAGTCATCTTATACCACTAATCACAATAACTAGTACCTGACCTATGGTTTCCTCTCTCAGGTGGTGAAGAACACACTTGTATTAGCTGAATTTGGACACAACAACATTCATCAGAACCCGAACAATTCTCCTCAATTTATTGTTTTTTCTTTGGCTTTGGATGATTTTTTATCAAGGCGTTTAATATTGGTTTTACATGAAATCTGTAATGAGTTTATAAAAGGGAATACAGAAGTGAGTTAGTGCATCTAAGCCATCCAATCCTCTTCAATTTAATGTTTTTTCTTTGGCTTTGGATGATTTTTTATCAAGGGGTTTGATATTGATTTTACATGCAATCTGTAATGAGTTTATAAAAGGGGATACAGAAGTGAGTTAGTGCATTTAAGCCATCCAATCCTTGATATATAGGGTGTTAGATCATAATAAACTTTTGGCTTTATCTTAGGGTCCACAATTTTTTTTCTTCCTTTAAAGTTAAATATTCAATAAAGTTGGTTGCCTTTTGACTACAAGATAACTTTACTCCATTAGTTTAGTTAGCAATTGACTAATCTCTGATTATTCAGAACCAAAGAATTGCTAGCTTATAGACATGAACTAGGTTATACTAGAAATTTTGCTTGTTTGTCATATTTCAATTTAATTAGTTATCATAGGCATTGTATATTCCGAATATTTTATGCTAAAACTGTTTGATAGCCTTTATGGGCACATAACTAGATACCTCAAAGTGGTAGTGGACAAGGTTAAGTAATTTTGGCTCTGCCAGGATTACAGCCATCAGCTTCACATAATATTTTTCATATATGTTGAATGATCAATTGCAGTATATTCTCCATTTAATATTTTGGCAGGCCTTCTGTTAAGCCCTGATTTTATAGATTATATGAAGGATCAGGGGCAGTGATGTGTGCTGAAGGTAGGTGGTATTATGGTTAGGTAGGTGATATTAGGTTTAGGGTGAGAGAGAGAGAGAGAGAGAGAGAGAGAGAGAGAGAGAGAGAGAGAGAGAACTAGAGAGAAGGCTTAGTGAGTAGAGAGGCCATCACTAGCATTTATATTAAATATTATAGTCACACACCAACACTACCACACACACAAGAACCATGGTAAATCCTATTACAACCATACTAATATATCAACACTCCCCCCTCAAGCCGGAGCATGGATATCCAACATGCCCAGCTTGACAGCTACATCACGAATAGGGGTGCAAATGGGTCAGGTTTAGGGTCAACCTGAAACGACCTGTTAACCACATCTCTAGACCTGAATCTGATCTGACCTGCTAACCTCTAAACGTCGATCTGAACCTTAACTTGACTTGTTCAAATACCTAGACCTGGACCTGACTTGAACCGGACCTGTTTCTTAGACATGGACCCAGACTTGAGGACCTGCACGCAACCTGAGCCTGACTTGTTAGTGTAATTTCATTGAAATTTCAATTTTGGACCTAAATTGTTAAAACACATTTGGGCGATGACCTATGAAATATAATGTACGTATATGCCTTGTAGTAAATAGGGTACCAGGTCAGGTTCAGGTCGGATTTGGGGCTAACTTGAACCCGACTTGTTTCTGTAACAGGTCGAGATTTTCTGCCCGACCTAACCTGACAGGTCGACTTTATTAAACCCAAACCCGACTTGAAGAAGGCCGGGTCTTAAAAATTTGTGAGGTTGAGATCCAACCCATTTGCACCCTAATCACAAAGAGTAGCCCAACAACCTTAGTCAATATGTCTGCCAACTGTTGTGAGGGTGCTACACCAATAAGCTCCAAAGGCCTATCCCAAACCTTTTCCTGGACAAAATGGATGTCAATTTCAATATGCCTTGTCCTTTCATGTATGAAAATAGAATTTTATTACCTTTAGTCCGCCAAACAACGGTCGCTTCATTTTTTTCCCTTTTGTGCAAAGAAATCTGTGGTACAGTTAGATTCTCGATAACATGTGAAGCGGCCTCTCATCTCAATAATTTTTTTTCAGCATAGAGTATCTTGTATCTCTATGAAATTGGCACTGTTCCTGGAATAAATTGTAGTGCCACGGGTGAATCCAATACAATATTGATTCTTCCATCTTTTCTGCAGCATGCTCCATACCACAAAGAACGGTCTGCAGTTTGATTCTCTTAATGTCAGATTGTATATATTGATTGCTGAACCAAATTTGAAGTTACATTCATTATCCCAACAAATGCCCTAAACCCTGCTTTTACAGTTGGCTAAAGAGCTGTCTCTAATCAATTTCAGAGCTCCTGGCCTCATCCTTTTTCCCCCAGTTACACGTCCGTCCAAATTTAGTCTTCGCGGATAATGTAACCCACCAATTTTCTGGAGTATCTTCGTTTTCCATACTGATGTCTCTTCACAAATCAGATTCTTTGATTGAGTACGATCTTGTCAGATATGTTCTGCAAAATCTTTTTTCATCACCTCCATGAACACCACCACCGCCCCCTTCTCCATCACTGCCACACAACTACATATCTACAACCACCTTCAATGCTACCACAACCACCTCTTCACTACCATAAAGCAGTAAACATGAGTATGAGTGATTGGCAAGTTTTAGTCACAGGAAAGCCCATATGTTACCCAAAAACAAATATAATAGTTTGCAGACCATGAACAAATTTATCTCAACATTAAAATTTCCTTGGATAAAGAAATCACAGGATCCAAACGGGCCCTAAGGATCATTGTTGTCAAATGGCATATGCGGTAATATGCGATTTTGAATATGCCATGGTATTTGCGATCGCATATGCAATGGCATATAGAATTTCAAATTTATTTAAAAAAAAAAATACAAAAAAAAGAGCAAAAAATATGAAAAAATTGGATTCTATATGGGAAGAATATAAAAAGGTCTTACAAGTAAATACATATGTTGGGGTCTTTATAATACAAAAAAACTCCCCCAATAAAGGTAAAAGACTCCCCCAAGCCGTGGAAGGGACACCCCCTTCTTGCTCGAAGAAGGTTATAACTTAATAAAATATGAGAGAGAGAGAGAGAGAGAGAGCCTCTATTTATAGAGGTAGAGGGGCTCCAATTTTTGGAAAGAAAAACCCAAGGACAATATGCGATCTCATATTGCTGTGGATCGTGTACGCAATCATGGCATATGCAATCCTGCCAAATGAGACTGCATATGCGGTCGCATTTGACAACATTGCTAAGGACACATGGTTGAAGCGATAAAAAATTCCTAGAACTTTATGAAATGGAGGATCCAGTGGTGGGTTTTGGAAGGGGCTTTGAATTCAAAAGATAGATAAGCAGCGGGGGTTCCGGAAAATCGGGGCTTTGGGCAGACAACAATTAGGGATGGTTTTGATCTGGATGATGATAAGAGATAGTGGTGAGTACATATAATGGTTTGCGAGAATCTCTAGCGAGGGGTGTAGCAGTTAACTGGCCACACCTCGTAGGTTGTTAAGACCAAATAATAAAGGAAAGTGGGTGGAAATTGGGAACTTTGAGGATTGTAAGAGAGAGAGAGAGGGGTTAGGATAATGTGGGGAAACTTATAACATATGCCGCAACTTGGGGGGAGGGGTTCTGGAATATTGGGGCTCTGGGTAGACAACAATTAGGGATGGTTTTGATGTGGATGATGATAAGAGATAGTGGTGAGTACATATAATGGTTTGCGAGAATCTCTAGCGAGGGGTGTAGCAGTTAATTGGCCACACCTCGTAGGTTGTTAAGACCAAATAATAAAGGAAAGTGGGTGGAAATTGGGAACTTTGAGGATTTAGAGAGAGAGAGAGAGAGAGAGAGAGAGAGAGAGGGGGGGGGGGTTAGGATAATGTGGGGAAACTTATTCAATAAAAGGGACAACAAGTCATAAACAAAAGATGAAGAGAGAGTAGCAAAATTTTGGAGTTTGTAATAAACTAGATAAAATGGAGCAAAGAAGTCTAGGTTATTATTATTATTAATAATTTTTTTTTTTGTGTGTTGGGGGGGGAGTCTAAAGCAATGGGTGGTCACAATTTCGGGAAAGAAGGTGGGGTGAGACTGACGAGGCAATAAAATTGCAGCATTTTTTCAGGGAACATATGGACTTGGGCCAGTTTCAGCTCTATGGGAGCTTCGATAGGTATAGTGGTCGCATGGGATGATGGCATTTTGGAGGAAATAGAGAGGGAAATTGGGATTTTTACAGTTCCTGTGAAATTCAAAATGGGGGACAACGAAAAAGTCTGGCTTTCTCCGGAGTTCATTGCCTGAATGATGATGGCAGAAGGAAGGACTTACGGTGGGAACTTGCGAAGGTGTTTCATAGCTGGAGAGTGCCATGGATAATGAGAGGCGATTTTAATGTTATTAGGTGGCAGTTTGAGAAACAGTGAGGAAAGGCCCTAGAGATCAATCCAAAAGGAGAGCCTCTGCCCAGGCTCGCTCGAGCGACTCCTTTAAGATTCTTGCTCGAGCGAGGACAAAATTCGCTTGAGCTAAGACGTATTTACCTGATTTAAAGCATGCTTATTCTTTGTTTTTGAGAGCTTTTAGGTTGCCATTAAGGGTAGCTTTGTACTTTTCTATTATAGGGTTAGAACTTTTGAATACTTGCTATAAAAGGACAAATGTAAGCCATTTTTGGCAGTTGTTGAAAATTAATGAAAGTGCATTGCATTTGAGGTTGAGATGAGCTTTGATGAGTGAGTCTTCTTCCCCATGTGGGTTTGGTGTGAGGCCAAGGGTGAGATGCCCATGTTATCTTTGATCTTCTCTTTACTTCTTGATCTTGCTTGATCTTTCTATTTCCATTTTATTTTCTTGCATCCAATTTTTCCCTTTTTAATTGATTGTTCCAATTCCCAAACCCTAGATCTAGAGTAACCTCGATGTCCATCCTTGTGGATCGAATCCAATCCTAGCCTGCCGATTCATGACCGTTGTTGGGCTTGAGCTTGCTCGATTTGAGCTGTTAGACGCTTTGATTCAAAAGTCCTAGCGAAGAGCTTCCTATTCCACCACGAACTACGGTCGAACGCCCAAACCTAGAAGGAGCAAGAGTTCTATCTCTAGGATCGCCTCTTCCGCATTTCCTAATAGATCTCGCGCATCGGATTGGACTTTAATTGTTCAATTAATTAGTTTAATTTCGGCAAATTAGCATATCATGAGCATTCACGGATTTTAGAGTCGTTGTCCCGCGTCAGTTTGGTATCCAAGCTTAGGTTCTAGGTTAGGGCATCTTTTGCATGCCATTTTAATTTCTTTAAATTTTATTTCATTTGCGTTCATTAGTGTGCACGTCTAGTGTTTGGCAAAAGTCCTTACTCATTTTGAGTCATATGTGTATGTCATTTCGATGTCCTTTGTGTAGTCATATTTGTGTGTTCATTTGTATGCACATCTTGTGTTGGTTAAAAGTACTCACTTGTTGTGTAGTCACATTTGCGTGTTCATTTGGGTGCACATCCTGTGTTTGATAAAATTACTCATTTGTGTGTTTCATAGTTGTGTCATTTTGGAACCCGTGTTAGTAAGTCGTGGTTACCATGGACACGAATGTGCTTGCCGATGCTCTTAAGGGCATCCAAGCCTTGATTACCATGAATGAAAGGTTGAATGTTATGGAGGAACCCCAAATGGCTATGGCGGTCTCTAATGGTGAGCTTCTCGACCGTTTGGATCGGTCGGAAGATGAGTGCACCACGACCGATACAATGAGCGTTACGGTCTGCGTTTTGAGTGCGGCGGTTGACTCGAGGGCCGGAGTCGGAATTAAAGGGAAGTAGTTTATCGTGGAGATGACTACGATCCAGATGAGAAACTCCTCAAAAATGTCTGAGTTGAGTTTCCGACCTTCGATGGAAGAATGGACCCTAAAGTCTTCCTCGATTGGGTCTCCGATATGGATCAACACTTTGAGTGGTATGGCATGGACAATGAGCAGTGTGTTAGATTCGCCAAATTGAAGCTCATTGGTCAAGCTTGACTCTTTTCGGTCAACGTTGAGCATATGCGAGCGAATGCGGGTCATGCTCCCATTACCCATTGGGAGGACATGAAGGAGAAACTTTCGGAAAAGTATATTCCTTTATCATACTACCATTGCCTACTCGACCAATGACAAAATTTACGCCAAGGCAGTATGCCCGTAACTGAATACATTGACAAGTTTGAGGAGTTCATGATGAGAGTTAATGTGTCGGAAGATTCTCAAGTCACTCTTTCTAGGTCTCGCACCTAGTTGCGAATGGAACTGCAAAAAGAGTTGATCTCCCATCCCGTTGACACTCTTTAGGAGTGTTACACCATTGTGCAAGACCTTGAACGATATTTGAAAATGACAGTATTGAGACGATTTGAGCCGCATGCCGGAGGCCTTCGAGCTGGAGAAGGGAGGCCTAGTGCCAGAAACCCACCTCCCAAACCTACACAACCGACTCCTACGACTGTAAGGTTTGACAAAGGGAAAGTGTGGTGGGTGAGTCCTCAAGGGGTGGTTCTCAAACTAAGTGTTATAAATGTCATGGGTTTGGCCACTTTGCCGCCCAATGCCCTACAAGAGAACCCAAAGGACTCTCTTGGTTGAAGAAGTCAATGAGGGAGAAAAATGTTCAGGAGAAAGTGTATGAGCCGGAAGTCACACCTAGTGATGAAGAAGGTGACGACGGTACTCGTGTACTAGCTTGCATCCAAGATTGGTTGGTCGTGAGGTGTGCCCTTGCACAACCTCAAGGTCCTCAACGTGATGAGAGGGACGATTGGTGTAGAGATAACATTTTCTATACTTACGCCAAGTGTGGTAAAAAGAGTTGTAAGGTCATCGTGGATAGCGGGAGTTGCACAAGTGTCGTGTCGATACACACCATTACCCGTTTAGGGCTTACACCCCAGCCTCATCCGAGACTGTACAAAGTCGCATGGGTTGACCCTTCTTCCATTCCCTGTCCCAAAGGTGTCGTGTGCCGATACAATTAGCCTCGTATTGGGACACATTGTGGTGCGAGTGGTGTCGATGAATGTGGGCCACACCATCTTGGGGAGGCCTTGGCTCTATGACATGGACGCGACCCTCCTTGGACGGTCTAATGTGTATACGTTCATGCATGAGGGCAAGAAGATAAAATTAAACCCCTTGCCTCCCAGGACACTATCGGACAAGAAAGTTGATAAGGGTGGTCCCTTTAAGACCATTAACATTGTGAACACTTCGGAGTTTGAGAAGGCTTCTTTGGATGAGAGCGTGATGTATGTTGTCATCGTTGTTGAGCGTGCTCTCGAGTCTATGGGCGAACACCCTAAGGAGGTTAAGCCAATTTTGAAAGAATTTGTGGATGTCTTCCCGGAAGACTTGCCGGATGAACTCCCTCCAATGCGTGACATCCAACACGCAATAGACTTGGTTCCCGGATCTACCCTACCAAACCTACCCCATTATAGGTTGAATCTGGTTGATCATGTCGAATTAGCGCGACAAGTCGATGAGCTCCTTCGGAAGGGGTTCATCCAAGAGAGCTTGAGTTCTTGTGCTATGCCCGCACTACTCACACCCAAGAAGATGGTACTTGACGAATATGTGTGGATAGTCGGACCATCAACAAGATTACGGTCAAGTATAGGTTCCCTATACCAAGGCTTGACGATATGTTGGATATGATGGTCGGTGCCACTATCATCTCCAAGATAGACCTTAAAAGTGGCTACCAGTAAGTCCGCATCCGTTCAGGTGATGAGTGCAAAACCGCTTTTAAGACCAAAGATGGTCTTTATGAGTGGATGGTCATGTCTTTTGAACTTTCTAATGCCCCGAACACCTTCATGAGATTTATGACCTAAGTGTTGCAACCATTTATGGGCAAATTCCTTGTGGTATATTTTGATGACATTTTGATCTATAGTTGCGACAAGGTGCAACACTTGGCCCACCTTCGATTGGTTTGTGAGACCCTAAGGAGAGAGAAGGTATATACGAACTTCAAAAAGTGCACGTTCATGCAACAATCCATTGTTCTTTTGGGGTTCATTGTCTCGGCTGATGAAATGGTCGCGGATCCAGAAAATGTTAAGGCCATTGTAGAATGGCCCGAATCTAAGAACATCCATGATGTCCGCAGCTTCCATGGGTTGGCTACATTTTATCGTCGCTTCATCCGAAACTTTAACACCATCATGGCTCCCATCACCAATTGTATGAGAAAGGGGGAGTTTCAATGGAGCAAAGCCGCAACGAAGACCTTTGTCGAGATTGAGAAGATGACTAGTGCACCCGTCATGTGCCTACCGGACTTTTGTAAAGTCTTTAAAGTCGCATGCGATGCTTCGGGTGTGGGCATAGGAGTGCTTAGCCAAGAAGGCCACCCCGTGGCCTACTTTAGTGAGAAACTTAACGAGGCAATGCAAAAATACTCCACCTATGATAAGGAGTTCTATGCGGTTGTCCGATCTCTTTGATATTGGAAACATTACCTTAGACCGCAATAATTTGTGTTGTTTTCCGACCATGAAGCTTTTCGCTTCGTTGCTTCCCAAAAGAAGTTTAACCAGAGGCACATGACGTGGGTCGAGTACCTTTAAGGGTTCACATTTGTGTTGAAACACAAGGTCGACATTGAGAACAAAGCCGCAAATGCGCATAGTCGTCAGGTGGCGACTTTGCAATCCATGAGTACTGAGATCATTGGGTTTGAATGGTTGAAGGAGGATTATCTCGAGTGCCCGGATTTCGGGAAAAATTACAACACCCTCCTTAATGACTCGACGGGAACTAACCCCACCTACACCTTACAGGATGGGTATTTGTTCAAGGGCAATCACCTATGCATCCCTCGCACTTCATTGCGTGATTTCCTCATATGGGAGTTATATGCTGGAGGGATTGCCGGTCATTTCGGGCGCAACAAGACCATTACGCTCGTCGAAGATAGATTCATTTGGCCTGGTCTCATGCGAGATGTCTCCCGGGTTGTGCGACAATGTCGTACTTGTCAAGTCTCCAAACAAAGGAGGCAAAATACTGGCTTGTACACTCCCTTGCCTGTACCACACACCTTGGCAAGACGTCTCAATAGACTTCGTGCTGGGTCTTCCCAAGACTCTCCGAAAGCATGACTCCATTTTTGTTGTAGTGGACTGTTTTTTCAATATGGCCCACTTCATTCCGTGCAACAAGACCTCCTACGCGACCCATATCGCGAAGTTGTTTTTCGGGGAGGTGGTACGCCTCCACGAGTTACCCAAGACCATTGTGTCGGATAGGGATGCCAAGTTCACCAGTTACTTTTGGAAAATCCTATGACACATGATGGGTACTATGCTCTAATTCTCATCGGCATATCACCTTCAAACTGATGGCTAAACGAAAGCTACCAATAGAAGCTTAGGCCATCTCCTTCGTTGTGTTGTGATCACATTAGGACTTGGGACTCCATTCTACCACTAGCTGAGTTTGCATATAATAATTCCGTCAATAGGTCCACAGGTAGAAGCCCATTTGAAGTGGTGCATGGTCACAAACCAAGAACACCCCTAGATTTGATCCCTATGTCCGCATCTCGCCGCACATTCGAGTCCGCAGATACATTTGCACAACATATTCATAATTTGTATGCCGAAATTAGACGAAAAATTAATTCGAGCAATGATAATTACAAATTATCGGCGGATTGCCATAAGTTTTTCAAAGAGTTCCAAATCGGTAAGCATGTGATGGTTCGGATTAGGCTTGAACGATTCCCAACGGGAATCGCGAAGAAGCTCCAAGCCTGCGGTCCCGGACCTTTCAGGATTGTGGCAAGGAGTGTTCCGAATGCATATGTTCTTAAGCTTCCTCAAGATATAGGGCTTAGTTCAACGTTCAATCTGAAAGACCTAGTTCCTTATCTAGGTTCAATCCCACCCCCTTGCAACCCTTTCCAAACGTCCTCTCCTCAAGAGCCGACCGAAACCCCGCAACCTATACCACCTCCACGTGAGCCGAAAAGAGATGTGATTGAGAAGATCTTGGATGACATTGTGGTCTCTTCTCATGACGGCGGATTTCAGAAATATTTAGTGAAGTGGGTGCAGAAGTTAGAATCAGAGAATACATGGGTCAACAGAGACGATGTTTGCCGCCTAGACCTTGACATGCTCGATCGATATCATGACCGCTCCTCATCAGTGATAAAGTATTTTCGGTATGGGGGAATTGATGACGCCACCAACAAGGACTTAGGTTTCAAGCCGTATAAGGTATATCGAAGGAAGAAGAAGCGACGGAAGGGCCAAGGAGCATCAAGATCCGCTGAGGAAAGGCCCTAGAGATCAATCCAAAAGGAGAGCCTTTTCCCAGGCTCGCTCGAGCAAACCTCATTCTCGCTCATACGAAGCGCTTTAGAAACTTGACCAAGACTTTCTAGTTTTAATTGCTTGAGCAAGAGTGTGCTCGAAATCTAGGCCAAAACTCGCTCGAGCGACTCCTTTAAAATTCCCGCTCGAGCGAGGACCAAATTCTCTCGAGCTAGTCTGGTGACGTATTTACCTGATTTGGGGCCTGTTTATTCTTTGTTTTTGAGAGCTTTTAGGTTGCTTTTAAGGGTAACTTTGTACTTTTATATTTTAGGGTTAGAACTTTTGAATACTTGCTAGAAAAGGACAAATGTAAGCCATTTTTGGCAGTTGCTGAAAATTAATGAAAGTGCATTGCATTTAAGGTTGAGATGAGCTTTGAAGAGTGAGTCTTCTTCCCCATGTGGGTTTGGTGTGAGGCCAAGGGTGAGATGCCCATGTTATCTTTGATCTTCTCTTTACTTCTTGATCTTGCTTGATTTTTTTATTGCCATTTTATTCTTTTGGATCCAATTTTCCCCCTTTTAATTGATTGCTCCAATTCCCAAATCCTAGATCTAGAGTAACCTCAATGCCCATCCTTGTGGATCGATTCCAATCCTAGCCCGTCGATCCATGACCGTTGTTGGACTCGAGCTTGCTCGATTTGAGCTGTTAGACGCTTCGATTCAAAAGTCCTAGCGAGGAGCTTCCTATTCCACCGCAAACTATGATCGAATGCCCCAACCTAGAAGGAGCTAGAGTTCTATCTCTAGGATCGCCTCTTCCGCATTTCATAATAGATCTCACGCATCGGATTGGACCCTATGTGAACCGAGCATGACCACTTAAGCGGAGTTCCGCGAAACCCTAAGGTATCGCTTTAATTTGTGATTAATTGTTCAATTAATTAGTTTAATTTCGGCAAATTAGCATATCATGAGCATTCACGGATTTTAGGGTCATTGTCCCCGCATCAGTCTTAAACTCCACCTCTGTGACTCATTCCAAAAAAGTAAAGGGGTAGAGGAAATGGAGACTTTAGACCTATTAGCTTGGTGGGGACTGTTTATAAGATTGTAGCAAGGTTCTTGTGAATAGATTGAAGTTGGTCATTGGAAAGGTGGTTTCAGACTAACAAGGAGCTTTTGTCATTGGAAGGCAACTAACGGATGTCGTGGTACTTACCCGCGAAGGTCTTAACTTGAGACATATGGCCACCCGCGAAGCTCTTAACTTTAGAGTTGAGACATAAAGCCAAAATCCCAGATATCATTTGGAAAGTAGACATGGAAAAAGGCTTATAGCAGGTTAATTGGCAATTTCTTGATTGCATGTTGGTAGGTTAAATTTTGGATTGAGGTGGAGGGGATGGAAATCACCCGTCACTTGCCATGGGACAGTTAGTTTCACTCGCTTGCATCATTAGAACCATACCCTTACATAGTTTTATACTACAATGGGTAAATTGTGCA
The DNA here is from genome assembly GCA_021018995.1 of Chloranthus sessilifolius. Taxonomy (NCBI): domain Eukaryota; kingdom Viridiplantae; phylum Streptophyta; class Magnoliopsida; order Chloranthales; family Chloranthaceae; genus Chloranthus; species Chloranthus sessilifolius. The sequence continues at coordinate 22,385,546 of CM037590.1, forward strand.
GACTTGTTTATAAGCCAGATCTGACAATCGCATAGATTGTAGTAGTCTTCCATTCTAGCATAACAGTCTTTAATTTCTTTCAACAAATTTTTTATCCATGATTTCATTTCTGTGCATTTCTGCTAACGTGGATTCCAGCTGCCTAAATTCATCAGAGCTCAACAGTTATTTAACTCTCGGCCCTTTTCTTCTTCTTTCATATCTTTAGATATCAAATATCTACCATCTGAATTTTCGGGCCTTTTTTTGTTTTTGTTTTTCCAGTTCTCCAAACTGCTTTATTGTTGAAATGCTTCCGTAAACATCTTTGCTTGTTTATCCATAATGGCAGCCTGTCATTCGTTTCTTGTTAAAAATCTGTTCTCTCGTCCAGGATACACTACGGATGTTCTATACAATTTATTAACAGAATTGACTGCTTGTTCAGAGTCCATTTACCATGACACTTGTTGTTAGTTGGAAGTCACCTTTGTAGGATAAAAAAAGAGAATCATTAAACTTATCACGTTCTTCCATAATTTATTGAAACCAGTCGTGAGTGCTGAGCTGGATTGAATTGTAAATGTTATTCAATTTTGAATTTGAAACCTTTCTTTCTAATTTTCAGGAATCTTCCTTCTAAAATTTCGGACATAGACTGATCAGTTCTGTTAGTTAGGGTGGGTAATGTCTTTCGATGTTGCCAAATGTCTTGCTCCAAAGACAAATTTTTGGTTTTCATATTCAAGTTTCTGCAGAGGGGTTATTGATGGCACTTTCTATTTTTGCTTAAAATGACTTGTGACCAGCAAAACGATAGAAATTTGGGCTATCTGACCAGAGGAATTGAAATTCAAAGTTCTTTTTTGAATTTGAAATCCACACTCCATTTCCTAAGATCCAAAATCTTGGTACAATATTCTTTTTCACGATTGAAATTGAACATAAAAGATCAAATTCTTTTATATAATATCTCTATGGAGACTTTGATCTTCCACATTCCTTGGATCACGATTTGGAATCTTGATGGTACATCCACCTTGCCATTAGAAATCCAATTAATGTGTTCTTCCTTCTTGCAGTTTCAAAGGGTTATTTATTATTTTATTATTATTCTTCCTTCATGATCCAATTTTATATAGTGCTGTTAGAATTGACCAATATATTGCAATAATAATATTATTAATGATAGTGCTGTTTTGATATTATTATAACCATAGTATAATTTGTATTCATATAAATGTATACATGTAGAACAATTTTTTATATTATTTATTATATATAAATACATGATGAAGTAATCTTATATGTGTGTAGCTGTTAAGATCCATTGATCCTGAACTGATCTTTACTTGGGATTACAAATCCCAAGTTTTTCTACGAAGAACTGATCTAATGATATTAGTGTATATAATGGATTTCTTCGGTGTGATACTAATTGATACGGCATCATTTGTAAGTGTTACAAGATCTTGTGCATTGGAACCCATTATGGATCTGAATCTAGTAGTGTATGGAAAATTTTCTTTTCAAAGTGAAACAGTGTGTATAAATAGACAGATTGATGCGAAAACTTACTAAATACAATGCTAGGGCGGAGATTAAAATTTAAATTAATTCAAACAATTAAAAATAACAATTTCTCACAACGTATTATCACGAAAAGTTCTAGATATTTAATTAGAAGATTTAATTCCAGCCCAAAATAGCATTATTTTCGTGTCTGTTCCCTATCGCGGATTTAGAAGACTAAGGTTCTTATGAACGGCTAGATCTCCGATAGTTTTAGGGCGTTGAACGAACTCGCAAGTAGGGTCTCTCGATATCGTATAAAATAAACGGTAATAATAAGTTAATGATGGACAAATAGGTTGATTTTGGATTTTTATGAGATCAATACGCTAGATTTGGGATTTAATGGATAAATAGATAATTAGGGTTACGCTACTTATGCAAATTGTAGATATAAAGAAGATAAAGATGGAAGAAGAGTTAGCCTCACTCCAAACCGCAGGCGAGAATCGAAGAATCGCTCTCTGTTTTGAGAGAACTACACCCTCACGAAAGTTTAAAACTCTCAATTTTGCATAAACAATTTTCATTAACCAAAAAGTAATAATAAAGTTGTTTTTAAACTTTTAAATAGGCAAACCAAAACCCTAAGAATATTACTTAAAATAAAACTTTTAATCAACTATTAAAACTTTGTAATCTAATAGTCATAATTAGTTTCACTATTAATCCCGTTTTTTTATTACGCTACCACTTTTAAAGGTCAAATGATGTCCGATTGACGTGAAATTGGTCTTGTTTGAAAGCTTATCGAAGTAGCTTTCCAACAACACAAGAATCACACAATTCTGACACATATTGATAGACTTATGACCACTTTTTCGATTGTTGTGCAAAAAGTGACGGGATGAACAGTCACATATCACATATATATGCTTGGCCCTCTAAATAATTCACATAAGGAAAACTAATCCTAAACCACTTATTAAAAGAATCTTAATAAACTAGAACATTTTTACATTCTTCTTTCACCTCTGATTTTCGTCTTCCGCCTTCGGTATGCCACTAGCGACTGCATGAATCTAATGTCTCCATCAACTTTCCCCTGGTTAGACGGATTCATCCCCGATGAATGCTGATTGTGATAGAGGTCCAAAAGATCTGGATCAAGCTGCTGAAATTCCTCTTGTGTAATCCAAGTATTCTTTGTGTCGGCTTTGTTCTTCCACTTGATCAAGTACTTCTGAAGTCCCTCTTGGTTGGTGGACACAATCTGATCTTCCAGCACATCTTCGATGATGTCACGAATTTGCCGAGTAGGTGGGGGTAGCGGTGTGGGTAGGAGAATTATTGGTTCATCAGATGTAGAAGGCTCAAAGGGGTTGGCAGGGATTGTTGAAGGGCTATGGAATGGAGCAAGGTCCTCCACGTTGAAAGTTGTGCTAATCCCCAATTCCGGCGGAAGATCTAAAACATAAGCATTAGAACCGACAAGCTTCAAGATTTGATAGGGAGCACCACGAGCTTGTAACTTCTCTGCAACTCCTTGCGGGAATCGCTCGGGTCTATTCCGAACCATCACAAAATCACCCTCTTGGAATTTTTTGAACCGTTTGTGAGAATCTGCAGAGAATTTGTATTTTTCATTCTTTAAATTAATTCTTCTCCTAATCTCAGCATGCAATTCATGAATGTGATTTGCAAATGTGGATGCAGACTCTGATGAACTATGATGAACTGACATCGGGAGCAAATCTATGGGCGTTCTAGTATTTGTCTTACTCTTCCACTGGATGAGGTATGCCTGATGTTTCTCAGATTGCGTTTTCCTCGTAGCCCAAGTGTTGTTAATTTTCAGTTTACCTTTCCACCTAAAAAGATACTCTCGATATGCTTGGTGGGTTTTTACCTTTGTAACAAAACATGGATCTCCCAAAACTTTTTCATCTAACATCTTCACATATTGTTCAGGCAGGTATTTGGAAATCTATAAGTAGATAAGATTGGGCTCAGGTGGATGGGCATCCAGGAATATGGGTCAGGAGGTTTTGTTGCTAGACCAAAAAAAGGTGTACGTGCATCTACAGACTCTATATGCTCATATGTAGGTGACACTACTAACGACTCATGTGTACTCGACTCAACTGGTACTAACGACTTGTGTGTGAGTGACACTATTGATACTAACGACTCATGTGTGAGTGACACAAGGGGCACTAATAGCTCATGTAGACTTGGCTCGATTAGCTTGTGCGTACTCGCTTCAACAAAAACCAAAGACTTTAGGGTACTCGATTCAATTGACACTAATGATTCTTGTGTACCTAGTTCGATGGCTCATATGTAGGTGACACTACTAACGACTCATGTGTACTCGACTCAACTGGTACTAACGACTTGTGTGTGAGTGACACTACTGATACTAACGACTCATGTGTGAGTGACATAAGGGGCACTAAATGGTTCATGTAGACTTGGCTCGATTAGCTTGTGCGTACTCGCGTCAACAAAAACCAAAGACTCTAGGGTACTCGATTCAATTGACACTAATGATTCTTGTGTATCTAGTTCGATGGACTCACGTGTAATCGATTCAAGGGCACTCGACTTTACCAACAACAAGAACTCTTGCACAACTGATTCTACGGCCACTAGCCAATCGTGCGTACGTGATTCAGTTGACTCACATGTGGGTGACTCAACATTACTACTCATAAGGGAAATAGAAGTGTCTTTATACAAACTAGACTTTCTTCAGCTTCCTCTATCTCCTCTTCACTCATCACGGTGCTAGGGTCGTACACAATTTCTCTCACTTTCCCTTTTTTCGGCCCCTTAGGATTCTTTTAGTCAATTAATTCGGTGTGGGAAATTTTGTGGGGCATTGGTATGCAAAATGTCCGAAACCCTTGACACTTAGAGCAATCAAGACACTTAGCTGTTTTTAGTTTTGAAACTCCGTAGAAGGTGACGATGTGTTAAAGGAACATACTTTTCGATTAGTTTCACCTTCATGTCCTCCCATGTGGAGATGAGTTTATTCTGAAGAAACTCAGTATGGCGTTCTATACGAGTCCAAAAACTTTTGGCGTTAGCCTCCAACTTTGTTTTCACTAGCCCAATTTTGTACTCATTCGGTACGCCATACCAATCAAAATACTCCTCTACACTAGACAACCACTCCACGAAGGTTTTGGGATTCATTCGTCCCTCATAATATGGAACCTCATCCCGAATGAATTTTAGAAACTTCTCCGCAGAGTTGTGGTTGGGTTCATAATGATGAGGCTATCCCCTAACTCTATTGCCATCCAAATCCTTTGAGTTTCAACTATGGGTTTTTAAATCCTCATGCTGAATTTGCAGTTGGGCTTGAAAGGCAGCTTGACTCGCGGTAAACTCGGCTGCAAAATCATTAAGAATGGCTTCTATCCTATCAAGATCTATGGAGATGCAAGACAAAAGTTCGACAGGCTAGACGAAAGCCAGATAAAAGGTAGACGAAAAAATTAGACAAAAGCTAGACATATATGAAATAATGAATCTAAAATGGTATAAACAAAATAATAAAAGAAATAAACCCTAAAACCCATATGAACACAGAAACCTTAAAACTAAACTAATCTTTGATACTAATTTGATACGGGAACTTACTAAATTCAATGCTAGGGTTGAGATTAAAACTTAAATTAATTCAAACAATTAAAAATAACAATTTCTCACAAAAAATTATCACGGAAAATTCTAAAAATTCAATTAGAAGATTTAATTCCGATCCGAAATAGCATTACTTTCGTGTGCGTTCCCTATTGTAGATCTAGAAGACTAGTGTTCTTATGAACGGCTAGATCTCCGATATTTTTAGGACGTCGAACGAACTCGCAAGCGGGTTCTCTCGATACCGTACAAAATAAAAGGCTAATAATAAATTAATGATGAACAAATAGGTTGATTTTGGATTTTGATGAGATTAGTAGGTTAGATCTGGGATTTAATGGATAAATAAATAATTAAAGTTACACTACTTACGCAAACTGTAGTTCTAAAGAAGATAAAGATGAAAGAAGAGTTGGCCTCGCACCAAACTGCAAATGAGAACCGAAGAATCGTTCTCCGTTTTGAGAGAATCACACCCTCACGAAAGTTTAGAACTCTCAATTTTGCATAAGCAATTTTCATTAATCAAAGAGTAATAATAAAGTTGTTTACAAGCCTTTAAATAGGCAAACCAAAACCTTAAGTATACTACTTAAAATAAAACTCTTAATCAACCATTAATACTTTCTAATCTAACGGTCATAATTAATTTCACCATTAATCCCGTTTTTTTTAATTATGCTACCACTTTTGAAGGTCAAACGATGTTCAATTGACGTGAAATTGGTCTTGTTTGAAAGCTTATCAAAGTAGCTTTCCAACAAGACAAGAATCACACAATTGTGACACATATTGATAGACTTATGACCACTTTTCCGATTGTTGCACAAAAAGTGATGGGATTAACAGTCACATATCACATATATGCGCTTTTCCCCCTAAATAATTCAAATAAGGAAACTAATCCTAAACCACTTATTAAAAGAATCCTAATCAACTAAAACATCTTCACATTCTTCTTTCGTCTCTGATTTTCTTCTTCCGCCTTCGGTACGTCACTGGCGGCTGCTTGAATCTGATGTCCCTCCCCATCACAAATGTAATAAGAACAATATGTTAATGTATTCGCATATCGAATAGTAAACGTTGATGTGTGTATTAACTATGCTATGTTTATAAAACAAGTAGATGCACATGTAGATGCGCATTGTAAGATCAAATAAAGGTTCTCATTATGGTTTTGAAACCCATATAGATCAAGTATAGAAAATTGTTACCTTCTATAGGATGTGCACATGTGCCCCATTGGTCTTTTGTCTCATGTTTTAAGGATGCTTCACTTTGAAGAGTTTACAATGGGGAAAATAGTCAAATTGTCCGACTCTTACAGAGTGATTAACATGGTATCCTAAGAGGCAACGACTACTTGATGCAAGGAGTAGCGTCAGGCTTGGATTTGACATCCCAAGTCTAGGGTCCAGTTATCACTGCTTGGACCATGTAACCGAGTCCATATGCAGCTATGCGCATGCATGCCTCGATAAAGTATTCCACATATGAAGATTTTGATTTCAAACATTAAAAAATAAAGAAAGGAGTAGTCAGCAACTTACCACAAGCTTTCCCTCTATCTCTAATTTTGACACTAAAACTTTTTGACCAATTACATAGAGTGATCTCTCTCTTTCTCTGTCTAACTTACCACCGAACTTCTCTCTCCCTCAACTTCGTTTGTGCTCCCTATTTTCTATCTATAGAAAACTAACCTTTGGTCTCCCTTTCATTCATTTGTCTCTTCTTTTCCCCATTCCTCCTCAAGAGGCTTAGGCTTCATGGCATGTGATTAAATTCTAGGGCCTGATTAATACTCAGTTCATACTTGATTTTGGGTATTACAACATTTTATATTCAAACCTGACCCGTGACTGCCAGGTTCGACTTAAGTAACATAAGCATCTGGGTTCAGACCTGAGACTTCTGGCCCATGATGGTCTCAAGTCGAGCTCAGGCTTGTATCTTAAAAGTCTTGGACCGGATTTGAGTCAAACTGGGTCCAAATCCCGTTTGCAAACTTCTATAGTGCCCCTTTGAATCTCGTGCTTTCTTGGAAAAAAAATGCTCTTGATCAGTTAGTGTTCATGTGTGGTCTCTTGCACACGTGGAATCTCCCGTGTGTGGTCTCTTGCACACTTGGAATCTCTTGTTCTCGGTTGATTCTTCCTTTCTTACTTGAACCCACATCCCAAGGGTGACGATGTTGTGCTGCTGTTAAAATATGGCTTGCCTTTTGCAACATAAAATGTGACTTGCATCATTGTGCTGAAAGAATTATAATAAAATTGAAGCATTTGTTGCCATCAATTTACTTCTGATAGAATTTGCAAGTGATCATATTGATCCACTTGCTGTCATATATCTATAAAGTTTGCATGAATCTTGAATAACCAAATTCCAATTGAAATGAAATAGATAACAATGATTGCGAAAGACTTATTATTGATCAAATAATGTGACCCATGGATTCCCATTTTATTGGGATATGTGTGGTTGTGTTTGTAGTATAATATATGTGGTCTAAAATTTAATATTGGGTGTATAGGTTGTAAGGGTATTGTTCTATTGTGTTTGTTATATACAAGTTAGTACTCTCTAATCCAAATAAGCTCATTACCTCTCTCTCTCTCTCTCTCCTCCTTCCTATGTAACCTTAACCCTAGCTACCAACACCTAATCCCCCACTAACTTAATCTTACTTACCAACCATTAAAGTCTTCTTATTATCAGAGCCAAGCCATCCTCGACCTGTGCCTGCCATTTCTGCCCGAACATCCCCCGGACCGCCCGAGCCCGCCCTTTGATTTTAAGAACATTATTAGTCGGTATGAGCTCCCGCCAGAATACCCTGGCGAGGGTTCTAAGATTGCCGCTTGTAGACTTGGTCATCAACAAATTTATTTCTTCCTCTTGGGATTATGTCAAGAGTTTGAGTGAGAGTACAAATACTTTCTATTGACCCCCTTCCTCGACACACAATTTTTGCATTATGGACAGTGATGATACTCCCATGAGCATATTTCTCTTGCTACCCAGTCCTCGGGTAGGGGGAATGGAGGACGTGGTGGCTGAGGTAGTACTTTCTGTCACAAAACCTGTTATGGGAGGGTCAAATGCTTTAAGCTTCATGGGTATCCTTCATGCTCGGGCATCACTTCTTTTGCTCATTGTTTCCACTACTACCTGTGCTACTTCTGCTAGTTCTGATACTATCGAATCTTCTGGGATTCCTCCTCCCAGTACTCCTGTTGTGTTTGACCTAAGTACACTTTGTCCAAGCTTGCTGCTGCTATTCGGGAGACTCTTTAGGCATCTCAGCCTACTTCTCAAGCTCCTACAGGTACTGTTGCTTCTTCTGCTTACCATGCTGTCTTTGTCTTCTCCATCATCTTCTACTTTGATCATTGTCTCTAGCACCGTCGACCACATGATGGGTGAATCAAACCTTCACTCTCATCTGGCTTCCCATAAGTTCTCATAGGCAAGTATGTTTGGCTTATGGCTCCCACACCCCTATCATTAGTGAAGCGAGTGTTGCCTCAGCCAATCTTTCTCTTTCAAAAGTTCTGCATGATTCACAATTTAATACCAATTTGTTGTCTGTTAGTTTCCTCACTAATATCTATGATTTTTTTTGTAACTTCCTTTCCTACTCATCATGTGTTTTAGGACTTGACGACGTGGCAAACTTTTGTCCCATGCACGCTTCAGTGTGGTTGAAGCTGTTGCTTTCTCCTCTATTTCCCATATTTTTCCGGCATTTCATCATAGTGCTTTAAGTTTAGGTACTTTGAGTTTTTGGCATGCTGGCTTGGCTATGCCATTTTTGTAGACTCCTGCTTATTATTCCTTGTTTGGAGCCTCACACTGATTAATTTAAATTTCAATGTTATACATTTGAGTTATTTAAACATACTCATGCTAGTTATCCTTCTTTGCATCATTGAAGTTCTTATGCATAGTGATGTATGGGGATTGGGGACTAGCTCCTCCGAATTCTTTTGAGGGGTTTACTTGGGTGTCCTTACTTAAATCCAAGGATGGGGTTCTTTTTACCTTTATCAGCTTTTGTACCACTACCCAAACTCAGTTGGAGAAACTCTTACGAAATTTCTGTTTGATAATGGTGGAAGAACGCATCCCTAGATTTTTCCCTTACCTCCAGAAGATGAGAATACTGCATCAGTTTTTCCTGTCCATATACTCTGCAACAAAATGATGTTGTCAAGAGCAAGAATAGACATCTCATGGAGATTACTCGTCATTACTATCTGGATTGCGTGTTCCTAGTCTTATTAGTCCATGACTTTGTTGACTACTACTCATTGGATTTATTGCACTCCAAATCACAGCTTGAATGATCAAATTCCTTTGCACATTCTTAAACATGGTTCTACCCTATTTGAAATTGAACCAAAGGTGTTTGGTTATACTTGCTTTGTGCAAGGCTTGCTCACTCATTGACATAAACTTGATGAAAAAGCTATTCGATGTATAGTTCTTAGATATTCTCCTATGTCTAAAAAGGTCGTACGCGGTGCACAAGGCTTCCACTTTCAGCTGGGTCTTGGAGAGGTAGATGGTAAGCGGCCTTACCCCCATTTTGGAGAGGCTGATTCCAAGACTACTCGAAACTGCGACCTATTGGTAGGCAACACTTGCCATCTAAAGGTTACAAATATTATGATCCCAAATCTAGGTGGTTCTTCACATGTAAGGATGTTTCCTTGTTTGAGGACACTCCATATTGTTCTAGTGTATATCCTATTTCCTTACCTTCTACTACATCTTTTGTTGGCCATTCGTTTCCTACTATGCTTCCTCTTCCTATTCCTAATGTTTCTATTGGTACATCATCTCCAGTTTCTTGTGCACTCCAGCCAGCCTCACGCAATCCTCCTCCTTATAAGCATTTCTATATTCTTCATGGGCAGTCAAGACATCTCTCTCATCCTTCTGTGCCATGGGGATCCTCTGACTTAAGTTCTTCAGGTATGCATACACCATCTTCTCCTTTGAGTCGTATTGTTCCTTTACCACTTGTTGAGGATGTCCTCTTTTTCCCTATGCACTTCGCAAAGGCCAAAGAAGTTGTGTCCATCACCCCATCTCATTATATGTTTTTTTATCAGAGATTATCTCTTTCTATCAAGTTGCTTTAGCTATAACTTCTCAGTTATCATTCCTTGATCCATTTATGAGTTTTCAAAATCCATCTTGGAATACTGTCATGACAGAAGAAATGGTGGCTCTTGAATTAATCAAACTTGGGAAATGTTTGATCCTCCACTCGACAAGCGAACTGCTGGATGTCGACGGGTCTTTGCTGTTAAACACAGAGGATGAGACTATTGAGCGCTATAAGTCTCGAGTCTTGACTTGTAACAAGAAGATTTACTCAAATGCATGGTCTTGGCTTTACAACTACCGTTGTCGCAGTTGTTAAGTTTACCTCTGTTAGTGTTCTTATCTCTCTTTCAGCCCAAATTCATTGACCCCTACATCAACTGGATATTAAAAATGCTTTTCTCCATGGCATCTTGATGAGGAAATTTATATGGATCCTTCTTAGCGATATTTGTCCTCGGGGTAGTATAGTGGAAATGTATGTCATCTCCTTAAATCTATCTATGTCCTAAAACAATCTCCCCGTGCCTGGTTTCAGAGATCTGGTTCTATAGTTCTGGCTATGGGCTTCACTTGATGTCACTTCGATCATACATGTTTTGTGCATACAGGCTTCGGAGGCTTACGAACTTACTTTTGATATATGTTGATGACATCATCATTATTGGTGACTGTAATTTCACTTCTCAGTTATACGTTGAATCTCAAATTCGTCATTGGCATAATTGTGAGCAAATATGCTTTGGATTTTTTACGGGATGTGAGGAAGTTAGGGTGTAAACCAGCTAAATCTCTTATGGATCCAACATACCATCTTCATGCTGGTGGGGCAAACTTTTCTTTGATCCTTCTAGTACCAGAGACTCGTGGAACGTCTCAGCTACCCCCACTAATTCATGGTCAGATCTTTGTATCTTACTCCTATTCAGTGGTTGCTCAGTTTATGCACTCTCTATAGGCTCTTCATTGTGTCGGTGTTCACCATATATTTAGATATATCAAGTCCTCTCATAATAGAGGACTATCTTATTATGATGTTGGGGACGCTATGGTCAGTTGCTATAGTGATGCTGATTATGCTGAGGCTCCTACAGATCGTTGTTCTACATCTTGTTATTTTACCTGCTTTGGGGGCAATCTTGTTGTTTGGAGGAGTAAGAAACAAGATGTGGTCACTTTGTCGAATGCTGAATCAAAATATCGTGGTATGGCCTGCAACACTCGCAAACATCTTTGGCTTTAGATCCCTTATCATTGCATTGGGGTCTCCTTCCATACTTATGCCTCTTCACTGCGATAATCAGGCTGCCATTTGTATTGCTTCTGACTCAGTTCTTCATGAGAGAACTAAGCATGTAAAGGTTGATGTGCATTTCATTCGTGAGAAGCTACAAACAGGGCTCATCGACACACTCAAGTTTCTCATCATCTTAGGAATTAGCCAATGTTTTTACTAATTTCTTTGGCCTAACGCTTCTTCGAGATAGTTATGTATGATCGATATCTGATGCACCAACTTGGGGGAGAGTATTCGAATATATGTTGTTCTCCATGTGTATTATAATGTATGAGGTGTAATATGTAATATTGAGTTTGTGAATTGCAAGGGTAATTGTGTTTTGTTGGTGATATATAAAGCTTGTAGGACCCTCTAACTCTAACTAAGCTCTTTACCCATTTCTCTCTTTATTCTTCCTATCTAACCCTAACCTTGGCTACCAACATGTAATTCTCCACTTACCCTAACTTACCAACCTTTTAAAGTCTTCTGTTTTCACTAAAGACCTTGTGTTATTTGGCTTGAGATGTTATCATCCAATGATGGACCAATCAAACTGTCAGTGTTTCGATCTTTCTCGTAATCATCTTATCTATTGGTTGAGATCTCCTTGTAGGAAGAGATTAGTGTAAAGGAATGTCCTTACCCGATAGTCGGATAGAATGTGATCTCTTAATGTTCATGACCTCGTCTCAAGTCCGATCGGACTCGTTTTGTGGGCTGCACAATACATTACATTGTTTGTAATGTATTATATTGGGCCATGAGGCCGATCGGGCACAAGAGTGAGTCTTAGTGACCGATCGGCCTCATTTCATGGGCTCGTCATCAGCTCAAAGGACGTATATTTTTGGGTTGCGCCAAGGACATAATATGTTCTTCTGCCACGTCCACAATTTGAATGTCATTTTTTTTGTTTTATATTATATAAAATATTAATTAATCCAAGTTGGAGCTAGTCTAGTCGGAACGAGTTTCCGAGTTAACTCTAATGACTTTCGAGTCAAGTCATGTTGTATTTTGGAACTATTCACTGTAGTTCAACTTTAGTGCAATGGAACCTGATTAGCAAACTTGCTTCGTAATGGACACGTTAATTTCTCCCTCTTTTATCTGATTCCGATCATTGGTTGCACGTATTTTTTTTGTAGGTAACTGGTCCTGTAGTTTCTCACTGATTTGATATGAATATTATGAACATCAATGGCAGGCTGTCATGTTCTAGCTTAGAAGTTTTTGTCAAATTGAATTTGTTTATAATGCCTGAGTTGCACTACCCATTGAAATTTTAGAACTTTGAGGCCTCAAGCAATTTATGTCATGGACTTTTTTTACTTATTCATATAAGACTTCACAGTTCCTTGAATGCAACCACGTTGTTTATGGTTTTGCAAAGGCCAATTATCCCAATCCAGTGGTTGCTTTGGTATTTTGAGCAGTATTTATATTGGGAGTCTAGTTTGAGTTTCATTTTAGCATGTGCACTACTAGAATAGAATATGCAGCAAGGTTTTCGTAAGGAAGGAAATCTTTAAAGTATAACTGGTTTCTAATAATAAAGAGAATTGAAACATAAGAAAGCTGCTCATAAATGCTATTTTATCTTGTCCAAAAGCTGCAATGCTAACTTGAGCTGAACTGTATTCATGAAGTTTCAATGTTCCAATAGTTTCCATCCGTTATGGGCATCTTTAAAGGTTCACATGGGAATTTTGTTTCTTTGAATTCAGGCTGCACCTATTATGATTGGTGGTCGCCAAGCTTTTGTCGAAGAAAAGCGAGCTTCTGGTTCTTCTCGAGGTGAGGACCCTTGATTTTCCTGGTCCAAGTTTTATTCGAGTTGTCATCTATGGTAAGACTAGAAATTGTCTTTCGGACGATTAGAAATTTTATATGATTTTTCCAGTTGGCACAGGTAATAGACACAACACATTTTAAGTTTTAAACCCATTACCTGTTTCACCTAGAGCTGCCAATTGCTGGCTCTGAGCCTAAAAGGCCTAGCCCCCCACTGGCTCATTAATTGGTTGATCCTAAAATATTAAGCCAGTGACTGGCCCAAAATAGTATCAGGGGTCTAGCCAGATGGGCTCAGGCTTAGTAAATGTTAAAATATTGGGACCCGGACCTGTCCTATTTATTAATGGGTGAGACTTTAACTCTGCCTCCGCCCGGGAATTCAGCTTGCCATGTTGACACCCCAATGCTCACCTTCAAGCTTGGATTCGGCTCATCAAAAAGGACAAGGGTAAATTGAATCTTGTATAAATGTCTCTTTTTTGCCTCAATTTTAGACCTTGGAAGCTGACGTCTGGGTTTCTCAAGCCATAATCGAGTAGTCATTTGGCAGTTTTCATCGGATGCCTGTTTTGGATTTTGATATAGCGAAATGCTATGTTTGATTTCTGCAGGCAACAACAGAGGTCGATATGTCGCAGGGAGGGGGGGCGGGTTTAGGAATGATGGAGTAAGAGGGCGTGGGAATTATGGCAGTCCCAGAGGATATGGCAGAGGGGATTTCAGTAACAGGGCAGAATTTGTTAACAGAGGCTCCAATAGGATGGGATCTTCTGGCCGTGGAGCTGAGGGAGGGTATCAGAGGGTTGATGCTACAGGGAACAGTGGCGGTGGCCGCGTAAACCGCCCTGCTGGACAAGCGGGTAACGGATCGGCCAAAACTGTTACAGAAAGGGCGTCTCCTACAGCTTGAAGCATTGAAGCCAGTAGGTGGTGGATGGTTATATTTTTTTAGGGAATTGGTTTGAAGGTTATGATTCAGTGGGTAGCTTGAAGGTTATCCTGTCTGGGAGCATGTTATGTTGTTTGTATTAGTCCTTTTTTTTTTTCCCGGTGTAATGGGTGGTATAACATGATTAACTGTACTGATGTCGTACTCTAGTGTCGACGAAACTTCTGTTTTTCTACCCTTTTTTTGGGGTTGGGGTTGGGGGTAGAGACCTTCATTTTTCAGAAATCTGTTTTTTTTTTTATATATCCTGTAGCAGATAGAAGGCTTAGTTTTACAAAGAAGGGCTGACTTGTATCGTAATATTAATGTTTTAGTTACCTTTCTTCAGTGGACTTTCATTTTTCAGAAATCTGTTTTTTTTTTTTTAATATCCTGTAGCAGATAGAAGGCTTAGTTTTACAAAGAAGGGCTGACTTGTATCGTAATATTAATGTTGTAGTTACCTTTCTTCAGTGGACCTTCATTTTTCAGAAATCTGGTTTTTTTTTTTGTATATCCTGTAGCAGATAGAAGGCTAAGTTTTACAAAGAAGGGCCGACTTGTACCGTAATATTAATGTTTTAGTTACCTTTCTTCAGTGGAAAAGATGTTGAGAGAAGAGACAATGTACTGTTATCTGTTATGTTTTGAGTACTCGGTAGTTTTTAATTCATCTTAGCTTAATTACTTTTGTTTCTTTTGGTTTTGCTTTTCCTTTTTTGATTACGGGTATCTGGGCTTCTTAGAGCACCCGAACATGCAAGTATGCAACAACCGCGCATCACATTTACCAAGTAGGGTAAAATCCCTCGAGGCGGCCAATAGGAGATGGGATTGGAACTCAGGGGTTGGTAACTAGGTGGCCAAAAGGAGATGGGCTTTGAACTCGGGTTGGTAGCTCGGTAGCTACCGAGCCCTGAGTTCGAATCCATTCTCCTATTGGTCAAGATATCGCAACTAGTATTGCCACCTTTACGCAAGTTTCCATAAAGCGTCTACATCCACGTGTCATCTACCCCCAAGAGAGTCGACTAGGGGAATCAATGAGCCGGGTCTTAAGTGTCCAATTTTTCGTCTAGGTTATGCCAAGGCCCGATTACTTATCAATGCTACTACCTGAGCACGAACCCGACCCAATTCAGCAGGGCCAACCTCTGGGCTAGGAGGGATTTTAGCTTTCAAACAGATCTGTTAATCTGGGCCATCACGGGCCATTGATACTATAAAGTCCACAAACAAAAAAATTATGAGGGATAATGGCTCCTGATCTATATTTAAACATCGAAATGATATTAAATCTCACACCAATAACATTATGCTTTTCATTTTCATCAATTAAGCTGTGGTATTTTTATTTTGCCATGTGGTGTATATTTCTGATCAATTAAATTGTCCAAGTGATAATCTGTCATTGGAGCATATTTGAGCCAAAGAATCATGTTCAGTAGTCGATGTGATCATTCATTAAAACTAAGAACAACTGTCGATATTAGAATGTGCTGATTGGATGATTCAGATCTCACCCAGAAAAAATGTAATTTTTAGACTAACAACCTAAACTAGCTGGGCACGTCAGTTTCATCCTACAAAAGCTGTAGAAGGAATCATGGTGAGCCACGTTTCGGTGTATAACTCTAGCACACCATATAAAAATAACTAATCACGTGGCCGGCTCCTCCATAGATATTCGATACACGTGCCATCACATCACAGAGATAATATCGTTGCTCCACGTGGGACCATCCCATAGCGATTCCGTGAAGTGGCTAAAAAGAAGGCGCAGATATCGAAGCGAAATATCTGGATTCGTGACGTCCACCCCTATGTCGACACGTGTAGAAATCGCAGTGAATCAGCAGTGCGATGAGAGAAGGAACAGTTGATTAGGCAATCAGAGAAGACCGCGTGGCAAAAGATCTCTGGTTCAAATATCTGCAAATGGCCTTTGATCCTTGGAAGATCACCGGCCGTTGACACACGTCCAAAAAAAAATGCACGTCACTTTTATGCTCTTTATCCACGTGAGCTGTAAGAAGAATCCTCAACAGCCACGTGTCGATATATAAGTCGACTTCTTCTAACCAATCACGTGGACTCCATGGCGAGGTTCAAAGATACTGGAGACACGCGCCAAAACACAGATACTACCGTTCTCTACGTGGCAGCATCCCGTAGCTAATAGCGAGGAGCAAAAGGTGATGGGTAGCTTTATACGCACCCACCGAATATTATTTCGCTTTCGATTGTATAATGACACAGATTTCCAAATCGTAGCCTTGAATGAAGACATGTTTGAATGGTAGGTGTGTGATATAATTTTGGGGTTTTTATTATTTATGTGGAGTTAAATGTTTACTGTTATATGACTTTAAGATGTCATTAGAGGAAAAATATCTCTAACGTCTGATTTAAAGTAATTAATGACTTTTAGGGTAGTTGTGGTGGCATTTCAGTATATGTAGCAACGTGTAGAGAGCGTTACTGATAAACGCTGGCAGGCATCTTAGATGTCACCATCTGTGCTAGGAATTTGCCACGTGGAGAACCGTAGCGGGTTGGAAACTGCAAGTAGCGTATTTATCTTCTCCGTTTGAAAGAGGAAGTAAAAGAAAAAGAAAAAAGAAACTTGGATTTGGAGCTCTTTTGATGGCGCGAAAATATGAAATGGTGATTGAGGGTGAAGAAGTAGAGAGCAAGCTCAATTTAGAGTTATCTATCGGCAGAAGTTTCGAGAGTCTAAAGAAATCGGTATCTCCTCTTAGTGCCAATTCGAAATCCAGTGGAATCGATATGGATATCGAAGAAAACGGTACGAGATCTAGGGTGCCCTCTGTGTTCAATGGCGGAGATCTTCTCGATCCCCAACGGAAGCGGCGGCGCCGCCAGGAGGAGCGAAAGAAAAGAGAAGAGAAGCTTCAGAAGAAGATGGATTTTGGTGTGGGAAATGGTGGTTCTGTGAATAACTACGAAGTTGCGTGGAGACAGGGTTCGATTGATGATAAGTTGTTGTTGGAGGCTCAAGAAATTAGATGTAGAGTTAGAGATCCGGAGGCCAAGGAAGAAGAGGCGTGTAGATCTGAGCGGACCAGTAAAAGGGGGAAAGAAAATAGTGGATATGGTGCTACTGAACAAATTGTAAATACAGCGACGAAACAAAATCAATTTTTGAGTCTAAATTCTAACACTAACCCTAATTTTGCTGCTTATGTATCCTCTGCATTGCCTATTTCGCCCATGCAATTCCCAGTTCACCAAATCCAATACCTCCCTTTTACAAATGGATTTGGTTTCCCTTGCATGATGCCGTGTTGGGCTCCGGCTCAGACGCCATCTGTTTCTCCGGGGGACAGTTTAATCACGGATAAATATTTGTTCCAACCGATTGCGTGCCGGCCTTACCGTCCAATTCCAATTCCGTATCCAAGTGGAAGTTATTCTAATTTCGAGGCGAGAAGTGATTCGGAGCAGAATGGAAGGAAAGGAAGTGGGTCCTCACCAGGTGGTACCAGCTCGTCTGCTGTTTCGGATTATCAGAGTGCCTCGGTTCAAGGTACATTTCATCTTTGTTGGTCATGAATTTATCTCATCTTATTTATCTCATCTTGTTTGTTGTATATTTGCAAATTGCAAAAATGTTGCATACGAGAATGTTTAATGTATGTTGAAATGGGTTGTTGTTGCTAAATTTTATTTTAGAAAAAAAGGGGTTACTTGATGAAAGGTTTAGCATGTTATACTACTTTTATGCCTCGTTTGGTAACTCGAGTTCTGGCGAATTTTCGCTGGAAATTTGAAATTTCCCACGAAATCGTGATTTGCAAGTGTTTGGCTGTAACGTGGGTCCCACTTATTCCGAGAAAATAAAACAAAAAGTCTGAAAAAAATAACCCACCAAAATTCTGATGAAAATTTATTCCGCCCACGGTTTTGGTAAAAACGAGAGGAAGAGGCCTCTCCTCGTCTCCTTGATCCACGCCCAAAGCACGTCCCCCGCCATTGCTCTTCCCCATTTTTTAATCTCTGGGCTTCTCTTATAGACAACCAACATTTTAGGAAAAATAAGAAAATGACTTCGTCTCTGATACCAGAGACCGCCCCAAAACTCTTCATTGCAGAGACCCTCCGCTCCGCCCCAAAGCAGTCTCAAGGTATCAACAAAGATCAAAGATCAAAATCCAACAAAGATCAAAGAAAATAGCAAATTTTATAAAAACCCTGTTAAGAATGAAGCTTAGAGAGAGAATTTATCAAAAAATATGAAGCTGAGAGAGAGAGAGAGAGAGAGAGAGAGAGAGAGAGAGAGAGTATTGGTAGGTGGAGGAAAACTATGGCATTTACCTTGTATTTTAGAGGTTCTGAGACTTCTTTAATTGCCACCATGAGAGAGAAGAGAGACGGGAGGTTTTGCAAATAAAACTTCTCCAACTGCTACCATGAGAGAGAAGAGAGATGGGAGATTTTGCAAAAGCTAGAGCAGAGAAGGAAGTGGAATTAATGAGAGAGAGAGAGAAAGTGTGTGAAAAAAAAGTAAGAGAGAGAGAGGGGACTCCCAAACACGAGAGAGCTATTGTAGGATGGTACTTAGAAGCACAACCAGTTATGGTGCTTCATGTCTTTCCGGAAAGTTGTGAAATAGAGATTTGAAAGACCGTTGATTGATGTGTGGTCGTGATTGATTGACTGGAAGATTTAAAATATTATATAAGTAACACCCATTTAAAAGAGTGAGGTGAATAATTGGTGACACTTCTTTCCTTGACAATCCCACCACCGCCGATAAAAGGTTTTACCAACGGTTTGTGATAATTTTAACGGCGGATTTTTACCGTCGGAAAATGCTATTTAATTTGTAGTAGATCTTGCATGTGGCATTTGATCGGATGATAAAAATTATATATTGGATAAATACATTGTGACTTTTAGAGATTACCAAATTTTACGGATATTAGTAGCCAAACAGTTGGCAAAAAACATTTAAAACCTTTGGATTTAAAAAAAAATAAATTTACCAAGCGTTTTTTTTAAAACCTTTGGATTTAAAAAAAAAAAACATTTAAAACCTTTGGATTAAAAAAAAAAAAAAAACTTCTCGCGGGTTTTGCCAAACTAGGCATTAGGGTTTGTTTGGAGAGCGCGAAAGGAAAACTCATGAAAGGAAAGGAAATATGATACTTAATCGGAAAATTAAAAATTTTCTTTTCCATCGAAACCGATAAATCCCTCTGAAATAGGAGGATTTCATCTGAAATCTTTTGCTATTCTCGATTTTCTCTTTCTCTCTCTCCTCTATCTTTCACTCTCTCTATCTTTTTTTATGTTTAAATTGAAATAAAATCAACTATCGAAAAACTAAAAAATAAAAAATAAAATAATAAAGTAACAAAATAATAAAAACAAAGAAAATTAAAAAATTAAAAATAATAAAATAATAAATTTTAAATAAAAATTTAAAATAAAAATGATTAAAAATAAACAATAAAATTAAAAAAAATTTAAAAAAATTTTAATTTTAAAATAAAAAAAATCTCTCTCTCTCTCTCGCTCTCTCCCTCCCTCTCCCCGATCTCTCTCTCAGCGAATCTCTCTCCAATCTCTCAAAACTCTCTCACCTAGTCTCTCTCTCTCTCTCTCTTAGCTCTCTCTTACAAAATAAAAATAAAAATAATAAAAAATAAGAAAAAAGAAATATATATATATAAAAAAATAATAATAAATTAAAAATTAAAAAAAATTTAAACTTAAAAAATATCTCTCTTTCGCTCTCTCACCATGTCTCTCTCTCTTAGCTCTCTCATACCGTTCTCTTTTTTTTTTTAATGAAAGAGGCAAAATTTTATATTAAGAAACAGAAATAAGATCAGAAGCAATAACATTGAAAATTTGGATGGAGGAGCATCTTCCATCCAGATTTCATCACAACCAGCCCTTAATCCTAACTTCGCTAAAAGATCAGCAGCAACATTCCTGTCTCGTCTGATAAAAGAGCATTTTCACTCATCAAAGAGGCATAATCCCTCTCCAATATCCTCAAATAGGAAGGCTGATTGAGATAAATCCCTCTTGCAATCGGGGACGATATTAATCACCCTGAGAGAATCATCTTCAAATAAAACCTTTCGAAACCCACATGATAGGAAAATTGAATAGCAAAACAGAGGGCAAAGGCCTCACAGTTTTCGGGCCCAGAGATATTCATGCAATGCTTGGCCAGGGAAGCCAAAATACTACCATCCTGATCTTGTATAATAATCCCAATACCAGCAGATTTATTCTTCTTGCACCAAGCCCCATCAAAATTAACTTTTACGAAATTAGGCTGAGGGGGAGACCACTTGCTTGGATGAATGTTGGACTGACGAAGGGGAGCAGAGGTAGGATCTGGTGCCTCCCGGTTCGCTTTAATAAAATCGCAGGGGTACTTTTCAGTGTTGGTTACAATAGCAACGGGATTCCTGGTTGCAGCTCCGTGTATCACCTGATTACGTTCGTTCCATATCGCCCAAGCAACAACAGAGAATCTATCCAAATTGTGTTTCCCAAAATATTTGTGAAAGTCCATCGCCCAATCCTTGAAAGATGCATTTTGAACATGATGTACCAGAGCCCCCAATGAAGAAGAAAACCAACGACATTCCCTCTGGGCAGTCTCGAAGCGCATGCACCGATGTTTCCACTGAACTATCACAAAACTCGCATGTGGGGCAAATGTTTACCATCTTTTTATGAGGATTGAATCGGGAAGGAAGGATATCATTACAAGCTCTCCACATAAAGATTTTGACTTTATTTGGAATACAAAGGTCCCAAAGGTCCTTCCAGAAACAATTTTCCGGGGAAGGGTCAGATGAGGTGGCACCATCGGACTATGATTGAATTTCAGCTACAACTTTATAAGCATTTTTAACAGAAAAACTCCCTTTCTTATCAAATACCCATGCTATTTTATCATCTTTAGAGTTCTCAGGTAAATGGATTTTTAGGATGGCCTCAACATCACCATCAAGAAATGGATTCCGAATCCGTTCTTCATTCAACCGCCTTGGTTCATTCGCAATTAATTCGGCAACAAATTCAATCCTGCAATCAATTTTTGGAGTAATGATCTTGTATGTCGATGCCCTTGGAATCCACCTATCTTCCCATATTTTGATAGATCTACCATTCCCAACTCTCCAGATCATCCCAGCCTTAATGATGTTTTTTGTACCCACACAACGAGCTTCAAGGAAAGAAGAGTTTGGAAAATACTTGGCTTGTAGGATGCGACTAGGAAGAGATAGAGGATAGTTTAGAAGCCTCCATCCTAGTTTCGCTAATAATGCAGAGTTAAAAGCAACAAGATTCTTGAATCCTAAACCTCCATTTGCCTTCGATTTTGCTATATCCTTCCAAGATTTCCAATGGAAACCTTTTTCATTTGTCTTCTTACCCCACCAGAAGTTTGCAATCATAGAAGACAATTCATGAATCAGAGTTACAAGGAGTTTAAAGCAACTCATCGTGTATGTTGGGATCGCTTGTACCATGGCCGTAACTATCACTCCCTTTCCCGCTTTTGATAGGAGCCTTCCTTTCCATCTCCTGAGTTTTTTTCACATCCTTTCTTTTATGCATTCAAACGCTGCCTTCTTTGACCTCCCATCATCATAGGTAAACTGAGATACTTTTCTTGGGGAGCCGTGTTTTTTACTTGAAAAATATTTTGAATCCGGCCACGCAATTCATTTTGAACATTGTTTCAAAATTAATTAGTTGACCGGACACTTCTTCGTAAAGTTTGAGAATGTTCACAATTTCCCACATTTCGATTCATTTGCCTTAAGATAGATGAGGCTATCATCGGCAATAAAATAAGTGGGATACAGTCGGGGCACCTGATAGGCACGGATACCAGAGATATTTTTATTGATAACATCAGAACTCAAAAGAGTGGAGAAAACGGTAGTACACAGAATAAAAAGGTACGGGGATAAAGGATCCCTTAGCGGAGACCCCTACTCGGTTGGTCATAGCCAAGGACATGACCATTTACCAGGAATTGGAAAGACACTGATCTCACACACCCCATCACAAGCTTGACCAATCTATCGGAAGAACCTAGTTTTAACATTGTTTTTTCCAAAAAAGACCATTCCACACGATTATAGGCTTTACTCATATCCAATTTAAGGGAACACCAACCTATTTTGCCTTTTCGTTTGTGTTTAAGAAAATGAGCAATTTCAAAGGCAACCAAGGTGTTATCCGTGATAAGATGGCCAGGGGCAAAAGCACTTTGAGATTCAAAAATGATATTAGGGAGGACCAACTTTAAACGATTTGCTAACGCCTTAGCAATAATTTTGTAAACAATATTACAAAGACTGATAGGACAAAATTGAGAAAGGTGTTTAGGACCCTTAACTTTTGGGATAAGCACAATGTAGGTTTTGTTTATCTCAGACAAATCAATACTACTGTTAAGATAAGCAAGGACAAATTTAGTAATAAAATCACCGACAATGGACCAGTATTTTTGGAAAAAAAGAGGAGGCATACCATCGGGCCTGGAGCTTTGATCAGGTGCATTTGGAACAATCCTTTATGGACGTCATTTGCGGAGAAATTTCTTGTCAGGGACACGTTTTGTTGCATAGAAATTTTTTTCTCAACTCCCTCTAGAGCCAGATCAATGCGTTGAGAATTTCTTGAAATAAAAAATTTTGTGTAGTGCCTAGTAAGAACCCCTTCAACATCATTTGTCTATGTCCGCCATATGCCCTCCTCATCACGAAGCCCCACAATTTTGTTATGCTTTTTTTGTTAAGTAGCATTTGAGTGAAAAAACTTTGTTATTTTCTCCCCATTTTTCAGCCAGAGGTCCTTAGATCGTTGCTTCCATAGTATCTCTTCTCATTCCAGTAAATCGTCAATCTTCTTTCTTATAATTGTTTCAAATTCAAGCGATTGATAGTCCTCAGTGCTGCTTCTGATGTTAATGAGCTGATTTTGAAGGAGACGAATTTGGGCAAAAACATTGCCAAAAGAATTTTTGTTCCAACTGGCAAGTTTAATGAAAACTCCAGCAACATTTCCTCTGATATTTGTTACCTCATCAGGACCTCCCAACGAATTCCATCCATCACGGATAATCTGTTCACATTTTTCTGAGCCAGTCCACATTGCCTCAAACCGAAAAATATGCGGACCCTTTTGCCAACCTGTTAGATCGGTGCAATCAGAGATCATGAGTGGAACATGATCTGATCTAGAAGAGATCAGATGATTCACCGTAGCCTTCTGAAAAATTCTCACCCAGTTATCCGAAGCTAACGCTCTGTCAAGCCTTTCTTTAATGGGTTCATTTGACTCCTTTCTATTTGACCATGTAAATTTACGACCCTTATAGCCGAGATCCCTCAAGCCGCAATCTTCAATTGTCGATCGAAATTGCTCCATCCGACTCGGAGCTTTTGGAACCCCCCCAGGTTTTTCATGTGCAAACATGATTTCGTTAAAATCTCCAACACATAGCCAGGGTAGAGAAGATTGTTTGTGCAACCTCGCTAGAAGTTCCCAAGAAGTTCGTCGATTAAAAGATTCAGGAGCCCCATAAAACCCTATTAATCGCCATTTCGTCTCATCTTTTTCATTCGAGATGATGGCATCAATGTGGTTCTTGGACATAGAGAGAAGATCAACACCAGAATTATCATTCCACAACAGAGCCAACCCACCCGAGAGCCCAATAGAATCAACATAAACACCATTTGGTACCCAATCTTGTTTTTCACAATTTCCATATGTCTAGACAGTCTCTTTGTCTCCATCAGGAAGACAAAACACGGGTTTTCTCTCCTGACAATAAGTCGGAGAGCACGAACTGTTCGGGGGTTCTCCAACCCCCGACAGTTCCAACTTAGGGTTTTCATTGCGTTCGACGAGGTTGCAGAGCAACCATTGCCAATAGGTTAGCGCAGTTTCAGTTGATCCATCCTTGATTGGAATTGAAAGAGACAGGGCAAACCTCTTAGATGGATTATTTGTTAGCTCATTATCAATATTATGCCTTCACTTCTTTCCAACTTTACCACTGTTCCCCGGAGCATACGAGATGGGGACATTAATGAGTGGAGAAGAGGCCGAGGGGATAACAGATAGGGTGCCGGCACCTTGGTGTAGAGGTAATGGAGATGGGTTAATTTGAGATGCCAGGTGGCTATTTGGGGGTTTTGTATTTAAAGTAGTTGTAGGGAGAATAGAGACAAAATTGGGTCAACGATGGGGCTTGAAGGAGAAGGGATTGGAGTGGGGGAGGAAACCAGATTCTTCTGATAAGGCTGGGTAGAAACTGGTATAGGAGAGGAATTACCATGGTTGGATGGAGATTTGGTTGAGGTGGTAATGGGATTGGGTTGGGGTTGAGTTAGTTTGGATTCGGGTTGGGTCAAGGCTATAGGTTGGGTTTGGGTCTGGTCCGTATTTGTATGGGATTAAGTTGAGATTGGGAAGACTTCTGCCGCGTTAAAAAACTTAGTCGCCTCCGGAAAAACAGCACGGTTACCATAACTGCAGCCCCCTCTCTCCACCATTGTAGGCCCACCTTTAGCTTGCGCCGTTACCACGTTCAGAGGTGTTTCGCCTTCTTGATCTATCTTCTCACACCTGTCAGGGGCCCCTAATGTCCGTGAACATTCCATCTTCTCCGGCTGATCTATCTTCCACATGTCAGGGACTCAACAGCAGAGAACAATCCATCTTCTCCGGCTGATCGCCTTTAGAGGCCAGCTCATCTAACTTACTAATTTTTTGACTCCCCGAATTCGGTTTCCCCAATACAATGTGATCAGACGGACACACCACATCAGTAGAGTTTGAAGTACCCGAAGAATTCAGAATAGGACCCTCCCTATCCACTTTGTTATTCAGCCGAGATTGACCACTTGCAGGGCGTAGACTTGAAGCATGTAACCACGGGCCGTATTGTAGTCTTTCTCTTTTACATTCTCTCTCTCATTGAGTCTTTCTCTCCTTTACATTCTCTCTCATTGAGTCTTTCTCTCTTTTACATTCTTTCTCTAGTTTTTTATTTGGTGTGTATTGTGTACACCAAAGATGGTGCTCCCCTTTCTCTTTCCTAATCTCTCTATCGAAATCTCTCTTTAGTTTCTCTTTTAATTTCTCTCTTAATTTTTGTCTCTGTCCAATTCTCTTTTTCTTTCTCTTAATTTTTCTCTCTCATGGAATCGCCCTCACAATAGGAAGTTAGATTTATTGGGTGTGAGAGATGTACACCATCTATGTACACTATTGGATCTACAAATCCATTTCTTATGTTTTCCGGAAAATTGCGAAACATAAGAAATGAATTTGTAGATCTAATGGATTTCATCTCTTTGAGAATTCATAGGAATTCATTGTTTTTTGATGTTTAATGGCGAAGAGAGAGATTAAGAAAGAGAAAGGGAAGCACCATCTTTTGTGCACACAATACACTAAATAAAAAGAGAAACCAGAGAGAGAGAGAGATTCGATAAGAGAGAGATTAGGAGAACGGTAATAGATAACTAGGAGAGAGAGAGAGAGAGAGAGAGAGAGATTTTATTATATATATTATTTTATTTTATTTTTTATTATTTTATTTATTATTTATTATTTTCTACTTTTTTCATATTTCAATTTTATTTTATTATTTTTAATTTTCTAATTTTCTAATTTATTTTATTATTTTATTATTTTATTATTTATTATTTATTATTTTTTTCATTTTATGTTTTTTTTTTAATTTTTATTTAATTTTCTTGCCAGTTGATTTTGCTTCAATTTATTCATAAAAAAAGAGAGAGTGAGAGATAGAGGAGAGAGAGAAAGAGAGAAATCGAGGAGAGAGAGTTATTGCGCAACAAAAAGAGGAGGGGAGGTAGGCAAAAGATTTTCAATGAAATCCCCCTATTTTAGAGGGATTTGTCGGTTTCTAATGAAAAAGAAAATTTTGAATTTTCCTAATATTTCCAGTGGCACAACTTTATTTTCAAACATAGAAAATTAACATATTTCAGTTCATTTCCCTTTATTTCTTTTCCTTTCTCCCAATCCAAATAGACCCTTAGGAAAATCCTTGAAAAGGGAGTGTTGGAATATGTTAGGTTACCAATGTGTTAGGAAAAGGAATTGTCCGGTCCCCCATGGTAGAGGGATGCAAGTTTGGGTACCCGACCTTGAACCGATTTTCAGGTCGGTTTACTCAGAACCTTTTCCGACCCTAACCAAATCGGTACCCGAACTTATCCCAGTTCAAAACTGAACCCTGGTTTTTTTGGTTCTGTTTCAGGTTTTTTACTACTCATAAGTTTTAGCTACTTTTTCGCGTTTTTTTTTTTTTCTTTTGGGGGGGGCAGTTCTCTCATCCTACATAATCAGTTTTCAGTTTTCACCATCTGAAACCGAACCATAATCTGATCTGTTTGGTCATTTCGGGCCAGTTCGGTTTTCAGGTCGGGTTTCGGGTCAGAACTCGCATCCCTACCAGTTTATGAGGAAAAGGGTGATTTGGGAAAAAAATGAGGAAAAAAGAAAAAAATGGTTATTTGAAATAATTAAAATATTTTCTTTCAAAATGTAATATAACATTTTTGTTATATAATTGTGAAGAAAGAAAGATGAGTGTCGTTAATTTTAACTATAAATGTTTCTCAGGCATTAAAGAAATGTCATATGCTCTTCAAAAAAAATTGGAATTAGATAAAACCTTTTACAAATAACCCATAGGCCATAGTTCAACAGAAGGTTGACAATATTACAATAAGGTCACAGTTGAAAAATAGGAGAGCAAAATAGAAAGAGACGAGAGGATTGGGTTGAATGCGATTGCTATTGCCCTTCTCTTACCGGAAAAGGCAAATAACGTTCAAAAACAACTTAAAGTGCCTTTCTTTCAATTATTCTTTTTAATGTTTGTTGCTTCCTCACCTATTTTTCAAACATCGGGTTGAATCCCAGCTTACCTACCCATTGGGGAGAGACAAAATAGTTTGGTACTGTTGATTGTTTTGGCGATGGCAATTTTGCTTTGGGATCCAAGATCCTGTTTCATGGCAATACAAAACTATATATACTCTGTTTAGGGAGATCGCTTGACCCGCCCATTTCAATACAAATACTAAGATCTACTTTGTTTAGAGAGATCATTTTAATTTGAAAAACCCACTTGGTCTCTGGATTGGGTTTTTAATTTTAGTTGTCATCAACTAACTAATCTTTTGATGTAGAGGTTGGAATTAATGGTTAGTTATTATGCATGCAGGAAGGAGCAGCAGTGATGAGAAAGGCTATTACAGTCCCTCCACATCGAATCGATCTCCAACCCAAGTTTCGCAAGTAAGCATTGCACAAGGACATTCTGAGAACGGGTCTTCATCTCCTCATATGGAATCTGCCCAAGGCGTCGAAAAGGAACCAACCACTAGACTGGTACTAAATACCCCCCAACATAGTTCGAGGAACTCCGAAAAAGCCATTTCTGCAAACGAATCCGTTTGTGTAAGCAATCCCATGAAGTCTAGGGATCTTGATTTAAAAGAATACGTTTCCCTAACCATTCCCATGAACTCACAAGGACACTCTGAGAACAGGTCTTCATCTCCTCATATGGAATCTGCCCAAGGCGCCGAAAAAGAACCAACCACTAGACCGGTACTAAATCCCCCCCAACGTAGTTCGAGGAACTCCGAAGAAGCCATTTCTGCAAATGAATCCGTTTGTGTAAAGAATCCCTTGAATTCTACGGAACTTGATTCAAAAGAATCTGTTTCCCTAACCATTCCCATGAACTCTAGGGGACCCATTTACCCTGATGAACCCATGAAGCTCAATGAATCTGAATCGAAGAAATCCATTTCCATACCAATGAAGCTTGAGGAGCCCATTTCCAGGAGCGAATCTATAAATAAAGACACCATTTCAACTGATGAGAACTCATTGCCTTTGGGGATAGAAGATAAAGAGGTAGACAAGAAACCGGAGACCCATGCACCCCATCTATCCGATATGCCATGTGTGTCAACGACCGGAAACGGGCCGAATGGGAAAACTGTAACGGGATTCTTGTATCGGTATACAAAATCAGAGGTCAGCATTGTCTGTGTTTGCCATGGAAGTTCCTTCTCTCCGGCTGAGTTCATCAAGCATGCTGGGGGAACTGATACTACACATCCATTGAGGCATATAGTGGTAGCCCCATCATCTTTGAGATGAGATCGCTTTCATTCTATTTCATTGTTTGATTATTTTCTGGGATTGGGTATCTAGAAATGCGTAGATAGGAAGGGAATGAGGGCAAAGTTGGGCAACATTATCTAATGATGGAATGTATGCTTACCACTTCACAAGAGATTACTAGCAAATGGCTGAAAGAGATTTTTTGTTTTGTTCCATTTTTTCATTGGTGGAAAAGAATTTCGGTTTCCATATGTTCTTGTTTGATAGCTTTATAAAGAGATCAAAAGAAATTTCTGGAGGCCCTATATAGAAACTAAAGACTTCGTGCTGAATGTTGTTTCTCATACTGAATAATGATTTTTTATTTATTTTAAGTTTTCAACACTAATTTGAAAAAAAAAAAAAAAAAAAAAACTTTTTCTCCAAATTCTTTTAGGAATAAATTTTCAATGGGAATCATTTCTTAAACAACTCATTGATGAGTAAACTGTTAAATGTTGATGCGAAGCTATTTTCAAAACTCTGGACATTATGAAAAAAAAAACACACTATTGGAAATGATGTCTTAAATTAGATGTATAGAACTTAGAAACTGAAACTTGCTATCTATGGAAACAATCCAAGAGTTGGCATAGGCGTCTTCAAAAGTGATGGCTGCCATTGGTTGGGGTCGGGCCAAAACCTTACCCCCACATGGGGCTCTCAATGGCCGGACTAGCCCGAATTTTGGCCCGTACTCGGCTTGGAAAAAGTGGTATTTTTTATTACGCAAATTCGGCCCGGTATCCGGACCGGGCTAAGCATATTGCAATCCGGATAAATTCGGGTCGGGCTCGGATATTATATATATTAAATTATAATTTTTTCTATATAGTTAAATGTGATTTACTTAAATGTCCTGAGATTAAATCATCGAACGGTTTAAACTTGGGGCTTTAAGTTAAAAGCGCAATAACCTTATACATATATTTTTTGGTTGGACAAATTCGATGACTTAATTTATTTTCAAGCAATCGTTGCATAGCTTTTTAGCTATACAACTTGGATGACTTGTTAATAGATTTGTAAGCAACCTCTATCCGTTATAAACATTGTGTAACAATTAAAATAAAATAATTGAATAAAATCATGCACCTGACTGAGCCTTTATAATAGTAATATAATTATTTAATTAAAATTTTAACCTTCTAACTTTTATTAGAAAAAAATAATTCAAACCAATTTTATTAAAAAAAAATAGTCCAACCAAATTTTATTTAAAAAAAAAAAAGTCTAAAAAAAGTTCAGAAAGACACCCAACCCCAGCCTTGCCTGTTAGGGGTCGGGCTTGGACTGAGTACATTGTAGCCCGGGTTAGGGTCGGGATGAAAAAATTGGAAACCCGGCCCGGATAGGTTAGGGCCGGATTGAACCTCAACCCGGCCCTAATCCAGCCCATTGAGAGCCCTACCCACATGCTTTTTAATTGGGATGGGCATTTGACTGAACGTTTAGGGTCCGGTCGGATCTACTCAAAGGTTGGGAAAAATTCAGGTTAGCTCGAACCAAACCGATAATCTTTGCGGAAAAATCAGGTTAGGTTGACCCAACTTGATAATTTACATACAAAATCAAAGAAAATGGGTAAGGTTGGTTTTTCGGGTGGGGCTGGGCATACATCTTTGGCATATAAGGTTGGGTCGGACCCATTAGCCCGAAATATTTTGGCCCGACCCGACCCATTGACAGTCCTATTCGGGGAGAGAAAAATTTTCAGGTGGGGCCGGGCATATATATTTGGCCTGTCAGGTCAGGTTGGATCCATCGGCGAAATATATTTGACACAACCCAATCCATTGACAGTCATATTCGGGGAGAAAAGCTTGGTGATTGAGAGCCGTTACGCCCATGCCAAAGCCCAAAAGTGGTTAGCGAGGATTATTTTCTTACAAGTGAGGAAGTTATGTTTACCGAGAAAATGAGCACCAAGCGACTTGATACTCAGATTACTTTTGAAATGTACGATTAAGTAAAATTAACATGTGTATTATCTCATAAGTTCGCCATGAAGTAAAGATGATAGGCGCATCATTAAGTAATGATCTTTGAGGCAGAATATTTGGATGAAAAACTATATCCACTTTCCAAAAGAAAATTAGCGTCAAATCACATATGTAAGACCATCCAAGCTTAAGGTACTGTGCAATTACATTTGGTTTCAAACGTTTAGGGGAAACTGCCCTTTAAACAGCTACTGGCTCCTCACTGGCAACATTTAACTTTTAAGATTTTCTTGAAATTATCATGTTTTCATCATTTCCTGCATCAACGTTTGGAAAGTAACAAATATCTCTTCTAATCGAATTAATAATTGTCGAATCGAAAAATGTTAGTTTGTCATTAGTATTATGTCTTTAGTTGGTGAGTGCGAGTTATTTTATGTAGATTTGATCATGACACCTTCCCTACATTTTGATATCTTTAATCATTGTTGTTTGGTGATCATATGTGGTATTAATTGATGGATCTATCAATCTGACCATTCAAATATTTGTCCTAGGATTTAGGCATATAATCAATTAAAATAATAAATTTATAATTTATAAATTAAAATATATGTGCACACCTTCAGTGTGAGTCATGAAAGATGAGTTGTCGCTTCGATCTTCAAAGATCTCCTCACTCTCAATACCTCCTAGCACAATGGAAATTTTTTGCTAATAACGAGGGCTGAAGTGTGTCGAGCAATAGTTGGTAAAAAAATTTTTGTCTCATATAACATGTTCAAACTACTACTCGCAACCAATATATTAACATAAAAAACAAAGATAATAAACTTGCTCTCATTAATTTTAAGATATATGCATTGATACACAATATTTTCTTTAAAATTAAAGTTTAAAATAACTTCGTGATATTTTAAGTATTATTATCGAGATGTCTGATTTAAACCATATATAGACCTTTTGAGTCTACAAACTAAATGATTTTTCCCTCAACCTGAAAATTTTCAGGTTGTGTTATAAAGAAATCTTCATGCAAGTCAGCATTCAGAAAAACTATTTTTACATCAATTTGATACAATTCTAAGTTAAAATGAACTACCAATGTCATGACTATCCTGAAATATTCTTTTATAGAGACAGAAAAAAATGTCTCTTTATAATATATTCCCTCCTTTTGAGTGAACCTTTTAGCGACTAACTTGACTTTGCATCTTTCTATATTACCTTTGGAGTATTGTTTGGTTTTATATACCAATTTACAGTTTACAGGCTTAACTCTTTCAGGTTATTCGCAAAGATCCCAGATCGAGTTATGTTTCATTGATTCTAACTCATCCTTAATAGCTTTGAGTCATTGAGTTGATTTGTCACTCTTCATAACTTAGTTAAAAGAAACATGATTTGTTTCTTTTCCAAAATTATACTCACTTTCATTGAGGTAGACGATATAGTCATTAAAAATAGTTGATTTCTTTACTCTCTCTGATTTTTGCAATGGTTGACTATTGGTGGTCACCATAGGAGCAAAAGTCTCCTCAATGTGGGGTGCTGCAATAGGTTTAGTCTTAAGTATAGCAAAATTATCTTAAATGACTGGTGTTGGTGTCACATTTTCTTAGATAAAAGGGATATAAATTATAATCTGATTCTCTTCAAAAGTAATTTTCTTAGGCTTAACACTCCCACTGTTCTCACAGTCCTAAAAGAATTTCGCATATCGAGTCTTAACAATCCGAGTATTATGAGTGTGGCAATAAAATCTGTAGCCTTTTGATCTATCAGGGTAACCGATGAAATAACAACTTATAGTTTTATGATCAAATTTTCTTAATTGTGGATTATAAGCCTTTGCTTCAACTAAACAACCCAAAATGTGTAAATATTCTAAAGTCGATTTTCTTCCTACCTATAACTCATAAGGAGTTTTGGGAATAACCTTACTTGGAACCCGATCTAAGATATGCACCGCTGTTTTCAAGGCTCCTCCTTATAAGAGCATAGACAATTTAGAGTTGCGCAACATACTTCCACCATATCCATAAGAGTACGATTTCGTCACTCAGCTGCACTGCTATGTTAAGGTGTTCCCTGCATGGTGTATTGAGCAACAATGCCATGCTCTTGTAGATACATGACGAATGGTCTTGGATTGCGACCTGTTTCAGAGTATTTACTATACTACTCTCCGCCTCTATCAGATCTGATAATTTTAATCTTCGAATTGAGTTGTAACTCAACTTCGACTTTATAGACTTTAAATATATTTAGAGCCTCATATTTCTCATGAATAAGAAATATATAATCGAAACGAGAATAATCATCAGTGAAAGTAATAAAATATTTTTGGCTATCAATAGTAGGAGTTGAAAATAGTCCACAAATATCAATGTGGACTATTTCTAGCAAACTCTTATTTCTTATAGCTCATTTTTTATTAGTCTTTGTGAGTTTTTTTTTAACGTAATCTACACAAGAATTGAAGTCAGAGAAATCGAGCTTATAGATTATATCATCTTTAATTAGCATCTCCATTCTATCTTTAGATATATGGTTTAAACGTTTATGCCATAAAATAAAGGATTTGTCGATTACTCGTTTTCGTTTCTTACTAACTTTATCATTCACATACATAAAAAATAAAGATTGTGCATAAGATGAGTTTAAATTCAATTTATAAAGATTGTCCACTAGTGAGCCACCACTCATAATATCGGAATCAAATAATAGAGTAAAAATATCATGTCCAAATTTAAATTCAAAACCTGAATCCAATTTTGAAATTGATATAAGGTTTCTAATCATACTTGACATGTAAATAGTATCAACTAAATCCAAAATGAAATCACTATCTAAAATAAAACGAAGAGTCTCATTGACTTCCATATCTGCTTCTACTATATTTTCGAGTTTGATGGTTCGTTCACCTTTACTTAGCTTCCTGCTGAATTGAAATCCTTGCATTAAATTACTTATGTGAATAGTTGCACCAGAATTTATCTACCAAGTATTACATGGACAATTAACATAAAGTGATTTAAAACACACGAAGACCAGGTCATTCCCTTTCTTAACTAGCCAATCTCTATATTTCTAATAATCATTCTTGAAGTATCAATTTTTCTTAGAGAAGTGACACTTGATGCTAGAAGTAGATTCGCTAGCTTCTCCTCGTTTGGTTCCCGGTAGAGAAACTTTCACATGCTTTCCTTTATATGATTCTTTTTTTCTCTTGAAATTTTCTTTCTATGATCTAAGAGCGACGTAATGAGCACTTTCAGGTTTTCTATCCTAAGTCTTTCTTCTTCTTGGACACAGTAAATGATTAACTTGTTCATCTTTTATTTCTCTTTCTACGTATTATAATTAATCTTAAATGCGCCAAATTATGCAGGAAGAGAAGGCATGATAAAGTGAACAAGATAATCCTTAGAAAAGCCCATGTCTATTTCTTTCAATTGAGTCGTCATGTCACTCATTCTGATAATGTGCTCCCGTACGCTGCTATGACCATCATATTTTATGGTTTCCGTTGTAACAATAAGACTCTTGACAAGTGCCTTAGAAGTCCCCTGAAATTATTTTTGAATGACTTGCATATATTTTTTTGCATTGTGCAAGTCAGGAATACTTCATCGGATTACATCAGTAATGAAATTCTTTATGATCATATGGCTCATATAATTTAATCTATCCCATTTTTTTAAATTCATATTGTTCACTTCTAGATCCTCAGTTGATGCATCAACAATGAGCACTTTGGGTTTATCAAATCGTATAGTATAGTCAAAATCCATGCAACCTTGAATAATGTGGACATGTTCCTTCCATTTGTCATAGTTTGAGTCACTCAAAGATTCATTTCTATCAATCATATTAGTAATAGAAGATGAGCTCAATATTGCACAATAATTAAGGGATTTATTATAACCACATACAATTGTAGTAACTATTAATTTCAAAAAATTATATTTATAGTATTTGACGCAAGAGTTAAATTATGTGAAGGAATATAATAAAAATTAAAACTCATATGATTTTATTGAGAAGTAATTTGTATCATTATAACCCTCCGTTAGATCGAGTCATAACACATTAACCGCTTCCTCAATCGATATTATTGATTGCAGTATTAATTGCATCGTTATGACTCTCCGTTGGATCAAGTCACAATACGCTAGCAATACCCATACACAAAATAATTTATAGTAAAATACAACCATCACACAACATTAAGTGATTCATCACCATTTGGCAAAAGTAATCCCTCAAGTTGTGATGTCAACGTTTACTATACACTTTTACTGAATTTGTAATACGATATTTTACAAAAATAAACCTCATTAGGAAAATCACAACACTAAGAAAGATCATCATCGTTGGATAGAAGAATTCTTCTAAGTCATGTTCTCGATTTTGGTTTGATAATATTTTAGATGATTACAAAAGTGATTAAATAATAAGAAAAAATAAGTCACTTACGAAATGCAAGTAGCCAAATCTAGCTTATGTTGTGGGTAAGCGCCAAAAATTGTGAAAAGGGCATCAGGTCATAAAAATGTCACAATAGAGAACTCCTATTCAAAAATTAACCTAAAAAATAGATCCAGAATGTCAGAGAAAGTCAAAATTCATATATAATGTTTGAAAATTAGGCTTATAGATGACCTAAAAATAACCCGAAAAGAATAAGAAATAATATGGGTCAAAATTGGACCTAATTTGGTCATAAATCATGGACTGAGTTATCGACCGGGCCTGGTCACAAAACAGGTCGGGTCAGGCGTGTGGCTGGATCAATTCACGAGATGGGCCAATTGTATAGGAAGTATACGACGGGTCGAATCTCTGGTCCCATTTAACCCATCGTGTAAAAGAGGGAATCAGAGACCCAACTAACACAGACGTAAAAGTCTCTTCTATTTCATAAAGACGTCTTCTTCAAGGGGACCATTAACCAGAGATCTCAAGGTCTCTTTATATGCATTACCTATATGGTGCTCAATCCATTTAGGACGTTTAGAAAAATAATATTTAGCATGTATATGACTACCTTACATCTTAAGAAACAAGAACCTTCACTTATTCATAAAGAACTTCACTTTGCACAGGTGACAAAATCTGTGTTCCAAATTTATTTTTACTCTCTCCTCTCTTCTGAATCGTTGGATTGTACAAAAATTCATCCGAACGGTTCAATAGTTTCCACATGT
The DNA here is from genome assembly GCA_021018995.1 of Chloranthus sessilifolius. Lineage (NCBI taxonomy): Eukaryota > Viridiplantae > Streptophyta > Magnoliopsida > Chloranthales > Chloranthaceae > Chloranthus > Chloranthus sessilifolius. The sequence continues at coordinate 22,421,213 of CM037590.1, forward strand.
CTTGGATAGTCTATATGCAAGATCCATTTAATATTTCTACTTATTCATATTAGGAGTGGAAAGTATTTCCAAAAAATCGAAAACCAAATCGAGATCCATCTTAAATGGGAAAATCAAAATTAGTTTTAAATCATAAATCGAACAACAAGATAAAACTCATATACTAATGTTTTAACCAATCAAACACCAATCATGGCTCTGATACTAATTGATGGATCTATCGATCCGACCATCCAAATATTTGCCCTAGGATTTAGGCACATGATCAATCAACAATCTATAAATTGAAATATATGTGCACACCTTGAGTGTGAGCCATGAAAGATGAATTGCCGCTTCGATCTTCAACAATCTCAATACCTTCTAGCACAATGAGGGATGCTTTTGCTAATAAGGAGGGTTGAAGTGTGTCGAGCAATTGTTGGGACCAAGCATCCCTTATATTCATAGTCAACGAGTCTTTTCTTATTAAAGACTTAAATTACTAATTATATTGTGATTAGAAATCACAATCATACCCTAACTAAAAGGCTTAATTATTAGTTGTTTATTCTCTTTAAAATCACCGAATTAACGACTATTACATTTTAAGAATGATCTTACACTAACAAGATTGAACACAATTTTGTTAGCACCAGAATCTTCCCTAGAGTCATGGGACTTGGTGCTGATGATATGAGTTCAGTCCCCTATTAATTAGTTGTGTGGGGAGTTTTGGACTATTTTGTTGACGAAGGTTGGCATTTACTACACTGTTTTGAATCGTTTTGCAGGGCTTCGACAGATTGATGAGTTTTAGTATTGCCAAAGGTTATGCAACATGCAGACACTATTAAGGTGGCTGTGTAGCTTGTTTGTGTAGGTGAGAGGGGGTGATGCCTTGGATTATGGTGATTGATTTTTGTGTTGAAAATAGGCCCCGATCCCTTCTTTCGCCCTTCGATTTTAGTACCTGGTATAATCGTTCCCATTTTCGTTGGTGATTTTTTATTTTTATTTATTATTATTATTATTATTTATTTTTTTTTTCCATTGTCGTTGGTGTTGGTAGAGAACAAGTGTTGGTAGAGAACAAATCACCTTATTCATATGTATATCAAGTAGGTAATCGGGTTACGTGAACCCTTGTGTTTTTTTCGTTTGGCCGTGCTTGATCAAAGACAGGTTTGTTATGTTATTTTTTTGGACAACTATACATGTTGTGAGGGTGCTTTGGCCGTGTGAACACTGGGTTTTTGTTCTTTTTTCATTAAAGGACCATTGCTAGTAGGGTGAGATATCCCATTGATGGACAAAAGCAATAATTTTGTAACACTTACACAGAGAAAGTATCATGACATGCCGGAGGGAGGCTTGAGTATCCAAGGCTATGCTTCTCATCTTGCCGAGTCGGGTATTATTGGCATTGCCCATGTCCCATCTACATCTCAGTCCATTGGATCGTAGATTCATGAGCGACAAACCATATGACCAGTATGTCATCATTGTTTGATAGACTGATGCCGTTATCCTCTCCGAATAATATTCTTGTTCCTGATGGCTCTCTAGTTTCAGTGATATGACTGAGAAATGTCCACGTTTATACCTATAGAATCTACATTACATGTTTCGAAGATGTCGATGAACTTTCTTTTAGTTAGTTGAATTACGAAGTCTATGAACTACTTTGTGACATTCTTTCTCTCATATTGTACCTTTAAAGATCTGTCAACTGGGGATTTTTTTGGATGAGTGGTTGCTGCTAAATGGAGCCAACATATTTATGATATCTTCATTTGTGACATATCCATTATCTCGTTTAGTCATTGTTTCTTAACATGTTTAATCAATATGAGTATAAAGACTTTTAGTGTGAAGTATGTCACCTCTCAAAGCATTGTCACACCTCTTATCCAGTGGGTGAAAAAAGCCCACCATTCTCTTCCCCAGTTGTCGGTTTCCTGGGTTTCTGAAATTTTGTCACATTTTATTGACAAGTGCACCCATTATATGAACAAAAGAAAGACGACTATTTTGTGGTCACATGATTAAGAATTAGTGACCAAATTCACTGACCTTTGAAAACGACGTAAAAATAATTTTTTTTTAAAATCACATGCCCCATGAGACTAATGATTCCAAAACGAGTATTTTTTTTTTATCCCAAGCCACGTGGCATTAGATCTGAACACTAATATAGTGTTCAAATGCTACACTTCAAGTGTAGGGAAATCTTAACCATATATCTCTCTCTCTCTCTCTCTCTCTCTCTCTATATATATATATATATATATATATATATATATATATATATATATATATATATATATTAGTCAGGTAGGGCTGGCCGAGTGTTGGGGTAACTAGTACAAGCCAGACCTGATTTAATCCAAGCCTGAGTTGGGTTCCAAGTCTGGTTTACACACCCAAAGCTTACTACTTTCGGCTGAGTTTGAGCCAAAATCCGGGCTGATTGAACCTTAATTGAGGTTTAATCAATTTTAAAACCGTTGGATGCAAGCGATTCAAGCATGGATGTTAACTTATAAAAGTTAAAGTCACGATTCCCTTGTATCCATCGATTTTAAAATAAGTTGAACTCTATTTAGGGTCTATTTGATAATTTTTCGGAAAATATAGGAAAATGATTTATAAATCTAATTGATTACAGCTCTTTGAGAATTCATATGAATTCATTGTTTTTCGATGTTTGGTAATTGCACATAGAAAATAGAAAAGGAGCACCATCGATACTATACATCTCACACACCCAATAAATCTGACTTTCTATTGTGAGGGAGATTTCGGGAGAGAGAGAAAGAGAGAGAGTAGGAGAGACAGAGAGAGAAAGAAATTAAAAGAGAAGCGTAGAGATAGATTAGAAGCGATAATATAGGAGAGAGAGATTCGAGGAGAGAGAAGTCTAAAAAAGTGAGATTATAAGAGAGTGATCAGGAAAGAGAAATGTGAGCACCATCTTTGGTGTACACAACACACACCAAATAAAAAAAACAAAGAGAGACCAAATGGAGAAGAGAGAGACCGAGGAGAGAGAGTTTGGTGAGAGAGAGAGAGAGAGATTTTATTATTTATTTTTAATTTTTAATTTTTAATTTTTTATATTTATATTTTATTATTATTTAATTTATTTTTTTATTTTTTAAGTTTTTTTAAAATATTTTTATTTTACTTATTTATTTATTATTTATTATTTTATTATTTTTACTATTTTTATCATTTTTTTTTGTCAATTGATTTTATTTCAATTTATTCATCAAAAGAGAGAAATAGAGGAAAAGAGAGAGAGAGAGAAATCGAAGAGAGAGAGAGAGAGAGAGAGAGAGAGAGAGAGTTCTTACGCAACAAAAAGAGGAGAGGGGAAGGAGTCAAAAGATTTCCTATAAAATCCCCCTATTTTAGAGGGATTTGTCTTTTTTCAATAGAATTTTTTTTTTTTGAATTTTTATATTAATTTTCCTTTTCCAAAATTTATTTTCCTATTTTAGAGGGATTTTTCTTTTTCCAATGAAAAATAAAGTTTTGAATTTTCATATTATTTTTAGTGGCATAACTTTGTTGCCAAACATAGGAAATTAACATATTTCCTTTCCCAAGATTTCTTTTCCTTACCCATATCTAAACCTAGTTGAATGACATATGGTTCAACTAGTTGGATTTAATTATTGCCCATTATTATCACATCATTTTTTTTACAATCATACCACTTAAAAAAAATTGACAACTACACTTCTTGTTTACATGAAGGCTAATTATATTCATGAGGGGCACCAATGATGGATTATTAACACTATAATTCATTCCTACTTGGGTGTACAGGCCAGCTTGCGCACACCTCAACTAATTTCGTAGGGCCCTGAAGTTATTGGTCGAGTAAACCTCCAGTGGCCATGAGGGAACTCGAACTGATGATCATTGGGGAGCAAACCCAAGGCCTGACCAACCGAGCTAACCCTCTGGGTTATAGTAAAAAATAATTGTTGGAGGATGACATGATAAATTTGTCTCTTTGATTTCAGGCTTCAAATCTTAGGAGCTATAATGTAAGACGTCAAAATAGCCGTCTGGAGCACAGAAATGAGCAAAAGGTGACATTATATATATATATATATATATATATGAATTTCAAGCCTTGAATTTTCAATAGTTAATATTGACTATCGAAGCTTTGGTACCCTATTCCGCGTGGAATAAGGTATTATATTAGAGAGAAATCAGACGTCAAAAGATGTTAATAGAGAATAGTGATGTGGATTTAGTGCCTCCATTGGAGAAGCTCTAAGACTCACGGGCTGCGAGAGAGGAGAGAGTGACAACCAAAACTAGTTGGAGACATTTAGAATGGTGTATAGGTGTAAAAGAGAGATTGTTGGTATGAATACTTTTACGATAGAGATTTTTTTTTTTAAGTGTAACAAAATTTGGTGCGGGAGTAACAATTCCCTATATATTTATTTATTTATTTTTGAAAGGAAATACCATATTTTTAAGGGTACCGTTGTACTCACCTCAAAAGGCTGCTTTCTTATCCCACCTCCTCCAGTAGATATGTATTTACCGCCTTCGAATCAGATGGTGGAGGTTGTTTTTCATACCTATCTTTTGCATAGTGGATCTATGAATCGTGGGTGTACTATTAGACAGTCAATTATTTATTACACACGACATACATTTCAAAAAGTGACCCTAAAATTATGCTCGAGTGTGATGGAGTTTATATGATTTTAGAGTCACTTTTTGAGATGCGTGTCACGTGTAATAATATAATCGACCGTTAGATGGTACGCTTATGACTCATACATCCACTGTGCAAAAGATGAGGACGAAAAACGACCTCCTACATCTTATTCAAATGCAGTCAATACATACCGGCTGGAAGAGGTGGGGTGAGAAAGCAACCTTGTGTGGGTGAGCATAATGGTACCCTATTTTTAATTACTATAAAAAGTAGGCAACAACCAAATCATGAACCTGAAGAAGGGCATCCTCAATCCTACCTCTTTACAATCATGAGAACATTCAATCTTTTGCTAAACCATCCCCTGCACTGTTTGCCGATCTTTTTACAAGAGACCAAGATAACGATAAAAATGGCTAGCTGCACTCTTTATTCTTCAAAAATGATAGATAGTTCTGAATCAACATTAACCTGGCTGGATACCGCATTAATCACCCATGTTGAATCACCTTCAAAAATAATCCTAGAGTATCCCATTTGAGAGACAAAGGCAACAGCCTCTAAACTTGTTAAAGTTTCATAATGAGACATTTAAGCAGCCTTTTGCCCTAAAACCCATAACCAGGCCTGAGTTGTTCCAGATGACAACACTAATACCCATAATTAGCATTCTAGATCCCATCAAAACTTACTTTGTAAATATCGAACGTTAGAGGATGGCACGCCAATACCTTCCCCTATTCTTTTTTTTTTCAAAAGAAAATTTTCCTTATTATTTATGTCATAAATTGTATATTTAAGGCCCGTGAGACCTATATGGTATAACCACTTTCTTTAAACAAAGGAAAAATATATTGACTTGGGTAGATTAAATGATGGAGATCATTTATAACCTCAAACTTATACAAAATAGATCTTGACAGTCAATGCATTCCACGATGGCAAACATCTGAAAAAGTGACCATGATTAGTGCACCATCAAATGTGTTTCATGTGTGGTAGAATCACTTATTGGGAAGTGTGATAGAATCAATATTTAATCGTCCGATATGTTTTGGTGTGGTGTGGCAGTAACACCTGCCATATTTAATGACTAATGGCTGATGTTATCACGACTCCATCACCCCACTTAAATAAAGGTAAAATCTGTCAATTGTTTTAAATCAGATGATAGTGATTATATCATAAATCTTGAGATCATAAGTCCACTATCAGACAATTAGATATTGATTTTACGTGATATATACTCCGATATAATGGGACACTATGATCATGTCACTTTTTGGGGATGTGTGTCATGTGAAAAAACGTATGACCGTCTGATATAGCCCTATAATCTTAGGATCTATTGGGTGAAAGATCGAGGCAAAAAACGATCAAAGCCAAGGGATTTTTCTCATGTTAAAGTGAGGTGGCTGTAACATAAAGTGGTGTGGTAGTAACACCAGCGATGATGGTAACGCTATGTAAAGGTCCCTTTCATCGGCTAGGTCTGATCTAGACGAACCTTTTCAAGCCCTAAAATCTCAATCGTCTTCCCTATCGCTGCTCTAGCCCATCGACGTTAGAGATCGAAGGAAGATGGAGTCTTTCGTCCTCAAAAGGTTCGTTTCACAGCTATCTTAAACACGAAGTAACCCTAATTGGTTTATCGTTTTCGTTTTTCTTATGCCGAAACCCTCGAGAACAATCTCAAATTTATTTGCTTTTTTAATTTTTACCCTAATTTAATTTTAATTTTTTAATATTTTTTTCAATTTCAGTGGCTTAGTAGCTTGATTGATGGTGAAATATGAGGTGAAAGAAGACTTCTTTTGATTGGTTCCGAAAGGAGTTTTAAAAGTCGTATCGAATTTGAGGGTTTTAATTTGGGTTGCAAGGGGATTAGGGTTTGGGAAAAACTACACTTTTTTTCTCCTCCTGTGTAATAAATCATGGCGGATCGAGTTACGACAGTTGCCCGACCGATATGGATGAAGCAAGCGGAGGAGGCTAAGCTGAAGAACGAGGCGGAAAAAGATGCGGCCGCCAAAGCAGCGTTCGATGCTACGTTCAAAGCCGTTGAGAAAACTATCGACAAGGATTCAACTTTTTCGGATAGCGACGGTGAAGAAACCGAAACCGCTAAGGGCAAACCTGTAGGCCCTGTGGATCCGTCGAAATGTACTGCTGCCGGCGCCGGCATAGCCGGTGGAGCGGCTTGCTCACCCTCGTCTTTCGTCGTGGCCACCAAGGACTCCGATGGTCGTAAGATCACTATGGGAGGCGCCAGGCTCAAAGTAAAGATTTCTCCTGGCGTCGGTGTTGGAGGGTCCGATCAGGAAGGGATGGTAAAAGATCAAGGGGACGGCTCCTATACTGTTACTTACACTGTCCCAAAGCGCGGCAACTACATGGTGCACATCGAATGCAATGGGGAATCTATCATGGGAAGCCCTTTCCCGGTGTTCTTCAGTGCCGGCACTACCGCCGTGGGCTTGATGGGTATGCCGCCGACGTCAGTGCCGTCTTCGTACCCCAACCTAATCAACCAGACAATGCCCAACATGCCGAATTACTCTGGTTCCGTGTCAGGGGCGTTCCCTGGATTGCTCGGTATGATTCCGGGTATTGTGCCGGGTGCTTCAGGTGGAGCCATTTTACCCGGCATTGGAGCATCACTTGGTGAAGTTTGTCGGGAATATTTAAATGGGCGGTGCGGGAAAGGTGATTGCAAGTTCAATCATCCACCTCACAGTTTGTTAATGACTGCGTTGGCTGCTACGACTACGATGGGAAGCGTAAGCCAAGTGCCAATGGCTCCTTCCGCGGCTGCCATGGCCGCTGCTCAAGCAATTGTTGCTGCACAGGCACTTCAAGCTCATGCTGCTCAGATTCAGGCACACACCCAATCTTCTGGGGATTCAGGTGGTCTGTTATTAATTGTCTACTATATCATCATTTGAGTTTTTTAAGTTTGATATCGGTTAAAATTAATGTTGCAGGAGAAAACTAGCTTCTAGATTTTGAGGATTGGATTGTTAATGAACAAATTTATGTCTAATTAACCTTTTTATCCCTTTACTAAAGCTGAATAGAACCAGCGGATCTAGCACTTTTCAGTCCTAAAAAAAGGTGTTAAGAGTCAAGAACATGGTTCAAACTTCCGGATGAAACCGATTTCGGAGGTTACCGGTTCGATAATTTTAATGTATCAACCAATACATATACATATATGTTGGTATCGTCCGGAACGCATACGTATGGGTTTAGAGCTGGCCGATACGTACTAGAAAACCAGGATTTTGATCCATGCTCAAGAACACATCTTGTCTCTAATTAAAAACTTGAATTTGAAGCAGATGATACTGAAAATCATGAAATACCCAAACTATGTAAATGGAGGGTCATTAAACCACATGCCATATGGCTGGACAACTCAAAACGGGTGTTGTTTTGAGTGTCACATGCTACATGGCAATTGATCTGGTGACTATTTGTCTTTGATCGTTGTGGACTGGTACCAAGATCGAGTCCTAGACTCCTAGGCAAGCTGACCTCCGGATGCATATTCCCTGCACACACACACTCTCTCTCTCTCTCTCTCTCTCTCTCTCTCTCTATATATATATATATATATATATATATCCAAATCAAGTTTAGCATTTGTTTGTGGCTATGCCTTTGAAGAATTTGTTAAATAGTTATTTTTGTTATTTATGATCAGGTTCACCAGACAAAGCAGCAAAGGCTGATACCCTGAAGAAAACTCTACAAGTTAGCAATCTCAGTCCACTTCTTACAGTGGAACAATTGAAACAACTTTTTAGTTATTGTGGTACTGTTGTGGAATGTAGCATTACTGATTCGAAACACTTTGCTTACATAGAGTACTCAAAGCCAGAAGAAGCTACTGCAGCTTTGGCACTGAACAACATGGATGTAGGGGGGCGCCCCCTTAATGTTGAGATGGCTAAATCACTTCCATCGAAATCGGCTATTATGAATTCCGTGAATCAGTCTTCTCTCCCCATGGTGATGCAACAAGCAGTTGCCATGCAACAAATGCAATTCCAGCAGGCTTTGATCATGCAGCAAACAATGGCCTCACAACAGGCTGCTAACCGAGCAGCAACAATGAAGTCTGCTACAGAGATGGCATCAGCCAGAGCTGCAGAAATTAGTAAAAAGTTAAAAGCAGATGGAGTGGGAAATGAAGATCAGGAAGAGAACAGGAAGTCCAGGTATATGCTATCCATTCCATATAATAAATAAGTTGATAAAACTTTATATATATATGTGTGTGTGTGTGTGTGTGTGTGTGTGTGTGTGTATATGATTGGTAAGAACGGATTAAATCTTATATCTTGACCTTAAATGATTTAAAGCAAAGAAAAAAGACAAACTTTGCCATATCAAGAAGACAGCCCCTGTCATTATACCAATAATTTTGCTTGACACACTTTAACTTGATTGATACCTTTTTCAAGAGCAAGTCTTTTATATTTGCTTGTTAGTTTAGTTTAATGTTTGCTAAAACACAATAATGCTGGTCTTTTTGTTATTCTTTGGTGCACTGTTGATGTCTGGTTTTTATCTCCGATGATTTTGTTCGTTTGTTCTCTTTAGTCTTAATGTTATACTTGGAGGACATCTGAATGACCTAACTATTCTAATTAGCTTTTGTTTCCTTTCTTTGCTAAATAATCAGCAAACCTCCTTTAAAATATAATTTTAGAATGAAATGCTGACCGATTCCACTCCATTGACAGGTCACCGTCCATCTCCCGTCAAAGATCGAAGTCCAGGTCAAGATCACCCAATAAAAAAAGGTCACCTATAAAGTATCGGCATAGCCGACGGTCTCATTCTTTATCACCCCCAATTCGTTACCCAAGAGAGAGAAGATCCAGATCACCGTTTAGATCTCGCCATCACATGAATCACGAAAGTGATAGGCGGTCATATAGAGGTGTCAGGGATAGCTATAGCAGAGGTGGAAGATGGGAAAGAGGAAGATTGCACGATCATTATTCCTCTGTTTCAAGGCGAAATAGAAGTAGGAGTGTGAGTCCTCAAATAAGAAAATCTTTGCGAGCTGGTTCAGCATCACCAAAGCGTCGTAGAGAAAGTGGAAGTCCTAGGGCAAGGAGATCCTCCCGGGCTAGTCCTAGGTCACCTAGGCATCACAGAGGAGCTAGATCATCGCCAAGGCATATGCATGAAACCACCTCCTACCGTCGTAGGCGCTCCAGATCTAAGTCTCCTGAGGGCAGGTATCATTCCAATGGTACAAAAGATACAAGAAAATCTGAGAAGTTGAGATCGGAATCCAGAAATGAAAAAACTACTGAAGCAATCAGGGAGCCAGACCTCGTGGCAAAAGATTCAAGAGATATAAGGGAAGATAGGACTCTGGATTCTCCAACACTGGTTCATAAAGGAAGCTCCTTGGTACTGGAGTATGAGACAGCAACAAATGGGAAAGATGTTAGTAAACATAAAAAATCCAGACCGGATGACAGGGATTCCGAGAAAACTGAGACTTCTGTTAAGGATCAAGTTTTTGTTGAAACTGTGGACGAAAAAAGGCATGTGCATTCTCCAGCATCGAAATCTCATAAGAGAAGTTCTGATTATGGGTCCCGTACTGATAGAGAAGATTTAAGCAGGCATGAAAAGTCATCTTTGGAGTATAGAAAGCATGAGAAAACGACCTCCTCCCTAAAAGGCCAGGATTCCATGGATTATGATTCAACATACACGAGGGAAGACAGGCGGGCCTCAGATTGCCCCAAACCGAGATCTCACAGGAGAAGTTCGAAGCTTCAGGAGGAGGAGAGATCCCCTAGAGGTTCAAAAGATCGAAAAAAGTCAGAAAAGTTGAGGGAGTTCACAAAATCTGTGAAAACTGATTCTGTCAACAAGGAGCGCAGTTCTGTTGATTATGACTGGCTAGATCCAAGAGATGGTAGAAGTGAAGGTTCCCCCAAGATGAAGACTCATAAGAGGCATTCATCATCTCATGATGATGGAACATCTAGGGTTCCGAAAGGTGTCAGTGTTGATTATGATTCGTTAGATTTAAGAGATGGTAGAAGTGAAGGTTCTCCCAAGATGAAGACTCACAAGAGGCATTCATCATCTCGTGATGATGGACCATCTATTGTTTCTCAAGGTGTCATTGTTGATTATGACTCGTTAGATCTACGAGATGGCAGAAGTGACGATTCCCCCAAGATGAAGACTCGCAAGAGGCATTCATCATCTCATGATGATGATAGAACATCTAGGGTTCCTAAAGGTCTCCGCAGGCATGAAAAGTTGATATTAGAGAAAGGATCACCTGAAAAATTTGATACTGCCGTGAAGGAACTAGATACTATTGATGAAACGTCAAATGGATCACGGGAAGATAGGAGTAGGTATAACTTCAAGGTGAAGACAGATGGGAGTCCAGATTCAGAGGATGGTGTCTCTATAGGCAGAAATGATCTACGAAGACATGAAGGGCCAAAACAGGGGTATAGAAGCCTTGAAAAAATCAAATCTACTGAAGACCAACATTATGTTGTTCACTACTCAACAGACTCGGAAGATGATGGAAGACACGGGAAAGCGGATCCCATCTCCAAGAAACGAGATTATATTGAGTATGACTCAGAAGGATTGGGATATAGGAACATGGAGTACTCCTTGAAGTCTAGGACTCATAAGATAAATTCGTTGATACTTGATTACGAAACCACAATGGATGCTGAGGATCTGAGTACACATGAAAAATCAAAACTTGACTACAGAAAACTCGACAGCATGCAGGATCAACATAGCATGGGTCACGATTCAATAGACTTGGAAGGCAGTAGTCAACTAGAGAAAACTGACCCTGTTTCCGAGCAACAAGATTTTGTTGGTTGTGATTTAGAGAGATTGAAGGAAGATAGGAAGACTGCATATTACTCGGAGATGGAGTCTCGTAAGAGATGCTCAATTTCACCACAGAACTATGAAAAGTCAGATCAGGTGGACATAAAGGTTATGAAGATGGATTCCATTGTAGAGGATCAAGAATGTATTCAGCGTGACTCAATTGAAGTGACAGAAGATAAGACGGCAAATTTCCCACATCTGATCACCCGTAGAAGTTCAACTCCAGAAGATGAGTGGTCAATGGATACAGAAGGTCAAAGCAAGCGTGAGAAGTCAAAACTGGAGGACCAAAAGCATGAGAAAACTTGCTGCATCAACGACAATGGTTACATTGATGACGATTCAACAGACTTGAGGGAAGATAGGAAGGCTGCAGTTTCTCCAATGTTAGAGGCTCACAAGAGAAGTTCAGTGACACCTGAGGATAGGAATTACAATTACTATACAGGTATGAAAAATACAAGCTATCCTAAAATTTCTAAATTGTACTTTGTTGGCCGTTTGTGAGTTAGAGTTTGCTGTGCAGGAGATGAAGAAGACGGGTTCTACAAGAAAAGCTCAAATCAGGATAGAACTCACCAAGCTTCTTCAAAATCTGTTTCGCCGAGTCTGAGTTTTGATGGCTGAAATCTGGCTTGTGCTATCATGGATTAGCTGTGGAAGTTCTCCTATGAATCTCTCTTTAGTACTCACGGATTTCCATTTTCCGTAAAGCTGTATTGTGTTTTATCTTTTGCAGGTCCATGAAGACTGGAACGAGAGTGTAGGCGCATATCTTTGTCTGGTGCAAGAAGTATTTCTAAGGAGTATTTTTCTCCATGCATCCCGGATACTTCAAGGTTCTATTGTGGAATGTTTTGTAATGAAATTGTTTCACTGCGTAATATAAGAGAGCAGTGCGTTTCCTTGGCTGGTGAAATTGCTCGTATAACTCCATTTTAGGTAGTGAAACGGTTGTTAAATGCAATATATTTTCATTTTCTATAAGATTCCTGAATTCGATGTTAAGACTTTGTATTTTTCTTTTTCTTTTTTCCCCTTTTTTTCTCCATTGTTTCTTGTTCTACTGAGTCAACAGGGTGCTGTCTTATGAGAGACCAGAGTGAATGCTCTGCATCATTATATTTGTTGATTGTTGATCCACCCGAGTATTCTAGCTTTCAAGGGTTGTAGAGAAGGCTAACTTGCACTGTAGGTTTGTTTTCGAGGGTACATTCTTGTGGATGTTATATGCCCTGTTCTTATTTATCTTCTCTCTTTTTCTCTTAATGTGTTGGTTGGTCTGCTGAATAAGAATTAAGACTTTATGGTAAGCCTTCGTAAAGTTTGTGATAAATGGTTCATCTAAATTTCCTTTAATGGTGTGATGGTCCCTGTCATCTCTAAAACATGTGCAGGTGTTTACATGGTGGATTTATGTCACAGCTTTCTCAAGCAAGTTGACTGAGATCTTAAGGTATGTGGACTCAGCTAGTTGCAGTATGATACTTTTTTCACGGATTAGTTTGCTACCATATTATTGTCAAATAGCTAAAGCCCCCAAAAATCAATCCTGGAATATAATCAAGAGCATCAGCTGCAGTTTGGATCGGATGAAACTGTCTTTTTGTTAAAGCATCTAGTTTAATTTTTTTCTAAACTGTACCATATGTTTATACTGTGATACTAGTTATTCTTCCCTTTTTTTGCCCTTTTGTTTTAGGATTTTTTTTTATTAGATAAGCTCCTTTTAAAGCTGAAATACTAGATATGCTTGGTTGAACGAAGGCAGTGTCATCACCATTTCCAATATGAGCAGCATGGTTGAACAAATGTTATTTATGAATGGTGAATTTGCCTATTGGATTTTTCAAAGTTAATGTTCTAGAATTTAGTCTTGTAACCCAATTGACAGAGTTTTGTTTTAATTAGTGATCAGTTTTACCTTTTGGAGGGCTTGGTGCTATAGCACAATGGAAGGTTGGCAATATTGCAACCTTAAGATTGGTGTTGCATTTGCCCGGGGACTTAGTCTGTTGCTCTAAGAGGCCCAGATATCCCGTCATAAAAAAAAGGTTAGAGGTTCGAGCCCAGCTTACCTATCATTTTAAAAAAAATACCGTTTGGAGTTCCATTTTAAGGGTGTTGTTGAGTTTATATTGCGCGTCTTACGTCCAAGATCTAAAAATTCAGTGAAACGGACTGTCACCTCCCTGAACTGATGCATATGGTTTTGGCAATGGATGCAATTTATTTATTTTTGTAATATTTTAAATAGAATTGCAAAAATAGAAAAATATGATACATTTATGTATAGGTATATAGTTGTGTATTTCCATGCATAAATAATCACAATAATGAGGTTTAATTAATAATTTACTAGTAAGTAGATTTAATGGAGAGGTTAGGATAACATTTAGACATGTAGGAAAAGAAAATAGGTACGCGGATGTTCTAGCTTGGAAAGGTACCTCAAAGGAGACCACATTGATTGTTGGTTTTTTCGCTATACAAGGATGTTGTTAGTGTATTTTATTTCCTTTCAATATCCCATTGATCAAATTCACTGTTTAAAAAAAAATGGATAATTTAGTATGTTGAGTTTACTCACCAATTGTCAATAAAGTTAATAATTTAGTATAGAGTTTACTCACCAATTGTAAATAAAGTTATGAATTGAGTAATTAATCTTGTTGATAAATTATTTTGTCATTAATCATTAAAACTACAATTATGTAAGGTGTACCATTATTTGCACCAGTCGAATCTCTAAAAGCACCCAACTACTATTTGCACTTGCACCCACTTATGATTCGAGAAATTGTAGTTGTACCCACTTATTTTTTATGAATTTTTTTCTAAAATACCCACCCTCTCAGTCGTGGACCTGAAGCGCCATCTTCTTCCTCAGCTCCGGCGAGTCGCAACAACGACGATAACATCATCTCTAGCAATTGCACCTGCACCCATTATTGGACGATGACGGCGTCAACTCCGACAAAGATCACAAATCATTCAGAAGAGGCTTGACAATGAACCATTAAGAAGAGGTTTGACAGAGTGTACCCACTGATATGGACGTATCTTTGATGATGGGTACCCATCGTCAATGTTTGTTTTGTTATGACGGTGGACACTCACTGGCAGGCCTACAAATGGCCTGGAGATGGACGCCAACCGATTGTTTTGTTGTTACTGCTCGTCCTTTAATGGCTGGAGAGCAGTTAGTAAGGAGTCATCCGCCGCTAGTCTAAAAACCCAGCTGCCCATTAAGAAAGTGCCACTTTCCTCTTAACCAAACAACCATCTGGCTCTCAAAACCCATCTTACCAAACAGGGTAACAGCACCCATCTGTAGAGAGGTCCATTAATGACTTCCACAGAAACAAACCAGAGGCTTGACAAGGGCAGTCATGACCAACATCAAAACCTTTTTGCGCGTCTAAATTTACCACTCTGAAATTGTGTCGGAGGTTCGCTTGAGAAGCCCTTTCGATGGCGGGAGTATAGCTCATTCAAGCGTAGGAGAGGAGGCGAGGAGGGTCAAAGCAATTGTGGGTGCTCCTGGAAAATCACTGGGGTGTGAAAAATTTTCACCCTAGTGTAAAAAATGGGTGCCTTCTCAATGGCTCATGTGAGCTTTTAGAGATTAGTTGGTGCAAATATAAGTACCATATATATGAAATAAATGGTATATAATTAAAACAAAATTTCTTTTTCCAACTTTTGTTTTACTTGACAGTATCTCATCTAACATGTAAATCATTAAATTTATGAATACAAATGAGACAACAAAAGGAGCATGAACATGTACTAATATGTTCATAAACTCTGCAAATGTTGAAAGTTCTGATTAAGAGTTCAAAATTTCTAAAATTTTCAATTTAAGTAAAATTAATATGAAATCATTGCCTAACATCTTTGGATATATTAGGTTTTATATTAAAATTTCAATAATTTTAGGACTTAAATGTAAAAAATATAATATTTACCACAAAATTTTATTTGTTGGTTTCTAAAATTTAATCCATTTTCACTGGCCTTGGACTTTTAATTTGCTGTAGCTGAATTCCCGATATAATAAATAAATAAAAGTTCCTGCTTTGCTAGCCTTGTCTGACTATTTTTTGTTAATATTAGTCCCGCTATACTTGTTCCTAACTTCCTATTGCTGCCCTGCCCTGCTCCAACTCCCTGCTGAATTCTGGTCTGCTGGCCTGCCCTGCCCTGCTCCAACTTCCTGTTGGATTCTGGTTTGTTTTTCCTGTGTCTGAGAATTTATTTTGCTGTATAGTATTTTATTTTCCTATGAAAACGATTATTTACCAATTAAAAAAGCCTTTATAAAAATAAAAAAAATAAAAAAACAAAGAAAATGTAACAAGAATATATTGATATGTCAGCACTCGGCAATATTGATGCAAACCGAAGTGATGCACAAATTACCTATTTGGTACCCAAAAATATTAAAAACTTGCAAGAAGTTAGAAATCAGGCTTCCCTGGTGGTCGAATCAATAAATGCTCACAAAAATCTCTCTGCAGGTGACCGTCACGTCTCACCAATGTTGGCCGCAACTAACTAGAAAGCTTAAAAGCTCTAAAATAATATTAATGAGTCTAAAATATGCAGAATTCAAAAATTACGAGCCTTTATTAGGTTTTTCAAGTAGAAAATAAATAGTTCTAGTTCAAATGAATTTTGTAAACTAATGAACTTATTTTAATCTAATTTAATATCTCCTAGACAAATGAAATAAAGCCCTAAATCCCTAAAGCAATTAGAAAGAAAGAAACAAATCTTGCTGGTTAGAGTAAATAAGCAAAAATAATGAAGAAACTAATTCTGAAACTGACTAGTAACTTGTTCAATACTCATCAGGTTTGCTTAATATTCGGCCTTTTGGAAAGCTACTTCAATAAACATTCAAATAAAATTAATCCGACATCAATGTGGCATTATTTGGTACTTGCGAATAGTTAAAATATAAAAGTGCCGAGACTGGAAGAGCATTTCATGACTGTCCAATCAGCGAGTTCTCATTAATAGAATTTATATTTCCTTTTATTTCGTGTTTTCATTCAATTCTATCATATTTTTTCCTCCTATTCTCTTCAGCTTTTTCATAATTTTGAGCTGCATCAAATATTGTGCAGTGTCACTGAGATGTAACAATATTTGTTGATACTTGCAGAGTCCAGCATGTAGCTATCAGTTGATATATATTGACTTGATTTTAAAACCTTGCTTTGTTCACGTATGGATAGACGGTAAATGTTAGCCTTTTGGATTAAAAAAAGATTTCAGTTGAATTGCTAACACATCTTTTCATTTGCGAAAATGATGAAAACATGCTCCTTGGTTTTAAAGAGGAAACAAAGCAGCTATTGTTAGGCTGACAGAAATGTTATTTACTTCAGATATCTTCAAAATGTTATTTTGTTTCGAGTGTTTTCAGTATTGACTGTTGTTATTGTTATTAAATTTAACCATACTTTTCAAAATAATGGCCAAAGTGGTGTTGAAGGAAATTCTAGGACTACAATTGCACTAGATAATGCCTTGACCATTAGCATCACCACTGCCATCATCATGATCACCACCAATATCCCCTTCATCATCAGCATATTATAATGACCGCCACCACCATCTCTTCATCAATCATCATCATCATCACGACTACCACCACCATCATCAACCCACACCCATCACCATCATCTCCAAATCATCACTATCTACTGCCTCATTATTCATCCCCACGATCTTCTTCAATTGCCACCATCACCACTGCCACCATCACCACCTTTCTCACAATCATCATCATCATTTTGTTAAAAAATTGAAAAATAAATCAAATCATACTTTATACATACAAACCAAACATCACCATCACAGCCTTATTCCCATCTATTTGGGGTCGGCTTTGCGACTCCTATTTCTCCATTCATGATCAGTGCTAACTTCTCTGAAACTTCGCAGTCCGTGTTGTCCCTTCCCATTGCTTTCTTTCATGTCTTCACTGCTTTTCCTACTATTTTTTCTCCCTTTCATGTCTTCATTGGTCTTTCTCTTCTGCTACTTCCCTTTGCTTGTAGTGCGTCAACCTTTCGTCCAGGGTTTGCTTCTGGCCTCCAATGAAAATGTCCAAATCATCTCAAATTCTCCATTCATGATCAGTGCTATTCTTTCATGTCTTCACTGCTTTTCCTACTATTTTTTCTCCCTTTCATGTCTTCATTGGTTTTTCTCTTCTGCTACTTCCTTTGCTTGTAGTGCGTCAACCTTTCGTCCAGGGTGGTTTCCTTCTGGTCTCCGATGAAAATTGTCCAAATCATCTCAAATTCTCAACTTTTTGTCCAGGGCTCGCACCATTTATTGTGCATTTGTGCGTAAGCCAATCCCCATGTAGATGGGACAAGGCGATGATGATGATGATGTGTAAAAAACCTGTATATATCAAACACCCTGCCACGTTCAATCCAAGATATTTACGGGTGTCATTAAATTTATATGATAAGCTTTTATGTGATGTGCAGACCATCAATTGATCTTACTACCTGATAAAGTTCTCTATTAGCAAATAAATTGATCAGTCTGTGTCTCATCACTGGTTAAGACTGGTGGGAGATGTGACCTATCCTCACCTTATGCTATGTATTAAGACAGTTCTGCAGGTTATGGATTCTGTTTTCCATTGTTGTCCAATCATTTTCAGCTTATTACTTATTATATGATGCATTGCCCTTGAATCTCTCTCCCCTCCTTTTTTCTCTTCCTTTTTTTTTCCAATCCCTTTTGGTCAGGATAACGAATAGTTGGATGAGGATAGAAAGCAAACTCCTTGGGCTTGAACCATGATTTTACACCAAATCTGCACTGTGACTGGATGCGCATGCTGCGAAGAGAGTGCGGAGCTAGTAGAGCTGTAGCTAGCCCTCGGAGCGGTGGATCAGAGCGGAGAAGAGCTTAGCTATAACTATAGCTAGTCTGATGTTCTGCCTGTGGGTTCAGGGAGTACTCACTTTTGACATATGCCTGCCCTATCCGAGATCTTTGGGGATGATTCTTTACTACACTCCCGTGGACACTAATTGTGTTTATATCCTTTGAGAATGAAAGGTAATAGGTAACTATAACACACACTAATTGCTCCGTGAATGAATGGTAATAGGTAACTAACTAGCTTTGGAGATATTGCTATCAAGGATCAAAATTTCAGCCGAAATGTTCAAAATTTCAGTTTCGGTCCCCACCGAAACGAAATTTCGGTCATTTTTGTATGGGGATCAAAATTTCGGCCAAATTTTTGGATTTCAGTTTCGGTTTCGGTTATGCCCGAAATTGAAATTTCGGCCGAAATTTTGATCCTTGATTGCTACTGGTATTGTTGTTTTATACCTGTAGTTACCACCCTTCCCATTAATAGGGAGTTCTTGGAGTTATCTTGCAAGCATCTGGGTCTCAATTACAAGCTTGTTTCGATTTTTTAGTGTTGTGGACAATAGAGCTTTTTCAACGACCGCATGTTACTCCCAATAAGAATGAAAACCACTGATTACGCCCTGATTGTGATCAGATGGCTAGAAGCCTTAACTAAAAATCAGTTTATTCCCCATAAAAAATACTATGGTAACTTGTTTGATTTATCTTTTTGACTCGGCTTTTATTCTGAGCCGAATAACTTGCAGCAATGTGATAATATGTTACCTTATTTCAGGTATATTGACCGTATTTGTTGATGATGTCTCCCTTTTATGTTTTATGTTAATTGCTCGCTTGCGTTATTTGCTCAAAATTTGTACCTATGGCCAAATATAGGGTATCTTTGTTCGTGCCTACAGAATTATTGAAGGCACTTATATTTGAAACCCCATTGACTCTTTGGAATTAGGCAATAGAAATCATTTTTCTTTGCCATCTTCGACAATGGATCTTGAGACCATGAGCGTCTTATCAAACAGTCAGTTTTTGCTTTTATGTGGTATGGATCACAAAAAGTGGCCCTAAAATCACTTTTCAGTGTGATGTGTGCCATGTAATTTTAGGGTCACTTTTTACGAATCTGTGGCACATGGAATAAAAAACTGACAGTCTGATGACGGTCTAGATTCATTATGGGGAAGATTGAGATGAAAAATAATCTTCTCCCATCGCCTTATCCCTGCAGTCATTGGTTTTAAATAGGCGCTAAGACAGGTACCCATCTTAATTATATGACAATTATGATTTGCTCCAAGGGAGCTAAGTTAGCCAAGCACACAATTTGAGAGGATGACATTGTATGTTGGACGTGTGACGTGTGCTGGAAATACAATCTAAGCCATATGATTTGAAGGTTATAATAGAAACTTTTTTGGTTAAAAGATTGGCCTAGAACACCATCATTAATGTTTTGTGCCATTCACACCGAAGTTTCCATATGGCTTTCAAATTAGACGGCTTAGATTGTTTTCCCACATGGCAGAGGTCCCTATAATACCCAACTTTTTGTGTCAGAGTGATGGCTCCCTTCCTCTAAAAAAATAAGTTTAATTCGGGATTGGGTGCCTCTTTTAACAGCTATCGAATCTCACTGAGCATCTATCGGAGGGAAAATACCCTCATATGATTGTGGAAAGCTTCCACTTATTATTTGTAAAGTGCTTAAAGCACTAACTCATGTTATTTTGTGTATTTTTCATAAACCACCGGAAGCACAACTTTTTTTTATTTGAGCGATTCCCAACAACAGTCACAACATCACTGCGGTATTCTTTTCTATATCTTCTTCTTCAATTCTAGTGAGTCGCAATGGTAACTCTAAAGTAACAATGATATCGCACAAAAAACTTTATTAAAAAAATTGATTTTTCCATTTTTTAAAAGTATTTTTGTGAGTTTTGGTTGGTCTACAACTCGTCAGAGTTGGGAAGAAAAAATAATAAAAAGATGATGCTTTGTTGATGTCGTCATCGTTCTTGCTACTCACCGGAATTTTGAAAAAGAAATGATGCTTTACTGATGTCATTGTGTTTGTTACTCATTGGTTTTAAAGAAGAAGAATAAGAAGAGGGTGCTTTGGTGATGTCATCATCTTACTTGTTATTGACATGGTCTGGTGAATCTTCGAATTAATCGATGATTCACAGATTGATGTACGGAAATTGTGACTTCGTAATTTCTCAAACATAAGCTGTACATATTAGGTTTTGAATTCATTTGCCCGGGAACTAGCAAACCAAAAAACCGATTGCTTTTGAATAAAAGCATTAAAATTAGATATTATCTAATGTTTATACACCAAAGAAGAATAAAAATATTTAATATCTATTGATTTTAACGACTTTTTGACCATTTAGAATTGCATATAATGTTTGTAAAATAGATTCTACTAATGTAAGTGAAAATTGCATCACACGTATCAAATCAATGGCTGTTAATTGGGAGTTGTTAAGTAAGGTTATATTTTCACTTAAAAAACATCGGAATTTGACGATTTTTTTTTTAATCTATTCACAACTTTATCCAAATTTATCTGAACTTTGTGACTAAGGCGTTTATCAATTTTTATCAGATAAGTGATTGCTTTCAATAAATAGGTGCTTTCGGTGACCTGATTTGCTTGATCCATCAGATCAGGTTGATTTAAATTTTTTGGCTGGACATGACCTGGTTTTCAAGTGCATCATAATCTTAGCCCTTTGGGTAGGGTTTAGGGTTTATTACCTAAACCCTAAACTGGCCCTATTTATTTGACATATAATCGCCTTGTCCAGAGTTACCTAGGGCTGGCAGTGGCGGAACCACGTGACGGTAAGTGCGGGGGCTCCCCCGCACTCAAACCCAACCTGACAAAAAAAATGATTAGGGTTGGTGACTGGTGAACGAGATTTAGGGTTCAACTGTTTGAACCGAAACACAGCCCTAGATAAAAATTATTCTTTTGTCAAGCTTTCGTTAGCAATCTGATGAATCCAGAACGTTAAATACATGAACAAAGAAAGCGGCTTCCATAAATTTTCGACCATGTCAGATTTAGGAATCTGAATCGGTATGGTGGTGGTGTTGTGGACGTGCCTTGGCACATGCATTGCGCACAGGATAATAGCAGGTAGAGGCTTTGGCGACTCGAGAAGGGAGACTTTTGACTGGCATAAGGGAACGTCTGAATTTTGCGACTTCTTAGTTAGCCAAGTGATTTTCTTTTGTGGTCCTTTTTAATGGACCTGCGTCCACACATATTTATAAAGAGTAAATCTATAGCTCTAATATTAAAGCACATCATTACACAATTAAGTATACCTTCTGCACTTATTTTTGCTCTCGAAACTCTCATAGGTACCTCTGTTTGCATCTACACATTCTCTAAAAGTGCCCACGTCTCAGATTTCTCGAAAGCCATTGATTGCTTCGGATTAGATGATGGTGAAACACCCCGATCTTCAAAAAAATAGATCTTGAGATCATATCTCACATATCAGACGGTCTATTTTCATTCCCTGTGTCAGAGATCCCCAAAAAATCCTTGAATCATATGACATTTTTTGGTGTCATATGACACACATCACACTCAAACATAGATTAGGGTCAGTTTTTGAGGATATGTTGTTACATGGAATAAAAAATGGACCATCTAATAAGGCACCATCTCAAGAAATACTGTATGGAAGATCATGGTGAAAAACGATCTCCATCATCTAATCCGAACAAATCAATGGTTTAAGACATGATCGCTTTCAAAGAATGTGTGAGCACAAAGAGGTACTCATCTCTCATCTCCAAAAGTAGATCTCTTCACACATGCATTGAAGTCCTAAGAATCAAATAATGGAAATTATTTTTTGTCTCAGCTTTCGACACCATTGATCATGAGATTGTGATTCCAAATTTAAAAAATTCATTAATTTTGGCAAAATTTGTTAAATTTGTCAAAATTAATGAAATTTCTGCAATTTTCGAGAAAGCATTGAAATTTCGTTAAAAGTTTCATCCAACCCTTGTTTCAACGAATTTCATATAATTTCGTCGAAATTTGCCTCTATGAGCACCCTGGCTAGATGAAAATCCTTGTTCCGCCATTGCTGGCAACCAATCAGATCAACTTGATACCCCAGTACCCAACTTGCTTGAATTTTCATGAACCTGATCCATCAGCTCGGGCATGAGACATCTCACCAATTTTCAGGTCAAGTCAGGTTGACAAAGCAGTTGCCTAGGGTAAAAAATCAGGTCAGGTCAATCCGATCTGACCTGATATTTTTTATATATTGAATCAGACAATCAGATGTTGATTCCACACATCCCCAAAAGTAATCATATCATAGGTGTACTATGAGAAAATTTATCAAGTCACTTAGAAGGATGCAGTCCAAGTCAAATCAACATCTGATTGTTTGATATGTGAAACATGATCTCAAATTATATTGTGGAAGATTGGGACAAAAACTGATCTCCATCCATGATTTAAAGGAGTCAACATTATCAAGGATGGCCCTTGGCTACAGAGATAAAATCTTGGACTGTGCACATGGCACCATTTCGTCAGCACGTTGTGTCATGTGATGCATGAGGCCATTCCCCATTCATTGCATAGTTTTTTTGTAACCCAGAAAAACCAGTTGTATTGTCTTGTGAATTGTGATTCAAAGGCAAGTGCAAAACAGAACGGCTGAACAGAGGGCAGAGAAAGTGTCTTGATTCTATTTTTACAATGAATCTAATCTAAATGATAGCCCCATGCACCATATAGTGCCATATCTGTGTCGTGATCTCTATCATCTGATTACAATCAAAGGCATCATCTGAATAAATGGTTGATGATGCAAATTAGAATATAGAGATCATGTTTTGTGCCAACTTTTGGCTTCAAAGATCATTAAATCTTAGTCTTCAAATCATCCGGCTTAAATGATTTTCCGCATGGCACAAATTCCAAAAATAAGACTCTTTTTAACCATGTACAAATCTCGGGTGCAAATTTTAGCTCCCATTTCAAAAAATGGGAGCGAATAATTGTAATTCAAAAACTTACCCTCAGCAAGCTTATGGGCTTGCTACTGAAAATAAATTTCTCCCAAACAAGCTTGTGGCCATCAATCAGTATATCCCAACAAGGCACTTGGTTAGCTTTGGATTCAGTATTAGATGGAGATCCAACGGGGTAGATCCAGTTGAAGCAGTCGCCCAACCTGCAACTGTGCTACACCCATCTCAGTCATCTATAGACTACCCATCCAAGGGCGGCAACAAAGGGAAACAGCTCACACCCTTTTCAGAGTGGGAATCGATAACAAAAAGTGTTTTTTGCCTGGCAAAGTGCGAGACATGTGCATCATAAAACCAAATACAACAGTTCAAACAAATCCTTCAGAATTTCTTTGCATGGCATTGCAGAAGCATATTCAATCGGTCTCCATACTACATAATCGGGAGAATCTCAAGTGTCATGACTATATACCTTATGCTTTCAAAACTAGCTTGTTGAGAGCCGCATTTATTCGCTCCTCCGGCGCAGGCTTATAGCCATCATAGAAATCTAGTATCTCCATAGAGATGTTCTTGATCTGGAAGACCAAATTGATCGAGCCAATCATTGAGTTTCAAATTTTGGGAAATGAACTACTAAATTTAAGCAATTGTGATTGATAAGATATGTAGATAATTCAAATAGGACCCGAGTCCCAATTCTCTTGACCGTCATTTAAACACCAAATTGGTGTTTAAATGATCTTACAGCATCAATGGTTTAAGATATGGGTGATCCGTGTCATCAAAGTGATAGATTATAGATTGAAATGCAACAGGCCCGAAAATTGTGTGTTAGTGAGATTTAAACCATCCGATTTGTGGACTATAATATCAACTGTTTTTGTTATTTTTAGTGGTTGATATTAAAGTTCATCAATCGGATGGTTCAAATCCACTTATAGGCATGCTTTTTTTGGGCTGAGACATGTTCCAATGATAGATGCCACTTGGACAATTTAGATTGGTCACATATGTGCACCACATGGCATAATGATAAATCAGACTTCATTGGTGTGAGATAAGTCTAATTTTAATAGTGTAAGATCATTCAAACACCATTTTGGTGTTTAAATGTCGGTCAGGATCCATTATCCGATTGAAATAAGGTTTCGCTTTTGAAAGAATTCTTACCACATTCATATCAACACGGAGCTCTTCAAACCAAGCAGTGGTGTCTTTCTCTTTGAGAACACTCGCGATGTATATGCAGGCTAGCGCGATCATAAACGGAGGATGAATGAGAATCAGATCCATCCTATAGGTGTCATTGACGAGACCCCTGCAAATTTAAGGTACCCAATTGGCAGATTTGATATCTCATCTCGACCTCAAATGCATATTTGACTGAATATAAAATCATAAAACAAATGAGCTCAAGCCAAGGTGCCTCTTCTATGGACCAATTGTATTTAAGCTGTGTAAAGGAAATGTGAGGCAAGTATGCCCCATCAACTACTACTTAGTGCGAGATGGGGCACACTGAATCCCATACCCTAATTCTGTCTAATCACAAATTCTAACTGTTATTCACTAATATCAGCTAAAATGTGTCTCATAACAGATTCTTTCTTTCCATAAAAATAATGAGATAAAAGTTTTTACCAAGAGAAGTGGGTCAAGTCTGCTAACAATGCATCCTGTAATAACCTGATAAAAAATACAGCATTCTCTAGTCAGATATAATCTATCCAGAAGGAAACGGGAAATCTATAAAACCCGAAAGATGCTAGAGGCCGAAAGACTGATGAGTAAAAATGAGAATGCCTAAAGTATACAAATGCAGCCCAACAATAACCAATTAATGTGAAAGTACAGATTGTGTTACCATTTTCGCTAAACGAGAAGAAAAATCATAAATCTCCACTAGTACATAAGTTACAGATTTTCTTTTTACATGATTCTGAAAGAGTCCTCTTTGTTCGAACACTTAACAGAGAAGGTTGTTACACTTGTCCTCTCATAATTTGAAGAGACAATGTTCTCGTACTTTTTTATCCAAATGCTTTTTATAGTGACAATGTGACATCTAAGACCTTTGACCTTTTAAGTTTTAAGTACTCTATGATTCCTATGAATTGGTATTAGGTACCTGATCCGAGTACCAGCCTTAGTACTCATGTCCATCTCCCTTTGGAAACCTTCGGGAACACACAGATATTGTGGAGCACCAAATCAATGAAAGGTCAAAAAAAATACTATCACTGATTTGGGTGCTCATAAATAACTAGGCACCTCCCGAGGCTTGACCATTTGTTACGAAGGAGATTGACCCAAGTGCCAAGGCTCAACTCGGGTCGGGTACGTAATGTTAACTCATTTCTTATATTTTTTTAGTACAAAGCAAAATATCATTTTCCTTCTCCTTTGATGGCTTCTGTTAATTAACAAAAAAAGCACATTACTGGAAAGGTTTGAACTTGAGCTGAAATTCTTTTCATAGTCCTTTCTGCAGTTGGAAATATCCTGCAATATCATTAGTCTCAAAAATGAAAACTATGCTAGAATTCATTGCCTACATGGAGCAGAAAAGCACTAAGGCCCTGTTTGGATAAAAACACGTGAAATGTGGGAAAGTAAAATAATATTCCTATATTTTCCTATGGATAACTAAGTTGTAGGAAACCATGGGATTCCTTTGTTCCCTTTGTTTTCTGCTGTTTGGATCATGGGTCAAAATTTCGTCCGATACCGATACGTATCGGTATCGGAGGTGAACGATACGGTACATTGAATGTACCATATTGTTCACTTTATAAGGAAAGCCCGGGCGATACATTCAATGTATCGTCCGATTTTTTACTATTCCGATACATGTCGGTTTTGAGCTCGGACGATACGTATCGGATACCCGGTATTTTAACCCATGGTTTGGATAATCACATTGCTAGCTGGGAAAACGCAGGATTAACCAAATCCTGTGTTTGGATACATATGAAGGAAATTGTAGGAAAATAACATATCCTAACAAAAAATAGCCATAATACACAAAAGATCATCCAAATTAAAAAAACAGCTGCAACATCATAAAAATGATCCACAAAAATGACCATCCACATAAATTATCCAAAGAAAATATGAGTAAAGACATCCACATGGTATATAAAAGGACATTGAAGACCAAAGTGGAAAATATACATCCACTAAGCAAATCAATGTGGAAAATACATCCACATGAATAAGAAGGCATCTCTTACTAAATATAAAAGAGATGAAGAGAAAAAATGAAAATTACATGAATTAATTTCATGTAGAAGAGATGAAAGAAAAATAAATAGTTTATGAATCAAGAAACTTCAAGAAAATATGATACCGATTACATTATTTACAGTGCTTTTCAATAATTTGGTAAGAAAGTGTATAAATAAGATTACAAATATAACCGTCAGCTGTTACATCACTACAAAACATAAGACCATTAGTGGCAGCCAAAAACTGCCGCTATTAACAAAAAATTTGCCGCTAATATTAATAGTTTTTTCATTAATAGTCTTATTTTTTGAAGTGCAAGTGATTTAGATAAGTACAGTTGGTTGAGATAACTGATGTGTGGTAGTTATCAAATAAGGTACACTCCTAAGACTAGCTGTGTTGGAGAGAAAGAAGAGTCCGAAGGATCGGAAGATAGAAAACTGAGGGACACCCTTGGCATTCACAAAAAAATAAATTTAAAATAAAAGGTGACTCCATAAAAATTCTCTAATCCGGACTGCATTGTACATTCATCAGCAAAGCCAATTCATTTTCATCTAATTTGATCCAGAAGTTCTTGATCGAGACTTTTCTACAATTATCACCACAATTGAGATAGCAGAACGGATCCTTTAAGTCTCATTCAAATATTCCCACAAATGCTCAGATCCAAGTAGTGTTAATAAAGTCATATCATGCACAAGGTTTGAGTATTAACTCGATTACCAACAAATATTGAAGAAAAATTTTTATGTACAGAAAAATTGGAACAACTAGGATTTCATAAACTTAATGGTTATAAGTTATATTTTTGGCAGATGGAATGAAACTGCAGGTAACATGCTAGACCTTTTATAATGTATAATTAGTATAGACATTACACCTAGTTTATTACTACTTAGGACGACCATGAAATGTTGGACTGGCTAAACTCTGATATCAGATGTTAGAATATCATTTATTTTATGGGTTAGCTGGGCTCAAACCTGCAACTTTGAGGTTGCCATACCTTTTTCCCTCACATACTTTCATATATTATTTTTTATCTTTATGAAAACATGAAAAATCTAACCAGACGTGAGCCGAGTTCACAAATCAATCTGCCATCTTAGGATTGTACACCTCGTTTAGTTTTTTTCCCAAAGTATTAGATCCAAGCGAAAATGGATGGCTTCCCCTTAAGGATAATTGAGCTAGATGAATCTGATTGCAAGAACGAGATAAGATTTAGGGTAAAGATCAGGGTTTTTTGATAAAAAGAAAGGCATCTGAAGAGAATTGCCTTTGGTCTGGACCATTTCCTGCAATCTGCATCTAAGGGAAATTCTTACATTTGTTTTCATAGGTGGGACAATTATATTTGTTCTCCTAATAAGGCATACATCTGTTCTGGTAACTAATTGAATCCACAAAACATACCCTTCACATTGATATTACCATAAACTCCCTAAAATCCTACCCAAAACCCCATCTAATCAAAATCCATTTTTCTAGGACACCTGAAGCAGAAAGATCAATTGAATTTAGAGAACACGAGGAGATCTCAAGTAGCCGAGGAAAGGAACGCCATATACACATAATTGGAAAACAGAATGGTTACTCACTGTCAACTTAGTTCGATAAAAGAGAGATGCTTCATTTGAACATGATCCATTATGAGCACGGATATCAATAGAAAATTGCGTTTTCTTTTCCTTGGCAAATGAATTTTGAACACGAGAAGAAGTGAAATTTGTTCATTTTTCATAACCATAACCATCAAAAGCAGGGGTTCCTTTCTACTTTGCTTTATCTAGCTTTGTATGTCTACACAAATAAGTGGTCAGAAGCAGAAGCAGAAACAATCAACTCACATAAGACACTTAAACAGAAAATAGGCATTCCAAGGTGAAAAGATAAGCAGAGGAATTAAGAAGTACTTTATACTAAGAACTTAATGGTTACTAGTTCAGTGTATATATAGTCTTTCATCTATTATTTATTTATTTATATTTTAAATGGTTAAACTGGGAGTGAATCTGCGACCACAAGGTTGCAATATTGTCAACCTTCCAGTTGAGCTAGACACCCAACCCCGTCAATGTAGTCTTCCATTTGGAGTAAGACTGAGGACAATCAAATTTACTTTATATATATAATTACCCTACTCTCGGAAGGAGAGGCAACAGGATGTCATCTTTGAACAAAACTTACTGAGTCAATGCACGATAAGGATGATAAACAACCAAATAATAGTCAAGCGCTTCTAGAAGCTTCATTTCCATTTCAAGAATATCTTTGATTTCGTAGCGATATTTTTCATCTGTATCTGTAATAATAATAAAAAATGAGGGTCTGAGCAGTTTCTCTGCAAGACATCATTTTGAAAAACAGGTAGAAATCTATTTGTTGGGCCTGAATAAAAAATAATTTAACAGCAAGTGCGAGGATGATAAAATTGTTACATAATTTTTTGATGTAAAATACAAGAAGTCTAGCCTGCACTGTGCTTTCTTCTGCTTTCGATGCCAGGTACAAGCAGGTTGGAGCCACTAGACGTGGCTCATATTCCGTCATACTTTTTCTGAAACAATAATTCAATGTGCAAATATATGAACTGATCTAAGCGTCAAGAAACAGCAACCGAAAAGAGTGTATCCCCAATTTATGACTCAAAACTAGATAAATAACAATTAATCCTAACATATAAAAGTATAAAATATGATTCCATCTTAAATAATAAGCCTGAAACATAGCATGGATGAAGTCTACTGTAAAATCCAAATATGAGAACGAAAAAAAATTCAAATCATCCTGTAAATCCATCCAACATCTGAAGTGATCGCATCTTAGCAAACATAATCAGAAATTACTGCCTTTAAATTCCTTGCCAACCCCGCTTAATCCTCCTAAACTAACATCCCAATTTTGTCGAGAATTCGGGCATCTATAGGTATGAGTCCTCCTTCTCAACTCCACCTAATCTGCTGACCTAAAATCCAACTTTGTTTGAGGTATGAAATTTTGGGTTTCTTTAGGTACAAAAGAAAGAGTTGGGTCCATGTGGGTTGGTCGCCCATTACCAGCTCATAAGGACTTAATGATCATTTTCTGAAAAAATGCATATATTCTTATTATTGTCCTTTATAAGTGCAAACAAGACAATACTAGGATGCAATTAAAATTGCAAGGCGCTCTTGAGGCGCCAGACATGGGCTAGATTTTAATTCGCATCTTACTTTTTCAGGCACATGTATTTTTTTTTAATTTAATATTTTTATTATATATTTATATATGTATCTAATGATCTATATTATTGTATTTTACATTTCTATTCAATATTTTATGGCAATTTAACTTCTAAACATACTGATAAGTTAAATTTTGATGTGCATAAATATGTACATATAGAATAATAACAAAATAAGATGCAAAAAAAATGAATAAACTTTATAAACATTACATAAATAAACATGGTCAATAAAATTAACTATTTTTATGCATTAAAAAAAAATAACTTAACTATATTATCAAAGTAACAACTACGAGTAACCAAGTGACTCCAAAGGAAGTATTAAGCAAGTTAAGCATGCTAAACATCCATTCCAAAGCACCGACAAAAAATGCATAAAGTACACACTTCAAAATGTTACAAATCCCATAGACCAAAACCCAAATCTCCAAATTCAAATTAAATAAATGAATATTTTCTACTTGATGATACCTCTTTTATCACTTATTATTGATTAGAAAAGAAGAAACTAAGGCTTCATTTAGTTGCTCAAAATCCGGGGTGCTTTCCCAAGAAAGCACTCAGATCTGAGAGACTAATGAAGTCGTGCTGTTTGGTAAATGGGTGGGACCCACTCAAAGATGGTCGGTTTTCTGTTTCGCAAATGGGTTGAGTCTCACTTGTTTACCAAATAAATTACCTGGAAACATATTAAAAATGCTTGTTTATAACCCCTCTCCAACATCTTCTTTACAACCTTCACTATTTCTTCTTCTGTGGTACTGCTTAAACTGTGCTCCACCCCCACCCCCACCAATCTCTTTTTCGTTTTCCCCCACCTTTTTTGCCACATGCAATGTGACGCTTTATTTCTTCTTTCCAAAGATTCACAAGCTACGGAAGCCTGCCATTGTAGGTTATCCATGCGAGCTGTGCGCCTCTGCCTGACGAGCGAAAGCTTGTGAACATGGAGTATGATGAGATAAAAAGCTCAACTGCAAGATGATTTATTCAAGGTTCTAGGTCCACTGAGTCGATCCACAGACGGAGAACCAATATTGGTGTGAATTGAAATTAGACGACGGGAGGGTGGAGATGTGTACTTATTTTGGAGGTATAGATCTTCATCTCAAAGATTACGGTATAGATCTCTAAGGAAAATCCATTTCTTATATCTTACTATAGCCCATTGATGGGGACATCGACACCGACCGATGTCACGAGCCAGTTTCATCGGTGATGAAACATTTTGGGTATGGGAGAATTGATGGGGACGCCGCCTAGAGGACCTAGGTTTCAGGCCATACAGGGTGTGCCAGCGGCGGAAGAAGCGACAGAAAGGCCAAAGGAAGGCCATAGAGTTCAGCTAGGGAGCACCAAACATCAGCAGACGGCGGACGTCCGCATTTTGAGGTGCTCACTATTCTAGTGAGCACGGACGTCCGTAGTGCACCACGGACGTCCGTGGAACCCAGGATGGACGCCCGTGAAAACCTGCGCATTAGCATCTTAAGTGGCGTAATTGTCCTTTTTATCCTTAGTTTTTGTCCTTTTGTAAGTTACCACTTAAGGTAACTTAGTACTTTACTATTTTTAGGTTTATTCCCCTGTAATGGCTATAAAGCCCAATTTGTAAGCCATTTTTTGGACTTGTTGATTTTGAATTAATGAAAAAGTTATTTGCTTTGGCTTGTGAGGAGCTTGAAAAGTGAGTCTTCTTCCCCATTTGCGGTTTGGTGTGAGGCCAAGGGTGAGATGCCCATTATTCTTTAATTTTCTCATTTGATCTCCTATCCTTATTTGATCTTTTATTTTCCTCTAATCTCTTACATCCTAATTTCCCCCTTTTGATTAATCTTTCTCTACTCCTAAACCCTAGATCTAGAGTAACCTTGATGTCCATTCTTATGGATCAAATCCAATCCTAGCCCTTCGATCCATAACCGTTGTTGGGCTCGAGCTTACTCGATTCGCGCCATTTAACCACTTCGATTTAAAGCCCTAGCGAGGAGCTATCGATTCCACGAAGAATTACGATCTAACGCCCCGACTTAGACGAAGCGAGAGTTCTATCTCTCAAATCGCCTCTTCCACCATCCTAACGGATCCCGTGCGTCGGATTGGACCCTACGTGAACCAAAGCATGGGCATTTAAGCGAAATCCCGAGAAACCCCAAGGTATCGCTTTAATTTGTGATTAATTGCTTAATTTATTAGTTTAATTTCGGCAAATCATCACATCATGGGCATTCACGGATTTCAGGGTCGTTGTCCTGCGTCACCCATTTCTTCCATTTCAAAATCCCAACTACTGCTTCTTTGATCTCCTCATAATTTATTTAGTTTTTCAGTTTTTGAAACTACCCATTTCTGTGATTCATCTCCACCAAGATCTTCATCTCGGAAAATCCCATCTTCATTCATCAAACTGTCAAGAAATTTGCCACTTTGATAAGTACACTAGCTTTTCACCCAATAAAATCCCCCCCAACTCATAATGGGCTATTGGAGGATGGCCATTTGGATTTTAGATAAGTGAGTGTGAGGTTTTGACATGTTTGGTAGTAGATAACCCAAGTCATATATTGATGTCACTTGGTTGGGGGTGGCAGCGATGTTAGTGTTGGTAGTTTGTATATGATCGGGATGGTTGGGGAATGTGGAGAGGAAGAGGATCAAATGTTATGCAATCACTCCGGCTAGGTGTATGTTACTGAAGTTGGCAGTGAGGTATGCCAATGTGAACAATTCAGTCATGCTCCGAGCAGCCTTGTTTTCTTTCATTTTTAAAAAATATTCTGAGGAACATGAGATTAAACGAGCAATAAGTAGATGTGGAATTTAAATTTGATTTAGTTGATACATTTTTTATGGAACTTAGTTATGTTTGCAGTTTTCTTGGTATGTATATATTTATCTCAAAATTTTGTCATTTATTTGATTTGGCATTCTTTATTCACAGTCATACATGCAGTTGTAATTATCGATGCCTATGATACTAAGATATTGAATTATTTGGGTTTTCTTTAGTAATCTTGAATTATTTGGATCTTCTTTTGTTGAGTGTGTTAGATTTGATCCACCTTTCATGGTCTCAAGTGCTAGTGGTTGTTAAATCCCCTTGGCGTGGATTGCGCACATAATTTCGGCTCAATTCCGCCTCATGTGTGGTGCCCAATTGCAAGCTAACATATCAATGGGTGATATCTTATTCATAACTAACACTAGTTAAATGGATTCCGGGTTACAAACCAAACACCAAAAAGATGGTTTCCTAAGAAACCATGCTTGCCACAACTCAACTAACACATTTTTATTTCCTAGTCAACCACGTATTGCTAGGAATCCTTCAGATTCCTAGCATTTCCAGGAAATGCTAGAAACTACCAAACGAGGCCTAAGAAAAGAAATATGATTTAGGTGTTTAGAGGTTTTTTGAGTTTTAAGTTAGAAATAGAACATATAGTGAAAGATCATATGAAAACATTTAGAAAGGGTAAAGTCTTCGACTTATTAAAATTTTGAAAAAGTTGGCGACTTGCAGCCCTCCCGACTTTATTGCCGATTAATTGGCCAAGTCGCGAGTCGGCAGATTAATTGGCGATGCTTGTGATCTTGTCCGATTTTTTTTTTTGCTTTTTCGTTTTTACTATACCTAAGCGGAAAAAAAAGGTTTTGTATTATTTTGTCCATACCTTCAGGTTTTGTACTGTTTTGTTCATAAAAAACCTTTAGGTTTTGCATATTTTGTACTATTTTTTCATTAAAATCATTATTTTTAACTTAAAATGTATTATGATATATTCTTTATATTTTTTATTTTCCCCTATTTTTTCAGACTTCGACCGATTTTTTCTGATTTTTCCTGACTTTGAACGTTGCCGATTTATTGCCAACTACTGACTTTGTGACTATGCCACTCATAAATGGCTGGGAAAATTAAAATAAAAAATCCCCAAAATCGGCCACATTAGGCAAAGGCTACTTACATTTTTGCAGATCACGACATAGGCATTAATTCAGACATCATGCTGATATAAATCATTCTATTTTTTATCGTTATTGGGGATCGAAACATACCTTGTATACACGCGCCTAAAATAAGTAACTGCCGTAGCTATCACCCTGGAAGATTGATCAGTACGTTAGAAATAACCAGGAATCACAAAAAATGACGCAATCAGTTTTCTTCATCAAAATCAATGAAGTAAAGATGCTACACTAATCTGTATTATGAAGTCAAAGTCATATTTAACCATGAACATTAAAAATATGTGTCTGCTGCTCATACGCATACAAAGTCATACTTAAACAGTAATTTTAGTTTAAATATCCACACTTAAAGATCAGCACAGTTTATCTTAGATATGCTCAGGAACATTTGTCTGTTGATCGAGAAACTTGACCAAGAATTGTTGTATGACATTGAGCATAACCCTGTCCTACCTGTGCTTCAAGTGGATTGCATAAGGCCTCACTTGGTAGCTCAAAATCTGAGCGTTTTCCACGGAAAGTACTCAGATTCTGAGTAGGGAGGTGTTTTCAGGTGTTTGGCAAAATGTTGGGCCCCACTTAGAAAAGGACCACTTTCTAAGTTTTGACTCGTTCTGGTTTTCCTAGTAAATTAGTTGGGAAACAGACTGAAAAACAAGGTACGATGCCTCAAGAGATCAAATACTCCTCAATGGATATTAAAGGCAATGCATTTAAGTCATTTAAAAAACACATCACCGAACCCCACCCCCTACTTGTCTCTCATGTTTCCATTTTCTTTCTCTTTTTGCTCTCTTATGCAAAACATCTACCTCTCATACGCAACCACTTCTCCTCCGAAACTGCTAGTTAAGAACTCAACCCACCCTGAAAACTGCTTTTTTCTTGGTCTCATAGGACCTGAAAATCACTATTCATCTCCTTCTCTGAAACCCATTTCGCGTTTCAAAATTGCTGTCTATATCCAAAACTGCAAAAGGAACCCATTAAACCATTGAAGCTGCAAAACCGCTATTTACATTGGATGTTTGTTTTGGTTTTGCTACATATGATAGCTCTAAGAACTTTCCAATTGTATTATGCATAGATTACCTTACCTCCCCCATGCCCAATCATAACTAAAATGGCTGTAGAAATGCTCTAGAATATTTAGTTGAACACTCGATAGTAAACATAAAATTGTAAAAGTGGTTTAGGATTGTGGTAAGTAAAACTCTACATACGGCTCGGCTTAGTTGTAAATTAAACCACTGTGATCGACCCC
This sequence comes from Chloranthus sessilifolius, assembly GCA_021018995.1. Classification (NCBI taxonomy): domain Eukaryota; kingdom Viridiplantae; phylum Streptophyta; class Magnoliopsida; order Chloranthales; family Chloranthaceae; genus Chloranthus; species Chloranthus sessilifolius. The sequence continues at coordinate 22,456,439 of CM037590.1, forward strand.
CTTATCGTGTAATGTGCATAAGTAAGATTTCACTCTAATACGCCTCACGTTCAATGTCCAATCGTATGCTAACATATTGATAGGTGATGCCAAATCCATAACTCATAATAATTAAATGGATTCCGGGTTACAAACAAAACAACAGAAAGCATTGTTTCCTAGGAAACCATACTCTTTTACATCTAAACCAGAGACATTTTTGGTTTCCTAGACAAGCAGGAATTGCCAATAAACAATCAGATTCCTGGGTACTCAAATTCCTATCATTTCCAAGAATTACTCAGAAACTACCAAACGAGTGTGCATTACTAGTGAAACTTTTAAACTACCAAATTGCTTGTAAAATCCACTGGCCTTGTCTCAACATTATTTTTTCCTGTCAGAAATACTGGTAACTGTTTAAAAATTAAAACATATCTAATTGCTGACATGATGTCACTTATGTTTACAATTGCCGCGTGGGATGATTTAACCTCAAAGGCTTCAAATCTTCAGAAACTCAATATGCTGCAAAATTGCTTCTTTAGAGTAAAGCATTTGGAGGGGACCTTCAAAGTATTTACAGCGTTTAGACTCCACCTTCAAAGTGGGTATTTGGAGGAGTTCTTCAGAGTAAATTGCTTATGAAAAAGTGGAATGTGTGCTGAGATGCCAACTACATCTTTTGAAGCTACTATATGAGGAAGGAAAGCCAAAACAAAATAAAAAAGGAAGTCCATTTCTCCATCTAGACTCACTGCAATTGCCATGCTGCCTATCAATTCCATAGTTCCCTATGTAACAAGGGAATGACACTTTACAAATATTTTTTGTATTGGACAGGCACGTTGGACATTTGTCAACATGTTTGAACAAAAGGTTGATTATTCGTTCCCCACCCCCCGCGTCTTTGTTGTTCTAGCTCTAAAATCTTCCTAGTTATCCGCATATATTTTATTTATCGTAAGTATGTAGGAACTAATATATCACGTTATGTCTCAGCATGCCATATAAATGTATATGGCTTTCCAAAGTTTATGGATCTGACTACCGTGAATCCATGTTGGCCACCAACACTCGTTTCCGTGTCTAAGGTTCTTATATACAGCAAAACAACATATGCAAGATGGGCATATTTGATATCCATGATCCAACTTGAAGGGGCGCGTTGTTGGAATTGTGTGAGTGCATTGTTTTTCATAACATTCAGAGTCTCTTGTATACGCTAAGACTAAATGAGACAAATAAGTAAATAACGACATTAAGAGTAAAGCTGATGATACAAGCTGTGGAATTGAGGGTGGATCCAAATGATAAGACAGTACAAATGACAGGGTGTATTAAACAAGTTGCTAAAGAAGTGCATGGAGAGTCCAAATTAAAGAATTTATGCAGAGGGAAATGTGGGGGTGGAATGCAGGAATTCTGAAGTCCATTACTAAAAACAAAACATTTTTTTAAGAAATGACCAGATAGATATGAAGTAGTAGAAAGGGAAGCAAAGAAAATTGTAGGGTTGGGTGTTTTGCTAAGGTGCCTGCCCTATTTTTGCCCTCTCAATAAATACGGGAAAAATGAACTTTTTCGTCATTGTAGTAGGTGATCCATCTCCCTAAATTTGTCTCTGTAGTTCCAAGTTGAGTCGGGAGTTAGGGAAATTCAAGCATTGACCGAGACGGAGTTCCCCTCATAACCTTGAAATCTAGGTTCGAGGCGAAAGCCCCATCCATAATGCTACAGCCATCAAAGTTTAGCTTAATCCCGCCCATTTCAAGACAATTCCAAGATACCAATTGGTGGGGGTTCAGGAGGCTTCCAATTTCTGTAAATTGTCTCCCAATCCATCACCAACTCCTGCAAGTATTACCACGAGAAACTATCATTACCTAAGCTGTTTCAGATACTTCAAAGAAAACTTTCCTCATTATGTTGGTCTCATCAATGGCGATCACATTAAAGGTTCTATTGTTCCTACGAAAAGACCAATGCCCATAAAGTTATATCCTCGGGGTTTCCAGTGATTGCATACCAGGCAATCCTAATTCCATTACATGATTACACGCCAATAAATCAAAGTTACTTTCAAATATTTTTCAAAAATGGTTAGCGAAAACCTTGAAGAATTGAACTCTAGGGAGGAGCTATTTTTCCATAAGCTAACCCGACTGCATATCCTAGGATGTGGATTCAATGAATCGTATAGAGTGGAGGTAGATAGCTTGCTAGAGTGATTTAACGACCAGCCAACTTGGTGTCGGGTGGAACTTACCACCAAACTATTTTTTTTCGAGATCATGGACAATAGTTCTATTGCACGTCTATTAAAGTCTCCCTCCCCGTGCATGGGAGTCCAAACCGCATTCCCACTACAAAGGAGTGGTCACTGATTTCCATTATTAGTTATGAGAAATTTGTACGCTAGATAAGAGGTGAAGGAAAGAGAGATATATCTTTAAGCTTCCATGATAAGAGATGAAAGCTAGAAACTTCATAGAGTAAGATGGAATAAGGATGAAGATCAAAGGGTCCTGGTGACAAAAGATGAAATAAAGAACAAATAAAAAATATATTTTAAAGACTCGTTAAAAGCAGAGTATGCAAAGGAAATTAACCAAGAAGAGGAACCAAATCAAGGGATGATTAACAACATATTTGAAGCATTAGGACCAGATGACAAACCTATAGATAACTTGTCGATATGTTAGAAGAAAAGCTTAATTATCCTTTTTTTTCTTTTTTTTTCCATTTTTTCTCTAGTATTATTCATATACAGATTATATAGTTTTAATATGTACCTGCGGTTTTTATATATCTTATGCATACATGAACTAATATTAGTATAACATTATATGCCTAAGCATTGTCATATAAATGACTAAATGTATATATGTATATGCCGACATTTCTGGATTTCCAAAGTTGTTGTGTCTGACCCCGTGTATCCATGTTAGACACCGATATTCGTTTTCATGACTTTTATATATATATAAATTACATAGAAACATATGCAAGATTGGCATGATTGACATCTATGCTCCAAGTTGAAGGGAAGGGTTGTTCGAGTTTAGCGTAGTAGTGAATAACTGGCCTTCTTTACATTCGCATTCTCTTGTATATGGTAGGACTAAAATGAGACAAATAACAACATTTAAAGAAAAGCTGATTAATCAAGGTCTGGGACTGGGGGAAGGGTGGATCCAAACGATAAGCTGATACAAGTGATGGGGGGTGTATTAAACACATTTCTAAAGAAGTGGTTGGAGGGTCTAAAGGGAAGGGTCTATATATAGACATGTGGTATAGGGCATATGAAAATTTAGGTAAGCAAGATTAGTAAAAAGGGTATAGAAAGCATGTATTAAGTAATGACAAAAAGATCTTGAAAGATATAAATTAGTAAAAAGGGAAGCCAAGCAAGCTGTACGTTTAGGTATAGGGCATATGAAAATTTTGTATGCTAGATTGGAAGAGGAGGAGAAAGATATTTTCAAGCTTGCCAAGATAAGATGCAACAAGGATGAGGTCTTCCTTAAAGAAGATGAGACAAAAAAATTAATGAAAATGTATTTTAAGAGAATAAATATTTGCTAAAAGAGGAGTATGTAATAGAAATTGACCAAGAAGGGGACCAACTCAAGGGTTGATTAATAATTACTTGAAGAGAAATACCTGTAGAGGTATGGTTATGATAGGGGATGAGAGGGGTTTGGTTGACCAAATTGTCCAAAAAAGATATTGAGAGCAAGAAAAATGTCCGAAGAATAGTGAAAGAAAATCGTGGTAAGTTTTTATAAGAATAAGGGGGATATCCAAAATTGTGCCAACTAACAAAATATTAAGCTAATTAGTCTTACTAATATTCCTTGATTCGTTGATTCACTCATTTTGAATTCAGGTTTGTAATTCATTGTTCACCAAGGAATAGGATGAGTTTTAAATAAAAATATATATTTTTTAATAGGTTTTAAATGAAAAGAATAAATATTACCAATGATGTTCTTCTTTAAAACCACAAAGTATTTTATAGCTTGTTAGTTAAGTCTTTGCTTGATGAAGCAAGAGACTAATGTTCACTTCCTCTTACTTTACTATCAGTTTAAGTATTAGAAGAGAGAGAGAGATAGAGAGAGAGAGAGAGAGATTAAACCAGTCAAATCAATAGCCGAACCAACCTTAACTGAAGTCATTTTCTTTTTGAGATAACTTATGTAAAAGTTGAGGGAAGGAAAAAATTCATATGTGTATCAATTTGGAGAAAGCCTACGATAGGTAGCCAAGGCAGATAATCTAATGCATGCTAAGGAGGAAATGCATTTTGAATGAATATATTGAGATATACCCAAGACAAGTATGAAGGTGAAGGAACTGTTGTAAGAACTATGTAAGGAGATACAACTGAGTTCCTTGTTAGGGTTGGGTTGCATCGTGGATCTACTTTGGGTATTTAAATGCAAAGTAACAAAATTCCCCAATTTTTTTAATTAGTCATGTTTAAATCATAAATTTTTGCTCAAATGCATTTTTCACCATTAAATCGCAAATTATTGAAAAATTTACGACTTTCCTGAACTTTGAAAATTAAATCGCGAATTTTACAATTTAATCATGATATTTTCATGAAGTGTAATTTTCATTATTAATTAACTTTAGCAAAAAAATTGTTCTATGTCTCTAGTTTAAACTTTAATTTTGTTTTTACTTTCAAAATCCAACTAAACATAAGAGAATTGGGGTTCTAAATAAGAAATTCTAGGCTTCACAATTATCTAATATCTTTTCCCAAATTTTCTCTGAATTTTGCTGATTTTTTTCCGAACTACAATGTTTTTTTGTCCTCACCGAATAATTTCGAATCCCAGTTTTTTGCTAAATTTTTTTTCTTATTTTGTCAATTTTTTTCCCAAATCATGAACTTTTGACCTTACTCAATAATTCCTGATTTCTACTTGGTGACTATGTTTATATGTTTGCATTGGTTATGAATTAATTGACAACATAACTATACAATGAGGTTTCAAGTAGTGCTAATTGGTCAAGCAAAAAATAGTAAAAGATACGTTGGAAGTTGGAACTATGGGAAAAGAGTTTAAAGTTAATGAGGGATTTGAAATTTAGCAAACACAAAAAATGGTATATAGGAAGTGAAAAATTAGCGAGAATGCGAGAGGAAGGAAGATGATTTTGTCACATAAAAAACCATCTATTGCCACGATTTGATAGATTTCAGCACCTAGTCGTACCATACAATCAAATGGTGGATTTGAGGACAAAATCTCAAACACAATCAAAGATAAGGTGGGTGAAGTGCAGACACGAGAGCAGTGTGTTGGTCGATCAATAAATGCCACTTTGATTGAAGGGACATTTTTTAAGGGGACAGTAAGAGCAGCATTACTCTATACTCTATAGTGCAGAGTGGTGGGCTACGAAGAAGCAATAATAAGATAAAAGTATAGGTGGTTAAGATGCATATGTTACGGTGGATGCCTGGAGTAAAAAAGGATACAATTAGTAATGAGTACATAAGAGAAATGGCCCCAATAACAAATAAAGTCAGAAAAACTAAGGAATGTCATATACGATGGTTTGGGCATGTCCATCGGAGACCCGAAACAAGATTTATACAAATGATTTTAATGATCCAAGCATAAGGAAGTAGAAGGGAAAAACCAATAGATAAGAAAAGTGAAAGAGTTGCCCTAAAAATAATGCGTAGAGAAATAGAACTCGCAAAGCCGACTTTAAATAAATTGGACAAAGTGACGATGTCTATGGTACATAAGTCTTAGAATGATTGCTGAATTTTATTTGCAACATTTAATACAATTGTTACCAAGATGAGCAAAACAAATGTTGGAAATGGGAAGCGGAAAATGTAGGTATTCTTTAGGTTGCATTGTTTGATAGAGGTGCTCAATGTCCTTCAACCTTTTTGGAAATTTTTATTTTTCCAAAGGAGTTGATGCATCTTACCTTTACTTTTGTTTGTTAAGATGACATTATCCTTTCATACATTGGTGATATAAAAAAGTAATATAGAGGTCTCAACAAATTTCAGCTTGTAATCATGTTAAATTTGTCATCTAATCACTCTTGAAATTTGACTATTCATTAAATTTCTTATCTAATCTTGAAGCTCACATTTCTAAGACAAATTGTATATGGTGCTTTCATTACAGTTAAGCTTCAACAACCACTATTAAATTGCATATATGCATATATTTTTTTGATCAGTATCAAATTGCATACATCATAACTGCATCACACCAATTCTCCAACGTGCATTGAGATAACTCATAGGTCGGCCAAGAGGCACGCACATAAATCATACATCAAATGCTCATTTTGATTTTCATAAGAAGTAATATATATAAAGCACAAACCTTTGTCTCAGTTTAGCATATTGAGCCAGCCTCCAAATATCTGGAATATTATTTGAAATTAGTGAATGGAGTAAAGATGAGCGTCCGATTGAAAATAGTATCTAGTTTGCATAGTATGTGGGGGTGTGCGTAGGAAGAATACATGTGGAACACCATTTCTAGGAGATCATTCCCTTTATATGAATAAAATTAAAAGTGAAGTTACCAGAAAGTGATTCATCAATGACCAACAAATTAAACAATGAAAGAAAATCTTATATCTTCAGATATTTAAAAACTAGTGAGAATGCCACAAATATTTGTTCATAAATGAAATTGAACTGCACGCAGAGTGACTATCATCATGTCTTGGTACCTGAAACTGTAAATCTATTAAATCTTCAACTATTTCTTTATTTCTTCAAGTTTGAATGACCTGATCTGTGCAATTTCTTAGAATCGCATGGTTTCAAACTTTGATCTGTTGCAAATTACTTGTTACCTTCAATAATATGTCTCAGCTTCCCATTTTTTTGAAGGTCAATAATCAAGTTTTGATATGATATATGCATTTGATGTCATATGTTTTGTGGGGAGCTGGAGCGACTCCCCATTAAGCACAAGTTCGAAGTCATTTATAGCTGTAAACAATTGTTTGTTGTGTGCATCACCAAAAATCCCGCTCTAAAATTGAAAGTTCCAAGGGGACCCCCGTTCTTATTTGAGACAATGGGGAAGCCTTGTTTAAATCAATGTGGAGAGCTTCCTAGATGAATTTTCTTAAGAGACTTCCAGTTTTCTAGGAATTGGCTTGTTGTGATGCACCTACAATATGCTGATGATACAATTATTCCTTCCAAGCACCAGAAAGGGAGGTGAGAAATGTCAAAGCATTGATAAGATGCTACAAAGCTATCTCTGGACAAAGACTGAATTTGTCAATGATGTTTGGGTTAAGAGTGGGAGAGCGAATTTGATTGAGTAAACTAATATAAAGGGTTGCTGGTGGAGATGGCTTCTATCCACATATCTGGGGCATCCGCTGTGCTCTGGAATGCCAAAGGCTCATTCGTAGTGAGTGAGTGTTTCGACAAAAAATAGTTAGGTAGAAAGGAGCTTTGCTTTCAATATGAGGGAGATTACGTTGATCAAAGCTACACTAACAAACCTCGCTATGTACTTTATGTTGATGTTTGAATGCCGAATCATCGTAGTGAAAAGATTGGAGAAATTCAAAGCAATTTCCTCTAAAGTGGGAGAATGGTCAAAGAAAAGATTCATGTAGAGAATTGGGATGTCATTAGATTCCTGGTAGAAAATTGTGGTCTAAGAGTCAAATCTTTGAAAGATATGAATTAGGCATTTATGGGAAAATGGTTGTGGAGATGTCAAAATGAAGAAGCACTTTGGGCAGTAGGCTTAATAAAGAAGTATGGTAGAGATAGCAATGATTGGACCATTAGACGAAAAGTAGATGAGGATCAGGGTGGTGGAAGAGTGAAAAAGGCGGGAAGAATTTTGATGAGTGTGCTGTGGTGTCAGATCGGGCATAAGGTTAGATTTTGGCAAGACTGTTGGTGTGGGGAAGTCTTTAGAAAGGAGTCTTCGGATGAAACGTAATTTGGCAACTAGTGTAAGAACAACGTGTATGAAAAGGCAGTAACTAGTGTAAGAACAATGTGTGGAGAGACAAGTGAGTTCTTGTCAGAGTTGGATTGCATTAAGGATCTGTAATGAGCCCTTATTGTTTGTCATAATCATGGATGTGTTAACCATATGCATACAAGAATATATTCCATGGTGCTTGTTATTTACGGAAGATATGTTACTAATTGCCCAAACAAGGAACAAATAAATGATAAGCTGAAATTATGTAGGGTCAAGAGGATTGAAAATTAGTTGGACAAAGAAAAAATACATAGAGTGCAAATTTAGTGAACATTCCAACTTGTAGAAGGATTTACTTAAAATAGAAAGCCATCTAGTGCCACATTGCAAAGATTTCGCTATTTAGGTTGTACTTTACAATCAAACACTAGATTTGAAGAGGACGCCTCAAATAGGATAAATGTAGATCAAATGCAAAGGAGACATGCAAGGAGAGTATTGTGGGACCCATGAATTTCACTGAGATTAAAGGAACGTTTTATAAGACGAGGGTTAGACCTACAATATTATATGGTGCAAAAATGTTGAGCTCAAAAAAAGCGACAAGAAAATAGAATACATGGGATGGGATTCATATATTAAGATGGATGTGTTGAGTAACAAGAAAAGATAAAATTAGGCATGAGTACACACGAAGAAATTTGAGAGTGACACCTATAAAGGAAAAAATTGTGAAATCATGTCCATTTGAGGCCATAAACAGACTTGCATGAAGGGTTGAGATGCTAAAAACACAAGGAAGTAAGAGAAGAGGAAGACCAGTGAAGACTTAGAGGGGAGCAGTGACAAGCATGGATCAAAATCTTGACCAAGAATTCAAATTCTCGGCCGAGAAGACTCGGTTTCGGCCCCCACCGAAACGAGAAATTGGAATTTTTCGGGTGGGGAGAAAAAATTCAAATTATCAAGTAAAAGTTTAAATTATCAGCCGGTAATTTGATTTTTCAATTTCTAGACCAATAATTTGAAATTATCGGACGAGATTTTGGATTTTTTTTTTTTTTAAAGGTCTTTTTCTTCGAAATTTTTTTTGTTCCCATACATTTACCCGAGTTTCATTCCTTTACACTTAGTTTATTTTTTATTTTTCTTCTCTCCTTTCTCCTTCTTCCATCGCTTAACGAAAATTTGCCGGATATTGTCGGATCTTGACGAAATCTTGTCATATTGTACCGTAACTTACCGAATCTCGTCGGATTTCGTCAAAAGTTGCCAGATTTTGATAAATTATCGCCAGGCTTTGATGGATTCTCTCCTAAAGTTACCGAATATCATCGAATTTCTCTGTATCTAGTCATATCTTGTCGAATCTTCCAGATTTAGCCGAATCTCGTCGAATCTTGCCGGATTTAATCTCAATAGTTCAAATATGTCTTCTAATAATATGAAAAAGTTAAAAAAAATAAAGTTCGGCAAAGTTGGGAGTAAACTTCCTAAAATTACCAAAATTTACTGAAATTTATCGAAAATTTGACCAATTTATGGTTCGGGTGGTGAACGAAACCGAAATTGAGATTTTGATCCATGGTGAGAAGGTTCATGAAGGATTGTGAAGTAACAGAGAGCTTAGTGTTGATCAGAAACGAGTGGAGAAATAGAACTCAAAAAGTCGACCTAAAATAGATGGGATAAGGCTATGATAATGATGACATAATTGGCAATCCCAAAGATGAAATGGTGGCGGAAATTTTGGAATATGGCCCAAATAATAGCTCTTGTAATATCCAAGTAAGGAGAAACCTTAGAGGAGGAGGAGATAGAGGACTTTGCTCTGTTACTTGGAAAATTATGGGAGTGGAAGGTTGATAGAAGTCATAATAAGAGAGTATGGACCTTGGACGAGAAGTGAAATTTTACGGTTAGGTCTTTCTAATTGCAGTTTGGGAGGAGACCTTTTATGGACCAATCGAGGACTATGATGTGGAAAATTGTGAAGAGTCAAAGTGTATCGTATGAGGTAGTGTGGGGTAGCGTTCTAACATGTGCCAAATTGAGGAAAAGGGGGATAGATGCCCCATTAGAGAGTAAGATCTATGATATGGAGGATGAAAGGGCGGCTCACCTTTTTCTTCAATGTGAATTTGTGAGTTAGACTTGTGACCTATTTCTACCATTGCTCAAAGTTAGCAGATGCCTAGGTGAATCTTGCACCTAGAACTTGTCTGGATGGATAGTGGAGCCATTTGATGGGGATCTTGGCATCATCTGGAAGATGATTCCTGTAGCCATCTCCTGGGAGATTTGGATAGAAAGGAGTAGATGAGTCTTCGAAAATAAATTTCAAACTCTCAGATTTGTGATGATTGACATAAAGGACCTAGGTCCCTCCATTGGCATTGGGTTAGGTACCTAATTCCATCTTACACTTCAAATGCTAAGAATCATTTGCATCTTCTTTGAATTTGTACTACATTGGTGTTTATGGAAGAACATTCAAGATTTCATTTGAACTTTTCCTCGAAACATCATCCTATTATTCAATGTCATTCAGGTTGTTATCGGCTTATTGCTTTATTTTATAAACTTATCCATAGCATGATTAAGTCCCCTGGCTATGAACCATGTTGAGATGACTGACCACAGATTAAGTAACCATATTTCTCAGATTACTCACATACATTATATCGGTTAATGCAATGAACACATCTCAACTAGAAATTCATTTCTTTCAAGTTCCAGTTTCCCTTGGAGCAAGACACTTTGCTACATTCCACTCTCCCCTTACAAGAAGGCAGGCTTTATTATGAGAAGAGTTTGTGAGCATTTGGGTGTAAAACCCTAAACCCTAAACCTTAAGAATGATACAAAATCTCACAACAAATACTGGTTACCAAGCCTGGCAATCAGACACAATGGTATCGCCAATGTTGCCCTAATGCATATTTGTATATAATTACACAAATTTATACAGTTTTTTTTTTTTAATTATTATTATTAATTATTCATTTATGTATCCATACTTTTTTTTCTTTTTTTTCTTGGATTTTATAAAGGGAAAATTCCAAAAAGAACCATGAACTTTGACCCTGATATCTCTAACACACTTAAACTATTTCTTCTGTAAAATGAGCACCCGAAGATTCCATAAGTTCATCAACTAAACCCCTACCGTCAACTCCCATTAGTTTGCGAATGGAAAACACTGAGTTGGCATTCAGATTAGCACCCAAGGAAATCATAAGTTCCTCAACTAGAACCCTGCCGTCAATTCCCATCAGCATTTTCCATTCGCATATTAACGGGAGTTGACGGTAGGGGTTTAGTTGATGAACTTATGGAATCTTCGGGTGCTCGTTTGACAGGGAGCAATAATTTAGGTATGTTTGAGGTAACGGGGTCAAAGTTCAGGGGTTTATTTGAAATTTGCCCTTTCATAAATTCCATCTTTCATTCAATGATATAATGTATTTCAAATTGGCAGATAAGGGCATCAATCAGAATTCTTAATCACCGAATCAAAGAAAAGAACTCATCGTTTTCGACCCGGAAAATAATAACCCCATCATCGGAAAACAATCAAATTGGATGAAACCCAGATGAGAAAAGTCGAAATAAAAGAAAATTAAATCAGTAGTATTCACAAAATCTATGATGAAATGAAATGAGATGGAGAGAGAGTTACAAGTGCTCATGTGGGTCTTGATGAGCTTGAATTCTTCAAGAGTGAGGCCCTTCTCCTTGTCAGGCGAATGCACCACATCAACTTCGTCTTGGTCCAGAAGCTGTTTGCTGCATAAGCAATAATCAAATGGAAGGTTTCACAGCTAAACAAGGTAGAATAAATGAAAACTATTATTTTAAATTAAATTACCAATGAGAGGAAGTCCAGAAATTAGCCGCCATTGCGCGCGCGAGATAAAAGTTGGGGGTGGGGGAGGAGGGGAGGAACGGATGCAGGGTATATAGTGCTGTCAGTGGGCCGGGCCGGTCCGAATCTGTTCAATTTTAATCGGGCTTTATGTAGGGAGGTATGTAGGTAGGACTCTCAATGGGCCGGGACGGATCGGACCTGCTCAATTTTAATTGGGCTTTCCCATATCCACCCCGGTTACTAATCAGGTCAGGATGCAGGCCGCCAACAATTTCTATATAAAATAACAAAAATTATAAATAGAAGACATATTTGTTGAGGATAAGACGTGATTGCATTGACCTTCATTAATGAGCCTCACTTGCAGTCAATTGTATCGCCTCACATCAGTCGCCTGCACTTTGTCAGCATAAAATTTAAAATTTATCTTCTATATAACACTCTTCATAATATAAATAACTCATTTGATGAACTTTAAGTTCCGAGCTCCGACTGCGGTTAAATTGGGCTTTTAAGATTAACCCATACTAGACATTACTAATTAATTAGGCCTCGTCAGGATGTAAAGTTGACAGGCTGGCAAGGGTACATATATTCGCGCCAACATATTATTGGTGCGCTTACACTGAAAACCCATTGATTGATTTGGAATTGATGGTGGTGATCTTTTTTCGCCCCAAATCTTTCACATGATGGATCTTGAGATCATGGGTGTATAATCAAACAATCAATTTTTGATATCACGTGGCACAAATCTCAAAGAAGTATTTGAAAATATATCAAAACTAAGAGCAGTATATATTTTTTTTTCCTAGTGGTTATTTTGGCTAGTATGCCTAATTCATATTGGCCATTTCGGTGGATAACAACCAATATGGGCCGATAATCGACTGGTACTCATATCTTATCTGAGTGCTCATATCCTATCAGCTCTGCAAAGATCGATACATATCAGCTAATATGTATTAGTCTTGGCCGATATTTAGAACTATGTATCAAACAATTACCCACATGTTAGCTCAGTTGGTACGCTCCCTTAAATGTGAGGGAGTAAGTTGTGGGTTCGATTATCGTCCTATACATTTGTTTCTCACACACCCTTGTCTTCTCCCTCATGCTTTTTAATACAATGAAATAATAATAAAAATATCCTTTAATATCAGCTAGTAGAGTCCATACATGTTTGTTCTATTTGGGAGAGAAAAAAAATATCCTTTAATATCAGCTAGTACTGTCCATACATATTTGTTATAGGGCTTTGTATCAAATGACGCCCCTTTTTTTATTACCAAATAAATGGGTGCCTTTTTTTATAATCATCCAATGCCCTCTTAAACGGGAAATTACATTTATGCTTTGAAAGAATCATTTTTCTTTTTCTTCTATAACGATGGTTTGGAGTTGCAGGGTGAGTTAGGTTTTGAAGGATCTGAGTTTAAAATATCTCTACCCATTAACAAAACCAACACCTTCTCTCTCCTTTCTCTCTGCTATTTTTCTGATTAAAAAAAAAATGCTCCCCTTCGAGCAACACATAATCTCAGAGCTCCTAGAAGACTCTAATGGCGGCCTCGTCATCGTCTCTTTTGATCTCTCCTTCCGCAAACTCATCTCCTCTCTCATCCTCCTCAACTCCTCTTCCCAATCCACAGTCCTCATCCTCTCTGCCACCAAATCCCAACGTTCCTCCATCACCCAATCCCTAATCCAAAACCCTAACCCTAGCCTCCCTACCGAAATCACATCCAATCTCTCTCTCTCACCGTCTCTCTCTCTACTCCAGCAGCTCCGTCTTCTTCATCACCTCTCAAATCTTCATCGTCAATCTCCTCATCACACGGATCCCAACGTCTCAGATCTTCGGGATCATCACCCTCAAGGCTCATAACTTGTCGGAAACCTGTACCTCCCTAATCTTCATCACCGAAGAAGAAGAATGATCGTCGGAGAAGAACCCTCTCCAAGGGGCAATTTCGTCCTTCATAAGATAGGATAACCCTCGTGCAACGGGTCTATCTCGCCTGTTTTAACCCGTATCCAAGCGCTATTTCATATTTAAAAAAAAACTCACCAAAATGGTAATAAAAATTGTGGAAGGGCGTTTTATAGTACTTTTCTCTTTGTTATATTTGGTAGAGAAAAAAAAAAGAGAGAAGAAAAAACATATATATATATATATATGATGAGTAGTGAAATATGATGATATTTCACCCCTAACAACCTACATTTAGCTATCCGATAAAGGCTATTTGATGAGAATTATTAGATTTGAAGTATTTTAGGTAAATACAAGCCAAGTATAGAAAACAACCCAAGAATTCTGAATATAATATCAAAACGCTGCAACTTTGGGTAATCGAGAACTTGGTGCGACTTGCGGCTATGAAATTGTCAAGAAGGCCGAATTATGAAATTGTCAAAACACAAAAGTTGTAGATCTTTTCGTCAGATTTTCAACGGCGTAAGAATCACCTCAATCCGAGTTCTGGACAAAAAGTTATGGCCGAAATATCGAAGCAGTGTCTGATACAAAAATGTGCTGAAATTCACGGATTTCTGGGGATCGATGCATCGACCCTGTAGGTCGATTAATCGAGGGGAAAACAGTGTCTGACACGGAACTGACACTTTAAAACTATTTTTTTTGGACTTTTTGGAGGCTCGATGCATCGACTATGTAGGGTAGATTAATCGACCCTGAATTTGCGGCTTGGGAGACTTGTGCGACGTGGGTTCTATTTAAAGCGACTCAAACACTTCGAGAAAGATACAATTAATTATAGGAGAATTAGAGTTTTAGTTTTTAGCCTTTATTTTTCATAGTTAGACATAGAAATAGGGAAGTTTTATTATTCTTTTTTTAGAGCTTTGTTCCTTAACTTTTCAGTACTCATTCCTTCAGTTTATAAAATTTGTTCAAAGTTTATTCCTGCATTAAATTTCGTTTCTGAAGATCATCATTCTTTTAGATCAAAGTAATTTCTTTTGAAGTTTGAGGTAATTTTAATTTATTAAATTAATATTATTTTCCCTTATTTATTTATTTATGTCATTTAATTACAATATGTGTGGCTAAATTTATAGGGATGAGGATCTAATGATTCCCATCCGAGTGATGTACTTTTAATAATATAAATTAAGGATTAAAATATGAGATCTTATTTTAATTTATCATGACGGATGAAATCCCCGCCACTAATCGGGATCGCGTGTGCCTAGCCATGCCCGAGATCTCAAATCTGTAACGGTAATTTTATCCAATTATTGTTATAGTCTTTTTGCTTTCATCGTGTGAATCTAATTACGATTATGTTCTGGGATCGAGTGTGCCTAGCCATGCCCTGGATCTTGGATCTGTAATGGTAATTTTATCTTAAATACTCCATAATCTGAAATAAAGTGTGCCTAGCCATGCCCTTGATTTCAGATTTATAAGTGGTATTCTTGTTGAAATTTTCACCCACTTTGGGGATGATTTTTATTTGAACCTGAGATAAAGTGTGCCTAGTCATGCCCTTGATCCCAGATCTATATATGAAAATCATCTAAGTCCTGGTTGCAGGGATGCAACGTGGAACCTATTAGGGTGTTGACCATTGATCTTCCATAAAAGATGTTTGTTACCAATAGAATATCTCATAATTTAATCCTTAGATTTATATTATGGGAAGAACGGACCAAAGATGGGAGGATTTAGTATCTTTATCTTTATCTTTACCTTTAAATTATCAATTAAATTTTAGTTTGTGGTCATTAATTACCATCTCACAAACCGTTTAAATCATAAAACTGGTAGAATACTGTTAGATCTTAGTAGATTTCTACAATTACTTATCTTTTTTTATCTTTCAAAATTAGTCCTCGTGGGAATGATCTCGTACTCCGCACCCACTATATACAAACCGATTCGTGCACTTGCGAGTAAAACATCACATTAAAAATCACACCAATATATATATATATATATATATATATATATATATATATATATATATATATATATATATATATATATATATATATATATATATATATATATATCAGCTAATATTGTCGATACATATTTGTTATATTTGGGAGAGAAAAACAAAGGCACTCGAAAGTTTGAGCATCCAATACTATTGTTAGAGAGATGTTGATGTAAGATATGTCCCTGAGCATAGATGCTCTACGCAGTTGGCAGCATGTGTTCATGGGATTTGAGGCCTTTGATCTCAAGATCTATGGTGCAATAGATTGGATCAAAAGATGATCTTCATCATTTGATTCCGAGCGGTCAAAGATTGTCTAAGACTGAAGGTATGTTGGATAGCATGATACCCTTAAACCTGATACTATCTCTTTAAAAGGAGTTAATATTCAATACCGAATCAGAGCATCAGTGCTCTTAATACTTCAGTCACTTTTTAGAATGTGTGTCAAGTGAAACTATCATGTGTTTCATATGATTTGATGCCCATCATGATCTTAAGATATCGTGTAAAAGATTAGTTACAGTGTTATATCGTGGACAAATTTTTATAGACAATTTTACAGGTAGCTTATGTGGCGTGATGTGACTGGCTGGATACATAGTGGGTCCCAAGCACTGTTGCAAGTCACATCCTGCCACATAAGTTGCCTGCAAAATCATCTATAATTTTTTTTTTGCAATGTTTATAATTTTTCAAAGATTAGGAAGAAAAGATATCTCTATAGTTTGATTCAATGCACTTAAAATTAATAGATTGTATTTGAATGCTTTGAATAAAATCATAGATATTATTTTTCTCTCCAATCTTTTCACCAAAGATCTTTAAATCAACTCCCACTATGATGGTTTACATTGATTTCCAATCCCAAAAATGGGCTTGCAAGTAAGCATCAAAATACCGGATTTGGTTTCAGCCCCAACCTAAACCGAAATTTTCACCGAAATTTCAAGATTTTGGGCAAAATTTTTGTGGGTGAGGCCGAAATTTCGGTGCCCAAGTTTATTATTATTATTATTATTTAACCCCAAAATCATCGGCTGATAATTTGGTGGTTTGATATTTTGCCCTAAAATTTTAGGATTTTGTCTTAGTGGGGTCTGAATCCAATGCAGTGGGGTCTGAATCTAATGCGTTTCGGCCAAAATTTTGATCCATGCATGCAAGTCACTTATTGGTCATTTTAATTATCTAATAGTAACTCATTTTCTTAATCCACCATGCTTTGCCTCTAACAAAACATTTGAATTCATATCCAATATGTATTGGCTAAGACCGGACCGATATGCCCGATATGTATTGGATTTAACACCTTGGGACAAGAGGACTCGATTTTGAGTCCTTCTAAATCGAACTAATCACAGCCCTGATATTTTATAGGTTCATTTTCTCACTAGGACATCACCATTATTGTCGAGCTCGTGGGAATTAAGGCAGCAAAACCGCAATCAATAATGCAAAGAGAATAGCTGAAAAATAAAAGAGGACAACAGCTACAATAGGCGTTGAAAAGCTTTGGATTGAAGCTAGTGAGAGAGTCACAAAGATAAAAGTCCGAGATGTCTATAGTGTATACTCTATATTAATATCTTGTTTTGATACCCAAGCATACCCTTTTACATATTTGAAAATAAAGACTTGACGTCCATAGTTACCAAGTTAGGGGTGGGCAATAACTTAAGAAATTCCGGCAACTTAGGACAAATAATCGGAGGAAAAATCAAAGAGAAAAAATAAGATTTAGAAGTGTAAACTTTTTTGAAAAATACTAAAAATCATAATTTTATTAAAATATTCGGGAGTTTTAAAAGCACATGATCTTTTAAAAAGTTCGTGAATAATTCATGATTAATTCATAGAACCTTAAACTTACGAATTATTCATGAATTTTCATAAATTCAATGATTTTTGTGACAATGGGGATGTGTGTCATGTTAAGATATCTTCTAAGCCTTTTGATTTGAAGGCTATGATATGAAGATCTCTCCTAAGAAAGATTGGAACAAAACACAAAACACGATCTCTATTGTATGAGTCAACAGTTTAATCAGATGCTGGCCTTTGATTGTATTGAATCTTATAATAAAGGCAGAGTTTTATGCCAATCTTTTGCACATAAGACCTTTAGATCATAGCCTTCAAATCAGACGGTTGATATAATATTTTCACATGACACAAGTCCCCAAAAGACAAAGTCTTTCTAAATTATATGCAAAGGCCAACTTTTAGTTTGCAAGTAATGGCTCCTTTTCGAAAAGGGTGCTATGTTCATGCCTATAGGTTTCTTTAAAGCGCCTACTTTTAAAACCCATTTAAACTCATTGATTGCTTAGAATCAAACGATGGAGATCATTTTTTCACACCAATCTTCTACACAAGGGGCCCTGAGATTTTGGGGGCCCAAGGCGAGTTCCTAAAATGGGGCCCTCCTTTAATTAATTCAAAAAAAAATTCTCCACAACTTTTTTTGTTATCAAATAAAATAATATTCATTTCTCTCATAGTGACAAATTTCTCCGATATTTTTTAAAATTTTGCTAAAATTTACCGAAATAGAAGTTAGACGCAACTTTTAGCGAAATTTTGATGATTTCTCCGAAATAACCAAATTTCATTAATTTTGGCAAAATTAACGAATTTTTTTTCAAATTTGATGAGTTTTCATTTAATTTTAGTCGCTTTTGTATATAAAAAATAAAAAATTTATAAATATTAAATATAATTTATATAGAATATTTTTTATACCACCCAAATTTTTTCATAAATATTGCCGAAATTGAAATTTGTCACCATGATTGTTATTAGAGCAGGACTATATGCATATTTCTTTCTACTGTTTATAATTTGAAAATATAACTAATAAAGTTAACGAAAATATATATTAAAGGAAAATAAAACAAAAAAAGATAAAAACTATCTAGTAGAACGTACCCACGGATCGAGTAACCCAACTAATAACATTGTGACATTTTTTTAGCATTTTAACTGACATTGAATCTTTTCTGTTATTTTTAACACTTTAACAATCTCAAAAGGTTCCATAAATAAGTTCATTGGACAACTCTCGTCAAGTAGATCTAAATGATAGGTCATTTGCAAAACAATGAGCTCTAATGATCACAAAATCATTGTTTTAAGTTAAGTCATTTAATAAGAAAAATTGTATATATATATATAAAAGATCCAATTAAAAAAAATCGGATGAAATGAGGCTAGAGAATCTATTGGATCAACACATAAGGCCGGCTTGGCTCAGTAAGGCAAATGACCTATAAAAAATAATGCAAATATGGTGTTTGAGAAAAGTTGAGCCCATAACCTATTAGGACAATACAAGTAACTTAACCAACTAATCTATTAACTTAATTTACTATATTAGTATATTGATCATTATATTAACCAATAGTTCATAAAAACATACAAGAATAGGGACCTAAAAATTTTGGGCGACCGAGATGGCCGCCTGATGGGTCTTGCCCTAGGGCTGGCCTTGCTTCAATACAACGGATCTTGATACCATGATCATACTATTAAGCACTCAATTTTTTATCCCTTGGTGATGCATAAAAACATAAGGCTCTAAAATTATGTTTGAGTGTGATCTATCGAAAGATTTTAATGCCACTTTTTAAAAATTTGTGACTTATGAAATCAAAAGTAAATTGGGACACACAGTCACAAGATACATTTTGTGAAAGTTCCGGGTGAAAAAGAATCTCCAGTTACTTTTCAGAAACATCTTTAAATTCCACTACCACCTGTTCCCATTTTCATGTCGATCCATGGAGCAACTCAGTACTTGGTCACATAACATAATTGCTATCAAGCGTTGTTTTCGAGTAAACAAATGGGACCACGAAATTGGAGGTGTCCCAATGGGCAGATTTGACAGGCGACACGTTTAAGAGCTTGCGTCGTTACGCGTCGCAATGAGCGGATACAAGGTCACACCTTGTATCCATTTTCGATAACTCGTAAGACAAAAAGTTGTCCAAAATGCGTTATCTATTGCTTTATCAAACAATGTTTTACGGTAAAACGGTTTAAAAGGCTATCAAACGTGCCCAATGTCTATATCAGAGATGGGTTTATCTCATTCTTGTCTTCTGTTACAAGTTGGTTGACGAGAGGCACTGAGGTGGCCCCATCATCTTTTTTCCACTAAATGCGCACGCTGAGGTGGCCCCATCATCTTTTTTCCACTAAATGCGTACCGTTGGCTTTATAAGTCTCGTGCTCTTTCCTTCAACTTTTTTTAATCTACTTATAACTAGTTAGATGAAAGCATGGTTCGAAATCTTGGATTTTTGAGTTCTCCCAAGTAGCCCTAAGACATCAGGGCAAGACGGTATGAAACGAACCTCTAAATGATTTTACACTATTAAAATAGATGTTTGATCTTATATCATTGAAGAATACTTCATTTTTATGTCATATAGCAAATATTTTGGATAAATTTAAACAATCCAAGTGATTGTTCACAATTGGAACATTTTTTAGGTAAACAATCACACCTATAAATCAATTGTGTATCATCCGATCAAGAATCTTTAATATTAGTCATAAAAATAAGAATAATAGAGATATTAGTATGCAAAATAGCCATTCACGAGCTCATTACATATATTGGATACAATAAGATAAGATATGTCATGTATACAAATAGAATGAGTAATACACTTTTAATAGTATACAAGCCTAATACCCTACATAAGTGAAAATATAAAATTAATATTTTTTATGGTACATCTCAAAACGAATCACAACTGAATCTCGTCTCAACGTCTCGTTGAGGCTCGAGATGCGAGAGGTATCGCCTAAGATGTATCGTTTCGAGCGAGACTTCAAACCATTGTTGCAAGTGCAATGCAGGTATGGTGCGAGAAAGAGGCTTTAGTGGGTTGAAGGTGTAATGCATAGTCACCAAGTTTGAGTTGGGCAATAATTCAGCAAGGTTAAAACTCGAAAAAATCCAACAAGTTTGGAGAAATATTTGAAAAAAAACAGAGGGAAAAAGATTAAAAAGTATAAATAAATATTGAAATCATGATTGATTGAAAAATATGTGAGTTATTCACAAATTTTTTTTAAATCTTTGAATAATTCAAGATTTGCTCGTAGAACCTCAAATTCATAAACTATTCACAAATTTTCAAAAAATTAGAGATTTTAATGACTATTGTAAAATGCACATTAGCTAATTTCTTGGTCATGTAATTCAATCATATCAGTAAAGAAGTAAGTAGAAAGAAACAGACCATTTCATTAGCTCCCTTTAACCAATCGAGGCTGGCACAGTTGTTAGGACCATGCCTCACGAAGCGGAGATTCCAAGTTTGAATCCCACCGTTGCTCTCAACTCGCATGGATTTATCTCTATGGTACGTATGATGTGCGAGTGTTGCACGTACCCGGTGACTTAGTTGGGTGCTTTAAGAAGTTGGATATCCTGTTATAAAAAAAAAAAATTTAAAAATTATTACCTCCCTTAGACTAAGACATTTTACTTATTTTTTACGAAATTCATAAACTTTATGGATTTTATATGCATGACTATTAGAGGATTCTAAACCATTTGATCTATTTATCTAAAACGAATGATCAATCATATTTTTAAAGATTAAAATGAAAGGGTGAAAATCAGATGGTTAGAATCTTCTAGCAGGCATATTTTTTGTTGAGATATATGTCAATGATGAGCTACTAGGTGACCTGCTTGGATTGATCCAACATATGTGCCACATGACCTATAAGTGAACGATCATGAGCTAATTTGTCTAAAGTCATAAAGACTTGACCTCTACCATATATCAAGTGTTAGCACTGCTAAGACCTTTCTTTAAGTATTAGCCAGCAAAATTAAGTAGTGTTAGCACCACTAAAACCTTTCTTAAGTATTAGCCAGCAAAATTAAGTGTTGATTTTGAGCGGCCGAAACTGAAAATCAATTGGATAAGTTAAAAAAATGGACTCCAAATCCGAAAACAAAAGAAAAAAATTGAAAAATTGAAATCTAAACCAAATCAAACCAATTTTTTCGGTTCCTATTCAATTTCGGTTTCAAGTTTTCAAAATTTAAACGAACCGAAACCAAATCCATTTATTTTGATACGGTTCGGTTAACTGAATCTGCACGCACCCTTGTATAAACAAGGTTCTAGATAATCCCAACTATGAACGAATTGGTCCACTCTTTTTTATGTTTAAATTAACTTTATAGCTAAAGATTACCCAATCTTTGAAAAAGTAGGTTTTTGACTTTCGATTGTACTTCATAAATGTTTAGAATAAATCTTTTGGTAAAATATTTAAAGGGCAAAACGAAAAAGGTAGATCCATCAATTCATGCAGGCTGATTTACCAACAGCCTCATCATTTTGGGTAGATTAATCAATTGACTTTCCTAATGGGTCACCTATCACCTCTTAACACTGTTACATATCATCTAAAAACAATTAATTGACATAAATGATGGGTCGTTATCAGCTTTTTTTTTTTTTTTTTCTAATTTTATTTTATTTTATTTCACATAACATACATTTCAAAAAGTGATATATTGTGAGTCACGTTTTTAAAGGTCAGTGTTTTATGACAGACAAGTTTTATGTAGGCAGCTGATGCAGTTGATGTAGCATGATATAATTGGCTGCACGTCGTGTCACATCAGCTGCCTCCATTTAACATGCCTATCATTTGTAATTTTTCTTTTTTGAAATTATAGTTACAAAATTAAGGTTTTGTAATAGTTCGATGAGATTAAAATTTGAAAAAATATGATAAAATCAGAAATTTTGGAGATATATTTGAAAAAAAAATCGGTGAGAAAAATTAAAAATAAAAATAAAAGATTTAAAATTATATAAAAAAATATTTAAAAAATTAGTTTGTCATAAATTTTTTAAAAAATTTGAGAATTTTTTGAAAAATTTAAGAATTATTCAAAAATAATTTATGAATTATTCACAAAGTTCGATTCGATGAATTTATTAAAAATTTGCGAATAATTTAAAGAACTTTAAATTTGTGAATTATTTGGTAATTTTTCAAGAGGTCGGTAATTTTTATGACTATGCTTGGAATGTGTGTAGAGTGAAATAAAAAAGTGACCGTACACTCATTATTTTAAGACTAATTGTGTGAAAGACTAAAAGTCACTAATTTTAATTTTAAAAAAGAGTTAGTCTTCGACTAGTGGGGCGTATATGACATACCACACATCTATGTGATTGTTTGACTTATACAAGTTATCCATGCATGACAATCCGTGCACATCAAACAGTGACACAATCGTGTGTACTGCTCTACGGTTGATTGACGGGTGTACACCCGACTTACTCTTTAAAACAAGGCTCTCGATTAAAGGAGCAACGTTAGACAACCAAACTTCTAAACATCTTCGACTCTATCGATTCAGCCGAAACATGACTTCTTACGTTGTCAAGGGCCCTGAAATTCCTAAAAAGAATCAGCCATTAGACGGACTCTGAAAGTGACTACTGACTAGAGCCATCCGGATGAAAAGTCAAGCTCTCATGATGATCTAGATCCTTTTCAAATCAAACCCTTTTAATTTTGAAATAATGAGATATGAGCAGCATCTATATAAAGGAAATTTTACCATCACGCCTAAAACAGCTATGCCCACACCTCTAAAGAAAAATCAATAACATTATTCACACCATTTTTTTAAAAAAATTTATGCAATTAGGGATGGAAGCTTTGAACCAAATCCCCAAATCGGACCGAAAACCGATGGTCCCGAATTGGACCGAAACTGGACCATATTGAATCATTTCGCTTTGATTCAGTTTAAGTTAAAGTTTAGTATGGCAAAACACCAAAAACCAAGGGAGTAAGATGAGAAGATTGGGAACAACAAAAGAAAATGAAAAAATAATAATAAAAACATCGAAACTGAACCAAAAAAATCAAAATATTTCGGTTTCAATTTTCAAAAAACCCGAATCAAATAAAAAGTGATTCATTTTAGTTCGATTCAGGTTTGGAGTGTACTGAACCGAATATCGAAAAATGGGTCTGGGTTCAATGTAATACTCCGAATTTGCATTAAAAAAAAAAAAAAAAAAAAGTGCTTACCCAATTTGTTTTAAAAGGGGAAGAGTTGATGTAGGGGTAGGTAGACCATGCTCATAGGTAAGGTGATCAGTTGACCCAATACTCGACCTGTCCTTCCTAACTTTTGAACCAGGTCAGCATATAAAGTTGACCCATTGGGTCGGGAAAGGCTGCGCATTAATCCAACCCCATTGATGTTTAGTGACCTTTTATAATGAGATAAGAGAATCATCTATAGATATTTTCTTATGATATTTTAGGGCTGTCACTGGGCCACAGCCTTTGTCAGTCCTAGGCCTAAGCCTAGCCGTAGCTTTGGTAGGTTGTATTTATAGGATTACAGTTGGATTATTTATTTATTTATTTTAAGTGGATTAGGGCTAGCCTTGTGGCTCTGGTTTTAAAACCTTACTATTATTTTGGGACACCACTTTATATGTTATAACCACTTCACTTAAAAGCAAAGTCAAAAATGATTGTTTTCGTCCCAATCTTTTACACAATAGATTTTGAAATCATAAAGATATATCATTAAAGGATAAAATATTGATTCTATGTAACACACACTCTTTGATAGAAATCTTTATTTGATAGTAGGCCATGATTACATTCACTTTTTGAGTTGTGTCACATTTGACCGTTTAATGATAGGCTTATAGATCTATTTTGTGAAAGATTGAGGCAAAGAAAGATATTCATCATTTTATTCAAACCAATTAATATTTTTTTATTTTAACTAAGTGAGGTGGCCGTAATATAAAGTGGTGTGACAGTAACACCAACCTTTTATTATTGTTGTTAAGTCACGGTTGAGAGGGGTGAACGATAATCCTACAAATGACCTTGGGCTATATATAAACTTTGGGACAAACGTCACTTTTGCTAATAATCACAATATGACCCGAAACAATCTATTTTTATTTTATTTTTAATTTTTAAAATTTTTATTATTTTATTTTATTTCTTGATGATAAAGAATAAACTATTTCAAGTAGTGGACTACATTCATCTAGTTCCAATCTTGGGGTTAAAACTTGCAGTGAAATATAGAAAAACTTGCAATGAAGATGCACAAGCTGTTGACCCTACTTATTTTTAAAACTTCATTTGAAATTTAACAAAAAAGTGGAGGTCCGGAGTTCAGATCCCACCAACAAGAATTTATCCCTACTTACGTGATGTGTGTGATGTGGGGTTGTTGCACGCATAGTCACCAAGTCGAGGCAGCAAGGTTAAAATGCAAAAAAATCTGGCAAAATTTGGTAAGTTTGGGGAAATATTCAGAGAGAAAAAAATAAAAATAAAATAAAAGGTGAAAAAAAAATGAAAACAATGAAGAATCCCAATTTATTGAAAAATCCTGAATTATTCATGATTTATTCACGGATTTTTAAAACACATGTTTTTTTTTTATATAATAAATTTACAAATAATTTGAGATTAATTCATAGAATCTCAAACTTGCAAATTATTCTTGAATTTCGTAACTATAGTTGCACGTTTCCGGGGACTTAGTCCGGTGCTCAAAGAGGCTATCCTAGTCGCCATCGAAAAAAATATATTCAAAAATGGTAAAAACAGGAGATTATAGGGTATTTCTTAAACAAACCCATTGTTATCAGTTGATGTTTGAAATGCACGGACTAAGCCAGAACCTTCCTTCTTTTTGGGATTGGACTAAATCAAATAAGAATATAACAACCATAGGTGATTATGATAGCCACAAACCCTCATCCTATGTCTCACACCACCCTATAAAACCCACAAAAAACAAACAAACGGATAAAGCAAAAATTGAACTAAAAGTATAGGGCACACAATTTTTGCAAGGATTAAAACTTTTCTTGAATTATCTAACCATTCCTTAAAGAGAAATTTGCATTTTCGGCCTTATAAATTTGCTTCTTTACAGAAATAGGCTTATAATTTGAAACTTTGTAGAATAGGCCAACTCCAATTCAAGCCGTTTCCACATTAGCACCGGCCTTTGTTTTCATTATATATATATATATATATATATATATATATATATATATATATATATATATATATATATATATTATTTATTTATTTATTTTCTATTGTTTTTTGTCTTCCCTTTTCCAGTTCCGACTCCGACAGCCCAATAAACAATAACCCATTGTAATTATCTAAACCAATGGTCATCTAAACAATTATATATATATATATATATATTATTTATTTATTTATTTATTTTCTATTATTTTTTGTCTTCCCTTTTCCAGTTCCGACTCCGACAGCCCAATAAACAATAACCCATTGTAATTATCTAAATCAATGGTAATCGGAGTTATGATCTTATTAGAGTGTATCTTATTAGATAATTATCATACATCACCAACCAATTATAGTTATCTAAACTAATTGTAACCCACATTAAAATTCTTAAATATAAAAGAAAATAAAAAGAAGATTAAAAAGAGAAAAATAAGATAGAAATATAGAACAAACATAAGCGGTTCACTTTAAGATACTTGGTTGAAATAACTTATATGTGATATTTATCAAATAAGGTACAATTGTTTTAGATAATTACAATTAATATATGATAGTAATTAAATAAGGTATAAGATTACCAACGGGAAAAAGGGACGAAAAAAAAATTGGAAAATAAACATCTAACAATGAAAAACAAGGTCGGTGTTGACGTGGAAACGGCTTGGCTTAGAGCTGGCCCATTCTGCAAAGTTTCAAATTATATGACTGTTTTTGCAAATAAGCAAACTTATAGGGCCGAAAATATAAATTTCCCTTCCCTAACTAAACACACAAAAGAAATATATAAAAACAAGAAAAAAAAAATCTATTTTCAGTTAAGTCGTTTTACAAATTTGGAGGATTAAAATACTATCAATTAGTCATAGGACTAAAATTTGAAAGATTAAAATATCACTGAAAATTAGATTTTTTGACAGTTGCGTGGGGTGGAATTCTTACTATTGACTAGCTCAGAAAAAGAAGTAATAGGATGTGAAACACATGCATTATGCGCATGCAAGAGAAAGAAACTGTGAATCATCTATTCCTCCTGAATGACCATGATGATCTTCTAACTAAATGGGAGGGGTTACAGATTGAAGTTTCCGAAAGATACGATTTTTTGTGATTATTTAGGGTATTTGGCTTGAAAGGAATGGAATGGTATTTCAGAAAACCAATAAACCTTTTGATATGCTCGAGAAATCGTTGAAACACCTTTCCATTCATTGGATTAGTGGTTTGGAAGAGGGCATGGGCCGGAATTATGATGATGTTTGGTATAACCTGCAGTTAAGCTAATTTCAATGGAGGAAGGTTTTCACGTGGGTTTTTTGGGCTGTTTCTTTGATTCTGGGGAGAGGTTTGATTGTGGGTTTCCTGTGCCATATCGCTACATACTTGGGTTATGTTTATGTTTTATCTATTAATATAAGTTTTCCATTACCACCTCAAGAAGCGGAGGTCCTGAGTTCGAATCTCACAGGCAAGGTTCTATCCCTATTTACCTAGTGCGTGTGATGTGCCGGGTGTTGTAAGTGCCCGGGTAGGTGCTCTAAGAGACCAGGTACTCCTTCGTCGAAAAAGTTATGAAGTATGGACTTCAAGTAAGACCAAAAACTGCCCAAAGAGTTAACAAAACTGTGTCTCTAATTTTTAGTGAAAACTAGGGCCCTAGGTTGTTGCGCGGAAGCACACAAATATCAATCCAAACGATGAACGCTCGCTCAAACAAATAATGCAAGATTGCCTATGTCTATAGGACGGCGAGGAATAATTTTATACCGAAAATACCCCCAATAATTTTATGGATGTCAAAATCAGCACAATTATAGAGCCCACAGATGCCAGCCTTGCAGGGAACTCATCGTTGTTCTTTTCGGCGGGGGCACTTTCCGGCCCTCCCAATAAGAACACATGGGTCCACCATACCCCCAGGATATAACTGAAGTTAGGGACCATAGGTAACATGGATGTCAAGAGCATAGTAACAAATTTTTCCGATGGAACGAAAATTTCAGTGAAATTTTGATGATTTCTCCAAAATCGCTGAAATTATATTAATTTTGGTGAAATTAACGAAATTTCACATAAATGAATAAATCTTTTCTAATTTGTCATTTTTTAAAATAATAAATTAAATTTTTATAAGGTTTAAATATAATTTATATTTAATATTTTTTGTACTCCTGGAAATTTTTTGAAAACTTTTTGAATTTTTCTCAAAATTTATCCAAAATGAGCCCGTACCGAAATGTTGTTGAAAACGAAATTTATCACTATGGTCAAGAGCTGTATAATAATAATTAATTTTCTGATTTAACCTGATTTCTAAACTTCTAAAGCTGGACAAATGGCTCTGAATTATTGATCAGATGAGCAATGTAAAAAGTTCAAATACTCCCAATGAAAGGAAATGGCTCGGTAATTAAGAGAAACAATTGGACGAGCACAAGAAATCAAATCTAAAAATAAATTATACTTCACAAGATTGTGATCAGATCTAAAAATTTCAACAGAAAAATATGGCTTTCAGAAATTCCGGCACACTCCACACCCTATTGAGGTATTGACAAATTCAAAACAGAGGATTTAAAAGATGATAATAAGCTTTCCACATAATCAGATGGTTCTGCTTTGCAAATACATAAATGGTCCTCAAAGCATCAACCAGTTCTTAACCTTAGATGCAGAAGAAATTCCATAAGAGGAAAAGGACATGCATAAACAGTGTGAAATAAATTTGATAAAAAATAATTTAAAAAATGCTCAAAGTCTATGATATAAAGTAAAATTTATTACTATTTTCATGTACAACTATTCTTCTCGAAGTAATGACTTATGAGGTGTAATAGCTTTAAAGACCATCTCTGTTTAAAGTTACTCCCTACAATCCAAAGTTCGATACCTATATTAAACAAAAAGGAGAAAGTTATATACATAGATAACAAGAAGAATTTGTTCTAGTTATGATCTGTTCCTCTGCCTACGCATCCGGGATCCCCATGACATATTATCTCCCGAATCCTTATCCATGCTCCTCCTCTTCAACTCTACGATTTGATCCTGCCACCGATTCTTCCATTCGCCTCTCCCCTCCATTTCCTGATCAATATAAAATCCTTGGATTCAGCGCAAAAGCGAGAAGCAAAATAACATTTTCAAGTAACCCAGATCAATACAAAACAATAGTAAAAAATTCAACTTACACAAATTTGATCCTGAATAAACGGAAAACCAAGAAAACCCTGAATCGAAATTTTAGGGAAGAACAATCCACACGAAAAGGGGCTAAATTGGAATCAACTTTATAAATAATTTCCTATTATTATTTAAAAATAAGACAAACAAATTAGCCCAAGTGGAAACATTGCAAAAACCGAATTGAATAGAACGACATTGAAAAACTTTCATTTAGAAAAGGGTTGGGCATAACTTAAAATTCCAAACTGATTCATAGAAAAAAGAAGAATACCAAAAAAAAACCCAAATCAAAGTAAAAAATGATTAAAAAAACCTATATCACCCAAAGAAAATTCACCGCAACCCACAACACAAAAAATCCATAATGATGGAGATCTCCATAAAAACACCCAATTTTTTTTTTTTTTAAAGCCATATAACCCAAAGAAAATTCACCACAACCCACAAAACAAAAACCCATAATTATGAAAAAACGTCTGTTTTTAAAAAGAAAAACACGCACCTCATCGCAACGCTTCCGAGCGGAGAAAGCAAAGTGCAAACCCTTAGCCAAATCCCGATCGTACATCTCCCTGGTCATCGGATCGGACAGCGTCTCGTACGCCTCCTGCACCTGTATAAACCTCATCGTGTACTCCTTCATCTGATCGGGTGGCGACACGTCCGGGTGGTACTTCCTCGCCATCTGCTTATACGCCTGTTTTATCTCCGACATGCCCACACTCTCCGATATCCCAAGCAGCTCGTAGAAGCTCTGCTGCGCTGTCGCCGCAACCGAGGACCGGCCATCGACCGCTGCGCGGGCAGTAAACGAGGAGCAAACCCGAATAGCTTTGCCTCTCGACCGAGCGGTTTTGAGTAACCCAACAGCAATATCTGTCTTCTTTGTGGGAGGGCGATGGGATTTAGTGTGTAAAGAGAGAGGGATTTCTCCGCCAGACACTAATCTGCAACTCATCTTCTATTGCTTTCTTCTTCTCCAGAATGAGTAGATTTTTTTATCTGTGAGTAAACAGAAAGAAGGAATGAATAAATAAGAGAGACCTGAAAAGGTTCGTGGAATGAGTGAAAAGATTAAAGTTGGTCGTCATATATGGGGCTTGTTTGAAAGCTTGCTTGGGGAAAGGTTTTGTTTACGTCTAGAACAAATGAATAAACAACTGGATAGCTCTATTTGCACCCACCTACTAAAATATAAAAGCACCTACTGCTCTCACATCTAAAATAATCTACAAGTGGTGATGTGGGTGATTTTAGAATTTTCGCCGGTGCAACTAGAGGTAGCCAAGAAAAAGGTTGCTTGATTAATGAGGGGAACCTAGCTAGATATCTGGATAATACCTAAGTCTCTGAGGCCCACAACGAGGTGTAGTGGGACCCCCATAACTTTGGAAGCTGGGTGGTTGATGGGGTGGGTAAGTGGCAAGTGGGTAGTGTGGCGTAACACTTAAGTGGTAAGATACCTAATTCCTAAGCCCTAAGTGGTAAAGATGTTCGGTAATATCACTGCAAATCATTTTTTTTTTTTTTTTAAATATTTTGTAAACTTAAGACTTATTCCCCCTTTTAACACTAGCTGTTTGATTTGGAGGTCATGATCTAAAACTCTTTTTGTGTTATAAAAGATTTGCTAATACAATTTGTATTACCTAATATAAGAGCAAACAGAGATGCTCTTTCTATAAAAAAAAATTAAAAAAAATAGATGCTCTAACAGTTATCCTAAATCTAGGCGGATAGGAGATACCGTTTTGATATCCCAAATTTAGGATGCTACTATTGATATTAGGGCTGTGTATTTTTTGGGCCGAGCTGATTAGATTGACAAAATCAGACTAAATTGTCGGTTTTGGTCTGATTTGGACGGATAGTAGTTTGAATTTGATTTGGCAAAAAAAAAAATCGAAAAGTTTGGCTTGATTTCAGTTCCGAGCCTTCCTAAGCCGAAACTGACCGAATAGAACTGATTGTAAAAGTGATGTGATGCATTTATTTTTGTGATGCAGAGGATTGGGCGTTAGATTGGGAACTAGAGTGAATATGACTTATTTATTTATTTATTTTATCTGGTTTGATGAGGGTGAATAAATAATAAAAGTAAAACGACACTGGAAAAATTATAAATCGTAAAAGTGTAAAATAAGTTGAGAAATTGAGAAAATTTTGATGTGCAAGTAGAACTTATAGAAAAATTGAAGTCGACTAAACTAAACCGAAACCAAATTTAATCGGATTGGTTTCGTTCAACAATTGGATCAGTTTGATTTGGTTTGAACATTTAAAAATCGATTACAATCGATTTGGTTTGTGAGTTTGGTCTAAAACCGACCAACCATAACCGAATACACCCCTAATTGGTATCTTAAAATTTAAATAAAAATAATATTTTATTTTATTTACCAATTTTATTCTTTTTTCTAATAAAAATATAGTGTTGAATAGATTTCGAAATATATTTTTTAAAAAAATTGGGATTCATTATTAGAGTTAACATGTATCCTAAATTTGGTATACCCCTTGCCAAAAATTGGATACCGGTTTTGAGATACTGCTGGAGATGCTCTAAAGCACTCAACCTTTGATTGGTTTACTTAGATAATACAGATTGTTTTATGTGCCATCTTGTGCATCAAAGTTTTTTAGAGCTTAGATAATGGCCTTCAACTCAAACACTTTATATGGTGTTAAAAATATGACATAGGTCCTAATATATATCAAAGCCTTTTTTTTAAATAGGGCTGTCAATGGGTCAAATTGGATCGGGCTAAAATTTTGGATGCCCAATGAAAAAATGACATGCGTCTGATTAGATGGTGGAAGCAACCCGACTAGATGGTGCACAAGACTACCCAATCCACAAACACCACATGACCTGATAAAAACCTGTGCGTTCCATTTGATTTATATATAAATCATCATATCAATTCAATCCAACCCAATTCTTGCTTGATCCAGCCCGACCTGACTAAACCTCATGGGTCAAGATTATGGGCCCAACAAAGTAATAAATCCAGGTCGGCGGGGTAGGTTAGTGGTTTTACAAGACCCCATGATAGGTGGGCACGTTTGGAAGCTTGTGTATCCTACGACGTGTTGACTTGGGCTTACGATGTTCGTCCCATGGAGGCGTTAAGTCTTTTTGGGAATGTAGTGGGACCTACAAACTATAGTTTTTTTTTGAAAATATACTCTTATAAAAGTTTCAACTAAAATTTGGCTGAAACTTTTTTCCGCCCGTAATATAAGTTAAAACTGTTTGATTGCTTTGGATTAATCAATTGAAGATTTTTTTCATCATAATTTTTCATATAATAAATCTTGAGATCATAAATTTTTCATCAAATGCTCAATTTCTTCCTTGATGTGGCAATATGTCAATACCTCTTTGTTCATGCCCACCCGTTCTCTGAAAGCGCGAACGTCCCAAACCCTTGAAGAAAATGTTGATTTCTTCGGATCAGATGATGGAGATTTTTTTTAACAAAGATTTTTCACAAAATAAATCTTAGGTTCATAGTGCATCAATCTGACGGTCATTTTTTTATTTCCTGTATCACCGATACCCAAAAAATGACTTTTCAATCATATAGCACACATTATGCTCAAACGTGACTTTAGGGCCATTTTTTGGGGACTAGGGACACATGGACTCACAAATTGACCGCTCGATATGTGTTATATGATCTTAAGATCCATTATGTGGACAATCGGGGTGAAAAACAATCAATCTCATCTGATCCAAAGTAATCAATAGTCTTCAAGGGGTCTAGGACGTGAGCGCTTTTCAGAGAATACATGAACGTGAACAGAGGTACCCATAAAACAACGACGCCAATAAATGTAATCCAACCATCTAAGCCAATTAATTTGAAGGCCATGATCTAAAGATCATAAGTGAAAAGATTGGCACCAAGCATAATCTTTATCATATGACTCAATGCACTCTAAAGCCATTATCTGATTCAAAAGTTGATTGTATCGAATCATATAATAGAGATTGAGTTTTGCACTACTCTTTTGCGTCGTAAATCTGTAGATCATGACCTGTATATTATATAGTTTAGATGCAACCCATCTCATAATCGTACAATTTATTTACACTATAAAATCGTAACTTCGCCCCATCTCCTTTGACCAACATGCATTGATTACTTTGAATCTGACAAAGGAGATTGTTTTTTATCCCAATCTTCAGGATGCATCTTGAGATCATGGGTATATCATTAGACGATTTTTTTATTTCATATGGCACCAATTTCAAAAAACGGCCCGTGATTTATATTTGAGCTTGATGTATAATAATAATACACAAGTGTTTGTGTTTTACAAGGAGTCTCTTTCTAAAAGATATTTATTTGACGGAGAGTCTTTTCTAAAAAGCAATTTGTTTGATGGTTGACCACGTTTTCTTTCATGATTAATCATAAAAACTTTGATTGTTGATCACGAAAAGAAACGTGATTAACCACCTTTAGTTTGGTGGTTGACTATCATTTATAAGTGGGTCAATCATGAGATTACCTCCCTAAAAAGGAGTTCTTTTCTCTTATTACTTTTAGGGTTTTAAATAAAAAGCATATATAAATACTCTATGGGACTCCTTGTTTCTCATCTCTCTAAAAATAAAAAGTGTTTAACCGTTCCAAGAGAGAAGAGAACCCTCTTGCCTTTGAAACTATTATCAAATATTTATGGTGATTCAAAAACTTCTGATCTGCTTTTATCTTTCTAAAGAATATTGCGTTTGAGGTCTCAAGCGTGTTTTGGCTAGTGGAATCTAGTGACATTGGTGAAATCTGAGATACTGTTGTGGCTCGTCTGAACACGAGTAGACCATTATGCGACTCAGTGGTCGAAGACGACAAATCAGGGATCTATGAGGACGCGTAGTGGAAATTAGCGTTGTGGTTCGGGAAGGTCTGATAAGACTAGGGTGTCTGCATTAATTCGGTACTTTCTGTAGCCTTTGAACTCATAGTATATTTGTTGCTTTGGATATGGCATAGATCCTGTGATTTTTCCCTATTGGATTTTCCACGTAAATATCCCGTGTGCAATGGTGATTGTTTTATTTTTACTATTTATATTTTATATCATTGCTAGGCAAATCTAGGATACCGAAAATTTCACTAACTATCTAAATGTATGCCCATGATCTCAAGACCTATCTTGTAAAAAGTTGGGATAAAAAAAATTATTTCATGCTCTAATTCAAAGCGATTAGTACATTTTAGCCTGACAAGATGGGGTGAGATTACATGTTCACATGGTATGAAGAATGGTGCCTTAGGAAAATAATTTTACACAATATAGTCAAACAATTGAAAAAAAATAAAATTTTAAAAATAAAACTTCTCATGAGTTTTTCTATTTACAAGCTCATGTAAAGTTTAAAAAAAAAATCATTTCCATAAGTTTTTTCAAACAAGGCATTAGAAAGGGATAAAAGTTGCCTCATAATAGGGACCAAGTAATTTAGTTGATACAAAAGTAGTTTTCTCCCGCTTGGCAATTTAGCTGATACTACAGTAGTTTTCTCTCACGTGGCATCTAATCAAGTGATCAGGTGCTATATAAAGAAGCGCTTGATGATCATGAGTATTATCGTTGAGGTTTAATCCCACATCAGGTAATTATAGCTTGTCTTTCCCTTCATTCATCATCAATTAATTTTAATTTTGAGATGGATGCGCATATTTGTGATGATATATAGGGCTGCAACAGAGCCGAGCTAACTCGACAATTTGGCTTGGCTCGACCCGAAAAATAAGAGCTTTTCTCTTTAGAGCTCGGCTCTCGAGCCGAGCCGAGCTCGGCAATTTATAGCTCGAATGAATAGAATCGAGCTAGAGCTAAGGCTGGCTTGGCCCGACTCGACTCTTCGACTCGGTTTATATATATATATAAACATTTTTACCGTTTGATGGATCAAAGATAACACCCAAAAAATTTGGTTCATTGATATTCCCCAACTTTGATCATACTTTTATTGGTGAAAAGGTTATAAAAATAATATTTTTTTTAAAATGAGACTTAATCTGACCTTGTCTAAATTTTCGTGACACCCAATCCGGATCTTCGTGATAGACGAAACATGATGACCTATTAAGAAAGGTGTAGAGATTTTGTTACACCCGGACGCATACTCTCTGGTCTCTTATTTAACACACATAATAATAAGGATCGAATGTCCTTTAACACTTCGGCAATTCCATCCTGTTTAGATAACTTTAAATATAATTTAACATATAAAAGCATGTCATAGGGGAGGCTTGCACCTTGATTCCTAGATTTCCTTTAGTGTAACACATCAACAACCTATTGAAGATTTATTATTATAAAAATATAATAAATTAATTATATTTTTTCTTTTAAAAATCATCTTACCCTTAGCAAACCGGGGTCGTTTTGGAACGACGAACAGCGAACCTATATCCATATAGAGCAGCTACCTATATCCATATAGAGCAGGTTTCGTACCGAGCAAATCAACGAACTTGACAATATCGATCTTTACCATTAGAGGTATAATATACAGTAAATCAGTGAAAATAAATATAGGTGAGTTGATACATTCGTTTAGTGACTCAATTATGTTTAGAGCTGTTCCGACCGATATCACAAACAATAATCTCATAGATCATCAAGTTTAAGATTGGTTAGAAGCTTTAGAGAGATTTTCGTTGGACAGGTATGAAAAAGCTGCATAGAGATATTAGATATTAGAAAAACTTTAGAGAGATTTTCTTTGGAGGGACATGAAAAAGAAAGCTCGTATTCATAGAGTTGATTGGAGATTGTTATGTCGGAATAAATGTGATGGGGGTATGAGAATAATTAATTTGAGGCCTTTCAATAAAGCTTTGTTAGTGAAATGGTTCTAGTGCATTTAAGTGGAGAGGTCTAATTTATGGAGGAAGGTCTTGGTCGACAAATACAGAACGGGTGGCAGCTCCTACGATGTCTTGTTTCCCAGAATGACTCTGATTTTTGGAATTCCTTGAAAAGCGTAAATTGCATATTTAAATAGGGGGCCAACATT
The DNA here is from genome assembly GCA_021018995.1 of Chloranthus sessilifolius. Classification (NCBI taxonomy): domain Eukaryota; kingdom Viridiplantae; phylum Streptophyta; class Magnoliopsida; order Chloranthales; family Chloranthaceae; genus Chloranthus; species Chloranthus sessilifolius. The sequence continues at coordinate 22,492,550 of CM037590.1, forward strand.
ATTATAGGCAATGGAGTTGATATTTTTTTTTGGTTTGACTACTGAATTAGTAGTCAGATTTTAAAAGACCTTTTTGCCAACATCTTTCGGATCTCTTTGAACCGGTCTGCATCAGTGGTTGATATGGCTAAAGTTGACGTCAATCGGAAAATCTCTTGAAACATCACTACATCTAGAAGGCTCTATGATTTTGAGGGGAGAGAGTTTGCAAATCTGATACATCTTTTAAACAATTTCCAATCATTTCATCTTTCATCAGCTGCTAGACTAGTTTGGAGAGATAGCCCAGATGGTAGCTACAAAGTTAACCTCTTATACAAAAAATTGGATGGTGTAGGTACTCATTCTCTGTCGTGGTTGCACATCTGAAAAGCCAAAGTCCCTAACAGAGTCATAATATTTATTTGGCAAGTGATGGTGGATAAAATCTTAACTGTTGACAATCTAAAGGCGAGGGGTTTTGCTTTGACAAATAGGTGTGTGATGTGTAAGAATGAAGAAGAGATCACGGCTCACTTATTTATTCACTATAAATCTACAGCTCATATTTGGTCCTTTATGCATAAGTGGTTCGAGATCATCTAGGTTATGCCTAACTCTTGTGATATGCTTATGAACCTTTGGAGACTTAACTGTGGGGGTAGGAGGAGAAAGTCCATTTGGAGCATTCGCCCATTTGCTACATTCTAGTTAATATGGAAGGAAAGGAATAATCACATTTTTGAAGGGAGAGAAATGAAAAATTCGAGGCTTGCTGAGAATATTCAGATCAAGGCAGTACAATGGGCTCATAGTCTTGAGCTCATCCAACCTTATTCCATTCGGGATTGTGTATGCAACCTTATGGATATTGATGGTGGATAGATCTGGAGGTTTTCGTAGTATGTTTTGTCTAGTGATTGTCTTTCTTAGTAGGGATTTTTCATTGGTTAAGTGTCAGTTTGGTCTTGGCTTTATTTCTATTTAGTTTTGGTTATGTGGGGATTTTTCTTTGGTGAGCATCTTGGTCATAGTTTAATCCTTCACCTAGTGTTCTCTTTCTTCGGGACTCTTCTAGTTTGTGGGGTGATGGCATTGCCGAAGCTCCCTTCTAGGCCTCCCGGATGTGTATTTCTCTCGTTTATTTTGATGAAGGAGTGAGGTCCCACCAACCTCGATGCTATTTTTGGTTCTCGAGTTTTGTTCTCATTTGTATTACCAAAAACATGTGTCAAGTGGCCTAAAAATATGTCCGACACCTAATTTGTCCTACAAAATCTAGACTTAGAACTTTTCTTGCGCCTCCTCATTTTAAAAGGATTTTATAAGACTGCCATCATTTACATCCCGTGAAATTGTATCTTTACCTCATCTCTTCAAATCGGCATGCAATGACGGCTTTGAATCAGATGATGGAGATCACCGATGGTCTTAATAATTCAAGCAAATGATCTTGAGATCATGATAGTACTAGATGATCAGTCTTTGATTTCACATGGGACACATAAACAAGTCGCCATAAATTTAAGTTCTATTCGTGTTTTCGGCCGAAATTTCGGTCATTTCGGCGGAAATTTTGATCCTTGCCTTCTCGTGTGACCTCTTTTTTTTTTTTAAGGTGTTCTCGTGATTAAAAAAAAAAAGAACTTGTTATCTCGACATTTAATTCGTTATGGATTTCCAAAAATAAAATATAAAAAGAAATCTCCCTTGTCATATGGAGTACATTTAAATACTTTAATTTATCAATATGTTGAATGTACATGATAGTTATAAAATTTAGAAAGCATATGACAACTTTGAATAAGGCGATGGAGATTATTTTTCGTCCCTATCTTTTACAATTATAGCATACATATTAAATTCTAGTGAAAATTTCATAAAGGGAGCCATTACTTGTGCACGTCTTTCAAGTGATTGCACCGATTTTAAAAAAAGACTTGGTATTTTAGAGACATGTGATATGTAAAAATGTAATATGGGCTCTCTGATTTGAAGTTCATGATCAATAGATCTCTGGTACATAAAATTTGAGTAAAACATAATACTTGTCATATGATCTATTGTAGTCAAATGTTGAATTATATAATAATCTTTGACTTCATTTAATCAAATGATGAAAATTATATTTTGTTCTAATCTTTTGCAATTGATATCTTTTAATTATGACCTTCAAATCAAACGACTTAAATGGTATTTTCACATAGTAGAGGTCGCCAAACTTGCAAGTCTTTCTTTTAAATTCGGTGCAATCACTTGAAAAACGTTTGCAAGTAATGACTCCCTTTCATACATCCCATGAACTTTCATCGCAATGTCCCACAGACACCTGAATTTTAGGAAATCCAACCTAAACTCCATATAATACAAATGGCCAAAATTTTGGCCCCTACATCGTCAATGTTCGTCTCATGTTTGACAGCACTCGTTAAATCATTAAGATCTGGTGGTCACAAGGATAAAAAACACAGATCTTGATGGCCGTTTATGTTTTGCTCAGCGATTTCTGTCGAACAGGAGACTACCGTTGCAATACTCCCACATCGGATAGGAAAAATATCCTGACCTTTGACTATATGTGATTATAGACACTACATGTCATGACGTGTTTTGGGTGAAGACGATAAAACGTAACTCCAATGTCAGATACAAAATTGGGGTGGGGACTTAAGCCCAAATCCAGATAATATTATGGCATGTAAGTCTGAGTCATTATAGTTGTTGACGGTAGGGGCCAAAATTTTGGAAATTTGTTTTCTTTGAGAGTCTAGGTTAGATAATACCCGTAGCACATTGGGGAAAAAATTGAGTTTCATGAAACATTTCCTAAATTCTACGCATGCGGCAGAGTATGACGTCAATAATGGTGCGAGTTACATAATATTAACTCATATTGAATATTAATTTATTTTCACAACTTGGGGATTCAAACGTTAATGATAACGCAATTCATGGCGAAGATGATTTATCGAAAGAATATGTGGGAAAGATAATGACCTCTTTTCTATATAAACCATAAGGCTCGAGGAGAAGACTTTGAACAAGATGACACCACCGTCAGCTGGCTGTCCAGCTTTGACAATCAATGGATTTTTTGAAGAATTCCCAAAGAAATCTGATGAGATAATTATCCCATAAATGGGCCCACTGAGCCCCCTTCAATTACTGTAATTGAAAAGTTTCGCGATAAGAAAAAAGGACACTGTTATAGGACAGGAAAAGTGCAGGTGGCTGATGTTGCCTGATGTAATTGGTTGTAAGCAGAGTGGCGCCTAAACAATACAGATCAGGTTAGTCAGTCACGTCATGCCGCTTCAGCTACCTGCACTTTACCTGAACTTGTCTGCCGTTTACAATTTTCTTAAGAAAAACGCTGGGGATTTTGGTTTCAGTAGGTTAACCAATAGCGAAGTATATTGGAGAAGGTGATTTTCTCCATCTCATCGGATGGATCAGTGGCCAATCTCTCATCCCGTTGAAATACCTTCATACTCTTGAATCGATCAAATGATCAATTGGTAACAGATGATCAAATGATCAAATGATCAATTGGTTTGAGTATTTAGTTTCATCCAGTATTTGTGTCAAAGACTAATTTTGGGTCTCACTGGCATGGTTCAGCCTTTGTTCCTTTTATTCTATATTTTTCTAGTGTTTGAGGCTTTGAGCCCCTTTCCCAGTGTAAGGGCTGCCTTTCTAATGAATGCATGTTTTTTTATATATAAAAAGCAAATCAAAAGAATGGCTTAATTTACGCCGACTAAAACTCTATAAGCACTCGCTTGCAGCTTGATCTCACATGTCAAATTATTGTGCAAAAGTTCTTCTAGATGGCCTTTATACGTCTAATTTCGTTGATAATTTTTACATGCGATGAAGACAATCAATAAATCAAATAATAAATAAAATACAAGATAGAGAAAGAGATCACACCACATACAAGAACAAGATTTACGTGATTCGGCTTAAGCTTACGTTTACGGCCAGTCAAACAAAGTGTTTCCACTATCAAGATGAAGATGCATAAAAACTACAAAGCAATGGAGATTGTATTCTCCAATCTTACTCAAACCAAAGGAATCACAAAGATCTAAGCCCAAAATATAAAATCCCAAAGTTCAAAACAAACACCAAGGTTCTTCCAAACAAATACCCAAGTGTACTCTCACCAAAACCGAACAAGAAAATCACACAACTAAAACGAATCCCAAGTTCTCTCCATAAGAGAGACCTAAAAAACCCTAGATGAGTTTTCCAAAGGGTTTATAAAACCAATACCAAAATCCCTTTCTCCAAATCCCTCATTTTCAAATCCAAGATTTAAACTCTCTCTTACCAAAAATAAAACTCAAAAATCTCTCCATTATTTCCTATCTTTAAGATCCTATATAATAGGATCCTATATTAGAGAATAATACAAGTTTTCAAAACAAATGACTTTTCTCAAGCAAAAGCAAACTAGTATGAGATCCTTTGACAATCCACCAAACCAAGTTCTAATAGGTAACTTTAGTTGTAACCGAAAATTGAGCCAAACCCTAACACAAATCATCTAGAAGTGTGGTTAGTTGGGTGGTAAAAGACGAGGCTTGGGATCACTACAAAAGATAGGACCATTAGCGATTGTTTTTGGCTGCCGCTATTAACAAATTAAAAACTGCCGTTACTAGTCTTATCACTGTCAAAAACTGCCGCTACGGACCTTAACAGCACGTGCCACTGAAACGCACTATAAAAAATAAGATTAATAGCAGCACCAAAAATTGTCACTGTTAATAAAAAAAAATGTGTTATTTCAATAACGACATGCTTAATAGCGGTCATTTTTTGTGCCGTTAATAATCTTATTTTTTGTAATGACACCTTATTTTTGCAGTAGACTATGTGCCCGAGTGTAAAGAAATCTCTGCACTTACTATCAGTTGGCAATCGTGCAGCGACGACCATCACAATGATAGGGTGTCACGACAATTTAGACAAGGTCGATCAAAATCCATTAAAAAAATTATTTTTATGATTTTCACTGTTAAGAATGTAGTCAAAGTTGAAATCAATGCACCGAAGTTTTATGACATTAGCTTATCTTTGACTCATCCTATAGAGGATTAAAAAGTAAAAAAATAATATATTTTATTATTATTATTTTTTTAAAATCACATATCTCATGAGTCATGAGCTATGATTAATCAATCCAAAACAAAATTTCTTTTGGGTTGTTCATGCTACGTGACACAGGTAAAAAATATTTTGGACAGATATAGTTAGCCCAACTACCACAGGTAAAAAAATATTTTGGACAGATATGGTTAACCCAACTACCAATGGTGGTGTTTCGGTCAATATATCTCCCAAGGCCAAAACCATTAGCTCCAAAAAGTGCACAGCTTCTTTGAAAGTGCGCTCTGCACTTTTCAATGGGTGGCTTAAAAAATTAAAGCCGTTCATATGGAAGGCGATTGGTGGGGTTAGGGCACTGTTAAGCAAAAAGCTGTTAAAAAAGGTTTCTACACTAAAAAAACCCAGCTATTAAAAAAAAAAAAAAAACAACAACTAGTGCCAATATTTTGTTAATAGCGATAGTTTTCGACTGCCCCTAATAATCTTATTTTTTGTAGTATCAAAAGTAATATATATATATATTTTTATAGGTAAGCTGGATTCTAACTTATAAGCTTAAAAAAACTTTCTAGAAGTTGTATTTATTTTTTTCTATAGGTAAGCTGGGTTCTAATTTCAGAATTTGAATTTACAATATTATCAATCTTTCATTATGCTACAAGCCCAAAACCTTATAGAAGTAGTATTATGCATGTTTAGCATGCACTAAAGTTGCAATCATTGTAGATAGCATAATTGATTTTCGGCTTGATTGCACAAGTTTCGAGAAATACTAAATGAATTACGGGGATGACAAGAATGCGCATAATAGTGGTTGATTACATATCAAGCCATGATAAACCCAAATTGCAGGGCTATTAAGTATGGTATAAGATCCTGAGCCTTTTCACTCATTGTCAATTGATTTTGCCAGGGGCAGAGCCATGTTGTGGATGGGGTGGTCAATTGACCACCAAAATTTAGTAAAAATTTCTTATTAACTCTTAAATATCCTAATTTATATTAGTGGATGCTTATCCATCTAAAATTATATTGACCACCCAATTTATTTTAGAATTTGAAATAAATTTTTTAATGTGTTTGTTTTCATAACACATATTATCTTTTTAAAATTTTTAGAAACTAAAATCTCTCATATCTCTAAATTCTCTCTTTCATTTTCTCTAATCCCTATCTATTCTCCTCACTCACTCTCTCTCTCTCTTGAGATTTTCTCCACACGCTCTCTTTCCCTTGAAATTTTTTTTTTTCTCTCTCTCTCTCTCACATTCTCTCTAATCCTTGTCTATTCTCCTTACTCTCTCTCTCTCTCTTAATTTTCTCCACATGTCTCTCTCTTGAGATTTTTCTCCCTCTCTCTCCCTCTCGAGATTTTCTCCACATGCTATCTCTCTCTCTCTTTTGAGATTCTCTCCGCATTCTAATTTCTCTCACTACACGAGATTGGAGATTTTGTATTGACATCTTCGCGGATTTGAAATTTGGCTCGTAAGAACAGGCATGTATTTTTTTTTTATTAATTATTATTATTATTATTATTTTCTGTTGTGATTTTCTCTATCTATGAAAGATACATTTTTTGTAAGTAGATGATATGCTTTACTTTTATTTTTTAATATATTTTTAATACTCTTTTTTAACAAAGATATATATTTTTAGCGTTTATTTAGGAAAAAAAAATTTATATAATTTTTCAATATTATTTAATTAGATGACCACCCTATAAAGAAATCTTGGCTCCGCCCCTAAGTTTTGCGTTTCTAATTTGACTCAGTCTATCTAGCACGTGCGGTTAAAAACATATGACGGAATCAAATCTCAGATTTGAAATTAAGCTGGTTACAATAATGCTTGATTCGCTCATTTTGCTATCGAAAGGCCAAGAAGTCGGTCTTAAAAACTTAGGCTTGAGCAAACATTACAGTAGAAAGAAATTTTAAGTACAAATCCCTCCATCCTAGCCATTAGTCTCCCCAAACTTTCAAATTCATTTAGTCTCTCCTCCTTTTTCACCTAGGAGGAAAAGCAAGGGTGAATTTTAAAAGAACCTTCGACTGCATATGAAATCTTCCATTTTCTCCGTATCTTGATCCACTTTGTTTAAAGACATATTTTCCGAGGATCCTATACACTGTTGATGCGAGAAAGGGTGTGAATCCATGTTAAGACCGTCTTTTGCAAGGAGCAGGCAGTAGTGACCAAGTTTTCCACTTTTCGAAAAAGTTGCGAATAATTTATGATATTTTGAAAATTGAATAAAATTATAATTTTTTCCCACTTTTTCAACATTAGCAAATTTTAAGGATTATTCGTGAATTTATTGAGTTTTCAAAAAAAATGTCTGAATTTTTTTTGAAATTTTTTAATTTTCAAGAGTATGTGGTTAATATATTTGTATACTTTTTTTCGTTGTTCTTCCGAATTTTGACCATCCCAAATTTTCAAGGTAGACTAGTAATAGGGACCAAAGAGGCATTAGCCCAATTATTATGCGTCTTCTAATGTGAGGGAGTAGGTCATGAATTCGATTCTCGTCCTCCATGTTGTTTCCCACCCTTGTCTTTTTAAGGTGTGGGTTAGGTTTTGTTAGTTAACCCTCACCACCATTGTTGGGTGCGCTCTCTCCAATGTGAGGGAATAGGTCGTGAGTTTGATTTCCGTCCTCCATACTGTTTTCCATCCTTGTCTTTAACAAGGTGTGGGTTGGATTATGTTAGTTAACTCTCACCACAATAGATGGCGCTCCCTCATGCTGCTCCGCAACTGTCACATGCATATGCGTGCCTGCTCCTTAATTTTCGAGGTTGTCTCAGTTGAATGATCATATCAAAAGAAAAAATAAATAAATAAAAAAAATAGGGCCCACATAACTTACCTGATTGTACATTGATTTGCTATCATATGACAACCAATCATACAATGGATGGCCAAATAGAGGAGCGGCTCGACGATTATAACCATTTTCAAAAAAAATATCAAAATAAACAATATAAAACATAAAGTCAATTGGACCACCTGCACGAAAAATTAATGGTCAAATCATATCATATTCGGTTCCCCGTTCATCTTCCATTGAGTGTATTTTTTTTAAAATTATTTTTTATTTTTATTTTTTTATCTGTCATCTTCCACAAAGCTGATTCATTGACTCCACAGTTTTAATATATTTTAGTATTAATTATTTTTTTCACAATAGCTAAGATCATCAAGCATCATACATTTGGGTGGCATGTGACAACAAACTACTACAACAATTGGGTGGCATGTGACAGCAAACTAATGCTCGGCTAGGGACGTTACCTGATTCTTAGTACCAGGTATCCATTAAAATAAACTATAAAATAATATGAATCTCGTGATGACGCATTAAGAGCGTTTAAATTTTAAAATACATAGCATGATATATTTAATGTGAGGAACCTAACAAAGCATTCAGGTCTCATGTGGACTCATAAACCACCCCTTTCGTTAATCTATTCACAAGCGGACACTGATATATGGAGGACCGCAAACAATGGACCGCTTATGTGGCGCGATGCAAGCGCAGTGAGTCCTAGTAATGTAGATTGGGCCATTCACTGTCACCGCACCATGTAACCAGTCCGTTGTTGGTTTGCTGTTTGAGATCTGCTCATAATAATTTTCCAAGCAAAAATTATATCATTGCCCATTTTTATACAAATTTATGTCATTTCTATCAATCTCACAACCTAATTAATGAGCCAGATTGAGTGACCGAACTCGACTCGTTTAGCAGGTATTAAGGCCGGGTTATGGTTTTTGAACATCAAGCCTACCCACATTGACCCGATTTGATCTGTCTCCTTCCCTTATCTTTTAGCCTAGTTTGCTCAATCCAACTCGGCCGAAGCAGGTCAGGTTTGGATTGAAGGTTCCAAAAATAAGTTGGATCAAGTTGGAGTTGAGAGTCAAGGGTGGCAGTCGGATTAATCAGCCTAACCTGGCCCTAACTCGATCCGTCTTCACCCCTTGAAACAATGCACTCAGATATATTATAATAAAAGCCTTTGCCCTTGTCCAATGAGAGAAGCGATAAATCGCTTAATCACACCTTTTATGTTTTTAAAAAAAGCTAATAAGTTAATAAGGCAGACAGTAGGAAGGAAAGATCTCAAAAATAAACCTTATTCTCTTCACTACTATTAAGCTCATGTGACACGACATTAATATTTAATAGTGACAGACTACAAGGGAGATGTACACTTAGTCAACTTGTCATGGAAAACAAAATTTCATCAATTTTTAATAGCGAAACGACTGGATGCGGTCTTTTATAAGGGAGCCGGCCCGTGGTTTTAGTCACCTTTAATCAGTTGAATCCTAATTTGTATTCAACTGATTTTAAAACTGTTAGATGAGAGAAATCTAAAAGTCAGAGGTCCGACAGAGTTTGGCTTTATTTCAATAATTTGAGTCATTTCTTTTATTTTATATAATAAAATTTGAGTGTGTTTTTTGTTATTATTTTTGGATAGGTAACTTATCCAATCTAGTTTGCTATCGTGCGGCACCAAATCAAATAATCAAGTATCACACAAAAGAGCAGTTCGATGATCATAAATACTCTTGTGATTTTTTTAAAAAATAAGTACCATAAAACCATCAAATCAGTTATTTCTATGAAAAATGAACAGTAAAACTAAATTTGTTTTACCCTTCATTTTTCACACAGTTGACAAAGTTGCCCGTACAATTATATATATTTTGGTTAGTATCTTTTTTTTTTTTCACAACTGTTATGATCATCGAGTTGTTTCTTTACGTGGCACCCGATCATGTGATTAAGTGCCAAGTGCTAGTAAACTAATAATAAGATGCCTTTCCCCATTATTATTATTTCACATTATGGGCAAGCTAAGATTGAACCTCAGGCCTCAAGTTTGCAATAAGGAGCCATTACTTGTACTCCCAAAGTTGACCGTTGCACACAATTTAAATGAAAGGCTTCATATTTAAGGGACCTATGTCATGTGAAAACACCATTTAAACTGACTGATTTGAAGGTCATTTCTAAAGCTCTTTAGTGCAAGAGAGTGCAAGAGATTGGTACGAAACCTAATCTCTATTATACTATTTGATGGGGGCAATCTCTATTATACTATTTGATGGGGTCAAAGGTCCCATCTAATTCAATAGATGATTGATTTAAATCATATGGTAAATACCATATTTTGTGCCCATATTTATATTAAAGATCTTTAGATATATGGTTTTTTTTTTTTTTTTTTTTTTGATACGGCCATTTAGGTCGAGACAACCTTGAGAACCGAGGTGCAGGCACGCACACATATGACAGTTGGGGAGCAGCGTGAGGGAGCACCAACTACAGTGGTGATGATTAACTAACAGAACCCAACCAACACCTTGTAAAGACAAGGGTGGGAAACAGCGTGAAAGACGAGTATTAAACTCACGACCTCCTCCCTCACAATGGGGGGAGGTTACCAACTGGACTAATGCCTCTTTGAGTTTAGATAATGACTTTCAAATCAGATGACTTAGATGATATTTTCATATGACATGAGTCTCTAAGATACAAAGCCATTCTTTTCAAATTGTGTGCTTTAGCAAACTTTGTGTATCCAATTCATGGCTACCATTGTAATATTGTCAAGGGTACTGCTACTTGCACCCATGCATCTATTGAAAGCGCTCATGCTGAAAACCCCTAAAGACGTATTGATTGAGTTGGATCAGATGATGTAGATTGTGTTTCACCCAGATCTTTTCCACAAAAAATCTTGAGATCATGTCGTACCTGTCATACGGTCATTTTTTTATTCCATGTCACAAATCCCAAAAAAGGCCCTTGAATCATATGGTGCACATCATGCTAAAACGTTAGTTTAGGGACATATTTTAGGGATTTGTGACATGTGGTATAAAAAATTGATGGTCTGATAGGTGCAACATAATACGAAGATCCTTTGTGTGAAAGATTTGGGTGAAACACGATCTCCATCGCCCGATTAGACCCAATCAATGAGTTTTTAGGGGTTTTTGATGTGGGCGCTTTCAATAAATGTGTGAGCCCGAACAGAGGAACCTATTGTCAAGGGTATTGAATCAGATGATAGAGATCAATTTTCATCCCCATCTTTTACAATATGTTTCTTAAAACCATGGGAGTTAATTACTTTATTTTTGTGACTAATTTATAGACCGGATTGAAGGCTGACCCATTGACCCCCAAAGTAAAATGTTAATTAACAAATGAAGGGATAATATTATGAGAAAAGATCTGAACAAAAATATAGGTTAAGCAATATTAAAAAACTTAATTTTTCAAGGAATTCCAATTTTTAACTAGGAGGACGGTTTCGTGCTAGTTTATGACAAGGATTCCTCCAATTTGTATTGGTTGTTGAACTGCCTCAGTGTCTCGGTCCATCTGCTAGCCAAATATTTGAACCGACAGTGTTATATGTGTTATGTGTATGGAGGACACATTATATGAAGACAAAGTGCAGGCGGCTGCACTTTGCCCTCAACAAATCTATCCAAGGTTTATAATTTTCCTATTTGAAGTTGAACTATCCCGAACACAAGTTTGAGCCAAAAGCTTGAACAGTCTAGTGCCACATGGAAATCGATCCAAGATACCAAGGATCAAAATTTTGGGTTAAATTTCAGTTTAAGGCATGACCGAAATCAAAACCAAAACCGAAATCTGAAATTTTGGATCCCATACAAAAAATACGAATTTTTAGATTTCGATTTTGGTTTTGGTGGGGATCTAAACCGAAATTTCAGTCATTTCAGCCAAAAAAAAATTGAACCTTGCAAGATACCACATATGCACATTCACAAAGAATTGAAGATCAACAATCACTCGAGGGAAATATTTTTTTGTCATACAGTTGATTTAATGGGGAAAACTTTCAATGATAAAATTTTTGGGTTAAAAGCTATTTGAGTACCTTTATTTGGACCAGATTTTTTATTATTTAGTAAATAGGTTTTAATACCTAATTCGTTCATAGTGATAAATTTCGTTTTTGGTAATTTTTCGGTGGGGGTCCTTTCGGTACATTTCGGATTAATTTCAATATATTTTGGAAAAATTTCGGAAAAATTTTGGGGATTAAAAATATATAAAATATATATTTAATATTTAAAAAAAAAATTAGCAATTGATCCAAGCACTGACATAGGATCTCTTAGAAAAATCACCCACTAGGCTACTTTCTCACCCCCACCTTCTTCAGTCGACATGCATTGATCGCCTATAAATCAGATGGTGGAGGTCGTTTTTCATCCTCATCTTCTACACAATGGATCTATGGATCGTGGGCGTACCATCAAACGGTCGATTTTTTATTACACATGGCACACATCTCAAAAAGTGAACCTTAAATCATATGACCTCCATCACGCTCAAGCATATTTTAGGTCAAAGGCATACTTCCACTGATTTTACATCCATAAATATTAGCACATCGGAGGAAGATTGACCTGTGCACCATGCGCCATGCACGGTCCTTGGTGCAATACCTATGCACCAAATACTTATGCTAGGGTCAAGGCTGCAAAAAGGTCGGTGAATAGGGATTTAGATGTTGGCCACTAAGTGAAATGACAGCTTGTTTGATAACTGAGTTTGAATTGGCAAACTGCAAATTGATTTTTAGTCCCACATCGGTAAGTAGAAAAACTTCGAACTTTATTCCACCTATAAAAAGTACTTTTCACTTAAGCAATTCAATGAGGCGTTTGGTGGGTGTGGTGACAAGTGAGGAGCTGATGTGTGTTGACTTTTCAGTTGCCAACGTGTGGTCACCCCCGCTCATTTGCACTTTAAAGGAAAAATACCAAAATTTCTGAGATTTCGACGAAAATATCGAAATTCGACGAATTTTCGAAGAGTAATGAAAGTTCGACGAAACTTTCGTTGAACCCTTATTTCGGCGAAATTTGTCACTATGAATTCGATTGAGAAGCACCCACTTTTTATTTTTAAGAAAAAATATTTACTGAACACTCTTCAATCTTCTTCTTTCTTAGCTCTGGTAAGTGGCGACGACGACAACTTGTTCTTCCTTGCAAATTGCAAGGATGGCAACAACGTCTTCAAGAGAGTTTGATAAGTTTTCAGTTAGATTTTAGGTTGGTTTAAAGAGGGGATTCAAGTAGATTTCGAAGGGGTTTCAATCAAGGTTTTAATGTGGGTTTAACGTATTTCATTCCATTGGATTTAAGTTTGGTTTGAAGAGGGCGTAGGTTTCATCCTATCGGGTTTCATAGGAATACATCTCGCGAAAGCTATACAACTCACTAGAGCTGAGGAAATAAAAAGACGAAGAAGACATGAGTGCCTTTAAAGAGTCTAAAAAAAAGTGAGTCCAAAATAAACGTAAAATAGAGAATTTTTTTTAATTATTTAAGTTTTTTTTTTTTTTTTTTAAAGTAGGTGCTTTTCAAAATATCTTAATTAATAAGTTGGTGCAAATGAAGGTGAGTGCTTTTCAATATTCAGGTAACACTATTCATGCCTTCCAGATTATTGGTGAGCACCTACACTGAAAAATGTTGATCGCGTTGAATCGGATGATAATGATCATTTTTCATTGTAATCTTCCACACAAGTGATCTTGAAGCTATGGGCATGCTATCAGACAATTATTTTTTATTTCACGTGGCATAAATCCCAAACAAATTACCATTAAATCACATGGCATACATCATGCTCCTACGTGATTTTAGGACCACTTTTTGGGATATGTGACACATGAAATTGAAAACTTGATCATCTGATGGCATGCCTATAATCTCAAAATCCTCTAGGTGGAAGATTAGAATTAAAAAAATCACCATTATCTAATGCAACGCGGTCAATGGTTTTAGTGTAGGTGCCCACTAATAATCTGGTAGGCACGAATAGAGGGTGCCCTATTCAATAGGTGCAAATAAAAGTACCCAAATCAAAATATTTGACCTGTGAAATCAATGGCAAAAATGTTTAAATTTCATTTTCTAAAATTTGAAGGGAGTGTTAAAGCCTTAGAAGATGTGATGCAAATGCATCTTCCCAATTCTCATTGGTATCTGTCATTAGCAGGGGAAATAAATAAATAAACAAATAAAAATTAATCATGATGGTTTATTGAGGTCTGATATATATAAAATAATGGTTAAGCAATATGAGTGGGATGCAGAATTTCACATGATCCGAAAAGCAAGATTACCCTACGTAAGATGTAGTGGATTTATTTCTGTTAAAGCAAGATTACCCTACGTCAGATGTAGTGGATTTATTTCTGTTTTATATCCATGGCTTCTCCTGTTCTTGAGCATCTTGCCTCGGGTAGGTGGTTTTCCTTTCTCAATATTTATTAATTAAAATAAATAAAATCAATACCAAGGATTTTTTTTAAGATCTCAGGTGGAAATCTTAAGGAATTACTATTGTTTAGCTAGGAATGAAAATGGGCCCGATGAGACTGGGCACGAGGGATTTAAAAGTCGATATATCAGACACGTACAGACTTAAACCAATTAATAATTAAATGTCTTTTTTAGTTATATATATATATATATATGGGATACATTTGATTCTGACGACTTATTTGACCAATTTGACCATATATTTGGCCTTTATCGAAACAGGAATGTATATAGTACCGGAGGGTATATGACTGAAATTGAAAACCATGCTCAGTGCCATACTGCCACTCGACTACACGATTAAAGATCATGAAGATCATGACTGACTCTGTAAAATTCCATGGGCCTAACTCAAGGGTTAAAGGTCAAGACCTCCAAGCCCAAAGACAATTAAGACTACTCCAACAGACTGGCGGTTAGGATTTGATCACAAGGGTGTGACACTTCTTATCAAGGGTCAAAATTTTGGCTGAAATTTCAGCCGAAATTATCGGTTTTGTATAGGGTTGAAATTTTCGACCGAAATTTCGGTCCAAAATTTTGGTTTCGATCCAAATGAAACTCGAAATTTTGATCCTTGCTTCTTATGCCACCAACAGAAACGGTATTCGAGAAGAGTTAGTATTAGGTATGCAACCTCAAGGGCATGGGACGCTAGCACAATAGATGCTGGACAATATAGCAACCTCAAGATCACAGGTTCGGGCGGGCCCAACTTACCTGTCAGAAAAAGAACAAAAAGGGTAAAATTGGTCTCATGTGATATTTAGCACTTAGGTCACATTTTGAGATGTATGCCATATGAAATGATGTTTGTCGCCCCATAGGTGCAACATCATTCAAAAAATTTCATTGTAAAGGATTGGTGAGGAAAAATGATCTCCATTATCAATTCAAAGCAGTGAAGCGATATTTAAAATTGAAGAATTTTAAATTTACATTATTTATATATCTAAAATAAAATAAAGTAAAGCAGTATGTTAGATTTACATTGTAGCCTTGAATTTAGATTGGTGCAGGTGCACCGTCAGACACACATGAATGATCCTGTGTGGCACATATCTCCAAAAATGGCACAAGTATCAAGAGGCATTTGATGGGGCAAATTAGTCTTTCATTTTATACATGTGCCACCATTTATTTGTTGCATGTAGTTTGTGGCGCCATCATATAAACAGGATTCATCCTCAGAATGTGAAAATAAAAAAATCACTCTGTTAAGCGATTAAGAACCTAAAAGATCCAAAATAGTGGACGCCCACTATGCGATTCTCCAAAGCCGTCCTAGCTATCCATTTTTTTGGTGCTTATAGCCTGCTAGAGATTGTTTTTTTATGCAATGTTAGGTCTGAATCAAACTTTTATGACCACATGACATCAAAAATGGTGCCATGTGTATCAAATTGATGACCCACTTGCCAATTTTAGTGAGCCGATCACTTGTCCTGCACTAATTTTTTTTTTTTTTTTGGCTACTCTTTTAATAATACAAAAGAGCGGTTGCTTGCACAAACAAATTAGACCCTTGCACACAATTTAAGAGAGAATTGAAAGGACTTATACAGTGTGCCACATGGCACACAATTTAAGAGAGAATTGAAAGGACTTATACAGTGTGCCACATGAGAATACCATCTAAGACATTCGTTTTTAAGGCCATAAATTAAAGATCTTTGGTGCAAATGATTGTGTTAAAGAGCACGTGTTGTGTGCCGATCTTTTGCACCAAGAATCATTAGATCATGGCTTTGAAACTGACAATTTTTCACTTGACACAAGTCTCCAAAATAGGGAGCTTTCCCTCACGTTGCTCCTCAAATGTCACATGTGTATGTATGTCTGCTTCTCGGTTCTCGAGGTTGTCTCGACCTAAAATGGCCGTATCAAAATTTAAAAAACTGACGATTTTTAAATTTTGTGCAATGTTCCATTATGTGTGTGTGTGCAAGTTGATCTTATATAATTTAAAATTTACTTCTATTTGCACCTACATAATTACTTAAAGCTCCTACGCTCGAAACCCACTTGAACCTCTTGACTACATGGAATTGTATGACTGAGACCATTTTTCACCCCAATCTTTCACACCACGGATTTTAAGACGATGAGTCATTGATTTCACCTTGCACATATCCCAAAAAGTTTGCCTTAAACTCACATGGTTCAAATGTGATTTTAAGGCTATATTTTGGATCTGTGCAACCTAGAATAAAATACTTCTTATGGTAAGATTATGGTCTCACCCTAGTCCCTGACAAACGATCTCAATTGTCTGATTCCAAAAACTCAACAAGTTTTAGTGGCTTTAGACGCAGGCGCTTTCAGTAAACCTGAGGCGAAGACAGAGGTACCCAATCTATAACTAACTAGTCATTTTCCCAAACAGTTTTCTTGGGGGCTTTGTGTATAATTTTATTTTAGAGCCGTCCTTATCGTGAGTCGTAGAGGCTGTGGAAAGTAGTGGCCCGTCGAAGTGCCAAGCAGACGCTAGCATGGAAGCGTTATAAATTTATAATAACATACAAATGCTTTCAGATATTATTATTATATATTATTAAAAAAATTTATAATAATGAATTAATGAGAGGCTTGAAGGGGACATCGGACAATGATATCAGTCAACAAGTCATTGAAAACAAAAATTTCATCACAGGAAGATGATAAGGTTTAGCAAAATTTTAAAAGGAGAAATTTAGGGTTTCGCACTAACCCAATTTCTAAGGGCACCAATAGTAAAACTCATTGACAACATTGAATCGACAAAGAGGGGACGTTGTCTTCCTTCTATAGATATTGATTTGTTTTCTAGTCCATCAAGGAAACTAAATTTAGAGGATGTGTCACTTCTATAAAGGGATCACCACAACCCCCCGCCAACTCTTCCCAACCTGTTAACATCACACTACAAAAAAATAAGACTATTAGCAACAACTAAAACCTGTCACTATTAACAATAAACTGCCGCTAATACCCTTGCCGCTAATAGTCTTAATAGATTTTTTATTAATAGCGGCAATTTTTTGGAGCAAAAAACTGTCGCTAATAGTCTTATTTTTTGTAGTATCAACACACCACCATGCTGACACCCAATATCTAGTATTGAGGTTTGGCACCTTTTTGTCAGCTCAAACTTGGCCCCAGACACACTGATTCTTCATGCTGTTGTCCCATACTAGCGCTATCTATCACCATGTCATTCACCTATCATTCGTCTTCACTAAATTTAGCTTCCGAAACACCTCGATACCTCGGCCTTGTCTTCACCCCTCTGTTTCCCAAGCTCTCCTTCAATTTACCCTAGTTCTTAGGTCCTCACCTTCCCACTAGCTCACCAGCATCACCCATCCCGGATTTACCTGGTCTTCCAGTCTCAAAGCCCTCACCTCTTAACTAGCTCTGAGATGTCGCGTGCCCTCTTAGCACCACATCGCATACCCTGTTGGCACCAAGATGTCACGTGTCCTCTTGGCACCACATCGCGTGTTCTCTTGACACCAAAATCTCGTGTGCCCTCTTGGCACCACATTGCGCGCCCTCTAGCACCATTTTGCCTCATCCGGATAGAACTTATCTATGATACTTTCTTTCACGGGGGCGCAGCGTGACACCGACTATCACACTCGTGTGGCCCCTCGATTTCGCTTGCAATAAATGCCAACCTACCCAACCATCAGACTCTGATACCACCTTCCTAGAGGACGGAAACTCTCGTTCACAATTGCCTTCTCCCGAGGCCAATCATTCATCGCATCGTGCCCGTTACGATACGCCTGCAAGCACCTTTGTGCCTCGTTTGGCATGCTCAAGCTTCACCTTCGCGCACCCTGTACTAGTACCTCCCTTCGCAACGGTAGCATGCAACTTCTCATGTTATCTCATTACAACATAACTCGCCGACATACTGAACCAAGTCCACCATCGTATGTGTTTCTCATTACTAACACATGTCTATATCCGGTCCTCAGCTGTCGTGTCCCACATAGACCTCGAGTGCTTCCCTCATTGTTGACTCATGTGTACCGCGATGTCGGCCAGGGGCGACATGGCAACCTCTCTTTAGGTGACACACGACATTGCCGAAGCAACGTCCTAGGCCCACCCTTTCAGGCCTAGGAAACCATTGCGCACCCTTCAATGTCGCATAACTCCCGTATGTAGGGGAATAGCTCCACAACTCCCTTCCTTCAAGTATAGTCTAAACATCACCTTAAATCAAACAACAAGAGAACCTCAAACGTATTGATTTGACATACCGCCATGGCACACCGACTCCTTTCGTGACACACAAGGCCCATGCAACACCATCCATGTCCTTGAGACCAGCTTCCACACCCCACGCACGTCTATTCGTCCATCACACTAGATCCTCACTGAGCTCGAGTAGCCATTCACGCCATATATAGGAAAAACGCACGCGACGCAAGGCCTCATACGGCTCCGCGTTCGCGCGTCACACACCTAACACCAAGGCTTGACGCCCTACCTGCTAGCCAATCCAACCAGCTCCAAGGCCCACAATTAGCTTTAAAATTGGTTGAATGTGATTGTCATACTGCATTCAGTAAGTCTTGGATCATCATAGATTGGTAGGATATTTTGGTTTGTTACCAATAGGTCTTGGAATCGAATGTTGGCATCTCCCTTCTGCAATAAAAGGATGGCATGTAGGGTGTGTAAATTGTGAAATACTTATTATACTGTAGTAGCGAAAAAAAAAATAGTGATATTTTTTTATAGTTGGGTCAATAGCCTAACCTATGATACCTAATATTTTAGCTCTTCATTTAATTATTAGTAATTAGTTAATATTAGTCCTTTTTATGCTATAATTTCACAAGAAATTATTCATACATTAATTATTCTATATGAGAGTTAGAGCCACTCTACTCATTGTCAATTGATTTTGAGTTGGATGCGCAGATTTATCAATTTCGTTTGTTTATTTCTAGTTACTTGAATCTTGTATAGAAGAGGTGATGGTGAAGCTCTTAATTTATAATATTATCTAAAAAGAGGATGATATGAAGTCCAACAAAACATGAAGCTTAGGTATCTAAAAGAAAATTTATAAATTAGATGACCCTAGTCTGACTTAATCCCGACTCCATCTTCAATAATTTGGACATGAATCTAAATCTACCCAAATTGGTGGGGTCTGGCTCCCCTCGACCAGGAAATGAACTACCCATTTGCAGTATTACATGGAAAGTGGAGAGATGGTATCTGATGAATGAGAGACGTCAGATGTAATTTTTTTAAAAAGGAGAAGATAGTGTTTTTAATTTTTAATTTTTTAAATTCAATGAAACAGTTGTCTTATTTATCAAAAAAAACAGTTGTCTTACTCTTCACTTGAAAGCCGATGAGACAGCCATGTTGGATGGGAAAACATAATGCCAAATGATCAAGTGGAGGCTGATTCAAATTAGGGTTACCTAATTCACTGAGACAGCCTGCGAATCATGATTCATGCTAAAAAAAATTTATTGAACTAATAAGTTTTTTGTTAATAGTAACAATTTTTTGTGCCATTAATAATCTTATTTTTTGTAGTATCGGTTTGAACTAATTCACTGTTCGATTTGCTCCGATTAGGTTGAAATGAACTAACCGGACTACATCAACGCTTCTCTAAATTAAAGCCAGGAACTAATGGACGCTACCAGGATTCAAAACCCTAGTTATGCTACACACGTCAGGCGTATTACCAGCGCTCCCGTTACACTGCGTTTGTATAACTTTTATTAGAATTTTATATATGGCATGCTAACGGTTGTACAAATAATAATTAATAATTAAATTTATTAAAAAAATTACTTTTTAAAAAACTCATCCCACCCTAACCAATTGGGTTCGCATAGACTATCAATTTTCATTCCTTACGGTACACAAAATAAGTGATCCAAAAATCACGCAACGCCAAATCACATTCAAATTGATTTTTTCAACTCACTTTTTAAGGTATGTGCCACATGAAAAATAAAAAGACTATCTAATTGTATGTGATCTCAAAATCAATCGTGTGGAAAGACGTTGCAAACGTCTTTTGATTTTGGTGCCCTTAGAAATTTGGTGTGTGCATGTAAAGGTATCCAATATTTTGTATCAAGACTTTGTATTGAGAGTCATTAATTGCACACGTTTTTCAAGTGATTGCACGGACTTTGAAGAAAGACTTAGTATTTTAGGGACATGGGATATGTGAAAATGCAGTATGGGCTTTCTCATTTGAAGTTCATATCAATAGATCTCTGGTACATAAAATTAGAGTTAAACACGATACTTGTCATATGATCTATTATAGTCAACTGTTGAATTATATAATAGCCTTTAACTCTATTTAATCAAATGATGAAAATTATACTTTGTTCTAATCTTTTGCAATTGATAGCTTTAAATCATTGTCTTCAAATTAATCGAACGGCTTAAATAATGTTTTCACATAGTAGACGTCTCCAAACTTACAAGTCTTTCTTTTAAATTCGGTACAATCTAATGCAACCACTTAAAAAGTGTGTGCGAGTAAGGGCTCCCTTTAGTATTAGGTGTAATCAAAACATATACTGTGAGAAGTATACGAACCAATCTCAGCTTGCCTAGATGGTCAAAAGTGTAATTGCATGAGGTTTGTTGTGCTCTAAAATTAGTGCACATCCAAAGATTTAATCGTGCACATCCAAAGATTTAATCGTGCACATCTAGATTTTTCACTATACACCGAAGTTGCACACCTGTGTACCTCATACAAACTCTTTTATTCGTTGGTGGTTATAGGAAGGGGTCCCAAATGGCCGGGCTTGAGCCTGATCCGACCTGGTCCGGCCCACAATGGGCCGTGCTTGGTCCGATATATCAATGGGCAGGACCAGTTTGGCTCGATTAGTGAGCTAGGCCGAGAATGAGCTAATTACAAAAGCCCGATTCAAAATTGATCTGTTTAAGCCCAGCTCAAACTGACCCAACTCGATCAATTGAATTTTCGATAGAAATTGTTGGGACAGACTACAGCTCTGTTAGGAATTCTACCCACTCTACGAACTCCCTATCGCGACGAATGCGAAAAAATAAGAAGATTCAAGCAAAAATTAATCACACTCACAATACAAAGATTTACATGGTTCACCCAATCGAGGGCTACATTCACGGGAGTATATGCACTATTTTTCTGAATGTTTACAGCATACACACACTCTCTTCTCTCTAGTGCAAACTCAATCAAGATCTAGCACGATCTGCAACCACAAATCTGCGGTTAAACCAATGCGCAGTCCTTCAAATAACAGAGAAGAGATCTGCAGGAATATAATCACGATTCCGACACAAGAACGGCTTCAATCGGATCTTCAATCCCCTTCAATACTTTTTTTCTCAAAAGTATTCTCCTATAAAACTTTTTCCAAGCTCTCTCTTTCCCTAGAGAAAAAACTTTTTACCAATAGTGCTCTAAGCTCATTTTGGATACGTAACTCTCAAATCTCCTAAGAGTTGCAAGTATTCAAAACACTTCTAATAATAGTCTCCTAATAACTTAGGAAATTTTGGCTAAAGTGAGATTTCCGAAATTAGCCACTTATTCAAAACTTTCGGATCTGCATCCGCCCATCAGTCAATCGATTGACTTCCCAACCTCAATCGATTGACATTAGTAGTTAGGATTAAACCTTATTCAACAAGCTCGACCCAACCCAATTTGAGCCCAACCTGATCTGGCATACCATTGGCCGAGCATGGCCTATTGTAAGTAGGACCAATTCATAAATGGTTTGGCCTGGCCCAGCCAGATTACTGATCGCGCCAAGTATGTGCTAGCTCAAACAAGCCGGATTATAATCAGATTGTTTAAGGCCTGGCCATTGAGACCACGCGCACCATACCAATTTTTTTCTTGTTTCCGTGCGGTTTTGGGGAAAAAAAATGGAACTGATTTTTGCCGATTTCAGTTTGGTTTCGATTCGGTTTTTTTCTTCAATTTCTGAAATCAAATCGACTAGTTTCAGTTGCAGTTCAAGTTGAACCGAATGGCAAACTGGAATTTTTGATTTTAGTTCGGCTCACTTGACTGAATCTGCATCCTTAATAGAAACTGAGTTTCTATGTGAAAATTTGGGACGAAAAATGATATCGATCGTCTAATTCAAGGCAATTCAAGGCAGTTAATGGGTCGGCTCTTTGGCTCTGACATGAAAAAACTTTACTGCAGATACCGAATATTCGGTTATAAATTCCAGAAACCAACAAAGTATTTTGAGCCATTTTATCTACCCAGCACAAGTCATGATCACTTGATCGTGACCATTGGATCGTGGTTGATGGATTATGGTTCTTCCTTTGTGGCCACACAATCTTGGTCATTTGGTTGTGGCCACTTAATTATGTATTTTTTTTAATCACATAATCTTGGTCCCCATTCGTGTATTCTTTAGGGTACTTTAGAAAATAATGCCTCAAAAGTAAACTTCTTAGGAAAAAAGACTCAACCTCAAACGATTTAGAGAAATCATGTTTTCACGGATTTTGGAACTTCAGAAAATCATGAGCACTATTTTTAAAAAACAGTGTTTTCACAATTTTCTAAAGTTTTAAAATCCGTGAAAAAATCATTTTTCTAAAACATTTGAGATGAGGCATTTTTTTGCTAAAAAGTTTTTTTTTGAGGTATGTTTCTCTAATTATTCCTATTGGGGGCGGAATTGTGTTATTTTGACTGTTCATGTTAACTGTGGAATCTTACCTTTGTTCACTAGATGTTGCAAACCTCATTCAGTTCAAGTACTTTTGTTAGTTAGGATAAGTGGATAACTACTAAAAGGTTGTTGAGGAATGAAGCTTACAAAGCCACAAGTTTTATAATTTGATTTTAAGAAATTGAAAATAACAAGGGTAAAAGTAGCCAGTACCGTGGATGAGGTTCTCCACTAATTTGCAGTCATATGGCATCCAATAACATGATGAATCAAACTAATTTGCAGTCACGTGACATTCAATCACATGATCGGACAACAAGATGCTTCATAAGGTGCGTAATCTGTGGAAACTCTTGGCACGGTGGGGGCGAGGGCATCCTTAGGGATTAGTTTAAGCGTAAGCTTGAGATATCTTAAGTTTTATATATATATATATATAAAAGACCATTGATGTTGGCCTTTAGATCATCATATTTTGAGTGTGGTTGCTTGATCATGATCGCTCGTTTGCAACTTTAAATTTGTGATGGTTATATCGCATATGTAAGATCGATGCCACTCTATTGGGGTCATAACACTAATATAGGGTCTAAGTGGTCCAACTTGCAACTCATTATTGACACATGTTTAAATAAAATAATCATGCGAGAGAATTGCAACCGTCTCATTGATGCCCTTTAGTATGTACTGTAAAAACATATGCACAATCATTCACATTAGTGTGCATATATTATACACTTCAAATGCTCCAATGGGTGGATTTTTTAGCGGTAGCTCCAAACTGAAGCTATCCTTGATCCCTTAAGAGATATGGGAGGTGGCCTGAAAATATCGATACATAAGGATGCAAGTATGCAAGTTTGGGTATCCGATCTCAACTGAAACCAATTTTTTTTAACTTTCGGTTCGGTTCAATTGGAACCGAAATGAATCAGTTTGGTTTCAATTCTGATATTTTAAAATCTTTTGAAACCGGAACCCAACGCTTTCATTTTTTGGGGTTCAGTTTCAGTTCAGTTTGGGTTTTTTATTATTTTTTTGTATTTTTAAGCTACTCTCTCTTTTCTTTTTTTTGGCTTTTTCGATTTTTTCACCCTGCTTAATCAGTTTTCGGTTTTTGCCATCAAAAACAAAACCGAACCAAACCCGAATCGGTGCAAATTGTTTTTCAGGCTGGTTCGGTTCGCTCCGTTTTCAAGTTGAGTTCGGGTTTTGGTTCAAAACTTGCATCCCTGTAGTACCAAACATGGCAACAGTTTTTTTTCGAAACTCACTTTGCTGCTTTTGAGCTTTTATTAAAAGCACAATGCCAAACCCACAATCCATGGTTGAGCTTTTAGCTGCATAATAGTAAGGATTTTCATTTGGTATAAATATATAAAAAACTCATATTACACCCAGCGAACTAGTTTTGTTAGACAATAACCAACTGCAAACCTGAATTTGAATCAAGCCTACCAGCAAACGCAGGTAACATTGATTTAAAACACGCCCTGCAAAGGCGTTCTAAATATCAGTTATGAAGTGACTTTTAGACAGGGAAACCTGTCGAAAGCGGTCTATTGATTTCAGCGGCTTTGAAAGAATGCAGAAATGCCTAAATTGCAGAATCTTTGGGGGAGAATCCGATTAGCGCTTTCTGCTACTATATCTTTGAATAAAGAGAAATAGAAGAATCTTTGGGGGAGAATCCAACGATAAAAAGCAAACTCTAGAGGAGGTGCATTGGTGCATTGGTGCATTGACGGAGATCATTTGATTAGGGAAAATTATTAGTGTAGGACAGATTTGATGCAAACAAAGTGCATCATGACTGGCTACACCGACCTGCTTTAATTGAGTCTCACCGCCCATGCAGCTAATTGCGTCAGACCACATCATCTGTCTGCCCTTTGTCCGCATAAAATCTGTCATCCGTTTAACAATGTCCTTTGATTAGTGAATGATAGTGACAATTTAAGGATCACTAATCATTGGGAACTGAGAATTCCAGTAATAAGATGTGGTTCCGATCTCTTGTAGATGGTGCCCTCCTAGAGAAAATTGGGTTAAACTAAATACAGGCATTGGTGGCCTTTTTAGAAGGGATAATTACAAAAACATGCTCCTGTCCCAAACGTTTCTGCGTATTATACCCAAACGAAACCTTTTAGATAAAACGGTTTTCACACTTTTTGGAAGTTTTGACGGGGTGAGATACTAATTTCTTCATATGTGACTTTACTGTTATACCCTTTTATAAAGACATAAGAAATGGGGAAAGAACCCATCGTTCGATGAGCTCTGAATGTCACCGGAAAGTGACTGCCAGATAAATCTGCCGGAACTGATTGAAAACAATGAGTGTTTGATCGGTTTTTTGGGGTGAACATTTTTGTCTCCTAACTTGACATCAACCGAGCTCAGGAACCAACCCAAAACTCTTTCATTTCCATCGTCTTGTTGGATTGACTGCAACTATAAAACTCAATGTCCTAATTTTTTATTACAGTAGGTCTTTAAGGCCTCTACTAGGCTGGATCCGCGTTCTCAGCTCTTATTATGCTCGGAGTTTCATGTTATGTTTAAAAAAATATAAATTCAAAGGAGCCATTTTCATGTGTGAAGCTCTGCATTTTTCCTTTTCAACTTTTTATTGTTTTATTCTTTAGCCGATCCAACTCAGGAATTAGTCGAGTCGATTGGATCTGATATTCTTATCACCATTTCCTTTTCAACACACAGAAACTGAAAGTTGAAACGCCCAACAACCGATCGAAGCTTTAATTTTGTGGAGAAGAAGGGTTCAGTTTTGGGCTGCTGGAGAGAAGATAAGTAGATGGGCATTATGGTCATTTTGCATTGCCTAAAATAAGTTTGATGCAGAAATCAAAATAGCTCGACCTCCATTAATGGTGGCTTAAAGCTTTCACACCATTAATGAGATCAAGCTCTCTTCAAGGATCTCTCAACCTTGTTAGCTTTACAATACATTTTTTTTTTTTTGAAAAAAAAATCAATATGCATTCCAAAAAATTACATAGCAAGAAATGGAAAGAACCAAAAAAGAAGTATAGCTAAATTTGTAAAGAAAAAGAGTCGGCTATTGCATCAGAGCTTGGTTCTCTTTAGAGAAGAAGAAGAGCCAGACTGTTTTTGGGGCTAGGATTCTAAAGTACTCTCTTTAAATATGAGGGTACTTTAGTACTTTCATATGTAAAAGCCCAATCACACTTGAGAAACTTTCAACATCGCACATCTTTTAGTACCTCTATTTTCCATGGAAGCATAATTTTTTATAAGCTTTGGATTTAGTATAATGCTCCAAAACCTTCCAAAAAGGGGGATGTTTTTCTAACGTGCCCTTTTTACAAATAGCAATGGATATTTTGTGGGAGCTACTTTAATAATGTTAAAAGGAAATTTGGATATTAGCCAAACTAAGGCTATATTGCAAGGAATTCTAATAGCTATTGATTTAAATATCAATAGTATTAAAGTTGAGGCAGATTCTAGGATTGCAGTGGACTCCATTATTTAGCTTTTTTGTTTTTGTTTTAATAGATGGGTGAGGACCCAATAATCTCAAGCGAGCTTATTTGTTTTTGGCTAAACGGCATTGGGAGTCTCACACTCTGGATCTCAACAAGGGGTAGCTCTGTTCCTCCTACCATAGGTTGCTGTGATTAATGGGGATGTGGGGGATGTGTTGTCTCCTACACTCAATTTTAAATACAACTTCACTGATAATGAAAAAATAAAAAAAAGTGGGTAATCGGCTTTCCGTGTGATGTGCTGAGAGTTGGGCTGTGTTTGGCATTGAAACTGACGGGGCCACATCAGCGCCTAGTTCCCTCCCTGCTAGAGCGGTTTTCAACACTCTAGCAAAGCCTTCCCCGGACCTGATCCCCGCCAGCATTAGAGCGGCTTACCAAACGCGCTGCAGAGGTGCGCCCCTCTGGCACTGCACCGAGGGCACTAGTTAGGTCCAACTGGTTGAACCTGCTTTCGTTCAACTAGATCTATAACCACTGGATATGACAGAATCTTGCATTCCACAATATCCGGTTTTATAGGATGATATGTAGCGAAGATTCCTTCATTATTTAATGGCTTTCAGATCTGGTTGAACACAAAATCAGGTTCAACTGCTTGGACCTGACCGTTGCCCAACTGGACATAGGGTTCACCAAGTTAGATACTCATCAAGTTAGCCGGCAATCCTAATATGAGACTATATAGTCACTATCATGCTTTGAAATCTCAAAAACATGAGATGTCAAGCCAATACTGAGATATCGTGATACAGCGTGAAATAGACTATTAAAACATGTGCATGCTTTAAATGATCTTATACCATTAAAATATACTACTATGCCATGCACATCAGTTAAAGAATCACACCTATAAATATGTTTCATACCGTCCGATCATCAATTTTAATATTAATCCTTAAAAATAAGAATAATAACAGATATTGGAATGCACAGATTTGAAAAAAACACGATGGTGTTTCGTAGGATCATCACATAGACTGCATGTGGTGTGTCAAAAGAGTATGTGTAAAAAGGTGATGACTAGTACACTTTCAGTGGTGTACTCATGAAACATCCTATATAAATTCAAGTTTAAAAGATTAGTTTCTCTTCAGCATCATGTCCACTATACTACAGTAAAGGAGTGCAAGTTTTCTACGGAACGAAGGAACGAAAAACCGGTATAGAAGTGGCCCAAAATCTAATCAATCAAAGCCGACTTCGAATCATTTGAGTTTCAGTTTTGGGTGACTGGCCGAAATCGAAAACTGGTTGGGTAGGATGAGAAAACTAACCCAAAATTGAGAAGAAGAAAAAAAATTGACGAACGGAAAAAAAAAAAAATTTGAATAAGGGAACTGAACCAATTTTTTTCAATTTCGGTTGAATTTTTGTTTCAAGTTTTGAAATTCCCATTAACTGAAACTGATTTGTTTCAATTCGGTTTCAGTTAAGCGAAACTGAACTGAAAACCAAAAAGAATCAAATTCGTTTCAATTCGGTTAACCGAAGTTGTACACCACCTACTGCAGTATTTACAAATATTTTTCCAAGTATAATCAGGTTGTCCAACGGTTGTAAAATCAGGTGAATCAGATATAGGGGGTTCATACACTCTAGACCTGGACTCAGATGACTCAGCCCATAAAGATAACAATGAAGAATGAGAGCAAAATTAATTACACATTCTCAATACCATGGGCAACCACTGGGATACTTTTGACGCTTTTCTTGGAAAAGTAAGCAATCAGACAATAAAAGAAAAAGCTTGACCCCCTTATCAAAAAATTCATTATATGTGTAAACGGAAGTTTTATACATGTTATTCCCCATATGAGCCCTTTCCACATGAAGAAGTTTGTAGAAATTAATAAAATAAAAAAGAAATTAAGTAGAAGATGAAAAAGAAAAGAGAGGTTGCAGGAGAGGTTACATTATGGAAATCTTAGATGTTATTTCATTAATACTTTTGTGTCAATAAATAGACTTACTTCGATTAGGCATATGCATAACAATCATAAAGATTCAAGCATCCAATAGTTAAATCGGGTCGGCTCAAATCAGATAAGGTAAAAATCAAATCTTGTTGGTCGACCCAATATTTTATATATAATATAAAAGGATCAGAAGGGTTTAAGAGATTTTGAGTCAGATAAGACCTTTTATCTGTTGGGTCATATCAGGGCACAACACTGGGTCGGTCAGTCATATAGATGTGACTCATCGGCGGTCAAGATTATGGTCCGACCTGATCCGATGACAAATCTGCTTGGCTGCTAATGGGTTACGCGTTGAATGACACTGGTTAACCGGTCTGAGCTACAGCTTCAAGCTCAATGGGCCAGGTCATGCCCAAAGTCTGGATTGGATTTACTAAATGGGAAGGGAGAATCAAGACCAACACTTTTAGCAGGATCTAGGCCTGAATTCTGATTTCTGTTCCCAATTGGCATATGGGCCCTGACATAGTTATATGTAAATTATAAATATGTCCAAAAACAGAAGCAACAGCAATGTTTAGTGTCCAGTGTCCAATCAGGTTGAATTGGATTTCAAGTTCAAGTACATCTGCAACCTCTGAAAATAAGAGAATCTTGACTGCGCATTATCCTATAAAAGGTAAAAATCATGAAAGTCAAGATTCTCATATAAGCAAGGGTTATAGATGTGGTTGATCACTAAAATCTGATTCAATCTGGTTGGACCTGACCACTGCCCTTAAAATATATAATGTCCACCTATTGTTGGCGGTAAAACAGTACACTCAGTTTGTGTGACTTTGTGGCATGCACGGACTTCCATGCATTGGAAGTATATGCATGTCACAAAGTCACACAAATGTGTGAACTGTTCATTGTGGACAAACTCAATTTTAAAATCCCTCTCTCTCTCTCTCTCTCTCTCTCTCTCTCTCTCTCTCTCTCTCTCGTACCGGTCTATGAGGCTCCATGATCGGGACCAGAAACTAGGATTCTTGCCATTACGGATGACAAGTTTGTAGTAGAATGAAAGGTTGATAATGTGGAGTAAATATAGTGCCCTACCCAGTTAACATGGCAATGGTCAGGTCCCATCAAGTAGAAGCAGATTTTCAATCTAACCCGACCCATCTGCTGCCTTTAGAAATATAAAAAATTTGACTTTCTTGATTTTCACTTTTTATAGCATGACTTGCAGTCAAAATTCTCCTATTTTCAAGAGCAACAGATGAGTTAGGATTAAAAATCCGACTCTATCTAATAGGACTTAACCATTGCCCCCAATTAACATAAGGGAGTCGTTTCAAAGCCCACTACCTTGAGAATCAAACCCAAGTCGGTCAACAATTCCGACTAGTAATAATTGGTTGTAAGTTAATTGTAACCAAAATTTTGAATAATAGGAAGTAACCATTTGACCAGGCTACGAGAAATTTTACTTTATTATATTTAATTCTATTTTATTTGTGACGATCTATCGAGGCCTCATAGAACACCAGACTGAGGGCACATGCAACACTAGCACATTACTTATCATGTAAGTAGGAATAAATCCCCGCAGGTAGCCAATAGGGGCTGGATTCGAACTGAAAACGTGTTGTGGTTGATTTTTTTGCCTACAGGGATGGCAACTTGTCGCCTAAATATATGTATATGAAAAAAATATAGGATACTTAGCACTTAGAGCCATTTTACTAAACTGGTCGTAGTTTAAACCGTTGGCTCGGTTTAATACTTGAGGCATTTTAGTCAAATGACCAAGTATCTTTATTAAATCTCCCACTCATTCGTTATTTGCAAAACTTCATCCTTAAAAACTCTCCATATAAATATGTCCGAAAGAAGTTAAATTGTTAAGCTTGTATATAATATGAATTACACAATATAAAATGCAATAAAACACTGAGATACAATATTAAATCACCTTGTTGAATATGCATATTAATTATCAGATTTTTCTTTGAATAGCTGTAAAATAAATAAAAATTAAAAAAAAAAAAGCAAATTAAACTATAATTTTTTTTTTTGGGAGCCATTACTTGCACTCGGAATTGTGGCCCTTGCACCGAAGTTAAAGAAAGACTTTGTATTTTACGGACATGTGACATATGAAAACGCAATCTGGGTCGTCTGATTTAAAGTTCATGATCTATAGATCCTTATTGGATAAGATTAGAATAAAACACGATATTTATCATATGATCTATTGTTGTCAACCTTTGAATCAAATAATGGCCTTTGACTATATTTAATCACACGATGAAGATTATATTTCGTGCTAATTTTTTGCACTTAATATCATTAAATGGCGGGCTCCAAACCAAATGATTTAGATGGTGTTTTCATATAGCAGAGGTAGCCAAACTTGTAGGTCTTTATTTTAAACTCGGTGTAAGGGCAAAGTTTCCGAGTGTAAGTAATGGCTCCCATTTTTTTTTTTCTATTGTTTTTGTTGAAAAAAAGTTTAACCCTTGATCGGCCCAATAGAAGAGCCCGGTTGGGTTGAATACATTTTAGTCAAAGTAGGGGCCAGGTCAAGACTCTACGTCTCAAGGCCCCAGTAAAATTGGGTCATTTTGACCCCAGCCCGTTGAGAGCCCTACTACATTTGCAAAGGATCGAATGTGCGGATTTATGCCTTTTTTCACATTATGAAATCGTTTTGAGCTGAAACTTGAAAAAACTTGATTCGGTTCTGATATATTTTTCTATTTTGTAAGTGAATTTTTTTATTTTTTCGGGTTTTTCCGCTTATTTTGGTTTTCTAATCTTACCTAATCAATTTTCGGTTTCCGCCACCCAGAGACCGAAACCAAACCGAGTTTCGATTTTGAATCAGTTTTGTTCTGATTCGGTGTGGCTCATTTTTGGGTCCGATTCAGGTTTCCGATCAAAACTTGCATCCCTTGAAAGATGAGTATCTTGAACAACAAACATGCTACATGAGCCAGAGGCTTTCTTTTCAAACTTAGTATTGCAACTGAATTGGATAAGGAGGTCCCATGGCTCCACGTTTACTTTAAAACGTGATCAATTTATCAACCAATTCTTAATTTGGCTCTTCCCATCAAATTTTTCCTTCCTTTCAAATTTTTACTCACCATCAAACTCCCCTCTTTCTCTGTCTAATGGAACCGACCATGCCTTCAAATGCTCTTCTTTCATCTAAAACCCTAGGAGTAGAAGAAATAAGCAAATAATAAGAGAGCCATTGATGATTGAAACTACACCACTTGATTGGAAGATTGGATGATCAATTACGGTTAATCGTTGATCCATCATCTGAAAAGATTAATCGGAGATCGGCAGGGTAATTTTTGGATAGAGAGAGAGAGAGAGACATCATTTTATGGATCTGGTCAAAGGTGGGCGGTTTTGGTTTGTATAGAAAAAGGAAGAGTTGAAGTTTTAATATCGGACGACGAGTTGGTTGGGCTAACGCTTTTCGGAGAACCTATACGATCAATTAAAAACGCCCTAAAATAAGGAAAAAACTGATTCGCCGTCTGTGGGAATCGAACCCACGACCACACGGTTAAAAGCCGTGCGCTCTACCAGCTGAGCTAAGACGGCAAATTATGAAATCGGTGTTCGTTAATGATATTTATTACAAGAATAACTCTATTTGCACCAGACATCAGATCACATGATGTTTGTAACTAAATCTGTTAAAATAGAAGCTGTGTTTGGTATTTGCACCTTGTAAAATTTCAAGAACCCAACATCCAACCTACTTACTAATCAAGTAACTTTTTGGGATTGCCACATGGATGTGAGCCATCTCATTGTGCAGCCATGATCTCAAGATCTACTCTGAGAATATTACGATGAAAAACAATCTCCATGGCCTGATTCAAGGCAATCAAACCAATGGCTCTCCATTAGTTTTTGGGATGGATGCCAAATGAAACCAACATGCACGCAGTCTGTTTCAAGGCAGGCCAATGGCTCTCTAACACTTTTTGGGATGGATACCACATAAAACCAACATGCAAGTGATGGTTTGCTTCAAGTAGTCTGATGGTATACTCATGAATTATGATATCAAGATCTATTTTGTTGGAGATTGGGATTAAAAAATAATCAGGCACTTGATTAAATGATGGGAAAGGCACTCACGTAGGGGTGCTTTAGTTTTAGTCTGCAAATAGAGCCACCCTATTAGTTATACAGGGCAATGAGTAGGTCCAATCAGGTTCAACCAGATTTCAAGTTCAACCACATCTACAACCCTTGGAAATAGGAGAATTTTGACTTACATCATCCTATAAAAACCAAAAACTAAGAAAGTCAAGATTCTTTTAAATCCAACAGCTGTAGATGTTGTTGAACTCGAAATCCGATTCAACTTGGTTGGTGCTTACCATTGCACTAGTATACATTGCCTTTTTTGAGAAAGGAAATCTGGAAATCCATCCGTGTGCAGCCTGGGCTGCATGTGGATGGAAGATCATGTGTCTTATGCCCCATGATCATGAGTTGCACCCCTCTTAGAGCACTTGACTAAATCTTCGGGTATGCTCAACACCTGCACATCACACATACTAGTCAATAGAGATAAATTCATGTGAGTGGCCAACAAGGGGTGGGGTCGAACTTAGAACCTCCACATCTTGAGGTGTCCTAACCACTGCACCAATCCCTGTTGGTTGAGTTAACATTGCCTACCTGACCTAAGTCTCTTTTAGGGATTTGTAGCATATAGAACCATCATGTGTTTTATGTTATTTAAGGCCCCTTTTTTTATGGGTTGGTCCCCCCTCCTCACCCTTTTTTTAATTTCAGATTAGTATTAGGGATGAATCAAAATATCGTCCGATACCGATATGTATCGTCCATATATCGGACGATATGTATCGGTATCGGAGGTGGACGATACGGCACATTAAATGTACCGTATCGCCCTTTTGTATAGCTAATACCAGACGATACATTAAATGTATCGTCCGGTAACTTACTATTCCGGTACATATCGTCTGATACGTACCGGTTTTTGGCTCGGACGATACATACCGATTTTCCGGCGTTTTGATCCATTGTATTAGGTACCTAACCTAAATACTCATGCCCTTGCTAAAATTAGTTTTTGGAATGTGTGTAATATAAAACATCATGTGTTGCATGTGTTGCATGAGATTTGATGCCTATGATCTCACAATGTATATTTAAAAAAATACAAAATCTTGATTGTTTGACTCAATACAGTGAAATATTATTTAAAACTAAAGATACGGGTAAAGGTAACCTGATACTAAGGAGCAAGCATCTTACCTAGTCTCACATTTGTTTATTGTAAGGTGGCACTCAATAACATAATCGGGTGTCACATAAAGGAGCGGCTCAATGATCATTGAGACAATCTTTTATCCTAAAGATGTATTGGATTTAACTGATAGCCATTAGTTTTTAGGATGGTAGATTATTTTTATGATTGTAAATACGGGTACCCAAAATAAATGGCTATTTTATTTGGCAAGTCATTATAAGGCTCGTGTTATTAGCACTCCACTTTATCTTATAGCCACCTCACTTAAATAAAAGCATTGCATTTAAATTAAAGATCAAAATTTTGGCTGAAATGACTGAAATTATCGATTTCGGTTCCCACCGAAACGATAATATGGGACAAAAATGTCAGTCATTTTTGTATGTAGTTAAAATTTTCGGCCAAAATTTCGATTTCGGTCCCCTCAGAAATTGAAATAAAACCTGAAATTTTGATCCTTAATTTAAACAGACTATGGAGATCATTTTTCCAAATCTTCCCCATAATAAATCTTTAGAACATGGCCAACCATCAAATGCTCAAATGTTAATTTTATATGGCACACATCCCAAAAAGTAAATTTGAACTATGTTATGATCCCCATCACTTTTTGAGATGTGAGTTAATATGAAATTAACATCTAAATGTATAATAATAGGCCCATATCTCAAGATCTATTAGATAAAAGTTTAGGACGAAAAATGATTTCCTTTGTTTAAGCGAGGAACCTATGAATTAAAATTTTAGCAAAAACACATCGGTTAATTTCGGTGCCACTCCAAACGAAATCCCTAAACTATGGAGAATTTTAGAGGTGGCAAATTAGTTGCTAATCACCAAATTGTCGGCCATAACTTTACATAAAGTGGTTTGGAAGGAACTACTAGTATAAGTGACATCATCCCATTATAATTTTTTTTTTTTTCGTATTCCAGAAATTTTTGGTTGGGTGGCTGGACATCCTGAGTCCTGACTCTGGTTTGCAACTTGGCAACTTTTGATTGATGGCGACTGAGAACCCTAATGTTGAACAAACGCCAAGTGGTTAGTTACTCAGAGTCTCAGACAACCAAAATAGCAAAATTAGAGGGCAAATGTAATACGCAAGAGGAAAGGACCACAAGGGCACTCTTTTTTTTCCGACTTGTGTGGGTGCCTCACTAGTCGCTACAGAAGAGAGCAAGAGTTTCAATCTCAGACAAATCGGCGTGCCCCACCCCTTCCACCGATAGCCATCTCCCACCTTTCGCTACGAGGATAAGACACCAATTTTTCTGGTAAACGCCACTGACGGTGCACTTTAGTCTCCCCACAACCTTCTCCTGCTAAAAAAGCACATCAAAGTGGGAAACCAATCCGCACACGCATTTTAAGAGAAACACCAGCCTTCCGTTTCCCTATCCCCCGCGCACCTTTTATTCTTCCTCCTCCTCGCTTTTTTTTTGTTTTTTTTTTTTTTTGCATTTTTTAGATTTTTTGGGCCTTAAATTTGTGAAATAAATGGGAGCTTTGGATGATGGGCATTTCGATGGGGAGCTGGAGAACGGAGTGAAATTAGGGTTTGGTGAGGAGTGTTTGGAGGACGTAACCGCCACCATTGAGGACGCTGTGAAGGTTTTGTTGCAGGGTTTGGGGGAGGACTCTGATAGAGAAGGACTCAAGAAGACGCCGATTCGCGTCGCCAAGGCCCTCACTGAAGGAACCAGAGGTTGTTTTTTTTTTGTGTTTATTTTGATTCTTTTATTTGGATCTGTTGGTATTCTTGGGTTTTGGATGCGTGTGCTGGTTTAATAAGAATCTTATGGCTACATAGTTTTGTTGTTTAGATCGTCTTCCCTTTTGCCCCATAGGTTTTTTTATTTTTGGGGAGAAATTTTATGACCAGATTCGACCTCCATAGTTTTGTTGGCGCCTGGTTGTGGCGTTTTTTATTGTTTTTCCTTATTGTATTTTTCTAGTTTATTTCTCTTTTCATTTTTTTTAGGGACTTTTTGCTCGACAAAGCACCTCCCTGTTGCATCATTTTCAATCCGATTTAATCGTTTTAATTAATGAAAGTACGGCTTAACATTGATTAAAAATAAAATATATTGTCCTTTTAAGTATTTAAGCATAGTTGCCATAGTCGCCAAATCCGGATCCAGGCAATAGTTCGGCGAGGTTAAAATTCGGAAAATTCCGGGAATTTTGGGGAAATATTTGAAGGAAAAAACGGTGAGAAATTTTTTTAAATAAAAATAAAAAGATTTAAAATTATATAAAAATATAAAAATATTAAAAACTTTAGTAAGTCACAACATTTTTAAAAAACTCGGGAAGTATTCGGGAATAATTCACGAATTATTCGCGGATTTTTGTGATGAGGCGAATTTTCGATAAATTCGTAGATAATTCGGGGGATCTTAAATTCGCGAATTTTTCAAAAGTTCGGCAATTTTCTGTGACTATGCTTATAACATGCTATTTGGATACATATGTGATATTTTATTGGTAGTTTATACTCTATACTCACTTTCGACTAGAATGTCAACCAGTCAAGGTGCTGAGATAATAAATGATCCACCACTACATATGGAGCTTGTAAAATCTTCTTTAAGGAAACTGGGTAACAATCGATGGCCTGTGATATGAATGATTCCATCTGAAAAATACATAGATGTATGAAAACTAGGCAGGCCACAAAAGGAAGTATTGTGAGTCATAGGGTCTAGTTGAATTACCATTGTAAAAACAGAAGAAATATTGTAACCAAATCAACTTGAGATTATAAGCTTGAAAGAAGGTTCACTTCATCCTTATAACTTCATATAGGAATGAAAGACGCACCAAACCACTCTATACAAATAGAAGACGAATACATATTTGAAAGCTATTTGGACAGAGCCACAACGGAGGGCATTTAAACCTCTTTATCTTCTTTATCTTCTTCAAACATTGCGAAGATTACCTTTATCTTGTAGTCTCCCTCAGGTTCACATCTCAAAGATGAGTTCCCTGAACTCATATCACACTGAATTTTCAACTTGGAAGAAACTATAAAAGAAATCTTACCAGTATCCATCAAGTGGTCTGTGCATTCAATTGTGGTAGGAAAGGGTTGTTGAAAGAAGCAACCAAGTTGGTATTGTAATTACAATCCAAATCCTATGTACTTTCTCACATAGTATCTTCTTATTCACTGTTTTCTTCTTCAGGCTTTAGGAGAACTATGTATTTTGAAATTTCAAAAATAAAAATGGACCATTCCAAGCCTGCAAACTACAGCATCTCGATATGGAGCAAAACTGCACAAAAGTGAACAATTATACTTAAAATTACTAGATAACTGGAGAATATGTAACATACTTTCACGGCCAGTTCATGAAACTATTAAAAACTGCGCATTTTTTACAGTGCTAAGCTCCTTTGTAAAACAGCTTTTATATTTTTGGTTGCTTAGTAACGCTGGCACAATAGTCTCCATTTGGTTCATATAACCTCCCAAGCCCTGGACTATAGCACGGACATGGATGCCACATGGAAAAAATGATATAGATTCAACCCTTGAATATGTCAAACATTGGTTTATAACTTTACAAGTAGGATAAGTAGGATACTAGGATGAAATAAATTGTTCTGAATCTTAGCTCTTGACTGCCCAAAATATCAGATTACCTTCCAAATTATAGAAATCTCAATTTTGAATCAATTGTGGCCGTAATTTATCTGTGTTGTTGCCTTTATCTTCACTACGCTGGTGCTATATATTATGAATATTAAGTCATCTTTGCATTTCCTTCTAAGCAAACAACACTCATATGAGCATCTTTGAGTGTCTTTTCATTTAACTTGTTCACATCCCTGTTCTTCACCATAACAAATAATTAGATTGTCAATGGTAGATTCAGAGTCTTCTTTGAGCACCTACTAAATTTTCTCCATGCTTACACCAAAGTATCTTGGGATGGATAAGGGTTCCTTTATAAGGGAAAATAGATTCAAAGTGGATGCAAGATGATATATTGTAAAATTTCATGCTTCATCCAGAGTGTTCTATCTGTTATATATATTAGTGTAGTAATATATATTTTAGTGTTTCAAAACAAAAATAATAATTATCAATATATATAATGACAATTACAAACTTAATTTTGAAACATAAAGACATGTTTGTTTCTAGACTCCCACAATACCGCTCCTCCTACCAAAGTAAAAATACATTCTCTTGTGGAATTTGAATAAGAGAGGTCAGAAATCCAAGTAGCATCAGTAAACCCTTCTAAGAGTTTAAGTTGTGCTACTATATTGTAAACTATAATGCATAATTCCTTTCAAGTATCTTAATGCCCTACAAATAGTTTCCCAATGTTCCAACCCTGAGTTGCTAATTTACTCAATACCCCCACTATAAATGTTATATTGGGTCTAGTACACTTCATTAAATACATAAGGCTTCTATCGCAGTGACGATAAACTGCATCAGTAAACCCTTCTAAGAGTTTAAGTTGTGTTACTATATTGTAAACTATAATGCATAATTCCTTTCAAGTATCTTAATGCCTTACGAATAGTTTCCCAATGTTCCAACCCTGGGTTGCTAATTTACTCAATACCCCCACTATAAATGCTATATTGGGTCTAGTACACTTCATTAAATACATAAGACTTCTATTGCAGTGACGATAAACTGTAATTCTTTAACTTGTTCAAGAATCGGTTTATCTCAAACCATTTTGAAATCAAAATATATATTTTTTTATATCCGTGGGTGTTCGGGCCAGCTCGTGCACACCTCAACTATTCCCATGGGGCCCTAGAGCTAACGACCGGGTAATACTCCAATGGCCCTGAAGGGACTCAAACTGGTGACCATTGGGGAGCAAGCCCAAGGCCTGACCAACTGAGCTACCCCTCCGGGTCAAAATATTTAGAGACTAGAAAAGCCTTTGTACTTATATCTTCAATCAGATACTTCTTCGCTAATGAATCTCATAATTGTTAGTAATAGTGCACTTACAGAATGTATTGAATAATATATCGTTCAATGCATTGAGGATGTAGTCTCGACAATACTGATCATCTTCTAGCCATTTGAGTCGAGCATCCGATCCTCCACTAGTCGTACTTCCCATTGTTTTCGCTACAGAAATTGGTAGACATGGCGTAGTGATGACGTAAGCAATTTTAAATTGTCGCAAGATAAATTGCACTTTTGTTGCCATCTTTTGAAATTTGACCCGTCAAATCGGTCAAGTTTGATGAAATTTTGATTCATGAACTTTATGCTCTGAGCCATTAGAACGATCTATTGTCTTTAAATTGTTGATAAAATTGGTATTGATAATGGCTCCAAGGCACGTAGTTCACGATGTTGTCTTAAAAACAATAGACGCTCCCACTCCGTTGGATAAACGAAGATGCAATAGAGTTCCCAGCGAATTTGCCTTCAGGATACAACAGGTCTTGCCAAGAACCGTAGGTTCTTTCTTTAGAAAGTGCAATCTAGAAAAGAACATACAGTTCTTAGCAAGACTGGAATCTTTTGTATCCTGAAGGCAAATTCGTTGGGAACTCTATTGCATCTTCGTTTATCTAACGGAGTGGGGGCGTCTATTGTCTTTAAGATAACGTAGTGAACTACGTGCCTCGGAGCCATTATCAATACCAATTTTATCAACACTATCATTCCAACCTATCTTTCAAGAAGACTAGTTCCTTCCTCCCTTATAAAAATGTCAATGGTTTATATCTCTCACTAAAATCTTATAAGCTGAAGTGCTAGATTCTACATAACTCAACATTCAATGATTTGTTTCCTTTGACCTTGTTTCTTTTTTTTATTATGTCAAATTTACGAGCATTTCCTGTATGACCATCTAAACCGTTGAAAGAATCATTATGAGCTTCAGCACAGTGCCACTTGGCACATTGTACAATTGTCATACTAAAAATAAGTATTTATATGTTGGTGGATCTGTACCTCTAATATCTATCAGACAAGATGCACGAAAATTGAAGACAGGATTTGAGGTCAAGGGCTACTAACAAAAGAATAGAAAATTTTCCTCTGGTGGCCAAAACAGCCACTTTTTAGTGTAATCCTATACTCGTGGTATATGAAATTTGACCACTACATTAGAGAGAGGTGAGGAATGTAATCCTGCTCAACGTAAATGCAGAGATACAAATGTCCAACGCCATTTCTTTTCTAAAAACAAGAAACAAACAAATAAATATATCAATAATATATAATAAACAACAGATAAGTCATAACCCTAACTGCCAATAAACCACCAAGATGTTTGGTTTCTTTGGAATGTTTAGTATTATGCATATCCTAGTTGGTGAAGAGGGAACATGAATAGGAGTGCATTCAAGTGCAAGAGTAGATAGAGTGGTGGCTCTCAAGAAAGTCAGTGAGAGGGATTTCTTAGAAGCATATGTGAAAAATAATAGAATATAATTTGAATTTAACTGTTTTTTTTTAAAGAAGCCGAGAAAGTACTCCAATGGAGTACCTTTACCGTACGCCAAGGTCCACGTGGAGTCAAATAGCATTGTTTAGAACATTTATATATATATATGAAAAAATGAAAAGAGCATCTTCAACGTGTATTTTTTTAGGCTTAAAATCTGGATCATTGAATTAGGTCAAAATTTGACTCTTAATTTAAAATTTCTCTTTTGGATTTTTTGCCTTTAAAATTGATCTATACAACCTGGTGGAGCTCCATGTGGCACCAAAAGAGTATTTTGGTGCCACATGGAGTACGCACCCCCTTTACATTTTCTAATAAAGAAAGTAACTTTTTTGTTGGCACGCCATATATTATTTAGATTGAAAAAAGACAAGACCATAAATAATACAAAGTTAGACAGTTTAATCGTAGAATCACATTGGCAACAGGAAAGAGGTCCCTAAGTTAGGTTTTTCTTGTTTAATAACAATGTTAGGAGAAAATATTTCAAATATTTCAAGCTAATTCCTATGAGAATGTTCACAAGATCTGTTCAAACACGATTCAAATCTGCGGAAAAAGAGTGGCATAAGCCCGAGTCATAACATGTACTCAAAACTCACGCAAAAATAAACCTGCAGCAACAGCTAGTTTCCACCACCTTTTCTTAAGGACTCAGTTGGCTCGACTGATTTCATATATTTCAAGATCCTCAACTTGTACTTAGTCAATTTGTATGCACCCCAAAGAGTGTTTTTCTACATTAAGTAAAACAACTGATTTTACAAGAATGCGACGAAGTAGATCAACCAAGTAAGCCATTTGATTGAGATGAAGGCCAGCAGACGAGAATGCAGCTTCAATACTGAGAAAGTGCATCAAAGATCCAAGATCTTTCATCGTTATTTCACCTGTCAGGCACTAAAATTGACTTGGGGTACTTCCAGAAATACCCCAATTGATTCCACAACTGATGTTTAGTAGCTTACACAACCAATTCAAAGTACCCAAGTCCAGCTGACGTGAGTAAAGGCCAGTCATGCTGCACCTCAGTATCCAACTGATGCAATAATGGTATACCCATGGGCTAAAGATTTGAACAAAACTGCACCCATCCCATGAAACAAACGATATTGAGCATTCTATTGTGAAAATTATTTATTATTTACATCACATCATCACTCGAAGCATCATAGAAACTAGAAATGTGAAGACCGTCTTGCTGCTAGCTGCTCTTCCTACATAAGAAAAGTTGTATTCATATTTTTGATACTATATAAAATTGATAAAAGTTTCTCCACATATTGTAATGAGCTTGCGTTAGAAGTTCCTTTCATACATTTGCCCACCATGGTTAATTTCATAACAACCACAGGTTTTATTCCAGCAATCACATTCCTATGAGTGCATTTCTACCCTTTTTTTCCTATTTGAAGAACCAGATTATACCAAAGAAATCCTAGAATGTTCAACAAATATTTGAATTCTACATCAGAATATAAGACATGGAGCAAAGATAGACCTATATCTGGCTGGAATTTAAACGCGTGTTGGAAAGCATGGTAGACACAATAGGGAGAGTACACCAAATACCTACAAAATAAAGAATTAAAACCCAATGTGTTATGATGGGTTAGCATCAACTATGTCATAGATGGGCAAGTCTTGAAAAATAATACGTTTGTCACAAGCATACATGGAAAGTTAAAAAAAGGCAAAAGAAGATAGAAAGGAAAGATGGAGTTACTCATAGGCAGCAA
Organism: Chloranthus sessilifolius; assembly: GCA_021018995.1. Taxonomy (NCBI): domain Eukaryota; kingdom Viridiplantae; phylum Streptophyta; class Magnoliopsida; order Chloranthales; family Chloranthaceae; genus Chloranthus; species Chloranthus sessilifolius. Next base: position 22,534,693 of record CM037590.1, read on the forward strand.
TTTAATGTTTGAACTGTCATCATGTAAAGTCACAGATTTAGCCCAGGGGCTGAGGAAGATATTAGCACCTAAAATGGCCTCGGGCTATGATCTCAAAGGACAGGGTCATGAAGGAGGCAGTCAGGGACATGTGGGATGAGATGGCCATGTAAGCTTATATTTTTTCCTTTTTGTTTCTAATATATTTTTCTCTATCGATCAAAGAAAAAATAGCCCCTAAAGAATCCATTATAGACTCATGTGTCCATCAGGGTATTGATCCAGAGTTCTAGACATTCTAGTTCAAGCATCATAGATGTTGTGGCATCAATGCAAATAGATGTTGTGGCTTTAACAGGGAAAAGGGTGTTGCAAACCCTTTCAGCAATGAAGCATATATTTTTAAGGAGTTTTAACTTTTAACCAGGTCTAAGGCAACTCTAAGGAGATGAAAGAAGGGTGAAAAGACCAAAAGGAGCTGGCTACTCATTCATCATCTGTGAACTATTATGATTGGGATCAGATATGCATGTGGCATGGATGAAGCTCATTGATGAGGACAATATCCACTTCTCAATTTTCTTACTGAAACTGTAATTCAATATGCTAGGAAAGAATCCAACTCAAATGACAAAGTTAAAGATCTATATCAATATGTAAGAATGTCAGATTTGCTTTTGGGTACGAAAATCTATGATCCATCAAGTGAATGAATCATTCGAGTCTTCTATGCCAGTCTAAGGCTGTGATTCTGATCTTTGTCATAGTTAATTCCTAACTCTACCTTGAACGGGTAGAATACAGTACCTAGGTGCTTTCTCGGGACTTCAACAAAAAACTACCCAAAGTAAAAAAGGAAAAATAAAATCATATATGTAAACTAACAATCAGGATATGTGAAGCATTGATGTAAATTCAGAAGGATCTCACAAGGAACCCATTCCAAATCCTATAACCATGAACCACAGCTATAATCGATATTCTGCTAGAGCATATCTAGCACAAAAAGATATATAAATAAAATAGGAAAAACAAAAATACAGAGAAGCAAACAAACAAAATATTTTTCCTGGACCAACATCCTACTAAATGTTTGTTAGTTTGAGTACTTCTGAATAGAAACTTTAAAACTAATGATTTCAGGTCTAGAATTTTATAAGTGGATTTCAGACCCCATATGTGCAGTCCAAAAAAACTTTTCAACCTTATTTCTGATAGTCTGAAGCAGAGATGCCCATATTATACAAACAAATAAAATAGTGGCTAGTACCAAAATAGTCCACAATTCCAGATCTCCAAAACAATCATAAATACTTTGATAACATTGGAGACAAGGTGGTGAATCAGGCATCAATTGAAACTTTGATCATATATACCAACTTGGTTGTATCTAGAAACTCTAGCATCCTCTAAAGAACACTGAAAATGTCAACATTCTAGTGTATTGCACTTGTTTAATCTTCGATAACCCTTTGTTGGAATTATCAATCAACTATACAATGCTAGAGTATCTGACTGGTAGAGAGAGTTTGTCCTCAATGCATCATCAGACATATTAATTAAATTGATTATTCATGTATATTGATGGTTTCCATGAAACCTTCATCTTCCACCCTAGTGCCACTTTCATAACACAACACTTTACAGCAGAAGTGCATTAGAAAAATGTGTTTGCAATTTTGAATCGAGACGTGAAGAAAAATGTGTTTGCAATTTTAAATCATGGCTGCTGTCTTTAAAATTGTTTTTTCTTAAGTGTTTGGACAGTATATATTTTATAAGCATTAATTTGCAGGTCATCAATTACTATATGTTTGATCACAACAAATGCGCACCTCCCTGGGGAGTTATTACACAGTTACATGGGTGTTCTTTCTCTTTCTTGCTTGTTGGGACGGACAAGGACAACTTTCTAACGGGACGGTAAGCATTTACTAAGCTAACTAACACTATGACATAACGTAACAACTTTCCATGGCCTTGGCCTAACTTTAAGGTTGCTTTGAAGCAGGCCCTTTTTTTCACCATTTAACCACCAATAAGCAAAAACTTACGGTGAGGTAGGCAGTGTTTGACTAATACGCCAGTGCAGCATGTAGTTTTCTCCATTTTTAGTATGGCCCATGTTAGGGACACATGGAATCCTTTTATATATATATATATATATATATATATATATATATATATATATATATATATATATATATATATATATATATATATATATATATATATTCCTGATGTACATTTTTTGAATTTGGTATGGTTCTGAAAGTCTCTGTTCAGAATTTTATCAGGTTCGCAAAAAAATGGATGGAATTGACTAGGAATCTGCCTGACCAATGCCATTTTTATATTTGGAGTTGTTTGATCAGGCTTTAATCAAAGCAATGCATTATTATTGTCTGCAGGTTGTGAGTTGAATTATCTCTGTAGATTTCTGTCACCATTTTATTGTAATCCTTATGAGCACTTCCAGTGGTGGAGCCAGGATTGTCCCCCACGATGGGTAAGATATGGTTGACAGAGAAAATGAGTTAGTATTAGGTAAGCGTCACAAACGCCAAGTGACTTGGTACTCGGATCAGTTTATTGGGATGTGTGATGTAGAATCAACATGTGTACAGTCTAATAGGTGTACCATGGTCTAAAGATCTTTGTTATAAAGAATTAGGACAAACAACTATCTCCATCAGTTGATTCAAAGTCGTTAAACACCATCTAAAATTAATAGTTACCATGTAAATTATATGGATGTATTTTTGTTTTCTAATAGAATCTACATCTTTACCTATAAAAAAAAGAATGGCTACCATGTAAATCCAATGTATAGTTAAATCAACATACCTAGCTCTGCCATACTTAGCTCTCTCTCTCTCTCTCTCTCTCTCTCTCTCTCTCTCTCTCTCTATATGGTTTCTGTTTTGGACTAATGCATAATTTACAAAGTGCATACTCTAATGCTTATATACTGCTTTTTGGTTGGTAGAACTGTTATCTCTCATTGCCAAAATGGAGATTTTTACACTAAATTGATCTAAAGAATAGATTCATTTCCTTTTTCAGGTTACAGGCAAAATGTGAAAGATATTGTTCAAGGCGCTTTGTTTCCGGAAGCTGGTTTGGATGGTGGAATTGGCTGTGCAGGGGGAGTTGGTGGGCTAGTTGTTGTTAGAGACATTTCCCTCTTCTCGTACTGTGAATCTTGTTTGCTTCCATTTAAGGTCGAATGCCACATCGGTTACGTCCCATCAAAGCAACGAGTAGTGGGCCTAAGCAAGCTTTCCAGAGCAGCTGATGTCTTTGCCAGGAGGCTACAGGAACCACAGAGACTGGCTGATGAAGTGTGTTCTGCTTTGCAAAATGGCATCAAACCAGCAGGCGTTGCTGTCGCCCTTCAGTGCTGGCATATTCAGTTTCCAGCGGCAGAGAAAAGGAGCAATCATGCCTTATGTAACCCTACTAGGCTGGAGATGCATGGGTGGGCGCTGACTTCGGTCTCTTCTGGTTCTGGAGTATTTGAAAAGAAAAATAATTCCATGTGGGATGAATTTTTAACTCTTTTGAAGCTCAGAGGTGTAAGCATGGAAAAAAACAGCACAAGCTTGTCTTCCAGCCCATATTGGTGCCCGTCTAGGACCCTAGATAAGAGGAACCCTCTGAACTGTAAAATTTCTTCCAAGCCTGGAGCCATCCAACTCCCCATGATCTCTGCAGTAGCTTCAATTATCTGTTCGTTGGGAGAGGATCTGTTAAGGAAAGAGCTTGTGGGCACCCCTTACCGTTTCTTGGACTGGTTTATGAACTTTAAAAGATCTAAGTCAGAGACAAAGTTGCCGGATGGTCTTGATTCGGGTAAAATGAGCTCGCTTAACCTCAACGGACATATAAAAGGACTTGGCAATCTTGTAGATCGTGATCGGAATGGGATCCGTTGTGAACTGAACCTGCCATTCTGGTCACAATGTGAGCACCATCTTCTGCCATTCCACGGGATGATTCATGTAGGCTACTTCTATGTTGAAGAAGGTGATGCCGTCGAGAGATCGGTTTTGCAGTCAATAGTACAATTCTATAGTTGCAACCTCCAAGTACAGGAAAGGCTAACCAGGCAAATAGCAGAAACGGTTAGTTTCGTGTTCAGCACAAGTGTAATGGTGGTGGTGGAAGCGAGTCATATTTGCATGATCTCGAGAGGGATCGAGAAGGTGGGAAGTAGTACGGCTACAATTGCCATGGTGGGCCAATTTTCTACTGATCCAGTGGCCAAGGCAATGTTTTTACAGTTTGTTTCAAACAGTGGTACTACTTAGGATGAATCTATATGGCATTTCTTGATTGTTTCAATTTCCTTCATCATATGAATCTTTTTTCTTATCTATTTGCATGTTTGGCCATGGCATTAACAATGTCTAAGCAGAGCCTTTTGTAAACAAGGGTTCGAGTTGGAACCCATTAGAAATCAGTGTATGTTTATGGGAATATATGCGTCCGGAAATTAACTTGGGCTTATACAATTGGTTACAAGTGTTCATAGTTATGCGCATATGGCAACTTAGCATAACCCCTTAGAAGTTGTCCCAGATTATGCCATGAATGTTGATCTTGCAGATCATGACACATGAACTACCTCTCATTAGACATAAAATTCAATCAAAAGCCTATGACAGATTTCAGGAACCTTAAAAAATGTGAATGTCACTTTTAATGAGATTTAGAGCTAAAAGACACTTGATAACCATATGATGCCTCTGGAAGATAGTCAATCTGCAATTGCATCATAAAGATAATCGACCTGAAGAAGGAATTCATTTCAAAAGAAAAGAAATTACAAAAGCAAGAAGCTCCACCAAGGAACAGCCACTGATACCCACAACACTTTGGCCCCAGAGAAAGGAATTCTTACACCATGACCACCCGCCACAGTCGGTAAGATCTGACTCTGGCTCCTCTATCAATGAAGCACAAAACCGTGCTGTTCCTTCCATCATCCCTGAGCTCCAAGCAGACACTGATCCTCTGACAAAATCGGCTGACCAAGACTTTGGAAAACTGCTAGCTCTATACTTAAACCAGAGATGTATGAAGGCATGCCTAAACTTCAAGGGAACTCCTAGAGAACTCAAAACTCCTTTTCTCAGCCATTGAACAAAGAGCCTTCACTGTCGACCTGGAACACATGGGTAAGAAGGCAATACCCAAAAAGGCATCAGAACTGAAGAGTCTAGGGCTGCGAATGGCATAGCTCTCTATTAGTCCTTGTCACAGTAGAGTTCACATGCTTTAATTGGTTCTCATTCTCTTTTCCAACTCCCTTCAAAGGAGGATTTATCTACTCTAGTAGCGACCTCCCTTCTCTCTACTAACTCCCTACCAGAGCAAATGAAATCTGCTTTGGCAAGGAGTGAGTTGAGAGGAGGGTAGAATTGTTGAACATGTAAATCATGCATAAAATCTTATCATGCAAGGAGTTATCAAGGAGAAGGGGTACCTGCTAAAACAAGTAGCAGGATGTTAGCAAAGAGGATGGGAATCTGCTAAAGCAGGTGAACTCTGCTATGGCAATCACATCCCAGATTTTGAAGGTTCGATCTCTTTGTTTGCTTAGTTGATTGGGATCATCAACATCCCGCACCGACAGCCCTTCTGATCATATTCCAATCACTCTCTCTTGAATGAGGATTGGGGGGCCCAAGCCGTTCAATTTCCAGAAGGGTGGCTTATGAGTGATCGATTTACAGAATGGGAAGACGAGGGCGGCTCTGCCGAATGCAACCTCTTCTGCAAGTTAAAAAGACTGAAAAAGCATCTTGAGCAGTGGAACCGTGGCCATTTCAAAATGTTTCAACGGTCAAATTAGAAACGTTGGATAAGCTTGCCGCCATTAATTGCACCGTGGAAATTAGGATCATCTCTCTTTATGAACACGATGAAAGAAAACTTATTGAGGGCATATAACAAAAAAGCTTTTGAAGATGAGATATTTTGGAAACAAAGGGACGGTAACAGATGGTTGAAAGAGGAAGAAGCCAATGCCTCATTTTTTCGCGTCGTCTCGACTAATGCCAGAAATAAAGTCAATACCATCCAACCGCTGCAACCTTCTCAAAGATGTCATTGGAACCCATAACTCATCTGCAATTCGTCGGTTACTCGCTCTTTTTTATTAATCCTAAGTCCTGATTAATGGAAACATGTGATTGGATCATCAAACCATATAAAACACCTGACGATTTTATATGGCACACATCTCAAAAGTAACCCGAATATTAAGACTTTTAAGTTGAAGGGTGACTGTTTTGACAGTTGAAACCTCAGCTTGCCTGCCGAGACTTTAGTTGCAAGTTCCGGTAAATTTTATGTTGTGCTCTAAGCCTCTACCTGTATATGTATTTGAGTGGAGGGGAAATGCGATTGAGTACATTATAACATGCCATGCGGCATGATCAATGGTTTTGGGTTGAAGAGACATGTGGTGTGATTTTTAAAAAAATATTTTTTTCTACTTTTTTTAACCTCCATTTAATCGGTCAAAGATAAAATGACGCCTCACAAATTTGGCACATTGATTTTAGAGAAATTTACTTGACCGACTCTGTCATATATACCTTTTATTGCAGAGACCCTATAGTTTCACCTTTACCCAAATCGACCCTATAGTTTCACCTTTTATTGCAGAGACCCTATAGTTTCACCTTTACCCAAATTGACCAGCTCCAAGCCTAGCCACAGTAAAAAGTCAAAGTTACCCCTTTCTTTAACACACAAACGCATCGTCTTCTTTCTCATTATAATCTGTTCAAGGATCTTTCTCAGCATAGAGATTCAACAGGAAGCTCTATTTCTAAGGTACACCTAGATCTAAACCGTCAAAAAAAAAAAAGAGGATACACCTAGATCTATGCCATCTGATATTTGCATTTTTTTTTCTTCTTTCTAAGGTATTTATTTTGAAATTATTTTTTTTCAATGCTAAAATCACAATCGACATCGACTGTGAAAACAATCGATATCGACTATTTACACAATCGATGGCGATTGTGTATCGATTGTATAAAAAATAATAATAATAATAAATAATATATATATTAGTCAGCATCGACTGTTTACACAATCGATGGCGACTGTATATACAGTCGCCATTGACTGTATGAATATATATATATTTATTTATTTATTTATTTATTTTTACAGTCGGCATGGACTGTCTACACAATCAATGGTAACTGTGTATACAGTCACCATCGACTCGATGTCAACTGTTAAAACAGTCGGCACCGACTGTGTTAAGAGTCGGCATCGACTGTTTAAATTTTTTTATTTTTTTTTAAGAGGCGATATCGCCTTTAAAAGGTGTATATGGGTCGATCCAAATAGCAGATCGGAATAAATTGGATTGAGGAGAAGACGCCGTCACCTTCGTCACCTCTGATTTTTAGAAAGTGTAGCAGATTAAAATGAGAAAAGATGATTTTTTGTGCGTTAAAGAAAGGAGGTAATTTGAACTTTTTGCTATTCTTATGGTCGACTAAGCTTCTAGCTGGTCGATTTGGGTAAAAGTGAAAATATAGGGCCTCTGACGTAAAAGGTGTATCTGACAGGATCGATCAGGTAAATTTCCTTATAAATAATCCCTGCAACCGATTGTCATCATCATCGTTTGCCCCAATCATTTGTAGTTAGAGTGACCCTAGTGCTCTTCTTTGCTTTAAAAAAAAAAACATCTCCATGTAAGGATAGCTAAAGTTGAATAGTTAAAACCCTCTTTTGAGCTCACTCCCTAAAAAGTTTTAGAAAGGAAGGCTATTTTAGCTACTCCTTTAAAATAATATTTTTGTTTCTATTTTAATATATATTTAAAATATATGACAAGTGGAGAGATCGAGAGAAATAAAAAGAGTAAAAGAGAGAGAGAGAGAGAGAGAGAGAGAAAGAGAGTTTTAATCATATTTTATTAATAGTGAATAGAGTGAGATTCGTTATTGATAGTGAGTGGAGTAGGACTCGCTAAAGATAACGAGTCTCATAGCAAATCTATTGGAGGGGTTTTTGGATCTTCAATCGCCAAAATAGAGATTTTGTTTGCTTTTTTATGCTTATAGAGAATCTGCTATAAAGGGAGACTCAAATTGAGTCCGTTTTTTAACGGTTGATATTAATGTACTAATCCATTGGATTCCAATCTTCTCATAAGTTTAATTTGTTTTGGGTAAAGCATATACCAACTGTGAGCTCAAAGGTAGATGGGACTGCTTTAACTGATCAAAGATGTGCCCCTCTTGGCATCAAATGACACTCATCCAAATTGAAAAGGAAATCACATATTTGTGATCAATTTAAATTGTCCAATTAAAAATTTATCATTGAAATATGTTTCAGCCTAATGAAACATGTTGATAAGTAGCTGTAAACCATCCAATTGATGAACTTTAATATCAGTCATTCAAACTAAAAATAGTAGTTGATATTATAGTTTACAGATTAAATAGTTTAAATCTCCCTAAAACACCCTTTTAGGCTTATTGTATTGCAATCTATAATCTATAACTTTGACAATTAAGATCACCCATATTTTAAGCCATCGATGGTATAAAATCATTTAAATACCATTTTGGTGTTTAAATCACTGTGGGAGAGTCGGTCCCATTTATTAAAGTAATGGTAGTAGGTGTCCAACTCGCGCATGCGTCAATCTCCCTAACTGAGGACATGGATAGATATTTTTCATGCCACTAAGCTAAAAGTCAAATGCATATTTTTACTGATTTGCACTAATAAAATGTGCCCCTGCTTTGACCGAAATTAACTCCAACACTGTACTAATACAAAGGGTTTAACACCACCAGATGCCCCTCATAATTTTTGTTAATTAAAAAGATTGATATTATGATTATTATTTTGCCTTGTGGTAAACATCTGTCATCAATCTTAATTGTCCAAGTGGCAATCTAATCATTGGAACATGACTCAGCCCAAAGAAAAATATCTATAAGTGGATGCGAACCATCCACTTATGATCTTTAATATCAGCTATTGAAAATGAAAACAATGATTGATATTAAAGTCCACAAATCAGATGATTTAAATTTCCTAAAATATTATTTTTGAGCCTGTTGCATTTGAATCTATGATCTATCACTTTAACGATACAGATCACCCATATATATTTAGACGTTGATGGCGTAAGATCATTTAAACACCATTTTGATTTAAATGACAGTCAGGGGAGTCAGGCCGTTGAATATAAATATATATATATATATATATATATATATATATATATATATATATATATTAATAGTGAAAGAGCAACTTTTAGGAGAAATATCTCATCTCATAAAAAGAAATTCAAAATGACGGTTATAAGTGATTATGTGACAAAAGGTGTGTTATGCGCAGCATGTTTTGTACTTGCACTTGCACACACTACACACGTGTCGAATCGGGACATTCGAGAGTAATATTTATTCAGAGCTGCTAAAAATATGTAGACATTCTCAAAAGTTCCCTGTGCACCATGGCTACCTAATTCCAACTCCGTAATTAAACTCATCAAAGCTAACTTCTTTCAATCATCATCATAACCATAGTCAACAAGTTGGGGTTAAGTTGACAGACAAATTGTACCAAGAACTTACCTCGCTCTTGTCATTTATTCTTTACTATTTTACCATTGATGCATATTTTCCAAAATTTCCCTACACCAGTTAAGGGAGCTTGGTTTTGAATTTGAGTTGGATTCTTTCAATTTGATGCTCAAACGCTGAAAGAGGCACTCATCTTTTTAAGGAGTTCAAGAAAATAAGAACATTCATGAGACAAAATTGCATGCACTTGCCCTACCTTAGAAATAAGATTCATCAAACAATTAGTACCATTCAATTAATAGTGAACTGAAAATCAAAGGCAAAATAGGAACAATAACGCATTGATAATGACAATTTAGTTTTGGGTGGGCTTTAGTAAGCACATTAATTCTAAATACTGAGGTGAGTTTTGGCACCCAATATATATATATATATATATATATATTGGTAATTTGTTCTTATAAAAAATAAATAATAATGGTAATAACCAATCTTAGCTCATGGATTCATCATGCAATTTTTCGAACTGGCCAATCTCAAACACAGCTTGATTTTCTAAAATATGGTAAAAAAAGAAGCATAATCAACATTTAATAGGTTAAATGAAAACAGTGATCATGCATACTTGGCCTATGTTGAGAGGCATTTTGAGCCATTTCTGTGGTCTATGTATGGGGTCCATCCACCACAAGGGTCGTACAATTGCGGAATCCAGCATATCTACCCATTTTCCATCAAGATTCAGTAGTCAAAATATTTTCACAAGGCGAACCAAAAAACACATCCAACAAACAAACTTACAATAGGATGAATAAATGGCATTGCCTCTTTTTTTTTTCTAAATATTCTCTTCAATTGTACATTTTTGTAAAAAAAGATTTAATATGGTACAAATCAAAATTGTGTGGTGCTTGTAACGTGACCACTTCATACTTCCTCTCAATTAGACCCCAGGCACTAATAAAAATGAAACATCACAGCATCTTCTTCCTTCAAGCCTCTTTTACCCTGGTGGGCATCAGGTTTTGAAGTGTATGAAACCCTCTTTTACTCTGAAGTGACATGAAAATATCTCTCTTTTACCCAATTCCTGCAAAATGCACCAACCTAGGGCGGAGCAAGCAATTAACGGCATCACAAATTCCATATTAAACAGTTCAGGACAATGTCACAAGTATTACTTACTGCAACATGTTGGAATTCATATCTGAAAGAACAGGATATTGACAACAAGAGAATGCAGTATGAGAAACCAACAAGCCATCTCCAGAAAAGATGCTAATCATAACTTCGAGGGGTACCTTGGGAATCAGCATAATGGTATAATGGGAAAGGCCCACATCAGTAAGGAATGACATACGGCAAGGCACAAACATCAGCAGACTCTATTTGCAGTGCTTCCGCCCAAACTGGAGGAGCTTCTTCGACCTCAGGTCCCACCTTGGGCTTTGGCTGAATATTTTTGCCACTGAAGAGCCATTCTTGGTCATCAAAATCAGACCATTCCTCCATTTTGGGTACACAGAGTATTTGGTCTAAATACTTGGAATCAGGGTGAGGAGGTTTAGAAGATGATTCGCTGATTTCGTTAGCTCCAAGGGAGACCGAAAGCGTCAAGTTAACCGAAGATGGCTGTGCTTCTATTTTACCGTTAACCTTGTGTTCCTTATTGTCTCCCTTTGAAATAAAATGGCACGGCTCTAATTTCCCTCCATTCTCCATGGGATGATGGGAGGAAGAAGCTGGTCTTGGCATCTTATTAGGCCGCATGTCATTTTCTGTAAGAATGGTAAAAGGTCGGAAAAAAAATTATCAGCTAATCAGAAGCTTACACTAGTCTAAATGAAGAGAATAATAGCTTTAATGATGATGTGTGATCAGATGGCTCCACAATAACATCTTTAGTAATGATGTGATGTAGAGAATAGTATTTTAAATGATTTTTGAAAGATCAACAAACAAGCATAAAAACTAATGGAATGGGACTCACCATGTAAAAACCCATTAGTCTCAAACTCCTTTCTCTTCTTGAGATTTACCTCATTAGCAACACTCTTCTCAGTGTCCTTAGGAGGATATAAGGGCTTTATATTTAAAGTACTTATTTGGTCCTTCTTCCCACTTTCTATTATCCTATCCTGTTCATTTTGTTTGTGCTCGACTTTTTCCTTTTCTTTTTCCTTCTCTTTTTCCCTTTTTTTATCCTTTTTACTCTTGCTTCTCTTCTCTTCCTGATCTTTTTCCTTGTGCTTCTCTCCCCTTTTACTGTCACCTTCCTTTGCCTTGTTTTTTCCTTTCCCTTCAGTCTTCTTCTCAGTATCATTCGCCATTGGTCCACCCATCCCCTCAGTCCTTCGTGGATCGGTACTAGTGAGGTTCCACACCATTTCGTTTCCTCTTCTTTTTTGCTCATCCCTGTCTCCGTGTCTGACTGTCCTTTTATCATTGCCTTGCTCGTCTTTATTCTCTTCTTTCTCTGCAGCCTTCTCTGTATCCTCCATTGCTCTGCCAATCCCCTCAAATCTTCTTTGACTGGTGCCATTGAAATTTTCAACCGTTCGATTTCCTGTCCCTCTGTCGCCTTCCTTTGCCTTATTTTTTTCTTTCCCTTCAATCTTCTTCCCAGTATCATTCGCCATTGGTCCACCCATCCCCTCAGACCGCTGCTGATCATTACTAGGAAGGTTTCGCACCATTTCATCTCCTCTTCTTTTTTGTTCATCCCTGTCTCCATGTCTATCTGTTCTTTTATCATTGCCTTGCTTGTCTTTATTTTCTTCTTTCCCTGCAGCCTGCTTCTCTGTATCCTCCATTGCTCTGCCAATCCCGACAATTCTTCTTTGATTGGTGCCATTGAAATTCTCAACCATTCGATTTCCAACCCCTCTGTCATCTCTAAACCTCTTGCCCAACTCAACCACGTATTTAGAATCCTTAATCTCCTCAGCCCGTTGGATATTTTCACCAAGCTTCTCTTTATTGTATCCCTCAGTTCTTCCTTCAAATCTCTTCGCATCTGATGTCTTGGTTTTACCCTTGTCAGTGTCCACCATTGGTTTGCCCATCCCCTCAATTCTTTTCTGACTTGAGCCATTGAAATTCTCAGCCATTTGGTTTCCTGTCCCTCTTTCATCTCTGATCTTCCTCCCCAACTCCTCAGCCTTGTGTATGTCATCTCTGAACTTCCTGCCCGACTCCTCCCCAAATTTAGAAGCCTTAACCTCCTCATCCTGGTGGCTGCTTTCTCCAAGCTTCTCTTTATTGTAATCTTCAGTTCTTCCTTCAATTCTCTTCTCATCTGATGTCTTGGTATCTTTATCTCTATCCTTGTCCTTATCTCTGTGTTTTTCCTTCCGCTCTTTCTTTTCTTTGTGTTTATCTTTGCTTCTCTCTTTGTCCTTTCGTTCTTTACCTTCCCTCTTTTCTTTGTCCTTCTTGTCCTTTTTATGCTTTTTCTCTTTATGCTTTTCCTGAAACTTATATTTTGAGTTAGGTGCAAGAAAATCCCTACCAAACAGTCCAAGAAAAATAACTTCTCATGTAATTTATTCATTCAAATTTAAAACATGAAAGCACAAAGAAATGAAGAAATGACATTTGGATCCAATGCCGGTGATCAGTATGAAATATAGAGTGGAAGGCTACATTGAAGAAATCTCGGTTCTTTTTTTAAGCTCTGTAGAAAAAGAAAATACAACCACAACAGGAACCCCTAAAACATTGGTCTCTAACATTGTTTCTCAAAAGAAATTAATAGAAAGCAGCTCCGATGAAGCCAGTTTTGAGCCCAGACGAAAAAAGAAGGTTAGCATTTGGTTGACAGCCAGCTGTAAAAATAATCAAATCTCCTTGCGAGTGCAATCCCAAGCCCAAATGAAAAGGAGGAGAGTTAACGTCAGGTCAACAGCCTGCCGTAAAAATTCCGGCAAATCACTATAGAAAAAGATGGGAGAAGGCATTGATGATGATGACGATGATGATGATGATGATGATGGAATCAGTGCATATAGAGTTTAGGCCTCTTAATGGTGTAAAACCTGTTGGTTGAAAAATCCAGCAGTATCCTGAAATGGTGTAGATCATTAAAGAATGCTTCAATTGGAATAAAACAGACTACTTTCAATCTGGCCACTTTTAGATGGACTATCACATTACTGAACTTATACCTAAATACGGGTAAAGAATCTTGGGTATGACACGGGTACAACGTACAAGTACCTGGACGCACGAGCCTTTTAAATGATGAAACATGAGAATAGTTAATTTTATTATCTTGTCTTTTATAAGATAATTTATAAAAAGAATTCTTAAATCTTACATAGAAATATATTTTAAAATAAAAAATAACTGTCAAACTGAAAAAGAAAAGATCTGTGGTCATGGGTAATCAAATAGTCAACTAGCAAACGTTATTTTATAATGTGTCTATAATATGTATCTTATAAGGTCGCATAGTATTAGGGTACAAGGTTTAAATGCCGGTTTAAGCTGGTCATAGCGGCAACCTGGTTGGTCGATATATATCCGCCAATAGCGATATGTATCAGCCAAACTGGGCTCCTTTTCATTAAGAAACGGAAAAAGCTTGCTACAGACTATTTCACCCACTTTTATGCAACACTCACTTCATGGAGAAGACTAGTTCACCTTTTTTTTTGGAGGGGGGCGGGAATTAGAAGGTGGACAAGAAAAATCAAATAAATTGAATAATACAAAACATTTCCTTGGATTGATTTATAAGGTGGACAAGAAAATTCGACACAAAATCATAAACTATTTCAACTTCCCACTATATAAAAGAAATTCTTTAGTTGAATAAGAAGTGTGTATAGTATACTTGTATCATTTATTTATATGATATTTGTCTTTCAAATTCCAACTTCTACAAAAAAAAAAAAAGATACACATCATAGATACATATCATTTTCTCTATTATCATGTACCGTATTGCATATAGTAAGATATTGATATCCATGAAAAAATGGATATTTTGGAATGATTATCATCCGCAGTCATATGAAATATATTATTGGATCGTCTAGCCAAGAGCCGATACATATCGGCCAATATGTATCGAACTCGGCCAATTCTTAAAACCTTGCTAGGGTAGCTATGGGTATGGTTGAAGTATCAAATATGGCTAGGGCACCTATTTTGCAGTATCTGAGTAACAATGTTAAACAACTTGCATATAATTAGGGTTGGGCCTGTTCCTCGATGGAAGGTTCACAATACTACAAAAAAGACGTTGCAAGTTCAACCCAGCTTACCATCATATATAAAAAATTAAACAAATAAAATAAAATAAAACCTTGCATATAAATAAGATAAGATAAATTCCCTAAAGAGGTGATACCATAAGCACATAACTGCATATCCAATTAACTCTCCAAGTCGAAGGTGTGGGATCAATATCGAAGGGACACTCCCGATGAACACTGACAATGGAAATCCTCTTGAATCAAACTGTATTGTCTTTTTGGAAGATTGAACTATCAAAATTGGAAGACCTTAAATTACTATTGATATATCAAGTTTGTTGATTGGTGACTGCCTTAAGATAACAACAGATGCTTTCAAAAGAATGTGGAAGGGTGTGACGGATAACAGCTTATGTGAGATAGTTCCAACTTGGATTCAAACCAGTCCAGGTCCTATGATGAGAGATCATCCACCACCACTTCCCATTGAGCTTCCAAAAGAATGGGGAAGGGTGTGGCAGATGATGGCCTATGTGATATTTTATTGGTGGTTTATACTCTATACTCACTTTCGACTAGAATGCCAACCAGTCAAGGTGCTGAGATAATAAATGATCCACCTCTACATATGGAGCTTGTAAAATCTTCTTTAAGGAAACAGAGTAACAATCGATGGCCTGTGATATGAATGATACCCCCATCTGAAAAATACATAGATGTATGAAACCTAGGCAGGCCACTTCAGGAAGTATTATGAGTCATAGGGTCTAGTTGAATTACCATCATAAAAACCGAAGAGCAATATTGTCACCAAATCAACTTGAGATTATAAGCTTGTGAGAAGGTTCACTTCGTCCTTATAACTTCATATAGGAATGAAAGACGCACCGAACCTAATGCAGGACGACTCTAAACTACGTGAATGATCATGAGATGTGAAATTGCCGAAATTAAACTAATTAATTGAACAATTAATCACAAATTAAAGCGATGCCTTAGGGTTTCGTGGATTTCTGCTTAAGTGACCATGCTTGATTCGCTTAGGATCCAATCCGGTGCGCTAGATTTGTTTAGACTTGCGGGAGGTGCGATCCTAGAGATAGAACTCTAGCATCCTCTAAATCGGGGCACTCGATCGTGGCTCAATGTGGGATCGCTAAATCCTCACTAGGGCTGTTGAATTGAATCGATTAAACAGCACAAATCGGACAATCTCGAGACCATCAACGGTCATGGATCGGTGGGTTAAGATCAGAGTGGATCCACAAGGATGAGCATCAAGGTTTCTCTAGATCGAGGGTTTTTGAACATAAAGGGGAAAAATGGATGCAAGAAATTAGCAAGGATGCAAGAAATTAGCAAAGAAATAGGAAAAGAGATAACGAGAAGATCAAAGATAACATGAGCATCCCACCCTTGGCCTCATACCAAACCCACATGGGAAAGAAGACTCACTCTCCATTAAAGCTCATCTCAAGCTCTCAATGCATAGTATTTTCATTAAAATTAACCAATCTTCCAATTTGGCTTACACCATTACTTTATATACTAGGTGCAAAAAGAAACTAACCTTAAAATAGTAAAATACTAAATTGTTCCCAAATGGAACACTGCATTAAACCCAAAAGGCAAGAAAAGAATAAAGAAAAATGACAAAATGGACAATTGTCGTCACTTGACTCGCTTGAGCGAGTTTGGTTCTTGCTCGAGCGAAAATCTTAAAGGGAGTCGCTCGAGCCACAAATGGCTAAAAGTTTTGGCCTTGTTTTCTTGATGCATTCTAACTCAAGAGAAAAATGGCCGAAAGTTGGCCTCGCTTTTCTTATGCATTCTGGCTCAAGCGAGAATGGTGCTCGCTCTAGCGGACATAGGCAGTGAACCCTATTTGCGGCTCTGCAGGCTCCCCTCCCGGATGATGTTGATGCTTCGTGGTTCCTTGTTCGCTTCTTCTTGCGTCGATACACGTGATGCAGCCCAAAACCTATATCCACGGCATCGACGTCCCCGCCAGAACCACCCTATACAAATAGAAGACAAATACATATTTGAAAGCTATTTGGACAGAGCCACAACGGAGGGCATTTAAACCTATTTATCTTCGTTTTATTCAAACATTGGGAAGATTACCTATATCTTGTAGTCTCCCTCAGGTTCGCATCTCAAAAATGAGATTCCCTGAACTCAGATCACACTGAATTTTTAACTTCGAAGAAACTATAAAAGAAATCTTACCAATATCTAGCAAGTGGTTTGTGCATTCAATTGCAGTAGGAAAGGGTTGTTGAAAGAAGCAACCAAATTGGTATTGTAATTACAATCCAAATCCTATGTACTTTCCCACCTAGTATCATCTTATTCACTTTTTTCTTCTTCAGGCTTTAGGAGAACTATATATTTGAAATTTCAAAAATAAAAATGGACCATTCCAAGCCTGCAAACTACAGCATCTCGATATAGAGCAAACTGCACAAAAGTGAACATAATATACTTAAAATTACTAGATAACTGGAGAATATGTATGTAACATACTTTCAGGGCCAGTTCATGAAACTATTAAAAACTGCGCATTTTTTGCAGTGCTAAGCTCCTTCCTAAAACAGCTTTTAAATTTTTGATTGCTTAGTAACGCTGGCACAATAGTCTCCATTTGATTCATATAACCTCCCAAGCCCTGGACTATAGCAGAAGCATGGATGCCACATGGAAAACATGATATAGATTCAACCCTTGAATATGTCAAACATTGGTTTATAACTTTACAAGTAGGATGGCTAAAATATCAGATTACCTTCCAAATTATAGAAATCTCAATTCTGAATCAATTGTAGCCGTAATTTATCTGTGTTGTTGCCTTTATGTTCACTACACTGATGCTATATATTATGAATATCAAGTCATCTTTGCATTTTCTTCTAAGCAAACAACACTAATATGAGCATCTTTGAGTGTCTTTGCATTTAACTTGTGCACATCCCTTTTCTTCACCATAACAAATAATTAGATTGTCAAAGGTAGATTCAGTCTTCTTTGAGCACCTACTAAATGTTCTCCACGCTTACCAAAGTATCTTGGGATGGAGAAGGCTTCCTTTATAAGGGGAAATAGATTCAAAGTGGATGCAAGATGATATATTGTGAAATTTCATGCTTCATCCAGAGTGTTCTATCAGCCCAACCTATCTTTCAAGAAGACCAGTTCCTTGCTCCCTAATAAAAAAGTCAATGGTTTACATCCATCACTACAATCATATAAGCTGAAGTGCTAGATTCTACATAACTCAACATTCAAAGATTTGTTTCCTTTGACCTTGTTTCTTTTTTTTATTATGTCAAATTTACGAGCATTTCCTGTATGACCATCTAAACCGTTGAAAGAATCATTATGAGCTTCAGCACAGTGCCACTTGGCACATTGTACAATTGTCATACTAAAAATAAGTATTTATATGTTGGTGGATCTGTACCTCTAATATCTATCAGACAAGATGCACGAAAATTGAAGACAGGATTTGAGGTCAAGGGCTACTAATAAAAGAATAGAAAATTTTCCTCTGGTGGCCAAAACAGCCACTTTTTAGTGTAATCCTATACTCGTGGTATATGAAATTTGACCACTACATTAGAGAGAGGTGAGGAATGTAATCCTGCTCAACGTAAATGCAGAGATACAAATGTCCAACCCCATTTCTTTCCTAAAAACAAGAAACAAAAAAAATAAATACATCAATATATGATAAACAACAGATAAGTCATAACCCTAACTGCCAATAAACCACCAAGATGTTTGGTTTCTTTGGAATGTTTAGTATTACGCAGATCTTAGTTGGTGAAGAGGGAATATGAATAGGAGTGCATTCAAGTGCAAGAGTAGATAGAGTGGTGGCTCTCAAGAAAGTTAGTGAGGGATTTCTTGGGAGCATATGTGAAAACTAATAGAATATAATTTCAATTTAACTGTAATTTTTAAAGGAGCTGAGAAAGTACGCCAATGGAGTACCTTTACCATACACCAAGGTCCACATGGAGTAAAATAACCTTGTTTAGAACATTTATATATATATATATATATATATATATATATATATATATATATATATATATAGGGAAATGATCCTCTCACCCAAGTCATGAAATATATTTTCATGATTCTAGCAACTATTGGCCGCATATCACATCAGGTGACTTAAAAAGACAACCTGATGTGACATGCAACCCAATAGGAGCTCAAGTCATGGGCTTATGTCCCATGACTCGAGTCATATAATCATTTCCCATATATATATATAAGAAATCCCTGAGTTATAAGTATTTATTCTACAGCCCCTACTTTTGTGTTTCTGTTTCATATAACCCCCTCCCGTTAACTAGTCGTGAGTTTATGGACGGAAAGTCTATTTTGCCCTTAATGAAACCAACATTTTAAAAATACCACCATTCTAAAAGGCCTTTTATTCATCTTTATTTACAAGTCATGCCATTACAGTTTAACACCATTCTAAAAGACCCTTCATTCACCTTTATTTACAAGTCATGCCATTATAATTTACCACTATTCTAGTGAATATTTTAAATCCACCACAAAATTTTTAGTTCGACGAAACATTATCGACATTGAATCAAACGATGGAGATTGTTTATCGTCCCAATCTTTCATGAGATCGATCTCTAGAACATGGGTGTACCATCAGACGGTCTATTTTTTATTTCATGTGGTACACACCCATAAAAGTGACCTTAATATCAATTTTAAGCGTGCACGTGATGTTAATGTCACTTTACTGAGATGTGTGCCACATTAAATAAAACATTGACCGTCTGATGGTACGATCATGATCTCAAGATCCATTGTGTGAAAGATTGGGAGGATAAATGATCTCCATCGTTCGATTCAATTCAATCAATGTGTTTCAGCGTGGGTGAACTTAAAGATTCAGTGGGTGGATTTAAAGGTACTCTTCTAAAAGGCCCTTTATTCACCCATCAGATTCAAGACTCATTAGATGGGTGATTCCCCATTAAAGTATGCCAACGTTTGGACGAATACTCAACCAATGGAGGATTTGTGGCAAACAATGCAATTATTCTTTAAAAGAAAACCCTCACTCTACATGTTCCACTCACGATACTCGTCCCTCCAATTTCCTATATGATTCAAGACCCATCAAATGAAAGACCAATTGGTATTGGCCGATACTTACCAATACAATTTTTTTTCTCGATATTAGTCGATCCTTAGTACCTGCGTTGCCAAACAAGGCCGATTTTATCGACTTATCCTCCAGCTTTGTTGTATCCAAGTGGAGTTTACTAAAAATGACGTCATAACTCATAATGCAGATTAGGTATTTTCATTGTTGGGTCATCATCGGCATTATCGACATCAAGAGAATATCAAGCTTATGAAGAGCCTATTGTGTCGAAAACTTGCTCCTTCAACTATCAAGACCCTAAAAATCAGTGAAGACTAGGTTGTCAATGGGTCAGGGCAGGCCAAAATTTTGACAGCCGACCGAACTCGAGCCCTTACTTCATCTGACCTGATCCGGTTCAAAACCCCCTTATTTCCTAGATTGTATATAAAATATCGTGTCCATCCAACCTTTTAGTCTACCCCACAGAACCCGAGCTTTGAGACCCAGTTATGGATTAGAAAAATTCCAAATTCAATTGATTGCCACCATTTGATGAATCATTGGTTATACAATTGATCGGATTCACTACCATATCATCGTTGGTATAATGGTAACCATTATACAATAATAGTGTAGTGCTTTATATTATCATTCTGTACAAAAAATTTATCTTTTTATTTTATTTTAGGAATTGGATTGCCTAACCACATCTGCTTCCATCCACCGAATCTTTGAGTTCACCCACGCTAAAACACATTGATTGCATTGAATCATACGATGGAGATCGTTTAGGCATACCATTAGACGATCAGTGTTTTATTTCGTGGCACACATCTCAGAAAAGTGACCTTAACATCACGTACACAGTTAAAATTAATTTTAAGGTCATTTTTTTGGGTGTGTACCACATGAAATATGATGGTGCCACCATGATCTCAAGATCCATCGTGTGAAAGGTTGGGACGATAAACTATCTCCATCGTCCGATTCAATGCAGTCAACCGTCTGATGGTGCCACCATGATCTCAAGATCCTTCATGTGAAAGGTTGGGACGATAAACGACCTCCATCGTCCAATTCAATGCAGTCAACTATCTGATGGTGCCACCATAATCTCAAGATACATCGTGTGAAAGGTTGGAACGATAAATGATCTCCATCGTCCGATTCAATGCAATCAACCATCTAATGGTGTCTCCGTGATCTCAAGATCCATCGTGTGAAAGGTTGGGACGATAAACGATCTCCATCGTCCGATTCAATGCAGTCAATGTTTTTCAATGTGGGTGAACTCAAAGATTTGGTGGGTGGATTTAAAACTACTCTTTTTTGTAAGTGGAGGGCCGCCAACTCTAACCACGTGTAGAGGGTGGCAATTTAGTAATTTAATTTTCAAAAGGATAAATATGGTATTTAGGCTATTCTTTAACGGCTCGTTAACCATTTAAAGTTGCATTCGTTAAAGAGGGGGTTTTATGAACACCAAAATGCTAACTAGGGGGTTTAGAGCAAATAGCTATAATTGGGGGGTTATTTGTAATATCAGCATAACTTAGGGGGGTATTTACAAAAAACCCTATATATATATATATGAAAATATGAAAACATCATCTTCAACGTGTACTTTTTTAGGCTTAAAATCTGGATCATTGAATTAGGTCAAAATTTGACTCTTAATTTAAAATTTCCTTTTGGATTTTTTTTTCTTTGAAATTGATCTATACAACCAGTTAAGAGTGTTTTGGGTGCCACACAGAGCCTCCACGTGAGCTTAGAGTACCTATCTTGCATACTCCATTGGAGTACACACCCCCTTTCCATTTTCTAATAGAGAAAGTAACTTCTTTGTTGACACGTCATAGATTATTTAGATTGAAAAAAGACTACACCATAAATAGTACAAGTTCGATCAAGTTAGACAGTTTAATAGTAGAATCACATTGGCAACAGGCAAGAGGTCCCAAAGTTAGGTTTTTTTTTTACTATCAATGTTAGGAGAAAATATTTCAAGCTAATTCCTATGAGAATATTTACAAGATCTGCTCAAACATGATTCAAATCTGAATGTGCGGAAAAAAAGTGGCATAAGCCCGAGTCATAACATGTACTCCAAACTCATGCACAAACAAATCTGCCATAACAGCTAGTTTCCACTTTCTTTTCTTAAGGACTCAGCTGGCTTGACAGATCTCATATATTTTGAGATCCTCAATTTGTACTTGGTCAATATATTTGTATACACCCCAAAGAGTGTTTTTCTACATTAAATAAAACAACTGATTTTACAAGAATGCGACGAAGTAGATCGACCAAGTACACCATTTGATTGAGATGAAGGCCAGCAGGCGAGAATGCAGCTTCAATACCAAGAAAGTGAATTCAAGATCCAAGATCTTTCATCGTTATTTCACCAGTCAAGCACTAAAATTGACTTGGGGTACTCCTTCCAGAAATACCCCAATTGATTCCACAATTGATGTTTAGTAGCTTACACAGCCAATTCAAAGTACCGAAGTCCAGCTGACGTGAGTAAATGCCAGTCATGTTCCACCTCAGTATGGGGTCCCAACTCCCAACTGATGCAATAACGGTATACCCATGGGCTAAAGATTTGAACATAACTGCACCCATTCCATGAAATAAACGATATTGAGCATTCTATTGTGAATTATTTATTATCACTCGAAGCATCATAGAAACTAGAAATGTGAAGACCGTCTTGCTGCTAGCTGCTCTTCCTACATAAGAAAAGTTGTATTCATATTTTTGATACTATATAAAATTGATAAAAGTTTCTCCACATATTGTAATGAGCTTGCGTTAGAAGTTCCTTTCATACATTTGCCCACCATGGTTAATTTCATAACAACCACAGGTTTTATTCCAGCAATCACATTCCTATGAGTGCATTTCTACCCTTTTTTTCCTATTTGAAGAACCAGATTATACCAAAGAAATCCTAGAATGTTCAACAAATATTTGAATTCTACATCAGAATATAAGACATGGAGCAAAGATAGACCTATATCTGGCTGGAATTTAAACGCGTGTTGGAAAGCATGGTAGACACAATAGGGAGAGTACACCAAATACCTACAAAAGAAAGAATTAAAACCCAATGTGTTATGATGGGTTAGCATCAACAATGTCATAGGTGGGCAGGTCTTGAAAATAATATGTTTGCCACAAGCATACATGGAAAGTTAAAAAAAGGCAAAAGAAGATAAAAAGGAAAGATGGAGTTATTCATAGGCAGCAATTTAATTTTTGAACTGTCATCATGTAATGTCACAGAGTTAGCCCAGGGACTGAGGAACATATTAGCACCTAAAATGGCCTCGGGCTATGATCTCAAAGGACAGGGTCATGAAGGAGGCAGTCAGGGACATGCGGAATGAGATGGCCATGTAAGCTGTGGGGTTCCAAGGCTCTTCCTTTGCTTGCTCTCCTCCAGTGAGACCGGTGCAGGCTCCAGATTTAGGTTCTATTTGTCAGTTTTTTTTGTTTGATTTTGTTTCCTTAGCCTCTCGCTAAGGTTTACTTATATTTTTTCCTTTTTGTTTCTAATATATTTTTCTCTATCGATCAAATAAAAAATAGCCCCTAAAGAATCCATTATAGGCTAATGTGTTCATCAGGGGATTGATCCAGAGTTCTAGACATTCTAGTTCAAGCGTCATAGACATGAATCCATCAGGTGGAATCAATGCAAATAGATGTTGTGGCTTTAACAATGAAAGGGGTGTTGCAAACCCTTTCAGCAATGAAGCATATATTTTAAAGGATTTTTAACTTTAAACCAGATCTAAAGCAACTCTAAGGAGATGAAAGAAGGGTGAAAAGACCAAAAGGAGCTGGCTACCCGTTCATCATCTGTGAACTATTGTGATTGGGATCAGATATGCATGTGGCATGCATGAAGCTCATTGATGAGGGCAATATCCACTTCTCAATTTTCTTACTGAAACTGTAATTCAATATGCTAGGAAAGAATCCAACTCAAATGACAAAGTTAAAGATCTATATCAATATGTAAGAATCTCAAATTTGTTTTGGGAGCAAAAATCTATGATACACCAAGTGCATGAATCATTCGTGTCTTCTATGGCATTCTAAGGCTGTGATTCTTATCTTTGTCATAGTTAATTCCTAACTCCACCGTGAACCGGCAGAATACAGTACCTAGGTGATTTCTCGGGACTTCAACAAAAAATACCCAAAGTCAAAAAAGAAAAATAAAATCCTATTGGTAAACTAACAATCAGGATATGTGAAGCATTGATGTAAATTCAGAAGGATCTCACAAGGAACCCCTTCCAAATCCTATAACCATGAACCACAGCTATAATCAATATTCTGCTAGAGCATATCTAGCACAAAAAGATACTCTAAAAATAGGAAAAAACAACAATACAAAGAACAAACAAAATATTTTTTCTGGACCAACCTCCTAATAAATGTTTGTTAGTTCGAGTAATTCTTAATAGAAACTTCAAAACTAATGATTTCAGGTCTTGAATTTTATACGTGGATTTCAGACCCCATATGTGCACTCCAAAAAAACTTTGCAACCTTATTTCTGATAATCTGAAGCAAAGATGCCCATATTATACAAACAAATAAAATAGTGGCTAGTACCAAAATAGTCCACAAGTCCAGATCTCCAAAACAATCATAAATACGTTGGTAACATTAGAGACAAGGTTGTGAATCAGGCATCAATTGAAACTTTTATCATATATACCAAATTGGTTATATCTAGAAACTCTAGCACCCACTAAAGAACATTGAAAATGTCAACATTCTAGTGTATTGCACTTGTTTAATCTTCAATGACCCTTTATTGAAATTATCAATCAACTATATAATGCTAGAGTATCTGACTGGTAGAGAGTTGGTCCTCAATGCATCATCAAACATATTAATTAAACTGATTATTCATGTATATTGATGGTTTCCATGAAACCTTCATCTTCCACCCTAGTGCCAGTTTCATTACACAACACTTAACAGCAGAAGTGCATTAGAAAAATGTGTATGCAATTTGAATCGAAACGCAAAGAAAAATGCAGGTCATCAATCACTATACGTTTCAATCACAACAAATGCACACCTCCCTGCTGGCCTATCCAACACCCCCCCCCCCCCCCTTCTGATCATAATGCTTACATTCTCAAATATTCTACCAATGTTATCAAAAAATGCAGCCAGTTCAGAAAGGAACCATCATTATATACGTTTTTTAAATTTTCAATGTCGGTGCAATGCCATAATTTCATTCATACAAATGACAGGAAGTATAAATCAATCATATTGAATTCACAAAACGGACCCAATATTGATAAATAACGTAAAATCATAAAATTCCTCACATAATATACTAATTTCATTCTGGCATAAGCAATCATGGAAAGATGATTAATGGGTGTATCAGTGCATGTCATATCCAATTAACATATAATCTAATGATGAATTTAATGAAAAGAGGTAGGGCGAGAATAACTGAACCTTAGTTAGTGAATCAGCATCATCATTCCTAGCCTTCTTTTCATATCCTGGTGGCGGAAATGGAAAGCAGCGAGACATTGCACGGGATCACTAAATTGGCAATGCGGGGCTCCTTCCACCGACACGAGAACTTCACCTAGTTTCCAGTAACACTGTTCCTGTCCATCCACCATGTCCTCACAATCATTTCCAGCTTCGAGAACGCTTCCAACAACACAACACACAACACGATACGACTTCCAATTCGGTAATCAAATCCTCTTCTCTCACAATTTATATTAGTGGAATAAGTAAATCAGGCTCGAATTCAATCCAAAACAATAGAGAATATCAAATCCAATCAATCAAATCTACTCTAATTCTACTTATTGCTAGTTCGACAGATTCCAGAGAGTAAAAAACTACAGCAATAGTTTCTATATACTACAATTTGCCTCCTTCACAATCTGATCTCCTATCTCCTCTGCGAGGCCAATAAGGAACCATCACCTGTGCCCTAACAGCAAAAACCAGCACCAGAACTATCGAAAAAAGCATTCCCAACACCGATCAAAGATCCGCAATTTCGAGGGTCAATTCCCAGCACTACCGTAATAATTCGAATAATTGCGAAACAGATGTTAAAGTGCAGTCCTCTTCCATGTCGAATCTGCCAGTTTTACCATCGCTGAACAAGAATCAAACCCTAATTTTAACCAGCGAAAATATCACAAAACTCAACACCGGAAGTACTGAATCTGCAAAACCAACTTCTTCCAGAAAGATCCGAAGTCGCATCCATTCGTGGTCTCCAAAGAACTTCAAAGACCTCGAAAATCGGACACGAAATAAGCCCGTTATCCAACGAGATTTCGATCTTAACCCTAACAGTTGATGAGCGCAAATTTAGGGCCTACCTAAGTAAGGATCCAACCAAACCCTAGAAATCGAGCCAAGAAAAAACACTCTGAACACATCCGATATTAGAAAAGAAAAGCCCTAATCAGTGATTTATGTAAAAAAGACAACTTTATAAAGGAAACAAATACAAAAATTTAAGGAAAAAAAATGGGTTCTTTGCTGAGATTCGTCTGAAAGGAGGAGGGGTTAAAAAGGGAAATCAGTGAGAAATCGGGAAAAATTGAAGGGGCTAATTTGTTTGCTTTTTTGTTTTTACCTTGTCCGCTACAAAGAAGACATTGTAGGAGGACAAGATCTCCGTTTTGATGTCGGAGTATATAAGATTATAGAGTCTGAGAGAGAGAGGGGGGCTCTGGGGAGTTTCTGAAGGCTCTCTTTCTCTTACTCTCTGTTTTTATCTTTTCCTGGGTTCTTTGCTTTTTCAGACACCCTGAAATGGGGGTGTTTGAATAAATTTGTAAGGGTTTTTTCTGTTCCGAAGTTACACGCGATTGAACTGCGGCACACACACACACTCTCTCTCTCTCTCTCTCTCTCTCTCTCTCTCCTCGTCAAAAAACAAACCAAACCCACAAGGGAAGAGAAATCCAAAATGGCTGTCGTTATGGGTATTTAAAGGGGATTGAGTGTCAGTTGTTAAGCGCAAATATCCAAACGATCCAAATCCATGCGTAGGCCTTTAGATTTAGTGGCACATTTTGCGGTTGCGGTTGAACTTCGCCAATGAGATCGTGAATCGTAACCACTGCTAGATTTCTGTTCTGACCTAAATCACTTCTTTACCGTTAAAAACCTGCGTAACACGGTTTTTAAAGTTCCCTGATTTATATGAAAGTCGGCTTTTCACAAAATTAGGCGCTTATACCTTTTTTTACCTTTTTTTTCTCTTATATACAAGGGATGCATGCACTAAGGCGCGGCATATTATGGGTAGCCTTCTAGCCACAGCCAAGTTTCTGGGTAAGCATTTACGCCGGATAATTAGGTCAAAAGCTGAATTTAAAAAAAAATTAAAGTCTTTAATATATGTGAAAGTCAGATTTTGAATTATTCGGGCTCAATTTTGGCTCTGGGCGACGCCGAAAACCAGTTAGGTAGGATTAGAAAACGGAAGAAAATTGGACAAAACCTGCAAAATTGGTTTAAACAATTAAAAAACAAAAAAACCCAAAATCTAAACCAACGAGCTGAACTTTTTTTTTTGTTTTAATTTGATAAATTTTAAAATTAAAATGAAAAGTCGTTTCAGTTTGATTTGCGTTCAGGCGATTCAGTTCAGTAAACCGATTTTTTATGTGATTTGAAAAGTGGGGCCATATAGGTGCATATACAGTTTTGGAGGGTGCAAATAGAGCTACCCAATGCCATATACCGATAATATCTGCTGATCCCTATCTACTTAGATTTATCAATCCAGACCGAGCGTAATGATCAAATGGACGGCCCAGATATGGATGATCATGTGAGGCCTTGATATTTCCGTTGTCATGCTATAATTTCTCATGTACATGGTTAAAAAGCAGAAGAAGACCACCGTTTATTCAGGGACAGGGTAAAGATGGAAACCCAAAAAGGATATGGGCTGGTTCCCCCTCTCTCTCTCTCTCTCTCTACTCTTTACCTCCTGTTTCCTCGTAGATTTCACGTGGCACTTTCCACAAAACTGTTCTCTAATTGGAGTATGGATCTGTCCATACACGTGTCAATTCCCCCGACAGAGATCGGCGGAAGCATGCGACCTTTGAGCTTTGAGCTTTGTTTTTTCAGTGCCTTGTGGGCATGACTAGGGTTGGTATATATGGTACGCAAAGTTACCTTGTAGGACCTAATTAGAAAGAAATTTAACTAACAAGAAAAACAAACTATAGAGTGTGGGATTTTGAGACTTTTTCCGTTTTTTTTTTATCTATCACAGACGAATGATAGAGACTTAAAGCAAGTATGGTAACAAATTTTGTTTTCGTGCAGTACTCGAGGTTATTTCGGTTTAATCCGGATAAATTTCATGAAAATTTGGGGAGTAAAAACAGTAGCTATATTTGTAACCAAAGATTATTTTGGCCCAACTGATGATTCTACTGCTCACACCATTTACTGCCTTCAATCAGATGATAGAGCTCTTATTTTTTTGTCCCAATTTGTATACCTTCGAGTTTAAGATCATAGGAGATGGTAAGATATTAATTACACATGGAATACATCCCCAAAGTAATTGTCTTCATAACATATTATAGTGCACTGTGATTACGGATTTGTGTCATGTGGAATCAACAGTTGAGCGTTTGATAGGTGGCACATGATTTTAAGATCTTATTTGTGCAAGATTAGAACAAAAGACTATATCTATAATCAGATCATGCCATATCATAGTGTACTATGATCATAGATGTATGCCACGTGGAATTAATCAACAATTGATTGTCTGATATGTAGCACATGCTATTAAGATCTAATGTGTGCAAGATTAGGACAAAAAATTATTAGATTCAAGATAGTCAACGATGGAAGTGGTAGAACTATCAGTTGCACACTTGCGCACAACAATCTTTGGTTGCAAAAATCACTACGGTAAGAATATATATATATATATATATATATATATATATATATATAGTTTATAAATATATAGTTTATAAATATATTTTTTATTATTTAGAATAGTAGTCAAATTTTAAAAATTCATTAATTTCGAAAAAAAATAATTATCATTTGAATTAGGTGGGATCCACGTGGCACCCATACAAGTGATCAAGTACCACGGCAACTTTCCTAAGGAAAAATTTAGACAATCAGAGGCCACTTAACAAATTTAGACATGATCTGAAGTAAATCTATCATCCAAAATGTGGTCAAAGGGGAAAAAATTTCGTACAACAAAATGAATGGGGCAATACATAAACTTTAGCCATAGTTTTAACCACCGAAAAAGTATAACTTTTAAAACTTTTTTTAATAAATTGCATGCCATGTGACATATGATCCCAAGAGGAGTGGTGCTTTGAATCACATGTCATGTAGCATGTGATCTAGGATTCGAGTGCATAAGTTCATCCATGCAATCAGACTCATATACCCTTTTTCTAACCAAAATTAGTAAAATTTTACAAGTTTCGCAGAATCCTGGCAAAATTTTGAATCATTTTTGCAGAAATTTGTCACTCTCGAGCAACAATGACAACTTCTAATGGTGTTGAAATTTTGACTCACTCATCGTGTGGTCATGTTTGGACTTTGGAGAGCCAAATTTCAGAGACCCATGCATGCTATGGAAGGAGCAAAGAGGTGGTCTGAGCCACCTGGTCACTTGGCCAAGTTGTCATTAAGTAAGGACCTATTTGGATAAAAATACAGGAAACGTGAGAAAGTAAAATAATATCCCTACATTTTCTCATTGATACCTAAGTTATAGGAAACTAATGGGATTTCTTTGTTTCCCTTTATTTTTTGTTGTTTGGAAAACCACATTGGTAGTCAAGAAAAGATTAATCAAATCCTGTGTTTAGATACATACGCATGAAATTCTAGGAAAACACTGTGTTTTGATACATATCCGAGAAAATGCAGGATTAATCACATCCTGTGTGTTTGGCTTGAAATCTGACCGGCTGATGGTAATCGTGGACCCATAGAACTCGAGTTTCAAAGAAAGAATCTTGAGTTGTAAATATAGGTACCCATATTGTTGAGAGAAAATGAGTGAGATGCGATAATATGATATATAAAACGGTATCTTCATTTACAACGTAAGATTCTTCCTTCTCAACCCGTATTTCACATGCTTAAATCATTAACTAGTTTAAATCAAGTGATGGATATCATTTTTCACCCCAATCTTCCTCGCAATAAATCTTAAGATCATGGCACGCATATTAGATAGTCAGATGTTAATTCCAATGGTGGACATCCCTAAAAGCGAAAGTCAACTCCTTTTCCCATGGTCTAGGTCACTTTTGGGGATGCGTGTCATATAGAATCAACATCTAACCGTCTGATAGGGTGTCATGATCTTAAGATCTATCATGAAAAAGATTGGAACAAAAAAAATCTCCATCGTCTGATTCAAATCAATCAATGATTTTCATTTGTGAAATTTTTGTGTGGTATTACTAATAAATGGGTGAGAAGAGCCGTAGCCTTATATTTTTCTTATCCACTCATTTTCTTATCTTTCTGAGGCCTTTACAAACTGAAATGCCTTCGAATTCTTCACTCGAAAAATGAGCGAAAAAATTATATTTTATATTCCGACCCTTAAGTCACTTCCAAACAATGAGAAACTATAGAAAATAGAATCAAAATATAAGTTTTCTTATGTTTTTCCCATTTCCAAACAAGCCCTAAAGGTAATATGAAGTGCCTTTATTTGCAACTAGCGATTCTTCTCTATAACTAAGGTTTGCCACAAAAACCTTTTGTCCCTTTGAAATTAAAAGATGACAATCATTTTTCATCCAATAGATCTCGAGACCATTGGACAATCACATGTACATTCATCCCAAGAAGTAAACGAAAATTATGTTTGATAGTAATACCCATGAAGACATTGTGTATTTGAGATTTTTATCATGTGAAATCAAAATCTTATCGTCTGATGAATGACATCAGACAATACGGTCATAATCTCTAGATCTACTGTGTAAATGATTTAGAGGAGAAATAGGTTGCATATAACATAACTTTCTGCTAGCTCCTGTTATAACAAAGTTCACCTACTTTAGTTGATTTTTATTCTCTTTTTTAACTACCTGCAAATGAAGATTTACTTGCTCTAGTAGCAACCTCCCTACTCTCTACTAACTCCCTATTAGAGCAAATAAAATTTGATATAATAAGGAGTGAGTTGAGAGGAGGATAGAATTACTGAATAAGTAAATTTTGCACAAAATCTTGTTATGCAAGGAGTTATCAAGGAGAAGGGGTACCTACTAAAGCGGGTAGAAGGATGTTAGCAAAGAGGATGAGAACCTGCTAAAGCTGATGAACTTTGCTATGGCATGGGCTAACAAAGAGCTATGTCATACGCACCCATAATCTCTATCAAACATCAACAATTTTTACACGTATAAACTTTAGTTGCATAGAAAAAATCTTGCAAATAATGGTAACCATAAATATGCACTCATTGGTACGTTATCTAAAAAGTGCCCACATCCCAAACTCCTTGAACACCATTGGTTATTTTTATTGTGTGGAGATCATTTTTCACTTCGATATTTCACACAATAGATCTTGAGATTATGATGCACCTATGAGATGACCAATTTTGTATTCTGAGTCACAAATCCTCAAAAAATGCTCGAACATATGTTTGAGTGTAATGTGTGTCATATGATTGAAGGATTATTTTTTAGGGATCTATCACACAAGGAACAAGAAAATTGCTCCTTTGATAGGTGAACCTGATATCAATAATTAGTGTAAAAGATTAGGGGTGAAAAATAATCTCTAGTTTCTCGCATCGACTTTGAAGGAATTAATTGTGTAGTCGCGTTTAAATGTACCCTATATTTATACAAGGTAAGAAGGGCCCCACGTAGTTGTACCCTTTACTTCTTACGAGGCACTCCAAGCATAAGCTTAAGTGTTGTACACGTAAGGCTTATCATATGTTATTTTTAATATTTTAAAAATAAAAATAAAAATAAAAATGACTACTAAAAAATTAAGGCTTTTTTTTTTATTTTAATAATGTCATACCACATTAATAACCTTAAAAGTGCACTTGAATATTGTAGACAGTGAGTCGGTTTAAGAGCAGCACTCAGAAGTACAAATCTCACACAACAAATTACTCATACTTGTTAATATAAAAGGAGGACGAGCACCATTCGAGGAATAAATCTCATATAACAAATCACTCACTTTTGTTAATATAAAGGGAGGAAGAGGCTAACGTAGATGGTAGAACTTATAACCTCATGCCCCCACAAAGGGGGAGGATACCAATTGAGTTGATGCTCAATCGGTAGGGCTGGTGTTATTAGCACACCACTTTATTTTATAGCCACCACTTAAACAAAGAAAAAAGCTCGCTAACTTCTTTAAATAAGACGATGAAGATTGTTTTTCGTCCAAATCTTCTGCACATTAGATCTTGAGACCTCGAGCCTACAACCATATGGTCAAATGTTGATTCCACGTGACACACATAGCAAAATTTGAATGTGGACAACATTTGATGATATGTCATGATCACGTTTAATTAATATTTGATTGTTTGATGATAATTGGCTCATGATCTTAATATCTTTTATGTGGAGCTTTAGCCATAAACTAATCTCTATCATCTAATGCAAAGTAGGCATACGAATTTTTGTTTGTATAAATGAGGTGGTGGTAATGTAAAGTACAGAAATTAATGGTTTAAAAATACCAGTAAAACAAACATCATTTTGTCTTTTTTGTTTATCTCATTTTCTAAAACCTCTAGGAAGGTGTGAATGTTTGGGAACTGCTGTCGTGCCACCGAAACAAGGACCTTCCCAATGCTTTTGGCTGGGGAAGGGTCCAGCCTAGGGTCTTAATGGGTCGAGCCAGAGCATGTCCTGGTCGAATATGGTCAAATATGGGCTAAGAGAGGTGAGCCCCATTAATAAACATGCTGGCCTGGCTCAATCAGTAATTGCCTGTCTTTTTCCACAGCTACATAACCACTGACCTACTTTTAAATTTTCCTTCATAAATCTTTTTTCACAGCTAGATAACCGCTGACTTACTTAAAAATTTTCCTTATAAGGAACCGACTCTCTTTACCATCATTTAAGCTGCGTTTGGGTTAGATATTGTAGGGCAAAGAGCAGCTGTATTGCTTTTGGCTCAAACAGAGCTGTTTTGGCTCTTATAAGAGCTAATCCAAACACAGCCTTAAACACCATCAAAATGATATATCATCAATTGAAGGATTATAGGTCCAAAAATACACGTTTGAGAGATTCAAATAATTCAAGCTATGCACTCTAATACCCACTGTTGTTCTTAGTTTTAATGGCTGGTATTAAAGTTTACTAATCAAATGGTTTACATCCACTTAGAAGTATTATCCTCTAGTTGGGACATGTACCAACTATGGATTGCCACTTAGGCAATTTAGATTAATCATAAATATGTGCCACATGGAACAATGATAAATCACACTTTAATGGTGTGAGATAAAATTTGACATTTTAATAGTGTAAGATTATTTAAATACCATTTGGTGTTTAAATGTGGGAAAGGATGCAAGTTTTGAACCGAATCGAAAATCGAGGCTTCCGAACTGAAATGCACTGAAAACCGATTTCAATCGAACCGAACTGAACCCCAATTTGGTTTGGTTTTGGTGGCTTGAAACCGAAAACCAAGGGGGTCAGTTGAGTAAACCGATTTTTTTTGAAAAAAAATTGAAAAAATACATTAAAAAACTAAAAAAGTAGGTATTTTACCTACACTGAACCCAATCGAATCGGGTTCGATTTCGGTTTCATGAAACAAAAAAAAAAATCGAACCAAACCGAATGAGTTTCGGTTCAGTTTCAGTTTGGGGAGTACTAAATTGAACACTGAATAATTTGGGTTCGGTTCGGTACATCGAACTTGCATCCCTAAATGTTGGTGAGCCATTATCCCTATTCAAAAACATACCAATTTTTAAAGAAGTTCACTATAGTTTTATTGAGTAAATTTAGTTATTGCTTGGGTTTCTATCTTCATCAATAGATGATTTGACCAAAGAGGCATTAGCCTAGTTGATACGCTCCCTCCAATGTGAGGGAGCAGGTATAGGGAGTAGGTCAGGGGTTCAATTCTCGTCCACCACGTTGTTTCCCAACATGTTTCAAAATTTCGGTCGAAATCTAAAGATTTTGGCCGAAATGTTTTAGTTTTGGTCCTCACCGAAATCGAAACGATATTTTCGCGTTGTGGGAAGATTTCGGCCCAAATTTTGAATTTCAGTTTCGGTCCCCATCGAAACTGAAACAAACTTCGAATTTTTTATCCTTGTTTCCCATCCTTGTCTTTACAAGGTGTGGGTTGGGTTTTGTTAATTAACCCTTACCATTATAGTTGGTGCTCCTTCACGCTACTCCACAATTATCACATGTGTATGCGTGCCTGCTCCTTGATTTTCAAGATTGTCTTAGCTGAATGGTTGTATAAAAAAAATGATTTGACTTATTGACTAATAATAAAACACATCTACAATCCTTTAAGTTAAGGATTAGTAACACGACCACACAGTTGGAGGATAAATTTTATGCACACAAAGTGCGGGTGGTTGATGTGACACAATACACTTGGCTGCAAGTGCGGTGAAGCTCAATTAATACATATCGGTGTAGTCAGTCATGTTGCGTCATGTTAGCCGCCTGCACTTTGTCCTCAATAAATATATCCTCCGTTATTTTTTTAAATTTATTGTTATTATTTTTATTTATTTTTTAGTAAACGCATATTGTATGCTTTGGTCCTTTGTTCCGTCCAAATTGGTTGAATACTTATCGGGGTTTGGACCAATTTTAAAGCCCTTAGATAAATCGTTACGTTTACTTTTTCAATCCATCATAAGTTGACTCAAAAGTCAAGATTCACTTCTATCCAAAGGTTTTTAAAACAGGTTAAACCTCTTATAATATCCAATTGGTTGGACCCAAACATAGCCGCATGTACTTAATAGAAACGCTTTAATAAGTTCGTTATCAAAATGTGCACATTGTCGTCAAGAAAGAATTTTTTCTTTTTTTTTTGTTTTGAAGGGAAGAAATATATTATTCTACATGTTTTTCAAGGGCATCGTTAGCATTTAAAATGATAAATTTACTTTCTTAAATTAACAACTTTCTTAATAATTACATATCGTTAGCATTTAAAACGATAAATTTACATATCGTTTAGAAATAGACAAGAAAGGGTGTTTTGCTTATTGTAAGTTGGCACATGAGCATTCCTGAGAATAGGGCTGTCCAACTGTCAATGTCACGGGCTTAACAATATTTTCATTGCCCGGTAAGAAAATAACATATGCCCGACTAGAGGCCTCGATCTGACCTATGGGTCAAAGGAATGTGCTTGATCTGAACTAACTCCGAACTCAAAAACCTAAATCAACCTGAACAAAACCCATTATATAAATTATCGGGTTGGATCAGATTCTTCATTCCCTGCTGTACCAGTTTTCTTTGTCAAAAACATACGAATTTTCACTATAAAAAATAGTTGATTGTTGTGAGCTCGATAGTGGAGATCGTCTTTTATCCTAATCTTTCATATAATAGATCATGAAATCATAATACACACCTATCAGACGTTAAATCTTTGTTCAATGTAGAGTAAAGATCTATCTGTCTGTGATAAGCGTGTGTGTCATAATTTAAAATTTTATTTTGTGAAAGATTGAGTCGAAACATTATATCAAGAGTCTAAATGACCGCATATACTCTTAAAAAAATTTATTTCGTACCTAAAATATCGTTTAGTAAAAAATCTCATCATATGCAATGGCAATATTGTAATTTCATAAAAATCCACGGTTTTCCGGACGAAGTGGCGAACTCCAGCATGACCAGCACTACATAAAGCGATATTTTTTATTTGGTTTGTCAACAAGCTGGAACCCTAGCCGCATCAACATTTATCTTTTCCCTTAAACCCTAAACCCTCTTCCTAGGCCGAAGCCCAGCTGCTTTTTTCTGGTAAGATCCTTCAATAAACCCTAATTTTTTTCTCTTCCACATTTAATTACTTTAAATTTTTAGTTGCTAAATTTTAATTTTCATCCATGCAGGAATTTTTTTTCGATAAGATTGTGTTTATCTCCTCTGTTCCATGGACTAGATCTTTTTATCTTTTATTTTTTTCATATTATATTCAAACCTCTCGGTCGATTCTAACGTCGATTTTTCAGTAGGTTTATTTTCTTTTTGATTTTATATATATACATTTCTTGCTTCGTCCATAGTAGTATCGATTGAATGGGTTGTTTGGCTAAATCTGCCTTATTCGGTCTTAATGGAAAGTGCTGTTTGGCTATTTAGAAATCGTTATCGATCTCTCTTTTATTACATGTTGTTCAAATGTTGTGGATTAGTCATATGTGGTTTGCTGCCACTCTGAGAAAGCATGAAAATATCACTCCAAAATTTATGTAGTGAAGCAAATATATATATATATATATAAGCTCCATGGTGAGCTTTCAGATGAAGAGCACGAATCTCTATAAATTTTCTAGAAACAATCTCGATATTTTTTAAACTAATCTCAAACATGTGGCAAATTCAAGGATTTATTTTTTTTAATCAGAGAAAAACAATATTGGTAAATTTTCGGTCTTGATTAGAGATGAATCTTACTTAGCTTATCGGCTATTGCATCCAACCATGCTTTTCTTGTAGGTTCTACATGCCTTTTTAATACCTGTATCTGTTGCTTTACTTCCATCTGTTGTCCGTACTTCTATCTGTTGTTTTACTTCAATATCTCTTGCTAAAAGGTTATAGATCGTTGTGGTTTTAGTTACTGACCGAATCATGTATGATGGCTTATCTTTGCTTATTATTTTTTTCCCCACGCTAATATTTCCAGTTCTGAGGTTTTTCATGCAAAAAATTCACTGATCTGTTTTAGTTTTCAATCTATATACATATTTTTTCAGTTTTATGCATTTAAGGACGCTGTTTTCTATGATACCAGTTTTTTATAATAAAAATTGTTTTTTATACTAAAAATAAAATATTAAAGTGCGCCTGCAACCTTCCAGTCCATGTTAGAGAAACGGAGAATTCACTGATAATATTATTCTTTGCTTGGTCATCAATCTGTTGGAATTTCTTTAAATTTACACATATTTACCCTTCTGCTGGCTCGATGATGTCTTTCTTGCTTTAACCACACTGAATAGAAACAATAAGGAATGTCTGTTATTTAATATTTATCGGAGCTTTTATTCTTGGTGTTGCCTGATGACCCTTCCCTTTAAAAGGGAGATTGTGCTGCTGTCATAAGCTATTAAAATGGTTTGAAAGTGTAGGTTTTTAAATTGAAACTATTCTCCTTATAAATAGAAGGAGAAGGCTCTGCCAAGCATGAAAGCAGGTACTGATTTTTTACTAATAGGAGGCTTCACTTAAAGTTCTATTGTGGAAACTTTGGCCCTAGACTGAGAGCTTGGCTCACAATTGCCATTGCTAACTTTTCTCACTATATTTTGTTTTAACAAGCCATTGCACACACAAAGTTGGCTCTTGCACACAATTTAAAAGAAAGACTTAATATTTTGGGGTCCCATGCAACGTGGAAGCATCATCTAAGCCATCTGATTTGAATGCCATGCTCTAAAGATCTTTGGTGCAAAACATTTGCACGAAACAAGTTCTCTATCATGCGAATCAACAGTCAACCATCAAGTCAGACGATGGCCTTTGCCTGCTTTGATTCATTTGATTGAGATCATGTTTTGTGCCAATTTTTTTGTATCAAAGAGCTTCAGATGATGACCTTCAAATCAGGTGGCTTAGCTGGTGTTTCCACATGGCACAAGTCCCCAAAATATAAAGTCCTCCATTTAGATTGTGTGCAAGGGCCAAATGTTTAGATGCTGCTCAAACTATTATAATTAGCCCATCAAGTATGTAAGAGCTAGTATTAGACGACCAATTCTGTCACCATTTGCTATTTTGTACACATTTTCCACGTGGTGTATAAGTCAGTCATCCATATTGTATCCAATTCTAATATTCCATCAAAAACTTCCCTCTACACTGTGATAAAGTATGAGCATCAATTACAGGGGCTAAAATAGCATGATTAATAATCAGGCGGAATTATTTGGTATGAAGTTAGCTTGACTAGGAATCGAGCAAGGCCTGATGGAAACTGAAGATGCTAATCCCAATCTGAAATTAGGTTTAAAATTTTAAATGATAACTTTTTTAAAGTTTCAAGTTTTAAACTTTAATGCAGTATTGTCTTTTATCATTATTATTTTGCAGTTAAAGCTTTACACAAAGCTAGTAATGCATTAATGATACTATACATAATATATGATGATAAATAAGGAATGACAATTGAGGTTGCCTTGTCTTTGCACACGAACTTTACTCTAACAAAAGGCTATTTTTCCATTCATAGTTTATGTGCAAAGGGAAAGTTCCTGCACAAAAGCCCACAACTTCGCATGAAAGTAGTGGTTTTCCTTTCATTATTTCCATGAATTAAATTTATACTCACAAACAATGTTGTCAAATGGCTTAAGCGATGCTAAGCGATTTGGCTCAATTTCGCTTAAGCGAATCGCTTAATCGCTTAAGCCATGGCATACTTTTTTTTTTTTTTTTTCCAAAAAAAAAAAAAAAACCAATAAGTATTCAAGTCTCTAGAAGGAAAAAATAGACACTAACATTAAGTGTCAGGAGAAGGACATTAGACTTTGATATTGAGTACCAGCAATGTACTCTACACATTCATTTTTAACCCATTGTGGTAGATCCCCTCCATCATCATCGTCACTAGCATTGCCGTCGTTACACATTACACATTCATTTCTAACCCTTTGAGGCTTTATAACACACTAACATTAATATTACTAAGTTTACAACAATTTAATTCACTAAAAAAAAGGATTACAAAGCATAAAATAAAATAAAAACTAGACAGGATAGATGGGAGGAGGTTGGGAGTAAAGAATGGAGATTAGAGAGGAAGTTGAAGCCAAAATAGTTGTGTGAGGAGTAGAGAACCCAACCCACCCTTTATAGAGGCAATGGGACCTTAAAAAGCAAAAAAAAATAAAAAATAAAAAATTAAGTGCTTGGAACATTATGCCATCGCATATCTGAGTATGCGATCGCATAAGCCATAAAACATGGCTTATGCCATCGCATACTTTTGTATGCTATGGCATAATGTCAAAATCGCATAAGCCATCATGGCTTATGCGATTTTATGGCTTAAGATGGCATAAGCGATCGCTTATGACAACAGTGCTCACAAACACATATTTTTATGCATATGTATGGAAAAAGTGTTGGTGCCATGCGTTTTAATCCAAGTCACATGCCACGTGGCACATGATCTCAAAACAACATCCATTTGGAGATCACATGACATGCTTGTGATCTAAAACAATATTGTTTTTGGGACTTTTTTACCCCTGAAATCCATGGTCAAAGATTGCCTACTGCATGGTAACCTTGTAGATTGAAATTTTGGACCTTTGACCATAACTTGGACGGTGTGTTAAGATGGACTTGATCGTCCTTGGGCAAGTTGCCGTGGCACCTGATCCTAGGGATGAACGTGGGACCCACATGGTTCAAACGCATGAATCATCCATTCGTTCGAAGTTCAAATGCACATCCTCGGGCCTCTCTGTCTCTCTCTCTATATATATATATACATTAAAATTTGTAAAATACTATATATTTTTCTTAAATTATTGAGGCAAGTCTTGGTCAGAGTTTTCGAGTTGACATGGTCCGTCTGACTTTCCAGTGGAGTTGATTTTTGGGTTTATGAACAATGGTTGATACTTATACACTGTAAATGCCTTACGAACAGAATATGAATGTGAGGTGAGCTTTGGTTCCTGATTGCATACCCATGTTTAGCCTAACAATGGCTTTCCAATAGAAATAACATGTAGTACTGTGCTTCCGTAGCATGCTTTTAGGCTCTGCAAGGATGCTAAGCAAATAGGCACAATGATGTTTGTTTGGCTCTCGCCGGGAAATGATGGTTATTAATCTTTTAACAGCATCTGGGTTGGGAGGGTTAGTTTAGTAATGGAATCTAAATTGATGGAAAGTTCCATGTTTTCTTATACAGGTGTGAAATATAAAAAGCTAATCAAGGTCATTGAGATGGCTTTTACTGGAGGAATTGGGAGCCTTATCAGGCGGAGCCTTTACAGTAATGGTTTATCAAAAGGGACAATTCCGGTCATGTCTATGACTGTTCGTTATATGTCATCGTCGAAGCTCTTCATTGGAGGTGAGATCCTGTTTAGCGGGATACTTGCAAGTGCATTATGTAGTACTTCATGTTATTAAACAAATTAAGTTTGAAATTATGCTGTGTGCCTCATTTGAAATTCATTCTTCTTGATTTATTTGTTAGGCCTTTCATATGGGGTTGATGACCAATCGCTTAAAGATGCATTTACCAGCTTTGGTGATGTAGTTGAAGGTGAGTAGTGATCTGATCTGCTTGCTAAGTATTATGTCTGTTACGAAGAACATAAACAAGTAAAATAAAATACTGGGATGACAGAAGACCACTAAAGACAGTAGACACTAGCCCAAATTAAAAGCAATAGTAGAAATGCCAGGTTTACTACATTTTGTTATCACTTTAAGAATAAATGGGGATAAAGACAACACACATCTTACATTATAAGAATAGGTCTAATAAGTCAAATTTCATTCAAATTAATTGGTTTGACTGACTTTTTTCGTAGGTGAATAGTAAAATATAGTAGGAGCTAGAATGAGCAATGCAGTAGCAATAAACACGAGAATATTTACCTTTATAATAACATTTTTTTAGTTAGTATTATTATTTATATTTTGACGATAATTCGGTATCTAATCCCATGAGATGATAAATTTTTTTCCCTGTGAATTCAGTGTGATGAATTGCAGCCTGATGATACTGAATCATATCAATATCATGAATAATAATATCTGATCGATCAAATTGACTTATTGTCGAGAATTGAGTAGTATATAACGTAAGATCCTTTTTTAATTAGATACCTGACCCAATCAAGAATCCCATTGAATTTCTCATCTTTTTACATTGTTTCTTCTCTACAATCTACCATTTGCCCTGTGTAAGCTGATCAGTGTGATGTTCACAAACTGAAACGGTAGAAGTTATATAGAAAAGGAATTAGTCAAGTTCTTGTGATGATCTACTCCTTTGAAGACGGAAGTGCCATAAATGTGGGTTAATTATGTTAAATTAATTGTGATTTTATAATGGACATTGTCTATCATGCAATGTTTAAAATTATGGTATCGGTCTTTGAAGATACCAATACATCTCAACCATTTCAATGCAGTATAAGAGAAATGGCACCGTTGTTTGTATCGTCTGATACAAACAAAGATGTATTGAGTAATATGTCTTGGTATCATCCGAGATTGTAAACCATGCTCGTATGCATATAAACCTGTATTCAAGTATATCGTCGTTATGCAGCAAGGGTCATCACTGATAGAGACACTGGGAGGTCAAGGGGATTTGGTTTCGTGAATTTTGCCGATGATGAATGTGCCAGCAAAGCTTTATCTGACATGGATGGCCAGGTTCGTAACTTTTTTTGCTCAGTGTTGAAGAAAATTCCTTTGTGATGTCACTGATTTTCATGTAAAAGCTCAACGTGGAAGCATGAATGACTATACTTCCGGGTTGATATGATAATGGGTCAAAATCTCGGACGATACTGGTATGTATCGTTCAATATATACTGTTGTCACTGGCCAGCGGTGGGTATGTACACTATACATTGGGTGGTATGTATTGGCGATACATACCCAATAGGATATTTTTCATTATAGCGCCGTTACATTGAATGTATCGGAAAATAGAGATTTAGATTCATGGGTACGGTATCACCTTATGTGATTCATTTCCTTTGATGGATTGATCATTACATGGATGGTAACCTACATTCGATATCTTTCATGTTGCAGGAGTTGAATGGGCGGAATATCCGTGTAAGCTACGCTAATGACAGACCCAGTGGTGGGTTTCGTGGTGGTAGTGGGTATGGTGGCGGGGGCGGTAGTTATGGTGATGGAGGTACAGGAACTGATGACTTTGGTGGGGGTTCAAGCAGGGGATACTAAGTTCACCCTGAGTAATCTCACTAGACAGATTTTATGGGCAGTTATATTCCATTTTTGAATATAAGTAGAACAGCCAATCTCTATATACCTTGAATTTGTGTTAAAATTTCTCACTAGACAGATTTTATGGGCAGTTATATTCCATTTTTGAATATAAGTAGAACAGCCAATCTCTATATACGTTGAATTTGTGTTAAAATTTTGGCCCAGCTGGTGTTTTACAGATGCTTTGCTCAGGTTTTCTTATTTTAGAACTGGTATTTGTGAAACTGGAACATCTACTTGGAAATATATCTGGAGTTTTCATGTAAAATTGCGCTTTATTACCTCAAATGAATTTATTACAGACTTGTTTTTCTCTCAGAAGCTTGGGTTTTTTCTCTTGCTCGGAAGGAAAAAAAAAGGTTTTATAAGGTTAATTATTTGTTCTTTATTGATGTAGAGAAAATATTAGTTCCTCTGTTGGGACAACCTCTTCAAAACGTGGATTGTGCAGTGAATTAAATGTAGTACATTTTTAGTGTCCATCTGAGGACTTAAAACCTGGAGGATGGGCGGCGCTGATCATGGATCAAATTGCCGGAAAATCGGTACGTATCGGTACCGGTCCGTAATGTATCGAACGATACATTCAATGTATCGTTCACGTCTGATACCGATACGTATCGGTATCGGACGATATTTTGACCCATGGCGGTGATGACATTTTAGTGGAAAAATGCCAATGCTCCTTGCACCTAAATGGGCATTCTATTCCCATTTGCATATGACGACTTGTTTTTTCGAGCTCTCCATCCCCATTTGCCACCTTCATGACAGGAGTTGGTTGCTGAACTTGTTAGCTCGGATCATACGAGCACTTAATTATACTTGCACCTTTGATTCGAAACCATTTAGCAAATTCATTTTATTTTGAATAGTTGGTATAAGGTATGGAACAAACCCCACCCATTCGCTTGCGCGTTTTGGCTCTCTGGTATTGCCTATTATCAGATCCAAATATGCGTTGCTCCAATTTTAAGGCAATCTTAGGACTAAATTTAATATAGAAGCGATTTATTGCAACTCAATTGGTACTTTGTTAATCTTCCTAACCTTTCTTATGAATTTTAGATATCATAGCCTTCTACATACAGAATGGTCCTATGGAATTATATGCCTACGATAAGTACTTGGACTTTATGTTAAACCTGAGTCACTTGGAGGCGTCAAATTGGGTGCCCAATAAAATCTGAAGAATTTTTTAGTTAATTTAATTTAATTAATTTATTTTTATCTTACCTTTTGTGAACTCAATTATACGAACATCTAGGCATTCAATCAGTGACGGTCATAGGTAGGGCTTGGGCTGTCAATTAGGTCGGGTTAGGGCTCGGTCAAGGTCAAATACAGCCTAGCTCTAGGCATCCAGGCTGTC
The DNA here is from genome assembly GCA_021018995.1 of Chloranthus sessilifolius. NCBI lineage: Eukaryota > Viridiplantae > Streptophyta > Magnoliopsida > Chloranthales > Chloranthaceae > Chloranthus > Chloranthus sessilifolius. The sequence goes on from CM037590.1 coordinate 22,578,240, forward strand.
ATATACTCAGCCCTAGGCTGGGCTGGGTTAGGTTATATGACAGCCCTAGGCTGGGCTTGGCTGGGTTAGGTTGGCCGGGTTGTCGGCCAAAATATAATTTATATATAATTAATTTTTTATTAAATGAATTGGTGCGTCAAAAGTAATTTATGAATTATTCAAACATTATTGAAGTAGTATCAATACATAAATTAATTAATAAGTGCTTCAATAATATGGATTGTTCAACTATAGAAGAAAATGATAATATGGATTGTTCAAACGTTATTCCACAAAGCCAATAAATTAGGCGCTCTCACAACATGTAAAGAAGTCCATTAATCCAAATTTAAACTGTTTGATTACAATTGTCGTACTTATAAGCTTGACACAGACAATACACGAGCAAAACAACCCACCCCCGGGCAATGTGAGCATTCTCATAACTTAAGTGATGTGCGATTCAAGTCCTAATGGCATCTCTCTCTCTCTCTCTCTCTCTCTCTCTCTATATATATATATATATATATATATATATATATATATATATATATATAAAATAAAAAACGATTTATAAACGTTTTTTTTATACAAGTTTTTAATTCATTTTATTATCTGTTTGGTTAACTTTATTTTTTTATGAATAGTTTGGTTAACTTTATTAAATTTCCAGTAAAAAATAGGTAATTACAAACAGTAGCAATCTATGCCAAAACCATTTTATAATTAATATTGTTATAAATTATTTTTTTAGAAAAATCAAATATTCTCATAGGCATATACCATGGCATCCCTGCAGTTCTTCCATAGGCTCATAGCTATGGCCACACCCGTCTCAGAAGCACCCTCAAAAACCTCCGGAAAAATCTCAGCCAAATCTTCCAACGCAGTCAACGTCTTCTCCAATAGTTCTACAATTGCAGAGCTTGTGAATTCGACAGACCCCGAAGCCGCTTTCGTAAGAACATCGAGACCACCAGAGGCTAGAGAAGCCATGGCCTCCATTAAGAGCTCCCATAAATAGTTCTCCAGCGACTTCGCCAGATCCTTCGCGTATTCGAGGAGGGTGTTAATGGCGACACCAGGGAATTTAAGCGCCTGAATCGCCATCACGAGAAGAATAGCTAAACCATGAAAGATTATGTAGCTTGCAAACTTTATAAATGTACTCAAGGCTCCAAATATGATATTTAGAACAAAAATCGCCATTTTTTAGTGTGTTTGAATGTGGGAGGAGTTGAGAATTTGATATGCAGGAGAAGAGTTGTTAAGCGTGCAAACAACAAATTTGTTATAGTTTTAGCGTATTAAATTAAGAGAAGACTTACTTTTAAAACCAGCGTACAATTAATTGGGAATTTAGATTCAGTGACTTTCACGGATAGCAGGAGTGCAACAATTTTTGTTTGACCTCGAAATCTGTAAAACTCAAATATTCAGAGAATCTTATTAATATAATATAGAAGGCTGATCTAAGTGTGACCCTTACACATACAAAAAAAAAACTAAAAAGATCAAACATTAGTGAACATCAATATTTTTCATTATCATAGTCTTATCCCATCTTTTTCTTGCATATTCCTTTTTTTTTGACTAAGTAATCCTTCATATCCCTTCTCATCACTTTCCTCTAAGTCTTCACTAGTCGTCCTCCAAATCCCTTGTGCTTCTATCGGCTTAACCTTCGTATAGGGTCTTCTTTTGGCCTTTGATGAAACTTGTTCAAACCACCTCAATTATATTATATAATTTTTCCTTTACAAGCATCACTCTCAAATTTCATCCTATGTACTTGTTCAAAATTTAATCCTCTTCTTACTTGGTATACATCACTCTCGGCTACATGTACTCTATATTCTTGTTTTTCCTTTATAGCCCAACATTCAACACCATATAATATGATAGGTTTCATTAATTTTATCCTCTTTTTACTTCAGTACACATCCATCTCAGCATACACATCTCGACTATATGTATTCTATATTCTTATTTTCTTCAACACTATATAATATGATAGGTTTCATTGACTTGCATTCATCCTATTTGAGACGTCCTCGCCCATTCACCAACTTATTATAAAGTAGATCCTAAATAACGAAAATTATAAAAATGTGGCACTAAATAATTCTTTATTTTAATTAAATCTTCCTCCGTGCTATTACGCCCACTTTAGCAAATAGGGAATCCTTGGAGAGACCAACATGGGGTGAGATTCGAACTCATGACCTCCTCTTCTTGGGGCGTGGTCTTGGCTACTGTGTCATCCCTGTTGGTTTAGTCATAGAGAAGATTGTGGTTAGTGATGTTCAGAAAAGACTCGTACTAACTTTTCCATGCACTTCTAAGTGTAGAAAAAAAAAGAAATACAACTTTCAGATGAGATTTGTATCTTGGCACATGGTCTTGAAAGAAAGTGTCACAACCCAAAATCCTAGCCGATCTCGGGGGCTTAGAATTTCGTGTTATGACATCGCACGCTTGTTAAGACAATAAGCGGACATACATGTGTTACTAAATCTTACTTAAAATTGAGCTTCCAAAAATCGTAAATCAAACTTTCTTCTCATATTAAAAATTCTCCCCAATAAGCTTACATTGAATTTGGAATCCACGATACAAAAATGACCTTAAATAAAAGCACGATCCACTAGCTTACGTGTCATATCGAAAGTCTTATTATTACTTCATACTCTTACACAACGTACTTCGTATCTTACTTATCTTATTTAAACAATCTGTGTCAGGATCGCTGCTCGAGCCTATCACGCGAGGTCCACGTATATATAATAACCTAACTTCCATATCATAACATAAACCACTATCCAGCTCGATGAGGTTGTGCGCATAAAAATCAGTGTCCCCTTAAGACCCATCTTGGCTGCGGACGTTGAATCTTGCGATAGCACGTAATATATGACACATGTAGAAACTTAATTTCATATTCAGCTGGCCTTCATAGCGTATATTAACATATCATAATATTATTCGGTTATGGGCTAATGTCCCCGTCCCGATCTCATATTTGTGTGGGCTTAAGTCTCCGCTTTCTTAATATCTCGTAGCTTAACATATTCATAATCTATCATTTTTTAAACTCAATTTGAATGAACTACGGTGCGATAGGCTTCACAAACCACGCTTTCCAAGAGATGGACTCCGTAGTAACCTGAATATACTTCGTGTGGCAGCCCATACTCTCATAGAGGTGTTGCATACGTACATGGATGCCTACATTCCAAGTTCTACATGACCGTAAAAAAAATCTCACCGTGACGATGGCTTAAAAGTCGTGTCGTATCTTATTCTTTTTTCTTAACATACTTATGCCCTAACGTATTTCTAAGTGATGAATGTCACATAAAGCAAATGAAATATATAATAAGAAAATATCTAACCATAATACTCGTAATTCGAATGTCTTACTCATCATTAAGAGAGAGAAGAAAATAACCTACAATGAAGGTACGTGAGTACCAGAAAGCATATCACAAGGTGATGTCAAACTAGTCTCATCAGATAGATATCGATCGAATGAAAACTGACTGGTCGTTTGTGAAATTTGGCTAAGTATTGACTCCCATATGACTCAAACAAGTTTCAACCGTCGGATCCTTGTTGTACGATTTTTGGGGTACGTACACCTTCATAGCGTGGGTAAAAGATGCACCTAAAAAAATTATCCTAAGCTTAGAAGGTAAGTTGGGCTTATTCAAAAGGTTTTGGTCCGCGATTTTATAAAACGCGGGTTTGACTACATTGGGTATACGAGCCTATTAAGGGTCCATAGACTAGATGGGCCCACAAGGCCCATGGGCCTTTCCGATATTTGGGGGTCTTGAATGATTCAATTTTCATCCAGGCTAAATGATATTTAAGGTGCACTTTAAGGATTTGAATAAATCGGATATGGGACATCGAGTTTGGTAACCATATGGTGTTATAGAAAAAGTGGGTTTTGATCACTAACACGATTCGACCCAAAACCTGAGATCTAAAAGGGTCAAACCAGACCTTAGACTAAGGTACCACAAGCATAAAGTACAGGAATTTTGGTGGTTATGTGCACGACTTTAAGTGGCGTACAGACAATGATGTGTCTGTTTAAATTAAAATCCGATCATCTATTCGACAGACGGACAAATGATTTTTATTTCGATCTACGGGCTTCGACCCGTACGTCTATGGTTTGCTAAATTTAATGGGTCATACAAGACCTTTAGCTAATGTATAGACAGATTTACATAAATAAATGTAAGAAATATTATGTGTAAATAAATCTATTCACATGTTTAGGATACTAAAATTTATAAAAATAAGGACATATGGATTAATTTAAACCGTTAGATGTATAAAGCATGTGATTTTATGGGAAGTCCACGGTTTAACTAAGATAAAAAACTGGTCGAATTCTCGAGATTTAAATGGTCAAATGAAGACCTCCAATTGACTGCATAGTCAAACAGAGAACGGGGTAACAACCCATCCTTGACATGGGCTTTCTTTGTGCCTGATTTATAGTCCTCGGGATCTATTTTGTTGGCACACTTGTGTGTCATGTGGAAATATATAGTGTACTATAGTTCTCGGCCGATGGGTTCAACCATAGGGTCAACCCTTTGACCATAACCGTTTTGTAAATCCACACAAAACCTAAGAAATTTTAGTTTTCCTAAATTCATCACATATATAATTATCACATTTAAAAAGTGTAAATGTGTAGATTTTGATGGATAGAAGGGCACCCACCTGTTGTAGCGTGATCGTGCCGATTTCATGAAGATTCAGATCGATGGGCTTGTGTTGACGCAAATTAGATCTGACATATCGCTTCAACTCAGGTTCTGAGTGGCATAGTTCAGATTTTCGATGCGCCACAACGACTTGGATTCTTCGATCCGATCAAATTGCTTCTATGCATGCCACAACACTTAGTTGTTGAAGCTTGTTCAAACACTGATAAAGAGGTGTTCATAGTTGGTGTAGCGGTTGTGGTGCTTTGAGCGTAGCTCCGATGGTGGGATTTTAACTGAGGAGACAAAGTGATCATTTGGTGGCTGTTTGGGCAGCGATCTGATGATACAAATCGAGGTACACCACTTGTTCAATGGCTACACTAAGAAAGTGATGGTTGAGGAAAAGCGAGGAGTTTTTATGGTTTGCAATGGAAATAAAAATTTATAAGGGGTTGCTGCTGTGTGAGTATATATATATATATATAGAGAGAGAGAGAGAGAGAGAGAGAGAGAGAGTAGACGTTTGGGAAAGGGGGGTTGCCGCTGCCTTCTTGGTTAAATGGGTTGAGAGAGAGAGAGAGAGAGCCAGAGGGAGAGAGGACTTCTTGAGGGGAGGTGATTAATTAAGGGATTGCTTAGGGGATTTTTGTCGGCTACTTGGGTAGACGATAGAGAGAGGTTAGGGGAGGAGAGAGAGAGAGACGGCTAGTTTTCTTGGAGATTATTGGCTGCTTAGTTATATGATCAGAGAGAGAAAGAGAAGAGGACATTTGGGAAACTATTGAGAGAGAGAGAGAGCCCGGTTGAGCTATTGCCAATAAAAAAAAAAAAAGAATAATCGTAAAAGGCAAGAGTCCTATGTGACTCTAATCATTACTACTATAAAAAAGTACAAATAATTTCTGTCAATTTTAGCGTTTTCATATTTTTAGTAACAAAATACCCCTAAGCTACTCCATCTACCCTCATCTTCTTTTTATGTATCCCTATCGTTACTACTATACGAAAGCTAAAATAGTTTCTCTCAATCTTTGTTTCCACACTTGCCCCTATATACATTCCTAAGCTGTGACAATAAAATTAAAATGGGCATAATTATTTACCATCCAAAAAATTGTAACTTCATATCACCTCTTTAAGTTTGAATGTATTGATCGCTTTGAATCATACAATGGAGATTATTTTTCGTCTCAATCTTCTATATAGTTGATTTTGACATCTTGTTTGTATCATCAGACGGTAAAATTTTTTAAAAAATCGACGGTCTAATAATACTCTCATGATACCAAGATCATTTAGGGAAAAGATGGGGATAAAAAATGATCTCCATCTTCTAATTCAAAGTGGTCATTTCATACCTACTGGAGGATATGGATGAGGTCACAATTTTAAGGGTTGCTAATAATGATACACAAATAGAATCTCTTCTCCAATGGAAATATGTAAATAATGGTATCCAAATAAGTTCTCTTCTTTCCTTATTTTTAGCACCTTCAAAGAAACCCATAAAGTTAAGAGAATTAATAATTTTGTCATAAAAGTTATATTTCCTTTCTTATTTTAAGCACCTTCAAAGAAATCCACAAAGTTAAGAGAATTAACAATTTTACCATAAAATATTTAACTTGCTTTGAATTATGTGGCATAGATCATATAAAAATAGCCCAACAATTAAATTTGAGCATGATGTATGCCATGTAAATTTAGGGCCATATTTTGGAATCTGCACCTTATGAAATAAAAAAATGATCGTCTAATAGTAAGCCAATGATATCAAGATCCCTTATGTGGAAGATTAGGCCGAAAAAAGATCTCCATCAACTAATACAAATAGTCAATGGTTTTTTGCATAGGTGCCCTCTAAGATTCCGCGGGTGTTAATAAAGCTACCAAAATAATAATTTACTGAAAAGTTGAAACCCTCTGAGCCACGATTAATCTACCCCTGATCAAATCTTGTCATCTTATCTAATCGGATTGGAATTTCGGCCCAAAACTTACACTCATATATATGTTAGTCGTAAGACTTAGAGGAGCACTTAACTTTATATGACTTAGACAAGCATGTGATACTTCTACGTAGGGCTCTCAACAGATTGACTTTTTTATTGGGCTAGGTACTAAACTTGGGTTATTCGGCTAAGTCAGGCATGAAGTGTTAGACCCAATCTATAGGTATGGTTGGGTCGGGTTAAAGAAAAAATTGGTCGACTAAGCTTGAGTTACAAGATTTTATATAATAATTAATAATTAATAATAATAAAAATAAAATAGAGTATTTTCAACTAGGTCAAGTCACGTGTCAGGTCGGGTTGGGCATATACACTCGACCCTTCGGGTTAACGTTGGAATAGGTCTTTGGTCGGGTTTAGTCAACTAAGCTCGAGTTACAAAATTTTATATAATAATTAATAATAGTAGTAGTAGTAGTAGTAATAGTAATAATAATAATAATAATAATAATAATAATAATAATAATAATAATAATAAAATAGAGTGTTTTCAATCAGGTCAAATCAGGTGTCAGGTCGGGTTAGGAATACACACTCGACTCTTCAGGTTAAGGTCGGAATAGGTGTCAGGTCGGGTTGGGCATATACCCTTGACCCTTCAAGTATTAGGTCGAATCAGGGTGCACCATCAAGTCAGGTCAAGTCAGCATATGTCATTTACCAATCGGACAATGAAACCTTTAACGCAATCCATTGGCAATCCTACTTTTAAGTTCTAAATTATATATTTATTTTTATTTTTTAATATGAATCATGTGAATCATGTGGCTTTAAAATGATGGCATGCATATAAAATCAAGGTTAGAGATTTTATATATGGGACACCATTTTGACACCATGTACTGATACATGGTGCAAGTGATTATTATACATCTTCTATCACATTTTTCAGTTAAAATTTTTATTTTGGCACCATGTGTAATGCACATGCATTTTTATGAGATTTATAGTTAATGATTCTAGGGTTTTTAACTATATAACCAATAAACTGATTGAATGTCAAATGACATAAGGTGGTCTGCCAATTGCATGAACCAAATTCTTGTATATGTTTCAAAAATTAGTAAGTTACATGACTCTTTGCCCTTTTGATGGTATCCCCATGATCATATTTTCGTGTGTCATATGGTTTCCAGTTATTTTTTAGGATGAAAGATTAAAACGAAAATCAAACCGTTCCATTTACAATGATCGAATTTTTAATGGTACTATAACCGATAACCATTAACTATTGTGAATCAGAAGATGGAGATTGTTTGTTGCACAATCTTTCCCATAATGTATGAGATCATGGGTGTGCCGAAAATCAACTTTTTATTTCAGGTGTTGGACGTTTCAAAACGTGATCGAAAATCATGTTTGAGCATGATGTCTGTCACATGGTTTTCAGTTACTGTTTTGGGATGTGTGTCACGTAGATTAAAAATTGACCGTCTAATGGTACACCATTTATCTAAGGATCATCATATAGAAGATCAAATTGGAAATCAATTTTGAATGACATCATAGTCGAATACCATTGACTGTTTTGAATTAGACAATAACGGTCGTTTTCGTCCAAATCGTAGATCTTGAGATCATGTGTACCGACAGTTAATTTTTTATTGCATGTGGTACAAATATAATATCTCAAAAAGTGATTAAAAATCACATTTGAGTATGATGCTCGCCTCATAATTTTCAATCATTTTTTTGGGATGTATGCAATAGAAATCATAAATTGACCGTCTGATGGTACACCATTGATCTCAAGCTCCATTATGTGAAAGATTGAAAAGAAAATCGATCTCTATCATCTGGTTCACATAAGTTAATGATTTTTCGAATGTAGTGCACTTAGAAATGTGATTGATATAATTATAGTTATCCTTTAAAGGAAAGACTTGGTATTTGGAGGACTTATGCAAAGTGGAAACTTTAACTTAGCCATCGGATTTGATGGTCATGTTCTAAATATGTTTAATGCAAAAGATTGGTATAAAATAAAATCTCTATTATATAATTCAAAGTAGTCAAATATGGATGGGATGATGATCATTGTGTTAAGTCATATGATAGAGATCGAAGATCTTTAGAATATGACATTTAAATTAGAGGAATTCGATGGTATCTTCACATTTATATTAACATGTGCAACGCACGTGCACTTTTATTAGTACCTGTTAAAAGAAAAGAAGAGAGAAGGTACCCGGTTGAGTCTTTAAGAAAGAAAGAGAGAGAAAAGAAAGAGTGGGATAAAGAAAGAAATAGTTCAAAGGACTTGTATTTTTTCCCTAATTAAGTACACAAGGTGTGTTAGAGTGTGGAGCACTCTTATTGAGCTTGGTGCTCCAGATAGAGTCCAAAGGACATGTATTTTTTCCCTAATTAAGTACACAAGGTGTGTTAGAGTGTGGAGCACTCTTATTGAGCCTGGTGTTCCACCCCATCTATCACCATTAGATAGGTCTCAAAAAGACTCGGGTCATAACAGAAAGACTTGAAAGTTTTGAGGTCTATGTCATGTGAAATACCATCTAAGCCGTCTAATTTGAAGGCCATGACATAAACATCGTTGGTGTTCTATCATCTGATTCAACACAGTCAACCATTGATTCAGATGATGGTGTTTGACTGTGTTGATTCAGATGATAGAACTTATTTTCAGGCGAATCTTTGGCATCAGCGATCTTTACGTCATAGATGTCAAATGAGACGGCTTAGATGGCATTCTACATGGCATAGATCCCAGAATTCAAAGTCTATCTTTTAAGACCGTGTGCCACAGTATAAATTTCATGTGCAAGTTGTAGCTCCCCAAATATAATTATATTACTATATTTGTGGCAAAAGTGACAATCAAACCAGACCGTCCATGTAGAAACCAATCATGTGGAAAGGATAGAACCTGATATTCACCCACTTAGGTTGTGTTTGGGAACGTGGATTTAGATTTGGGATTTTGGATTTGGATCTCCTAAATCTAAATCCACTATTTGGTTCCCCATTTTTGTGTTGGAATTTGGATTTGATAAATCCACCGGAATTTAAAAATCTATGACTATATTGTAAAAAGGTGGATTTGTAAATGACACCACTTACGCGTTATTTGAAAATCCAAATCTTACACCAACATATAATTGGTTATGTTTAGTGAATAAAAAGCTGTTACCCAGTGTTTCTCATAGGTACGGTTCGACCTAATACCGAAACCGACCCAAACCAATGGTACCCAACCAGAATTAAATCAAACCCGAGCTAAACTGGTGGTAAATGGACTAGATTGAATAGGTACAGACCCGACCCGAACTGGCCCAACCCCAGCTTAATTAGTTACTGTAACCGCTAGAAAAGTAGCCATTGCGCTGCAACAACTAGTTTATGGCCGTTGCAACCCACCTTTGTACAGTGCGCCTTGGGTGCAATCAAGAAATTGTTGATTACACCCATTTTATTTTTTCCCCCTTTGAACCCAAACCGAACACCGAAAAATTCGGTTTCAATTCGGGAATGGTTTACACGTTAAAGGAATTTGGTGTACCGAAACCGATACTGATATATTTCAGTTTGTGATGTACCGAACCAAAAACCGAAAAAATCGGATTTGGTTCGGCTCGGTATACCAAACTTGCATCCCTACCTATATAGAATTTAGGAAACCAATGAAATATAAATGAACTAGATTGAACAAGTGTCATACCAAACTAAACCCAACCAGACCCGAACTGACCCAACCCAAGTTTAACTAGTTACTGCAATGGCTAGAAAACTAGCCAAGTTTAACTAGTTACTGCAATGGCTAGAAAACTAGCCATTGGGCTGAAACGACTAGTTTATGGCGGTTGCAGCCCACTTTTCTACAGTGCACCTTGGGTGCAATTAGGAGATTGTTGGTTGCACCTATTTTCATTTTTTAAAAGTTTTTTTTAGTTTTTGCAACCCACCTTTGTACAGTGCACCCACCCATTTTCCATTTTTTTTTTTTCATTTTTTCGTTTTTTTGTTTCCATTTTTGCAACTCACCATTGATTAGTGCACCTTGAGTGCAACTAAGAAATGGTGGGTTGCACCCATTTCGACTTTTTTTTTCTTCAATTTTTTTGTTTCTATTTTTGCGGCACACCTTTGTATAGTGCACATTGGGTGCAACTAAGAAATTGTTGATTGCACACATTAAAAAAATTTGTCTTCCCCCTTTTCCGTTTTTCAACTCAGTGCACATTGGGTGCAATCAGGAAATTGCTGATTGCACCACTCTCTCTCTCTCTCTTTTGATTTTTCCCCTGAACCGAAACCAAAGCAAACCGAACTGAACCAAACACCGAAAAATTTGGTTTTGGTTTATGTATTGGAGGAATTCGGTGTACCAAAACCGAAACCGATATATTTCGATTCGATTTCGATTTGTGGTGTACCGAATCGAAAATCGAAATAATCGAATTCGATTTGGTTCGGTATACCGAACTTGCATCCCTATCTACATAGAATGAAGGAAACCAATGAAATATAAATTTTTTTTATAAAAAAAAATAATCAAATGAAATATCTATAAATCCTTGGGCCAAATTTTAAGACAATGTTTAAACATCTAAATATTTCAAATTCTGAATTTGAAATGCCTGAATTTGAAATACTTAAATTTGAAATCCCCAATTCCAAATCCATGTTTCCAAACGCAGCTTTAGAGAATTCTAATGAAACATCCAAGTTTTAGTCAGATGGTCAAAATCATCCAATTAGCGTGATCTTATATTGAGTGGCATACTAGTGTCCAAATTTTCAAGGATTAACTTTTGTTGATCCTCATTAGATTCTTTTTATTTTATTAACTTGGGTATCTGGCCTTTCAGAGAACTCGTCTAATCTCAGGGGTACATGTGCACCCCAAATTTAACACATATCGAACTAGCACAAAATATAAATTCTTAGGATGAGGAAATTTGAACCCAAGTCTCCCACTTTTGATTCATTCTCTATTAGATTAACATAGCATAGTTGACATAATAAACAAGAAAGTAAACGATTATATAAAAAGGGAAAGCACTACACTAAACTACTATATAACTAATTAAAATATATTTCCCTCTAAGTAAAAAAACTAATTAAAGTATAGGCACCGAATGGGTGTCCACCCATCATGAGTTAAAAGTTTGTGCAAGTCATGCAAGCACAAGTACTTGGCGATTGCGAAGTCCATCTCATGATTGGTGGACACCCATTGTAGACTAATTCTTTTAAATAATTTATATTTATTTTAAAAAATTAAATATAAAAGTGATTTTGAATGTTTGGAGGGAGACTACTTTTAATGGGTATGGTGAGTAGAGAGCATGGATCAAAATGCCAGAAAATTCGTACGTATCGTCCGATCAAAAAATTAATATATATCAAACGATACGTATCGATACCGGTCTATATCGAACGATACATTAAATTTTCATCAATGTATCATTCGATACATGCCATATATTTAAACGATACGGTACATTTAATGTACCACGTCGTTCACATCCGATACATATCGATATCGGACGATATTTTGATTCATGGTAGAGAGTATCCTTTTACCTATTATTTAGGCAACTCTTTCATTTTACTAATGGGTACCTTTGTTCATGCACACACGATTACTGAAAGCGCCTACGTTTTACTAATGGGTATCCATTGACTCCTTGAGATCAGATGACGCAAACTAGTTTTCACCCAAATCTTCTACACCAAGAGCGTACCATAAGACAGTCAATTATTTTATTCCACTTGGCACAAACTCTAAAACAATAGTCCTAAATTCACGTTCGAGTGTGATGTGCGCCATGTGATTTTAGGGCCATTGTTTTAGGATCTTTGCCACATATAGTAAAAACTGCCCGTATGATCTTAAGATCCCTTGTGGGAAAGATTAAGGTGGAAAACAATTTACATCGTTTGATCTCAAGCAATCAATAGGTTTTGGTGGGCTTCGGACTTGCGTGACTTCAGTAGTGGTACATACGCGAACAAAGATACCCTATAATAATTTGTTGTTATGGACAGTTGCACCCATATCAAGGACTGTCCTACACAAAATGATGGGGTTGAGGTTCATCCAGGTTACCCCGATAATATGGGGGTTAAAAAGGTCCTAAGGATGAGCTTCATTTGGCTGGGAGTTGGTGCATTGACCATGACCACACACCAAGAAGCAGAGGTTGCATGTACCCGGGGACTTAGTCGGGCTCAAGAGGGCAGATACCTCGTTTTAAATAAATAAATAAACCCAAACCTTACACTTCAAACTAGAAAATCATATAGGGGAGCGCCTGCTTATCCCAAGTGTGCTGGTTTGAAGGCAGAGTGAAGTCTTGGGAGAATGATAGAGAGAAATTAAGAAACACAAAACTACAAATCTCAATAGTTCGTGGGTAGCCCAACCAGTTCCGGGTCACTGGGGAACCTGGACCAACCCGATCCAATTCAAAATCCCCGAAACTCCCTAAACCCTTTATATTTCAAATAGAATATAATGTCAGTTCGGAGGCTTCACGCCTGACCTGACCCAACGGATCAAGTTTACTTGTCCAACCAGGCAGAAAAACAGGGTTGGGTAAGTTACGTAATGGTCCAACCCAACCTGTTGACAGTCCTAATCTCATTTTGTTTTTCTTTTTTTATTGGGTACATAAAGCTGGAACCTGCGACTTTGAGATTGTAATATTGTCATCCTTCCATTATGCTACAGGCTCATGACCCTTTTTTTTTTTTTTTTCCGAAGTATCCCAAGTCTCTTTGCACTTGGTCTAATCCTTACAGGGTGCAGTGCCCCAAGTTTCATCTTAGCACCCCGCTCGCACCCATACCCAAGTCGCCAGACTGTGCCAACATAACCGTCAGCCGAAGATCACTAGTTCATAATTCTAGTTCTGCAGAAAAATGTGTCTTTGCATTTTATACTCATTATCAATTAATTCTAAAACTAGAACTAGTGCTGAAGGAAAAAAGAGTTGCATTTCATTCTCAATATTGCTCCCAAAACCATTATATACATTCCCCAAAACTGTGGAGTCACCTGACAAACAATTATAGGCAGAAGTCGAATTCCTCTATAATATAGGAGAAATCCCCTCCACTGTTTGGTAATTTACATATCTATATTTTCACTCCTCTTCTCAGTTCTCCTTCAGCTGGTATACAGAATTTACATACCTTTCCACATCCCAAAGGAAAGAGCCAAATGCAACAGCCTCCAACACCAATCTCTTAAGACTCGAAAACGTAACACCAACCATCTCATCCTTCTCAATGTTCCCCGTTTTCTCATCCCCGAAGAGCGCCCAGGTGTGATTCTCAATCAAGTTCACAGCTTCCCAAGATTTCAGCTTCGCACATCTCTGCAACGCTTCAGGATCAAATCCCATCACATACCCCATTAGCTTGTCGCTTTTTCTGCAGATTCCTGACCCTTGATACAAGGAAGATAGTACATCAGTAGACAGACCATGAATAGCAACATTTTCCGACCGACAAGGCCTTAATCCAGTAAGTAGGAGGCAATTCGTATAGCTAAGATGAAGATCTGGGTAGTGGGTCAGAGAAAGATTCTGCTCCAAGTAGTGCCTCTGGCAGGCCGATTTGAGGAAGTAGCCATACATGATTGAAGCGGCATAGACTCGGCCAAGCTGGAGTCTTCGAATATGAGTAATTGTCCAGTTATCTGAGAAGTCGGATTTCCCCCTTAAGCCAAGGATGGTCGTAAGATGTTGTTTTATCATTTCAAGAACCTCGAAACCATGGATGGATTCGAGTTCTGTGTCTTTTGATGCCCATGTTTCTAATCTGCCATTTCTTATGCATCTTGATAATTTTGGAACCATTGGGACATTGACCTCAGAGAATTTGTGAATGATTAACAAGTACATAACCTCCTCAATGGCAGTTTGGCATTCTTGTTCTTTCATTTCGGCTATCCTCCTGGTGCATGGTATCGTAGTATTAGCAAAATTCAGTGTTGTTTTATTGATGTAAATAATTCAAGTAAGAAGCAAACAAGACTCATATCAGTAAAGTTGAAGTGACAGCACTAGTAAAAAGAAATCTTTTGAAGTTCAACGAGAAATCATGCATTCAAGTGGAAGCAATGGTGTACTTCTTAATAATTCTGAAATTAGTTGATGATCGTTATAATTTGAAATTTTGACGTTAATGTATAATGTTTTGCACTCTCTACAACTGCAACTTGACCTCTTTATTATTACTATTATTTTGGATGTCGCAACTTTTATAAGTGTTAAGGCAGAAACAGTATCGGAATTCCATAGATTGCACAAGTCAAAAAAATAATCTGAGTGATAAATCATTATATTCAAATGGCTAAGGTATGGTGGGTAGATTATAATCCCAACATCTAAGCAATTAACTGTGTGCAGAGGAGGTCAGCAGGTTGAAGCTGAAGTAAATGCGAGATTAAATAGTTGGGGAAGGGAGGGCTTGCGCCTGTAGCACAATGGAAGCTTGACAATATTGCAACCTCATTGTCACAGATTCGAGCCCAGCTTACTTATCAAAACAAAAAAGTTATCGAAGGGAGACAACACGACCAGAAAAGAAAGCTGGTGGTTTTCTATAAGCTCAGGATTCCAATGCCCATTCCCTCTTTCAGAGACTACAAATAAACTAGAAGAGGGAAGCCAAATTATCAAGGGTAGAATCAATTATATAAAAAACTTTAATGAAGAATTTGGTGAACAGAGTATAAACTCGATATGCTTGAATGCCAAGACCTATAGAGAAGGATGATTGGACATCACTTCCCAGATTCACTGTTCAGTTTGCTTATCATGATTCACAATTTGCTACTCATAGAGTGAAATCAAAAGCAAATAGCCTGAATTTGCTTGGGACGATTCACAGCGTGTCCCTAATTTGAATTTGGTGACTGGTAATTATGTCTTGAACATCTCTAAAACAAATCTTGTGTGCTTTACATATTACCGTGCTTCTGTGTATACAATTTTCCTTCTCACAAGAGTCAAAACAGGGGTTCCATGTTCGAAGTATTCAGATGGTTTAGTGTAGCACACAAGGATCAAAATTTCGGCCGAAATGGCTGAAATTTCGGCTGAAATTATCGGTTTCGTTCCCCACTGAAACTATAATCTGGATGATGATGATTGCAACAACAATGCTTATGATACTGATAGAGAAAAAACAATAATGCTGATGATGATAATGAGTGCATATATAATGAGATTTGACTCTGGCCACCTACATCAATAGATGGCAGCCCACAATGGCAAAAGTTTAGGTCCCTTGGTTCCACATGACAATTTTTTACAATCCACCTTGCCAAAGTCATTGCATATCATGTGAACTTCGCTTAGCGCCTCCCCCTAATGAGTGCATATATAATGAGATTTGACTCTGGCCACCTACATCAATAGATGACAGCCCACAATGGCAAAAGTTTAGGTCCTCTGGTTCCACATGACAATTTTTTACAATCCACTTTGCCGAAGGCATTGCATATCACGTGAACTTTGCTTAATGCCCCCCCCCCCCAAAAAAAACCATCAGCTAATCATAGCGACAAAATTGGGAAATCGGGAATGAAACGGGGAGGGGAAAAGTTGGAAAATTTCGGGAAAAAGTCAAAAGAATTCAGAAAAAGAATCGGAAATTATTAAAAATTTTATAAAAATATATGAGGAAAAGTTCTAGGCTAGTATTTATGCATTTAGGCAATAAAAATGAAGTATCTAAAATTATATCAAGCATTATTTACCTAACAATGTACACATATGCATGTAATGATCTAAACTATGAATCGTAGTTAACAGAAATAAGTTTTTACATTCATAAAGATATAGTCTCTAATCACACATCGTAGGTAGGAAAGTCCATCACCATGAATACTATAAAAGTTAAACAAAGGGTCTATGACCAAAATGTAAAATTATCTCGATCAAGATTGTATACAGTATGTTATCATTTTAATTTTCACCGTTAACTACTTTAACTAATTGGACAAATAGGAGAAAGTCGGAAAAATAGCAATTAATCGGGATTTCGAAGACTTGGCCGATTAATCTGAGATTTAATCAGATGGGGAAAATCGGATATTTTCAGACTTTTTGAAAAACATCGTCTGTTGTCACTATGTAGCCACTCTGTACCATCCAATCTGAGCACTTCAATATGAACAATGGTCTATCATAAACTGCCTAGATTGCATTGTTTGAATCCTCTGATGGAACCCTTTTTAGGCTAACTTTAGTTCGCATGATGACGTCGATTGATCAAAGATCTCTGCCACGTATCATTAAAACCGTCAACTTTTGAAGGGTGATATGACTTTAGTGAAACTTGTCTTTAGGACAATTCATCATTACAAAGCAATTTTCAACATAATTCTCAAGAATCACATGAAAAAAATAGGTGGGCACAAAAAATTGAAATTTCCTGAGACAGTAAATAAAAAAACTCAAAATTGTTCTTACGGAGTGAATAATTTTATGAAGGAAAAATTAAGAAGCACTGACCCATGAAGAGATGATTCGGTAGAACCCAGGCTATGTTGCTGGCGCGCCAAGGCGCCGTCCCGATCAGCAGCCAAGTCCTCTAATTGTTCGGCCGCAGCAATATGAAAAATGTGGCGATGGTTCTTCAATATACCACTCAAGAACTTTCCCGCCGCCGATCTCGGCTCAAGAGGCGTATCCACGCTCCAGAATTCACATTTGCTGGATTTTGCACTTGCAACCGCAACAACTCTTGAACCGCAGGTAATTTTTGCACCAAAATTCTGGCTTCCACAATCACCAATTAGGAAAATGAATAATAAATATTAGATAAACAAAGTTCCCGATTCAGAAAAACGGTCCTTTGATTAGCGAAAAAGCAATTATTTTGCGTTAAAAAGTGCGTAATCGTAAACCAAAGAGAAATAGGTGATTAACTATAATTCACTTTCTGATGAAACAAGTACTCATATTAAAATCGAAAAAAACAGGAAGAAAATAGCTCAAAATGAAGGTTCATTTAAACATTAAAAATATACTATATAGTCAAGGCTATTTCCGATCACACAAAAATCCCCCCAAAAAATAAAAAAACTAACCTGAGAAAGAGATGAATTGCGGCGATTTACATTGCGAGATTCGGAAACGGCAGCCGATCCGAGCGCAGATAAAACCCTAAAACCGCCTTTAGACTTTACCACAGCGGGTAAAGCTATTGATTTATAACAAGTACAGCAGTCCATCAACAAACAAAACCTGGATACTCTAAAACCCTAATAATCTGTTATATAACTGTGTAAATTGAGCTCTGCACCGAAACAACGAAAAGGAAAAAGAGAGAGAGCTCTTTTCGCGATCTACGTTCCACATAATTTATAATACAATACAATTGGAAGAGACGAGAAAGATAAGCCGATAAGATCGGATAGACATGCCACGTCACATCACCAACCATTATATTCTATTTTATTATGTCAGATTTATGTCCCCTAAATTTTTAACAAGTTTCTATTAGCTGCTCTTATCCAGCACAAATGATCTTCTTTAAATCATCTATGCCATACACGTGGCGTCCATGGTGCTGCTGATGATGATGATCATCATCATTAAAACTCTTTTTAACTTCAAAATCTTTAGTGGCTTCCTCCAACGACGCTTCATTAGTCTCCCCTTTCTATTTTCTAAGTCTTCATTAGTTTTTCTTTTCTCTTATTTACTTACATACATTACTCTTATTAAAAAGTCAAAACATGGATAATATAACAGGCAGGTATACCATAGCAATAGCGGATCTTTACCAAGCAGCCAAGTGACAACATTCTAATACAAAATCAACGGCTAAGAAGCTCACAGTTTATATGACACGTAGGAGCGGAAGTATCTGGAAGCCCACCTTTCACTCAAGTTAAAGTCAAAGATCTGGTACTACGTACACAGGCCATGGACCTACACGACCGGTCAAGGCAATCATGCTTGAAAGTTGAAACGATCAAACAGGGTTGGAGGCGCATAGAGACTTGGACCCTTCGATTGACCAGGGCTACGTTTGGGTTAGCTTTTTCACTCTATAGCGTCACTCGTAAAGTGTCTTCGTGCCCCACCCATATGCCTCTTGAGCTCCTTGCTCATTCATCTCTCTCGCAAATTCTTCTTCTTTCCAATGAAATTGGAACTTTAGTGAACTGGATTGCTAAAGGATGTGCATTATGTGACAAAATAAGTGCATTCACTACTATGAACCTATTTGGCCTTCAACCAAATTACAGTCGTTGGATGGAAGAGATTTTGACTGTCCAGGTTTGCATTTTTTTTTTTAAGATGACGAAAATTAAGATTCTCTTATATCCACTAATTGTAGAACTTGTTGAGCATGATATCGTACGCCCTATTAATCCTTTAAAATATGATGGTATTTTGCTGTCTGTTCCCTTCTCAAGGCAAAGAACCAAAACCGTCAAAAGAGAGAAAAAGAAAAATAAGAATGAGAGATGCATTGAACCTTTTCAATATGTTCACCCCGTCATACGAATTGATGCTGATTAAGTGAATATCCTAAAGCTAAAGATTGACGTTTATAAAAAGGAGAAATCACTGACAAGGCACCATAGACTATAGGATACTAAATACGAGGATTTAAAATAGATCTATGAAACTCGCAAATCGGATGATCGAATCTAGGAAGAATTACATGGCCGAGATCAGGCTCGAGGCAGGTAGCATTAACAGGTGGGTAGACTTTACGCCAATAGAGGTACCCTTCATAAAGTTATTCAAGAAAATTGGACAAAACATCTGTTCATAATGACAGTAGTTTTTTACAATTTTTTGTCAGGTGCGATTGCGTGATCATTATATCCAATTCTCCTGGTAAAAGGCAAATTATAAGGACAATTTTGTTGAGGACAAAGTGTAGGCAGCTGATGTGGCACGGTGTGATTGACTGCATCGGCCTGCATTAATTCCCTTGCACTTGCAGCCAATTGCGTGGCGCCGAGTGTCCCTTCTAAAATCATTGAATAAGTTAGATACAGGGGGTTTTGTATTCGCCAGAACTCTACTAAATAAATGGTGCACACAGTGTGGCCTCATGTGCAGTTTCCGTTTGACTGGGTTGGTCAACTAAAACTAGACATTTTAAACGAGGTGAACCCACACTTGTGTTCAGGTCTAACCAGTTTACCTAATTTCAAAAACCTTGAATGCCAAGGGATCTTAGACATGACAAAGCACTTTCAAGGATCCCTCATGTCCAAGGGCTTTTGAAACTAGTTGAACTCATATAGAATTGGACTGGTTGGACCTGAAGGGAAGTAAACAGTGGGGACCCATAATAAAGAGGCCCTTTTTAAGCTTGGTTTAGGTCCTAAAGAGGAAAAACTAGAAGAGATTGGGTTCATCTGGTTTTATAACCTTTGGATATCATACAAGGAATTTTGAGGTGGAAGCAACATATAAAAATGTCATATGGTGCTAATATTTGTGACCCTTGAACTAATATATATGGAAATATGAATAATATACTAGTTTTTGCAAATGCTTTCTATGTTGTGATCCTTTGCATCCAATGATTTTAGAATCAAGTGAACTCCACTTAGACATCACTGGGTTGCACCTGAATACAGCCCATTCAAAACTTCCACCACTTGTTCTTTTGCACACTTAATAAAATGAAACTAGTGTGGAAATCATTGACCTGTTCACAATGTAGATTGGGGAGCGGGTCAGTTACCTTATACAAATCAGATTCCTAACATTATTAATTAGGCAACATGCCATCATGGGTTCCTCCGTTCCTCTCAACTATGGAAAGGTATTTATTTTATTCGAGGATGTAGTTCTCGCTTGGCGAATTCAAAGGGGGCATCTTCTATGGAAAAATTCAATTCCATTTTTCATATATATATATATATATATATATATATATTTTTACAACAATTAACAAATTTTCAGTCGTTATTAGTATATAAGCTGATATATGTTAACCCACAGCTGCCCTTCTAGATTTGGAACGGGTCGTTGATCTCTTGACGTGGATAATTAACCACTTAGAAAAAAATTTGGACATGTAGCACTAACTTTTTTTTTCCCCCTTCATTTGTGCTATGCAATGCAAAGTACACCACATGAAGATCTGGTAGATCAAAAATTACATCAAATAAACATCTCTAAATCTGTTGGGTCAAAGAATGCTTCGGAAAAACATCGCTATTGTGTGATTCAAAGCAGTCAAAAGCCTTTCAAACGAACAAACTAACTGTCCATTTTGAAGGCTTTTGACTACTTTGGATCGTACGAAGAGATGTTTGTTTAATGCAATCTTCGACCCATCAAAGCTTCACATTGGGTTTAAGATCAGTGACCATGTGTCCAAGATTCATCTCAGAAGGCACACGTGATCAATGGAAATTAGTATCACGTGTTCAAGATCAGTGACATGTTTCAAATCTAGATTAGAAACGGATCAATAACAGGTGTACAATTTTTTCTGTAGCGAAAGGATCCTATCTAACTTAGAATGAGCATGGCAGTAAAGAACATCAACAAGTTGTAAGAGATTAGTTAGTTACATGCACCTGAAAAAGCAGCTATATATTTTCACAGCTCCCTAGCTTCATCTCTCAAAGAAGGTTTAAAAGGGCCCATCCACCCAGGGCCAATAAATGGGCCAAAGGCGATCATCCTGTGAGCTGTAGACGGCTGATGTTATCAATCTGTCGTTGTCTGTGTATTTGGATAAGGTTGGATAATGTCTTGTGTTATACTATTTTATGCCAGGTTCGGTACTGCCTGGGCTGTCAGAGGATCGGGCCGGACTTTTACCTCACCCTAGCCTTACTCGTAGGCTAGTCTTAATATGGCCGGGCCTAGCCCTAACAGGCTTTAATATAATTAGCCTAGCAGACTAGGTCTCACTGGGCCCCGACTTTAGACTTTGTAATATTCTTATTTTTTTAATTCTTATATTATATATATATATATAGGAAAATAACTATATGACTCAGGTTACAAGATATAAGCCCATGACTCGAATATTTATTGGCTAAATGTCATCTCAGTTGACTTAAAATGTGAATTTGATGTGACATATAATTTGTGAAGTGATGGGTAGCATAGGGTCCACTTTACTTTTAAAATATTTTAAAAGTTATATATCCTCTCAATCGTTATTCCCGACTTTTTTTAAAAGTATCTTTCTTATCTCCCTTTTTTTAAGAAAGTGTCAGACTTACTTTTTAAGATGTATTTTACTCAAAAATATAGGCGTTCAATAGTAAAACGCTAGCACATCGGTAGCGAAGCGTCAGCACCTAAAAAGAGAGGTGCCGACGCTGGGGTGTCGGCTCTTCACAAAAAAAAAAAAATCGGAGTGCTGACGCTTCGATAAAAAAAAAATAATAATAAATAAATATAAATAAAAAATTAAATTTAGTGAATCGCCGACATCAATTTTTATTTTTTTTAGCAAAGTGTCGATACTTTGATATAGAGGCACCGACGCCTCTTTACCAGGGTGCCGGCGCTTCGCTACTAGGCACCCATATTTTTTGAATAAAATATATCTTAGAAAGTAAGTATGATACTTTCTTGAAAAAAGAGAGAAAAGAGAGAAAAGAAAGAAACTTTTGAAAAAATCAAGAATGACAGTTGAAAAAGAACATAAATTTTAAAATATTTTAAAAGTTTAACTCTAGTTAATAAAGTGGGGCTCTATATCACCCATCACTTCACAAAAAAAGCGCTACGTGTCTCCCCGATCTCAAAAGGCACATAAATATAAGTTTGAAAAGTTATATCAAGACCAACAGCTAAAAGATAATATAACTTTTAAAATATTTTAAAAGTTTAACCCTAGTTAATAAAGTGGGCTCCATGTCACCCACCACTTCACAAAAAAAGCACTACGTGTCGCACTCATATCAAAAGGTGCAGAAATATAACTTTTAAAAATTATATCAAGAATAACGACTGAAAGAGAATATAACTTTTAAAATATTTTAAAAGTTTAATCCTAATTAATAAAGTAAGCTTCATGTCACCCATCACTTCATAAAAAGAGCGTTATGTGTCACGCCTATATCAAAAGGCGTAGAGATATACACCTGCGCATTCTCCCCCCTACCAATTTTTATAGCTAGAGGCTTTACACATCCTAGTGTGGTCTTAAAATTTTAGATCTTTCATTTAAAGGCTAAGCCTTGTCGTGGGGCCCTTAAAATTTAAAGGAAAATTTTCACTTTCGACCCTATAAGTTTGCGTATTTGCATAAACGGTCCTATAGTTTCATCACTTGCATTACAGGCTAGCTCTAAGCCTAGTCACTTCCACATTAGCAACCGACCGCCTTATTAATTTATATATATATATAGCCCATATATATATATATATATATATATATATATATATCTTCTCTATGCTTATTTGCCCATTTCAAAAACTTTTTCTTGGCTTGCGATTTGGAGATTCGACTACAGTTGATATAACTCAGAGAACTACAACAAGCTAGATAAGATATTTCCCCATTATCTTTGTAAGATATTGTTTTCCCTTCGTTTTTAACGTATACTAGGTAGCGGAGCTAAGTAAGATATCGGTCGATATCTTAAGATATCGACCGATATCTTAAAATATCGACCAATATCTTAAGATATCAGCCGCTATCCTAAGATATCGGCCGATATCCTAAGATAACCTTTTAACCAACCAATTTTCATTTTTTAATTTTAATATTATAGCGCTAAGTCAAGTATTACCCTTTTAACTAACTAATTTTTATTTTTTAAAATACTGTAGGTTGAAATGGATGTTCCCCTTCTTTGTCATTTTGATTTCGTCCATGTGGGAGATAATACTTACAACGAAAGACATCGAAGGATTGTCACTTTCACGGATAACATATCATTTGATGAGTTTATGGAGAAAATGTACAAGGTCAGTAGGACACGACTGGAAGAACATTCTTTTACACTAACGGTTTCATTACGCATAGGGAATGAGCTTGTGTTTGTTAAATTGTCTGACTTTGATGATCTTATAAACTTATTCAGAGCATATCGTATTGGTGATGGTGTGATAAATATTTATATCGAAAAATCATTAGTCACTACCGCCGCAGAAAATTTACCGTCTTTAGAAGCATTTCAACAGTTCCAGGAAACAAACGAAGATGATGGTGGTGTGAGAACAGAACATTTGATTGGAAATCAAGAAATACGAAGAGGAGAGCATCGCTGCACCGATGATAGTCGACGATGATAGTAGGCCTCTGGAGCAACCCTCTTCAGACATTCCAATTAGTGAAGGAGATGAAGATCAAGGATATTGTCATCAAATGAATCCGATGCATAATACATCTCAGTTCAACTTCGATTCGATAAATCAGTGAGAAACGTTTTTAGTCGGCCTTAGTCTATATCAATGGCCTTCCGAACCAATAGTTTCGGAGCCAACGATAATCGAGCCTTCAACACAACAGCCTCTCGTACATCAAACATTCCCGCATCGGCCAACAACAATCCAAACAACTGCACATAAACCAAACGTACATTGACGGGCTCAATCCCAATCACGTAATAACCATCCAGTCGATGACTGTGATAGTGATCCTAAAAATAATGAAGCACCGCCATCTCCCACTTCGCGTGTTCATACTAATAGGGGAATTGATCAACCTCTTTTAGATGAAGACTATCAGCTTAATAACTCGGAAGGAGAGTATATGAATTCAGATGATGAGAAAATGTATAAAGGGGGACCAATTACCATTGGTCAGGTGCTTAGAAATAAGAAATCCTTTCAAAAAGCTCTTAAAGAATTTGCAATGGCAAATAATTTTTAGATTAAACCAATAAAAATCAGTCCTCTTCGAGTTACAGCGAGATGTGTTGAAGTAGGATGTGCTTGGCGAATACATGTTTCGAAATTAGTAGGTGTGGACACATTTGCTGTGAAAACTTTCCACCCGAAACATAAGTGTGGAATGCCAGCTTTCGGAAGTGGACATCGCCAATGTACGACATCATGGATAGCTTCATTCGTGAGAGATAAGCTATTAAAGAACTTTGACGAGACTCCTGCTTCAATAATTTTTTATATTGAAAAAAAATACGGTATAACAGTAGGTTACTGGAAAGTATAGAGAGGAAAAGAAATGGCGTTGAATGACATCCGAGATAGCTGGAATGAGCAATTTAAGATGTTGCTATCATATGTCGCCGAATTACAGCGGGTCGATCCAGACGTACAGACCAAATTATGTCTCGAGCCTGATAATGCATTTCAGAGATTCTTCGTGGCATTCGGACCTTGCATTCGAAGCTTCCATAATACTTTACGAAGAATAATATCAGTAGATGGAACGCATTTGCGTAGATTATACAATGGAGTGTTGTCAATAGCTACGGGGATAGACGGGAATAGACATTTATTCCCTATAGTGTTCGGTGTTGTACCGAAAGAAAATGAAGATCATTGGACATGGTTCCTTGATCTATTAGGGAGACGTGTAATCGGTGACTTTGAAGAGCAACTTGTATTGATATCAGACAGACATAAAGGTTTGATGAAAGCTGTAGAAAAAGTTTTTCCTAACGTCTTTCACAGCTACTGTATGCGACACCTAGCTCTAAATCTGTTTGATACATATAAAGATACAATCTCTAAACCGCTTTTCTAGGTTGCTGCCCGTGCATTTTTGGAAGCAAAATTTAAAAGAATTATACGAAAAATCGAAGACGACGCCCCCCGGGAATGTACAAAATGGATTAAAGAAATTAGTGACCATTTCTGGGCGCGTGCTTATTTTCAAGGGAGGCGTTATAATATGTTGACAACTAATATAGCTAAAAGCATAAATTGTGTGTTGAAAATAGCAAGGGAAGAACCAATCATAAGCATGTTAGAAACTATTCGCACAAAGGTAGCCGAATTTTATCTTCGTCGTCAGCAGGAAGGAAATAAAATGACACACGCGTTAATACCGATGGCCGAAAAATACATAACGTAAAATTCAGGATGGGCCCGTCGAAAAAATGTTATACCATATGGTCGCAATATATTTCAAGTTAAACATGGTGATTACACTCACAGTGTCGATCTAGATAAGCGAACATGTATATATAGACGTTGGGATATTCTTGGATTACCATGTTCACATGCGATCGCCGCATTATCGCGCCGAAACAGAGACAGAGAGATCCCCTAATTTTATGAGCACTGGTTTGCCAGTAACTTATTTAGGGAAACTTACAAAGAATACTTTGTCTCGGCCGTTGACAAGCGCCAATGGACTTCGCAAAGAGACAACATTCAAGTTTTGCCTCCGCACAAAATACGTCAAGCCGGCCGTCCGAAAAAACGTTGAATAAGATCTAAAGGCGAAGTTCGACCACTGCGATGTAAAAATTGTAACAAATACGATCATAACTGTCACTCGTGTAAATTTGTTAGAATTTGAGTGCCACATGGAGCACAAGTGGACTGTATAGTTAATAAACCCACGTGAATTTAACTTATATTACTTGACAGATTTCTTTGGGTCACATTTCAAGATTCAAAATAAACTGCTTTGAATCAGATGCAGGAGACCATTAATCATCATTCATCATCCAAATAGACTTTTGAGAACATGGCCTTAGTATCATAAGCTAAATTTTAGCGAACAATCAGCTGTCGATGACTTAATGGCGGTCATATCACAAGGTGACCAATGACTTAAGTCTCTCTAGATGTTCAATTTTGAGTGTTTGCCCTTTAAGCACTATAAATGCACGTCGGAAGCCTTTTTTCATTTCTTTTACAGCCATGCGGAGCGTCTTGCATTCTTTTCTAAGCTCCGTTACTTCTTTGATTAGGCTGGATTGCCTAACAGACTGTTCTCTTGTTGGCTGAGGCTCCGATTTGCCTTTGCCCTTTGATTCAGCATGCTGACGAACAACGATTTCATACTCGTCGTTTTCGTCGCTGTCATTATCGTCATCCTCATCGTCGTCATCGTCATCTTGGCTTTTCGGCTCTTCGTCTCTTTCGGGAGGACGTGTCTCGTAACTTGAGACATCATCGTATTCATATATATCTTCTTCTTCATCACCAGGCTCCTCGGCCTTTTCCTGCTCTCTTTCCATCTCTCTTTGCATCAAAAAGAGTCGAATTGATTTATACTGTAATTCTTGCTTTACAACATCAAGCTCTACGATGACTTTAAACTTAAGAAATTTTTCTCGATATAAATTAGGATTACGACTGAATTTTGGGTTTTCCCATTTCATTAGCCTGGAAAATGGATATTTGAGCTCAGTACGAGCGGTGGCAACTCTAGGAAAGTGCTCAAACGCCCAAATCTGTAGGGCGATGGTGCATCCGTAGATGTTGTATTGCCCATTTTCTGACTTTTTCGTCATTTCTCTTTTGCCGTATGCTTTTGATATACTATCTACTAAATTATTGTAAACTATTAGGCCCCACGAAAACTTGTTAAACCTTTCAATGTTATCTACTAGGGCCAAGTACAGTGCGTCCACTTCCTGATACGTGTCCGAAAGTAAAAAAGAACATAAGAGAAACAATAATGATAGTTTCAAAAATTTATCGTTGGATAAATCAGCACTATCAACTAATTCTTCAATACGAGGTCTTTTAGCCGGCTTCCCCCGAAAGAATTTGTACTGAATAGTTTCTTCCTCTGGCACGGCCACCTTCTTAGACTCAGGTTCCGTCAACATATTAGGGTCTAAAATGAATGCTATATCGGCCTCTTGCAGCAACACAGTGGTATTTCTAACCATGAAAACATTATCTTTAACCCAAAAGCTTAAAATAGCATCAACCAAATCACCAATGAATCCTAATTTCTCATTTATCCTAAACAGATGAATGAAAACTGAACCATCTAAAATCTTCTTCCTCTCTTCGTTACAGTGCAAGTAAAATTTCTTGATACCAATACTAGAACATTTCCCAAAAGGCTTTAGAGTCATAGTCATTTTAGAATCACTTAGTGGGAACTGCAATATACATAAAAATAATTAATTAACAAAATAAGGGAGGTTCAGACAATTCCGACAACTTACATTAGCGGCCGATAACTTGGTCGATAACTTAGGTTATCGGTCGCTAACTTACATTAGCGGCTGCTAATTTAAGTTATCGGCCGCTAATTTACATTAGCGGCTGATAATGTAAATTAACGGTAAGTTATCGGTAAGTTAGCGGATTGTTAAGAAGCATAACTGATGACTGAATGTATTTAAATGTTAAAAAAAAAAATTACCTGAAAATTTTCTGTGAGCTGTTTTCCACTTTGTCGCCGATAACGCGTCGCTCTCGTTTTTACAGTAAAGCAAAAAGTTAAAAAAGTTAAAAATAGAATGAAACCCTAAAAAGTAAACTCTTTTTTTATACTTGAAAAGTTAAAATAATATATTAATTAATAAGGCGGTTGGTTGTTGACGTGAAAGCGGCTAGGCTTGGAGCTCGCCTATTATGTAAGTGATAAAATTATAAGACCTTTTCTACAAATATACAAACTTATAAGGCCAAAAGTGCAAATTTTCCAAATTTAAAGTTAGTCCTAACTTTTAGGCCTCGTTCGGTAACCCAAAATACTCAGAATCTGGGCAGATTCTGAGTTTTTTTGCAAGATCTGAGCAAAGCCCACGTTCGAGAGCCAATTTTGGGAAGCGGGAATCTGAGTGTTTTCTGAGTGAAAACGACGTTTGGTCGTCCGACCAAACCTCTCGGATTAGCTCAGATTCTGAGCTCAGAATCTGGGTTAGTGAAGTATACTCCTCATCCATCTATGCAGCTGATCAAAACTATGTGTCCTCCCCAGCTACGCAGTAGCTTCTTTGAAGCTACTGCATCGTCTTCCCCAACCATCCATGGCGATAGGTAGGGACCTCGATTCAAAACACGCTTCCATCTCATCCTCGCTCCGATTCCCTTTGCAAAGGCATTCACATGGCTACAGTTGGAGTTGATTTAAACCATCTAATCAATCCAGTAGGGGCCAGCCTGGTT
Organism: Chloranthus sessilifolius; assembly: GCA_021018995.1. Taxonomy (NCBI): domain Eukaryota; kingdom Viridiplantae; phylum Streptophyta; class Magnoliopsida; order Chloranthales; family Chloranthaceae; genus Chloranthus; species Chloranthus sessilifolius. The sequence goes on from CM037590.1 coordinate 22,606,950, forward strand.
CTGGAGCTTGCAGAGATTCAAATGTACTTCATTTGAATCGGAAGGCCAAATTTAGTTCTTATTGGAAAATCTGGTAGGGCGACTTCTCATTTTAAGACACCTGTCCCATAGATTAGCAGCCGATCCCTCTTGAGTGCAAAGAATTGAATGGAGCTCCTTGGGGGGGCATTGAAGGCTATAAAATGCTCCCCCTTGCCTCCCTTCAACCCATCTCGGCATTTGCATTCCAAGGAGTGTCGCTTGAATTAAGGCCAAGGTGAATCGTTATCGATTACACATTGATTATAGATGACGACTCAAGTCTGAGTCGGCATCGACTGATCTGAAGAATCGTCATCGATTACATAAAAAAAAAATTATTATTATTATTTAAAAATTTTTTTTTTTTTTTAATCGATAACGACTCGATCAGAATCGCATCGACTCTAAGATAGATCATATCGATTACATAAAAAAAAAAAAATTTTTTAATTTTAATTTTTTATTTATGTAATCGATGACGACTCAATAGAATCGGGATCGACTATGCAGAATCGTTATCGATTACATAAAAAAAAAAAATTTTAATTTTTTTTTTTTTTTTTCGAATGTAATCGGATCGATCGCAGAATCGTTATCGATTACATAAAAAAAGAAAAAGAATTTTAATTTTTTTTTTTTTTTATGTAATCGATGAGACTCAAGACATAATCGGGATCGATGAGAATCGTTATCGATTACATAAAAAATAATCGATAACGACTCAAGATGTAATTCCATCGACTCGCATGTAATCGTTATCGATTACATAATTTTTTTTTTTAATATAATCGATGGCTACTCAGATAGAGCCAATGATTTACTTCTGTACGTAATCGATGAGCGACTCTTAAAATGATCGGTGCACCGATCGTAGTAGTCGATATCCCTTTTCTCATATCTATCTTTAGAATTATCGATTTTATATTGTAGTCTTCAAATCTGACGGCATAGATCTCGTTTCTTAAATGAGTGTTTGGCTTTTTTATGTTTATTTGTTTACGGATATTTTATTTGGCTTAGAGCTATCTTATTTTGAATGCAGGTTTTTTTTTTTTTCGTGAATTTTAGTGCCTCCTTTTTTGTTTTGTCATTTGGGTTTTTGCAGATTGATGTTCTGGTTCTTGGGGACGTTTATCTTCATGGGTATTTTTTATTCTTTTTGGATTTAATTGTTTCTGGAAATTTGAAATTTTAGTTGGGTCTCTTTCTTTATTATGTGGCATCTTTTTCTCATGTAAATTTATATATTTATCTGTTGAATGGGCATTTGGGTTTCCGCTGATTTATTATGGGGTGTTTTCTGGGCCTGCAATATTTTTTTTTTATTGCTTTCTTTTTACAAGTGCTAATTGCATTTTGAACGTTGGAGTGCCGATTGTGGGATTTACTTTTAATTTGAATTTTAAAGTTCTGGAGTAGTTTTTATATGATTTACTCTTCGGTTTAAATGCTCCGCACCTTATCTTCTAACCGAGTACAATAGAATTAGCTGCGGCCTTCGTCCATGGATGAGTCGGGATTTGGACCTTTTAATTGGCAGACCTGAAATAGGTCTAATTTAAGGAAAAATTACCACTAAAACCCATCTATTAATGACGCCCCTTATCAATTAGGAAGCTTTGTTTAGCATGGAGGACTAAACTTTTCTTTCAAATAACATCGAGCCATTATTTTTATGGGGATTAAACTTTTCTTTCTAATAACATCCTCGCCCATTATTTTATCGAATGGTTAGATACTCCAATCGGTTTGAATAGGATTTCAAGTTCAACCACATATGTAGCTTTTAAAAATAAGAGAATCTTGATTGTTTTGTCATTCTATAAAAGTGAAAATAATGATCAAGATTCTCCGATTTATATATTCTTGAATTTGCTCGTTCACCTAACGAATCGTGATTTGAGTACAATGAACCATTTTGAGGATTTAGATTGGACATTTATCCGCACTACCTAGTTTATCTAAAAAATCTATAACTTTGATAATTTTAGGGAACATAAGTTATGAGTAGCCGCAAGGAAAGGGTGTTGCCCCGATAATGTGGTCCAATCAAAAATTTCACGTGGAATGAGGAACAAGACAAGGCCTATATCGAGGAACTTGTCGAGCAATACCACCTCATGGAAACTCCCTAACGAACGTGGCAAAAAATGTGTGGCACGAGATGGCGAAAAGCTAAAGCTTCAAGGAGACTGGAAGAACTCACTAGAGATAAATGCTATAATCACTTGAAGTCGGTGAGGAATAATTACGCTAGGATGAAGAAAATTATTGAGACTAGTGGTTTTGGTTGGGACCATGTTAATAAAATGGTCATTGCGTAAACCCGATATATGGGACAATTTCATTTACGCCTTTGGTTAGTAACTATGAACTTTAACCTTCCTTGACCTGTGAATCTAAACAAGAGTACATAATTTGAACATTTCATTTAACCTAACATACATGACTTCTGGGTAATATCTGGGCTACAAATTATCGATGTCGGAAGGTTCAAGACTACAAATTGCTTTGTCTTCTATTTGGAAATAGCACATATCAATGAGGAGTTCCACCCTATGGATCGTCGATCCTGCCCAAGAACGTGCTATTCCTCTTGGCGATGACCTTAGTGGGGACTCATACCACCCAGATTTGATAATGAAGAGTTCCCTACCAAGAAGGGCGATCTGCGAGTCTCCCTTAACGGGAGAGTGGTCCAAACTCGAGCACCAACCCGCCTACTCAAAACTCCAACTCAAGTGGGTGCAGGAGGAAGCGGAAGAGTGTAGACCTCCCGATGGTCTTCTTGAGCACCTAGCGGGATATCGAATACCGAAAGCATCGCTAATCGGCCCGCCCGAACCACCTCAACCACCTCGAAGCAATCATGACCTATTTTTGGAATTTTTACAAGAAATGAGAGCTCACAACTTTATTGACCATTCTATGTTTATGGAGCTCCTAGTCAAATTTGAGCAGTCCGGTCGAATGGCTGACATAGTGATGGGGTTGCGCCCCGAGCATCGTCAATCCTATCTCTTCGCCTTGTGTGGAAGGCCATGGCCACATCCATAGGCCTATTGATGTTTATGTTATAAAGTTTCAATGATTTTATAAATTTGTGATTTAATGTAAAAAAATTATGGTAATTAAACTGAATGAGTTTTGTCATTTAGGTATAATGGCACCCCCCCTCGTGTCCGATGATGACTTGATTGCGATGTGTACAGTGGGCTTCGTCATTACCGCCATAACCATCATCTTAACACTTCGACCAGAAAGGCGACGACGTCACACATCGATTCTCACTGGTCCGTTATACGTTCAGGAAACCCTTCGCGGGCATCCAGATATTGCATATGAACTATTTCGAATGCGTACACTCGCATTCAGAAGTTTATGTGACGGCCTTAGGGCGAGGGGTCTATTGGAGGACTCACGGAGGATGAAGGTGGAGGAGGTGCTATATTCATGTACACTATAGCCCAAAATCAAAAGAATAGAACCGTCCAAGATAGATTCCAACGTTCGGGCTCAACCATTAGCCTATGTTTTAATAGCGTACTTGACGCTATCTTACAGTTGTATGGCGATTTTGTGAAACAGGCCACTACTAGAACTCCCCCGGAGATTAGTAGCCAACAAAGGTTTTACCCATGGTTCAAGGGTGCTGTAGGAGCTATCGATGGTACACATGTTGACGTTACGCTCCCAAAGTGGACTCACAGTTATATCAGAATCGCCACAATGCGACATCGCAAAATGTTTTGTGTGTGGTATCGCTTTGACATGCTATTCCAGACGTACTCTCGGATGGGAGGGTCTTCCTGACTCGAAAGTTCTAGCAAGTGCTCTCTAGGCCACAAAATCGACTTCAAGTGCCATCGAACAAGTATTACCTTGTGGATGGAGGTTATTCCAACATGCGAGGCTTTCTAGCTCCCTATCGGGGGGTTCGCTACCATATTAAAGAATTCAATACGTCGAATCCCCCATTGACTCCACAAGAACTTTTTAACAAGCGACATGCGTCCTTACGTAATGTGGTTGAGAGAACATTTGGGGTACTGAAACAACGATTTCCGATATTGAAAAGCGACCCACGAGGTTCCCAATTCAATCACATGCGAGAATAGTAACTGCATGTTGTATTCTACACAACTTTATCAAATTACACGATCCAGAAGATCCATTCTTCGAAGAATGGCCAAAGGATCGTATAGTAGAGCCATCTGACGACTCGGTTCACGAGATAGACCTTGACATCCATTGTACTCAAACCCCTGCAAATCGCGAATGGATGAACACATTCCGTGATAATATAGCCAACACTATGTGGGAGGCACAATCACGTTGACATATTAAATGTACGGTTGATTATATGGTTTTATTGTAAACTCTTAACTTGAATCAATTAAATAAGCCACTTCTCACTCTTGCATTCACTAACCAATCTATTTCTATTTGTAGATATGGGTAAATATTACGTTGTATTCGTTGGTAGGAGACCGGGCATATATCGAACCTGGGAGGAATGCTCGAGAGAAGGAACCCTCATGCTCGTCATCGCTCCTTTCATTCGTACGATGAAGCACTAAATGCGTTACGACGACACTTAGATGAACCCTCATATAACCCACCCACATTTCACCATGTACCTGCGATAACCCAACAAACACAAGTCATAGATAGAGTTAGAGCTACGGCCCCAGATGTTGGTGTGCATGTAGATTGCATGTGTGGAACGTTTGCACGCGCAGTTATTATTGTTCTCCTATCCACTTTGGTTATTTATGTATGACAGTCACTGTGACTTCTTTATAATTCTCAATATGAAGCTTGTCTCTTTTCATATTTTATTATTTCTCGTGTAAGCAAATCATATGGGTTGTGTATCGTATCCCAAATGACTCTTCTCGAGGTGAGGGTCACCGTCGCAGGGTTGCCATACTCAGCTCCGACTCCTTATGGTGACGACGCCGTACAATCGTGCAATGGTAGTGTTAGGGACCCATTTTAAAAATAATAGTAATTAAATCAAATTCGAAAAAAGACTCCGTCAAATATGTTCAGCCCCATCTCGATTGGTTGCCCATAAATTTTGAGAGAAATTCGAGTACGACACATAAACCGATGATTAAGATCACGTTTCTACGGTCGTAGTATAACCACTGATTGAAGCTATTCTGAGGATTTTCTGAGAGGAATCTGAGTGGTTTAAGAACAAAGGATTTTGAGTTTTGTAAGAATCTGTCAGGAATCTGAGTGATTAAAGAACGCATATGGTGAAAACCAGGAATCTGAGTTTGCTAAGAATCTGTCAGGAATCTGAGTGTCCAAAATCTGAGCAAAATCTGAGCTTTTCTGGGAAAAACCAGGAAACACCCGAACGAGGCCTTAGGGACGGCAGGGCAGGATTTTTGTAACATTGCCGGCCCGCCATAAGTGCGATCTTCCTCTGAAATAAACTCTTTATTTAGTGAGAGAGTTGATATTAGGTGGCGCCATGCTCTCCAGTATTAAATGTCAAAGTGCCGTGCTCCGCATTAGATTGGTGCTCACGCGACCAATCATCTTTTATTGTGATGACTGGTGACTTGTTATTTTAATATTTTCAAAGGTTTGACTCTGACTGAAATTAGCATTTTTCAATGTCCCCTCCTGCACAGGAGAGAAATCAACTGAAGACTAATTCAAAATTAATTTTAATGGAGGTTGGAGAAAGGAGGACATAACTCATAAGCATTAGAAGATTGTAAGAGATAGTATGGATTCGATTATTGCATCAGCAGCAAAAGAGCATATCCAGAGAGCTCTAAATCCGGACCACACACAATGAAGCCTTAGCTTAATTTAAGCGATGCTGACCACTTTGCTATTAACAAACAATGGTTTCAAAAAGTATTATTTTTCATGGCGACGCCTTAGACAAGATTGGTTTGTTACAAGGCTGTGATGAAACTTGGTCTCCATCTCAACCGTATGATGTTATTCTTAAGGATCTAATGCAATGATTTTTCTCTTTTCTATAAAATAAAAATAAAAATAAATAGCATTTCAAAAGATTATGAGTGGACATTTAGCCACCCATTGAATTTTTTCAAAAGCTGACTTTTCCAAAATTTAATCTCCCGAAAATTTGACTTGGCAGATTTTGAAGGATCCTGAAAGCTGTTGAAGCCCAACGTTTGACAGCAGTGATGGGTAAAGGGCTATTCTATTCCCATGCCAGAAATATATTTTCTTTTGGAAAAATTATAAAAATTGCCTCTTTTAAATAAAATGTATGTGCAGAATGCCCCCAAATTCTTGCCCTATATTCCATTAGGTATCATGCCTGTTGCTATGGCTGTCAAGGGGGCCGGCCGTATGATAGTCCCCATTATTTTCAACCGGAAAAACTAGCCTCAACTCAGCCCGGATACAAATTCGTGTCGGGCTCAAGCTTTTTATTTAAGCCAAACTCGGCCTGAACTTTCAACTTTTTCACTTAAAATAGTCGGCTTGGCTGGGCTTTGAGCGGCCCAATTATTTTGTATCCTAGACATAAACCCTGAACTCGGCCAGGATACAAATTCAAGCTTGGCTCAGCCAGGTGCACTCGGGCTCAGGCTTTTTGTTTGAGACCAAATCCAGCCCGAGCCAGGCTGGGCTGGGTCTGGCCGGCCCATTGACAGTCTTACTGCTACTAGTTCATCGAAATCGTCACTAGATAGCTAAATAGCTTGCCCTTATGCATCATCCAGTTGACCAATTTGAAAGCAAAGCTGAAAACAAAAGGTTTTCGGTCCTTTTTGTTTCTACAAAGTGACCTCTGTGGGCCGCTGAATTTGTTGAAAATTGACTTACAGAATCTAGACTAAAAGGAAAGCGTTCAGCCTTATGATACACTAATTAAGCAATGGTTTAGATTGGAATCAGCCATATGCTTAAAAGGGTAAGATAGCATACGGGTGGTATTTTATAAAGAAAAGGTTTATAAAGAAACAACCTTATGGTACATCACCCTTTTGATACAACACCCTTATCGCCTATTACCCTTACCATACGTCACTCATTTGGTACATCACCCTTATGGTACATCACACCCTTGTCGTTATAGAAAATGATAAAAGTTGTCACATTTGGTATTTGGGTACAACGAACTCGATTTGACGTGGCATGCAAATTTGACTAGCTAATGTTAAGTATTTTGTTTAGAAGAAAATATTATAAGCATAAAAAGTAGATTTGAATCCTAAGACTTTTTATGATTTTTATGTTTTATAGTTAATCAAGTGATCATTTATATTTTATTTATTAAAAAATATAAATTCATATCATAAATTTATAAATACTTTTAATGATATTAGCAAACTCCCAAATGCAAACCCAATATTGCCAATATCAAACCAACTATAATTGAAATGCAAGTCTTTGCTGTATCTATGATGCTACCCCAGTATCCTTTTTGAGGAAAAATTACAAAAATACTGCTATGATACTACTAGCCCATTAATTCCTTTTTAGGAAAAAAAAAAAAAGTGGCTTCCTTTAAACAAAGTTTAGGCTGCATTTGGCTTACCTCTTTTAGGGCAAAGGGCAGCTCTTTGGCTCCGACAGAGAACTACTTTTATGTTTGATAGCACAGCTCTTTGCCCCATTTGTTGTAACGGAGAGCTATTTTAAGTGATAAAACTGCTCTCTATTTATTCTATGTACATAGAGCAAGAGAGGCTTAGAAAATGCCCCCAAAATACTTGGCGCCATTCAAAAAGGTGTGGTCAAAATACAAAGGTGGTACAAGGTACCTCACCTGAGTGTCGAGGCTGTTGATACTCTGATCACTTTTCTGTGATGTGTGCAATATGGAATTACCATGTCATCTTTGATCTATATATGCAAAAGATTAGGTTGAAGAAAATCTCCATCATTTGATTCAAAGCGATCAAAGGCCATAAAAAGTTAAGAGTATGTTGTATTTATATGATGATTTTTTTTTGTCCCAATATTTTTCACCAACGATCTTTGATCATGAAGCACTTATTAGACATCACATTTAAGGATTCCGTGTGGCACAAATCTCGAAAAGCGGCCCAAACTTTTTTAGATTCTTTTTCCTCATCCCAAGTAGGAACTCTCAAAGAGCAACATCAAATTCATTACTGCCGAGTAGCTCGACATTAAATTCAAATTTCCAAACTCAGTTGCAGAAGTATTCGACAAAGATGCCATTTCATACTACTTTGCCTTGACATGGGAAAAAGATGTCATTTAACAGTGTGTCAACTTAGAGCAGTTAATAAGCAAACTCAGAATCCAAGAATACTGTGTGAAAAAATCAAAAAAATCACTATCTTAAACAATGATTTTTTCAAAATATCACCGCCCTAACCAATTATAAATAAAGCAGTGATTTCTTTTTATTACTGTATATGACAGTGGTTTATGAACTTCAACAATAACTGCACTCAGCAATCATAGAAAAACACCATTATATTTAACAGTAATTTTTTTATGTAAATTTTTTTATTTTTTTTAAATTACATTGACGATTTTTTATGCAATTTTTTTTTAAATAATATTTTTATTATGCTTTTTTTAATACAGTCATAAAAAAACACCATTGTTTTTTGCAGTGAATTTTTTAAAATTCCGTCAACAATTTTTTATATAATTTTTTTTAAAATAACATTTTTGTTATGCTTTTTTTTAATGCAATTTTTTTAATACTTTTTTTAATGCTTTAAAAAAAAATTATATAAAGAAACAAACTATTAATCTCATATTTCAATACATCCATTCAAATCATTCAATGTCATTAATAAAAAAAATAGATATTCAATTCTTTTATTCAAACAAAAAATTGCATCTCAACCTATGATCCAACCTTTTAAATCAGCCAAACATTTTTAACTCAACATGCCCAATTCTTTTATTCAAACAAAAAGAAGGAAAAAGAGTTAACAATCTAAAAACCCCATGGCCCATTTTCAAAAAACAAAAAAAAAATTTAATTAATTTATTAATTTGCTTTGCCTCTCCTGTCAAGTGTCCCCGTCTCCTAGTGATCCGTTTGAGGTGAGCTTCAAATCAGAAATCTTCGCCTGAAATCAAAAGAACATCATTAAACTAAGATATTGATGACTTCCATCTAAGGAGTCCCCATCTAATAGGCCGGGTTAAAAATATTGATCTGTTATATAAATAGGTTGTATTCAAATTAGCCCAAATCCGGCCCGAACCCAACCTGGTACCCATTTGCTACACCATATATAGGTATATCATTTTTTTAAGCAGATCCAAGTCAAGTCCAAAAGTAGATAACAAGTCCAGGTCCAAAACTGAAAATACAATTAAACCTATGAATCAAGAATTCATGCTCTCAATTGACAAATACTTTTCTTTTACCAATCCCACATTTCCAATTTGTACCAACCTCTTAAACTCCTTTAGTGGATATGCCTCCAAATTTTGTTGAACCGTAAGTGCTCAAACCCAAGCACGCATGGGCACATCATAAAAATTGCATCGATCAAAAACACAACCATTCAACAAATAGCCCTTTTGGCATATATGAGTACTATATACTAGCTATTGCCCATAAAATAGTATGATTGATCGTATATGTGAGAACTGAATATGGGCTATTTTATCGGAATACTGATCATTAAGCTATAATCGTCTAACCAAAGCGACTTCTGGGGTGCAGAAGATCCACATTGCATCCTTACCCCTGTAAGATAGGGAATTCGGCCACATCCAATTGACATGTTTTGTATAGAATATAGATGACCCAACAACACCACTACCAATTACCAAATAGAAAATATAATATATATATATATATATATATATATATGAGGTTTTATAATTGGTAATTCTAACACGTACCTCCTTAATGGCAAGCACTTGACCGTTGCTCTTCTTCACCTTCTTCAGCTATTGTAGAAATCATCTATTGCAGAATAAAAAAACATCTTACTCTGAAGATACCCAATCTATTGTAGAATCAAGAAGTGCTGACACTTTGAAAAAATTAACCAAATGACTGCTCAACTATCCTCATATCAAGAATGAGAATAATTGAGCAGTCATAGGATAATTGATGGATTCATATGCCAAAATTAACCAATGAAAGATAACTTGCAAGAAAGTTAATGGAGGGGCACGGAAGCTTCTGTATTTGTCAAGACTAAATCCATGAGCAAATGGCCAAGCAGTAATTCCTAGGATATTTTAGTGATAAGACCCCCCAACTATTGGGGCTTTTCATTTTTTTTTTTTACGTGCGACCAATGATTGCCTGAAGGGCAATTCCGACATTTGAAATTTTCTAACTGCCTAAAGTCATCATCACTAAAAAGTGCTTCCTCTCTCCTCATCACCATTTCCAAGACGTTGGGGAGTCTTCTTCACTAAAAAAAATCCCAATTTCTATTGTTAAAAGCTTTGACTACATCAATAAGACCACCTTTTTTGTATGTTTTCTTTCTTATGTTCACCTATCTCAAAGATATGACAAAATGAGAAGCTGTTCAAGACCTCAAAAATTGAAAAGCTACTTTCATGTTCTCTACCTCCCTCCAAAAGTTGAGAGACAACAAGTCAAGAATCTCTCTCTCTCTCTCTCTCTCAACAACTGTCCTTGGGGTTCTATAAAATATCAAACTCAAACATATAACTTCCAATAAAAGATGATGAGATCTTTATCATGGACCTTCATAAGGTTTTTTCTGTCAATGACCAATAATAGATTGATCATTTAAGTCTTTAGGCAGATATTAGAAAAGGAGATTAATTAGGGAAGGAGAATGGTACTTGGATGCTGTAAATACCGGCTCACCGTAAATGTCTATATTGCTATCTGTTATAAAGAGTGAAAACTACAAAAGAGACGTGTGCTTATTAATGCAAACTGTAGCTTGCCCAATGAAAATCGCGTGGAAAACAAACAAATGGATTAACAACAAAAAGAGTGACCCTAAATAAACACTTTCTTCACCCTATGTAACCCAAGATTCCATAAAATATTAATTTTGAAGCAAATTCTTATCCTTTTCCGTTTCCCCTAAATACCAGAAGTCAACATAAAAGCAAAGGGGTTTGACCCTCGAAAATCTCAGTTTTCCCCTCATGATTCTCTGGCCTATCGCAATTCATTACGTTAGTGATGTCATGTGATCTGAGTTTTACGTGAGGTCACATGCTCTGAGAATTCCTATTCATCACAAATCCCTGTAATAATGTCTTGTAAGTGATGTCACATGATCATTTCATGTGACATAGGAATCACTTAAGACTGATGTGGGTCTTTTAATTCAGGGCCCGATTAGTCTTTTGGGTTTTTAATTCTAGGCCCTATAATCAAAACCACCAGCCTGGCGCTGTTATTAAAATAACAGGCCCGTTTCTGGTGCAAATTATTTTCTGATGCAACATGCAAATATTTCAAAATTCTATGACTGCTCAATTATCCTCATATCTATGATTTCCCGCATATAAGAAGTACTGCAACGCACAAGATATCTATCTGATACTAAGACAAATAAAAGGTGCAAAATTAAGGAAAATTTGCGAATGAACGACCATAACCTCAAATTTTTGCATTTCATTACAACTATAGGACTGACAACAGAGTAATACCTTTGATGTATCACTTAAATTACGAGCTTCGACTAAGCTACTCCCATTTGCAGAAGTTCAAGCATGGTTCAATAATGCTTGAGTTTTGAGACCCGAGTTTCTGTCTTCGATGTATGTAAGATCAAAGGATGAGAAAAGGCTCGAGGGGAAATTGATCTGTCAAATTTTCAACCATAAGAGATAAATATATCCTCAGATAATAGCATTAATCAGTATAAGATTTATATGGAATCAAACTACTCATATAATGGTATAAAAGAAAGATATACCTTTGTTAGATAAACTGTAGGGAAGGAAATGCCTATTAAGAAGACAAATACAACTCCAAAAATAGTCGTTATAATAAGCCTCATAGTCTCATTCGGTTTTTTTATAAACCCACTGCAACACACAGCACGATGCAGTCAAAATAAAATAAACAAGATACAAAATTATAAAATGGGAAGCTGTTCAACATCACTAAAATGGTACTACCGACTACGGTAGATTATAAAAGAAATTGTCAACCTGCGTCCAAGGTTTCCCATTGATTTTCTGACTCTTAAATCACAAAGACCGCCATTATCTAGCAATTTAGAGCTGCTCCACATCATTCAACAGGTGTACAGATGCCAATGCCTAAGAACAAAGGCCCTCATGGCAAACAATGAAACAGAGATAAAAGGCAGGACCTGAAGCACAATGGAACTTAGTGTAAATCCAGAAGTTCAATTTTAGACAAAAGTGCATATGATATATTAGAGTCAAAATTCAATTTAAACTCTACGCGCAAAGTGGAAATGTCCGTGCTTATTAGGGAGGCAGCAATCTTGAGGATTTTATACTTTTATTCACAGGAGGGGAGAACATGCCTAAACATATACATAGCTTGTATAGGTAACCAACCCATTCCAAATCGAGATTGTGAATGGATCACTTTTTTGTACACATGACATTATTTTTCATCAAGTGTGCCACGTGATTCAAATATTGAGATCTAAGATCTGTAGTGTCGAAGATTGCATCACAAAATATCTCCGTCGTGTGATCCAACGCGGTCAACACCTTTAAAATGAACAATTATCATGTAACTTTCCAAAAAAAGCTTTAGCTATTCGTTTTATGTAATCACTTGATGGAGAGGTTTTTTTATGCAATCTTCGACCAAACAGTTCTTCACAAAATGGGCACTTCCCATCACGTAGCACACTTGATAACAACAGCGCTGCATGTCCAAAATCAGTTACCCACTCACAATCAAGATTGGGAACAAGTTGACTACCTTATACAAAATTATATACATATCCCACACCCAGACCACATCCGAATTGCTGAAAATTCATTAATCCAGTAGATTATGCATGTAAGCAGTTGTACCAAAACACTGGAAAGTACTTAATTTTATCAGTAATATAAAGTCCACAAAAGATAGCACTGGCTTGACGAAATAATAAAAACAAGCCGGCCTTGCGCATTACAAACAGCAACACAAGGACCACATTCAGTTCCGAATACTGCTATGAATTGAAAACACATAATGACCTATGAAACAAAACCTAACAAAACTAAAAAATATATATACGTAATTTATATAAAAAGTTAGGCTATTGGAAGATCAGGAGGAATATATAAGAAAAACTGTGACTCTCTCCACACTATTTTACTAGCATCTCAACATTCTGAAAGGGAAACAACCAGAAAACAGCATGATTAGTGTTCCTCATTATATTTTAAAATTTCGTCACTCATTAGATGTTTGGACCTCACCATTACAGCTTGGAACACAGTATTCAAAGGCTATCTTGTGAGGCCATGAAATTTAGTGTTTCCTGGAAAATATCCAACAGAGCCTTAGTTTAGGTGTCTTATATGAGATTATGGGACTTCAAAAAATTATTTGGTCTTGAAACTTTTGCAATTTATATTCGCATTTGAGGGCAATTTGTAATGTTTAATAGGTTTGCATGATTATCATTGCTTGTTACATTTCATTGTAATTGAATCTCTGTTGAAATTTCTTCCATTGTGCTACAGGCCCAAGCCCAGGGGAGTTTGCATATCTAAACTGGAGTCACGTACTAAGGCATTTTTTTTTTGCAATTCATTTATCTAAGCCCTTGTCACTTTCATTTAACACTTCCATTTATTTAACAAACTGAGGTGATAAGACCATTGAGGATTTCTTTTTCCAAAGTGTTTTCATCAAAGAAAATATATATATGCCTCAAAATCAATACAATAATGAGACTGAAAATAAATTTAAGAGCAGAAATCATTAGAGAAGTCTAAAAACATAAAACTTAGTGGAACTCAAATAAGTTCAAGTCAACTCCAGACTGAGGCAAGTAATCAGTCAAGTTTCTCAACTCTAATTGCTACTTGCTCGTTTAACTATTCGAGTAGTTATGAGCAAAAAGTGAGTTTTTTTTTTAGTTAATTGAGTTTTTAAATAATCTACCAAATTTCAACTACTTATTGTGTTTTCTAAGAAACCCATCAATTCTGTTTAGTAATAAGCAAGTTTTTCAGGTTTTATAAAAGAGGAAGTACTCCGGTAACTCTACCAGTGAACTGATTGAGTAGTCTACTCAGAGAAGTTTTCTGTTTAATACTAATCAAGATTTCTCAGGTTTTATAAAAAGAAAGTACTCTTGCAATCTTGATTTAGTAGCCTCCTCAGACGAAATCTTCAAAGTACTCAATTGAAGCTTGTAGTAGCAGCTAATGGATATAGCTATATTTCAGAACAAAATTCAGAGAACACAAAGTACAAAGACGAGTTTACATAAAAGACAACAACTTACAGCAGAAGCAGAATCACTCGTCAGGTCCCAGGCCAATCCGTATTGGCCTATATGGTGCTTTGAATAATTTGAGTAGTTACACCATCTATTCAGGCAGAACAAACGACTTGTCAGCACCAGCAGAGCAAAAGTAGGGACCCTGATCAAATCCACAAAATTTTTGTTAAATTAATTGCTTAAACGTAAAATGAACCATATCGTATTACGAAATCTGCTACATTGAAGAGCCATAAGAGATAACCAGAATAGGATTTATCAGTCACCGAAGTCTATAAATATCTATCGCCATTGCATAGTGAATTGGTCAATGTAGTGCAAACATTTGTGCTGACAATTTCCAAAAATTATGAAAAACAGAAATTAATAATAAATTACACCAGTGCAAATAATGGGAGGTACAACTTTTACACGAGATTTGTACCGTGGAACATGGGCTAAAAATGAAATACTTGATATTTTTGGGACCTCTGCCACATGGAACACCATCAAAGCATTTGAAGGCCATGATGTACAGATCTTTGATACCAAAGATTGGCACAATACATGATCCCTGTCAGCGGATTCAACACAGTCAAAGTCTATCATCTGGCTTAATCATGGATCAAAATTTTGTCCGATACCGATACATATCGGTATCGGAACTCACCGATACGATACATTGAATGTACCGTATCGGTGTTTCCATACATTTACCGGACGATACATCAATGTATCGTATCGGTGGTTTCCATACATTTACCAGACGATACATTCAATGTATCGTCCGGTACAGTCCGGTACCGATACGTATCGGTTTTGGGCTCGGACAATACATATCGGTTTTCCGATATTTTAATCCTTGGGTTTAATGGTTGACTGTGTTAAATCAGATGATAAAGATTGTCTTCCGTGCCAATCTCTGTCATCAATGATCTTCACATCATGGCTTTTAAATCAGACGGCTTAACACAGGTCCCAAAAATATCAAGTTTTGTTTAACCCATGTGCCATGGTACAATTCTTGTGGGTAAGCTGTAGCTCATAAAATAATAAATATATATTATTGTATGAACATTTCTGTTTAATCAAGTATGAAAGAGGTAACACAGAGGTGCACATTGTACATGGTTTAGAATCTCAGATTTTATAAGCCTTGTATTGGATTAAATGTAGGAGAAAAAATTCAGCTATTAATACCAAGTGGGTATTTCTATTCATTAATAATACCCATCTAACAAATATAAAAAAGCTGAAAAAAATTATAAATAATTAAACTTGGTTTGAATACATTACCTGAGGACCAGGATAGCCTCCCACAGGCCAGCTAATAGGCCACTTTGTATCTTTTTGAAGTAAAGTGTACTCTTGTTCAATGCCATACCTTTTTTTTCATAAAATTCAAAGATGAAAAATAAAGAATTATTAATTATTAATTAATAATAAACAAGAAAAAATAATGTAAAATCATAAGGAAATAGAATAATACCATGGTACTTCAACAACAACTTCAGGGTGGCTAAAGATCTTTGCAGCATTATATCTTTTATGATACCTTTAAAATCTAAATTTGATGCACCGCCCACTGTCTTTATAGAAATGCTTGAGATGAGCAGCCCGAACTTCAAAATGGTTATTAAAATAGTAGTGGGTAAACTGGTCTAAGAATTACCTATTGGGGTCGAGTTAATCCTTGTCTTGATAGACAATGGAGAGTGCTTGCCTTTGCTTGCGCACTTCATTGGCTCTTGAATCTTGAAATTTGGAACGTGCGTAACACTGGGATCGCAATGAAATTATATGTCACTAATGAAGTTGTTAGACGACTTACGAATTTTGTCACCTAATAGGAAATGCAAGTGTAGCTCTTCCCCTTCAACAAGGATATTTCTCAAGGTATTTGCATCAAGGTTATTTATAGTTATTTACATGTTATTCAGAGTTAATGTTTGAATTTTCAGTAAATTTTACTTTATATTGCTTCAATATAGGTTCAAGGGAGAGAATATTACAATTACAATTAAATCATCTAGTTGATAGAATAAGTTGTGACGTTGGCAAAATTTGGGTGCGTCGTGACCACCAACCTCATGGCAGATTTGATATCTAGGTGGGGACACAAATATGTGTGCTTGTCAATATTGTCTCTTGATCCGTATTTATAGGAGCCACGGTTGCTCCGATTATTAGCACTACACTTTTTGATGCTACTACTAGGACCACATCCTCTATATCTATACAAATACTGCCATGATTGTGGTAAGGAAGAGAGGAGATGTCAAATCAATATAGCTCCAAATGTTTACACGATTGAGTAACATGCTAAATGAGTATTTGAAAGAAGGAGATTCTTTCATGCTTTGAACATGACAACAACATCATCATCATCATCAAGATTAAGGCCATCAAGAATACAACGATCTAAAAATAGCTTGATCTTAATCATGTATTTAGTGATTGTTATTGAACCTTGCAAAATTGGAGTTTGTGTTTGATTTGGTGGTAACATGCATTTTTCTATGACACATCAGATTAATTGAGTGCTTCCTAAGTTTCTCAAGTTGTATACAACTTGAGCCAAGTAAGCTTACCCATCAAAAAACTTGAGCAAAGATCGAAGGAGTCAATATAGCCTACAAGCAACTGAAAAAGGATTTGATCTTTCTTTTCCATTATGTAGTTTTGATTAGAGGCGATCTTGGAGTCCGGTGTGATTGTCTCTTAATTAGAAAATAAGGTGGTGCCATCAACCATAAATAGCATCTAGTTTTATATAGGAATGGCTACAGTAGACATTTTAGAGAATTTAAATGGCTACAGTAGACATATACAAAAACTCAATTAAAGAGAAGGTTGAATCAGAAGTAAAAGATGAAATTATTGTGGAAATAGTAGAGTTTATGTTTAATTTGGTAATAACAGGCATTTTTTTGTGAAACTGATATATAATCCCGATCACAAGTTTCCCAAGTTTGTATAGTAGTTTTATAGCCATACACAGCAAAGACTCTTGATGAGTATGTACCATACAAGCAACTGACAGGGGTTTGATTCTTCTATTTCCATTCCAGGTAGGTTAGATTGCTTGGAGTCCATTGTGATTGTCTCTTTAGATACAAAGGTTGCGCCATCAACCATAAATAGCATGTTATTTCTATCAAGGATTGGAAGAAGTTAACTCTTCTAGAGACAATTGTTGATTTTGCCTAGTTTAATAGCTATATTCCACATATTCAAAATTCCAGAGAAGATTTGAAGTGGAGATAACAAATGCACACATGATTGAACCAGCATCTGCACATGAACTCATCCTCAAAATTAAATCGGTCCCCTTACACAAACAACAAATAAGCAACAGAAATTCCAAATCTCCACCGCAAAAAATCAAAATAAATAGACAAAAATAATCATCGAATACCAATCTGACCTAATTACGAACGAAAATCAAAAGGAAAATAACAACAGATCAATCGATGCTTACAAAAATACTTAAAAAAAAAACAATCAAAACTCCAATCTGCTAATAGAGCATCAATAAAATAGATAAAGACGATCAAAACCGATCAGATCAGAGATTCATAGAAAATCAACCCATAAAGTAATAAAACCTCATCAGATGTATAAACCGAAACAAAAATCATAAAAAATTCAATAAAAAAAAACTGGATTAACATTTTTCAAATCCCTAGCTGATTGCTTCAAAATAGCCTCTTCAAAAATCCTAGCAGAATAGATTGGGAAAAATAAACCAAAATGTAACCAAATCTATCTCAAATCCTACTCAAAATCAACCAAAATGTAACCAAAAACCATATAACATACCTAGGTCTGTATTCACCAGCTTTCAATCCATCTCAAATCCTCCGCTCCACAAGATCAAAACCATAAAACATATCTAGATTGGATGAAATCAATGAGCTAGAGTTAGTCGAGAGAGAGGAAGAGGAAGAGGAGAGAGGCTAGGGTTTGAGATGGATTGGACGAACTCGTGCAAAGGGTTTGTCGAGAGAGAGGAGAGAGGCTAGGGTTTGAGAGAGAAAGAAAAGAGATGAATAAGGGAGACGGTGGTTTTGTTTGCATCATAAAGAGAGAAGAGTTTGAACATAGGGTCCCGATAGTTTTGGCACGTGATGAGGGTTAGAGTTGCACGTGATGAGGGTTAAGGAATTAAACCACTGTTTTATTATAATAAACCACCAGTTTTAGCAATGGATTATTATACTACTGCTTGGGCAGTGGTTCTTTATATATTTGCAGGTGTGGTTTATGTGCCATTTTCACGTAGTGGAAATTTCCTGTTGTAGGAATGTTTGGGGTGGGGGTGGTGCAGATGGTGAAGGAGCAATTGGTGGAGCAAACCCGCTAGGTTGATGGGCTGGGGTTTGGTTGGGTGTGGGTGGCCTATGGTCATCTGACTGAAAGACTTGATGAAGAAGATGATGAAATGCTTGTTTCTTCTCATTACATAGACCTTACGCAAGGGTTCAATATAAAGGAAAAACAGAGTGGTAAACCACTAGTAGTTTTCGGTATTGCAACAGTAAGAGAATAATATCCTAACTGATATGGGTCGTGGTTGTAGCCCTAGAAGCTTCCTCTGAGATCTGATTCAATGTTGAGCTTATATTCCCCCGCAAATTAATGGGTAGCTCGCTGACCGTTAATTTGGATTGAAGGGAACTGAAGCTCTGATGTGACAGAGGTTTTGTGAAGATGCCGGTGACTTGATCAATAGTAGACATGTGACGAACCTCGATTTCTTTGTTGATAACTTTTTCCCGGATGAAGTGATAGTCGACTTCAATGTGTTTGGTGCGAGCGTGGAAGATGGGATTAGAGGCAAGGGAAATTGCCGAGATGTTGTCACACCATAAAATTGGTGTTGAACACTAAGGAATGTCAATTTCATGGAGAAGAATATCGATCCAAGAGAGATCGGCCGCGGTGTTGGCGAGGGAACGGTATTCAGCTTCGGGGGAGGACCGGGCCACAGTTCATTGTTTTGTAGCACGCCATGAAATGAGGTTGGGTCCCAAATATATACAAAACCCAGTTGTTGAACGGCAATCTGAGCTATCACCGGCCCAATCTGCATCGGAGTATGCAGTGATTTGGAAACTACCCGGTTGGAATTCGAGGCCAAAGTGGAGAGATCCTTTCAAAAACCTTAGGATACGTTTCACCGCATTGTAGTGGCACACTTTGGGGCAGTGCATATGCTGACTTACGTTGTTTACAGCATAGGAAAGGTCCGGTCGTGTGATCATGAGGTACTGCAAAGCTCCTACGATTCTTCGATAGAGGGCTGGATCCTTGAAGTTGTTGTCATCACTGAGTTCGCTTGACTTTTTTGTCGTGGTTGGAGATCTATATGGCTTGCGTTCTATCATGCCTGCACGAGTTAAGATTTCAGCCGCATATTTCTGTTGGGATAAGATAATGCCAGTGGAGGTGCGGATGACCTCTATCTCAAGAAAGTAGTTTAATTGACCAAGATCCTTCATGGAAAATGTGGAGCTCATGCGGATAATGAGATTGTTGATCAGATGACAATTGTTGCCCGTAACGAGTATATCATCAACGTATATTAGTACTACGGTGATGTGTGAGCCTGTGTGAGCAATGAATAGAGAAGGATCGGCAATACTATTGACGAACCCGTTAGTGAGAAGGAATTTGGGAAACATCGCATACCACGCTCTCGGTGCTTGTTTAAGCCCATAGATTGTTTTTCGTAGCCGACAAACATGATTTTTAAAAGACGGATCAATGAATCCTTAAGGTTGATGATATATACTTCTTCGAGAAAGCCGTGAAGAAAAGCGTTTGAAACATCAAGTTGTTTGATAGCCCAGTTGTAGTGAAGAGCAAGGGAAAGAATTAGGCGTATTGTCAATTGTTTTGCAACGGGGCTGAAGGTTTCGTTGTAATCTATTCCTTCTTCTTGATGGAAACCTTTCGCGACAAATCAGGCTTTGTACCGAGCGATGGAGCCATTCGCATTTTTCTTTAGACGAAAAATCCACTTGCACCCTATAATATTTTTGTTGGGGAGAGATGGTACCAGGGTCCAAGTGCCTTGGGTTGATAAGGCATGGAATTCAGCAAGCATGGCTTGACGCCATTGTTTTTTATGGGATGCCTCAGTGTAGTTTTGGGGTTCAATGGTGGTGATACTGGTTGTGAGGCATAGAGGATGTTTGGGTTTGAATATGCCATTTTGGAGCTCAATGTAGTTTTGGGGTTCAATGGTGGTGATACTGGTTGTGAGGCATAGAGGATGTTTGGGTTTGAATACGCCATTTTTGGAGCGTGTAATCATGTGGTGATGGGGTATAATGGCAGTAGGTGCTGCAATTGGAGGGGACAGATTTGTAGGGGATGGGGATGAGAGTGGTGATTCTAGTTCCGTGAGTGGTAATTGATTAGATTGATGGGATAAAGGTGAAGTAGGGGGGTGTGCTATGGGTTCTACATGGGGTGGTTGGGAATTGGGCAAGTGAGGGCTTGGGGTATGTGGGAAGTGTGTAATGGAGTGAGGAGTTGAGTAGGATGGTGGTTGGGCAGATTCATGACTAGGTGTTGGTTGGGAAGCTGGCAACGTGAGAGTGATTGGTAAAGAGGATTGAGGGAAGGTTGTTGTTGGAGGGCTGATAACAGATGGGTTGGGTGATGTGGGAGTAATCGGTATGCTAGGAATTGGGAAAGATGAGTTGGCCAAGGGAGCTGCAAATGGGAATGAGTCTTCAGAAAAGACAATATGTCGTGAGGTGTATACGCGACCACTTTGCATATCGAGGCAGCGATAGCCTTTAGTATTTTTACAGTAACCAGTGAATATGCAGCTTTTGGATCGTGGTTTCAGCTTGTGAGAGCTATAAGGGCAAAACCATGGGAAGCAACGACAACCGAAGGCTATTAAAATTTGAAAATTTGGTTACGTGGAAAAAAATTTCATATGGAGTGTTAAACCCAATAACCTGGCTAGGAAGTCGGTTGATCAGGAACACTACTGTGAGAAGGGCATCTAGCCAATAGGTGTCAGGTATGGAGACTTGGTGGAGCAGTGTCACAATGGTTTCGATTAAATGACGATGTTTCCTTTCCACTATCCCATTCTGTTCTGGGGTGTGCAGACAGCTGGTTTGATGTATAATGCCATGTTTCTCAAGAAAAGAAGACATGGCATTATTGAGGAACTCTCCTCCATTGTCCGATCGAAGAGTTTTTATGGTGTAATTGAAATGTTTTTCCACAAGTTCTTTAAAGGTAATAATTTAACAAGAACTTCGGATTTCTTGTGCATTGGATATAGCCAACAGAACCGTGAAAAATCATCAACAAATAGCACATAGTAACGATAGCCTCGAACAGATGAATTTCAAGCAGGGCCCCAGACATCAGAGTGAATTAACTCTAGAGGAGATTTTGCATTAGACATGGAAGAGGGACAGGGTAGCCTATGGCTCTTACCCACATTACAAGATTCACACAAAAAACTGTTGGGAATAGATTGACAAACATTGTAATTCTTAACTAATGTATTAAAAAGAGACGCAGATGGGTGGTCGAGGCAACGATGCCAGGTTGCAAGCGAAATGCGGGTTGTGAGAAGAGCATGGCGTAGAGAAATCGGATTAGACGAAAGGCCTAGAGTCCGTTGCTACATGGGCCCATGAAGATGGTTCGATTCGAGGCTTTGTCCTGGATTCGAAAACCATTAGAGTAAAAAATTAGAGAGCAATTGTTGTCCCTAGTGAGTTTATGAACATACAACAAATTATGAGAGATTGCAGGAACATGAAGAATTTGAGACAGAGAGAGGTTTACCAGGTATAGAAAGCAAACCAGATCCAATGTTCTTGATTGGAAGAGAGGACCTGTTACCTACAGAGACTTTGTCATTGCCTTGATGTGCATCACGTAATGAGATATTGGAAAGCTCGCTGGTTATGTGATTGCTCGCACCACTGTCCACATACCAGTTCGAGTCCGAAACGGAGGGAGCCGCAGCTACATACGCCTGTTGAGGGGTTGGTGGAGATGGAATGGAGCCTTGATAGCGGAGATCAAAGCGATAGAAACATTCATGAGCCGCATGGTTATTGCGGCCACAGATGTGGCAATAGACACGCCTGACATTAGAGTAGCCTCCATTAGTATAGCTACCACTACGGCCACCACCATCACGAACCCCTCGATTGAAGTTGTATCCTCGATTGCGGCCACCTCGATTGGATGGATGAAATTTCTTGTTGTTGCCAGATGATTGCTGGATATTGGAGTTGTTGCTACCAGAGGTGTGTTTTGAGACATTGAAGGCAGAGCTCACCTGAAAGGTGGCGGATTCACGATTGGCCATGGTGAAAATAACCTCTTCTGAGATAAGCAGAGAGCTGAGTTCAGCAAAGGAAATGGGGTCGGCTCTAGTGCGAACAGTGCATTTGAATGGATTATAATCTATAGGAAGACCATGAAGGGTGAAATATACTAGGTCATCGTCGGAAACTAGGGATCCGACGGCCGTAAGCTTGTCAAAGATTATCCCGATTTGGTCGAGATAATCGGACATGCTCAAATCCTCTTTCAATATGTTGGAAGAGACGGTGGCCGAGATAGCGCTAACAAGATGACTATCTATAAGAGTCCAGAGTTGATGCTCTGGATTGGGGGTCTCTTTTTCAGTGGGCATCAATGAGAAACGGATCTGGACATACCATGGATTTGTCAACATAACCAGGCAGTTGATTTGCTCGCAGGGCATTTTTGACTTGTTTCTCCCATATGGCAAAATTTGTAGCATTTATAGCTTGGCAGGGATAAGAGCAGAAAGATTCGAGATAAAAAAGGATAACCCTTGTGGAAGGGTGGGAGCAGCCGGTGAGGTTGAGATAACCGCCATTGTTAAGCTCTTTGGAGCTTAAAGAAATGAAGAAGAAGATTAGGATTGAAGGGAGCCCTGAGCCCTGACGTTGGTCAGCAGCTCTAATACCATGAAAGACTTGATGAAGAAGATGATGAAAATGTTTGTTTCTTCTCATTACATAGACCTTACGCAAGGGTTCAATATAAAGGAAAAACAGAGAGTGGTAAACCACTAGTAGTTTTCGATATTGCAAGGGTAAGAGAATAATATCCTAACTGATATGGGTCGTTATTGTAGCCCTAGAAACTTCCTCTGAGATCTGATTCAATGTTGAGCTTATACTGACTGCCTAGCTGTTAGTAGTGGGGGTGCTTCTTTGTGTGTTTTGTTTTTCGATGGTCTTTTGGGGGCCATCTGTTCTTTCTTTTTGTTTCTCTGTCTTTTCTGTTGAGCTTCTCACTCAACCAATCGGGTTGTAATTTGCTCTTTTGCAATAAATTTCAATCTTTCACCGATCAAAAAAAAAAAAACCCCAAGATAACTCTGAAATTTTTTATATCAAATTTTTTCCCCAAAATAAAACGAAAATAGGGAACTCACTCCAACAGCTTCGCCACAGACCTTGAACACTAGTCTTGCATGAGGATCTTTCACTAGTAACTTAACAAAGCTTTACGAAAACTGCTTATAGGCCAGGGTTTCCAGTGAAATCAAACTTTTTCCTCAAGACCTGGGAACCAGAAACATAAAATTATAGACTTAGAGGGCCTTTAATGACATAAACGGAATTGCAAAAAAGATTAAGATGGGCGGATTTTATAGCACCCTATTCAAATTTATACTAGTAATTAATCTCTCATTTCATCTACCACACTAAACATATACTCCTTTTTTTTCATGGTATGTTTGGCTCGAACCTCCGACCATGAGGTTGCAATTTTGTCAACCTTCCATTGTGCAACAGGCCTAAGCCCCACTCTAAACATATACTCAGATCCATGCAGCTCACAGGACAAAATAAAATTAAATATTAGCGCCCAATTTTTTACAATACACTACGAAATGACAAGGGGCCAAAAAAAATACTACAATTCTCATGTAATTTCATTTATAAGAAGCATAGGTTTGGAGTTCAAACTCCTCCCCTTGTTGGCCACTTGCAGGGATTTGTCCCTACTGACTGGTACGTGTGATGCGCGAGTGTTGCATGTAGTCAAGGATTTAGAAGGGTCTGCTCTAAGAGGCCCGATGCCCCGTCACCCAAAAAAAATTCATTTATATAAAGATAACTTTTACTAAGGAAAATAAAGGAATTGCAGGGAGAAAGAATCTCCAGTACAAAAGGAATGCCTAATAAGTAAAAATTATGTTCCTAAAAATCAGCAATTTCATCAGCCTCATGCCTAAAATGCTGAATATTACAACCCAGTAAGTCGCGAAGGTCTTGTCACGGAGGAACTCAAATCTCCATGGGCCCAGATTTTCTATGACGCTCGCATGACATAATAAAGAGAATCCGTCTAAAACCAAGTTGCTTAAAGAATAAAGCCTTAGGCTGTGTTTGGCAGAGCTCTCTGCTAGCTCCCTGCTAGAGCAGGGTTTACATGCTTTAGCAGGTTTCATTTCTCTTTGCTAAATCCCTGCTCCCTACTTTAGCAGGTCCCCTTGCTAACTCCCTGCATAGCAGGATTTACCTGCTCCAACAGATCTCCCCTGCTCTCTGCTCACTCTTTGCCAGAGCAGATTTTATTTCCTCTGGCAAGGAGTTAGCATAAAGCAGGGAGGTAGCTGCTAGAGCAGGTAAATCCTGCTTTGCAGGGAGTTCACAAGGAGAAGGAGGGTCTGCTAAAGCAAGTATATCCGACTCTGGCAGCAAGTTGACAAAGAGCTATGCCAAACGCTATGTGAGTTTAACATGGAGCAAAATGGGAAATAAATTAATATCTCCATAGGAAAAATGGATAATAGCTTGGTCAAGTTATATCCCGTGTTGAGCCGGCATGTGCTAACTTGGGGTGCACAAGTGCCCCTGGGATTAGGCAGGTGCTCTAAGCGGCCTGGATACCCAGTTTATTAAAAAAAAATACCAAAGTTATATGACTATACGTCTTGACATCTGCAACGATATAAAGCTACAACAAAACAGAGCCTATCAAAGACGGGGTGTAAGAAATGATGAACATTGTGGTATGAACATGCAGACATTTTGAGCAACTTACACTGCATGCTTCATGAACAGCACGTGTGAGAAAAACATACCCTGAAGGAAGGGTAGGTAGTATATAAAATAGTGCACTAGCACTTCGTATTTTCAACTTAGGGGGACTGTTTGGATGGCTGCCTTTCCAAGACTGGGAACAAATGAACTACATGACTCAAATATGATTGTTTGATGGTGAAACAGAATAGTTCAAATATGAACTGCTATACATAAGAGAGTTTTATAGAGGCTATCTTTCGAATCTGAGCAACTGTTATAAATGCTATTCCTACATATTCTTTTATAGCAGTTTATAGCAACTGCATTACCTGATAGGCAGTCTAAACTGATCGACATACCATAGAAGAGGGATTGTAGAGAGAGCAACTAGTGAAAAGTAAGAAGTAGAATCTTCAATATTAACTTACAAAGACAGCCTGATTGCTATATATATATATATATATATATATATATATATATATATATATATATATACACTTCACACCATTCAACTTCAAAATCAAGAAAATGTAGATTACCATCTATCACCATTGTCAATGTTGTCAGTACCACCACAAGAGGTATCAAGAAGCACACAAATAATGAGCCTATAACTTAATTTCAAGCAATTTGATCATATAAAGTAGACAGATTGAAAAAAAAATGCCAAAGAAATAGAAAGATTTGCTACGTACATAAAATGATAGAACCTATAAATGAACCGTACAGACTCATCCACTGACATAAGTGTCAATGTTGGACACAGATCCAAGGTGTCCGATATTGCAGATCTTTAAAATTGCTAAGGCACATCTTTCCCCTGATTTATGGGCTGAAAAAATACTGTTAAGTAGTAGGGTGGTGATCAAATAGACTTATCACTGCCCCATCGTTGCCTTTTCGCTCAGGAAGCGGATGGTCTATGAGGATAGATCCCCTACTGTAATGGGGCATACACCACTGTCCTGTAGAAATAACCCTACAATCTTAAACCATCAGCCCCCTACCCAAAGATGTTAAGGATCCAGTTCCCAATTCCAAACCCACTACACCTGCTACTGCTTCATCTACTGCAACTACCAACCTCAAATTCTATACCCTTTACATCCTCACATGCTAACCTGGGGATGAAAAGAAATTGATTGTGGAGGAATAGAATAGGAAGGTTCTCTAGGAAGAGAGAGTATGAAAGCAAAGAGCCAAGCTAAAAAGGAACGTGAACGAAACACGAGATTCTTTCAAGCCACGACGTCCGTGCATAGATGAGTCAATACCATCTCAGCTTTAAAGATAACTGTCTTTATCTTCGGATAAAGAGGAGATTGAAGCATAGATTTTAAGGCACTTCATGTCAGCTTATCAGGACATACCCATAAGGCCATCCGTTGATGGAATAATCATCAATCAAATTTCAGAGGAGGGCAAAAGTCCGTATTGAAGGCGAGTTTAGTGAGGAGAGGAGTTGGAAGGTCATCTCTGAATCTAGCGGTGATAGGGCTCCAGGGCCAGATGGATACCACATGGATTTGGAAAAAAAATTACAGTTCACAGTAAAAGGTGATATCATGGAGTTCCTTAAAGAATGTCACCAAAAAGGATCCTTGGGTACTTCCTTTGGGGCTATATTTATCACTCGCATTCAAAAGGAGGAAGGGACAGCAGAGATCAAAGATTTTAGACCTATAAGCCTTGTCGGAGGAGTATAAAAGCCTGGCAAAAGTTTTAGCTAACCGTATCAAACCGTTAATCGCTAAGATTATTTCTGCTTCGCAATCGGCTTTTGTGGTTGGGCGCCAAATATTGGATGGTGTGGTCGTAGCCATGGATCAAAATATCGTCCGATACCGATACGTATCGGACGATACGTATCGGTATTGGACTCGAACGATACATTCAAATGTATTGAATGTATCGAACAATACATTCAAATGTATTATTGAATGTATCGAACGATACATTCAATGTATCGTCCGATACAGGCCGGTACAGATACGTATCGTCCGATACGTATCGTTTTGGAGCTCGGACAATACGTATCGGTAACCCGATATTTTAACCCATGGTCATAGCTCACATATGTATTCTAGAGTGAAGGAAAAGAAACCAGGGCTCATTTGTAAGTTGGATTTGGAGAAGGCATATGATAAAGAGTAAACTGAAATTTTCTCATACACATTTTTGGTCGGAGGGGTTCAGGGTCAAGTGGAGGAGTTGGATACCAGATTGTGTTTCAGTGGAGGAGTTGGATACCAGATTGTGTTTCATCGCCATGGTTTTATTTATTTTATTTTTTTTATATCAGTAACGATGCAATTCCATTAAAAAATATGAGATTTACAAGGAAGATCCAACCTGAGCGAGCAGCTCAGGAAGACAAAACAAAAAAAGAAAGAAAGCAAAACAAAAAGGAGGAAATATAAAAAGAAAACAAATTAAGAGTACTTCCCCCTAAGAAAGGTCAAAGACCAATGATTCAAAATTGTTGAGATATCTTCGATCAGATTGTTGACTTTGTTGGATTCTCCTTCAAACATCCTATAGTTTCTTTCCATCCAGATGATTGTGAGGACTGCTATAGGGATCATAGCAATGTGAGGTAAATGTTTACGGTTGTAGGCAGATGACGTTTCAGAGATGCGATCGGTAAAAGACAGAGGTATGCAACCGATGATCTTCATTTCTTTCCGAAAGAAAACCCAATTATAGGACACTAGAGGGCAGTGGAACAGAATATGGTTAGCTGTTTCGGAATTGTTTTTGCACAAAATGCATCTATTGGTGAATTGGAATCCCCGGCAGTTCAAGGTATTTGTCGTTTTTAATCGGTTTTGAACAACAAACCAACAAAGAAGGTTGCCTCTTGGAGGGACTTTGATTTTCCAAAGGTTGGTCCAAGAGAAGGAGATGAGAGACCATCTCCAAACATAGTTGTAAGAATATTTGACAGAAAAAGAGCCACTCTTGTCTCCCAGTCAAATGCATTTGTCTTTGTCATAGCCCAATGTGGAGACGTAAGAGAGATCGGTGAAGAGATCTTGAAGATCCTTTATTTCGGATTCATGGAGGTCTCTCCTAAAATCGAGATCCCAAGAGGGAATTCCATAATGATTCACAAAGCAATTGGCAATGGAGGTCCCTTTTTTTCGGCTGATAAAGTAAAGTGAGTGATAGGAGGATTTGAGAGAGGCCATTCAACCAATTGTCTTCCCAGAATTTGATTTGTTCCCTACTGTTTAGAGTGTAGCCAACGCCTCTGGAGAAAGAAGGGATAAGGGAGAGAAGACTTTTCCACCAAGCATATCCTCTATAACATGTTCGATGGTTGATATCCCATCCATCTCTAGAGACTTTGTATTTACTAGCAATTGGACCGGTCTAAAAAGGCTGCGGATCAGCTCCAAAATTCCATAGCCATTTACAAAGGAGAGCTTTGTTCATTTGGCCTATGTCACGAATCCCAAGACCTCCGTCTTTTTTGGAGAGAGATATTTTATCCCAGTTGACCATGTGAAGATTTCTACCGCCGCCACTTCCAGACCAAAGAAAATTTCTGAAGAGTCTTTCAATTCTATCAATGGTATTGGGTGGGCATTTGAATAGGGATAGAACATACATATGGATACTCGAGACGGGGCTTTTGATGAGGGTTACTCTGCCAGCCATCGAAAGAGATCTGCCCTTCCAAATGCTGAGTTTCTTCTCCATTTTTTCATAAATGAGATCTCATGTGCTTTGGTTCAGATTTCCCAAGCCGAGAGGAAGACCAAGATAGGTCGTAGGGAGGGTGATAGCTTCACAGCCCAAATAATTGGCAAATTCTTCAATAGCTCATTGAGGAAGGGCAATGCCCAAAAGTTTTGATTTGAAAATGTTGACTTTTTTACCAGTGCAAGCTTCATAAGCATTGAGAATCCATCGTAAATGAAAGAAGGTTATCAGTGGAGGCATCACAAAAGATGATGGTGTCATCAGCGAATTGAAGATGGGTGATGGGAGCATGGTTTCTGCAGATGGAAAAGCCGGTAATGTCGCCAAGTTCGGCTCCTTTGTTCAAAAGTTTGCTAAAACACTTGCCGATGAGGTTGAAAAGGAAGGGTGAGAGAGGGTCTTCCTGACGGATTCCCCTAGATCCCTAGAAAAGACCATTGGGGGAGCCATTAATGAGGATGGAATATTTGGAATGGGTAATGCAGCATTTGATCCAATATCTCCATTTGCGAACGAATCCGAGTTTGCGACGAATCCAATCAATGAATCCCCAATTGACCCTATCAAATGCTTTTTCCATGCCGAGCTTTATGATGAGATCGGGTTTCTTGTAGAGATGGCAAGAGTGGATGCACTAGTGAGCGAGGATAGCTCCATCGAGGATTTGACAGCCCTTTATGAATGCGGATTGAGAGGGGCTGATCAAGCCATTGATAACGCTTCTAAACCGGTTGGCGACAGTTCTGGCAATGATTTTGTAGAGCCCTCCAATAAGGCACCAAAAGTTTTTTTAAAGACTTGTAGAAGGTTGCAACAAAGAGATCCCCTATCTCCCTTTCTCTTTAATTGTATGGCGGAGGCCTTAAGCAGGTTATTTGATAATGTGGTGGCTAATGACCTCATCCATGGTTTTAAGGTGAATAGAGAATAGGCTATCTACGTGGAAGGTAATCTTTATCTTTTCGGGGTCAATTCGAATTGCTAAACTCTGTGCATTCCTTTCCCCACTGTGAAGATCAGAGAGTATGTTCGATTATGAAGTCAGGGCTGTTTTCTTTGAAATCTTTGTACGGATATCTGGAAAGAAGGCCCCTCTTTATGCAGGCCTGGGCGGGATGCAGTGCCTTCCGATTCCGACGAATGCTGCATTCTTACCGATCGAAAAAGATAAGAAAAAAAAAGAATGTTGCGTTCTTCCATTGGTGTGTCACATGGGGTTGAATTAAAACCATCGACACTATCAATCATAGAGGTATGCTGATTCCAAATAAATGTATCCTATGCCAGAATAGCTGCGAATCAGTTGATCATGTACTCACGTATTCTCAGTTCTTGGTCAAGATTTGGGATCACTTGAAGAAGAACGCAGGTTTGAGTTCTGCCTTCCACAAGTTTGTAAGGGCATTATGGCTGAGTCTTTCACCAGCCTTGGGCCAGAAGGATAGCTGATTTGGAAGTCAATTATAGTAGCTATTTTCTGGCAGATTTTATTTTTTTTATCTGTAAAATGTATTTTCATTCAAAAAATAAAAATACAGAAGAGACCAAAGACCCGAGCGAGGAGCTCAGGAAGACAAAAACAACCAAAAAAACAGAAACAGCAGAAAAACAGAGACAATTGATCAGGGGAGCCCGCTCTAGCATCACCCCCAGCCAAAAAAATCTAGCCTATACCAACTATATCGCCATCAGAAATCAGGTCCCTTTCCCACAAAAGACCCCAAAATTCAATGTCTCTAGCAATGCCTTCGCACACAGCCATCCACATTCTGAATTTCCCATCAAAGATACGATGGTTTCGCTCCCTCCAAATAGCAGCGAACACCGTGATTGGTAAGATAGCGACTCTCGACATGAACTTGGAATGGTTCCCCTGGCACCACTCCGCAATGATCTCCCCACATGATCGGGGAAGGCAACTGATAATGTTCCAAGCCAGACGAAAGGTGTTCCAAATATTTGATGCAGAAATGCAATGGATAAGGACGTGATCTGCCGACTCTTCCTGGCAGTAACACATGATGCACCTATTTGGGATAGATATACCTCTCTGCACAAGGCTATCAACAGTTTTGATGCAGTTAAGAGCTGCACACCAGGTGAAAAGAAGGTGTCTTGGTGGGGCCTTGACTTTCCAAACACCTGTCCACGGCCGAACAATAAGAGGTCTAGGCAAAAAAATTTATAGGCTAAGCGAACAGAAAAGGACCCATCTGCTTTACCCACCCAAATCCTCCCTGAGCCTTAAAGAAGGAGCTTCAGCCAGCACTTGTAGAAGTTAAGACAAATCCGGCTCCTCATGATCATTAAGATCACGACAAAAATCCAAATCCCAACTCGTGCCTCCGTCTTTAACCACGACACAATCAGCTATAGAGGCCAACTTTCTTCTGCTCAGAGCATACAAGGCAGGGAACCTAATCTTCAACAGCTGACAATCAATCCAAAGATCATCCCAGAATCTAACTGTGAGTCCGTCGTTTATGACATACCGGTTCGCGTGTATTTCGCTGGTATTCATTTCTTCGCTAAGCTACTCACTTAGCACTTGTATTTTCCTCTTTTTATTTTAATAAAATTCTCATTACCTAGAAAAAGAAAGAGACAACTTGATTTCTTATTTAAAAATAGGAAAAAGCTGCAATTTAAGTCCTGCACTAATACCGCGTATTGAAGAACATTCTCACAAACTTAGCAACTGATGCTTAGCTGTCTTTGAACAAGTGTTTATAAAAGTTCTTCGTTCTTGGAAGTCCTCCATGTTTTTTTTATAGGCCAATTTAAATATAAATAAATTGTGTTTTTTTCCTCGCAAATGCGAAATCAGCTTATAGTATCGAAGTTATTCATAAGCTCATTCAAGTAGAAGAAAAGAATGTGGAGTTCATTTAGGACAATGTTGAGGATGATCTTGATTGTGTCCCCTAGTTTGTGGATACATTTCACTTCATATTCCTCAAAAAATTTAAGTCATGCTATATTTTCTGTTCATCTTCCACTCAAGATTATTAGAAGCTTCTCTGATGCTGATTTGGATGGGGTTTGAAGTCCAACCTCAAGAACTTAGTGTTCATCTATCTATTGGCGTGCAGTTTGACTGTAGAAATGATATATACCCAGTAGCTTAAATCTTTTCATCAAAATTTACCACATTGAACAGAGTTATCATTTCACCTTCCCAATAAAAGATCAGCTTGTGCACTCGAACTCACTCACAAGCTCAAATCAGAAGGAAATCGTCTCAGTAGTGGTAACTGGTAGGCAGCATTCTTACCTAAGAAAGTTACTTTTTCTGGTAGAACAAGAGAGGAATGATAACTTCTCTCGCGCGCTGGGAATCGGCTGAATTGGTAGCTGGTGGTCGATAGGTGTATGTAATTTCAATGAAAGAGATTCAGATGAAAGAGGTGTAATGGGATATTCCTCCCCGGTTCCACCACATAATGCAATCATGGTGTTGAATTAAGTTCTCAGAAATCCATTAATGTTCAATATTCCATCTGCTTTTACCTAGTAAATAGAGGTGCCATGTACCTAGCAGCAAGTCCCTTGTTCATCAATCTATGAAAAAAGAAACACCATTGATGAAAGAGTTTCCAACAATATGGATTCTAAGACATTTTGGGAGTTGGATTTGCAGACAGCACTCCCCTCAAGAACTGTTTCAATCCGTTATGGATTCTACCATATTCTCAAGTGGACAATTGCAGGTCTGCCCTACGTTCTTCACGGTAAACCCAAAGGCAGATAGAGCTGAGGAGTTAAAAATAGTGGATCAGTGAAAAGTTTGAGGACAGATTCGTGTGCAAGTCCCGTGAGTGGTAAGCAGGAGAGAATTGACAAAATGAATTGCTTCCTACTACTGGTGTCATCAGAGCTAAGTACAGAGTATGGAAGTAAAGGACCCAAAAAATGAAACATACACATAAGGCGGAGGAAAATCCACTCTTCGTCACATCCCAAATTTTTTTTTAGTAAAGAAAATGCAATTTTTGACTTTTCAGGGAGACCAACCATGATGATGCTCAAAGTACCTAAATAAATGAAGGGACAAAATAAAAAGACATACCAACTGTCTCGTTCCCTGTAATTCGGATTGTTGAATATGAGCGACCAAGAGTCCCAGATTTGCAGGGGAGTTCA
The DNA here is from genome assembly GCA_021018995.1 of Chloranthus sessilifolius. Taxonomy (NCBI): domain Eukaryota; kingdom Viridiplantae; phylum Streptophyta; class Magnoliopsida; order Chloranthales; family Chloranthaceae; genus Chloranthus; species Chloranthus sessilifolius. The sequence continues at coordinate 22,640,254 of CM037590.1, forward strand.
CATCAACTCTGTTTTGCTGAAGGTGGTGGTGATGAGGTCGTTTCACGGTTTCGATAAGAGGTGAAGAAGACTGCGTGTTTTTGTTGAAGGTGGTGGTTTCCGCCACTCATTTGTGGGTATATGGTGATGAACGGTTGGTAGTGACGAAGATATCCTGTAGAAGGATATCTTACCTAATCAAGGAAATATCAGCTCTAGTACCAGCCACGGCAGGTACCGTATATAGAAAATACGGGCCGATATTTTCCTATATATGGTGGTAATTTCAAGTCATTTTTTCTTCCAAAAAATAAAAATTGTTTAAATCCCTCAAATCTCACCCACATGGAATCTTAGCCTGTGTTTGGCGTTGCTCTTTGGAAGAGTAGAAAAGAGTAGCAGCTGCACTTTGCTATTGCAAAGAAATGTGAGGAGAGAGAAGGATTGGAAGAAGATAAAAGGGAGGCTTCTCTTTAAATGGGAAAAAAAACCCTCTTTCAAAGAGCATGATTTTTCATGCTCTTTTAAAGAGGGATGTTTTTCATGTTTCAAAGAGCAACCTCCTCTTTTTTCTTCCTCAAATCCTTCTCTCTCCCCCCAAATTCATATGCAACAACAAAGAGCAGCAGTTGCACTTTTCTACTCTTCCAAAGAGCAATGCCAAACACAGCCTTAAATCTCCTCAAGTCTCGTATGAAAGTTATGGTATCTCAGAAGATAAACCCACCATTGTTCAAAACAGTATTTAATTTTTTTACTCAAAAATATAACAGAAATCTTGTTTATAGCGGAAAATACTAACATGTATAAACAAGATTTCATGAATGCAGGATGGTATATATCAAGTACGTAAATACGGGTACATACTGATCTGGAAAAGGAGTCTGCCTGTATATACATATTTTCAAGATACTCCAAAAGACTTTGAACCATGCACCCAATATATGTTTTCTTGTCCAATGTAGGTCATCTAGTCTCCTTATCAGCAGTATCCTACAACCCAGATTTGAAAACAAACCATTGGCACATTTCAATTACCACCAAATTAAATAATGGAAAATTGTAAATATTCCATATATTATAAATAAAGTATAAAAAACATGTGGGGAATGTTGATTCAATTATTTCCATGACAGGACACTTGCTTTAGAGAAATATCGAAATCAAAGACAAATGCCAAAAAGCAGGAGAGAGAAAGGAATACATTAGAAGAGCTTGAACGGAAAGTGGGCATGAAAAAGATATCTCCAAAATCAAGGAGAAATAACATTCAAAAGAACTGAAACAATAACCTAAGTATGCTAAACCAGAAAGTTGCCTCTTCTTGCAAGTGAAAAATTTAGACTGGCATTAATTTTGCTGCTTAATCTTTGTACTTCATGGAAGACATTTGGAATCCTGGCATGTCGTAAGACCCGGAGAACTTCTCAACAGCCGCTTTGAGGTTCTCGATATCCTTGTTGTTCACCAAACCCTTGTTGAAGTCCTTCAGGAGCTTTCCATATTCCTTCTGGATGCTCAGAGTGAGGGTCACTGCTTGGTGAAGGAACTCAGCAATTTGCTCGAAATCCTTCTCAACTAAGCCCCTTGAGGTCATGGCAGGAGCGCCTGAAAACAGAAACGTGTCAAATATAAGAAAGCTTCTCACCATTTGTGCAAAGTCATTACCAATATTGTGAAGAGATACAGCAGGCAAGCTCTGGCATAGACAATATGGCTAAATCTGGTGTTATTTTTATAATTGAGAAAATCAGGTTAGATCTGGCATCCATTCATTAAAAGGTATTCTCGGAAAATGTTGAGTGAAATCAGTTAGCATTTTTAAGTTTTGGGCTGGGCCCCACCCATCTAAACCCCAAATGAAACTTGTCTTTTATCTCAAAGTTTGCTATATGTGAATGTTTATTGTCTTTCTACTATATTTCTATCATTGGAAATAAAAAATGGAATGTGTAACAAGTAATATCTACTGAAGACAGCATCCAGTTTCACAAAAAAAATAGGACCCCACCATAAATCATGTAGATCACCGTTACCCCACAAAGTATAAGACTGACAAAGAAAGTAGCAAGAATAAAAATAAGATAATCCAACAAAGCATGAGGCTACACTCTATAATCTTTCTGAATGAAACCCAACTTCATAGAACACAATGCCATCTAGGAGAAAAATAACTCTTACCGATTCGAACACCACCAGGGGCTAGTGCACTGCTGTCTCCGAAAACAGCATTCTTGTTCACTGTAATGTTGCACAGATCACAAAGCTTCTCAACTTTATTGCCTGAAAGGAAAATGGGGGAAACTCAGAAGGTAAGAGATCAGTGTTCAAAAATCAAGAATCAATTACAAAGTAACAAAATTTCAAGCAACTGTGTAATCAACAAATAGTACCAGTCAAACCAAGAGGTCGAAGATCCCACAGAACAAGATGGTTCTCAGTGCCATCGGTGACAAGCTTGTATCCCTTTTTCATCAGGTAGTTTCCGAGAGCAACAGCATTGGCTTTCACCTGCTTGGCATAGGCCTTGAACGCAGGAGAATTAGCCTGTTTCAAAGCAACTGCCAATGCAGCTATCTGGTGATTGTGAGGACCCCCTTGAAGGGATGGGAAAACGGAAAAGTTAACCTTGTCTTCATAGTCATACACAACACCCTCAGGCTGGCCCTTCTTGGGCGGCTTAGGGCCCTTCCTATAGAAAATCATACCGGCTCTTGGCCCTCTCAGGCTCTTATGGGTTGTTGTCGTAACAATGTCACAGTACTCAAATGGATTTGCAGCTTCCTACATTACACAGCCATGCAAGGACGTCAAATTATCGAATTTAGAAGACTGATACAAAAAGTCAAAGGATTTAGAAGATAAAATTGGTAAGCCAAGAATCACTAACAGCAATATATCTGAAACATGATAAGTAGAAGCTCTGGGTCAAGAATCAAGAACCCAATATCCAATAATAGACAATAATCATTGGAGACAAGTATTTTGGTGCTTCTACTAATTATCATTATAGAATGGTAAATAGCATAGTAAATAAAGCATAATTCTTCGACAGTTTAAGATGTTCACCTAACCTCTTTTAATCTAAATACCAAAAAAGCAGAGAATTTCATTTTATTAAGAACCTTGATTATAGACCTGACTGAAAAAAAAATTTAAAAACATTTCTAATACACCATAAAATGCACACTAAATTTCCATAAAATTTATAAAAATATATTCAAATAATATTTTTACTCATTTTAAAACGTGTTAGACATGGTAGCTAAATTGCACAAGTTTCAATATCATCACCGCCTTGTTAAATCTATTTGGGGCCGGATTTGCAGGTCCTATTTCTCTACTTAATTATGTTTAGAATCCTTAGATAAGCTCCTCCATCACTCTGCAATCTTTCATATCACTTCTCATTGTGTCACTCTAAGTTTTATAACGTTTAAATTTTATTAACACTACTTAGAATTACTGAATAGAGTAAGATATGTCAAACTACAAAATGTACATAATATTATAAAACCACTCATAACATATTATTTTATCCCATATATTTGAGGTCGGTTTTGCAGGACCGCAGAAGTCTTACTTCTCCACATCTTTATTGATCTTTCCCTTCTCTTTTAATTTACACAACAAAAAAGAAAACTGCTTATGCAATTTTTTCCCCACAAATCTCGGCTAACCTGCTCTCCTTCTAAATCAAGATGTAGATCTCTCTGTTACTGCATTCATATACAGATATGAAAAACATAAACGAGCTCTTTAGAATCAGAACCCATTACCCAGTCACTAGCAAAAGGATTCAATTGAATCAAACATCATACTAACCAAACCTGAATCACACTATAGCCAGTCGAAACTTATATATCCTACTAAATCTGTTAATGACTTTTAAATCGTCATCACCTTGATCATGTCGCCAGATGAAAACCTAGGGAATCCTACCAAGGTCAAGAGAATTCAACTCTAATGCATATTTTAACATAAATCTAGAATAGATTCTAATTCTTTATTCAGGTCACAGTATCAAAACCCGTCAGTTCCTATCAGATCCATATAAATCCAAGATAATAATGGTGACAAACAAAAACACAATAATCATATATCTGAAATCACTAGATCATTAACAATTCTAAAAGAAAAGATAACTCAGATTTAGATCTGGATCTAGTTAGTTTATTGATGTTGATGTATATCGTAATCTAGATCCAGATTTGATATTAATCTTAATCAAACAAAATATCATACAGACCTGAGCAGCAACCAGACCGCTAATGTGCGCCATGTCGCAGAGCAAAAGCGCGCCACATTTATCAGCAATCGATCTAAACCTCGAGTAATCCCAGTCCCTAGGGTACGCACTCCCGCCGCAAATAATCAGCTTCGGCCTGAAATCAAGCGCCTTCTCCTCCAATTTCTCGTAATCCAAATACCCCGTAGCCGAATTCACCTTATACGGCAAGCTCTCGAAATAGATGGAAGTGGCGGAGATCTTCTTACCACCAGCCGTGTAATACCCGTGCGTCAAGTGCCCACCGGAGGGTAGATCGAGTCCCATGATTCGGTCGTGCGGGTTGAGAAGGGCCGTGTAGGCGGCGAAGTTGGCAGGGCTGCCCGAGTACGGCTGCACGTTGACGCCCCACTGGCTAGGGTCGCAGTGGAAGGCTTCAAGGGCTCGGTCACGGCAGAGGTTCTCGATCTGGTCGATGAACTCGTTGCCTCCGTAGTATCTGTTGCCGGGCATGCCTTCGGAGTACTTGTTGGTTAGGGCGCTGCCGAGAGCTTCGATTACAGCGAACGAGGTGAAGTTCTCGGAGGCGATCAGTTCGATTCCGCGGCATTGTCTGCGTTTCTCTTTCTCGATGAGGTCGTAGATCTCCTCGTCCACCGTCTCGAGAGGGGTGTTTCCCCATACGTTTACGGGATCCATGGATCTGGGAGTAGAGCTACGAGGAGGAAACGATGGAGACAGAGCGAGAGGGGTGAAGGAGATCTTTTACGGAGGACATGGGAGAGGGTTTACGTGGAGGGAGAGGGGAGCGGGATTGGGATTTTATAAAGGGATGCGTGGTTTGAAATGACTGTATAGCCCCAGCCCCTCTCCCCTCTTGTTGGGCGGTTTCGGTCTGAATCGAGTGGAAAATTGCTTTTTATCGGCTATCTGGGAAATCAATAATTTGAGATTATCGGCCAATAATTCAAAAAAATAAATTATCAGCCAATACCTGAATTTTAAATTTTGCAATTTTTTTTAGGGCCTATTTAGATAAAAACATGAGAAATGTAAGAAAATAAAATAATATTCCTATATTTTTTCATTGATACCTAAGTTGTAGGAAATTATGATATTTCTTTGTTTCTCTTTATTTTTCGTTGTTTGGATAATTATATTGTTAATAGAAAAAATTCAGGATCAACCAAATCCTGTGTTTGGATACATATATAGGAAATTATAAGAAAATAATATATCTAGTAGTAGACTTGGAGTGATAGACTTGGGGCTTTGCGATGGTTAGGTTCTAGGTAGCTCTACAACATAGTAAACCCTTTTGAGAGAAATCTCTCTAAAAATAATACTATAACATATACACCATATATGTGAGTATATAGCCCTTATGAGATAAATCTCTCTAAAAATAAATCTTTATAACGCCTAAATAGATGAAGGGGAGCTTAAAAATATGCCAAAATTATTAGACTTAGTTAAACAAAATCAAAGAAGAAATATTTTGTATGAAAACAAATACCATAAAAAAATTTATTTGAAGATTTTTAATAATTTTGAGTGGTCGAGATAATTTTGGATAGATGAAAATTCACTAATATAAATTAGGATCCCTAAAACTTAGTAACAAATTTTTAGAAAGTTTGGGTGGTCAATTGACCACCTAAATCATAACGTGATTTCTGCCTTTGATTTTTGGGGATGTGTACCATATAGAATCAACATCAGATCGTCTGATAAGGACATCATGATCTTAAGATCTATCATGAGGAAGATTGAAAAAAAACAAAAAAAAAACTCCATCATCTTATTTAAATCAATCAACTGTTTTCGTCCATGAAAAAATTGTGTGGTATTATGAGAAGAGTATACGGATAAGAAGTCTGAAGGTTCGGAAGATAGAAAACCGAGGGACCCCCTCGGCATTTCTTCTCGGATTTTAACAGAAAATATGAAGATAATTTATGACTCTTTAAATGTTATCCAAACAACGGGAATCTCAGCAATTCATTTGCCGCATATGAATTTTCCCTTATTTCCCTTAAACCAAACAAGCCCTTAAGGGTTTAAAACCCGGAGAAAAAAAAAAAAAAAATGAGAATTTTTTTAGGGTTTAAAACCCATGGAGAAAAAAAAAGGGGGAAGAAAGAAGAAAAAAAAAAAGGGGTGATTAACTTACCTTGTGAAGGAGACTTAGCTGCAACACTGCGTTGTATGAGACCAACTCCCCTTTCTTCTTATTCTTCTTTCTACTTTTTCCTTTTATTTTTTGACATTTATATGCAGTAAAAGAAGGGAGTATGAGACCGACTCCCCTGCTAGTCACATACACACCAGAATGGTGTTTAAATGATCTTCGAACCATAAGAGCTTACGATGTGGGTGATCTGAGCTATTAAAATGATTTTCCAGTGATATTTAAATCATCTGAATTGTGGATTATAATATCAACCATTGGTTTTAATTTTAAGGGTTAATATTAAAGTTCATCAATCAGATGGTTCACATTCACTGGCCAACCTTCAATCTATGATTGGATTAGATGGTGTTTAAATGATCTCTCACCATTAAAATATCACTTTTCATTTCACACCGTTAAAGTGTGATTTATCATTATGCCATGTGGCACACACCTATGATTTGTCAAATGGTGTTTAAGCGATCTTATGCCATTAAAAATTCACTTTATATTTTACACCATTAAAGTGTGATTTATCAATATGATTGTTTAAATTAGATGATGGAGATCTTGTTTCACCCCCATCTTCCAGAGACGAATAATTTTTTATTTCAAATGTCATATATCCACAAAAAATGACTCTAAAATCACGTTTGAGAGTAATGTGTGCCATAGGATTTAAGGAAAATTTTTTGAGGATGTGTGACATGTGGAATTAAAAATTGTCCATAATAGGTGCGACATGATCTCAATTGTGTGGAAGATCAGGGTGAAATACGATCTCCATCATCTGTTTCGAAGCAATCACTGGATTTATAGGAGTTCCACGTATGGGCACTTTTAAAGATTGCGTAAGCGTTAATAGAGGTACCCAATAAATTACACAGTAGATCTTGAGATTATAACCCAACTAGCAGACGGTCAGATCTTGATTCCATCTTGCATACGTTCCCAAAGTGACCCTAATCATGGGCGTATCATGAGAAGGGTTCTCGGGTTAACTTTTGAAATTTATTCAATGTGGAATCAAAATTTGATCATCTTATATGTTTTGCATGAGCTCAAGATCTATTGTGTGATCGAAAATTAGCTTCACTAGTGTAAATATGGATTCTAACAATGTTAAAGAGTTTAAAAAAACTAATAAAATAAAGTTCGGTAAAATTCAGTAAAGTTCGGAGCATATTTTCAAAAAAATCCGAGATTTACCGAAATTTTGACAAATTTACGATTCAGGTCATGAACGAAATTGAAACCGAAACCGAGATTTTGATTTATGCTCATGGGTCGGTTGGTGTGTTTTCTTACCTTTTCTTTTGCACACGTCTCATCCTGTTACGTTTCTTCACGCCCACTTAATAGAATAAATGGATCAATATGGTCAAACCTCGGGAAGTACACTACTATTTAGGAAGTATGAGCATACGATCAAATGTTGGTGCTTAAAAAGGTTTTAGCATATATTATTGTGACAGCCCAGATTTAAGCACCCCGAAACCCATGCCATCAGCACGATCATCTTGACCGTGCCCCTTAGCTATGCATGAAACATTAATATATCAAGCAATGAACTGAACTGAAATAATAAATAAAGCTGCGGAATTAAATTATCATTTAAATGTTTCTCAAAAGACAGTTCTGCCTTCATGCCTTTACATGAATGGAGAACCGATCCGAACCATCGATGATCGTTGATCATCAATGATGGTTCGCCCAAAAAATAATCTCATGACTTAATTACATTGTTTAATGAAAATAAGGCTTAACATACCAAGCCGCACAAAACAAGCTCACAAAAACTCTCAAAGCTGCACAACGGAGTCCTCTAGAAGAAGTCCTCAGGAGGTAGCTCTAACTCGTCACCAGTGCGAGTCCGACTCACGGTCAACATCCCAAGCGTCACATGACTACTAACAATGGACCTGCGACGTATAGTCTAAAGGGTGAGCTACATCCTAGCTCAATAGGGAACAAAACACAGTGAACATATAAATTAAAACTCACATATATTCCATGATATGTCATGCATGATGTATCTATGCAATTACTAAGAAAAACAGTCGAAAAGCATCACATTTTACTGGTAGTTTACACATATCTTTTAATTACTCATGAATGATACTGACTAGGCCTAAAGCAAAACTTAACATTTCAACTTAAGTAATCCCCGAGCAATATAGCATCGAGCCCCGATGAGATACCCTTCATCGTCATCTATATAGACAATTTTAAACATATTCCCTGGGAATACAATTAGTACCCAAACCCCTTTCCCCTGGGGATCGGTGGCGGGGTTTCAACTTATCTCAATTCAACACCCCTAGGGTGTGCTTACTGTGTACGGATATGTCTCCACACTGGCTTACGATTTCGCCGCTGTATCGGTCACGGATATCCTGTCGCGTCAGTCGTGGGTATCCCGCCACGTCGGTGGGGTTCCTATCAAACCTCAAATAACAAAAATATCAGGTGCTTTACATATAGTTATTCACCGTGTAAGTGTGGTATCTTATATCAGTTAGACCCTATCAGACATTATTCACTCCTAGATGCATCCCTGGGATGTATCTATTCACTTGCATCACACCTGATGCTCTTATTAAATCACTTCCTCATCCCCTGGGGATGGCTCATTATTAGATACTCTTATTGATGTCACTCACACACTTTTCACAAAACTTTAAGCAATAAAAACAGTTTTCAATTTGATTCTATATCACTACATACATGCTCTTGCAAATTAAAGTACATGTTCAAGGTGTTCCCTACCTCAAGTCTCTGATAACTCAAAGCATCAAGGTCCCACGTGACTCCTTGTGCCCACGATTATACGTACCACCTATGGTACAACATAACACATGCAACGCATCAATAAAGATGTAACAAAGAAGGTCTAAGACCCTCCGAGAATCTCGAAATCAAACTAAAACTCAACCAAAAACTAAGTCAGTCGATTAATCGAACTCCAAAGTCGATTAATCGAATCTGATTCGATTAATCCATTCCCAAAATCGATTAATCGAAATTCAAAATTGATTAATCGATTCCCAAAATCGATTAATCGAGGTCTCCATTTGATTAATCAAATCCCACATCGATTAATCGAAATTCTCTACTCTATCAATTCGATTCTCAATTCGAGTAATCGAATTCCCAAAATCGATTAATCGATCCCAAATCAATTAATCGAAATTCAAAATCGATTAATCGAAATTCCATTTCGACTAGTCGATTTCCCTAGGTCACTTTCCTCCAGCCACTGGAGTTCACTGGAGGTTCTCAGTCGATTAATCGACACCAAAATCAATTAATCGAAATTTAAAGTCGATTAATAGAAATTTAGTTCGATTAATCGAATTCGGGTTATTTGATTTTTCAACTTCTTGGCGAAAATCGATTAATCGAAATCCAATTTTGATTAATCGATTTGGCCAGATTCAGCCCCCTTCTGGGCTGATCTTTCAAATCCTTTCCTACTCTTTTTCCTTTATTTTTCTATATATTTAATCTATCATTTTAAACATTCTTAACTGAATTTAAACTTTTATAACTTATGCATTTAATTTACAAAATTTTACCTTCAATCAATCTCAAATTGATTAGGTTAAAGGGGTTGGAAAGGCTAGGGTTTCAACTTTGGCTTGAACGGATCATTCGTGTCGAATCGGCCCTTTAAATGCTTGAATCCCCCTTCCAAACACCCACCATTACTCCTTGCATTAACTATGCTCTCCTTCTCTCTCTCTCTCTCTCTTCTTTACTCTCTCAACAACCAAACAAAAGAACTAGGGCTATTAAATCCTTTTATTTCTCATTCAACCCGTGTGTTGAGCACATACACCAGAAATAGGTGTATGTGGCTCCAGATTTCGTCACATTCCACACAGTTACTTAAATTCTCACATCTCATCCGTTCATCTTATCCTACGTTAACTTGTGAACTCTTACATGGTCAAACCTATGACCAGTCAGGCACGGATTCCGAGGTCACTGTTTAACTTCGAATTTTCGAGATATTACAATTATAATCGATCTATTATGATGCAAGATCAGAATAATGACATTGTTATAAGGACAAATTTTATGTGGACAAAGTGTAGGCGACTGATGTGGTACGATGCAATTGACTACAAGTGCAGTGGAACTCAATTAATACAAGTCGATACAACAAGTCACACTGCGCCACATCAGATGCCTCCACTTTGTCCCCAACAAATCTTTCCTCCTTTTAATTTTTGGATTTCTAATTATGGATATATAGCTAAAACATGTTTTAAATATGGATTGCAACTTGGACAAAAATAAACCACACTTAGATGTTATAAGGAAAATTTGCATTTTCGGCCCTACACATTTGCTTATTTGTAAAAATAGCCTTATAATTTGAAATTGTGCAGAATAAGCCACCTCTAAGCCACACCTCCAAGCCAAGCCGTTTCCACTTCAACATCCATCTATTTTTTCATTATATATATGTTTATTTTTTATTTTTTTTATTGTTCATTTTTTTAGTTCCGACTATAGTAACGCTCGCTTTCTTATAATTGTGGGTCGTGATATCCGATATTTTAAGATAGTAGGCGTTATTTTATGATAGCGGCTGATATTTTATGATAGTGCTCGCTAACATATGATAGATTTTAGGGTACGAAGAAAAAAAAGAGATTATTATGTTTATTAGTTAGCGATCTGCCAAAAATATAAGAGCGTAAAGACATAAGTAAAAAATAAAAAACATAAAAAAAACGTAAGACATAAGTAAAAAAAAAAATCAAAAAAGCTTGTTAACATATTATTATCTAAAGATAGAAATTGTCATCTTAAGACAGATAGCGATTGTTATTTTAAAATGGTGGTTTTGGATAGAAAAAAAAGAGAGTTTATTATGTTATTCAATATAAGTTTTATTAGTTAATGATCTAAAAAAAATATAAGAACGAAAGACATAAATAACAAAAAAATAAAAAATAAAAAAATTCGCTAACATACCGCTATCTTAAAATAGCGACCGTCATTTTAAGATGGCGGTCGCTATTTTATTTATTTATTTATTTTTAAGATAAAAAAAATAGTTTACTGTGTTATCCAATATAAGTTTTATTAGTTAGTGATCTTGCAAAAAATATAAGAACGGAAGACATAAATAAAAATAAAATAAAAATTAAATAATCCGCTAACATCCTATTATCTTAAGATAGCGACAGCCATTTTAAGATAATAACTGCTATCTTAAGATGACGATTGCTATCTTAATATGGCGGTCGCTATTTTTTTAATTTTTTTTCGCTATGTTAAGACAGTGATGGCTAACATACCGCTATTAATTTTTATTTTTTTTATTTTTTAATTAGCGATCGTTATTTTAAAAATAAAATAAAATAATAATAATAATTTAAGTTAGCGGATAGCGACCGCTAACATGCCGCTATCTTAAGATAGCGATCGCTAACATACCGCTATCTTAAGATAGCAACCACTAACATGCCGCAATATTAAAGTTTTATATATATATATATATATATATATATATATATATATATATATATATATATATATATATATATATATATATATATATATATATATATATATATATATATATTTTAGCGGTATATTAGCGGTTGCTATCTTAAGATAGCGCTATGCTAGCAGATTGATTTTTTTACAGTAATTTTATACCATGTATACAATTAAAATATATTACCATCTAATGCCGTCTTTAAATAGCGACCGCTAAATTAAGATAGCGGTATGCTAGCGTTTTTTTTTTTTACAGTGATTTGATACCATGTACACAATTAAAATAAATTACCATCTAATGTCGTCTTTAGATAGCGACCACTAACTTTAAAAAAAGGGATGACAAAAAAATAATACAAAATAAACATATATATATATATATATATATATATATATAATGAAAAAATAGGTCAATGCTAACATGGAAAAGGCTTGGCATGGAGTTAGCCTATTTTACATAATTTCAAATTATAGGGTCGTTTCTGTAAATAAGCAAACTTGTAGGGCCGAAAATATCAAATTTTCAGGTTATAAAGTTTTCCTAAGGTGTGGATTGGATTCTATTAGTTAACCCTCACCACTATAGTTGGTGCTCCTTCATGCAGCTCCGCAACTGTCATATGTATATGCGTCGATTAAATGACCGTATAAAAAAATGTTATAAAGTAAAAAAGTCTAATTTGTTTAGAAATAAAATAAAAAGTACGAGGGTTGCTTTTAATAATGTTAGTATTAAACATATGGAATAACAATTTTGACCGATATGTTATTGTTATGACATGTGCGAAACATTTTGACCAATCAAAATTGTCCATGTGGCAGTCTATCATTGTAGCGTATCTTAGCCCAAAAAAGTATGCCTATAAGTCTATATGAACAATTTGATTGATGAATTTTGATATCAACCATTCAAACTAAAAACAATGGTTGCTATTAGTCAACACATTGGATGATTCAATCGCTCAAACAACTTGATTTTTTTACTCATTGTCCTTTTATGTATGATCTATCACTTTGACAGTGTGGATTACCCACTTACTTAGCCATTAATGGTGTGACTGCATGGTATAAAAAATCGGCCAATACCAATATGTATTGGCGATACGTATCGGTTTCGGCTGAGACGTAAATATTTATTTATTTTTTATTTTTTAAGGCCAATACGTATCAATCCTCAACATGCCGACACCCAATACCGATTTTGTTACCTTGGGTGTGAGATCATTTACACACCAAATTGGTGTTGAAATGACGGTCAGGAGAGTTGGTCCCTAAATGTATAGGGTTTTTCACAAAAGATTGGCCTGTGCCATTTTTTATCACCAAAAAATCAAATGCCGTTTTTTATTCCAAAATAGCGCCCCCACGTACCTAAAATGGATAGTCATACATATCAATGCTGTTTTTTATTAGACATCTGATAAGTGCATCAAGAATGTGTACGAATACGGGGCCGTATTGACCAGTATGGGGCACATTTTCATAATTAAAAAGAAATTCGACCTTTTTATAATAATAGACGTAGAATGAGAAAAATAAAGTAGACGTAGAGTGAGAAAAGGGAGCCATTAATTTCACCCGAAAAACTGGCCCTTGCACCGATTTTAAAGAAAATTGTAAATTTTTAATGTTTTAAAAATAATAAATATACCTTTGTGGTGATTTTTTGTCACTTAAAAGTTAAAACCAAGAATTACAAAGCCAAAAGCAAGGAATATTTTATTAGGATTCCTCATCCTTGTATTCTCCTATCAATATGATTTGTTGTTTGAAGTCCAAGAGAGATTCATTCAAATCGATCACGATTTGCTCCAAGCGATATCCAAGATCGATCATGGTTTTATCAAACAATCACATTCCAAACCAGTTTTTGCTCTAGATCAATCATGGTTTCTCAAGCTACATCATGATCTCCTCTTCACCATAGAAAATGAATAGGATTTAATCTCCATGGGCACACATCGGCCTTTCCTTCGTACACTTCAAATTTGTTGTTTTATTTTATATTTTATATTTTATATTTTCTTCTTTGATTTTAGCAATATTGCAGGCTAATTTTGGTGTTTAAAGTGTTTTTTATTGATATGATTTTTTTAGACAATTTTTTATTATTTTAAGGATTTAAGGTCATGTAGAGCTACCTACATATTTATCTAGATTTTTTGGGCTCTTATAGATTAAAAGAGACTTTTGTCTTTTAGGTTTGCTTCTTTTTTCTGGTTCTAGATAGCTTCACAAAGTTTCGCATAAGAATGGATTCATTATATATATATATATATATATATATATATATATATATATATATATATATATATATATCCGCAAAAGGTATTGGGCTGTTGTATTATAAGATCTATAATTTTGATCTTCAAATTATGCATGAAATATGGTTGGAGAGTGCGTTATGGAGATCATATTGGATTAATCAACTTCTTTGTGGAGGGAGAGAATGGAGAGAGAGATTTGGGTCAACACAATTTAATTAAGGTGTAATGTTTTTAAATTTTGTATACAATCACAAAAAATATGTACAAGGATAATTTTTTGTTAATTCAGTGTAATCACTTAAAAGACATGTGCAAGTAATGGCTCTTGTAGAAAAAATATATTATTATAATGAAAAATAATTTTGGATAAAAATATAGGTGATTATTTTGAGAAATAATGAGTACATTGGAAAAGATTGGTCATTTTTTAAAAAAATTTTAGAACTATGTAGTTCGACATAAATATCATTTGAGGGTGTATTAGAGAAAAGAAAAATTTATATTTTCGGCCTTACACGTTTGCTTATTTGCAAAAAAGATTCTATAGTTTGAAATTGTGCAGAATAGGCCAGCTACAAGCCAAGCCGTTTTCATTTTAGCGTTCACCTGTTTTTTCATTATATATGTTTATTTTTCATTTTTTTTATCGTTCATTTTTTCAGTTCCGACTACAGTAGCACTCGCTCTCTTATAATTGCAGGTTGTGGCATCCGATATTTTAAGATAGTAGGCGCTATTTTACGATAGTGCTCGCTAATATATGATAGATTTTAGGGTAAGAAGAAAAAAAAAAAGAGATTACTGTGTTTATTAGTTAGTGATCTACCAAAAATATAAGAACGTAAGACATATATATTCAAAAAAGTCTATTAAAATATTATTATCTAACGATAGAGACCGTCATCTTAAGATAGATAGCGATCGCTATCTTAAAATAGTGATTTTAGATAAAAAGAAAAAGATAATTTATTGTGTTATTCAATATAAGTTTTATTAGTTAGTGATCTGTAAAAAATATAAGAACGGAAGACATAAATAATAATAAAAAAAAAAAATTAAAAAATTCGTTAACATACCATTATCTTAAGATAACGATTGCTAATATACTACTATCTTAAGATAGCGACTACCATTTTAAGTTAGTGACCGCTATTTTAAGATAGCGGTCGTTATTTTTTTTTATATATTTTTTTAAGATAGCGGTCACTATCTTAAGATAAAAAAGAGAGTTTATTGTGTTATCCAATATAAGTTTTGTTAGTCAGTGATCTGCAAAAAATATATGAACGGAAGAAATAAATAATAAAAAAAATAAAATTCAAACAATCCGTTAACATTCCGTTATCTTAAGATAGCGACCGTCATTTTAAGATAGCGATCGTTATCTTAAGATGACGGTCACTATTTTTATTTATTTGTTATTATTATTTTTTAAAGATAGCGGTATATTAGCGGTATGTTAGCGGTCGCTATCTTAAGATAGCGGTATGTCAGCGGGTATTTTTTTATATTTTAAGATAGCGATATATTAGTGGTATGTTAGTGGTTGCTATCTTAAGATAGCGGTATGTTAGCAGATTTTTTTTTTTTTTACACTAATTTCATATCATGTACACAATTAAAATAGATTATCATCTAATACCGTCTTTAGATAGCGACCGCTAACTTAAAATAGCGATTTGTTAGTGTTATTTTTTTTTTTACAGTAATTTCATACCATATACACAATTAAAATAAATTATCATCTAATGTCGTCTTTAGATAACGACCACCAACTTAAAAAAAGAGACGATAAAAAAATAATACAAAATAAACATATATATATATATATATATATGAGCTGGTCTATTTTGCATAATTTTAAATTATAAGAATATTTCTGTGAATAAGCAAACTTATAAGACCGAAAATGCAAATTTCCCTAGAAAAAACTAACATTTTGATAAAAAAAAAGAGATGAAAATATAGTGAGAAGTGAGACGAGACTGACGAGTTGGGCCTTAGCTTAAGAGTTAAGGCGTTGCTTATTCTAATTTTCAAATATTGGGACCCTAGCTTGGCCAGCCCTAGTTATGGTGTGTAACAGCCTGAAAATTTTGACTTTGAATAGTGTATCCCGGGATGTATGCCCGACTTTGAACAATGTACCTCGGTGTGCGTGCCCGACTGGTCATGTGCTCGATTTTATGAGATTACTTACGTAAGTTAAATTGGGTTTGGTCTTGAGTGGAAAAAGACCGATTTAGATTGTGTGTTGAGCATTAGGTGGTTTCTTATGCACCAAGCTTTGGTGTATGGGCTCAACACCGGGTCCGATTAGTGGATAGTTTGGGTGTGTAGGTCCACACCTAATCAAAGAAAACTATTTTGTTATGAGATAACACCTAAATAGGTACGTTCGTTTCACACGGGAGCTAGATCCTTAGATGAGAACTAATACGCCCAAAGACAAGTATATGTGTTTTGTATGGGAACCGATCCCATTTAGTTAAAGAAGGCAATTTCTTCTTTTGGGAGCTAACACCCGGTTTGCACAAGGTTTTTTTTAGGTTTTGGGTTTTTGAGGAGAGAAGGAAGAGAGAAAGAGGAGGAGATGAAATGAACGCGTTGAATCCATGAGTGCCGAGCCTTAGATTTGCGCGAAAAACATTTGTGAGATCGTCTAACGGGAAGATCGCCGTCGATTTCGACGCTTGGTTGTGGTTTTATGGGTTTTGGAGCCGTTTGGGGGTTTTGAAACCCTCTCCTTGCCAAGAGATCGTGGGTTTTGATCCGCAAATCGTAGCGTGAGTTTGCGTGAAGTGTGTGTGGAAGGATTGCCGTTAATTTCGTGGGTTTGGTTGTGATCTTGGAGCACGGAGATGATCGAGGTGGGTTTAGAAACCCTTTTTGTTTAACGAATAAAACGGTCTGATCTATGAGTAGATCGCCGATTTAAAGAGGTAAATAATGCAATTCTTCCATGTATTTAATTAAATATATGTTGCTTAGATGTGTGCAAAAGATTAGGATCAAAATGATTGAATTTTGATGAAAAAAAAAAGGGTTTCAAGGTTCAAACCCGAGAAGTGCTCAGAAACTGCCAAAATCGATTAATCGATTTTGAAACTCGATTAATCAATTTTTGACAAGAGATAAATTCAAGAAGAACTCCACGAAATCGATTAATCGAAGAGAATTTCGATTAATCGATTTTGAAATTCGATTGATCGATTTTGAAAATCGATTAATCGAGTTTGCCTGGGCTTACTGACACTACCGTAGTATTTTCGCCATAACGTTTTGTGCCGAATTCTGATTGACGTGATTCTTATTGCGTTGGAAAGACGACATCAAGCCCTACAACTTTTATGAATTGACCAACTTGTGAATCAATCGTTTTAAAGGTCAAAATTTAGTAATAAGTTAGGTAAATTTCTGATTTTTGTCGAGAAACGAAACCGATTAATCGAGTAAAATCGATTAATCGATTTTTGAATTTCGATTAATCGAAATTGGGTCAATTAATCGACTGGCCTCAAATAGTGAATAAGATTTTGTTGGCTCTTTGAAAATCGATCAATCTAGAGAAAATCGATCAATCGACTTTGGAAAATCGATTAGTCGATTTTGTCTGAGTTTGCCAGTGCTGCTTTAGTATTTTGACCATAACTTTCTACTCCGACCTCCGATTGATGCGATTCTTGAGGCGTTGGAAAGATAACAAAGAGATCTACAATGTTTGTGTTTTGACCAACTTATGAATCTAAATTTTTAAAGGTAAAAATTTAGGAGAAAGGTTACATCAATTTCTGTGTTGGCACGAACTTGCCCGTTCCGACTCGATTTTTTTAGAAAACACTTAAATAGTCTAAGTTATTAGTGGTTGGGGTTAATCCTTGATGCATCATTGTGTGCTTGTGATGTAGATTAAGGGTGGACGGCCATCGATAGGACCTTGCTTGCTTCGAGGTTAAGGTAGGGGAAATTTAATATTTGATTATATTTTTGAAATTGATTCATAGATGCCTTGATTTAATCAAATGAAAATGATAAGTGTGATTTGAAGTTTTGTTATTTAAAATCGATGCTTGAATCTAATTGGACGTGTAGGGGAACTTCAACACAAACCTGCATGTTTAACTTTGATTCATTGTTTCTTTGAGGTATTCATGTAAAAAAAATGATAAGTTTTCTTGATGTATTTTGATGTTAGTTTGATAGATATTTGAATTATAACTTGAACTCCTTGCAAAATAGAAATTTAAAATCCGTGAGTCGAAAACGGTGAATTTTGAACTGTGAACTTAACCTAGAATTTGTACTATGGTATTCGATTTTTAAACTTGATTTTTAAATGGTGAGTTTTAAAACCTTTTAAGCAAGAATGTGAGCTTTGGATCGTGATTTAGAAATCTGAACTAGAATGTGAACTCGAAATCTTTGAGTCTTGTAGATTTGTGAGAAGGTACACCCTTGGACCGCTGTGGCGGGATTTATGTACACCCTTGGACCGCTGTGGCGGGATTTGTGTATACCCTTGGATTGTGGATTTTATGTACGCCTTTGACCGCTTTTACGGGATTTTCGTACACCCTTGGACTTGTTGTGCTTATGTACGCCCTTGGACCGTTTTTACACTTGTTGTGCTCATATCGCCCTTGGACCGTTTTACGGGATTTACGTACACAGTGGACTTGTTGTGCTCATGTACGCCTTTGGACCGTTTTTACGGGATTTTACGTACACCCTCGGACTCGTTGTGCTCATGTACGCCCTTGGACCGCTTTCGCGGGATTTTACGTACTCCTTTGGACACTGTTGTGAGTCATGTACGCCCTTGGACCGTTTTTACGGGATTTACGTACACCCTTGGATTTCGATGTAGTCATGTACGCCCTTGGACCGCCTTTGCGGCATTTATGTACTCTTTGGATTATACGTAAATCAAACCATAAGTGAGATTAAAGTGGACCGCTATGGCGGATATTGTGCATGTGAACCGCTATGGGCGGATTATATGTATGTGGACGTATGGCGGATTATGCTTATCGTGGACCGCTATGGGCGAGTGCAAGTACCATGTGGGTAGGATTTGAAATCGCTTTTAAGGATAAATAAATGTTTTGAAATCACTTTTGTGTGTAAAAGGAAATCAGTTTTGAAATCAGTTTGTATGATAAGGAAATCGCTTTTGAATCGATTTTATGTGAAAAAAGTCGGTTTGAAATCGGTCATGTGATAAGAAAAGCGATTTGAAATCATCTTTGTTGATAAGAAAAAGTACCTTTGAACGAGTTTGATTTTAAATAAGAAAATGTTTGATTGTGACATTGAATCTATGTTTCCTTATGATAAGATGTGAATGAGTATTGAAATTTCCTCTCGAGCTAGGATGTAGCTCACCCTTGACTATACGTCACGGTATAGCTTCTACCGTGGACACCAGACTTGCAGATTGAGGAATTGAGGAGGGCTATGATATTCGGGGTCGTAGATTGAGTACTTTGTGGAGATTGGTGAGTTCAGACTTGGTACCCTTTGAACTCGTATATAATTTTATACACCACTGTTTGGTGACGTTGGTACATCACTGGTGGCCATTGTTAGTTATTGTAATATTAGATGTTAGAATTAGAGATTTATTCATGTCATATGTATTATCTGCTTTGATTTCTGCATGCTAGGTTTTGTACCAAGCATTCTGTGTTCGGAACGTGTTCTACAACCCGACGGTCCGGGTTTTCCCATTCGTATTTAAAAAAAAAAAAAAAAAAAAAAATGTCTCAAAATTCAGGTTGGGAAAATTCGGGTTGTCACATGATGTAAGCATTTCTCACCAGTTTCTCCTCTATATAGCCATGAAAATTTTCTACAGCCATTTTTCAAGCTATAAATCAAAGTGATCGACTCATCTTATCAATTTATATGAATTAGTGGGTCGCACGTGGAGCGATCTACTTTTAGGATGAGAGATGTAGCGAAAATATGTTCTTAGCCTATGTTTAGACTATTTTAGTAATGAGTATATATTATTTACAATCATAAATTTTTTCCATATAAAAGGATTGCACATGTGTAGACTATTTTAGTAGTGATTTTATAGATACCCTTTTAAAAATAACAATCAGAACATAATTTTTTTTAATATTTTCGTCCCTTTCATCTCAATCCCCTCTTCTCGCTTTAGAATAGTAACGATATTGTCATGAGAACCACCTACACTCAACGTAAATATCACCCATATTATAAAATTGAAACCATCCAATTACAACACTTTAATGTGAACCCTTTATCTAGATATAAACAATGGTCAATTCTAATGCCTTCATCTTTATTGTATTTGGTTGACTGTGGTATAAATTATGGCCATCCACACGATATACTTAAAATGATCAAAGACATAAGCTTTATGATCCACAATGGATGCTTTTCATGGGCAATGGAAAAGTCTCTTATATCTCATTATTTAAAACTAAGAAAAGTGGCACTTCAATTGCCCTATATTCTTAGAGTTGTGAATTGTGATATTGAGGTTGTTTGTTAGAAAAACGGTCTTTCAAGTAGCCCCAAGAAAATAATCGATCCACTTAAAGAGCAATGGCAAGGGTGAGGTGGAACTAGATGAAACCTATGTGTAGGGATGCAAGTCTTGAATTGAACACCAAAATCAAATCGAAAACTGAGGGAACTGAACCATATCAAATCACATTAAAACCCGACACAAACCGAACCGAACCCCAATTCGGTTTAGTTTTGGTTTGGATGGCTTGAAACAGAAAATCGAGGAAGTAGGGTGAGTAAACCAAAAAAAAAAGGGGAAATATCTGAAAAAATAAAATAAAAACCCTAAAAATAGGTATTTTACTTAAACCGAACTGAATTGAATTAGTTTCGATTTCAGTTTCAGGACAAACAAATTGAACCGAACCGAATGGGTTTCGATTCGGTTTCAATTTGGGGTGTACCGAATCGAACATTGAAAAAATCGGGTTCGGTTTGGTACACCGAACCTGCATCCCTACCTATGTGTGTTCAACATGTTTTACTACCCTTGGATACAATGGAATTTTGATTTCCACACTTTCATAAGTTGCTAAAAAATGTAAAATTCTTTCTATCCAAGGACTCTAAAACTGGTTGACTACCATACAAGGTTCAACTGGTTGGACTTGACCATTACACTACAAAAAAAAGGAAGAAAACCTTCATCGGACGTGGGGGTGTCAATAAGCTAAATTGAGAAGAAAATCCATCGCTTGAGCTCCGTGATGATCAATTTGAGCCACAAGGT
The DNA here is from genome assembly GCA_021018995.1 of Chloranthus sessilifolius. Taxonomy (NCBI): domain Eukaryota; kingdom Viridiplantae; phylum Streptophyta; class Magnoliopsida; order Chloranthales; family Chloranthaceae; genus Chloranthus; species Chloranthus sessilifolius. Next base: position 22,661,694 of record CM037590.1, read on the forward strand.
TCAGGCTCCTATTCAAGTTGGTCTGACCATAGTCCATTTTGGGTTAAATTTGTTCGTACCGGGTCAAACCAGAGAGACTAGTACCAAACTGGTTCAACCCTGTTCAAGTTGATTTGGGGCAGGTTTTGGGGATACGCCACCCTGTTTAAGCTCTTACAAGAAGGGCCTCACAGTTTTGGGTTACCTAGGCTACGTATGGCATAGCTCTTTGCTAGCCCCTACCAAAGTAGAGTTCACCTGCTTTAGCAGGTTCTCATCATCTTTGGTAACATCCTGATACCTGCTTTAGCAGGTACTCCTTATCCTTTATAACTCTTTGTATAGCAAAATTTTGTGCAGGATTTACTTGTTCAACAATTCTACTCACTCTTTGCCAGAGCAGATTTTATTTGCTCTGATAGGGAGTTAGTAGAGAGCAGGGAGGTTACTGCTAGAGCAGGTAAATCCTCCTTTGCAAGGAGTTGGAAAAGAGAATGAGAACCAACTAAAACAGGTGAACTCTCCAGTAGTAGGGAGCTATGCCATACGCAGCCCTAGTAACCTAGGTTCAAGCCTAACCCATTTATTAATTTAGTAGTGAAATTGAAGCCCGAATGAGTCGGAATGAGCTGGGCCTCAGGTTAGCTCAACTTAGTGACACGCCTAATCTCTGATGACTACTAATTGAAAAGAAATTTAGCCCTCCAAAGTTGAACAATATCACTTCCTCCCAATGTGCTATACCAACAAATGTGTTCATGTTTGCACGGATCCTATATCTTGGTTGTCTCTATTGTATAGCATCCTAAAAATAAAATAAAAAATCACTTAATGCAAGTACGGACAAATTTCCAATGTGATTAGATTAATGTCCTATGTTGCCTTGATCAATAAATTTCCAAATATGGCTATCTTATGATTATTTATACATAACAAATATGACCTATATTATGACCATGATAGAGGGCAAATTGTTCACCACAAATAGCATTTGATAGTTTTGCTTTGGATATTTTCACTTAGGGTCTCTTTGGATACAAGGAATTAAGCTGTTTGGGTATTTTTAAGGGTGGTAAGTATATTACCCCTATTTACCACAAAACACCAAAAAATATTATGATCTCTCCCTCGAGAATATGGGAAAACGTAGTAATCCTACATATCACTCAAGGTGTCAATGCGAATTTCGGCATCGGGTATCAACAGGGTTGACCGTGAGATTTTGGGGGACCAAGGCGAGTTTCTAAAATGAGGCCATCCTTCATATTAATCCAAAAAAATAAAAATTGTCACAATTTTTTTTTTAACAAATAGAATAATACCCATTTCTCCCTTAGTGACAAATTTCTCTGATATTTTTCAAAATTTCTCGGAAATTTTCCGAAACAGAAGTTGGACGTAACTTTTAATAAAATTTCAATGATTTCTTCAAAATCGAAAATTTCATTAATTTCATTTTATCAAATTTAATGAATTTTCTTTTAATTTTAGTCGGTTTTGCATAGTAAATAAAAATTTATAAATATTAAATATAATTTATATATAATATTTTTTGCACTCCCTAAAATTTTCTCCAAACTTTCTGAATTTTTCTCGAAATACCGAAATATTGTCGAAATTGAAATTTGTCATCATGATTGCTCCTAGATTACGAATATCTGCATGTTTCATTCTAGTATTTATAATTTAAAAATGTAATTAATAAGTTAACAAAAAATATATATTAAAGGAAAAGAAAACACAAAAAGAGAATAGCTAAATAATAGAACGTACCCCACGGATCGAGTAACCCAACTAATAACACTGTGACATTTTTAACATTTTAACTGCTATTAAATTTTTCATGTCATTTTGTAGCACTTCAATATTCTCAAAAGGTTTCATAAATAGGTTCATTGGATAACTCTCGTCAAGTAAATCTAAATTGATAGGTCATTTGTGAAAATTGAGCTATAACGAGCACATAATTATTGTTTTAAGTTTGGTCATTTAATAAGAAAAAATTTGTACATATATAAAGATTTCGATCAAACAAATCCAGACTTATCAAAATGAAGCCAGAGAATCCACTAGGTCAATATATAAGGACGGCCTGACCCATTGAGGGAAATGACTCAACTCATGACCAACACCAACTTGATCCGACCCATAAAAAAACAAAAATAATATATATATATATATATATATATATATATATATATATATATATATATATATATATATCCAAGTAGCTTAACCAACCAACCCATTGACATGGTTTGATATTTTAGTACATTGAAAATTATATTAACTATTAGCCCATAACGACTTACAAGAATAGGTACCCCAAAAAAATTCGGGGGCCCAAGCCAATAGCCTGATAGGTGTTACCCTAGGGCCAGTCTTGGGTATCGGTCCATAGAGGACTAAAACGTAGCAGCCGATACCGATTTGGTTTTGATGGCAGTTCATAATATCCCTATAATAGTTATTATGTAGTTCATTAATATCCCTCAGTATCCGTGGTTTTGACAGGTTAGACTTACAAGATGTCAGCAACTATTTTATTCTTTTCCGCCACATTACCACTCTCGTGCGTGGCTTAGAGGGTACCTCTCTTTGCGCCCACCAGTTTGCTGAAAGTGCCCACGCCCAAATCCCTTGAAAATCAGTGATTTTGTCGGATCAGATGATCGATGGGGATTGTGTTTCATTCAGATCTTCCACAAAATAGATCTTGAGATTATGACGCACCTATCAGATGGTGAGTTTAGGATTCCATGTGCCACATATCCCAAAACAATGGCCTATAATCACGTTTGCGATGTGTGACACATGGAATAAAAAACTTACCATTTGATAGGTGTTTCATACTCTCAAGATCTATTGTGTTGAAGATTAGGGTGAATCATGGCCTCAATCATCTTAATTAATCATTTTTAAGGGGTCTAGGATGTAGGCGCTTTCAGTAAATAGGTAGGTGTGAACATAGTTACCTAAAAGGCCAAAACTGAATCACCGAAAATATAGCTCCTTAATTCTCTCTAGTCTCCAACGCTCTTTCCCAAATGGTTATTGACGTGTGTCATCATCGAACTGTACCTGGAAGAAGCTGTACTCTACACGGTTGTAATTGGTTACTCAACTGGCTCATCCGGTCACCACTTTTGCAACGTCTACAGAAGTTAGTGCAAAATCATGGCCTCGCAAGACTTGTCATCTACGGATATCGCTGCGAATACCTAATTCGCATCGGAGCAAATAAATATCGGTTGGCCTGAAAACCAATATGTATAGCAGATATGTATTGATATTGGCTGATATTTGATATCATAATATTACTGCATATTCCTACAAGTTAAAAATACATGATAAAACATGATAAAAAATCAATAACTTTATCACTTTTTACAAGATTCTATCCAAACAAGCCTTGAGAGAGTAGGGACAATACTATTGGTTCGATTTCTTATAGAAAGGCCGAAAGGGGCCATTGGGCCATTAAACAATCAAAAACATCAAGGCCTTCTATTAGCAGGAGAGTTTTATAATATTGATCAAAATAAATTATCTTTGGATATGGTACTTGCAACTAGAGATTCTTTCTTCACAACAAGGATTTGCAAGTATAAAAATTGGTTACTGCTTTGGCTGAGACAATCGAGATCATTTTCATCCCATTGTTCCATATAATAGATCTTGAGATATGGGCGTCCGAAATTTTGATTCAATGAGACAAATTTTGATTCCATGGTATATATCCCAAAAATTGAACATGATCATACGCAGATCATCAAACACCACTTTTTTTATATATGCCACATGGGATCAACCCATGATCTCAAGATCTATTGTGACGAAGATTAATGAACAATAATTATTGTCTAATTCAAAGCAATCAACGATTTCGCACAAGTGCGATCGTGAAGAATTAATCTCTAATTGCAGATAGGGTTCTACTATTCTCACCCATTTAATTGTGAAGAATTCATCTCTAATTACAAATAGGGTATGGCTATTCTCACCCATTTAATTGTAAGTACCACAAGTTTTTTACAATAGATCTTAAGATAATGAAGCCCCATAAGGCGGCAGTTAAGAATAGCCGTACCCTTGCAAATAAGGGTAGTCAAAATCTTTTGGGCAGGTAAAGGTTACTTTAGGTCATATGCCATGTGGCATGATTAATCCAAAATAACTCTGGTTTGAGATTAATCATGGGATATGTGATTTAAAAAAGGAAAATTGATTTTTTTGCCCTATGTTTGGTGGGCCAAAAATAAGGGTAATGCCCGAAAAATTTGGTGTATTGATTTTTACCAACTTAGACCACACTTTAATAGTAGAAAAGTCATAAAAATAATTTTTTTAAAAAATTTTATGGAATCTAATCGACCTTGTTAAAGTTGTTGTGGTACCCGATCCTCGTGATGGAAGCCACATTGGGTATAGAGTTTTCTCTACACCCTCCCATATAGTCCAAGGCCTCTTATTTATGAGCTTATGAGTCAGCGAAAGTACATTTTTAACCTTTCATTAATGAGGATGATTTACCAAGCTTTCACAAAATTATTTATTACTAAAAATAATTTGACAAGTCAAAGATGTGTTAGTGGCAGCCAATCATTGACATGTCTTATCTAAAAAATCAGGTTTATTAAAAGATTTAAATCATCCAATTGATGTTTTATTTATTTATTTATTTTTTAATAACGCAATTGATGTTCTTTAATTTCTCGTGTTAAAAATTATAAACTACCATCTATTATAAAGTGCAAAGATTGAATATTTCAAATCCACCAGTGGATGTAATTTCAACTTTTCTTTTTTTTTATTTTAATATTTCAACTTGACTTTGTGCAATATTTATCTATTTTTATAGAACAAATAAATTTTTTTAATAAATTTTTTTTTTTGAGAGTATATTTTTAACAATTTAATCTCAAGGCATTTTAGTAAAATTCCCTTTCATTAAAATCTATTATAAATATATGATTTTATATATATATATATAAAGTGTACCTAGTCGAAGCTTGGCTCGGTTTAACCCCGAGGCCAGGTTATGCTCGGCCTGATTTGGGTTTCTAAAGGTTTCCTATCTTGGGGCCGGGTTTGGGCATAAAGTCGGGCCAGGTGGTCTATTTAGAGCGCTAGTACCAAACGAGGGTATTTTGATAATTTCATAAATAAATGATGTATTGGTTGCTTGATTTGGTATTGGGTTCGTCACTTCGTGGACCGTGGTGCACTGAGCAATCTCCCCTCACCAATCTAGTCAACAGCCAGTGAAAAGACAAAAAGTTTAGATTCGGTTCATTATATATATATATATAATATTACCGTATCAGATTTTGGTACATTGCACGACATTATTGTTGGTGAGGGCATTTTTGATATTTCCAAACAAACCGTGACACCGACGTATTCCGTCAAATCACAGTTGCAGAAACGGAGGAGAGTAGGTGGATCCGTTGGTGGAGCTTTGATCTCCACGCAAATCAGTGACTTTTGACTCTATCGGGGCATCTACCTTAGTATATTGTCATTCATGATGGAATTCCAAAAGTGACTGTTTCCTACCTTCTTCACCAACCGCTCACCAACCCATTCAGATCGGGTGTTATAGTCTTCCTCACTAACCTTATGTATCCTCGGTATTAGTCGTCTTCTTCAGGCCCCACTCCAACCACTTAACATCCAATAAAAACACTTTATATAATTTCAATTTTTTATTTTCATGGCAAACATGCTAACAACTCTTCCCTCCCCAAAGAATTTTCCAACTTTCCATGTGTTCAAACCAAGTTGAGACTGAGAGTTAAATGTGGATCATTTACATTTGGAGTGACTCCATCCATAACTCACTTTTACATGATCCTTTCGTAAGGTTAATAACCATATGATTTTGGGGAAGCTTGGACCATGTCACTTTCCATGTATGTGGAGTAATAACCTATTTTATAGATTATAGCTGGAAAAGAAATGACCTCTACACTGTGATTTTGGTGTAAAAAATGGATGCCAGTTGCCATGATCACTGATAAAAAATTTTATGGGTTTTCCATCTAATGATTTCACCAAAAACTTAAATCTTTGATCACAAATCAACGATTCTAGATTTGTTTGTTCCATTCTATCTTTTCAATTGGTCGTTGATGAATACATATGAATGTGGGATCCTATCTCTTGATTGGGTGCCACGTGACAGGCAACTAACTCAAGTAGAGATTCTCACGGTAAATTCCTACGCATACTTAGTTTTAATAGCTAATATTAAAGCTCATCTACCAAATGACTCATATCCACTTATAAGCGTGTCCTTTTGGACCGAGTTATTTTCCAATAATGAATCACCACTAAAACAATTTAGATTGATCGTAAATGTGTGCTATGTGGCTTAATGATAAATCACATATCATTAGAGATAAAAAAAATATAATATAGATCAATGATGTAATATCATTTAAATACCAATTTGGAGTTTAAATGTCACTCAAAAGCCATTATCCCTAAAACAAAACACTGATAAGTTGATTCCATTAATCTATTTAATGTGTGAATTTTAGGTTGAGTATGTCACAAGTCATAGTCTACATTGAGTGTCCACCCAACATGAGTGAACACAGTGCTATCTAGTCCACACATCCCTTTGACTTGTGGGAGCTGTATGGACTTTCAATGAATAGAAGTCCTTGCATATCAGAGTAAAATAGATGTGTAGACTGCTTTAATGCACATGATGAGTGTGCCTTTGTACTGGCTGTATTACCGTGGATCCTCCAAACAGACATCGTGTTTCATGACCGAGTGTAGTGGGCTTTGTATATATATAAATGTAGCTCATGACAACAGCATGTTGCTGTTTTTTAGAGTTTTGATGGAAGCCAAAGGTAACGGAGAAAAGTAGCGGTCTTTATTACCAAACAAATCAGTTGCCGACGTCTTCTGCTGTTCCATCTTCACCAACCTTGAGACTAAGAAGAGCATAATAAATTGACAAATGGCCAAAGTTGGCTACTAACCTACTGACATTTAGTCTACTAATTAAAATGACCTTTTGCTTTCACCTTATTACCATTAAAACACTTTTTGTTTGTTGGTACTTTGGTAGACTTCGCGCATTTGGGTGGTTCTATCCACTTGTAATTGGTAGGCTGGTTGTGTTTGGGAGCTAAGAGGAATTTAACATGGAAATGACAAATTATAGTCGTGCGGCGCATCTACATAGTGGTCGGTCGGTCGTGGGAGTGGAACCACTTTTTTATGCAATCGCGGAGAGGGGAAGCACCATGTTATATTTGATGTGAGGTGCTACTGCTTAGCACAGGAGATTTTTATTGTTGCACATAATTTTATTTATTTATTTTAAATTTATCTTTTGAGATTTGTGCCATGCAGAACATCATTTAAGTTGTTTGATTTGAAGACTATGATGTAAAGATTTTTGGTGTCAAGGATTTGCACCAAATACAATATCTATCATCCGATCTATCAACACAATAAATACCTAAAGCAGGATGTCCCTTACGCTGTGTAAATTATGAAATACTCATTAGATGGTGGGGTTAAAGGTATCCCTTAGGTGTAAGTTTGAGATTACCCTAAATTATCATTAGAACAAAAATAAATAAATAAATAAATAAATAACCATAGGAAACTTTGATGCAGTCCAAACCCAATAAGAAACTTGGCACTCTCTCCGCCCTAAGTTTAGGCTAGTTACTTTTGTTTAATACGTCTTTGATAATCTTTATGAGCTGTTTTTTTTTTTTTTTTTTATGGAATCTTCATATACTTATTAATGAAACATTTTTTGTTTACTAAGCGAGATTACTTATCTGCCTTGAAATTTATTAGAGGTCCTCTTCAAATACATAAAAAAATTAATTAATATTTTTCATTTATTTAAACATTTTTATAAGTTACCTAAAAAGAAAATGACTCTATAGCCTTTGATTTTTCTTACATATATACCGAAATGAGTTTTCAAAAATATTTTCTTCTCATCTTAAATGGCATTCGACTGCTGTTTCCCAAAGTTTTATAGTATGATTCAAAAGTTGAATATTTGAATAGTTGCTAAAGTTCGGAAAATCTCCTTGATTCAGAGCAGTTTAAATGAGCACCTTTGATGACAATATCTGTCGATAGCGGTCAAAGGAGTTGATATCTTTATGGATCAAGTTACCAAAATGTGTTATGCATATTTTTAATCATCCAAAAAGTTATAATGCACTTTTATTATCAAAAGTAACCGTGATCATGGGCATGCCTATCAAACAATCACTTTCGGGAATGTGTGTCATGTGAAATCAATATGTGATTGTTTGATAGGTGTGCCACGAGCTATTGTGTTTAAGATTGGGAGCATGGATCAAATTCTGGGTTTCGGCCATGACCGAAACTGAAAATTTGAACCGAAAATTTGGCCGAAAATTTGGATCCCATACAAATTTGGACTGAAAATTCAGTCCAAATTATCGTTTCGGTGGGGACTGAAACCGATAATTTGGGTTAAAATTTTGATCATTGATTGGGACAACAAATGATCTCAATTGTCTGATTCAAGGCAGTCAACGATTTTTTATAGTGGAAATGCATGCATTCTTCAAAGGTTTAACGGGTGCAAATACCACTACCCTTTGCCGTAAGTAGGGCTGCAATCGAGCCCAGCTCGGCTCTACCTTATACGAGCTGAGCTGGAGGTCAGTGCTAGGCTCTTCGAGTTCAAAAATTTCAAGCTCTAGCTCGGCTCTCCGACCTTCGAGCCAAATATGTTCTATTATAAAAAAATTCCTCCTAGTACTTTTTAATATTTCTTACTCAATTAAATATCTATTTTATGAGAGAGAGAAGGTGAGAGAGCTTCAACATCAAGAGAAAAGTAGGAGTTGAGTACTTGAGTTGCAGGAGGCAGCCATAGATAGGAGTAATAGTGGGTACTATAGTCTATATAATATATATAATGAAAATTAGGTCGCATCAGGGGCAAAAGTTTATATTTTACCCTTCAAAGTAACCGTTAGATAAACTTAAACGGTTACTTTGAAGGGTTAAATAGACCACTCCAAGTTACTTACTTATTTTAATATATATATATATATAAAATAAACCGAGTTATAAAGCCCAGCCGGCCTTAGTTCGAGCTCAGCTCTATTCATTCAAGCTACAAACTACCCAGCTCGGCTCGGCTCTCGAGTCGAGCTTGAAAGAGAAAAACTCTTATTTTTTGGGCCGAGCCAAGCTGAGTTGTTGAGTTGGTTTGGCTTTGTTGCAGTCCTAGCCGTAAGCATCATCTTCAACCTAGAAAGAGACATGGTATTTATTTTTTTAGAGGAAAAATAAGTATTTATTAATCATGGAAATCAAAATCAACAATGTCAAAGACCTGTGGAGGGACATCCTCCAACTATACCTTATTACAACCATCATTTAAGCCTATCTTAGCAAGCTTATCTGCTGCATCATTAGCAGATCTTTTAACAAAAGCCCAAGAGAAAGAAGAGAGATTACATGCTAATAGATTGATATTGTCAACAAAGAAGAGAGCTCGGAAGGTCGTCCGCCTTAGAGGCGCCATAAATGATCCTTAAAGAATCTCCTTAGAAAATAACCATTTAAAATGTTGTCTGAACTGCAAATTGAACTGCGTCCTATAGCCTGATAGCTTCAATGTGATCAACCGAAGAGAGAAGCTTAAATTTTTTGGCCATTGCACCCATTACACGACCCAAATGATATGGATAATATTTAGCCCAAGCCCTCAATTGATCATATAGACTATAGAAATCAGGCTTCCAATCAGACTTGAAATGGTTGTGACTGATATGACTAGACCTACTTTTGAACGGAAAATGGCTGAGTACATAAGTATAAGAGCAGCCCATTCCTAAACCATTGAGGCCGAGTCTTGAAGTGGCCCAACTGACGGGCATTATAGGAGGTGAGCTATTATATGCCCAAGCGTCCTTCTACCGAGTTTTAACCAACTTTGGAAAGTGATTTTGATCCATCACCATCTTTAGTGCACAAATTGTGCACCGAATACGGATTCATTCAACATTGATGCCATGTGCAACAAGATGATTAAAATTTTGCTTTTTATCTCACTCCACTGAAGTGTAATTTATGATTATGCCATGTGAAACAAATTTGTGACCAATCTAAGTTGTTCCTGTAGTGTATCTCTCCTAGTCGAAAGAAACATGCCTATGAGTAGATGTGAATCATCCAAACATCAATATCAATCATTGAAACTAAATATAATGGTTGATATTATAATCAATAGATCAAACGATTTAAATCTCTTTAAAACACCATATTAGTTGATATCATAATCAACAGATCAAATGGTTTAAATCTCTTTCGAGCACCATATTTAGGGCATGTTGCACTTTAATGTAAATGATGTGTCATTTTAACAGTGTGGATCACCTACATCTTAAATCAATGATGATATAAAATTATTTAAATATTATTTTGGTGTTTAAATGTAGATATGAGTGGAGCCCTTACGTAATACCAACTCCTTTTCCGTTTAAGTAATTCTTACTCTTTTGAAAAAAGCATTTGGGAGTAGCAATAAGGAAAGAGTATGCATCATAGCTGCTCTATTAGATTTTTTTTTTCTTTTCTTTAAACTCTAGCCGATAAATGACTAAAGATGCTTCTGTTAATCATCACCCATCGCGGTCTCGCATCCCTCCCTAGTTCGATGGACAAGATTTATTATTTTGGACGGTTGGTAGTCGCCAGATTCACGCTTAATACTTAATGGGTCATTGATGTTGTACGTGTGACCTCATTTTGGCCCAGCTAAATCACAAGGGCGTCTCATGGATTTGGATGTGACCCCTTTGATTACATTTATAAAATAAAAATAAATAAAAGACAGATTCCTATGAGTGCCTTTAAATAGACTGACATGACGTTCACCTTCACACCACATCGTTTACATATTTGATAATTCCGAGTGGTTTAAGTAGCAACTCATTATTATCATTATTAGCATATAAGTTTTAGTAAAAAAATTATAAAATTATTTCAATTAGAAGATTTTAATCATCTAATTGATGCACTTTAATTAAGACTAATATAAAATACAAACAATCCATTATCTTAGAATGCATGAATAGGATGGTTCAATTCTTCCAGTGAGAGTAATTTTGAGGCAGATTTTAGATCTATATGTGAGCTACGATTTTGATGAAATGGGTTGTTCAAAGTCACTTGCCACTTGACTTAATAAGTGGACGGTCATGCATTATCTATAAAGTTGCGATCATGCGTCATTATTCCGTTGAATATTTTTTTTTAAGATATCATAGTGGCTGTGCAAAATGTGTTGATTTTTTATTTTTTCGACTACCTGTGCAAACTACCACACGGAGAGAACACCTCACCGTTGTTAATATAAATGAAGAAAACAAATGTGGAGTCTTCCTCTTCCCTTCAAAGGAGAGAGGATACCAACTGAGCTAACCTCAGTTGGTGTTAGAAGTTTCGAACATCACACCTTTTTGAGAGATCTTAATCATTTGATCGGTGCACTCTAATATTAATTATCAGCTGGCTTATATCCACTTATAGGTATAATTCTTTGACTGACACAAGTGTCAATGATAGATTGCAACTTGAATAATAAAAAGAGTACCATTAATTCCACCCACTGAATCTTTGAGTTCACTCACGTTGAAATCACTTGGCTGATTTGAATTTGGCAATGTAGATTGTTTTCCATTTCAATCTTTCAAATAATGGATCTTCAGATCATGGGCATGCCTTTGGACGATATGTATTTTATTTCATATGGTACACATCCCAAAAAGTGGCCTTGTTTGAGCATGATGAGTTCCATGTGATGTTAAGGTCACTTTTTTGGCATAGATACCCTGTGAAATAAAAAATTGACAGTAATTGGTAAGAGCATGATCTCAACATATGTCATGTGAAAGATTGGGATGAAAAACGATCTCGATCGTTGGATTCAAAATAGTCAATGGGTTTTAGCATGGGTGAACTGAAAGATTCGATGGATGAATTTAAAGATACTCTAATAAAAAATGCGCACTACTCAGCAAAATAATAAACCCCTCTTTAATAGCGTAAGATCAAAAATCAAAAGTTTAATTTAAGGTGCTAGATCATTTGAATATTACATGAGGTATTTCTCAATGTAAAAATATAAGCTAAGAACTCGCATCAATTATTTGATAATTGCAAAAACAAATAAAATAAAATGATTTTTTAGAGTCGAGAAAATACAATAACGAGAGAGAAAGAGATTGAGAAACCTAGGGTCTTTTGCATAAACCCCCTCGTGTTATGCTAATATTATAAGAAACCCCCAGAGTTATGAGTATTTATTCTGCAACCCTTACTTTTGTATTTCTGTTTCATATAATCCCATGCCGTTAACTAGCGGTGAGTTTGTGGACGGAAAGTCTATTTTACCTTTAATGAAACCAATATTTTTAAAATACTACCATTCTATAAGGCCTTTCATTCATCTATATTTACAAGTTATGCCATTAAAGTTTATCACCATTCTAAAGACCCTTCATTCACCTTTATTTATAAGTCATGCCATTATAATTTACCACTATTTTAAAAGGAGTACCTTTAAATCCACCCACAAAATCTTTTAGTTCACCCACGCTGAAACACATCGACTGCATTAAATCAAAAGATGGAGATTATTTATCATCCTAATTTTTCATGAGATCAATCTTTAGATCATGGGTGTACCATCAGACGGCCTATTTTTTATTTCATGTGTTGCACACCCATAAAAGTGACCTTAATATCAATTTTAAGCATGCATGTGATGTTAAAGTCACTTTTCTGAGATGTGCGCCACATGAAATAAAACACTGACCGTCTGATGATACGATCATGATCTCAAGATCCATCGTGTGAAAAATTGGGAGGATAAATGATCTACATTGTTCGATTCAATTCAATCAACGTGTTTCAACGTGGGTGAACTTAAAGATTCAGTGGGTGAATTTAAAGGTACTCTTCTAAAAGACCCTTCATTCACTTATCAGATTCAAGACTCATTAGATTGGTGATTCCCCATTAAAGTATACCAACGTTTGGACGAATACTCAACCAATGGAGGATTTATGGCAAACGATGCAAATATTCTTTAAAAGAAAACCTTCAATCTACATGTTTCACTCAAAATGTCCGTTCCTCCAATTTCCTATATGATTCAAGACCCATCAAATGAAAGACCAATTGGTATTAGCCGATACTTTCTGATACAATTTTTTTTCTCGGTATTGGTCGATCATTAGAACCTGGGTTGCTAAATAAGGCTGATTTTATTGATTTATCCTTTAGCTTTGTTATATCCAAGTGGAGTTTACTAAAAGTGACGTCATAACTCATAATGCAGATTGAGTATTTTCATTGTTGGGTCATCATCGACATCAAGAGAATATCAAGCTTATGAAGAGCCTCTTGTATCGAAAACTTGCTCCTTCAACTATCAAGACCCTAAAAATCAGTGAAGACTAGGTTGTTAATGAGTTGGGGCAAGCCAAAATTTTGACAGCCGACCGGACTCAAGCCCCTACTTCATCTAACCCGATCCGGTTCAAAACCCCCTTATTTTCTAGATTGTATATAAAATATCGTGTCTATCCAACCTTTAAATCTACCATACAGAACCCGAGCTTTGAGGCCCAATTATGGTTTAGAAAAATTTCAAATTCGATTGATTGCTATAATTTGATGAATCACCGGTTATACAATTGATCGGATTTTCTACCATATCATTGTTAGTATAATGGTAATCATTACATAATAGTGGTGTAGTGTTTCATATTATCATTCTGTACAAAAAATTTATTTTTTAATTTTATTTTAGGAATTGGATTGCCTAATCGCCGTTTGCTTTCATCCACCGAATCTTTGAGTTCACCTATGCTAAAACACATTGATTGCATTGAATCAGACAGTGGAGATCGTTTAGGCATGCCATTAGACGATCAGTGTTTTATTTCGTGGCACACATTTCAGAAAAATGACTTTAACATCATGTATACGGTTAAAATTAATTTTAAGGTTAATTTTTTGGGTGTGTATCACATAAAATAAAAAACCAACCATCTGATGGTGCCACCATAATCTCAAGATCCATTGTGTGAAAGGTTGGGACGATAAATGATCTCCATCGTCCGATTCAATGCAATTAATCATCTAATGGTGCCACCATAATCTCAAGATCCATCGTGTGAAAGGTTGGGACAATAAACGACCTCCATCGTCCAATTCAATGCAATCAACTGTCTGATGGTGCCACCATAATCTCAAGATATATCGTGTGAAAGGTTGGGACGATAAATGATCTCTATCGTCCGATTCAATGCAGTCAACCGTCTAATGGTGCCTCCGTGATCTCAAGATCCATCGTGTGAAAAGTTGGGGCGATAAACAATCTCCATCTTCCGATTCAATGCAATCAATGTTTTTCAGTGTGAGTGAACTCAAAGATTTGGTGGGTGAATTTAAAACTACTATTTTTTGTAAGTGGAGGGCCGCCAACTCTAACTACAATTTAGTAATTTAATTTAAAAAAAGGATAAATATGGTATTTAGGCTATTTTTTAACGACTGATTAATCGTTTAAAATTGTATCCGTTAAAGAGGGTGTTTTATGAACACCAAAATGCTAACTAGGAGGTTTAGAGGAAATAACTATAACTAGGGGTTATCTGTAATATTAGCATAACTCAGGGGTATTTGCAAAAAATCGAGAAACCTACTTTGCTCCCGATTGGAAGTAATTTAGTAATTTAATTTAAAAAAAGATAAATATAATATTTAGGCTATTATTTAACGGCTGATTAATCATTTAAAGTTGCATTGGTTAAAGAGGGTGTTTTATGAACACCAAAATGCTAATTAGGAGTTTAGAGCAAATAACTATAATTGGGGAGTTATTTGTAATATCAACATAATTGAGGCGGTATTTGCAAAAAACTGAGAAACCTACCTTGCTCTCGATTGGAAGTATTTTAATCTGTGCGCGCAGGAAGTAAGCTTTTGTGTGCGAGTAGCAACCCTCGTTAACCTATATATTGGCACTTCAGAGCCCTCTCTAATCCTTACAACTCGTGGTGCCTCGAGTCTTTTTAGAGAGCCTCGAGTCTTTTTAGAGAGAAGACATATATCGGATAAGAAATCGCCGATATTTAGTTAATAATCGCCATGGCTCTGTTTGCTGAGAAGACATCTTCCGGCCGGGAATACAAAGTGAAGGACATGTCCCAGGCGGATTTCGGCCGGCTCGAGATCGATCTCGCTGAAGTCGAGATGCCCGGTTTGATGTCCTGCCGTTCCGAGTTCGGCGCATCACAGCCGTTCAAGGGGGCTCGGATCACCGGATCTCTCCACATGACCATCCAAACGGCGGTCCTGATCGAGACCCTCACTGCTCTCGGGGCCGAGGTTCGCTGGTGCTCCTGTAACATCTTCTCCACGCAGGACCACGCTGCCGCGGCCATCGCCCGAGACAGCGCCGCGGTCTTCGCGTGGAAGGGGGAGACCCTCCAGGAGTACTGGTGGTGCACCGAGAGGGCGCTCGATTGGGGTCCAGGTGGGGGACCAGATCTGATTGTCGACGATGGAGGTGATGCAACATTGCTGATCCATGAGGGTGTGAAGGCCGAGGAGGAGTTCGAGAAGACGGGGAAGGTTCCAGATCCGACGTCCACCGATAACGTGGAGTTCCAGTTGGTTCTGGGGATCATCAAAGACGGGTTGAAGACGGATCCCAAGAGGTACCACAAGATGAAGGAGAGGTTGGTCGGTGTTTCGGAGGAGACGACGACCGGAGTTAAGAGGCTTTACCAGATGCAAGCCAGCGGGACTCTTCTTTTCCCTGCCATCAACGTCAACGACTCTGTTACTAAGAGCAAGGTGATGCTTAGCTCCTTTCACAGTTTTGCGTTTTGTTTTTAGGTTTCTTCATCTTCGTTTATTGAAAAAAATTGATTCTTTTTGAGATCTGGAATCGGATCTCGATCCAGATCTATGGTTGTTTGGACTTAATGCTCTCTACTGGCTGAGATCTGGTTAACTCTTAATGCTGATGTTGGATTTTATTTTGTTTTTTATTATATTTTGGTAGGAACTCTGTTGAGTTACTGACTGAGATCTGGTTCTTCGCCGGAGATGAAAACAGAATTTTGATGTTTTTGATGTTTTCGATTTTAGTTAGATGCATATTTGGTTATCTGAAGATCAGATCTCTGATAAATTTTAAATCTTGGATGAACATTAAAACAGTTTGACAACCTGTACGGTTGCCGTCACTCCCTCCCTGACGGTCTAATGAGAGCTACCGACATCATGATCGCCGGCAAGGTTGCCGTTGTCTGTGGTTACGGTGATGTCGGCAAGGGCTGTGCGGCTGCTCTGAAGCAGGCTGGTGCTCGCGTAATTGTCACCGAGATCGATCCGATTTGCGCCCTCCAGGCCCTCATGGAAGGCCTTCCGGTGCTGACCCTCGAGGATGTCGTTTCGGAGGCCGACATCTTCGTTACCACCACCGGTAACAAGGACATCATCATGGTGAACCACATGAAGCAGATGAAGAACAATGCAATTGTGTGCAACATTGGCCACTTTGACAACGAAATCGACATGCTTGGACTTGAGACTTACCCTGGCGTCAAACGCATCACGATTAAGCCGCAGACTGATAGGTGGGTGTTCCCCGAAACCAAGACCGGTATCATTGTCTTGGCCGAGGGTCGCCTTATGAACCTTGGGTGCGCCACTGGGCACCCCAGCTTTGTCATGTCCTGCTCCTTCACCAACCAGGTAATAAACAAAGAACACTTGATCTAGTTTCCAATTTAATTGTTTATGTAGTTTGTGTTAGTGAAGTGTGTTGAAATCATTGTTATCAAATCCTCCCAGTCATATGGCGAATCCTACGGTTCAAATCGAATTAATATGAATCTTCGATTCATATATTGGATCATACTATTCGATTCAATATTGAATCATACAAATCAATTCAAATCCTACGATTCATATTAATCTGAAGATTTGATTCATGCAGGATTTCACGATCACACATTGACGGTGATCCCTGCTTGTGTAATTTTTTTTTTTTACTTTTACTTTATTATTATAATATATTTTTAAAGTTCTTTTACATAATAACAAAAAGGCCCACTCCTACAAAATGTTTCTAGGATTTATTAAATATTGTTGTTGTTTTTTTGCTAATTCAACAAAAAATTTGTTAGGAATCTTATGATTCAACGATTACAAACTGATTCACAAAATTCAAAATGATATTGGGATACGATTCAATTTTGACAACATTTGTTGAAATTTATATGTAGGTGATTGCCCAGTTGGAGTTGTGGAAGGAGAGGAGCTCTGGAAAGTATGAGAAAAAGGTGTATGTGCTTCCCAAGCACCTTGATGAGAAGGTTGCTGCCCTCCATCTTGGCAAACTTGGTGCCAAGCTAACGAAGCTTACGTCTGATCAGGCTGACTACATTAGTGTCCCTGTTGAAGGCCCTTACAAGCCTTTTCACTACAGGTACTAGAGGAAAAGGGGGGAAGAGAGACGGAGGATTTGGAGGAAAAGAAGAGCACGGAGCGGCCATTGATTCTCTCTCTTGTATCATTTTTTTTGAGTTATTATTATTATGTTAGTTTTGATTTGATGATGATGGGGTTTTGTGGGACAAGTTGGATTTGGCTTTGTTAGAATATGTTAACAAAAGCCTGCTTTCCTATTCAAATAAGAAGGGGGTTTGTTTATTAGGTGAGATAGCTCATGAATTTTGTAATGAATTTGGATCCCATTCTCTTATGAGATATTTTATGTTATATTTAGACTATAATCAACCATCAATTTTTGTTTTCTACCATACTCTTATGAGTGCAATTTTTCCTTAAGCTGAGGAGCTTATCTAGAATAGTTGGCTAAACAAGAGCAATTTGTTAGAAATGGACTATCTGCACTGAAATCGTAAGATTACAATTTACTTAGTTAATGATTACGGCTGTCAATGGGCTTAAGGTCAAAATCATCCCCGGCACTGCTCTCGATTTCAATATTGCAGTCTTGAATCTGTGCTTTTAATGTGATTTCAGGGTGGCATTTTACTAAAATGCCTCGAGATTTTCACCCTTCAATGCTTTAATTGATAGTCATTTTAGTAAAATGTTTTATTATATATATATAAAATAAAAAATGTGAAGGTACTTACCTTTTACCTACTCCAATATCCAGATAGAGATCCACTTGACCGCCTAAATACTGTTTTGGTACCACTTTGAACTTCACACGACCTATATATATATATATACCTCAGATGGCCATATATGTATAATCCTCGTTATAATTCATTAGTGTTTTAAAATGAGGGTATATTTGGTAACTACCTTAACTACATTTGCTTGGAAGGGCTGGATGTGCTCATGTGGCCCGAATTTATCCTAAAAAAAAGGATAGAAATATGGCTTGAACGGGCTTATGCCACGCTCGGCCATCCTGGCCCGAAAAAAGCTTGATTATGTGTTGGGCCAGGTATGGGCTAGGTTATTTTTAAGTCGGCCCGACTTTGCCCGAATAATAATCGAGCCGGACATGAGGTGACCATTTTAGCCCATTTAAAACTCAAGTTGTTTAAGTCCCGACTCATTGAGACCCCTAATTTTAGGGACAATTCAAGCAGGCTAATGGGTCAGCCCAACCCTATTGACAGCCTTAGACACCTATCATGCTCTGTGGGTTTTTATGCCTTTATTCTTTTAATTTATGTTATTTTTTTAAAAATTGTTGGTATATTCTAAAAAAATATTGGCTAAATACCGGTACGAGTCATGATCGAGACCACTGCTGTATTGGATTTGAGATTTGAAACGTAAGCTGATATACAATCATAGTCACCAAATGTTCGACAAGGTGAAAATTCGGAAAAATGTGGCAAATCCGAGAAGTTCAGGGAAATATTCGACGGAAAAATCGGTGAGAAAAAAAATAAAAATAAAAAAAATAAATTTAAAGTTCTAATTTTTTTTTTGAAATTTAGAAAGTCACAACTTTTTTGAAAAATTTGGGAATAATTCATGATTTTTTGTGATCAAGCGAATTTTCAAAAAATTTGCGAATAAATCGGCATTAATTCGAGGAATCTAAAATTTGTGAATTATTCGTGAATATTTTAAAAATTCGGCGATTTTTTTGACTATGGATACAACTACCAACCTGATCACCAACACATGGAATGTATGCCGTGCGCTGTATAGATATGAAGAATTGTATGGACATAAAGAACATGGAGATCTGTGTGCATCTCAAAGTTTTCATGACGCACGGTTAGCATATTGTTCCCCGGCAATCAAATTGGTAACTTATTATTACACCCATCAATGAGTAGCATTTGGGTCTTTAAATTTTAGGATAAATGAAAAAAGACATTGCTGCCTAATTTGTGGCCAAGTTGACTGCTAGTTCGACCATCTAAATTGAAAGGTGAGTAAAAACTTGAAAGAGACAGAGTTAATCGTAGAGTAGTTGGAACTTGTGTATTAAAATCCTATGTGAATGTATTTCTATAAAAGAAGGACAAATCTTATATTTTTATTACATAAACAATACCTAATTATTAGTTAAGTGGATAGAGTAGTTAGGTTACCTCAAGTTAGTGTAAGGACTTTTATGCATAAGACATCTAAATGTTTAGATGAATTTCAAATAACGAAAAATACATGGACTTTCATATAATATAAGAGAAACATAAGGACTGCACTGCAATTAATCCAAAAAAATAATAAGTGAACGGCCTTTTATGGTATATTGAACTTATAAAAGTAGGTCTTCCTTTAGCCCCCTGTGAAATATTGAAACTCGACTTTCAATCTTTCAGTTATGACCAAAATGCCCTAAAAGGTAATGGAAATAGCTACTGATATAAGTTTCCATCCTAAAAGGGATGAGAGAGTGATGGTGGTTATGCTTCGGGTGGTGCTTAGCAGGAGGCGGTCGATGGAAGATCATCAAATATCTGGTAATATACTTTGGGAAGGAATACTTGCAGCTCAAATATAAGCCATTCAAACATTTAAAAGGGAAAATTGGAATTAAAAAAGGTGCAACTTACGGAATCAGTGCAACTACTTGCACCTCATTTAAAAACATTCTAAAAGCCTAAAAAATGGTGCAAGCTCCGAGTCGTTCCTTTTCTCCCTTTTTTGAGTCATTCTTTTGGTTGAAAACGTAGGAAACTAGAGACAAACAAAGAAAGAGAAAGCAGTCAAGAGGAAAGGCTTCGCTTAATTTGTGATCAAGAAGAAAATAATTAACAATTAATAATATGTGATTGCATAATTTTTTATGCAATCACATACTGCTCATGTATAATGCTCACTTTATTTATTTATTCTTTTTAGGTTTTAAGTGGGGTACAATCATATATTGCTTGTGCAATCCTTAAAAGGGAGCCAATAAGCATTAAAAAAAAAAAGATTATTAGTTGCAGTTTTTTGCAACCAAAAAATGCCACTATTAACAAAAATACTACTAAGGCTATTAGCGGTAAGGGTATTAGCGGCAGTTATTTATTAATAGCGGCAGTTTATGGCTGTCGCTAATAGTCTTATTTTTTGTAGTGACATGCACCCCATTTATAAGCCATTGCACCATTTTAACAAAAAAAAAGGGGAATTAAAAAGGGGTGCAATCATATATTGCTTGTGCAATCCTTAAAAAGGAGCCAATACTTGCACCCCATTTATAAGCCATTGCACCATTTTAACAAAAAAAGAGGAATTAAAAATGGGTGCAAGTTACATAAATGGTGCAACCCTATTTAAAATGGTTCTAAAAGACTAAGAGATGGTGCCGTTTTAAGTTGTTCATTTTTCGTCTGCTTTGAGTCTTTTTTTTTTTTTTGTTCTTCGTGAAAGAACAAGAAATGAAGAGACAAGTGAGAAAACGGATGAGAAGAAAGACTCGCTTAGCTTGTGAGCGACGATCAACAATCGATAGCTTATGGATCTCTTGCGTTAAGCGTATACTGTCAATTTAAATGAAGAAGAAGATTTCTCTCAAATTTCTAGGGTTTCGGACAATTTATTTGTGATTTCTCAAATGTGTGGTATATTTTTCTGGGATTTCTCTACACGTTCGATAGGGTTATTAGTATTTGTGATTTTTCTGCGATTTTTAAGAATCTATTATTGTTTACAATTATTTTATTTTTTATATGTGGGTTAAAGCATAGTCCATATGAATAGGGTGGGATATTCCCATTGTCTTTGGTCCATGGCAGCTTTGGGTAATATCCTTAAGTAACTAGCCTGGACATTATTTTCTTGTAATTTTTTTTACTCCTATTTTGCTACAAATGTGTTGCAGTTGGAAGTTAATATCAAAGCATTCATCGTCTGTTTAAAATAGAGATCCTTTATTTAAGATTGCATGCAATCATCTATTTTGATTAGTTTAGTGTCTTATAATATGTTATAGTCTCAAGATCCATCGTGTGAAAGATTGGTGTGGAAAATAATCTCTATCATCTAATCTCCAAAAGTCAATCGATTACATGTGTTTCACACTGTTTCAGACGTAGGCGAGAACAAATATCGGTAGGCATGACCAGAGGTACCTTATTTATTTTGTGGCTCCCATTTTATTTTTGTTTTAAGTGGGGTGCAATCATATGTAGATCATGTAGGATAATGCTCCCTTTATTTTTTTATTTTTTTAGTTTTAAGTGGGGTACAACCACAAATTGTTGGTGCAACCATTAAAGCGGTGCAATGGCTTATAATGGGGTGCAAGTATTGGCTCTCTCCTTAAAATGGTGCAATGGCTTATATTTGGGGTGCTAATATTAGTTCCTTATTTTTTTTTATTCTTTGATTGCTTGGTTTCCTGTTTTTTTGTCCTTATTTTAGCAATATGAAGTTCATTTTCTCCTTGTCTTTTTGTCTATAACCGCTTCCTCCAGTTAAGAATTAACCTCCAGCATATAGTGTTGATCTTTATGCACATATGGTAAAATGAACCTTCCTTCTCTAGCATATGGTAAAATGAACTGCTCTCTCCACTTCATTTTCGATCTCCTTTTCTTTTCGTATGTTTAAGATCTTCACAGACATTGTACTATTGTTAGTTAATAATGGCATCTAATGTTATATGGTGTTGGTCTCTATTTACTGTTTTTTTTTGTGTTTGATATGAATATCTTTATTTTCTGTTATAGGACATGGGAACCTGCCCTGATACCTTTTACAAAGTCACTACCTCTCTGGGCTTATATTTAATTTCTTCTTTCGAACTACAAAGTGCATTTGTATTTTGTCTACTACTTAGTTTTGTTTAGCTTTTATATGAAGAATCAAGTTACTTGTGCATACTACTATTTGATGGACTGATTCAAAGAGCCAATCCATTAAACAGTTCATAGTTATTGTACAATATGTACTGTGTTGTTAATGCATCATTGCTACTGCACAATGTTAGATTCATTTTGGATGGGATACATATCACATGCTTAGTAGTTTTAATACAGGTCTTACCTGTTTTTCATTGTAATCTTATGTTTCATTAGGAATTCGCTACACGACAAGGTTTGCAGATGGGGTAGTTTTTGAAAGCAGCTATAAACGCACAAGGCTTCTCCCTTTGCTTATTGGTGTTGGCAAGGTATCATACAATTGCTTTACTTTTTAATTGTGGGTCACTTGTATCTAAGTTATATGTTAATATGAAATCGTTAGCTTCATAATTGAATCGATTTTGTTTTTCGGCTGTTGTTAGGTTACATCACTCAAGTCTCAAGTGGTTGGACATGCTAGGTTTGACATACACCTAAGGGATGCCCTCGCCCCCACCGTGTAATGAGTATTTCATGATTTACACACCCTACGGGGCATCCCGTTTGTCGCCGAAGGGAGACACCAACACTCATCCCATGATGACTTGGTAACAAACCAAAATCCCAACCAAATGCGCCAACCCCTGGTGAGTTGGAAATACTCTTCTCTTACTTGTATGTACTCTTGCTGGGTTTTGTTCTTTTTCTCTGTTCTTGGCATTTGACTTTTGTAACTTATATCTGATTTGTTTACTATTATTTTTGTGTATATTCAATTTTCATTGTAAATTTTGATAAACATTCCTAATCACTTACTTCTCTTCTATGTTTTCTATTAGAGGCCCTCGTTTCTACATCGAGGTTATCTTCCAAAAGAGATTGATTACTCATCCTTCACTCTGGTTTTTCATAACTTTTTTCGTCTCTTCATTCAAGTTGAATGATAACTTTAAACAAACTCCTCACCGAGTTTGTTTACCCCTTAATGTATAAGTGAAAACTTCTAGCATAGTGACACCGGCAACCTCAACGCCACCCGGATTTTGATTCCACTTGGCCAGCAAAGACATGCACTTTTTTCATTATTATTAAAGCATGTTTCATATTGAATCAACAAAGATAATAAGGAACACTTTTGTTCTGTATAGCATTTCCTTATATTCTTTTTTATTAGCTTAAGTTGATTTCTTGGTTTATTTTTATTCTTACAAACTATTTCTTAAATGTTTTGCCTGTTGGGAAGAAAACCTCTGCCTCAAAGAGGATGAATCCCTTCATCACTATTAAATACTAAAAAGTTAGTCATTCCCTATTTTCTTCTTTTCTCTGTTTTTATGAAAATTTACTTAATTCCATCGCTTAATCCAAGTGCCCTGATTTCTAAATTTTGACTATTATGTGCAAGAGAAAGTGGGCCTTTGTATATTTTTTAGAGGGCTACTACGTGCAACACAATTTATTCTTATATGACCCGTTTAAGCCCGGTTCAAGTCGGAATTCATTTGCCCCCGAGTCTGATTGGGGACTAACTCAAACCAACACTACTCTCATTATTAATATAAGGGAGGAAGCACGGTTTGAATCTATATACTTAATTACCTCTTTAACTGAGATTTTCTCCAGCGTCCAAATATAAGGCTAAGGTTACATTAACGATTGCATCCAACATAAAATGATTCTATTATAAAAAAATACAATGGATACCCACCCAGCCCTCACAATATGGTTCTAATTAGAAAGCTGCTCTTACCATTATCAACAGTGAAGACAAAAGCTACCTACATTTCTAGAGAATAAAAAAATAGCTTTTTCACTCATGGGTATTTTTTTGTTGTGGGGCTCCTATAGCAACGTGTGATGACTTGGCATCCTCTTTCGTAAGGATGACCCTTAGCAAGGGTTCCTTGGCAATTGTAGTAGGAAGTCCCAGGGGTCGAACAGGGCACCCCATCCTTGTTCAGAGTGTCGTAGCTAATGTAGCTTTTCTGGCTCTCCAAGATCCTCTCATTTGTCTCGGATTCCATATCCATGTCCTCCCAAATGCATTTTTCCATGTTTCCTCTGCAAGATCCCTCCACCCTCACCTCCCCTTCCTTGGATTCAATAGCATAGATTACCGTGAAGAACAGGAGATGGGTCTCAAAGAAAATAAATGCTAAGGTCATCATCTTCACCCAAAAGGGGAATTTTTTTGTGGTTTTTGCCATCTGTTAGTGATTTTTAGGTTAGTATGGGCCTTTAAATGTGGGTCACTTCATCCATTTACTATAGCGTAAGTAGGGTCAACTGCCACACCCACCGACATGTCCGACACACAAGATTATATCTTGACTTCTTCAGACAATCATATGATGGTGCGCTCCCCACCATAACAAATAATGGTGCCCTCGATCAGGGATTTAAGACCAATATATCAGCATATCGGCTGGCCAGGCCGATACGTGTTAGATATTATCGGATGCATAGCGGCCACTATGGAAATACCTTTTATTATTATTTTAAAATATTACATAATATAAAGTAATAAAAATTTGCTCAATAGATATTTTTGATATTGTCTTATTCATATTAGATACATATCGCCTGATATAACCCCATAAGGGCTGATATTTGGCCTATTTGACTCGATATTTGACCCCCACAAGGGTGCATATTGTAAAAACATGCCCTAAGGCCTCCACTCCATTAGATAGTGGCTGTACTTGTTTCCTTTGATGTAGACCGGCACTAGGTTATCTCTTGGATGGGCTATAAATTAAGAGGTAAGAGTTAGGCTACAGTGAGTGCCCACCCATCATGGGTGAACATGACAGTCACACATCTATGCGACTGCGTGATTTGCATGGATTTTAAATGCATAAAAGTCTATGCATATCACACAATATATGAACTGTTTTAATGCACGTGATGAGTGAACAAAAGTTCAAAATTTCAGCCGAAACCACTGACATTTCAGTCCAAAATTTCGGTTTCAGTCCCCACCGAAATCAAAATCCAAAATTTTAGATTTTTTGGATGGAAGCCAAAATTTCCGAACCAAAACTTAAATTTTGATCCTTGGGGTGAACACCCATTGCCTACTAACGGATAAATTAAATGTTGTGTAGGGTTTAATCATTTTCTCACTTATGGATACAATTACATAAAGGTACCTCTACTTGTACCAACCACCCAGACTTAAAAGCACCAACACATATTCCAACATGTAGATGGTTTGACAGGTGGGTGTCGGTAGGTGCTTTTAAAGTTTTGGTGGTATTCTAGTCATATAAGAAATTCTCCTAAAATATGCCTTCACACTTTTTAAGGCATTCTGAAATTTAAATGACGAATCTACCTCATAAATAAAAGGTAAATTTATCTGATATCCGTGTTAGATATGCCTTTTATGTCATTTTCATCTTTACCCAAGTCGACCAATTGGGAGCCTAGTCGACCCTAAGGATAGCCAAAAGTCTAAATTACCCCATTTCTTTAATGCACAAAAATATCATCTTCTTCCTTATTTTAATTTGGTACAATTTTTAAAAGTCAGAGGTGACGAAAATGACGACGTCTTCTCCTTAATTTAAACTATTCCGATCTGCTATTTAGATCGACCCAAATACACATTTTTCGTCAGAGACTGTAGTAGATTAGAACGAGGAAGAAGAGGATACACCTATATAATTTTAAATTTTAAATATTTGCATTTTTCTATATTAACATGATGTGAAACGAGATCTATTCCGATCCCAATTATATCGATCTGCTATTTGGATTGACCCAGATACTCCTTTTTCGTCAAAGATTGTAGGAGATTAGAATGAGGAAGAAGAGGATACACCTATATAATTTAAAATTTTAAATATTTACATTTTTCTATATTTACGCAATATGAAATGAGATCTATGCCGTCTGATTTGAAGGCCACAATATAAAATTGATAGTGCCAAAGATAAATATGAAAAAAAGGCGATATCGACTCTGTACACAGTCGGTACCAACCATTTAAGAGTCGTCAACGACTATTTATAGAGTCGTCATCGATTATATATTAAAAAAAAAAATATCGAGTCGTCATCGATTATATAATTTTTCTATTTTTATTTTTATTTTTTTATATAATCGATGGCGACTCGGTACAAAGTCGTCATCGATTATATAAATTTTATTATTTTTTTATTTTTATATAATTGATGGCAACTCTGTACGAAGTCGATGACGACTCTTAAAATGATCGATACCGATTGTGTTAAAAGTTGCCATCAATTGTTAAATATATATATATTTTTTCTAAAGAGGCATATTGCCTTCTTTTTGTGTCTATCTTTACTTATTGTCTGTTTTATTATTATGGCCTTCAATAGAATGACGTAGATTGAAAATATAGAAAAATATAAATATTTAAAATTTTAAATCTTGTAGAATGAAAAAAAGTGTAAGAAGGGGTATTTCGAACTTTTTGAGCTAGCTGAAAATGGCTTGACTAAAAGCTGATTGATTTGGGTAAAGGTGAAAATATAGGGCCTTTGACGTAAAAGGCGTATCTGACAGGGCAGGTCAGGTAAATTTCCCTAAATAAAAATCTCCAAATAATTATACCTTGATTAGGAAAGGAGAAAGTAATATTTCGGTCATTACAAGTTGGTTTAAAATTATGCGAGATTAGGGACTGTGGTATCATTTCTTGAATATGAGATAGTATATTCCCTAAATAAGCATTAATCGGTAAAATTATAATTAAAATATGTAAAATTGGTCAAAATATAATTGGTTTGGGAGATTGACTGCAATTGTCCAATTAGTGTGACTGGTGGACGAAGTTTTGTACTTCACTCAGACCGTCATATATTTCTTCCATATTTTAGACTTCAACTTCAATGAGCAATGCCTATTATTGATGCAAACACGCATAGCATCTACCTTTCTCAGACAATGGATCTGGGAAATCTAAGTTGACTGCTCTTAGACACTGATTTTTACCAATATGACCACAATATCTCTAGGCATTAACTTGTTAATACTGACACAAAGGACATTAGGACTCATTTTAAAGTACGGGGGTGCACATGGGTCGGATCGACCCAACCAGTCCAGCGACCTGACCTGACCCGCATTGGATTGGGTTTGGATTCAGATATCTGACCGGGCAGGTTGAGTAGAAAATCCTCGTCGGTTTATTAAACAGGTTGGATTCAGGTTGACTCTGATCCGATCCAAACCTGACCCGTCTGAACTCCTATTTCAAGTGAAAAACAGAAGTCATTTGATTCCCAGTGTAAGCTATGTTAAGCTCCACGGATGGCTTCTGTGCTACGTCGCATGCTAGCTGAAACAAACCAGGAAAGATCACGACATATCTATCCACTTTACAAGCTGGTACAGAATGAGATCCTACGTCAGTTCCACGGCCAGCCGCCTAGTACAAAACCATACATTTATTGCAGCAACAACTGGTCTGCACATGGGAATGTTTAATGGGCATTGTTTGGTCAAATGAAACACGAACATGAGGCACGTGAAATCCCGTGTGAATCAGTAATGACCACCTTGTACGGCTAAACATTCATGAGTGGCTGATAGCGAGGGAAAGGTGAAAACTAAAAAATTCTAACCATATTTACTATTACCTACCATATTGCAGATAACACCGCCACCGAAAAGTCAAGTTCAGGGGCTCCATTAAAGCTTTGTGGTTTGAAACTCCTCTCTACCAGTCCTAGTTGAATCCGAAATCATTGTAGGAAATGAAAAAAGCCAAAAACTGTAGAGACCTTTAGGTGCTTCAGTAACATCTCAATTTCCCATATGAGAATGGCGAATGTAAAACATTTAATAAAGGAAGTGTTAAATTAGGTGAAATATGTCCCTAAAACAGATACTATTTTTACACCTTTATTACTAAAATCATCTACTCTACTCCATATGCAAGAGAATGGTAGTATAGCATGCGTGAGATGCACTGAAAAGAGTAGTGGCATCTCAATTTGTATACCATCTTTAACATGACAATGCCATTAGTACATTTTCCAAGGTTAACAAGGATGAGGTGAAATACATTCATAACCTATTCATTGTAGAAGTCAGCTGGGTCGAGTCAACTCAAAGACTCGAATAAAACTCTACTTGGTTCAACTCAATATTCTAACTAATATATAAAAATATATTTTTTACAAAATATAAATAATATTTTAAAGAAAAAATAGTAAAAAGTACCTACACGAAGAGAAGGAAAGATATGTTGGTAAAATAGCTTAGTTCAATACTTTCTAAAAAGCCAGTTCTAGAACCTTTGCTATGAAACATTTTATATATAGGAGTGGTTTATGAGCCATGGCTGCATCATCGTAGAAATAGTTCACTTATAGTAGTCTATGAACCGCAACTGCATCATCATAGTGGAATCTCGACTTGGCTCAATCTAGCGACGACTTAAAATCTCGGTGATTAAAATCACTCTAGCCAAGTTATTTGTTGACTCGCTGAGTTTTAGAACTATGGTAGAAGTCATTCCCTAGTTACTATACCAACATTTTGTTGGCTATGAGATCAATGTTGATTCTGAATCTGTTTAGGTCATCAGTGTTTATAAGTTGCAGCTGGAGGACCTTCTCCCTACAGTTGATTCTGAGTGTGTTCAGGTAATCATGGTGTTTATGTGTTGCAAATAGTGCACCTTCCCACTAAAGTACCTCAAATATACATGCTATAGTGCAGAGCAAAAAAAATAATTCCACTGATAGAATTTTATAAATCTTGTAACAAGCATAGAAAAGAAGAGTTACTTCACTTTCTGGCAGGAATTTTTTTTTCTGTGTAAATCCATGAATTCCAAATGCCAGTTTATGAAGTGTCAAGTCAAACTTCAAGGCTGGTTCCATCACTGAAAAACAAGAACGGTACTAAAATAAGGCGTTCAAACATTCAGCTGACAGTGTCCTTTGTATAAGTTACATGGGCACGTTCTATACGGATCTACTGGGAAAATGGAATGGAGAGCATAGTTCATGGCTTTTTATTCTCAATGTTACTATAAGAGAACTGGTTTAAGACTTCATCAGAATCTAAAGTGTTGACGCAGGACGGTACCCTAAACTACGTGAATGATATGATTGAATTTTGCCGAAATTAAATGGGAATTAAACTAAACAATGAAACTTGCAAAATATAACGAATACCTCAGGGTCTCGTAGTATTCCTTGGGAGAATCACGTATAATTCAGGTAGGGTTCAGTCCAGTCGCTAGATCCGTTAGGTTGCAGTGCAGATCGATCCTAGAGATAGAACTCTAGGTTTCTTTCCAGATTAGGGTGCTCACGATTCAATGATGGGATCACTGAGTTTCTCTGAATATCAGGTGCGGAAGGTTTAATAACTCTACTGGGCTCTACGGTTGTTGAATCGGATCGATTCAAGGATTTAGAGAAGTTTAGGGTTTAGGATTTCACAAGAAGATGGTCGATTTAGGGTTGTAGAATCACGCAAACAAAGATAAAAGAGGTAGATAGAATAGTAGGCTTCACACCCTTGGCTTCGCACCAAACCCTTCTCGGGAAGAAGATTCACTCTTCATAGAGGCTCATCACAAGCACACATAAGCAAAAGCTCTTTTCATTCATAATCAATCTCCTTAATAGAGTGTTTACAAGGCCTTTATATAGGCTAAGAAAACCCTAAACGAAATAAAACTCGCACTAAAAGAAATCTAAAATAATAAAAGACTAAAAAAAAATAAATAAAAGAAAATTTTCGTCACTGGGCCCACTCGAGCGAGGATTATAACCGCTCGAGCGAGGGCTTGCTGCGGCACTTCTCCTTGCGGTTTCCAGAATGTCCTCTCTCGCCTAGTTTTAATTTCCATTCCTCTTCTTCTGACGTCGGTACACGCGAAAAGGTCCATATCCGATGTCTACAATGTCGGCGTTCCCGTCAATTCTCCCGGGCCGAAAAGGCTTCATCACCGATGAAGCGGCGTCGTGATAGTGCTCGAGTATGTCGGGGTTCAAACGTCGAACTTCGTCTTCAGCGACCCATGAGTTCTCGGAGTCCGGCTTTCCAAACCACTTGACCAAGTACTTTTGAATTCCACCATCATGGGTGGATATCGCCATATCATCTAGTATTCCTTCGATCTCCTCTCTGCGTTGCTTGTGTGGGGAAGGGAAGGGTAGGGGTTGCAGGGTGGGGCCGGAATGTGGGCTCGAGCTGCGTGGAAGGGTTGTGAGGGGTGGGTGAGGGCCTGAGGAAACCAGGTCCTCCACATTGAATGTAGAGCTGACCCCTATATCGTGGAAGCTCGAGAACATATGCATTAGGGCCGCCTTGCCACAATTCTAAAGGCCAGTATGCCACGGGCTTGAAGTTTCTTCTGACTCCCAATGGGAACCGCTAACTAAGAACCATGGCGTAATCCCCAACGGAATTCCTTGAAGCGCTTGTGCGCATCCATGAATATTTTGTATTGTTCGTGCTAGCATTAATTCTTTTCTAATTTGACATGTAATTCATGTATATCTTTGTGCAAATGAATCGGTGACTCGAGAAACTTCGATGAGAGATCTGGAATTAGATCAAGTGGTATTCTAGGCCTATGACCAAGGACAACCTCAAAAGGACTCATACCTAGGGACCTATTGACTGAATTGTTATATGCAAACTCGGCTAAAGGCAAAATAGAATCCCAAGTCCTAGGGTGATCACCAACAAGACAACGGAGAAGATTACCTAAGCTCCTATTGGTGGACTCCGTTTGGCCATCTGTTTGAGGATGATAGGCCGAAGAAAATTGGAGCATGGTACCCATCATGTGCCATAAAGTTTTCCAGTATAAGTAAATCTCACATCTCGATCCGACATAAATGCAGGGTAAACCATGTAGACGCACAACCTCCCGAAAATAGTTTGGCTATGTGAGCACGCGCCGGAGGTTTTGGGCGGGGTATGAAGTGGGCCATCTTAAGCGGTCCACTACCACAAAATGGAATCGTGCTTCGTTGAGTCTTTGGAAGTCCTAACGAAATCCATGGAGATGTCTTGCCACGGGGTGTGGCTTGCAGGCAAAGGGTGTACAAGGTATTTTGTTTATATGCTTTGCAACTTGGCATGTCTGACATTGTTTCTGACCAGAGACATCTCTCACAAGGCTAGGCCAATAGAACCTATCCTCAACAAGCGCCTTTGGTTTTATCGCGCCAAAATGTCCGGCAATCCTCCCATGTAACTCCCAGATGAGGAAGTCACGCAATGAAGTGCGAGGATGCACAAACGATTCCCTTTGAACAAATACCCATCCAGCAGGGTATATTCGGAGTTATTGTTGTTTGAATTTTCAAAGAAAGCAGTGTATTCTGCCCCGAAATCTGGGCAATCAGGATAATCTTGCTTCAACTGCTCAAATCGATGACCTCGGTGCTCATAGGCGCAAAGTCATGACTGACGACTAAGCGCATCGACCTTGTTCTCGGCAGCCTTATGCTTCAAAACAAATGTGAACCTTTGAAGGTACTCGACCCACTTCGTGCCTCGGGTTCAACTTTTTACGGAAGCGAGGAAGCGTAAGGCTTCGTGGTCAGAAAACAACACAAATTCTTGCGGTGTCAGGTAATGTTTCCAACACCACAGAGATCGGACGACTGCATAAAACTCCTTGTCATAGGTGGAGTATTTGTGCTTTGCCTCATTGAGTTTGTCACTAAAATAGGCCACAGGGTGTCCTTCTTGGCTCGACACTCACTTTATACCTACACCCGTCGTCACATGCTACTTGAAGACTTTAGAAAAGTCTGGTAGGCGCATTGTGGAGTAACCATTTTCTCTTTTATCTCGGCAAAGGCCCTCGTCGCGGCTTTGCTCCATAGGAACTCCCCTTTTCTCATGCAATCGGTAATGGGAGCCATGATGGTGCTAAAATTTCGGATGAAGCGACGGTAAATGTGGCCAAACCGTGGAAGCTACGGACTTCATGAATATTAGAGTTGAGCCACTCCACAATGGCCTTAACCTTCGTGAGGGTCCGCAACCATCCGTCTCACCGAGACAATGAATCCCAAGAATACAACAGAATACACTTCTTGAGATTCGCGTATAACTTCTCTCCCCTCAAGGTTTCGCAAACCAACCTTAGGTGGATGGTGTTGCTCCTTGTCTGGGCTGTAAATCAGGATGTCATCAAAGTATACGACAAGGAAGGAATGGCCTCAACACTTGGGTCATGAGCCTCATAAATGTGCTCGGGGCATTGGAAAGCCCAAAAGGCATGACCATCCACTCATAAAGACCGTCTTTGGTCTTGAAGGCGGTTTTCCATTCATCGCCGAGCGAATCGCTTTTGATGGTAGCCACTTTTAAGGTCTATCTTGGAAAGATAGTGGCTCCAACCATCATGTTAAGCATGTCATCGAGCGCGATATGGGAAACCGATATTTAACATGATCTTATTAATCGCACGGCTATCCACACCCATGTACCATCTTTCTTAGGCGTGAGTAATGCTGGTACAGCACACGGGCTCAGACTCTCTTTTATGAACCCCTTTTGTAGGAGCTCACTGACTTGCCGAGTCAACTCGGCATGCTCAACCGGATTCAACCTGTAGTGGGGCAGGTTCGGTAATGTCGATTCGGGAACTAAGTCAATTGCGTGTTGAATGTCACGCATGGGAGGGAGCTCACTAGGTAAGTCTTGGGGAAGACATCAAAATTCATTGGATGGGCTCTACCTCCTTGGGGTACTCACAGACTGACTCAGAAGTACTCTCAACAGTAACAACGACATACACAACACTCTCATCTTTCGATGCTCTTTCAAACTCTGAAGGGGTCACAATATTGATGGCCTTGGATTGACCTCCCTTCTTCTCAACTCTGTTGACTGATGGTGCTTTGGGAGCCAAAGGGTTAAGAGTAATTTTCTTGCCCTTGTAATTGAGCATTACAAATGTTAGATCGCCCAAAATAGTCACGTTCAAATCATAGAGCCATGGCCTCCCTAAGATAATGTGGCCCACATCCATTGGTACCACATCGCACCATAGGGTGTCGATGTATGAACCCAACCGTATGGGTACCACGACACCTCCGAGATCTGGGAATGGATGAAGAGTCAACCCATGCGACTTTGTAAGGTCTCGGATGGGCTTGGTGTAAGCCCTAAGCGGGTGACGGTATGTTCTGACACCACATTGATGCAGCTTCTGCTATCCACGATTACCCTACTACTCTTTGTCCCACATGTGGCAAAGGTGTGGAAGATGTTCTCCCTTCGCCAATCCTCCTTTTCATCCCGTTGAGGCTGTGCAGGCACACCTCACAACTAGAGCGCGACCCATGCTATCACCTTCCTCGTCACTAGGTGTGGCATTCGGCTCAAAGACCTCTTCCTCATAAACTCCTTCACTCTCTTCTCCTTCCTCGGCAATGAAGAGATTCCTTTGTGGGTCTCTCGTAGGGCATTCGGCGGCAAAGTGTCCCAACTCTTGAGATTTATAGCACTTGACATGAGACCCACTCTTGAGGATTCTCTGCTACATCCTTACCTTTGTCAAACCTCACATTGGTAGATGTGGGTTGTGTGGGTTTAAGCGGAGGTTTGACACTAGATTTCACTTCGCCGTGTGAAAATCAGATCGCCTAGTCTCATTTTCAAATATCGTTCAAGGTCTTGAGCAGCGGTGTAACTACTCGGCTGAGAGTCTCAGCGGTGGGAGACTAACTCTTTACGCAAGTCAAATCTCAATATGCAATCTGGATAGAGTGACTTGGGGTCTTGGATACCTTGGCTCTCATCATGAACTCTTCAAATTTGCCAATGTAATCCGTCTGGGCATACTACCTTAGCGCAGATTTTGCCATTGGTCAAGGAGCGATGGTAGTATGAAGAAGGAAGCGTACTTCTCAGTAAGTCGCTCTTTCATGTCCTCCCAATGGGTAATGGGAGCACAACCCGCATTAGATTACGATCGTTCAACGTTGACCCAAAGAGTCGGGCTTGGCCTATGAGGTTCATCTTAGCAAGTCTAACACCTCTCATCGCTCATGCCAAACCACTCAAAGTCTTTGGTCCATATCGGATAACCGTCAAGGAAGACTTGAGGATCTAGCCTTCCATCGAAAGTCAGAACTCAACTCGGACATTTTGAGAGCCTCCCTTAGGGTCGTAGTCATCTCCATGATGATCAAACCTATGATTAGGCTCGATTATGTTGGTAGCCATTTCGTTCAAGCGTGGACCATTACGCTCACGGTGTGGTTCAGTACTCATCACCCTCGTCTAACCGATTAGCTCGGTCTAACAATCTCTCATTGGATGTTTGAGAGTCCTTTGGGCTGCCTCTAAGGTAGTCATTCGATCGTTGATCGATTTTTAAATCGACCCTCGGTCATGTCCATGGTGATACAATTTACTACTGATGGGCTCTAGAATGGAATGCAAGATGAACACTTTGGCCAAAACTGAAATAATATGTGATGAAAATAAAGTGCAATGAATGCAATGTCACACAGTATGCCTAACCTAGAACCTAGGGCTCTGATACCAAAAGCCGCGGCAGGGGTGAATGATATGATTGAATTTTTGCCAAAATTAAATGGGAATTAAACTAAACAATGAAACTTGCAAAATATAACGAATACCTCAGAGTCTCGTAGTATTCCTTGGGAGATTCACGTATAATTCAGGCAGGGTTCGATCCATCGCTAGATCAGATTAGGTTCATGTGTCGATCCTAGAGATAAAACTCTAGGTTTCTTTCCAGATTAGGGTGCTCACGATTCAATGATGGGATCACTGAGTTTCTTTGAATATCAGGTGCGGAAGGTTTAATAACTCTACTGGGCTCTACGGTTGTTGAATCGGATCGATTCAAGGATTTAGAGAAGTTTAGGGTTTAGGATTTCACAAGAAGATGGTCAATTTAGGGTTGTAGAATCACGCAAACAAAGATAAAAGAGGTAGATAGAATTGTAGGCTTCACACCCTTGGCTTCGCACCAAACTCTTCTCGGGAAGAAGATTCACTCTTCATAGAGGCTCATCACAAGCACACATAAGCAAAAGCTCTTTTCATTCATAATCAATCTCCTTAATAGAGTGTTTACAAGGCCTTTATATAGGCTAAGAAAACCCTAAACGAAATAAAACTCGCACTAAAAGAGTTCTAAAATAATAAAAGACTAAAAAAAAAAAAATAAAAGAAAATTTTCGTCACTGGGCCCGCTCGAGCGAGGATTATAACCGCTCGAGCGAGGGCTCGCTCGAGCGAGCTTAAGTGGCCGCTCGAGCGAGGATTATAACCGCTCGAGCGAGGGCTTGCTGCGGCACTTCTCCTTGCGGTTTCCAGAATGTCCTCTCTCGCCTAGTTTTAATTTCCATTCCTCTTCTTCCGACGTCGGTACACGCGAAAAGGTCCATATCCGATGTCTACAATGTCGGCGTCCCCGTCAAGTGTCCATTTGGAATCAATGGAAATTCCATTTCAAGCCATTTTACACTAATATAAGACTAATATCTCGAAATGAGAAAAGACCCTGGTGGAAAATTATTTGATCAGGAATTCTTGTCTTCTTGATGAGTAAGTTCAAATTACAGGACAGTGGTGTTATTATCTGAATTAAGTATCCTAGAGGATTTCTTCATGAGGAATATACTTCATGAAGAAACACCCTGCTTTCGGGGTGGTGTTAGTTTTCTTTTTTGCATTGGCTGGTAGCCTTGGTATGGGTGTTGGGGGTCTTTTTGGTCAGTGTCCTTGTATTCATGCTGGTCAGCGTCTTGCTGCGATCTAATACATTGTGTTTGTATAGATAAAAAAAAAAAATACCACATCAAGAATCTGAAATCTTAGGCCCAGCCAGTTGGCACCTCCTTGTGACGTGGCTTTAGCCTGGCTAACCACAAGAAAAAAGGATTTCATAGGAAATTAACATGGAAAAAGGAAAATAGCTACTTGGGAATCCTATGTAGAGTTATGATCTAATTTCTTGGCAAATCCTTGATTTCTCGGTCACCAAGGCACCTTTGTTGGGCACAGGAAATCCTTGATCTCTCGGTCACCAAGGCGCCTTTGTTGGGGGCAGGAAATCCTTGATCTCAGTCATCGCTCAGGAGCATGTGGATTCGAGGCACCACGTGTTGTCAAGGAATTGGCGATTCTTGGACTATTTGTTATTTCGTATGGGCTTTGGCCCCAGTTAGAGGAAGTGAATGAGGGCTTACTATTCCTAGTGCTTCCGCTTTGTCCGACTCGTTTGGGGGCAAGGGTGGATTGCTTCCTTCTACGTACCTCGGATTGCCTATTTGTGTGCAAACCAACCACAGATCTTTGGGATCCATGGCGCAGCGTCTTGATAAGAAACTTGCGACTTAGAAGGGGTGCCTCTTATCTATGGCGGCGAGTGTTACCCTCATTAGAGCGTGGTTATCCAATTTATCGATTTATTTTATGAGCTTATATTATTGTCCCTCAATGGTGATGGTGATTAAGAGAATCAAAGATTTGGCGGCTCGGGAGTGAGCAACTTTGGGTTAGGGTGTTTAAACACAAGTATTCTTTGCCTAACTCAAGGTGGACCTATCATTCCTTGTTTAATATGCGTGTCTGGTTGGTTGGTGGAAGGACATTAGCCACTGTTCAATTTCTTTTTGAAGTGCAATGTGACCTCTATTGGTGATGGTGGTTCGGCCAATTTTTTGTCTGATGTTTGGTGGTCCACAAACTTTTGCTGCTGGCTTCCTGGAGCTGCTTGCATCCGGTGATAAATATATTTGTGTTTCGATTTTGCTGCTGGCTTGTCTAATCTGGATGGATGGCCATCTCCCTCCCTAGGATTTGTAATGAACTGCCTAGTAATGGGGACGATGGCAACTAAGCCCAATTCGAGGAGGTGGACTCTTAATGCTAACGAAACTTCTCTGTTAAAAGCCTCTACAAGTTTCTCTGTCCTCGGCCTCTTAGCCCTAGGTGTCCCTTTGGAAGATCCCTGACTCTCCTAAAATTAGTTGTGCATTGTTTGAGGTCTCTT
This sequence comes from Chloranthus sessilifolius, assembly GCA_021018995.1. NCBI lineage: Eukaryota > Viridiplantae > Streptophyta > Magnoliopsida > Chloranthales > Chloranthaceae > Chloranthus > Chloranthus sessilifolius. The sequence goes on from CM037590.1 coordinate 22,699,014, forward strand.
GAAAACTCGGGGCCTTCTCATTAAAAGGGGTGGTGGCTGTCCCCTCTCGCTGTAATTTGTGTTTCTCCCAGACCGAATCTATGAATCACCTCTTGTGGCACTGTGCCATTCCTTCTTCCTGCACAGAATCTTAGTGCTTTTCGGGGGGAATCCTATTGCTTCCCAAGGAATTGTGGAGATTGCATTACATCTTGAATTCCTCTCCGGAAAACTCTCTGGATATGGCTGTCTGTGCTACGTTCTGTGGCATCTGGTTGGAGCATAATCGACGCATCTTCAATCGCCAACGCCGGTAGTTTGAGATTTTTATGTGATCGACCTCGGATATGGTGATCTTGAGAGGTTCCTATGCAGCTGTTTGTTGAGCAGTCTTGCTCCTTGGTGTTACATGATTGGACTATTCTCCTTGATCCGGGATGACTTCTGGGCCCTGTTAACTTCTTTCTGTTTTTATGTTTTCGTTTTTGTTTTTCCTTTGTTTCCTTCTGTCAGCGATTGGCAGTTTCTCGAAACTTTTACCAATTAAAAAAAAATATTGGCATATTTAACAAACTCGCATACCAACACACACACACACACAATTATATATATATATATAGAGAGAGAGAGAGAGAGAGAGAGAGAGAGAGAGAGAGTCCCATAGCCTCAAGGGGTTTGGCGTGATGGCCAGGTACCCGCCTCAGGAAGCAGGAGATGTGAGTTCGAATCCCCTCTTGAGGCCACACGAGGGATTTTATCCCGTGCTGACCCGACACGTGCTAACTTGGGGGGTGCACGGGCCCTGTGATTAGTCGGGCACTTTGAGAGGACCAGACACCCATGTTACCAAAAAAAAAAGACAGAAAGAGAGGCCCATCTCCAGTTTCTAGGATGTGGAATGGAATGATTTGAAGACTCAGTTGTTTTGGGTGCATCCTTTTGTCTACAGAACATGAAACCATTGGAAGGACACAAATCAATGAGGGATACCATAGAAGACTCGATATATTTTCCTTTAGTGGTTCCTCAAAGACATTTCATTGCCCAAATGAGTTGGTAGTCGGTGGAACAAGGGAGGATGACACATTCTAGCTTGCACAGGACCAATCAGAATGATAATAGATGTTGAAATGAATTGCTGAACAGCAGTCAACTGAATCTCATTTTTTTTTATAGGTAAGTTGGATTCGAACCTGCGACTTGAGTTAAGATATGGATTGAACAAGGTTTGAAGACTTGGCGTCAGAATAGGCTACCACCGAATGAGTTGACTACCCAATACCAAGTCGAATCAGCCAATTCATTGCACCAAAAGACCAATTCATCATAGGTAAATATTCTTCTGAGTCACCCCTGTAATTTGACCCAGGGTAATGTCCTGCCTTCAAGGCATTTGTGTGAACATTTAAGAAATTTGCTAACTTGCCTCATTAATCTTGGTTGGAGGTACACTCCACATCAATTGAAAATCTAATCTCAAGGAAGGTAGGCTAGCAAAATTTTGAGTCAAGCGTATTTGTCAAGAAATTTTATTAGAACATAAATAAAATAAAACAGTATGGTGGTGTCAAGTGAGATACTCGAGCACCAGCAAAAACCAACAAAGTGACTATGTCCTAATAGTCCAAAAATCTGAACAACAACCTGCATATATAACGAGAAAGACCAAAGCATAAAAGTACAAAAAGAGGGATATAATTACTCTAGAGTGCCCCAAACCAGTGAACAACAGGCCAGATTGCTAAACCTGAATATCCGTGTCATGTTCCACATATCCAAACTTCCTCTCGCGAGACTGAGTTACAATCTTTTCCAAATTTCCCCACGTCACCTATGGGTCAACTCACCCTGCAGAATATCCTGCCATATCATCACTGCCTGGTATCATTTATTTAATAAATATATCAAACAGCAGGCTAAGGGGATCCACAATATGGTGGAGTGGATATCCTTTACTCAATGGCTTGTTTAGGAAGGCCCAAGTAATGCTTCTGATCTAGAGGCTCTTTCTATTTGGATTTCAAGTAAAAACCTCTACTCTATAGGGGGCTAGTAGGTTTATAACTTTCATCTGGAATTTGAGTAAGTGATGAATTCTTCTAAATCAAAGCCAAAGGTCCTTTCAGTGCATTATGCTCTCCAGAGTCGAGACCATGAACCTTTGGAAGGAACACACACACACACACACACAAAATAGAGAAATAAAAAAAATATAAATGATTTTATAGCAAAAAACCTCCTTAGTTTTGGATGTGATAAGTAATCATCAAATTTTATGAACACGATTCCCTTTTTTTATGTTTAGAGGCATTTCCCATGGCTAAGGCATAAACTCTTCCCTTTTGAAGGAAAAATTTACACTTGAATTTTTATTAATTTGTAGACCTACGATAGGTTTTTGAGTCGAATAATCTAGTGGAGCTATAGGAAATGCATCCACAATGAATATATTGAAATTATTTAAGACATAGATGAAGGAGTGGAAAAAAAGTTGAAAGAATTATGTGCGGAGAGATGGCAGAATCCCCAGTTGGAGTTGGGTTGCATTAAGGGGAGGGTACTTTGCGAACTTATTTGTTTGCATTGGCTATGGATGAATTAACAATAGAAATACAAGATGCTGTTCACGGCGTTTGTTGTTTGCTAATGATGTGAACTTAACTACCTAGACAAGAAAAATAGTAAATGATAAACTGGAATAATGGAGAAAGGCTTTAAAGTTAAAGGATTTGTAAGCTAATTGCCTAGACAAGTAAATGATAAATTGTAATAATGGAGAAAGGCGTTAAAGTTAAGGGGTTTGTAAATTAGTAGAATGAAAACTAAAATATGTAAAAAAATGCAAGTTTAGCAAACACGAGAGGGTGTCAAAGTGATAGATTATGATACATTATGGGCTCTACACAACAATACAATATGTTTGAGCATGATGCCTTAAGCAGAGTTGCAGGGGCAAAGTGGAGATGAGCAAGTGGTATGGTGTGTTCTGTTATTAACGAGTCCCACTTCCACTCCCATTGACGGAGTGCTTTTATAAGGTGGCGATAAGACCTGCATCACTGTATGGTGCAAAGTGTCGGACACCAATAAATGATAGGCGAAAAGCCAAAAGGACTGAAAGCACTCCTTTTGGCCTATCACACTCTTAATTGATAGGCCTATCATTTAAGAAAACAAAATATAAAATAAGTGTACGTCAGTTGAGATGGGTTGGGGTATCGTGATATAAGAATTGATATAAGCTAATGCCATATGCAAAAAGTACCATTAAACATAAATAGCATCTAAGGGTTGGAACTTTTAACTATGTGACTTGTGACTCAGAGAACACTGGTAAAACTGAACGTGATAAGAATAGAGTTCCCTATTGCGAGGTGATGTTCAAAAGTAGTTTTGACCAACTTGGGCCTGATGGACTGAAAAAAATCAAATCACAGATAATTTAGAGCTGTTCTAAAGTTGTCCAAACCGCTCACAAGAAAGGGTGTTCATAGTGCCATTCCAGATTGGTGAGATTGATAAAGGAAGTCTAAGAAGAATCCTAGATTCCAGCTTCCACAACTTTCCTATTTTTGTTTTATCATTCCTACTTTCAAATTCTATGTATCTAAATCTTCCTTATTGTCCTTTTTTTCTTTCCTATAGTTTTTCCCATTGTTATGCTTTCTTTCTCCTGACCATTTCTGCACCTTTGTTATCCTATACGTTTTCCTATTTTTGTCATTTTCTCTGTATTTCTGAGTCTACTACTAATAAATTATAATAAAGTATTCTGAATTTCAAGTTCACAGTTTGCATTGTTTTTTTTTCCTTGACAAAAACCAAAGCAAGTCACCATTTCTATAAGAAATGAACCAGAGATCCAGATGATCAAAGATTCACAATTTTCTGATAAAATGAGCATATATATATACCACATTTTCAATGGTGGATATGTATCATATCATGCCCAAATTTTTTATGTGGCACTTGATCGATTTTATTCAAGTTCCCGTGGCACCCATCCTCGTAATGGGTGCCACATGATGTCCAGCTGGCATGGTTGCAGGGATCATCCCTACGACCGGTTGCATAGTCCTGGGCCTCACACACACACACACACACACACATATATATATATATATATATATATATATAGAGAGAGAGAGAGAGAGAGAGAGAGAGAGAGAGAGTGAAGTCAAAACCCAAATGAGATTGCTGTTTTCTCTTTTGATTGAATGGAGGAGGAATGGAGGAGGTTTTATTGATGAAGATGTGTGGCGTTTTTAGATAAAAATATTTGGGAGATAGTTTTCTCATTTAGTCATTGTACATCGAACTCTCAAATACATAAAGCCCAGTCCTGGTCAGCGAATTATATATTACTCTCATTGTCATCTTCATATATCTGGATATATGGAGGCTTACTGGGCTGGCTCAGCTACCGACTATCGCTCTCCATTTTGGTATTGTGTTTTTCTTGGAGGCAACCTTGTTTCATGGAAGGTGAAAACAACTTCGTAGTGCTGAGGTTGAGTACCGTGCAATTCCTCATGGAGTAGGTAGTTACTTCTCTTTTTCGTATCGGAGTGATATCTCTTAGATACAGTCTAGTAGTCATCAAAAATATATTCAATCGAGCGATAATCAAATTTATATCGATTAGGATGGAGGCCTAAATAAAGAAAGTGTACCCAAAAACTCGAGGTTCAATAAGAAACAAGCAGTAAGGTCATTGGCCAGTAGGTCATTAGGGTGGAAGACTAAAAAAGGAGTATAGCCTTCAAGAAATCTCAAAGGAGTACAATCAATAAAAAACAAGCAGTAAGGTCATTGACCAATAGGTCTTAGGTACATGCATACCCCTCAATAAAGACTGTTAATTTCCAATAAGATGTCTATGTTTGTGCTCAACAACTCCATTCTGTTGAGTATAGGAACACGGAAATTAATGCACAGTCCCATGATCTTTAAGATACTGAACAAATGAATAAGATGTGTTGATGCGGGAACTTAACAAACCGTAAATCTAAAGAAGATAGAGATGGAAGAAGAGTTGGTCTCGCACCAAACCGCAAGCGGGAATCGAAGAATCGCTCTCCGTTATGAGAGAATCACACCCTCACGAAAGTTTAGAACTCTCAATTTACATAAGCAATTTTCATTAACCAAAAGCTAATAATAAAAGTGTTTACAAGCCTTTAAATAGGCTAGCCAATGCATAAAATTAGAAATCCTATTATAACTCTAATTCCTAATTCAAATAAAAGAAATATCATAATTCTTCTAAACAACAAAGTCCTAAAACAATAAGAAAACTAATCATATTTCTAATAAAAGAAACAACTCTTACTTTCTAAAGTAAAATAATAAAAGATATTAATCCTAATTCAATTAGGATTCTTGAAATTCGTCACTTTATGTCTAGCTTCCGAAAACTGACCATAACTTCTTCAATACTTGTCAGAATTGCTCAAATTTTGGCTCATTGGAAAGCTACTTCGATAAGCTTTCGAATATGACCAATTTTGTATCAATTCGACTTTGTTTGACACTTCAAAATAGGCCAAACATAAAAATGACGGGATTAAAAGTTGAAGACCCTAATAAATTTTGAATTTTCTTCTTTCTGATCAAATGGGTCTTTAATGGGCCTTTTTTTAAAAAACTCATTCGTGGGTCCACTTTCTCTTTTGACGTCTCCTCTTTATCCGACCACGATTCAAACAAGCGGATCTAAAATATGAATTAGGTGTACTCCTCAATATTGGAACTAAAGTTTTTATAGAGGCACTATGACGAGCCTGAAGCATAAAATGAAATCCCTAGACGTTTGAGAATATTTCATCTTTAGATTTCATGAGATGAACACAAGTAAGACGGGTATAGTCATCAAGAGAGATAATAGGAGAAGACCGCACATCATAGTGAATTAATGGCAAACTACAATAAAATAAAAACAACACACACGAATTTGATAGAGTAGCATAAATGATGGAGAAACTTTATTTACAAAAGAATAATGATTCAATAGTAATCCTTCAATAAAAATTCCTCATTGAGATCAATATACATGATTCAATAGTAACCCCAAACACTCTTTATATTATACCAGAAAGAAGAAATCGAATGCACAGTGCTTCCAACAAGCCGAAGTTAAGGGAATTATTCGCACAAATGTCAAACATGTTGGCCAGCAATCTAATTATTCAAATATTTGCAAGCAGCAAGCAACAATTGGCAACTGAAGACTCACATTCGGTCTACATGGCAATGCCTCTTTCTTTTGCAATTCAGAAAGACAGCTATTGGCTTTTGTTTTTCTATTGAAGGAACCTCAAAAACTATTGGCAATTCTTTTTGGCCCTATACACATGCAATGACAAACAGACATACCACAATTATATAGTTTGTCAGAAGTGAGAATTTACCTATAATTTGTGCACCATTCCATGCAAAATATTTATCAATTAATGTGTGAACTTTTACCACCTTATAGTAACAATCAGAGTGTGAGCTGCTCCATATCTTTTTTGTTTCTCCATGACTTTCCATGCCCCGAGTTTCTCTCTTCTTGCTCATCATAATGGTTTACCCTAAAATTGGAGCTTGCCTCTTCAATGTCAGAAGAACCTGGCCTTTCAGTCAGGAACTGTTCCCAGAAAACATCATTCACTCGACCAGTGGGAGCTTGATTTTTAGCTGGGGCCACTTGAGAAGATGGCATGGTTGCATCAGTACTCGCAAAACTTCTATTCTTTATGACCCCTCGGTGATCAATTTCTCTACCGTTTAACTCAACAGAAGTATCAACATCTTGAACAGCCAAAGAGTTGGAAATTTTTGCTGAATAATGGATATTGTCAACTTGCAATGGAGAAGATGCAAGAGTTAGATTTAGATGGCAGGACATAAGGCCATCACCTTCTTCTTCGGCAGAAGTGGAACAACCTCGCAGGTCATGCAGCTCCGGACCTTCGTTTCGAGCTTGCCTTGATAATGGAACATTCTTTTTTAGCGAAAAGGATGTACCAGTATCAGAAAGCTCTAATGTCTCAGGAGCAAAAGAAAAACCTTCAGCTCTCATATATGCATCCTTTGGAGCAGATCCTTCAGATGGTCTCTCCTGTGGACTCCCTCCATCTTCATTGGAGCTTTGCACACTCGCAGAAATCAGATTACTATCTGAAACAGCTGGAGATAATTCAAGTTTCAGCTTACTAGAGAAATCCAGGTGAAAAATATGACCAAGTTCAGGCCTAGAAGAGCAGCTATGGTTGTCCAAAAAGGCATTCTCAACAACTTCCTGACAATAGTCGACTTTTGGTAATCGCCTCTTCTTATTAATTGCAGAAAAGTCCATAGACGCTCCAGCCAATTGGATGAGATTATCCACGAAAGAAGGATTTTGAGCCGCTTTTGCTAAGAAGGAAATCATTCTCTGCTGCCTCAGCTCCATTTCATTCACACGTCTCTCCAACTCTTCCAGCTGAAGTTTGGTTCCCGATTGCTGCTGTTGAAATCTCCAAAGATCATTTTGAAGAGTGGTTTTCTCCCGTGACAGCCTCTCAATTTCTTCTTCCAAAGCCATCCTTTCTGCATCTCCAAACGAACCATGTGGATGACTGTGGCTATGAATAGGCTTCCGTCGGTGGATGTTCTTAAGGAGATGCTTTTGGTCCTTTACAAATTCTTCGTTAGCAAACTCCCACCTTTCTGGGTCAATCTTTCGAAATCCCTATCAGCAAACAGATCGACATCAATTAAGTTCTGTTGAGTTTAGTGAACAATTGTCGATATTCAGTATTATGCATACTTATTTAAAAGATACCAACAACAGGAAAAGGAAAAATGTAGATCAAAATTGTGTTGAGACACACAATTGTGTCACTGTCCAAGACAACTACTGTCCTTTGAGAAATCTCTTCTATGTGAAAAAGGTTGTGGTGGTATTACCCAATGTTGTCAAATTGAATAAGCCATGCTAAGCCCTTTGACTGCATTTTGCTTTAGCGAAATCGCTTAATTGCATAAGCCATGGCATAATTTTTTATGTTTTTTTTTTTAAAAAAAAAGATAAAAAAGAAAAATAATAAAAACAATAAAAACAAGTTAACAAGTATTCAAGTCTCTAGAAGGGAAAAATAGACATTCTTGCATTTAAAAAAAGAAGTTTTACATACTAATATTCAAAATTATAACTTTAGAGAGGAAGTTTCATCCAAAATAGTAGTGTAAGGAGTAGAGGGCCCAACCCACCCTTTTATAGAGGCAATGGGACCACAAAAAGAGAAAAAAAAAATTAAGTGCTCCAACGGTCATAAATATAACCATTGGAGCATTATGCGATCGCATAATGCCAGAATCGCATAAGCTAGGATGGCTTATGCGATTTTGTGGCTTAATATCGCTTAAGTGGTCACTTATGACAATACTGACTATTACCTCTAGGGTAATACAGACCAATTTATCAGAATCATCATTTTTTATATGCATGGACACATCCCACTCAAATACAAGAACATCAAATCAATTTTCTGCTAGCGTAATATATAAAATGCATATGAAAGAAGACAAAAGTCAAGAAAATTTCTTGTTCAATCATGTTTTTTCCAAGGGCAATGAAAGTTAAACATGTTAGAATATATAATAGCTGACGGGGAACGCCAAGTTTAGGAGCCTTGGATTTGGGGCAACAATAGATTTTCAGCGTTAGAAGAAGCGTAGAGGAAGCTCGAGCACTGTAGCCACAGAGGAGAAACGGATACAACCGGCGAGGAGAACAGTGTTGCAGCAAGCCCTCGCTCGAGCGATCACTTAATCTCGCTCGAGCGAGCCCTCGCTCAAGTGGTTATAATCCTCGCTCGAGCGAGCTTCAGCGACAGGATTTTATGGAAACTTTCTTTTTTTGTGTTTTATTAGTATTAGAACTCTTTTATTGCGAATTTTATTTTTGGTGGCCTATATATAAATGCTTGTAAAGACTTTTAGTTAGTTTTTTGATTATTGAATGAAAGAGAGTTGCTTTTGCGTAAACCCTAGAGAGCTTGTGAAGAGTTTTCAACCGAGGGAGTGAATCCTTCAAAACCTTGAGGAGTGAGCAATCGTTTTCGTGCGACTTGGTGCGAAGCTGACGTACAGCCGTGGTGTGAAGCTTCGGAAAACCCTTGGTGTGAAGCCTTGGAATCTATCCTTTTATTTTGTCTTTTCTTTAGTTATTGTCAGGTATTATCCTTCTTTAATTCCGTTGATAAAATCAAAATCTCCAAAATTATTTTCCTTTGCTAAATTATTCTAAGCTTTATTTCGATTAAAATCTCCGAGGAGTCAAGAGACGATATTGCGATTGTCGATTGATGCCCTAAACTAGAATGAATCTCGAGTTCCCTCATTGCAGCCGTTTTTTTAGATCGAGAAAATTTTCACCCATTCAGACGCTAAAACGGATTAATCTAATTGTTTTATTAATTTCATTGAATTATTTTTAATGTGTTGCATGATTTTAAATATTTCCGCTATTCAATTCTTTCTAAAAGTTAATCCCAAATTCGCATATTAGGGTTTTAGTGTTTGTCCCGCGTCAGTTTTTGGGATCAGAGCACAGTTTTAGTTTAGGGTTGTCCATGTCATATAGATTTTAGGGTTCACTTGATTTTAGTATATTTTGTCTTGCATAGTTCCATCATTGATACCAGTATCTTAGAGGCACTGATTAGAGGTCTTGCATCTAAGGTGACCGCTAGTCAAACCCGGATGGATGAGCGCATCGCTGATCAACAAGCCCAACATGAGGCTTTAGAGACTCGTTTCGAAGAGATCAATGAGCTCATCGCTAAGAATTACAATAGAGTCAACAACCGTGACTGTAGGAGAGATGTTCCTCCTCGACGTGAGGTCCAAACCAATCTGGACGATAAGGTCATGAAATCTGTGAAAATGGGCGTCCCTACTTTTGACGGGAAAAGACAACCTAAGGTCTTTCTTGAATGGGTCACCAACATGAAAAACTACTTTGAGTGGTATGCCATGTCCGAAGACTGCAAGGTCATATTTGCCAAAGTCAAGCTTATGGGTCAAACTAGACTTTATTGGTTGGGAGTGGAGCGTTGTAGGCAAATCTAGGGTCTTCGTGCTATTTCCACATGGGCTGAAATGAAAGTCCAACTGCACGAAAAATACGTTCCTGTATCATATGTCGAACGTATTCTTGATCAGTGGTAGTCATTGCATCAAGGAGACTCCCCAGTCACAGAGTACATCGATCAGTTTGAAGACCTGATGACCTAAGCCGATGTCGATGAACCAGCAAAAGTTACTCTCTCCCGATTCTGAATGGGTCTTCGCCTAGAGTTACAGAGGGAACTCATTCCTTATCCCGTTACAGATCTCGAGGAATGCTTTGCTAGGGTTGAAGAATTAGAACGATATCTCGACACCCCCAGTCATGGCCGATCTAAGTCTTTCCAAACTTGAGCATCAATCTAACCCTATCGAAAAGGAAAATAATGCCTCTAGTCAACCTTCAAAATCCATAATTCCTGAAGTTGACAAAGGAAAGGGACCAATGATCGAGAGTTCTAGAAGTACTCCGCAACAATGTTATAAGTGTCAAGGTTTTGGTTACTTTGCATCCCAATGTCCTAGTAAGGGTCAAACCTTGTTCATTCAGAAGCATACTGAGAAAGAGAGCAACGAGATACCCGAAGAAGTGTACAAACCATGTAGCACTCCAAGTGATGAGGAAGGTGGGGTTCCGATCAGAGCCATAGGTTGCATTAGGACAATTCCCATTGCTGAGGACGATGTTGATACTGTGTCCATCTCAAGTGAGTCATTAGAGTTGGTACGATCGCATCATCATTCTGATTTGCATGGGATTAACAATTTGCATTTATTGGACATTGGAAATACTCATGATCATATTAACAGATTGAATATATTTGATGTCCTTGATACTAACAGTTTTGTGTTAATTCCTGATGGTTCTGAGCATGTGGAATATTTCCTAGTTTTAAAAAGGGGTAATGATGGAGATCTCGATCTTCCTTTAGGCAAGGGTAACTATCTGATAGTTGCCATAACGAATCTTACGCCTCTTCTTGATCCCACTACCCCGCCCGTTGATCCATTCCTTCTTGAGCATCCAATCGAACCACTCCCATTGTCCCATTTTCTATCCCGTACCTTACCTGTGCAACATGAGAAAAGGTCGAATGAGGAGGTTATAGAATTTCCAAGCTTCCATGCCAATGAAGGTAAGAATCAGAAGTATCTCACAGCGTGGAAAGGTAAGCCAAGAATTGAGCTCCTGAAGTGTGGCGTGTGTGTTTCATCGGTGATGAAACATTTTGAGCGGAGGAGAATGACGGGAAATGCCAAGTTTAGGAGCCTTGGATTTGGGGCAACAATAGATTTTCGGCGTCAGAAGAAGCGTAGAGGAAGCTCGAGCACTGTAGCCTCAGAGGAGAAATGGATACAAACCGCGAGGAGAACAGTGCCGCAGCGAACCCTCGCTCGAGCGGTTATAATCCTCGCTCGAGCGAGCTTCAGCGACGGGATTTTATAGAAACTTTCATTTTTTGTGTTTTATTAGTATTAGAACTCTTTATTGCGATTTTTATTTTTGGTGGCCTATATATAGAGGCTTGTAAAGACTTTTAGTTTTATTATTGAATGAATGAGAGTTGCTTTTGTGCAAACCTTAGAGAGCTTGTGAAGAGTTTTCAACCGAGGGACTGAATCCTTTAAAACCTTGAGGAGTGAGCAATCGTTTCTCGTGCGACTTGGTGCAAAGTCGACTTACAGCCGTGGTGTGAAGCTTCGGAAAACCCTTGGTGTGAAGCCTTGGAATCTATCCTTTTATTTTGTCTTTTCTTTAGTTATTATCAGGTATTATCCTTCTTTAATTCCATTGATAAAATCAAACCCCAAAATTGTTTTCTTTTGCTAAATTATTCTAAGCTTTATTTCGATTAAAATCTCCGAGGAGTCAAGAGGCGATATTGCGATTGTCGATTGATGCCCTAAACTATAACGAATCTCAAGTTCCCTTATCGGAGCAGTTTTTCTAGATTAGGAAAATTTTCACGCATTCAGACGCTAAAACGGATTAATCTAATTGTTTTATTAATTTATTGAATTACTTTTAATGTGTTGCATGATTTTGAATATTTCCGCTATTTAATTCTTTTTAAAAGTTAATCCCAAATTCGCATATTAGGGTTTTAGTGTTTGTCCCGCGTCAATAGCCCAAGCGGAGTGTTATAAGTCATATTGGGTAGTAAATAGTGTTACGTAGTTCTCATTATTTCATTATCTAGATATACGTGGGATATTGTACATCCTGTATAAGCTAATAATATGGGGGTTTGTGTGTTTTCTAAACAACCCTAATTCCCTCCATCTCTCCTTCTTCCTCTCCTCTTCTAACCTAACTCTAACTAAACTCTAATCACCAGTATCTCAACTTGGTATAGAGCAGGACCATCAAAATACACTCACGACACTGACATCATTTTCCCAGGTGTTGATGTCATGCTGACATCATCATGGTTAAAGGACCTCAAATTGAGAGTTTTTTACACCATCCACATGAGGATAATATGGTGAATATGTTTTATACTTGTCACCTTGTGATATGAAACTTGAATCTTGTTGGTCCAAAGAGGTTTATTAGTTTCAGTCAGTTCATAATTTTTGGGCTCCCTGACAATGAGCGATAAAAGGGGGCTCAAAATGGGTGTGGTTTGATCGATTTGTTAATATCCATCGCAGGTAGTAATGTTTTAGGTTTTTGTTTGGTTTGTGCTGAAATCTCGTGGTTTGAGGTAAGTTCACAGAAATTTGGATGGGAGTGCGCTTGTGATCATCTCAATCTCTATGCTAGAGTTGGATCCAAATTCACTTATCTTTCATTTGATCACAACAGTGAATTTCGTGTCTGAAAACTGATACGGTGTGGGTTGGGTTCTAGAAACTTGATACTTATTACCTGCTGGTTTCTGCAATGGCATATAGTTGTAATTGTGTGGGTGATCTTTGGCTGTATAGCCTAGACCGTAGTCTTGTGGAGTCACTGCAGAGTGTTCCCTGGTATCTATGTGCAAAGAATACCATTGTGTGGCTACTGGTTGGTTATCTGCAGTGTGTAACAAAACCCATTTAACCGTATTCAGAGATTGTTAGTTCTTGTTTTCTGGGATGGAGGAAGATAAGACCAATGTATATGGCATATGGGAGGGAATCATGGACTCCAAATAACCACAGTCAAGTTTGATGGCAAAAAACTACTTGGAGCCGTCCCAATCGATAGTAATGTACATAGGCACCAAGAGGAAAATGGGATATGTGAATGGGTTGATACCACAGCCCGATCCTTCAGACCATAAGTACATGGATTGGGAGAGTGATTATTTGACAGTTACGACATGGTTGTTACATTCTATACAACTAGCTATTAGTCGATCCTTTATGTATGCTACCAATACCAAGGAATTGTGGGATGCAGTTAGAGAAGCATTCTCACAGAGACAGAATTTAGCCAAGATGCAGTTGATGGAAATCCAGTGAAGAGTACTACATGCAGCTTTGTAGCATGTGGGACGAGTTGGCTAAATACCAGCTAGATGATATGTGGAGGTTGTTCCAGATAACCATGTTGCCCTGAATGTCTATCTAAAGCAAACCCCCTATTTGAAAGGAAGAAAGTATTGATCTATTAAGTGGTGTCAATTCAGAGTATGAAAATGTTCATGCTAGTATACTGGAGTGTGAAAAGTCTCCACCACTCGGCACAGTCTTCTTTCTATTGCTGCATAAGGAGAGTAGAAGGCTACTTATGCATGTATCCCTAGAGGCTCTTGAGAGGTCAGCCCTTCTCTGAGTTCCACCGGGGTGGTGGTAGATCTGGTGGAAGAGGAGGAAGAGGCCGGAGTGGCCAATCAAGAGAAGGAAAAGAAAAGCCGAAGTGTATCACCACTGTGGCAGAAAGGGGGCCTGAATGCAATATGTTGGGACATTGTTCGTTGACCAAAGTTCACAAATACTAATGCATTTGTTGCTGAGGATGGATCCAGTCAGGCTTCTACTACTTCACCTGCTTCAGGAGTGCAACCCTCTTCTGCTATATCACCGACTTCTGTTACTCTTACACAAAAAAAGTATCAAGATCTCAGGTAGAGGGCTTCAGCCAGTACACCAGTCTCATCCTCTTCAGATCTTGCTGAGACTGGTATCATTGGATCTGCACACCCCTCATCTTCATCACAATTCCCTGGATCATTGATTCAGGAGATTGATCATATGTCCTGATGTCCTCTTTGTTTGATTCTATTCAGCTCATATATTCGCCATGTTATATTCTTGTTGAAGATGGATCTCTTGTTCTTGTAAAAGGAAGAGGAAATTGACAAGTTGGTAGCTTGTCCCTACCATTCACATTCTTCAAATGCCTACGAGTGTTCTTTTTGTTAGCAAGACTACTAAATCTATGAACTGTAGTGTAACCTTCTTCCCTCCTCATTGTCTGATTCAGGACTTGACTATGTGGAGAACATTGGTGTAAGGATTTCAATATCAACCCACTACAATAAACAAAGAAAGAAGAAATTGAACAAGACACAGATTTATGTGGGAAACCCTCAAGAGGAAGAAAACGCACAACAGCTACACACACACACACAGATCAATTAGCTCAAAGGCAAAAACGAAATCTGGGTTACAGCAGCTACTCTCACACAACTCAATACATTTAACTATGTATTTATATAGTGAAACCCTAAACCTGGAGCCATCCACAGCCGTTATATCTCAAGACAGCTCAACCACCGCTAAATGGACCTGGCGGGATACGCTCACAAATACGTCTAACCCGAGATGTCAGGCCCACAAACCTAACAATTGGGTGGTGGACGCGAGGGAGGTACCTACATATTGAAGATCAAAAGGATTCAAGACTTGTTGCTGTGATTACTTCACTGGAGAAGGCTCACTTGTGGCATTGTCATTTAGGCCACCTATCTTTACCTCATTTACATCTTTTATTTCCTAAACTTTTTAGTCAGTCCGATTATCAAAACTATATGTGTGAAGTGTATCAATTGTCTAAACATTGTTGAAATAGTTGCCTGTTAGGAATGATAAAAGTACTGTTCACTTTCATGTAATTCATTCTGATGTGTGGGGTCTATTCCCAATAGTTGTTTTGCATGATTTCTGCTATTTTGTTACATTTATTGATAGATTCACTCGATATACCACTGCCTTATATGAAAATCAAAGACGAAGTTAGCTCTATATTCCCTATTTATCAGAAGATGGTTGAAACTCATTTTCATACAAATATGAAGATTCTAAGGCTGTGTTTGGGCCAGCTCTTATAAGAGCAGAAGCAGCTCTCCGCCTGCTCTCTATCAGAGCAGATAAAATCTGCTCTGGCATAGAGCAGACAAAGAGCAGTTTTATCACTTAAAACAGCTCTCTGCCAGAGTAAATGGGGCAAGGAGCTTGACGCGGGACGGAATCGCAAGCTAACCCTAAAATAGCAAAATCCCGTGTGGAAGGGGTTTAGGTTCTTAAACCTTTGATTAAAATAAAATAAAAAGAAGAATAAGATAGGAGATCTCCGGATTCGCTCTAGAGGGGCTTGTCGGCTTCGTACCAATGAGTTTTCAAGGCTTCACACCAAGGCTGTACGTCGGCTTCGCACCAAGTCGTACGAGAAACGATTGCTCACTCCTCAGGTTTTGAAAGAATCACTCCTTCGATCGAAAACTCATCTCAAGTTCTCTAGAATTCGCACAAAGCAAAACTCATAATTTTCATTCATCATCAATACTAATTCTTATAAGAGATTACAATGTGTATTTATAAAGAAAAGAAACCCTAGGAACACTACTTGAAATAAAACTCCTAATCAACCATTAAAACTTTCTAATCTAACGGTCATAATTGATTTAACTATTAATCCCCTTTTTTTTATTATGCGATCACTTTTGAAGGATCAAACGATGTCCGATTGACGTGAAATTGGTCTTATTTGAAAGCTTATCGAAGTAGCTTTCCAACAAGACAAGAATCACACAATTCCGACACATATTGGTAGACTTATGACCACTTTTCCGATGATTGCGCAGAAAGTGACGGGATTAACAGTCACATATCACATATATGTGCCTGACCCCTAAATAATTCAAATAAGAAAACTAGTCCTAAAACAAACCACTTATTAAAAGAATCCTAATAAGAAAGAAAACTAAACCTAAATAAAATATTGCCTAAATTAATGTGCACACGGGTCTTTAACGGGCCTTTTGAAAGCCCATTTATGGGTCCATTTCTTCCTTGCTGGCTTGCTTCGATTGGCCTAATCACGATGCAAACATACAGATCTAAATTCCCTGTCAGAGCTGTATTACCAAACATGAAAGTAATTCTCTGCCGGAGCCAAAGAGCAAAAGAGCTGCTCTTTGCCCTGAAAGAGCTAACCCAAATGCAGCCTAAGATCTGTAATGGTGGTGAGTACTCCTCCCACCATCTTCAATCTTATCTTTGCACTCATGGCATTGAATGTTAAATAACTTGTTCATACAATCGACAACAAAATGGAGTAGCAGAACAAGAAAATGGACATCTTCTCGAGCTTTCTCATTCATCACTTTTCTACATGGATATTCCAAAACGTTTATAAGGTGATGTTGTTCTCATTGCCACCTATCTCATCAATAGAATGCGTACTGTCTTGGGAGGAGAGTGTCCTTACAAGTTGTTATTCCCAAACAATCGTCTCTTTCCTGTGCCACTAAGTATCTATAGGTATCTTTGTTTCGCCCATGTTCCATCTATTCACCGAGATAAGCTCTCCCCTAAAGCTATCCCATGTATGTTCATTGGGTATCCTCCATCCCATAAATGGTATAGATGTTATGATCAGTCCCATTGGAATGTGTTTTGTCACCATGGACATCACTTTTTTTTAATCCACCAAGTTCTATCCATCCTCTCCGTGGCCTCTTCAGGGGGAGAAGTACATCAGAGAAGAGAGCACTGACACTCTAATGCCATTGCTCCTATTCCAGGAAAATGAAGATGATGTGAGGATTGAAGTTGAAGAACTGGTTAGTGTCAGCTATCCAGAGGTGGTTAAGTTTTGGGAAAGGAAAGTTTTTTGAATGAAGTTGAAAACAAAAGTTCCTCTCTTCCTCAAGACACGAACTAAATGTCTTTTTTTTTTTTATCGGTAAAGAGCAATTGCATTAAAAAGATGGAAAAGAAAAGAGGACTAACTTGCGCAATAGTGAGACACTACTATCCAGAAACCAAAACTACAAAAAATAAGAGCCGGCAAGAAGTACCATCTCTTGGGAGGAAGGGGAGCTCATTGAGGATCAGCTGGCGATGTCGTCCCAAACTTCTCTGAGAGAAGCATAAGACCTGGGATCTGGAGCACCAGTAATGGCAGCGACCCAAAGAAGAATACGATCTCTAGTAGAGACACAAACCCATTCAGCGGACTTCCTTCTTCCCCTAAAGTTTCTGTCATTTCTTTCCAGCCATATAGACCAAACCACAACAGCCTGAGAAACCATCCAAAACTTCTTGCACGCCCCAGACCATTTAGGGCCACTCCAGGCCTCAAAAACCTTGTCACACGACTGGTTAAATCATCAACTGATTCAAAATGAGAAAGAAGTTGGGACCACACCTTGAAGGCAAAAGGGCAGTGGAGAAGAAGGTGGTTGACTGATTCACAGTCCCTTAAGCACAAGACACATCGTTTATGTAAGAGCATCCCCCTTCTTTGAAGCTGATCAATGGTCAAAATTCTTTCCCATGCAGCTGACCAGCAGAAGAAAAAAATTCTGGGAGGGGCCTTTAGCTACCAGAGGCTAGTCCAAACTTGATCCACAACTGATTTCCGAGTGAGGAAAAGGTAGAAGGACTTAACCGAGAACTGACCATCATCCTTAATGGCCCAAATTCTGCGATCTACTCTGCTAAGGTTCGGGGGAGCGCTGTAAAGAAGCTGAATGAGATCCGTATATTGGTCCAACTCCCAATCCCATAAATTCCTATGCAAGGACAGATTCCAAACTAGCACCCCTTCATTCCAGCTAGCAACCTCCCCCACATTAGACACCGGATCAACCACCAGGTTGTAGATACTTGGGAAAGAGCCCATAAGCTTTACATACCCCAACCAAACATCCTTCCACAAGGAGATACAATCACTGCTCCCCCATTCAAATCTGATGCACTTCTCAAACTTGGCACTGACGGAGCACACCCCCCTCTCCACCATCCAGAGGATCTGCCCACTCTCCCGTGAGTAACAGCCCACCCATTAAAGATGGAACCATATGTCGTCGTGATCACTCGAACCCATAACTGCTGATTATCCACACCAACTCTCCACAGCCATTTACTGAGAAGAGCAAGTTTAGTTCACGAAGCCTTCTAATACCCAAACCACCATCGGAGATGGGGAATGTCAAACCTCCAAATTTACCAGATGGAATTTATGTGTGCTGGCCCCGGCCTTCCTAGAGAAATCTCCTATCAATCTGCTCAAGGGTGTCAATGATGAAAACTGGGCATAAGAACATAGATAAGAAAATGAAAGGGAGGCTAGAGAGGGTAGCTTTAATAAGCACCAGCCTGCTAGCAACCGAGAGCAAATTAGCCTTCCAGACTGCTAACCACTGCTCAAGCTGCTCCACCACAGACCGCCAGAGAGTGGCACTTGGTTTACCAACACATAAAGGGAGCCCTAGATAACGAGTAGGCAAGGAGTCAACCTTGCAACCAATATAATCAGCGAGCTCCTGAATGCGGCTGTTATCCATGAAAACCCCAACCATAGTGGATTTGCTCATATTACCCTTTTGCCGCGAGCAAGCTTCATAACACCGGAGGGCTGCCTTGACACTCCACACTTCCTCGAAAGAATTGCCATAAGAAATCAGGGTATCGTCGCCATATTAGAGGTGTGTAATATCTAGACCGTCACCTCCCACCTGAAAGCCTTAAAAAAATCTGCGTTGCACGGCTATACGAAGAATCCGGCTGAGCGCTTCACCCACTATATTAAAGAGAAAAGGGGATAGGGGATCCCCTTGCTTCAGCCCTCTAGAACTTTTAAAATATCCCCTGGAAGAACCATTAATAATAACAAAGAACCACGTGTACGAATAACAGGCCTTCATCCAACCCCTCCAACAGCTACCAAAACCCATCTGAAACTGCAAGTAGTTAAAGAAAGGCCAATGGATGCGGTCGTAGGCTTTTTCCATATCCACTTTCCAGATCACACCTGGCTCTTTAGCCTTATATCTTGCATCCAGAACTTCATGGGCAACCACAACTGTGTCTAGTAAGTTTCTTCCCTTAACAAAAGCACCTTGATAGATCAAGACCACCTTCCCCATCACTGGACGCAAGCACTTAGCAAGGACCATAGACAAGATTTTGTATAAGCTTCCCAACAAGCTTATAGGGCAAAAATCACCCACTCTTTCTGCAACCTCCACTTTAGGAAACAAAGTAATGAAAGTGGAGTTCATAACCCTTCCGATTATGACAGTGGTAAAATTGATCAAAAAGCTGGAGGATCTCACCTTTTAGCAACTCTCAGAAACATTGAAAGAACTCAATGGTAAAACCATCCGGGTCCCAGAGCCTCGTTACTACTAGTGGAGAAAACTGCAGCCTTTATTTCCGATTGATGAGGTGTGAAATATGACTATATTTCACACCCTAAAACCTACATTTAGCCATCCGATGAAGGCTATCTGACGAATTTGTGAGTTGTTAAGTGTTTCAGGAAAATCAGGCCATTGCATGCAATTGAAAGCACGGGAGAGCGTAACAAGGACTAATACTGGAGCATTGGAGTCAACAGAAATTCCGGCCCTGAGATTCACGGAAAATCGATCGATTGACATCAATAGTCGATCGATCGAGTCACTATTGATAGCCAGGAATCGGTCTCTGTTATGTATATATTCGATCGATCAATCCGTATAAGTCAATCAATCGAATTTCAAATAATGAGGAGCACAAGCTTTAAATTCGAAATCGATTGATCGACTTTAATAATCAATCAATCGATTTTGAATTTCAAACCTTGGAGCCTAGGGTCTATTTAAGCAAACTCGAAAAATTAGTTAGGGGATCTTCTTAGTTTTTATTTTTTTTAGCACTTTAGTTTCTCTCCAGTCTTTCCTTCCAAGCATTGTTCTTTCAATTTTTAGGTTTAGCTTTTAGATTAGTTTAATTTCTGTATTCAAGAAAGGATTGTACGTGTTGGATTAAAGCTTCAGTGGATTTTTGTTGGACCATTCATATAGTATTTTAATGTTATTTCTAGTTTTTATTTTTAATCATGTCTTTGTTTAATTCAATCATGTGCGGCTAAATATTCCTGAGGAAGGGGATCTAATGAACCCCATCCGAGGTTTGTAATTTACAATAATGTAGATCTATAGTTGTGATATTATTTCATTAAAGATGCTTCAATCATTAATGCCTTATTGTTCTTACCGATGTGTGAACTCTGATTGTCATACGAGCTATGGGTGCTAATTATGCTTCTCCCATGATCTCGGATTTGCAATGTGGTTTTCACTCCGGATTCTTTCACGATAATATTTGCGGCATTAATTCATCGTCATTAGAGATTTCTTTTACTGTGAATGTTTTGCTTCATTTCTTTTACGGTTGTAGGAAGAGCATACTTCATATCTGGTTTTGTGGATTTAACGATTTATTTTCTGTAAATATTTGATTGACTTCAATATTTATGTGTGTTGCATCTTCTGATGATACTGTATCTCAACCGTTGGATCTGTATTTTGTAAATGGTAAACAAAAGATGGGGAGATTTATCACCCCAATCCTCATTTGCTCTATCTTGTTTTTAATCTCATTAGATAATCATTCCTTTCTTTTATCTTTATCTCATAAAAAATCAAAAACTAGTTTAAATCTTGTGCTAAATCTGTGGTAGTTCTTTTAGTTAATTACTGTTTCCTCCTTATAATTTTCTAACCAATCTCTGTGGGAACGATCTCGTACTCCGCAACCACTAACTACATCTCGATTCGTGCGCTTGTGAGAAAAACTAGATTTAATCATACAACATCGACTCATCAAAAGGAACTGCCAAACAAACTCTATCCTCTTCTGGTAAGGACTCAAAAGGGATGTCATCTGGCAGCGGTCTGTCCCACCCATCATCGCATAAAAGTTTCTCGTAAAGCTCGACCACCACTTTATTGATGTGTTCCTGATTGTCAATCCCTTAACTATGGACAACCAAATGCTGGATGGAGTTAATTTTCTTCCTTTGGTTGGCTAGACAAAATTTCGTATTTTTGTCCCCCACCTTTAGCCAATGAGCCTTCGATCTTTGCTTCCAAAGGATCTCCTCTTCTACACATTTGACATTGTACCGATCTTTGACCAAATTTCGCTCCTCACGTTCAGCGACCATCAAATCTCGAACCTCCTCTAATTGATCTAGCTCAAGAACCCCAGCAAGAGCCTCTTCTTTGACTATTTCAACCATGCCAAACGTGTCCATATTCCAAACTTTGATTTTGTCTTTCAGTCTCTTCAGTTTAGTGCACAAAATAAACTCAGCCGTCCCTTGAATCTGCCAGGAATTCCAGGAAGAAGTAACCAAGCTTCTGAAACTCTCCTCCCAGAGCCAAATATTCTCGAACTTAAAAGGCATAGGTCCCCTCCCAATACCTGCACACTTAACCAATAGGGGACTGTGGTCTGAGGCCATATGAGAGATGCCTTTGACCTTGGAAAAAGAGCGTCCCAAGAAGGAGAAAAGAGAACACGGTTCAACATAGTAAGGATGGCTTCATCTTGCATGTTGGACAAAGTGAAGACACAGCCCCCAAACGATGGATCCATAAAACCACATCCCTGCCCTCCATACCGTCGGCTCCGGCATTTCCATCCCTTTTTTCATGCAACCACCTAATAGTATTAAAATCTCCCATCACACACACCATGGGAGATTCCAAAGAACCAGGATATGCCTTAGCTCAGCTTAAAATAAAGGTCTCAGACCATCTTCATTTGGCCCATAAATGCTGGTTAGGATCCATTTATTATGAGAAAACCACAATTTTAGTTTGATAGAAACTGAGAATCTTCCGACCTTAGCCTCGATGACATCGACCCCATGAGAATCCCATTCGGTAACAATACCTCCCGACGCTCCCACCGAATTAAGAGCAACCCATTTCCACCTAATACCCGGACAAATAGAAGCCACCAAAATATCATCAGTGGCAGACCACTTTGTCTCACATTCCAGGAGAACAAGTTCATAAACAACCAGCAACGTCCAAAACCCCACCAGGCAATGGCTTAACAGCCCTCCCTTTGCCTTGACGAAGAAGACGACCCATAACTCAGACCCCACTCAAGGTTCACCAATTCCCTTTTCACCTTTCCTTTTTTGGCTGAATCCATTTCCAAATTACACCCCTCGAGACTCTTAAATAATGCCCTCAGCGTGGTATCCACATTCCGGTGCTCAATCCCAAACTCTCTAGAAAAAACAAGTAGTTTCCCAATATTATCTTGGTCTATATTGCACTTGAAAGACTCCAGATCAACTTCTGAACATCTACTGCTTTCATCATCTGTACTCCTGTTTTCAGTACCCAAACCAATAGCTTTTTTGCCCTTATCCACTGTTGAAACTGACCTGACGGGATGAATTTTCCCAGACTGAATCGGGACCCTAGCATCTCTGCTCTTCTGCAACTCTTGAAGAAAACCACACATAGAAGAGTAATCTGAGTTTGTCTCTCCATCCGAGTCATCTGCAACAACCACCTCTTCTTCCAAGCAGGAGATCATGTGGCGTCTGCTAGGGAGATAATCAACCAGTTGAGGAGAGTTCACCAGGGCACAACAACTTCTACCTCAGTGAGAGACTCCCCCGAGAGCTCCATCGAAACTTTGCTGGCTCTGACCTCCCCAAAACCCTTACAAAACTCCTGAGAAAATAAAAAAAATTAAGCGCAGGTAAGTCCATACAAATATTAGACTCGAAATCGGACCGTGTAAGCCTCGTCAGCCCGTCAACATAATTTAAAAAAGACATTGAACACAAGTTTTCAACCAAAGGCCGAGTGGACCCGCAATGTCGGTATTGGGCTGTAAGAGGGGAATAGAAAGCTTGGTCCAGCTCATAAGCATCTGAGATACAAGGACCCGAAGATAGATCCCAAGCCCAAAACGGGATCTTGTGCGACTCACGAGATCTTCCGGAATGATCTCCAAAATCCGGGATAGCCAAACGACCACATCTCCTTCCCAGGTTCTGATCGTTCACCACGTCATCAAAATTCCCTAAGAGTTTCATTGCCAGCGGGCCTCCCTCCAAAGACGTCTTCTAGACCCACGTGACTCCTTTCTTTTTGCTGCAGACTTCCACGGATACCATGGGCCTAGCGGATCCCAAATCAATAAGGTCCTTCTCGCCATTTTTCGCCATATGTCTCACAGCCTGGCCCCCATTGACCGAAACCCTAGGGATTTTTTTTTTATTATCAGTAAAATCAAAATTGTATTGAAAAGCCAGCAAGGTGCTGGAAAGAAACAGTACAAGGGAGCAGCCAAGGCATAGAGTCCTCGACACCAATCAAGAAAAGAGACTACAACAGAAAAGAAAAACCCAAGCCCCACCCCCCGCTACAACAGTGGCCCGAATGGGAGAAAAACTACCCCGGATCCCAAGGATGTAAGGACTCCTCAGCACCCGTCGGGATCCATAGTGCAACCAAGTCAAGAGCTGCCTTCATGATGCATCCCACCGGTTTCTTCTTCTTTTCGAAAACACGGAGGTTTCTTTCTTTCCAAATACTCCAGATGACCGCAAAGAAAGATACTCTCCAACTGTTCCCGAATCTGCCTGCCATGTCAGCATCGGCCCAGGTAAGAAACATCTCATGCGGCGTATTAGACATGGCCCAACCGTAGGGAATTCACTCCTTCCTCATCGACACGTGAGTCCAGCCTGACCTCCATAAAAGTAAATTCCACTCAAAACCAACGTTGATTCCCAAGTCTCTTCTATTCATCTCCCAATGCGAGCCATCTGTCAGGGTAAGCCCATGCGTCAGCTCCCCCTCCATCGGATCAAAGCTACCACCAGCGCATGCGCTATAAGACGGAGGGATCCAACTGTCTTCAGCGAAAATCAAATTTGAAAACTACTCGGAGAGGTCATCCAGTGTATTAGCTTGCTCACCGACATCCATACTACCCAATGGATGTGACTCCCCTACAACCGAATGAAAGCTATCCCCAACACCATCATCCTTGGGATCCGTGAAAAGTTGATGAGAGCAGTTCTGATCATAAATCAACGGCTTAGAAAGACTACCCTTTACTCCCAACTCCTCCGCAACACCTCTCTCCTCCAGACAGAAATCCTCATCTCCGATGTCTTCAATCTCACCTTCTTCTAGATCCGTACGTTGCCCCCCCTTTGATTTTAAGATATCTTCTTCGATCTTTTCCACCACTTGACCTCTTTCTCTGCATATGGGCTCATCATGCTTCGACGCCGCCGCATTCCTCAAATGACCCGAGAAGAACAGAGGGCCATTGTTGACCGCTACCTTGGGTCTACGGTTGTCTACCTTGCTCCGCCCGATCCCAACTATATCCGACACTACAACCAGAACCGACCATCTCTCTGTCGACCGTTCTACGTCGATGAAATACCTGGAGCGTACACCATCAAATCTAGACCTCCCAATTGCCTTACGAACAGGTATAAGACATCCCATAGTAAATTTGTCTCATATAAGGCGTTGTCTGCTACTTATTCTAGTTTCATTTCCGTTTGGACTTTGTTCCTATTCCTAACTTTGTCTTTGAGACCTTATCAAAACCCAAGTGGAAAGAAGCAAGCACATGAGATGAGGGCTCTTGAGCATAATCATATTTGGGAGATCACAAGCAAGTGGGTGTATACTGTGAAATGTCATCCTGATGGTTCCATTAAAAAGTACAAGGCAAGACTCGTTGCAAAGGGATTTACTCAAACTCCAAGCATAGACTTTTGGAATACCTTTGTCCCATGTTGCAAAACTCAATACCATTCATGCTATCTTCTTCTTAGTTTCTCAGGAAAACTATATCAAGTGGACGTAAAGACTGAGTTTTGCATGGTGATCTACATGAGGAAGTATATATGTCTCTACCCCCTAGTTTTCTCCTTCAAGGGGAGGATAATCAAGTGTGTCTCTTAAAGAAATCAATCTACGGGATAAATTTTTTTACCAAGGGTGGGAAGTTCAGTGATGCAATTATGAAGTTTGGATATCATCGGAGCCACTATGATCACACCATATTCATCAAAAAGAGATAAAAGTTGACAACACCCATAGTATATGTCAATCATATCATTGTCATCGGGGATGACCCTGAAGAAATAGTGAAGCTCAAGTATTACCTCAGTCAAGTGTTCGATATTAAAGACCTAGGACCTCTGAAATACTTCCTAGGAATTGAGGTTGCAAGGTCTCAAAAGGGGTATTATTATCTCACAGAGAAAATACACCCTTAATGTGTTGAAACAAGCTGGGATGCTAGGTTGCAAGTAGATTGACACGCCTATGGACGTGAATCATACGCATACAAAAGAAGGTGAACCACTCAAAGATGTGAGACAGTATCAAAGGCTGATTCGTAAACTTATATATCTAACTATGACTAGACTCGACATTGCATATTCAGTTTGTGTTGTGAGTTAGCACATGCACTTACCAAGGACTACACACTTAAATATTGTCTATAGGATCTTGCCTGGTAGAGGTCTCTTATATGAAGATCATGGTCATTTGGATATTGAAGTGTTTACTAATCTTGATTGAGCAGGATCTAAGAGTGATAGAAGTCCGACTACCAAATATGCCCACATTTTTGGGAGGAAATCTTGTTACTTGGAAAAGCAAGAAGCAATGTGGTCTCAAATTCCAGTGCAGAGGCAAAATATAGAGCTATGTCAAAGGGAGCTCGAGAGCAAATGTGATTGTGGTTTATATTCTCAAATCTTGGAATCCAAGTTCATCTTCCTATGACTTTGTATGGGGACAACGAGATAGCGCCTCATATGGCTGAGAATCCTATCTATCATGAAAGAACCAAGCATGTAGAAGTGGACTGCCACTTCATAAGAGAGATGATAGAACCTCAAGAGTTATGCACACCTCAAGTTGCATCTGAAGGCCAACTTGCAGATGTGCTCACAAAGGCAGTTGGAGGAATTAAACAAAGGGATATTACTTCCAAGTTCCAACTACCAACTAGACAGGGGGAGTGTTGGAATCAAGGATCAAAATCTCGTTTTTTCGATACGTATCGTCGAGCCCCAAAACCGATACGTATCGGTTCTGGACGATACTCTCCGATTTTTTCCGAAAAAAAAAAAAACATCAAAACCGATAATTTGAAATTATCGGACGATAATTTCAAATTATCGTCCGATACGAACGATACATTGAACGATACGGACGATATGAACAATACATTGAACGATAATTTGACTGTTTTTTCAGGGGGGCGATAAAAACCCATTGTATCGTATCGGTGAGGTCCAAAACCGATACGTATCGTCCGATACGTATCGGTATTGGACGATATTTTGATCCATGGTTGGAATACATGTAATAAGTAGTGTGTTATAAGTCATATTAGGTGTGTGGTAGGTCAGTAGTGTGCTCTAAGTCATATTGGGTGTGTGGTAGGTCAGCAGTGTGCTCTAAGTCATATTGGGTGTGTGGTAGGTAATAGAATTATAAACTTTGATGTTTTATAAAACACCAAAGTTTTGAATAATTAAACATGTATCTGACTTGCCCCTTCCTTTGTCTCTATTCCTCTTTTGTTGTAACAAATAATGGAGCTTACGGGGGCAGCAGCTATGCAAATCATGTTGGCATTGGAATTGGGAGCCTTAAATTCGCCACGATCTCAACGGCTCAACCTTCATAGACACACAAAAGAGCTAATGAGACCCACGGCTCTACAACTCGATTCTTTCCACGCTCCAATAGAGATTGAGGATTGACATTGATTGGAGCTCGTAAAACAAAATCCAGCAATGGTGAATATCACTTTGCCTCTCCTTTCATAAGTTTGTTTAAAGTTAAACCCTTTAACTCTTCCTAGCCTCTATTATCCTCACCGTTGATCCTTTAAAGGGTACCTCTGTTTCTTCACAGCATCACAAAGTTGGGATTGGAAAATGGTGCTTACTTACAAGTTCTAACTTTCTTGGCTTCTACAACTTGTATTAGCGATGATCACCACCTAAATCAAAGGGTTGCGATGGGAAGATGGACTATCTGTTTGGATTCAAAGCTAAGCAATGGTTGATGAGTATGAATTTTCAAAATTATGGGGTGATAAGGAAAAAAATGTCATCGGTCGATCTCGAATCAATGCTGCCATAGAACTCTACCTCCATCAAGTCAACACGATTGGTGACCATCCGTTTTGCTGGACTGGAATTGATAGTCACGATTGCTTTGATTGTGGTGATTAATATAGATGGATGGCGATGATCAAACGAACCAGATGCTCTGATACCAATGTTGATGTTGGGTCCGGGAAATTATGGACTGTTATCCGTCACCTATCATCACTTGATTGATGAGGGAATGCCGCAATGCTAGTGATCGCCTTGAGCTAAGGTTTTCTCCTGACCATTTTGATCCATGATTTCCACCATGCACCATCGTGTTTTTCCATATATCAAATGAGTTCATCAACCCAGTATATAGATGGTTCAGATTTGCCCATTAATGGTCACGGAGAAATGGCCCTTAGTAATCACGTAACGGTCAGTGATTAATCTCAACATTTAATTATATTATTTGATCTGATTATTACGATTAATGGAAATTTTATTCCTCCATTATCATAACCATTACGAGGCACCAAGGTCACATGTACCAACAATTTCTAGTCGACCGAAAAATAATTAAACAATTATGATCCATGGTTAACCAATCTACCCGAGAACCAAACCAAAATCAAACATCAACTTCCAAATCCGTTGGCCAACAATAAACTCGGCATAATTATAATCTACACACGAAACAAAACATAGAAATGAAGACACAAAATCAAATACCACCAAACTCACATAAGTATTGAGTTGCCTGATGAAACTAGAAAAGTTGTTGTGCTTGAAGTACGTCGGAAGGAGAAGGCGAGAGAACTCCGGCGGATTCCACACGACGAAGCTATTCTTCGCTGAGCTCCACGACACAATTTCGTCCGTCGATGAGTCATCGATCATTTCATACGTCTTCAACAGAAAAGGCGCCGGGCCGGCACCGCCTCCGCCGTCCATTACCTAAGACTAGTTTTCTTCTTCTTCTTTCTAGTTGATTTTGATTCAGCACAAGAGATCAAATTTTTATCAGTATGCGTCTTCTGCAATGGAAATCGGAGCTATAAAACCCTAATTTGGTCATCGCAAATGGTAGTATTCAGAGAAAATGAACGCAGTCATTGCTGAATCCCAATAGAATCAGATCGGGGTGGTTTTATTGTAGATTGGAGAAGGTTCCGTTTGTACGGATTTCAACTGTGCTATCCTGCGCGGTTGCGCGCACGTTAGACGGGGCTGGAAAGTGTGAATTTTTGTCCCTGTGAAACAGTTTTATGCGTGTAGAGGAGCAGTTGAGCTGATTGTTTGGTTAGGGGTGGCAGAGCTACCAAACCACAAAAGTAGCCCTTTGACCCTTTCTATAATTCAGCGCATGTTAGAGGATTTGGGGTTTGGTGGCTCTAAACTTCAAAGGAATTGGTTAGAAATTATAAAAAAAAGATAGAGTTGCTAATACTTCTGTTTTTTTAAGGCCTCGTTCGGGTGTTTCCTGATTTTTCCCAGAAAAGCTCAGATTTTGCTCAGATTTTGGACACTCAGATTCCTGACAGATTCTTAGCAAACTCAGATTCCTGGTTTTCACCATATGCGTTCTTTAACCACTCAGATTCCTGACAGATTCTTACAAAACTCAAAATCCTTTGTTCTTAAACCACTCAGATTCCTCTCAGAAAATCCTCAGAATAGCTTCAATCAGTGGTTATACTACGACCGTAGAAACGTGATCTTAATCATCGGTTTTATGTGTATTTTTCAATTTCTCTCAAAATTCTCAATGAAATTTGAACATATTTGAGTCTTTTTGAATTTGATTTAATTACTATTATTTTTAAAATGGGTCCCTAACACTACCATTTGCACGATTGTATGCGTCGTCACCATAAGGAAGTCGGGTGAGTATGACAACCCGCGGTGACCCTCACCTCGAGAAGAGTCATTTGGGATCGATACACAACCCATATGATTTGCTTACGAGAAATAATAAAATATGAAAAGAGACAAACTTCATATTGAGAATTATAAAGAAATCACGATGCCATACATAAATAACCAAAGTGGATAGGAGAACAATAATAGCTGCTGGCGTGCAAGCGTTCACATGCAATCTACATGCACACCAACATACGGGGCCGTAGCTCTAACTCTATCTATGACTTGTGTTTGTTGGGTTATCGCGGTACATGGTGAAATGTGGGTGGGTTATATGAGGTTCATCTAAGTGTCGTGTAAATCGCATTTAGTGCTTCATCGTCTGAATGAAATGGCGATGACGAGCATGAGAAAAACCAGTTCCTTCTCTCAGCATTCCTCCGTGTTCGATATATGGGTCTCCTACCATGAATACAACGTAATATTTACCCATATCTACAAATAGAAATAGATTGGTTAGTGAATGCAAGAGTGAGAAGTGGCTTATTTAATTGATTCAAGTTAAGAGTTTACAATAAAATCATATAATCAACCGTACATTTAATATGTCAACGTGATTGTGCCTCCCACATAGTGTTGGCTATATTATCACGGAATGTGTTCATCCATTCGCGATTTGCAGGGGTTTGAGTACAATGGATGTCAAGGTCTATCTCGTGAACCGAGTCGTCAGATGGCTCTACTATACGATCCTCTGGCCATTCTTCGAAGAATGGATCTTCTGGATCGTGTAATTTGATAAAGTTGTGTAGAATACAACATGCAGTTACTATTCTCGCTTGTGATTGAATTGGGAACCTCGTGGCTGTTTTCAATATCGGAAATCGTTGTTTCAGTACCCCAAATGTTCTCTCAACCACATTACGTGCGGCGCATGTAAACTTGTTAAAAAGTTCTTGTGGAGTCAATGGGGATTCGACGTATTGAATTCTTTAATATGGTAGCGAACCCCGATAGGGAGCTAAAGCCTCGCATGTTGGAATAACCTCCATCCACAAGGTAATACTTGTTCGATGGCACTTGAAGTCGATTTTGTGGCCTAGAGAGTACTTGCTAGAACTTTCGAGTCTGGGAAGACCCTCCCATCCGAGAATGTACGTCTTTGGAATAGCATGTCAAGCGATACCACACACAAAACATTTTGCGATGTCGCATTGTGGCCAGTTACGATAACATGAGTCACTTTGAGAAGCAGTACGTCAACATGTGTACCATCGATAGCTCCTACAGCACCCTTGAACCATGGGTAAAACCTTTGTTGGCTACTAATCTCCGGGGGAGTTCTAGTAGTGGCTTGTTTCACAAAATCGCCATACAACTGTAAGATAGCGTCAAGTACGCTATTAAAACATAGGCTAATGGTTGAGCCCGAACGTTGGAATCTATCTTGGACGGTTCTATTCTTTTGATTTTGGGCTATAGTGTACATGAATATAGCAACCGCCTCCTCCACCTTCATCCTCCGTGAGTCCTCCAATAGACCCCTCGCCCTAAGGCCGTCACATAAACTTCTGAATGCGAGCGTACGCATTCGAAATAGTTCATATGTAATATCTGGATGCCCGCGAAGGGTTTCCTGAACGTATAACGGACCAGTGAGAATCGATGTGTGACGTCGTCGCCTTTCTGGTCGAAGTGTTAAGATGATGGTTATGGCGGTAATGACGAACCCCACTGTACACTTCGCAAACAAGTCATCATCGGACACGAGGGGGGGTGCCATTATACCTAAATGACAAAACTCATTCAGTTTAATTACCATAATTTTTTTACATTAAATCACAAATTTATAAAATCATTGAAACTTTATAACATAAACATCAATAGGCCTATGGATGTGGCCATGGCCTTCCACACAAGGCGAAGAGATAGGATTGACGATGCTCGGGGCGCAACCCCATCACTATATCGACCATTAAATGGAAGCTCAAATTTGACTAGGAGCTCCATAAACATAGAATGGTCAATAAAGTTGTGAGCTCTCATTTCTTGTAAAATTCCAAAAATAGGTCATGATTGCTTGAGGTGGTTGAGGTGGTTCGAGGGGCGGGCCGATTAGCGATGCTTTCAGGTATTCGATATCCCGCTAGGTGCTCAAGAAGACCATCGAGGTCTACACTCTTCCGTTTCCTCCTGGACCCACTTGAGTTGGAGTTTTGAGTAGAGGCGGGTTGGGTGCTCGAGTTTGGACCACTCTCCCAGATTAAGGAGACTCGCATCGATGCGCTTCTTGGTAGGGAACTCTTCATTATCAAATCTTTGGGTGGTATGAGTCCCCACTAAGGTCATCGCCAAGAGGAATAGCACGTTCTTGGACGAGGATCGGCGATCCATAGGGTGGAACTCCTCGGCCCGATATATGTGCTATTTCCAAATAGAAGACAAAGCAATTTGTAGTCTTGAACCTTAGCATCGATAATTTGTAGCCCGGATATTACCTTGAAGTCATGTATGTTAGGTTAAATGAAATGTTCAAATTATGTACTCTTGTTTAGATTCACAGGTCAAGGAAGGTTAAAGTTCATAGTTACTAACCAGTGCAGAAATGAAATTGTCCCATACATCAGTTTCTGCAATGACCATTTTATTAACATGGTCCCAACCAAAACCACTAGTCTCAATAATTTTCTTCATCCTAGCGTAATTATTCCTCACCGACTTCAAGTGATTATAGCATTTATCTCTAGTGAGTTCTTCCAGTCTCCCTTCGAAGCACTCGTAAGTCTTTAGCTTTTCGGCCATCTCAGGCCACACATTTTTTTGCCACGTTCCGTTAGGGAGTTTCCGACGGAGGTGGTATTGCTCGACAAGTTCCTCGATATAGGCCTTGTCTTGTTCCTCATTCCACGTGAAATTTTTGATTGGCCGACATTATAGGGCAACACCCTTTCCTTATGCGGCTACTCATAACTTATGTTCCCTAAAATTATCAAAGTTATAGATTTTTTAGATAAACTAGGTAGTGCACGGATAAATGTCCGAATTCTAAATCCTCAAAATGGTTCATTGTACTCAAATCACGATTCGTTAGGTGAACGAGCAAATTCAGTAACATATAAAAATGGAGAATCTTGGTGTCATTATTTTCACTTTTATAGAATGACAAGCAGTCAAGATTCTCTTATTTTTTAAAAGCTACATATGTGGTTGAACTTGAAATCCTATTCAAAGATTGGAGTACCTAACCATTCTTGATAAAAATAATGGGCGAGGATGTTATTAGAAAGAAAAGTTTAATCCCCATAAAAATAATGGGCTACTGATGTTATTTGAAAGGAAAGTTTAGTCCTCCATGCTATACAAAGCTTCCTAATTGATAAGGGGCGTCATTAAGAGATGGGTTTTAGCGGTAATTTTTCCTTAAATTAGACCTATTTCAGTGCAATTAAAGGTCAATTCGACTCATCCATGGACCAAGGCCCTAATTACATTGTACTCGGTTAGAAGATAAGGTGCGAGCATTTAAGCGAGAAGAGTAAATCATATAAAAACTACTCGAACTTTAAAATTCAAATTAAAAGTAAATCCCACAATCGGCACTCCAACGTTCAAAATGCAATTAGCACTTGTAAAAGAAAGCAATAAAAAAAATATTGCAGGCCCAGAAAACACCCCATAATAAATCAGCGGAAACCCAAATGCCCATTCAACAGATAAATATATAAATTTACATGAGAAAAAGATGCCACATAATAAAGAAAGAGACCCAACTAAAATTTCAAATTTCCAAAAACAATTAAATCCAAAAGAATAAAAATACCCATGAAGATAAACGTCCCCAAGAACCGTAACATCAATCAAAAACCCAAATGACAAAACAAAAAGGAGGCACTAAAATTCACGAAAAAAAAAAAAACACGCATTCAAAATAAGATAGCTCTAAGCCAAATAAAATATCCTAAACAAATAAACATAAAAAGCCAAACACTCATTTAAGAAAGCGAGATCTATCTTAGTGATTTGAAGACTACAATATAAAATCGATAATTCTAAAGATAGATATGAGAAAAAGGGATATCGACTACATACGGTTAGTACCGATCATTTTAAGAAATCGTCATCGATTCTCAAAGTAAATCATTGGCTCTATCTGAGTCGCCATCGATTATATTAAAAAAAAAATTATGTAATCGATAACGATTACATGCATCGAAGTGATGCGATTCATCTTGAAGTCGTTATCGATTACATAAAAAAAAAAAAAAATTTTTTTTTTTTTATATGTCGATAACGATCTATCTTGAAAGTCGATCCGATTACATCTTTGAGTCGTCATCGATTACATAAAAAAAAAAAATTTTTTTATTTTTTTTATTTTTATGTAATCGATAACGATTATCTTAAGTCGATCCGATTCTACCAAGTCGATCTGCCGATTCATCTTGAGTCGTTATCGATTACATAAAAAAAAAAAAAATATATTTTTTTAAAAAATTATAATAATAATTTTTTTTTATGTAATCGATGACGATCTATCTTAGAGTTGATCTTAGGCTACTGTCTTGAGTCGTCATCGTAATTTCCTATAATCAAATGTGTAATCGATAACGATTCACCTTGGCCTTAATTCAGCGACACATTTCCTTGGAATGCAAATGCGAGATGGGTTGAAGGGAGGCAAGGGGAGCATTTATAGCCTTCAATGCCCCCAAGGAGCTCCATTCAATTCTTTGCACTCAAGAGGATCATTGCTAATCTATGGGACACGTGTCTTAAAATGAGAAGTGGCCCTATCAGTTTTCCAATGAAGAACGGTGGCCCTTCCGATTCAAATGAAGTACATTTAAATCTCTGCAAGCTCCAGAACCAGGCTGGCCCCTACTCGATTGATCAGATGGTTTAAATCAACTCTAACTGTAGCCATGTGAATGCACAGCAAAGCGAATCGGAGGAGAGATGGAGGCAGGTGTGTTTGAATCGTGGCCCCTACCTATCGCCATGGATGGTTGGGGAAGACGATGCAACTCAAAGAAGCTCTGCGTGGTAGGAAGGACACATAGTTTTGATCAGCTGCATAGATGGATGAGGAGTATACTTCACCAACCCAGATTTTGAGCTCAGAATCTGAGCTAATCCGAGAGGTTTGGTCGGACGACCAAACGTCGTTTTCACTCAGAAAACACTCAGATTCCCGCTTCCCAAAATTGGCTCTCGAACGTGGGCTTTGCTCAGATCTTGCAAAAAAACTCAGAATCTGCCCAGATTCTGAGTATTTTGGGTTACCGAACGAGGCCTAAGAGTGACAATGAGGTGATTGTGAGTTTGTTACCAATACCAATGAGGAAAGTTAGTTCATCTGGGCCTTGCAGAAAGTCATACCTAGATTTTGAAAACAATTCGGCAAAAAATCAGAAAAAACGAAAAAATAAATAAATAATAGATATATATATATATATATATATATATATATATATATATATATATATATATATATATATATATATATATATATGAAACAAAATTTTAAAAAATTGAGAAGTTATAATCTATTGAAAAATCCCAAATTAAATGCAATTTAACCAAGAAATTGGCAGACTATTTTTTAAGAGTTGGTATTAGGTAAAGTGTGACTGATATGAAGGGCATGACCTAAAGATATATGGCGAGAGTGATTGGGACAAAAAAATATTTTTATTATGGTAGTCTTGAAAAAATCTGGGTGAGGAATAATATTTTTATCCAATCTTTAGCAACAAAGATTTTTAGATCATAAACTTTAAATTACATGACATGATTTCCCATTCCTGCATACAAGCAGGGAGTAGCTAAGATTTTTTATTGGGCTAGCCATGATTGAAAAATGTTAATAATTATTTTACAACACTTCTTTTATAAATAATAGTGATAAAATAGAAAAAAGCTATTACAAGATAGAAGATATTTTGTAACAAGGATTTGACACAAATATCTCCAAGGAACTTTAGAATCACCTTTGATCCCGAAAAGGGCACATCTCGAGCCACCCTGGATAACATAATTGGTTTCCTCCCTTTCGACCACTATTCTAACACTAACTTCAGCTTTGATGGATCATCATTCTAACCCTAATCAGGCAGTATTTAAGCCCTCTGGTCATTTATACACATCAAATACATGATCAATAAACTGGAGTTGGTACTAGGTCCTTGACCCAAATGACAATCTCTTCGCAACTCCGGTCACTTTTTGAGATATGTCATGTGGAATTATCATGTGTTCAAAAGGCGACCCTAATTTAACTTGGTCAAAAGCAATCTAAAATTAGTAGGCATGCTAAATTTACATGATAGCTTCCAGTTTTTGGTCTTTTAGATGATGTTCAAATGTTTTCTACTTGAAAGCTGAAAATTATTTTTTGCCAAAATTATTTTTCAACAAATATCTTTAAATCATAATGCACTTATCAAATGATACGTATGATAATTTCACATTGTATGCATCCTCTGTTTTTTCTTAATAACTTAGGATCAAAGAGTCAAAATTGGTTTCGGTGTCGGGTATCGGGTATCGGTCCATGGAGGATCGATACAAATCGGTCGATAGGTATCAGCTGATATCGATACGGGTCGGCACTTTAAAAAAATAAAATAATAGATACATGTCTCGACTCAAACCGATACCGACTTGAAGGAGCGATACGTATCGGTTTGCCAAAAACAGATACATATCAGTATCGGGTCATTTTTTGATACCTTACTTAAGATATCTTAAGCTTACACTTGGACTTCCCTAAAGGATGCATTTGCCCCGACCGTGCTATGAGTATTTCAAGAATTCACGAATTACACATTTTGTTTTCGTAGAAGAGGAATCGCCATTGGAACTTATATACCTAGGGTCACCTACCTAACGCTAACAAGAATGACCTGGCCGACTGCACTTTGGCTTGGAGTCCCACGGCTCCCACCTAGTCCCAATTACCAAAGGCAAGGTAGGACGTGGGACGCATAAAATTGAATGGCCATCGCTAAAAAAGTGTTTTGTGTTGTAGTTGTTCTTAGGTCTCTGTGTGTACGAAGGACGGTGTGTGGGTCAACTTTAATTGATGGAACCTTAGAGATGTACATAAATTTATGAGTGTACATCCTACTTGTTCATCTCCTGAGATTTAATACGTTTTACAGAGACAGATTGCGAATCACCCAAGTCTGTATTAGGTGCACGGCAGGTCAAACTCAACTATCAAAGAGTTTGAAAATATACTTTTCACTGGCTTAAGGCTTATAAATATGTGCAAATCTCTCAGGCCTTGTTCGTTTGCAAAGAATACATCGGAATCTGATGTTTTCTGCGTGAGTTTGCTGTTGGGGAGATGTGGTGGGTCCCGCCATTTTCCGAGATAATCTGAGCGATAGCGATGGGAGTCGTCTGAGTAAATTGCTCAGACTCACACTTGAGAGCTATAGTTGTTTTGGGACATGCACAATAGCACTCTTTTTTCACTACTCACAACGACAGCATATTTAGGGGAGAAGTTTCACTTTAAGAAGTCTAGCAAGAGTTTGGTTATTGTATGGAGCTATATATTCATGTTAAGATGTATAGAGTATAGATAAAATAAAGGGAGTCATTACTTGCACTCGTTTTTTAAGTGATTGCACCGAGGTTAAAAAAAGATTTTGTATTTTAGAGACATGTGACATGTGAAAATGCAATATGGGGTCATCTGATTTAAAGTTTATGATCTATAGATCATTCGTGGATAAGATTGGCACGAAATATAATCTTCATCATGTGATTAAACATAGTCAAAGGCTATTATTTGATTCAACGATTGACAACAATAGATCATATGATAAATATCGTGTTTTGCTCAAATCTTATCCACTAAGGATCTACAGATCATGAACTTTAAATCAGACGGCCTAGGTTGTGTTTTCACATGTCACATGTCCCTAAAATACAAAGTCTTTCTTTAACGTTAGTGCAATCATTTAAAAAATGTGTGCAAGTAAAGGCTCCCTAAAATAAAATAAAAGTAATTTATTATGCGCCTAAAGAGGTTTGAACCTAGAACCTTGGTGCCACTAAACAACTTGTGTAGACTATTAATTTTTTTTAATACATATATAATTCTTGATAATCGAAATAAGGCATATCGCCTGGTTCCTAGGCCGATACGTATTTGATATATCAGATAGATCTTGAGATCGTGGCACACCTATCAAATGGTCAGATCTTGATTCCAAGTGGTATACATCCCTCAAAATCCGTGAAATTTTGAGTTTTTACGCAACCAAATAATTTCCACACATTTGAGAATTTTTTAGGAAAATAATTCAGATAAAATATTCAGCTAAACTTGGCTAAAATTTTTTTTCGCCCACATGTCCGGTTAAAAAACTAAAGGGTAGTTTTATTTTACCCTTGCAATCCGAGATTCTTTCTTCTCAACCTAGGTTTTACATGCTAAAGTCGTTTGACTGCTTGGGAGCAGACAATGGAGGTTTTTTTTTCTTCTCAATATATAAAAAGTGCCGCATGTAATATGTTATACTAATGTTCTTTGTAGGACGATAAATTGTCTAATTTTTCGATTGGGTATTAGTGGCTCATTTTAAAGTCTTGTTCGAGAGAGAAATACAACTCAAATTCTGAGTTTTCACTCAGAAAGTAGGTCGATTCTGAGCTTTTCTGCATAAGTAAGTCGTTCGAGAATTTGTTTTAGGAGCTGTGCTTTCTGAGACTTTCCGAGTGAAAGCGATAGGCCTTCGTCGAAGGATTTGTCTCGAAAAGTCTTAGAATTTGAGCTACTTTAGAGGGAAACTATGTATACTTCACCTGAGATCAGCACTGAATAATCGCCTTGCCCAATGACCACTTTCCAATGGTCTATTATCTGTAACAGAAAGGCTAGCATATGATATGGGTGCTACATCATCATTCACCAACCGAAGCACTAATCGAAAACATAATAGATTAGGGTTTCCAATAAAATTTAAACATCCAGTTGCAGACAATTTAAAAGAGCAAACTAAATCTACAAAATGAAGCAAAAACAATGCAAAAATCACAATATTTATTTATATCAAATTACAGAGAGATAGAAGAAAGTAAAGATCTATTCTTGATGGGGGTGTGCCTGAGAGGGTTTGAGAGAGAGAGAGAGAGAGAGAGAGAGAGAGAGAGAGAGAGGGGGCTAGAGTCCCTCAACGATACCACAAAAATATAAACAGAAAATATCTCCGCCTGATCCGATCTTGACCCATTATGGGCCAAATATGGGTGAAGTAGGCCCAATTCATAATTAGACTTGCTCAACTAAATGAGTTGAGTAGGGGCTAGCTCCAAGAGATCTGAATATAATTGGCACATTTAAAGCCTTACCCGACCTATTGAGATCCGTACAAGTCATTTGGGAGTGCTAATTGGTCCGATCGGGTCCAAGTCGAAGGTGAACGAGACTTTACCCCTTTTGAGTCAAGTTAGTTAAAAAAAAACCTTCGGCCCATTTTGGCTATGGGTTCGGATCCTGCTCCAAGTAAAGCTAGATCCATACTCGACCAATCGAAGAGCAGCTCAAGCCTAGGTTAGGTTTGGATCCAGGTCTATGTTATTTGCAAGCACAATAATTAAATAAAGATATATTTCTATGAAATTAATATAAAACTATTCAAAAATCACCAAATATTTTACTAATTAAATGAATAACTAAAATATTACATATTTAGGCTAGGCATAGAGTCCCTGTAAATTGAAAAGACATATATATATATAAGACGGTTGTTGGACCTCCCATATCATATGGTGTGGAATGTTGTTAGACCTCCCATAACATATTGTAGTATTATTTTTTTTTTACATATTTTAAATTAAGCCGGTTACCTAATCACTGGCTTAATCATTTGGTAATTTGTATATTTTATTTTATATATATATATATATATATATATATATATATATATATATATATATATATATATATATATATAAAGTGACGTATGTGATATGTTATGCTAATGTTCTTTGTAGAGTGATAAATTGACTAACTTTTCGATTGAGTATTAGTGACCTATTTTAAAAGGAATGACCATTAAATCATATTCAGAAAAAGACTCTGTCAAATATGTTCAGCCCCATCTCAATTGGTTGCCCGAAAATTTTGAGAGAAATTCGAGTATGACACATAAATCGATGATTAGATAACATTTTTACGGTTATAGCATAACAACCCATTGAATTGATTCTGAGGATTTTCTGAAAGGAACTTAAAAACAAAGGATTTTCATCTTTTATAAGAAAAGTCTGGAATTTAAGTAACTTAAGAACGCATATGGAAAAAATCAGGAATCTGAGTCTCCTAAGAATTTGTAGGAATCTAAGTGTTTAAGAATCTGAGCTTTTCTAGGAAAAATCAGGAAATACCTGAACAAGGCCTAAAAGTAGACTCCGTCAAATATGTTCAGCCCCATCTTGATTGTTTGACCGTAAATTTTGAGAGAAATTCAAATACGACACATAAATCGATGGTTAGATAATATTTCTACAGTCATAGCATAACTACCCATTGAATCGATTCTAAGGATTTTGAGAGGAACTTAAAAACAAAGGATTTTCATCTTTTATAAGAAAAGTCAGGAATCTGAGTAACTTAAGAACACATGTGGAAAAAGTCAGGAATCCGAGTCTACTAAGAATCTGCAGGAATCTGAGTGTTCAAGAATTTGAGCTTTTCTGAGAAAAATCAAGAAACACCTGAACCAGGCCTCAAGGTTTGACCAGTTTGGTAGACGCCAATTGATTCAGTTGATATATATTTGTTGTTCATTTGCTGATATATATCTGTTGATATGACCAGATATTTGATCAGTTTTATATGGAGGGGGTGGGGGGTTTAATATTATGCCGAGTGAGGGCTAAACCGATACATGTATTGGATATATCCAATATTTACAAGGCGATTCACTTAAAAAGGCCTTGTGCCCTTCTTTATCACCTGAGAGTCAGGTGCTATTATTCATAACCCAAGAGCGCCCCAGCATCCTTTGAACGGGTATCCAAGAAGCTTGCGCCCTAAATTTGAAAGGTATAATGTCGTTTTTACCCTTAACCCTTAATAGAGATTAAATTATAATTATGCCATGCCCTAAAAGAAGTTTCCTTCCTTCTTGTCCCTCTCTTTCTCTCTCCTCTTTCTCTAGGTTGAACAACTCCCACTTTCTCTCTCCTCTGGCTTTCATTCTGTTACAGATCTTTGAGCACACTAAGAAGAAGAAAAACATAGCAGATATAAAAGGTATGGTCTCTTTATCCTTCTTATTATATCCTTGATTTTTTTGATCTATGTAAGTCTTTCATATCCATCTCTATTTTGTTCCAGCTTCTACTTCTATTGCTCTCTATTTTTATTTTTTTTCATTTGCTTTGGTTAGTAAGTTGTTCGAATGTTTATATATTGATCATTTTAGTATCTGGGTTTTGGCGGTTTTCTTCTCTTGCTTCGTTCATCAACAATATGTGTGTTTCTTTTGGTAGCGCAAGTGTCGGAGAAGAAGACCCCCATCAACCGGTTGATTAAAGTGAAGATCTCATTCATCGGCTTATTAAAGGTACTTACATGCAATTTAGGGTTTCTAGAGAAGAAGACCCCATCCTTTGTTCCATTTGATGGTTTCACTATGATGCCAATATATTAGGTTTTAGAATGAAGGAGGATATGTGAATTTGTTTTTCTTTTATTTTTATAAGTTGATTTAAGAAAAGGTTTCTCTGATCATCTCTGGTATCAAGTTTGTACTTTATATAGTTTTTCTTCTTCTTCTTCTTCTTCTTTTCTTTATTATTAGAGTCATGATTATAATTGTGTTTCATCTAGCATGCTTGATGTCTTGATGGCTTTAATCCTTGCTAGAGTTTGAGTTCCTGGTGAAAGTTTTCCTTTTCTATTCGAAAAGGAAATTGATGATGCAAAAGAATTCATTTTCTTATTCATCTACTAGTTGTTATGGATTTTTTCTCAGTTATGGGGATTAAATTAAATCTTTTTGGGCCTGTAGCTCTACTGGAAAGTTGACAACACTACAACATTGAGGATGCAGGTTTAATCCCAGCTTACCAATAAGGAAAAAGATAAAATAAAAAAAAGTTTGGAAATTTATTTTATTGAATATAATAATAAGAAATTTCCAAATCAATATAATAAAATGATTATAACAGTAGTAAATAACGACATCAATATGACGAAACGAAATGCAATTTCACTTATCGCTGCTAGATGATAGTGAAATATTACCCACTGAATCGGGACTATCTTGCTTCGGTTCTTTAAAATGTTAGTATTAAACATTTTAAAGAACCAAGACAATCTTTTAATTGTGTGTAAAATGTTAGTATTAAACATTACACTTATAAAAAGAAAATAGTTAAACAACATTTTCTCCGCACAACCAGTTTCCAATCTAGGAGACGCATGAGTGGATGCATCATTCTTGCTTATTCTTTCTTTCTCTCTCCCATTGTTTTGTTCATTTGTCGATTTATTAATGATATACATATATATCATTCGGCAACCTCGGTTTGCAATAAATATTTCGTACACTTCTCCATTGTTATCAACATCTATAGGAACAAATTACTCGGTCACAGTGCATGAATATTTGAGATGAAATTTTCTCTTTTTGCCTGCCTCATTGATTACCTCACACATTTTTTCCACCAGTTCATCATATGTCATGTCGCACTTAACATTCTTCAAATTTTTTTCCTACCAACATAAACAGATGTCAAATCGGATTCATTCAAAACTCCATCGTAGAAACAAACCAACGAAACCATGTCATTCATACTAGAGTCAATCTCGTTTAGTTTAGTCACAATTTTCAGAGGATCATATATCTTAAAATATATATGATATTATATTCATACTACATCCATACATAATAACGAAAAATAAAATAAGTCTAGTAAACAATTCATACATTCCTCCACAAATAATAGACTATCATATCTATCAAAAATAAGAAGGGGCATCACATATCAAAGAACAAAAAACTGTAAAGTTAAGGAGCTGTATAATAAGTAAAAGCGTATCATACATATCATAACTCAATAAGCATATAATTATAAACTAATAAATAACTTCTCAATAAACAAAATAATAATCTTCTTCACATCGACCGTATATAAAAAAATTTAAAATATTAATTAAAAATTAAATAAGAAGAGAACTATAACAAAATTTTATCATCATTATCTCGTAGACATTTCCTATGATCACATATTATAATCATTAAGCGGACGTAATTAACAAAATTATAGATAGTGTTCAAGATTTCCAACCAACTTCGGATTTTTCATACAAATTTGGGGTTTAAGGTCAACCAAAAAGAAAACAAAAATCAGTGGGTCTAGGGTTTAGGATTTCAACTCAAAGGAAGAGGAAGAAGACAGGGTTTAGAGCTCCTGCTCTAAATTTCTTTTAAAAAGGGTGTTTAGCCGCCCTCGCAAGATTTGTTTTAGAAGCAGTATGTGGCTGCCCAATTTCGTTTAGAAATTAAGGTCACGGGAACCTGTTTAGTTACAAAATTTATATTTTAGAGGTTTGTTGTATTTGATAAGCTGCTTAATCTACAACGGCCCAATGTCGTGATTTTTGTTAAAATGGTGACATTTTTTCTTCATTTTCACGTACTGTTATAATTTCTATTGAACACGATTAAAGTAAAAAATTATGCTCGAGTAATGAAAGTACATGAAGAACCAGATATCATTAAGAACAATAGAAAATTATAGCTTTTTAACAAATATTATTAGAAAATTTTAAGGATCAGATATCATAAACATTAAGCATAAACATTAAGCAGATCTAATTACAAAATTTACAGAAATTGTTCAAGATTTCTATTGAATTCGGGTTTTTTATTGCAGTTTATTTCGGCTTCGGCGAACCAGAGACCCTAAGGTTTACGGAGAAGAAGCTACGACAAATTAGAGACACTAGGTATTTCGGATTGGGGAGAAGAAGAAATCCTACAATCCTTTAACACTGTAAAAGCACCTCCTCTAAAAATAATTTTCATGAGGAAGAAGAAGAAACAAATAAGCAGAAATAAAATATACAGGTCTAAAAGTACCACATGATCCAAAAGGAGAAGCTTAAAAATAAATAGTTTTCATGAAGAATAAGAAGAAACAAAGAAGCTTACTTAGAGATAGAGAAGGAATGCTCAAAGGGCTCTTTTCTTTGGAGTTCGTTATACTCCAAACAGGGTAGGGTTAGAAACCCATATCCTCTACATGAGTTTTTCTCTCACGCAAATCGCGAATATGGAGGAAATGAATCAGAGGACCTATTGGAGAACGTGAAAGGGCACTTTCAAACCAGAGAGCGGTTGGAGAAGATGAACCATATGACAATTGGAGTGATTTCCTTGTGCCCCAAGTTTGGAGAAGATGAACCAGTTGACGGGTTTGGAGAAGATAAACCAGTTGACGGGTTTGGAGAAGATGAAGAGGTGCGATTTAGGGTTTCGGTCGTCAGGTTGGAGGTGCCCCAAATTTCAAATGAGGAGAAATGAAGCGGGCTAGTGGGTTTGGACTCAGGGGCAATTTTGGCATAGGGGGGCGTATGCGGAATCCCGTCGATGCTAAACATAATCCCGTGGATGCTAAACGGCTCTTTAAACCCGTATTGGGGCTCTCTCAAGTATTAAAAAAAAAATCACGAATTTCGTGATAAATTTGTTTGAGGGGCCTGATTCAATACTTTTCTCATATTTAAAATCATTACTACAACCCTACTCACCAAGTCTTGGTTATGAAATAAGTCGAGAAGAAGAAAATATAAAATAATATAAAAATATTAAAGAAGTCGTGATTTATTGAACAAATTAGTTGCAATTGCTTTTCAAAAGGTCACTATGTTTTTAAAAAATTGCAATGGATTCATAATTAAATTAGTAAACCACACTATCAGGATTTAATAGGGATGATTCCGGGGATTATGCTTACAGATTTAATCGGCAGTTATTATGCCTACGATCAAAAGCTGGCACACCACACCACACCACACCACACCACACCTAGCATACTCTAAAGCAGAAATTTAAAAACAAATACATATCAGCATCTCAGCCCGCCAATATTAAAGTGTTTTTTTAACATTTAAAATATTAAAAAATATAGATATAATCAAAAGTATTTGCATCAGAACATAAAGTATGGCCTTTGAGCCTTCATCATGTCTTTTATACTGGTCTTTATGGTAATGATAAGGACCCAACTAATTGGAAAAAAAACGAAAAACGATAAGGACCCAACTCACAGTCATTTAAACGCCAAAAATATTTAAATTATTTTAGACTATTAATGACTTAAAATGTGAATAATTCATTCTATCAAAGTGATAGACCATTTATAGGATGATGGGCCAAAAATCACACTTTTTGAGAGATTTGAAACATATGAAATGTGCACTCTAATACCAACCACTA
Source organism: Chloranthus sessilifolius (assembly GCA_021018995.1). NCBI lineage: Eukaryota > Viridiplantae > Streptophyta > Magnoliopsida > Chloranthales > Chloranthaceae > Chloranthus > Chloranthus sessilifolius. The sequence goes on from CM037590.1 coordinate 22,743,750, forward strand.
TTCTTCGCATAGAGACCAAATTCGCCGATTTTTTCAAAAAGTTGCAAATAATTTATGAATTTTTGAAAAAAAAAATGAATAAAATTCGAATTGTTCGAAATTTCTGAATTTTTCTAACTATTCACAAATTTTACGAATTATATGCGAATTAAACAATTTTTTATCAAATCATTCCCGATTTCGGTCACAACCTTTCGTTTTTCACAAATTTGCCGAATGTTTTAAATTTTTTCCAAGCCGAATCCCGAAACAACTTTGAGAACCAAAGAGTGCAAACATATGTGACAGTTGAGGAGCAGCATGAGGGAACACCAACTATAGTGGTGAGGGTTAATTAATTGAATCCGACGACCCACACCTTGTAACAAGGGTGGGAAACAGTGTGGAGGACGAACATTGAATCCAACGACCTACTCACTCACATTGGAGGGACCGTACCAATTGGGAACTTGGTTGTGTATATTTTAGTTATAAATCTAGCTAGAGGATTTAAAATTTGTTGGTAACATGCATTGAATCCAAAGAATTTGTATATAGTTTAAAAGAAAAACTTGAAATTTTGAAGACTTGTATCATGTGAAAAGATTATTTGAGTAGTCTAATTTGAAGGCCATGATCAAAAGATCTTAAGTGCAAACAAAGATCTTTAGATGATATACTTCAAAATCATATAGCTTAGATTGTATTTTGATATGGCATTCATCCCCAAAGTAGCATGCTTTCTTTTAAAGTATGTGCAAGGGCCAGCTAATTATGTGTGCAAATATTGGCTCCCTAATTTCTTGGGCATGGTATACGCTAGTTGTTTCATAGAGAAGGAAAGGTCCAAGTTGCTGTCGTGCTCCACAGCTACATGCATAATCACAAAAATCATCAGATATTTAAAAAAAATCGTGAGTAATTCGCGAATTTACAGTCCTCCGAATTAATCTCGAATTATTTCTTGATTTTTTGAAAATTCGCCTGATCACAAAAATTTGCGAATTATTCACTAATTATTCCCGAAATTTTCGAAAATATTGGGACTTACTAAAATTTTAATTTTTTTTAATAATTTTAAATATTTTTATTTTTATTTTAAAAAATTTCTCACCGATTTTTCCTCCCAATATTTTTCAGAACTTTCCAAATTTGCTAGATTTTCCAAATTTTCACCTGGCCGAACCATTGCTGAGCCCAGATTTGGTGACTATGGCTATATGTCATCTTCTGTATTATTAATTTATTATATACGGATCTCCATTCTCCTCAAAGTCCACACGTTTAGCATAGTCCACACATCAAATGGCTCATACTCCCCGAATTTAAATATATATTCATAATGCACCTGATTTCTTGCCGACATTTAAAAATAATGTAATCCTGAGTTCCTCTGTTGGCGCCTACATCCGAAACCCACATTGAAACCCCTTTGACTGCTTGGAATAGGAAGATGGAGATCATTTTTCACTCTAATCTTTCACAAAAAGGATCTTGAGACTTGAGAGTTTCATTACACGGTCCACGTTTGATTTCAAGCAGCACAAACCCCCAAAATATGGTCCTAAAGTCACATAGAGATCACGCTCACGTTTGGCTGCATTGCATCTTATAATAGAGGCTAAATTTTATGCTAATCTATCGTATTAAAGATCTTATAGATCACGGCCTTCATATTAGAAGAAGGTTTCATGGTATTCCCAGAATATCATCTCTGATCTTTTAAAATTTTGGGGAAATTAGAAAAGGGAGTCATTACTTGCACTCGCTTTTTAAGTGATTGCACGGAGATTAAAAAAAGGCCCCCTATTTTAGGGACATGTGGCAGGTGAAAATGCAATTTGGGCCGTCTGATTTAAAGTTCACGATATATAAATCCTTAGTGGATAAAATTGGCATAAAATATAATCTTCATCATGTGATTAATTATAGCCAAAGGCTATTTTTTGATTTAATGATTGACAATAGTAGATCATATAATAAATATCATATTTTGCTCCAATCTTATCTAGTAAGGATCTATAGATCATTAGCTTTAAATTAGACGACTTAGATTGTGTTTTCATATATATATATATATATATATAAGTTTTAGCTAAAAGGGTGTTAGGGGTTTAGAGATATCTGAGATCTTAATATTGGCACATGTGAGATTTGAAAAAATTCTTAACAAATTACATCACTAAATTGCTTTTTTGACAATTACATCACTACCCTCTTGTTTAACAAATTACATCATGTAATTTATTAAGCAAGAGGATAGTGGTGTAATTTACTTAGAAAGAGGGATAGTGATATAATTTGTTAAGAAACTTTTTTTTTTTTGTATAATATTCTAAAACTTTTTGAAATGTTGTATGTTTTCCTAAAGTCCCCTTTTAATTTTGTGAGGGCCCCCTTGGTGTTTGAGTAATGGGCCTGATGGCTTTTGTAAACATTTAAAAAACTAGTTGGTGTTAGGTAAGGGGCTGGGCGGAGTTTCAAATGATATAAAGGCTACGATATTTTTATTTTGTATGCAAAAGTTTGGCACAAAATTAATAAGATTTCCATCATCATATTTAATGTCCTTGGCATAAAAATTTGGGGGTTTTACATAAAGGCGCATTGCACCGCTTTTTATTTCAAAACCTAACTTATCGGAGGAGAATGAACCCATGCCGATCTGAATCTTTGAGAAAGGCACAATCATGGAGTCAATTTGAATCGACAGATTCTAAAGAATAGTTTTTTATACAACTTGGTGCAAACCTAGGATTTCGGAGAAGACGACCGCCTCGCAGAAACATCATCGAAAAGCACAATTTCGAGATGGCCTTTATGTACCTTTGCGATATTAGGAGATGGCCAGTGGCAAAGCGAGGATTATAGAGTAGACGACCGCCCCTCAGAAACGTCGTTTGGAGATGGGAAATCACAATTTCAAAATGGCTGTCGCTTAAGGGCAGTAGAGTCCTGACCTGGACATTACAGTGGCAAAAATGTAAATAGAAATCGTACCACTTAACGGACTTGTTCCCAAATGGGTGAGAACGACCCACTTAAGCCCGAATGAGGCGCTAACTCGCAATAAAAAAAAATCTGCCGAAATTGTTATTAAAATAATTTTGAGGCGTGTTTTTGTACTTTTCTCTTTTTATTATCCACCTATGTGGTGGTTGCTCCCTCTATTATTAGCACGAGTATATTATATAGGGCGTCCAAAACATAAGGCAGGCATCTGTGTTAGAAGATAGCAGCCTCTCCCAAACCAAAAAACAAAACAGACACAGCAAACAAGCAATGGGTTTTCTATCATTCTGTTTCACTCTTGCTCTCCTTGGAACTCTCTTTACAACCTCTCTGTCCTCTTACGTTGCTGTAAGAAGGACCAACTATAGAGCCGCCACAGCCTGCAATGGTTCTGTTGCAGAATGCGAAGTGGAAGAAGAATTTTTCATGGAGTCTGAAGTAACCACTAGGTTTCTGGCCAATACTCCCAAGTATGTATCTACTTCGACTCTGAAGAAAGGCAATCCCACAGGCTCTACCCGTAGAGGAAAACCATACACGGCGCTGCCTGGTCAAAACTCATATTACCGACAACCACACCAAGAGCGGCATATAGGATAGATAATTAGGAACTCCACACGCTTTACTGAATAATTAATTTCTCGTGAGGCCAAGAGATATATACGACTACCTATCCCAACACACTATTCTACCATCCATGCCTTGGACGCTCTCAGATTTACTTCTCAATAATCCTTTGTGTCATAGATTAGACTCTTCCCTCATAACCATATCAAGCTTTCCAATTAAGTGCCTTTTAATTATACATGTAGTGGTGCTTTATAAGCTTCATTATGTTATGATGTCGGTAGCTAGAGGGTTCCCCTTAAAAGTGTTTGTATTAATCACGCGTGGCTGCTCCTTTATTTGGTGTTGATTGTGTTTTACATTTTTTATTTGTAACTGTAAGTTTGTTTGTCACAATCATGACTCAAAAACAGTATTGCTCCGTAAGAAAAGGGTTTTGCCAAGTAAGTAAGTAAGTAAGAAAAAGTTTTCTCGTTTTGGACCCACGGTCGTCCGTAGTGAACTTACGGACGTCCGTGACCACGGACGACCGTGAGTGATTCACGGACGTCCGTGCCCTAAAAACTTATATATTTCGGACAGTTCGGGCAGTTTCAAAACTGATCCAAATATTTCGAGTTTAAATTTTTTCTGGTCCATTTTCAGTCATGGAGATTACCTACCATTCTTGTTTATATTCTTAGATCTCTTTGATGGTAAAGTGTTTATGTAAGGCTATTGTATAAGGCTTGTTTGAAACAAGTGAACCTTTGCAAGAAACGTAGGTTGATGGTAATGGTTACTATGGATAGTATGATGGAGAAAGGCTATTGTGTTTGGAGTGCTAGGGTATATCATTCCAAATAAGCACTGTAAAGTTTTCTTTTATTATTCATAGTGAATTTTCTTTTGGATCTGAGATAGATCCCGTGGTTTTTGCCTGTGATGGGTTTTCCACGTTAAAAATGTCTTATGATTTTATTTTGATTGTGTGATGGTTGTGAGTAGACTTTAATTGATAAATATAATAGATAATATTTATAAATCGTAATTTTCCAAATTTCAATTGGTATTAGAGCCTGGTCACTTGGTAAATTTTAACAAATTAAGTGTTATGTCTAATTTGGGATATCACGATCTTCCGAGAGAAGGTGCATCTACTGCTAGACCTCCTCTCTGCTTGATGGCTCTAACTATCCTTCTTTGGAAGGCAAGGATGAGAGCATTTTTAAGTTCACTTGATCCTCACATTTGGTATTCTATTGAGGACGGATGGTCGCCACCAACTACGACCTCTGTTGTCGATAATATACCACATACTACTATTAAACCAAGATCTTTATGGACTGATCAGGAATATGATAATCTTGGTTATAATTCCAAGGCCCTAAATGCCTTATTTGGAGCAGTTACTGCTTCTGAGTTTCGTCGAATAAGTACTAGCATCATAGCCAAAGATGCATGGAAAATTCTTGAAACCACATATGAAGGAACTCCTCAAGTAAAGATTTCCAAACTTCAAATGCTCACTTCTCAATTTGAAAATCTTCGCATGGATGACGATGAAAAATTTTCTGATTTTTATATTTGCTTAAATGATATTGTAAATGGCTCATTCAATTTAGGAGAACCTGTTTCTAATACTAAAATTGTAAAAAAAATTCTAAGGTCTCTACCTAAAGATTCAGGATCAAAGTTAATGCTATTGTTGAATCTAAAGATGTTGACAATCTAAATTTAGATGAACTCGTTGGGTCATTACAAACTTATGAATATGAAATTCAAGATAATCATGTCACCAAAAGTGTTGCATTTAAATCATCTAAGGTTGAATCTGACTCTAGCAAAGGATTCGATAATTGAGATGAACTTGCTTTATTTGTTAAAAATTTAAAATTTTTATAAAATAAGAAACAACCTTTTAAAAATTTGAAAGTAATGAAACTTTTAAATCATTTGAGAAGAAACCTAAAAGGACTCTCGACATTACTCAATGTTTTAAGTGTCATGGTTATGGACATTACGCTAATAAATGTCCTAGTAAGAAAATTGATAAAGGAAAATCCAAAGCCTTGACGCTTCACATGAGATTGAAATATCAAATGAGTCATCTTCTGATGAATCTGAATCTAGTTCTTATGGTTTTAGAGCTTTTATTGCATCTATTGTAGAAACTAATACTTCTCATATTGAAACTGATTCTATTGCTTCAATCTCATCTTCTAATCAAATTGACGGTGATGTATTGGATATAACAAATGCCTATAGTGAACTTTATCAAGAATCAATACATCTAACTAAAGAAAAATCAAATTAATCAAAGAAGTGACTGAGTTAAAAATATTATAATAAATCTCCAAGAGAATATAAATTCTTTCACTCCAAAATTTATAGAACAAGAAAATAAAGTAAATGCCCTTATTGAAATAAATGCAAACCTAAAAGGAACTTGATTTTATTTCAAAATATTCAAACATTTACAAGACTAATGAGAAAATGGAGAAATTACTACGGTCAAAGAACAACGCAGACAAATCGTATTGGATATCATCATGTAGTAAATAAAATCTAAAACCTGTAAATCATGTTCCAAAATTTGTTAAAGAAATCAAATCTTCAAATACTAGACAAAAGGAAAATAATTTCAGATCTTCAAATACTAGATTTATTAATAAGAGAGTCCCAATCTGCTACACTTGTGGATGGAAAGGGCATACTTATGTGTATTGTCCATTTTACTTTGATTACTCTCAATTCTATGTTCCTAATTTCCAAACTTTTAAGAAAAATAAAGTCATTTCATTGAGTAGTACACATAAATATAAAAACAACCATGTGATTCAAAACAAATCAAATCTTAAATACAAACGTGTTTGGATTCGCAAATCTGATTTGACTGCTCAAGTGGCACATATTTCACTAAAAGCAAGTGAATCATCTAAGTGGTTCCTTGATAGTGGATGCTCTAGGCACATGACTGGTGAGAAATCATTCTTCTCTCATCTTAGCCCATGCTCAGAAGGAAATGTGACTTTCGGTAATGGAAGTTCTTGTAAAATTACTGGAAGAGGAACAATTAATGCACCTGGATGTCCTAACCTAAAAGAAGTTCTTTATGTTGAAGGACTTAAGGCTAATCTCATTAGTATTAGTCATTTATGTGATGATGGAATGAATATTAATTTTTCAAAAAATTTGTGCACTGTTGTTGATTCTAAAGACAAAATTGTTCTTCAAGGAATTAGATCTACCGATAACTGTTACACTTTTTGCGATCCTAATCAAAATAATTGTCTTATCTCTAAAACTAATGAGATCAACATCTGGCATCAGAGGCTTGGCCACATGAACAAACATGATCTTTACAAGTTAGCCTCTGATCAACTTGTTAGAGGTTTACCTAAATTAAGTAAACCAGATGGATCTATTTGTAGTGCTTGTCAAATGGGTAATGCAGACTGCGTTCACAAAAAAGTTAATATTCCTACTTCTTCTAGGATCCTTGAATTAATACATTTTGATCTAGTAGGTCCCATGAGAACAAGCAGTTTAGGAGGTAAGAAATATGTCCTTGTTATTGTTGATGATTTTTCTAGATATACATGGGTTGCATTTCTTAGAGAGAAATCTCCGGCTTTTGATGAATTTATCATCATTTCTAATAGAACACAAATTGAAAAAATCTTGCTATAGTTCAATTCAAGTGATCATGGTAAAGAATTTGAAAATTAGTCTTTTGCAAAATATTGTGCTTCAAATGGAATAAAGCATGAATTTTCGCTCCTCACACACCTCAACAAAATGGTGTTGTTGAAAGAAAAATAGGGTTCTTCAAGAGATGGCTAGGGTTATGTTAAATGCTAATAATGTGGCTAAAAATGCATGAGGTCAATTAATCGCTTGCTATATTTCTAATCGAGTATACCTTAGACCAAACACTAAAAACACCATATGAAATATGGAATGCTAAAAACCTCAAGTTAGTTATTTTCGCATTTTCGGTAGTGCTTGTCACATTTTACGAGATCGTGAATATCTTAGTAAATTTGATGCTAAAACCCACTATGGTATTTTTCTTGGTTACTCTTTAAACAATGTAGTTTATAGGGTTTTAATTTAAGAACTCTTACCGCTCATTGAATCAGTTAATGTAGTTGTAGAAGATCAAAATCAGACTCCTCTTCCATTTTAAATAGAGATATTGACGATGAAGTTTTTTGTTCCTAATAATCATGAAAAATTAGACTAGATAACACGAGTTTATCGTATGATAGTGAAAATTCTACACACACCACATCTAATATCACCGATGATATTAGTGTAGATATTCCTCTCAACAATATCTTCGAGCATGAGTCTCGACATAGGCCTTCCTATGCTCGAGATATGAAAAATCATCCACCATCGCTATCATTGGTGATTTATCCACTCAATTACTCACTAGAAAAAATTTAGAAATTTGTCAAATCTTCTCTCTCATGTTTGTTACACATCAAGTCTTGAACCAAAAATATTAAAGAAGCTCTTCTTGATGAGCATTGGAGTTCTTGCAATGCAAGAAGAGCTCACTCAATTCAAAAGAAATGATGTGTGGAACTTGTTTCTCGACCTTCAAACATTAGAATCATCGGTACAAAATGAATTTTAAAAATAAAACCAATGAAGAAGGTAAAATCATTAGAAACAAAGCAAGATTGGTGGCTCAAGGGTACACTCAAAGTTGAAGGTATTGATTTTCATGAAACATTTGCTCCAAAGCTAGACTTGAGTCTATTCGCATAATCTTAGCAATGGCATGTCATCTAAAATTTAAATTATACCAAATGGATGTAAAGAGTGCTTTTTAAATGGTTTTTGACCGAGGAAGTATAATAGAACAACCCAAAGGATTTGAAGATCCACATCATTCTCATGATGTATTTAAACTTAAAAAAGCACTATATGGTTTGAAACAAGCACCTCGTGCTTGGTATGAGAGACTCACAAAATATCTAATCACAAATGGTTTTAAACGTGGTAGTGTGGATAAAACATTATTTTTGAAAGAAGAATCATCAAATTTAATCTGCTCAAATTTATGTTGATGACATTATTTTTGGATCCACCTTAGACTTAAATGCTCATAAATTTCAAACTCTTATGAGCAATGGATTTGAAATGAGTTTATTCTGTGAATTAAATTGCTTCTTAGGTCTTCAAATCAAACAATGTTCCACTGGCATTTTCATTTCCCAATCCAAATATGCAAAAGAACTCAGAAGAAATTTGACTTGAATCAAGTAAACCCGCCTGCACTCATGAGTACGTCAGTGAAATTGACAAAAGATGTAAATGGTAAAAATGTAGTGGATACACTTTATCGAAGCATGATAGGTAGTCTTCTCTATCTTACTGCTAGTAGACCGGATATTGCTTACAGTGTGGGTATGTGCGCTAGATTTCAGGCATTTCAAAGGAATCTCACCTAACTATTCTTAAACGTATCATTCGTTATGTTAACGGTACATTAGAGTTAGGTCTCTGGTATCCCTACGATACCACATCTCATATCATTGGTTTTTCTGATTCTGATTGGGCTGGTAACTCTGATGATCGTAAAAGCACAAGTGGTGGTTGTTTTTACATCGGAAACTGTCTAGTGTCGTGGCTCAGCAAAAAACAATCTTCCGTTTCTTTATCCACTGCTGAAGCGGAATATATTTCTGCTGGTAATGGGTGCACTCAATTATTATGGATGAAGCAAATGTTGTCAGACTATGGGATTTCTCAAGGTGTAATGACCTTGTTCTGTGATAACACCAGTGCTATTTGTATTTCTGAAAATCCTGTACAACACTCTAGAACAAAACACATTGATATTCGACACCACTTCATACGTGATTTGGTGGAAGAAAAAATTATACTTCTGGAGTACATACACACACAATTACAATTAGCAGATATTTTTACAAAACCGTTGGATTTTGATCGATTTGAATTTCTTCGAAAATCCATTGGTTTATGCTTAATCGATTAATCATTATTTCTTCAATTGTATATATATATATATATATGCATATATTTTTTTTACATAGCTTTCATTTTATTTTGTGTAATACGGTCTAAATTTTCATTTGTCTACATTTGGTAAAATATTCTAAAAATGCATTTGTACTATCTTGAGTTGATTCGATTGGCTGATATTCTGTATCATCAAGGTAGGTTCTTATTATTGTTAGTATATAAAGGAATTTTTTTTAAAATTAAATTGTCATTGCAACAATCTTATGTTTTGAGTATATGTTGAATTTTAGCTTTCTGGTTAAAATAATGTTCTGTATTATTCTGATCTATCTTACACTTTGCCTTTTCAACTCGAGTTAATAAGCCCGTGGAGTATTCTATACTTAATGCCCTAAGTCAACTGAATTAGGAGTCATTGGCCTAACCCTCGCTATATGGGTTGAATAGAAAGCAAGTAAATTTCAGATTGAATATTAAATTTTTTTTACTCTACCTTGTAGCCTAATTGACCTGAGCTAGTAAAATCGTTGGGATTTCTTAAAATCTATTGCCCTAAACTAACTAGTTAGGAGTCAATATTCTAACGCTCATTAAAAAGGTCTTTTTAGAAAGCTTAAAAAGGTTTGAGTATCATTTACTTAATGGAGAACATTTAAAAAAAAAAAAAAAAAAAAAAGAATAAGTCTCAATATAAATTCAATATATGTTGATGTTGCAATTACCGTTGATTTTTTAAAAATCTTCCTTTATTAACTATGTTATTTAAAATATATATATATATATATATATATATATATATATATATATATATATAAAAGGATGATTTTTTCAGCTCCTCAAATTGATTCCTATGCGTTTTTAGGATATTTTAACACTTACAAATGAAAGTTTTAAGTATTATACATGTAAAAAAAAAATAAAAAAAAATAAAAAAAAAAATAAAATAAAAAAATTTCACGGACGTCCGCAAATATGCTCCTTCACTGCCTCTACCCTCACGGACGTCCGAAGTTTGAGGCGCTCACTGTCATTTTTATCACGGACGTCCGTGAGCCACAACGGACGTCCGGAATACGAATCGTCTCAAAGAGTCAAACGGTCTTTTCGCCGTTACTTTAACTGACAATTGTCATTAACTCACGGACGTCCGTGCATGTCAACACGGACGTCCGTCAATTCAATTTCCTAGGTAACAAATAAACGGTTGATTTTAAATTTCACGGATATCTGGTTCATCCACGGACGTCCGTAGAACCAGCACGGACGTCCGTCCAAATTTTTTTAAAACCGCCATTTCGACCGCCTCTCTCATTTTTTTTCACTCAAAATTTTTTTACTTTTATAACATGTCGCTCCATAGGAAAAATTCAAAAAAAAGCTAAAGCTTCTTCCTCATCTTCATCGCTTTGAACTTGCTTCCGTCTAAAAGTCATGAAGAACGATTTCAACGTCTTTTTATTACTCGAAATCTGATAGTTGAACGGGTGGTTCTTGAAAATTTTCTTCGAGATCATGATTTGTATGACATGTTTGCGTCTAGAGGTTGGCTTCCACTTCTTTCTCTAACGGGCTCCGCTTACACCGATGTAGTTCGGTGTTTTTATGCGAATCTCATCAACGCCACGATTGTAGAGAATAGGACGGAGTGTTATGCAGTCACCTATGTTTATGGTAAGCAAATCTCTTTCTCTCCTTCAATTATTTCTGAAATTTTAGGCATTCCGTTAAATGAAAATGGTTATAGGTATCCTGTTGATGAAAGTCAAATTCAATCTCTGTTTAGTCCTTCAACCGTCTATGACCATGACCACGCCTCAACTCAACTCACTTTGGAGTTATGCGTGCATTATTCTTCTTTGAAAATCAAATTTCAATGGCTTCGCCACGTTCTTTTGCTACTCTTACACCAAGAGCGGGCAATAAAGATCCAGCGTTGGGACATTATTTATCTAATGTTCTGTTAGACCGAAATCGTCCCTTATGTGTGTCTTCTATTATTTTTGAATTCATCGTTCGCCGCATGAGGGATGATACCTCTAAAATGTCTCTTCCATTTCCTCTACTTATTAGTAAGATTGTTGAGTCCCAAATGACTCTTCCCCATTTCGCTTCTACATCTAGAGCAATGGCACCTTTAGGTAAGTTAAAGAAAATAGGCAAAAGAGTTATCCTAGATTTAGACGATGTTGAATTGCTCGATGAAACATCGTGAGGATGAGCACAAGATATTCTGCTCAACAAGACCTTCCTCAAGTGCGATGCTCCTCCACCGGTTCCTCGTGTCGGGTTCCACAGGTCATTATTATGATCAACATTTTGATAGGATGCATCTTGGAGATGCAACATATGCATTCAAATTCAACATTTATCTAATCGGATTGAAAGCAGGATTTAATATCTATGGGGAGCAAATTTCTTCAAATGACCATGATTGACGGTTTTGAAGCAATGATGAATCGCTTCAATAGTGTTTTCCTCCTCCAGAGCACACTTCCCGCCTCGAATGATGATTTCTTTGTTATAAACTGTAGCTCTGTGGTTTAATTTTTTTTGGTTTAATATTGTAATGAAAAAAACTTCATCTGATGTACATGCTTTCCATATTATGTGAAGTTATGTTTATCTATTAAATTACTTAAATGTTTCATATGATGGAAATAATGCTTTTACATTTAAGTTTCACTTCAACATTTATCTTAAATTTACCTTTGTCACATTATGATAAAAAGGGGGAGATGGTTTATTATATTTCACTTGTGTTATTAACGTGTTCTTTAGTTATTTGAACAGGTGAAGAGCTTCAATTCAAAGATCAATGTAGTATATAGGTTTAAGGTTTCATTTTGACTTGGCAAATAGTTAGGGAGCAACTAGAGTTGTAATTTGCATTTACATTCTAGATTGATGTATAGGACTTACAAGAGAATTGAATGTATTTTTTTATCAGTCTTTGTAAACTGTTTTTTTATCATGACTGTGACAAAGGGGGAGATTGTAAGTTTGTTTGTCACAATCATGACTCAAAAACAGTATTGCTCCGTAAGAAAAGGGTTTTGCCAAGTAAGTAAGTAAGTAAGAAAAAGTTTTCGTTTTGGACCCACGGTTGTCCGTAGTGAACTTCTACGGACGTCGTGACTACCTGAACGACAGTGAGTGATTCACGACGTCCGTGCCCTAAAACTTATATATTTCGGACGATTGCGTTCAAAACTGATCCAAATATTTCGAGTTTAAATTTTTTTCTGGTCCATTTTCAGTCATGGAGATTACCTACCATTCTTGTTTATATTCTTAGATCTCTTTGATGGTAAAGTGTTTATGTAAGGCTATTGTATAAGGCTTGTTTGAAACAAGTGAACCTTTGCAAGAAACGTAGGTTGATGGTAATGGTTACTATGGATAGTATGATGGAGAAAGGCTATTGTGTTTGGTGATTGGAGTGCTAGGGTATATCATTCCAAATAAGCACTGTAAAGTTTTCTTTTATTATTCATAGTGAATTTTCTTTTGGATCTGAGATAGATCCCGTGGTTTTTGCCTGTGATGGGTTTTCCACGTTAAAAATGTCTTGCGTACTTTATTTTGATTGTGTGATGGTTGTGAGTAGACTTTAATTGATAAATATAATAGATAATATTTATAAATCGTAATTTTCCAAATTTCAGTAACCGTACTATTGAATAAGGTTTGTTTATTTGTGTTAAATTTGATTGTTTTAATATATGATAATTTAGCAGTTAACTCTCATATGTGTTGTCAAGTATAATTATATTCATTTGTGAATGTTTGATTGAATTATTCTTATTAAGTTCTAAGAACAATTTATAAGAGTTGTGACTTTTTTTTTTATGATTGATCACGTTTCTTTTCGCGATTAATCACTCAGATATTCGTGATAAAAAACGATGTCCATCATCTATGTAGTTTGTTTTTAGAAAACGCATGGGTACGAATGGAGCTACCCTAATAATTATCCTTATTTAAATTATGAAATTTTAGAAGACCCAACTAAAACTTTGGACTTCGATTAGTTGGAGGGCCATTACTTGCACATGAGATATTAGCCCTTGCACATAGCTTAAAAGAAAGACTTGAAATTGAGGACTTGTGCCATCTGAAAAGATTATGGAGTCTTCTAATTTGAAGGCTATTATATTAAGATCCTAGGTGCAAGAGATTAATATAAAACACATTCTTTATCCCGTGATTCAATGCAGTCAAAGATTATTACTTGATTCAACAATTGCTTATGTTAAATCATATTATAGAGATCTTTTTGTTGCCAAGCTTTTGCAACAAAGATCTTTAGATGATGTACTTCAAAATCATACGGTTTAGATTGTGTTTTCATATAGCACATTTTGTTTTAAAGAATGTGCAAGGGCCAACTAATCATGTGTACAAGTATTGGCTCCCTAATTTCTTGGGCATGGTAAACACTAGTTGTTTTATCGAGAAGGAAAGGTCCAAGTTGCCGTCGTGCTCCATAGCTTTATCGGACCAACCTTTTCAGATACACCTTTTCCGCACGAGAGACCCTATATTTTCACCTTTAACCAAACTAACCAGTTCTATGCCGAGCCAGTTCTAGCTAGCACAAAAAGTCAAAAGTATCCCTTCTTACACTTTTTTTCGTTATACATAGTTTAAAATTTTAAATATTTGTATTTTTCTATATTTACGCGATGTGAAACGAGATCTATGCCATCTGATTTGAAGGCCTCAATATAAAATCGATGGTGTTAAAGATAGACACAAAAAAGAGATGATATCACCTCTTCAAAAAAAATATATAATAATCTTTGGTGTTAAAAATCTTTATAGATCATGGCCTTCATTTCAGAGGAAGGTTTAATAGCATTTCCAGGTAGCGCAGGTGCCCAGAATATCATCTCTTATATTTTAAATTTTGTAAGGGTCGACTTAGAGTCCGAGTATGACACTCATTTACTTTTGTTACCTTTTGGGAAACATTTAGGCCTCATTCGGTAACCCAAAATACTCAAAATCTGGGCAGATTCTGAGTTTTTTTGCAAGATCTGAGCAAAGCCCACGTTCGAGAACCAATTTTGGGAAGCGGGAATCTGAGTGTTTTCTGAGTGAAAACGACGTTTGGTCGTCCGACCAAACCTCTCGGATTAGCTCAGATTCTGAGCTCAAAATCTGGGTTGGTGAAGTATACTCCTCATCCATCTATGCAGCTGATCAAAACTATGTGTCCTCCCCAGCTACGCAGTAGCTTCTTTGAAGCTACTGCATCGTCTTCCCCAACCATTCATGGCGATAGGTAGGGGCCAGCCTCGATTCAAAAACACCTGCCTCCATCTCTGCTCCGATTCCCTTTGCAGTGCATTCACATGGCCCTGTAATTGATGACGACTTCGATGCAATCTGAGTGCATCGACTCGAATGAATCGTCATCGATTACATAAAAAAAAAGAAATTATTATTATTTTTTAAAAATTTTTTTTTTTTTTATGTAATCGATAATAATGACTTCAAGATCAATTATCGATTTCGATAAAGATAGATCGTTATCGATTACATAAAAAAAAAAAAAAATTAATTAATTAATTTTTTTTTTTTATGTAATCGATTACGACTCAATCTGATGGGATCGACTCGATGCGAATCGTTATCGATTACATAAAAAAAAATTAATTAATTAATTTTTTTTTATATAATCGATGACACTCAATCTGAAATCGGATCGACTTAGATGCAATCGTTATCGATTACATAAAAAAAAAATTAAATTTTTTTTTTTTTTTAATGTAACCGATAACGACTCGATCTAATCGGCATCAACTCGATGCGAATCGTTATCGATTACATAAATTTTTTTTTTTAATATAATCGATGGTGACTCAGATAGAGCCAATATGCGACTTTATGCGAGAATCGATGACGACTCTTAAAATGATCGATGCATCAATGCGTATGCAGTCGATATCCCATTTTCTCATATCTATCTTTAGAATTATCGATTTTATATTGTAGTCTTCAAATCGTGCATAGTTCTCGTTTCTTAAATGAGTGTTTGGCTTTTTTATGTTTATTGTTCTCCTATCCACTTTGGTTATTTATGTATGGCAGTCACTGTGATTTCTTTATAATTCTCAATATGAAGCTTGTCTCTTTTCATATTTTATTATTTCTCGTGTAAGCAAATCATATGGGTTGTGTATCGTATCCCAAATGACTCTTCTCGAGGTGAGGGTCACCGTCGCAGGGTTGTCATACTCAGCTCCGACTCCTTATGGTGACGATGCCGTACAATCGTGCAATGGTAGTGTTAGGGACCCATTTTAAAAATAATAGTAATTAAATCAAATTCGAAAAAAGACTCCGTCAAATATGTTCAGCCCCATCTCGATTGGTTGCCCGTAAATTTTGAGAGAAATTCGAGTACGGCACATAAATCGATGATTAAGATCACGTTTCTATGGTCGTAGTATAACCACAGATTGAAGCTATTCTGAGGATTTTCTGAGAGGAATCTGAGTGGTTTAAGAGCAAAGGATTTTGAGTTTTGTAAGAATCTGTCAGGAATCCGAGTGGTTAAAGAACGCATATGGTGAAAACCAGGAATCTGAGTTTGCTAAGAATCTGTCAGGAATCTGAGTGTCCAAAATCTGAGCAAAATCTGAGCTTTTCTGGGAAAAACCAGGAAACACCCGAACGAGGCCTTAATAAATCAGTTGGTATCAGATGGGGGGCCCGAGTTTCATATTATGTGGCACAAAATTAAAATATTTCTTCCAATCATATTTAATGCAGTTAAAGGGCATAAAAATTTAGCAATATGATGGATTAAAAATTGTTATATTCCCCGTATCAAAAAAGAAAAAAAAAATCGCCATTGCCCTTCCAACGCTTTGCAAAATTTTCAAAACCAGTATATAATTTTGAAATTCATCAAATCCCTTGTATGACCATTTTGATTTTGACTCTTAGGGCTGTTTGGATAAAAAGATGATAAATGTAGGAAAGTAAAATGATATTTTTATGTTTTTCCATGGATACTTAAGTTGTAGGAAATCATGTAATTCTTTTATTACCCTTTGTTTTTCACTGTTTGGATAATCACATTGCTAGTTGGGAAAATGCAGGATTAACCAAATCCTGTGTTTGGATACATATGCAGAAAATTATAGTAAAATAGAATATTCTAATAAAAAAATAGTCATAATACCACAAAAGATCATCCAAATTAAAAAACAGCTGCAATATCATAAAAATGACCAAAAAATTATACATATATTAAGTTTTTTTTGCTCTTTACATATCTTAGTGAATTGCATTAGTGGTTGACTTAGTGACTTAGTGACTTAGGTTCTAGGTTTAAACCTTGTTATGTGCAAGCCTAAAAATAAGTCAAAATTGTCGGATTTAGTTAAAAAAATAAAAGATGAAATATTTGTTATGAAAACAAATACCATAAAAAAAATTGTTTGAAGATTTTTTATAATTTTGGATGGTCAATATAATTTTGGATGGATAAGAATCCAATAATATAAATTAGGACCCCTAAAGCTTAGTAACAAATTTTTAGAAAGTTTGGGTGGTCAATTGACTACCCAAGTCATAACGTGGCTCTACCTCTGATTTTTGGAGATGTGCGTCATATAGAATCAACATCTGATCGTCTGATAGAGGCGCCATGATCTTAAGATCTATCATGAGGGAGATTGGATAAAAAATAATGTTCATCATTTGAGTCAAATCAGTCAATGATTTTCGTCCGTGAAAAAATTATGTAGTATTACTAATAAACAGGTGAGAAGAGTCGTACCCTTTTCTTTTTCTTTCCACTCCACTTATTTTTCCAAGGTCTCGAAAAATTGAATGTCGAAAGGTACCCTCGAACTCTTTAGCCAGAAATGAGTGTATAAATTGTATTTTGTATTCAAACCTTTAAGTCACTTCCAAACAATGAAAAAGTACGAAAAATATAATCCGAATCTAAGTATTATTTTCTTTTCCCTATATCCAAACAGACCCTTAGAATGCATCCATCTTTCAGAGATATATCCATCTTTGAAAGATCAAATTTGTCTTTAAAAGATATCGTCATCACTCAGCGACAGATCAAGCTTTGAAAGAATTATCCATACTTGAAAATTTTTGAGTGAGAAATTTCAAGTAGGATTTTACTTAAAATGCAAGGGTAATTTTGTTATTTTGCTATTTCATTGAAAAACCATAGTTAATAGGGAAAAATCCGCATGGGAAAAAATGAAAAAAAGTGATTTTTTTTTGAAAAAATACATTTTAATTGTGAAAGGAATGATTTTCAAAAAATCAGGATTAAAACAACGCAATTTTTTTTCAAAAAATCGCCGAATTTGTTAACTATGGTTAAAACAATTACACATGGAAATTTGAAATCATATATGATTTTGACAATTTTGTCAATTGCCGTAAAAGATCTATTTCCCATGGATTTATATGGCATCTTAAATGGTTTATGATTTTTTACCGTGTCAAATTTTTGCATAAAAAATGCTTACTACATGGCCATCAAATTGGCTGGAATGCATGGAGCACGAATGAAAAATTGCCTGAGTACCAAGCCAGCTGGCATTGGGGCGGCTTACCTAACACTAACTTTTAAAATAAAGAGTAATTTGCCGACAATGAGCAGACACCTCATTGCATACAATGAGCTGATGGCTTGCCAGCCTGGCCTGCATGAACAGTCAAGTTCATTTGCAAATATGATCTAAAGCAGCTAAAAAAAAATGCCCGGTTCTTCCGGTGAGCATTGAACACTCAAGTTCCTAAAAGTATTAACTATTTTTCCTCAGATTCAGGTGGATTAGTGAAACAACTGCACATTAGGAATTATTAGTATAAAGGGTGTTTTTATTATTATTTTATTATTTCTTTGTTTCTCATAGAGCATTTCTCACTAAATTTTTCTCAAATCATCATTTGGCCTACTTAAAGGGGGCTGCTACCCCAATACTATCTCCCTTTTAAGTACAACTGAAAATCTGTCGATTGCTTTGAATTGGACGATGAAGGTTGATTTTCGGTTCAATTTTCCACACAATTGATCTTAAGATTATAGAATTATCATAAAATTGCCTGTTTTTTAATATTCTACGTGGCACACATATCACAAAAAGTGATCAGTGAGCATTATGTGTGCCGCATGATCATTTGGTTAAGATACTTTAAAAATGACTAAAACTAAAAGAAATTCAATAATTTTGCAAAAATTTTATTAATTTCACATAAATTAATAAAATTTCGATGATTTCAAAGAATTAAAGGAAATTTCGGGAAAAATTTGCTGCTACCCCTTTTTCGATGAATTTCTGAGAAATTTGTTACTATGCTTATAATATCCAAATTACAAACCCAATAGACCAAAAGCACAATTCATTTAGGAAAGTGGCATAAAGCTTGGTTGATTAAAGAAGCTAACAGATACCATTGGGGCATCTACACCTGTAGTTGCGTGTGCAGGATCTGGTTCTGGGATTCTTTGGCGGAGGCAGGCAGCCACTTCCAATGTACGAGCCTCCTCTGTTATTAGTGCACACTGGTCTGCCTCCATTTAAAGCTCCACGAGAGACCCCGCCCCCTTGTTGGAGAAACCTTTTGGCCACTTCTGAATCCATGAGAAACTCTTCTTCTGCTTCGCATTCTGCAATGGAACCGTTGCATAATGCTCCTCTGTTACTGTTCCTCTCTGCAGAAACAGTAAGGAGAAAACTAAGGAGGGCTAGAGAGATAATGTAGAGAGATCTCTTAGATGACATGGCCATTGCAAAATTTTCTCGGTCGTTGAGAGGCAATCGAAGATTAAGATGATATTAGGATATGATGAGCTCACCCACTCCCAACACCTCAGCTTCGATATTCTAAAGAGGAATTATTGGATACCCTTTTGGGATGGAAGTAATTGGCCTCGGATGACTCCTTACCGACGTTTAATGATTTAACATTATGACTTGTGGTACACATCTTGACCTATCTAAATTATCCAACTAGTAATCCATCATTTTAGCAAATCTTAGATCAAAAGCGTAATGTCACGGGGTAACTTTTTCGACGCTCGTGCGACGCCTCGCTGCAGTTATAGCGAGGCCTGCCTAACTTAGATATCAATTTTTCACGAAGCATAACCTAACACTGGTTATCACACTCATACAATAACTCGCTGCCGCGCACAACGAAACTAACTTATCCAACCATTACTCTGATATCACCTGCCTAGAGGACGGGAACTCCCGCGTCATGGTTATCTTCACCCGGGGCAAACCATCTCAATGCATCGTGTCTAACCGCGACACGCATGCCAGCACCTCAGTGTCATTTGGCCTGTCCAGCTTCACCCTGTGCAATGCACTAGTTCCTCACTTCTGACAGTGACATGCATCTCTTCATGCCATTCAAGCCAACCATCGTGTGTGGCTTACGCGATCAGCACACTGGGAGTAGCATACAACTCTTCATGCTATCCAAATCAGGCATCGTGTGTGGTCTGCGCGACTAGCACACGTCCGCATCATGCCCTCAGTTAGTGCGTACCACTGCGTCCCATGTAGCCCTTGAGTGCCCTCGTGAGGTCACCAACCCATGTGCACTGCGACACCGGCACGGGGCCACATGGTAACCTCACCCCGGGTGACACGTGGTATCGCCGCAGCGCCGCATCGCTGCAGCGATGTTCTAGGCCCACCCCTAACCTAGAAAGCTCATGCACTCGTCCCGCAACGCAGGGCCTCATGTGTGGGAGAATAACTCCACAGCTCCCTTTCTCCAAGTATGGTTTAAACACCAACTTAGGCAATCCAGCAGAAGAACCTCAAACCCCGTAGTTTAACATACCACTATGGCACACTGCCTCCTACCCGTGGCACACACCTGCAGAGGTGGTGTCTTGTCATTAATTATGGCATACGAACCTCTGTTCGTGGCACACAATGCCATCCTCCAAGCCCACACGTTTTGTGAGGTCACGCATCAGCGTCACTTGCGATCGTATCGTATCCACATCGTGACCATGCCGTGTCTGCATCGCGACCGTGTCATGTCCACATCGCGAGGCTCTCATGGCTTCATGCCCACATAGCACTATGTCGCGACCATGCCGCAAGGCCCTCATGGCCTCATGTCGCGTGCCCTCATGGCACTACATGGCGTACCCTCATGGCACCGCCTCACGCCTAAATCGTGACTGTGTCTCGTGCCCACTCGGCACTATGTCGGATCCGTCATTGCACCCGGATGTCGTGTGCCCTCTTGGCACTGCATCGCTTGTCGTACAAGCTAGATGTCGCGCGCCCTTTTGGAACCACATCACGTGCCGTCATGGCACCGCCTCACGTGCCTTGTAGTACCTAGACGTCGCGTGCTCTCTTAAAATCACGTCGCGTGCCCCTACGCGAAGCACTGCACTACGTGTCTTATAACACCAAGACGTCGCGTGCCCTCTTGGCACCACGTCGCGTGCCCCTACGCGGAGCAATGCATTCAAAGCCCTTCACGCATCTAGTCACCATACTAGATCGCAGCTTAGTTCGAGTCACTGTCGCATCATGCATAAGGGACACATGCACGTGTCGCAGGGCCACGTGCCTCTACGCACACGCGCTACACAGCTAGCTACTAAGTCCGCCGGCCTACCTACTAGCCATACGCCTAGTTCAGAGGCGATTGTACCGTCTTACTGGCACCAAGACCTGCATCAGTTCATCGACTTCTGTCTTCACCCCATGCAACGTCCACACAAGTACTTAGCCCCAAGGTTTTATACCTCATCGCTGGCTCATCTTGGTCTTATCCGTAGGCAGGTTTCATCCGTGCCTACGGATAAGAACTCCCCTGGTCCTTCACACCAATGCAGTACATCACTATGCCACTTCGCGTGGCTCCGCACCTACGCAGTTTATCACTATGCATGCACTAAGCATTAGTGATCATAACTCGCTTTAGTACCTCGACATTATGTGTTTTCACTCAAGAGTTCGCTTAACACGCTTTGCCTACCGCTCAGCCTAACTACAAGGCCCTCTCACTTTGCCTGCTAGTGGATCGATATACATCGTTATGCACCAGGGTAATGACCACGTCACAGTACGCCCACAAGTCGATATGAACCATCTGATTGTTGAACTTTGATATCAATCATTCCAATTAAAAATAATAGTTGGTGTTATAGTCAACTGATTGGCTTATTCGAATTGCTCAAAAAGGTTGATTTTGGGACCCATGGCCCTCTAATGCATATTCTATCACTTTTACATTATGGATTACCCACACTTGACCGTTAATGCTGTGAGATCATTTAGGCTGCCCACGGCATAGCTCTTTGCTAGTCTCATGCCACACTAGAGTTCATCTACTTTAATTCGCCTACAAATGAGGATTTACCTGCTCTAGCAACAACTTTCCTACTCTTTACTAACTCCCTACCAAAGCAAATAAAATCCACTCTAGCAAGGAGTTAGTAGAGAGGAGAGTAAAACTGCTATACAGATAAAGCTTGCATAAAATCTTCTTGTGTAAGGAGTTATCAAGAAGGGGTACCTGCTATAGTAGTAGTGGGATGTTAGCAAAGATGATGGGAACCTGTTAATGCACGTGAACTCTGCTATGACAGTGGCTAGCAGATAATTATGCCATTTGCAACCTTAAACACCAAAATTGTCGTTGAAATGACGGTCAAGAGAGTCGGTCTCAATTGGTTTAGGAGCCCGGCCCATGCAACAAGGGCGATGTATGGCTCAATCTCCTCCGTCAAATTGATCACACACAAGGGCGATGTATGGCTCAATCTCCTCCGTCAAATTGATCACACCTTGTGTGTGTATATATATGCATGCCAATCCGTGAAATAACATTTTTACATTTCACTAATTTGGTGCTAAAAAGTGTGATTCTCGCGAGTGGGGATGTAAGTTTTGAATTGAACACTGAAACTGAATAAAAAATTGAGGGTCCCAAATTGGATCGAACGGCACCAAAACTCGACATAGACTGAACTGAACCCCAATTCGGTTCAGTTTCAGTTTGGGTGGCTTGAAACTGAAAACCGAGAGGGTAGGTTTAGTAAACCTAAAAAACCTCCAAAAAAATAATAAAAAGTAGGTATTTTACTTACACTGAACCGAACCAAATCGAACCAAATCAGTTTTAGTTTCAGAAAAATATGAATTGAACCGGATCGAGTCGAATGGGGGTTTGGTATGTACCGAACCAAACACTGACAATTTCGTGTTCAGTACAGTTCGCTACACCGAACTTGCATCCCTACTCGCCGGATTAAAGGATGGTAGTTTTGGCGCATCTGTCAAATCCAAGCAGGGCCTCTAATAAAGATGGTAATTGTTTATTGATTGATCATTGATGCTTCTTATAATAAATTTAGTCCAAGCGGGGCCTCTAATAAAGACGGTAGTTGTTTATTGATTGATCATTGATGCTTCTGTATAATAATTTTTTTTTCCCGCTAAATTATGCTTCTATATATTAATATATAATAATATTATATTAAATAAGAGGAGACCTAATAATTCTTCGGAAGGAGACCCAATAATTCTTCCGAAGATACGCCGGTAAATGTTCTTTTATGTGGCACTATGCAATTCGCTACAAGTGTAGTGGGCTCAATTAATGCAGGTCGGTACAACTAATTATGTCATGCCACATCAGTCAATGCGATGAATTCAATTAATGCAGGTCAGTACATCCAATTATGTCGTGCTATATCAATCACCTGCACTTTATCCTCAATAATTTTGTCCTTCATTTATAATTTTTCTTTATTTTTGTTAGTATTGGAAACATCCCAAACATGGATCAAAATATCTTCCGATACCGATATGTATCGGACGATACATATCAGTATCGGACGTGAACGATACGATATATTAAATGTACCATATCATTAAAATACATTCAATATATCATTTGATACGGATCGGTACCGATACATATCGTCCGATATGTACCAATTTTTTGATCGGACAATACATACCGATTTTCTTGCATTTTGATCTATGGTCCCAAACACAAGGTGCTCTTTGTAGTTTGTACAACAATTGAGTCACTTTTGCTAATGCAAAATTAAAAGTTTTGAGGTGAAAGATTGAGACAATAAATAATCTCTATCGTCTGAGTGGAAGGAGTCAAATTTTATAAAAAATTATAAATTTTAGAGTATATTAGATTTATATGGTAAATTGGTAATCATGAACTTTATATGAGATTTAATTTTATTGAATCAAAACGGTAGATATTATTTTTCATCCTAATCTTTTAAAACACAAATTTTTAGATTATTTAACTGCATTTATAGGTGGCCCTAGCACAAATGATGATTCCGTTATCTAATACAAACTATGTTACCAAATCAAATGCTACGAACTAAACGTACAATATACACTTATTCATCAAAAATCAGAAGAAAATTATACAATATATAATGTAGCTAGCTTGATTTTAGCTGCGTAGGGAGATCGAGTTTCCCACCATTAGGTGGAGGGATCCACTTTCAGCTTATGAGTATTAAGAAGAGAAAAGTACGAAAACGCCTCCTATTTATATTTTTATTATAAAGAATGAAGAATTATTTTTTAATTATGAAAATGTGCTCCCATATGGGTCAGTACAAGCATGTATTATTACGCATTCTCCATACATGTATCAAATGCCTAATATAATAAAAGTTAATAAAAAAAAAAAAAAAATTTGTTGACAAGAGCAACATTGTAATTATTCTATAAAATTGATCAGTGTCCTACATGGATTGATATATATAGTTATCCGTTTCAAGTATGCGGGGCGTTGTTTCAAAAGAAGAAACGATGCTTGATTTTATGATGATAAAAAATTGGAGAGGGCGCTGTTTTGTAAAAAGCCTTATAAAGAAAAGGTTTTCTTATAGTAAAAATTAATATTTTGGGAATCAAACGTAAGAAAAAGTGTTAGCTAGGAATTCATGAAGAAAGGTGACGTTTACATGTTTATATGGAGCAGTGGACCTAGCTGTCTCAACAGGTTGGACCAGCTTCAGGCCGGGACTTAGATGTGCTGATTATAATTAGGTTTCTTGGAGCTAGCCCATCTTATCCTGATTGCAAATCGGGCGGGTCCAGTTCAAGAAAGCCCATTTATAAATCGGGATTATCTTTTCTTAGCTCATACCCGAACCATGTTGGGTTGGGGCGGGCTACAAGTCGCCCCTCAATTTCTAAAGAAAATAACTCATTTGATGGATTCGAACCGAATTCGGGCCGAGTTAAAATGAGTCAATTTTTAATCAGGATTTTGGAACTAGCCAATACACGGTCCGACTTACTAATCAGGCCAGTCCATCACATTTATGCATCGTGGTTACCTACGGTAGCCCATACCCGGCTCACTGCCTTACGCTTATGTTTCAAGTTTCAACACTTTGAAATCTTAGTCACCAAATTCTTGGGATTTAAAAAATTTGAGAATAATTTGCAATTATTAATAAATTATACACAGATTTCTAAACATTTGTGCGTTTTTAAAAAAATATTAGAATTCACAATTTTTTCTATAAATTGTGATTTTAACACTTTATACATTTTACTCTTATTTATTTTAGATTTTTTCTCTCCGATTTTTCTCCGAACATTTTGTTGAACTTGCTGAATTTTCTCAGCCAATTTTTTAATAATTTCGGACAAAACTTAAAATTTATTGTCTGAGATTTTGAAAACACTAAAATCTAGGACAAAACAAACGATACAATCACGATATCATCCGAGATTTTGGACGATTCAGTGCCACTTAAGCAGCACCCATTTATCATCCGAGATATTGGACGATAATTTAAGGCCTTGTTCGAGAGAGCAAAAAACTAAGATTCTGAGTTTTTACTCAAAAAGCAAGCAAAGTCTGAGGTTTTCTGCCTGAATCAACAGTTCAAGAGTTTCTCTTGGGAGCTGTGCCTTTTGAGTTTTTCCGAGCAAAAGCGACATCCCTTCATCCGAACTTTTCGCTTGGAAAGTCTCAAAATCTGAGGAGTTTAGAGCAAGGGTTGCGTATAGATACCTAGAGATGAACCTTGGACACCCTTGTAGTTGCCACTATGACTTTAAAGAGAGAACATGGATTGCAAATAACAACTTACCTTTCGTTTTGTGGTTCTAGCAGTAATTTTGAGAGAGATATCTTTTTCAAAGGGGTACCTTTAGATGCAATCATAATTTTAAAGAAAGAAATATCATTGCAAATAATGGTATCACAACCTACCCCTCCTTTTATGCTCCACACTCGGCTATAGTGTAGAGATGCACACTAAAATAAGGTGTATAGGCTCCCTCTAGTAAAATTAATTAAAAAATAAATTTCTAGTATATTACACTTAAAGAGGGTTGAACCTATAACTAATGTATCACAAATTAATAATTAAACTATTAGAGAAATTTATTAAGATATGTAATAAAATCATAAATTTAATAGATATATAATTTTTGGATCATATCATATGTATTAAATTCACTACATGTATAAAATGCTTTTAATAAGTA
This sequence comes from Chloranthus sessilifolius, assembly GCA_021018995.1. NCBI lineage: Eukaryota > Viridiplantae > Streptophyta > Magnoliopsida > Chloranthales > Chloranthaceae > Chloranthus > Chloranthus sessilifolius. Next base: position 22,769,813 of record CM037590.1, read on the forward strand.
CCTACCCTTTATAAATCATATTTGAAAAAAAAAATTCCGTCAAATATGTTTAAACTCGCTTGGATTGATAGCCCGTAAATTTGTAGTCAAATCTGAATGCAACACCTAAATCGATGATTAAATAATATTTCTACGGCCATAGCACAACTAACTTATGAACCAATTCTAAACTTTTTTGAGAGGAACTCAAGAATGAAAGATTATGACCATTTATGGGTAAAGTCAAGACTCTTAGGAACTTAAGAACACATATGAAAAAAGTAAGGAATCTAAGTCTACTAAGAATTTGCAGGATTCTGAGTTTTTAATAATTTGAGCTTTTCTGGGAAGAGTCAAGAAACACCTAAATGAGGCCTAAGGGTACAATGGAGAGACTTTATATCGTGTCGTTAGCTGATGATACCGATACACATTGTCCTAGATTTTGATCCATGCTCCCACTCATAACTTAGGGACAGTATTATACAATTGACAATAAAGAGATAAACTTTCAGCATAAGCAGAGTTGTCAACCATTAGATTGGCGTTGATGCCTTGAATCAATCGATGGAAATCAATTTTCGACTGAGTCTTTCACACCATAGATCTTGAGGTTATGACTCACTTATTCAATGGGCATATCATTTTTTGTTTATTGTGGGAAAAAAAATGATTTTCATGTTTGACTCGTGACAGCTAACCAAGGATCAAAACTTCGATCGAAATGACCAAAATTTCAATCGAAATTATTGTTTCTGCCCCCATCGAAACGGTAATTTGGACTGAAATTTCGGTCCAAATTTGTATGAGACCCAAATTTTCAGTTTTCAAGCAAAATTTCGGTTCAAATAGATCAAAATCAAAATTTTACTTAAAATTTTGATCCTTCCAGCCAACATCTATCACAATGAAAAACTATGGCTGCCCATACCAAATAGTCAATTGCAAATGTCGGTGACCTTTAAAAATCTATTAACAAATAGTCAATCGCAAATGTCGGTAACGTTTAAAAATCTAAAGGTTATAGTTGTAGGGTGTTGGGAGTCGGAAGATAGTGAGATATGTAGCCATTATTATCAAAGATAGGCTGTCCCATTGGCAGCTTTTCAAAGATGACAAGTTGACTAGATCCTGGTTTCTATCTCGCAAAAGACCTGTAAGACAAGGACGCCATTATCCACAGCTTGTTAAAATGTGACCTCACCGCATCTCCTCCATTTGGCTATGGATATCTTGTGATCATTGGCTTACCAATCAAACAAAACATTTTTAATTTTAAAAAGGCTCACAAGCCAAAAGATTACTATAAAATTATATGATATAAATCATTCTTAAACATATTTTGGGGTCGCCATTTGAGATGAGGACTATGTAAAATAAAAAATTAATCATTTAATGTAATCTTATAATCTCAAAATCATTTATTTAAAAGATTTGGACGAAAAAAGATCTCCCTTTAATGATATGAAGCAATTATTGCAAGTCGATTGAGGGTGATAGGTAAGGTCACAGTTTCATGGAGTGTAGATAGAGAGAATGACAAAGTCATAAATATACGTTCGTACATTGTGAAAAAATTGCTAACGATTCGATTTTTTTTTTAGTTGTGTCATGTGTGAATTAAATGCGAGTAATTTACAAATATTTTTAAAAATATGCCTATTGATAATATTTGTCAAATTTGAGTATTATTTGTAATTCTTTTAACATCGGGACTTTTCAAATATTTTTATAAAATTTTCATTTGTTTTAATCTTATTATTTTCTTTAATTTTTTATCCAAAATTTTCCTCACAATTGATGATTTTTTTTTTAAATTTTAACCTTAGCAAATTATTGCCGAAGCTATATAAATTTGGTGCCTTCATAGGTAAGAGTAACAGTAGTTTGACTGCCATTTAGGCAATCAGTATGTTTCATGGGGCTATAATCTTGCTCAATCAGATATCCATCTATAAGGGCCATGGTGTGTGGGATTGAATCGTTAGAAATTAGATTTAGCACCATAGGAGGTTGAGGCTTTCTTTGGCATTGCTCTTTGGAGGAGTGAAAAAGAGCAACTACTACTCTTTGTTGTTCCAACTTACAAATGAATCTGCAGAGGGAGAGAAGGATTGGAGGAAGAAAAAAAAAGAGATGCTATTTGAAACATGAAAAATATCTTTCTTTAAATGAGCATGAAAAAACAAACTCTTTTAAAGAGGACTATTTTCCTATTTCAAAGAGCAACCTCCCTTATATCTTCTTCCAATCCTTCTCTCTTCCTATATCTCTTTGCAATAACAAAGAGTAGCAATTGCTCTTTTCTACTCTCCCAAAGAGCAATGCCAAACACAGCCTGAATTGTTGCTTAAGACCTGCTCCTTTTTATTTCAATAATTGGTATTAGGTATGGGTAGTGGCGGAGCTACGTTATCTAATGGGGGGTCTCGAGATCCCCCATCTTTTAAAAAATAAATCAAACTTCCTTTAAAGAGAGTTTTTAGGGGCAATCAGTCTTCATGAGGGATCACCTAAGTTCATCTATATATATTAAGTGATCATAATTTTTTTTTCAAAAATAACAGAAAGTACTATTTTTTCTCTCTTGATCAATTCCCCTAATTTCTCTCTTATTTTTGTTTAGTCGCGAGATTTTTAATAAAGAAAATCAAATACTAATCATTCAAGTTACTTTATTTATAATCATAATATAAAGAAAAAAAATCTCAGATCGCAAATAACGTTATCCATCGTTAAAATTTTCCTACCATATTTTTTCCAGCTCATAATATCTCCTTCCTAAGAATAAGGGTCTGTGTTACTACCATATCACTTTATGTTATAATCACTGCTCTTAAGACAGTAAATAGATCTTGAGATTGTTTTCCATCTTAAGTTTTCATATAATAGATCTTGAGATCATGAGCCCGTTATCTGATGGTAAGATATTGAGTATATGTGATGCACAACCTAAAATATGAATATGAACCACATTTGATGATTTATCGCACGAGGAATAAACATCTAACCGATTGATGGGAAACTCGTAACCTCAAGATCTATTGTAGATAAGATTAGAACGGAAAATAATCTCCGTCATCATATTCAAAATAATCAACAAAGTTTTCTTTTACTTAAGTGAGGTGGTTGTAAAATAAAGTTTAGAGCCGGCTTTAAAGATAGGCTAGCAAGTGGCCGCCCTAATTGGACTCAAATGGGGCTCTCAATTCTTCAATAGCCGATTGCTGAAGAATTTTTTTATTTTTTTTAATAAGTCCCATTTTGATTATCATTTATTAAGTTAGCCTATAAAAGTGAAATTAGCAAAACTAATAAAATTTGAGGATTGTCATGGACTCCCATGAGGAAAATCCTTGCTCTGCCATTGGGTATGGGAACTGACATAGCCGGCTTTAAAGATAGGCTAGCAAGTGGCCGCCCTAATTTGGTTTAGGGGATTGATTGGTTCAATCCCTTAAACCAAAATTGTCGAAGTCTTTTTAATTGACGTGACACTCCATGGGTTTTTTTAATTGACGTGACGCTCCATGGGGGAACCCATGTGTAGGGTTTTCTAAAAATCTGTGTTCTAAAATTGTCAAATTGTTTTTCAAAAATCGGTCATCTAAAATTGTCAAAATGTCTTCCCCTCGTTACTTTCAAAAATCGGCCTTCGTCTTGTTTTGGCTATAGGCTGCTAATTTTTTATCCTGATTGGAAAGACATGGGAACTCTTTGATAGACTTTTAGAGCATCTCAAAACAGGAGAGTTATCCCACTCGTTAAAGGTACATAGGGATCTAAATATAATAGCTAAATTTAACTATTATTATAGCAATAATTATATTTATTGTGGGTTGGCATGCCTGTTGGAGCTGCGTTTTAGGGTTTAGCTATCTATTAAAATAATTTTTTTAATGTTAAAGGATAAGAGTCTCTCCTTTATCTCTCTCATCTAGTCTAATAGTAAAAGAATAAAATAAGAATAAATCGAAATCGGAGGGTCCCGAACCCGACCAAACCACACCGAAACTCGAGGGTCCTGAACTTAATCGAACCACATCTAAACCCGATACAAACCGAACTGAACCGAACCCTAATTCGAATCGATTTGGGTGGCTTGAAAGCAAAAAAAAACTCAAAAAATTGAAAAAATCTCCTAAAAAATATAGAAAGTAGGTATTTTACCTACACCAAACCGAACCGAACCAAATTAGTTTCAGTTTCAGAAAAAAAAAAAATTGAACTAAACCGAAACCTGACACAAACCGGATCGAACCCCAATTTAGTTCGGTTTAGGTGGTTTGAACCGAACTGAACCAAATCAGTTTCGATTTCAGAAAAAAATAAAAAAGTAGGTATTTTGCCTACACTGAACCAAACCATTCGATTTCAATTTCAGAAAAAAAATTTAGAACCAAACCAAATAGGTTTCGATTCGGTTTCAGAAAAATTAGAACCCGACACGTATCGGTAGCCTTTTTTTTTTTTTTTTAAATAATTGGTTGATACGTACCGATTCGCATCGGCCCCCGACATACCAATACTTGAGACCGATATTGATTTGATACCTTGCGTTCAAAACTATGACCGTCGTAAAAGTATAGCCGTCAGAGAATTTGAATTTTTAAAAGTTAAGTGTTGATAGTAAAATATAATAAAACAAGAATGAAAAATAATATCTTAAAGAATATAGTAGCTAAAATAGAGTGTTTGCAGTAGTAATTTTTACTGTAGTAGTAGCTAAAATACTGTAGCAGTAGATAAATTAGTGTTTAGCTACTCAAATTTAGCTCTCCTTGTTAGAAATACTCTTAGGCTGTGTTTGAGATTGACCTTTGGAGGCCAAAAGCAGCCCTTTAGAGGAGGAGGTTTAAATTGCTCTTTCGAAGAGATGGATAGACATGACAGTTGGATTCATAGGGGCGTTGAAAACCCATTGACTGCTTTAAATATGATGGTAGGGATCATTATCAGCGTAATCATTTTGAATGATGGATCTTGTGACCATGGGAGTATCATCATACTGTGCCACATAATTTTGGGGATGTGTTCCTTGTGGAATCAACATATGATCGTTTGATAGGTGGTTATGATCTCAAGATCTATTCCGTGGAAGATTGAGGTGAAAAATAATCTCTATCTTCTGATTTGAGTCGGTCAATGACTTTAATGGCGAAAACCCCAAGTTGGAGAGATTGAACCTTTTTCTAATCTTTTATTTATTTAGCTATATATATATATATATATATTTATTTATTTATTTATCAGGGCGATTTCCAAGTTCCAACACTCAAGGTCAAAAGGGTAAAATCTGTCCAACAATTCAACCAAGTCAGAAATTTTGGTTTATTATCTCGTTAAGTAGCATTCGAGGGTTAATCCCGATTAAACTAACTCTTAGCCATCGCATCCTGTTAAAAAGTTCAGACTTAAAGCCTGAGGGAATCTAAAAGGCAGCTTTTCACATAATTCCGGGGCTAGAATCGTGAGGAAGCATAAGAGTAGTGAACGATAGCTTTTCACCTTACAAGTCGATTTTGTGTGGGGGCCTGAATGATAGTCCCAAATCGCCTGTGGGCTATATATAATCTCGATAATCCTCACCTTACAAGCTGGCTTTGTGAGGTTGAGTAAGGCTCATGAATTTCTACAAGTAGCAACTTCAATTTTACATGCTAGGGATTGACTCGAAGTCCGACCGATCTGATATTTTACTGGGCCAGGCACATAAACTTGACTTGTTGAGTCTGGTCGGGCATGAAAGACGGGTAGATGAAGAAGTAGTGTCAGGTTTGGTATTTACCAGGCCGTATGAGATCAACCTGACCTGATATCTTATATGGAAGGACCCTAAAAAAATAGGGGTGTTTTATTAGGATGGGCCGGGCATTGGGTTGGATCAGGTTTTTGGGTCGGGTTGTCTTAGGTGCACCATCAGGTCAGGTTGACTCAGTTTGCATCTAATTGGGCAATTTTAGATTTTCTTATTAGGCAGCCAAAATTTTAACTCAATGTACAGCCAGATGCTAGAGCCGTTGACAGCCCTACCCGAGTCATTTTATTGGATGGCATCCCACCACGCTTTTCACTTGTTTTGTAGTGCTTGGAAGTTGCAAAATGGGCAGGCGGAAGTCAATATCGGAAGCTATGAGTGTTAGTGGTGAAGGACTTTCATTAATTTTTGTGCTCGTAAATGATTTCAATTTCCACGTTAGGACCATTTTGACTTTAAGGGTCTATTTGGATAGAATTTCATAAATTGTCATAAAGTTGTTGATTTTTAATCACATTTTATCGCGTATTTCTAATTAGCAAGAATATGCAGGAATACACAAGAATATTAAGTTTTACCCTTATTCTCAAGGGAGAGTTCGTAATATGTTTTGGTATTTTATGGTAATTAAGGATAATATATTAACAACTCTTAAAAACATCCAAACAACAAAATTTATGATAAAACATTTTACCATATCAAATTTTATCATGTCTTTTTATATCCAAACAGCCTCTCAGAGATTGACCTCGCATCAAGTGGTACTCGAGTAGGAGTAGGGGTAGGGGACATTGTTAAGTTGAACCTTATATGGTCTAAATTATTAATTTTATGATGTCATAAACTTAGTTCCGATATAGAGTTGTGGGCAACAAGGCTCAAAATTTCGCGTTTCTGATACGTATCGTCCGAGCTCCAAATCGATACATATCAGAATAGTAACTTATCGGACGATACATTGAATGTATCGTTCGGGTCTTCCCATACAAATTGGACGATACGGTACATCAATGTACCGTATCGTCCTAGTCTAATACCGATACGTATTGGTATCGAACGATATTTTGATCCATAGTGGGCAGGATTGGCTCAAGCCAAAAGTACTTTGTCCCTTGCTTTTGTGTTTCACCAACGTACTACACCTATAGTGACACTCTTCGAAAAAATAAACTTGACTGATTTGAATTGGATGATGGAGATCATTTCTTTCCCTGATCTTTGACATAGTAGATCTTGAGATTATGATCCAACAATCAAACAGCTAGATTTTGATTCACTTGGTACACATCTCGAAAGTGATCCAAGGACCATATTTGATGTGTAATCATAATCATGTTAGCTTTTTGGGTTGTCTACCATGTATAATCAAAAGCTGACTGCTCGATGGTAGTTTCGCAATCTCAAGATTTATTGGGTGGATGGTTATAGATAAAAAATATCTTCATCATTTGATTCAAAGCAACCAAAGGTTTATTCTCTAATGGTCACTGGTTGATCCTTTATTTTACAGGAAATAAGTAAAGGAAATACAAGAATAAGGGCCACACGGGACAAACCGCCCCCCCACCCCCCGTAAATAAGAGGTAAAAACCCTAAGAAAACAAGGAGACCGTTTCTGCAATCGAGATTGGTTAAATTTTAAATTTTAAATTTTAAATGTACATCCTTAAATTCATCAAACAAATTTTCTTCAAAACATAACGTGTAAATTGAAGACTTTTCCTTGAAAACTTTCCATCATTCATTTAAACTATTTATTTTATCAACATATCTTCTCATCTTTTTCGTATAAAATATTTATTTAATTCTATAAGACATATATTTTTTGAAAATATTTACTTAATTACTGAGTTAGAGTGAGTCGAGTTTATTTGAATCTTCGAGTTAACTAGAAGCAACTGAATTTCAAATTGATATTAGTTTTCGGGTTTTCAAATCATGCTCTAATTGTGAAATACTCATGAGGTTGGTGCAATGGGTGAGGACTTGGGTATGTTCCCCAAGGTCGTGAGTTTGAACCGACTCCTCTTTTGCAATATAGGTGTTACGTATGGTGCATAAATTGTGAAATACTCATGGCATGGTGCGTGTGATGGCATCTGGTAGGGATTAGTCTAAGCGCAAACTTGAAATACCTTATGAACTTGAGATACCTTATGTTATAAAAAAGAATGGGACTGACTTTCCTCACCGTCCTTTAAGCACCAAATGGTATTAAACAATCTTACACCATTTATTGGTGTATTGTAACGGAATCAATACTCGAGCTTGCAGCATGATGTCCGGGACACGCGATGTGGTGCCAGATAATCACGCAACATCTTGGTGCTGGGATGACACGACATGTGGTGCTAGGAGGGCAGGTGATATGGGGCCAAGTGGGCCTCGCGATGTAGTCGTGACATGGTCGCATGGGAAGACAATGCGAGGAGTCATGGACGTGATGACTGAAGACATGACACTGTGTCCACGGGCATGAGAAGTGTGCCATGGAGGTATGTCAAACCAACGTGTTTGAAATCCTCAGGTTGTTTACCCATAGATGGTGTTTTGGACCATCTATGTGGAAGAGGTGTTTGAAGAGTTACCTTCCACCCACACGGGGCCTTGTGTCCCCAAGAGGGGTGCAAGTGTCTCCTAAGCCTGAAAAGGTGGGCCTAGGACGTCGACGCAATGATGTCATATAGCACCCAAAGCGAGATTGAAGTATAGCCCCGGACTACGCGTCGCGGTACATACTTATGGGCAACTCCGCGAGGGCATTTGAAGGCTGCATGAGACTCAATGGAGCATGGCAGCATGAGGGCCGAGTTTGGACGTGTGGTAGTAATTTGGAACACACACGAGGCTGGCTTGGGTCGGTATATCGGCAGGACATGTTGGTATGAGACGACATGTGGCGCCGCATGCCATTCTGTTGCGAAGCGAGGTACTTGTATAGGGCACACAAGAGTGAAGCTTGAGCAGACCAATCATAACACGAAAGTGTAATTTGGCGTGTCATAAGGAGCATGATGCATTGGAATGGTAGGTCTTGAAAGAAGATAACCATAGATGAGGAGTTCTCGTTCTTTCGGCGGGTGGTATCAAAGCTGATAGAGAGAATGGTTGGCCTCGCTGCGGCGCGACAGCGAGGCACCGACTTTGAGTCTCGTGACAAGATATGATCTTATTATCAATTGAAGGGCTATGAGTAAAAAATTAAACTTTTGGGGAGATTCGAACCATCCGATCTGTGCACATTAATATCAACGATTGTTATTAATTTTGATAGTTGATATTAAAGTTCACCGATCAGATGATTTACATCCACTTATAAGCATGATCCTTTGGCCGGGACATGTTATAACGATGAATTGCCACTTGAGCAATTTAGATTGGTCATAGATATGTGCCACATGGCACAATGATAAATCACACTTCAATGGTGTGAGATAAAAAGTGACATCATAATGGTAGAACCGTGGAAGATCAGTTGAACATCATTTCGTTTTTAAATGTTGGTCAAGAGCCATTGTCCCAAAAAAAAAATGTTGTTTTCCCTCTTAAAATCAAGTTAACCACCATGAGTCAAAAAATCGTCTGATACTGATACGTATCGCCCGATATGTATCGGTTTTGAACCTGGGCAGTACGATATATTGCCTATGTATCGTACCCCTTAAAAAATAGGGTAATTATCGTCTGATACGGGCAATGTATCGCCGTGTCGGACGATACGGACGATACTTTGAAATTATCGGGCAATAATTTCACATTATCGTTCAATAGTTTGATTTTTAATTTATATATATATATATATCAAAACGATCGCTATCTTAAGTTAGCGGCCGCTAACTTAAAAAAAAAAAAAAAAAAAAAAAAATTTAAGATAGCGGTATATTAGTGGCCGCTATCTTAAGATAGCGGCCGATATCTTAAAATATCGGCCACTATTTTAAGATATCGCCCGTTATCTAGACTATACAAAAAAAAATGTATCCAACCGATACATTGAATGTATCGCCGATACTTGAATATATCGGACGATACACGATACGTATCGCCCTGAACTTCAGAACGATACATATCGAAAATCCGATATTTTAACCCTTGTTAACCACACAGCCTAAGGCTCTTATCATAATTAGAGAACAAAAGTACATTATCAAAATATACAATTCAATTCATTTAAGGAAGGAAAAATTATAACCTATAGACTATTTTTGGTAGACAACTTTACAGACAGCTTATGTAGTACGACTTGGCTAGCTGCACTTCTTGGCCCACCATGTGCGTAGCCCATCACGTCGCACTCGCACCACATAAGCTGCCTGCAAAATTATCTACAAAAAATTGTCTAACCGTATAACGCTCTCCGGTTATACAGTGGCGAGGTGTTGCCTACTTGCCCGTTCTGCACATGTAGACCGACGAGCAGGGTCTGGTGCGGGGATTTTTTTGGGGAGGCAGGCAGCCACTTCCGGTGTAGGGGTGTCCGCTGTTGCCATTACACACTGGTTCTCCTTTCTTTAAAGATCCAGCAGAGAAACTGTTCCCTTGTTGGAGGAACCTTCTGGCTACTTCAGAATCCACAACAAACTCTGCTTCTGTTTCGCACTCTGCAATGGAGCCGTTGCATGGTGCTCCTCTGTTGCCGTTGATCTCCGCAGAAACAGTAAGGAGAAAAGAGAGGAGGGCTAGAGAGATAATGTAGAGGGATTTCTTGGAGGCCATGTTCATATTGCTTCTTTCCTTTCTCTTGCTCAATTTCACTCTCCTTTTGGATTGAAATATTGAACTACTGCCTCTGCTTTTATGAGAGATGGCTTTCATATGCCCACCAACCCCACTTTCTTTTTCTGCGACTTGGGTTTCTAAAAATTAACGGAACAGCCCCTCAGGCTGGGAAAAATAGTGGATCTCCAAAATACTTCCAATCCACTATGTGGAAGTACTGATCTGTTGGATTTGTCACAAGGGCTGTGACCGGTTGGGCCGGGACGGATCGGGCCAAAATTTTGGCTGCTCCATGGGAAAATGGTATATGCTTGATCTGACCGAAAAACCCAATTGGACCCGTTGACAGCCCTCTTTAGCTCATAGGCCCAGCCCCGTGCAAACTTATTGCTAATGGCTGGTTTTCAAACGCACTTCCCATACATATTTTATCGTGCAAGTAATGGCTCCCTTTTGTAAGTGGGAATCTAGTCATATGGGCCTCCACTTGTCTTTCAATAAAAATATTAATTCCCAAAAGTACTACAAATTAGTATTTTTTCTAGGGTCCAACTAATTGTAATCTAATTGTAATTTAAATTACACTTTTCAAGCTATTTATCTGACTTCATATTTTGCCATATTTTAATACTATCTAAGCAGTTTGATTTGAAAGTCCTTTTACCATATATCAATACTATCTAAGCAGTCTGATTTAAAGGTTATGATCTAAAGATGTTTAGAATAAAATATAGGCACCGAGAAACAATCTCATTCATTCAATCGAGTCAATGACATTGATAAAAAAATTAATGGTAAATTGTGTTGAATTAGATGCTAGAAATCGTGTTTCATGACAATATTTTGTATTAAAGATCTTTAAATCATGAAACGGCTTAGATGGTGTTAAAATGAAACATTAGTCCCAAAAATACCAATTATAATTTTGAAAAATGGTATCCATTGTCAGACTCTAATTAAGCAGTCAACGAATCCTTCAAAGTTTGTTAATGTCATTGGTACTGTTGATGTTGCTTAATGTTGTATGTTAGTTTAGAAATTGGATATCTATACTGATTTCGTCTTCCTCGATTGAAATTGCGACCTTGTTCAGCCACCTGGAATGATGCATTTTATTGGTTATTTATTATGGTGATTTCTCTGTAATTGCAGTAATTCTTTGAACAAATGGGAATTTGATTTTGCACAGCCATACAACGTTGCAATGTTGTTATCTAAGGGGTGGTGTAATTTGAACAATGAGGTAGTAGGTGAAGGGTCAACGTTGTAATTTGAACAAGATCCTTGTTTGTTTCTTGTAATAAACCTTTAAGTGAAGGATGCCATTATTTACAGCTCGTCCAACTGTGACCTTACCCCATCTCCTCCATTTGGTAGACATTGACTACTTTTTTTATGAGGATAATTTTTCGTCGCAATCTTTTACACGATGGATGGATATCTTGTGATTATGAGCGTACCATTAGACGGCAATTTTTTGTTTCCTTATCGCACACAACCCAAAAAGTGACTCTAAATCACTCTTAAATCTCGAGATCTTTTATGTGGAAGATTAGGATGAAAAAAATCTTCATTTTCTGATTTGATGCAGTTAGTGCAGGTTGATTGGAGGAGATGGGTGAGGTCACAATTTCATTGAGTGTGAATAGAGAAAATGTCATAAATATACGTTTGTACATAGTGAAAATTTTGCTAATATTGGATTATTTTTTTTGTTGTGTGCGAATTTAAGTAGGAATAATTTGCAAATATTTTTAAAAATCATGCCTCTTTATACAATTTGTCAAATTTGTGTATTATTGGTAATTCTTTCAACATTGAGACTTTTAAAATATTTTTAAAAAAATTTCATTTGTTTTAATCTTATTATTTTCTCTTATTTTTTATCCCAATTTTTCCCAAAATTTGACCACCACTTATGCATGTAAAGGTAATAGTAAGTTGACCACTACTTAGGCAATCAGTACGATACATGTGGCTATAATCTTGGTCAATGGAGATATCCAACTATCAAGGTCATTGTGTGAGGGATTGAATTGTTAGAAATTAGATATGGCCACGTGGAAGGAGTTTGAGGCTGTGCTTGGCATTGTTCTTTGGAAGAGTAGAAAAGAATTGTTAGTCTTTGTTGTTGCAACTGAATATCCAATCCTTCTCTCTTCCCACGTCTCTCTGCAATAACAAAGAACAGTTACTTCTCTTTTTCTTTTTTTTTGATAACCTAAGAATCCAGGCCTCTTAGAGCATCCGCCTAATCTCAAGGGGCACATATTCACCCCAAATTGAACACATGTCAGGTCAACATAGGATATAAATCCCTAGGATGGCCTCAAGGGAGAGGGGATTCGAACTCAGGTCTTTTGCTTTTGAAAGTAGGTACCTGATCAGCTCGCCTAACCTGTTGAGGTTTTTAAATCCGTTCATTGGGATTTGATACCTAGACCTCCTAGTTGCCCTCCTAGTTGGAAGCCAAGTCCTTGCCAGAGAGAAATGTCAAATACAACCTGAATTGTTGCTTGGGACTTGTGCCTTTTTATTTCAATAATTGGAATTAGGTATGGGGCCTGACAAAGCCGACAGTGATTGGGTCAATCTCCTTCTACCAAAATAGCCAAGCCTTTTTAATTGATATGGCATTCGATGGAGGATCCCATCTTTTTAGCCATTTTTAAAATTCTGTGTTGTAAAATTGTCAAATTGTCAAATTGTCTTCCCCTTGTTACATTGTCAAAAAATTAAAAAGAAAAGAAAAGAAAGGTCCTCCTCTAGTTTTGGCTACTATACAGGAGTAGGTAGGTTGTTACTTTATAAAAAAAAAAAAAAAGGAAAAAAAAAGGTCTTCCTCTTGTTCTAGCTACCATACAGGAGTAGGGTACTAATTTTTGTCCCACATTGGAAAGCGTCTGAAGTTTCCTTTACCCTTATATATAAAGTCTTAGGCTGAGTTTTGGATCGACGACTCTCACCGTGCAAAACCCCCATTGCCTGTACCCAATATTAAATATAATAAGATAAGGTTAAAAATACTGGTACACTTCTTAAATTCAAATATCCATTATATAATGGGCAGCTTTTATTTGTAGTTGAAAATTCTCTCCGCGCCTTGAATTAGATAATGGAGACCCCTTTGGAAGCAGTTTCTATTTTGGTGGCCATCACTATGGTCAAATCCGTTGACCAGTGAATGGTATAAGATCAATCTTAAGATGTACAATTGCTATTCTGGTGAGTTTGAAGAGAATAGGCAACTGCTTATTGAGTCTTTCAGTTAAAGTATGATTGTGATTTCTAATCACACTACAATTAGCAATTTCAGTCCTTAATGGGATATGACTCTTTGGCTATAAATATAAGGGGTGCCTGGTCCCAACGATAGTTCGACGTAATTCAATCCTCCCTATTGGCGAGAGCATCCCCATTGTGCTAGGAGACATTGAACGCGAGAACATCGTTGAAGATCGGCAACCATCAATGGCTAACGCTCAAGTTTGTATATTTATTGGTTTTGATTGATCGTGCGCCTAGATCTCTAGGCTTAATTTTGGATGGTCGGATCGTCGGATCCATTTAGACTCCATCAATTGGTATCGAGCCATGATTGGGCGTTATGATCAGTCAAAACTTTAAAATGAGTTTTATTATTATTATTATTTTTATATGGCATTTTTATAAAAAAAAAAAAAAAAATAAGGGGGATTGCTTGGTGGTTTATTTTTATTTTTTATTTTTTTCACACGGATTGACACGGCCGTGCGTCAGAGATCGGATGGCTCACTGCACCCTGTCCAGTCACCGATGAGGAGCGGTGGTACCAAATCAAAAAAAATAAAAAATTTGGGTTTTGTGGTCGACGATCTGCGGGTGGCCTTTTAATATTGCCGGAGACCTCGGCCAGGGCCGATCGGTGGAGCCGGAGCGTGGCCATCCCAGCGATGGAGGCGGTGTAAATTGCACTGTGCAATCGACAAATCAAAAAATATATATATATTTTTTTGGTTCTTTGGCCTGTCCGGTCTTGATGAGTTCTTCCGTGACGAAGGCACCAACCAGACCGAGAAACAACCACCGGCGCCACGGACCATCGGCGCCGGTGAGCGGTGGGGGGCGCGGGTGAGCCCGGTGATGGCAGCTGCTGTAACTTCAAAAAAAAAAAAAAAAAATTTTTGGGGAAGATGAACAGTGGAGAAGAAGAGGGTTAGGGTGTTTCGGACCGGATCGGGTCCGGTCCCGATCCGATTGGGCCTTGTTGGCCCGACCACCCGACCCGTCTGGCCCTATTTGGCCTACCCGACCCGCTGTTCCTTTTGAATTCTGCCCCGGACCCGCCTGACCCGTCTGGGCCTACTTGGCCCGACCGACCGGCCCAACCCTGCTAGGTCTATTTGACCCACTGCCCGACCCGTCTAGACCCGCCAGGCCTACTTGGCCCACCCGACCCGCATGGGCCTATTTGGCCCAATTGACCCGCATGGACCATTTTGGCCTTGACCCGACCCACTGGGCCCTAGCCCCATTCGGCTCTGGGCCTACTTGGCCCACCCGACCCGCATGGGCCTATTTGGCCCAATTGACCCGCATGGACCATTTTGGCCTTGGCCCGACCCACTGTGCCCCTGTCCCACTCGGCCTTTGGCCCATGGCCCGACCTGCACCCTGACCACAGGGCCCACTGGCTGAGGCCCACTCGGCCACTAAGGCCCATGGCCCGGCCCAATTATGATCTTTTAAATTTCTTATTCTTTTCGGGCCTTTTCTGGGCTATTTACAGGTCCGATTTTCGGACATTATATATGCATTTTGACTATCTCGGACATTCCGGATCCGTTTTTGAGGTCTAGTTTTAACAATGAGCTCTCTATTATAATATTTTTATGACCTAATGTTATTTTTTCCATTTTTTAATTGTGTAATCAATTTTTGTTCAAGTATCATTCATTAGAATTGGGTAGTGGAGATTATGCTCTACCACCATGGCTGGTACTTACACTTTATCATGCTCGTTTGTTGTCTTTTTTGACACCTCCTCATAACACGTTTTGTGATCATCTAAATTATTATCAAGCCTAATTTGAAAACATGGCTTTAGAAAGACTCTTCTGCCCAACGGTGATGATCTTTCCTAGTGCCGTGGTTTTCATAGTGAGGGTTAATTTTGTTCAAAAACGTGTTACAAATCCAGTGTAAATGTGTAGTGAACGTTGGCGTTACAACATAAGGGATTCTTCTGCCCAACGGTGATGAATCACTTAATGTTATATGATGGCTGTGTTTCACTATTCATTATTTTGTGTGTGTGGGTACTGCTCGCGTGTTGTGACTCGTTAGCGGAGGGTCATAACGACGCAATTAGTACCACCATCATTAATATATATTGAGGAAGCGGCTAGTGTGTTATGACTCGACCCAACGGAGGCTCATAATGACACAAATTATTTCTCAATAAAATCACATTGGTTTTTATTTTTATATTCCTTGATATATTTTAACTTTCGCGTCACATACTATAATTATAACCTTGTGGAATTGATAGTTACTTCGATTGTATGTGGACATAATAAAACCCTTAATTATTGTGCAGCATTGAACCCGTCTATCATAACCAGTATGATTGGTGGAATTGAACTTTTGAGTGGATCAAATTATAAGAAATGGAAGGAACAAGTTACAATTGTTCTAGGCTGCATGGATCTTGACTATGCTATACGATCTGATAAACCCAAGGAGGTCATCACGATGCCTCGGTGAGGATCCGCGAACCATATGATTTAGAAAAATGGGATAGATCAAATCGTATGAGCCTCATGATCATAAAGAGTTCCATTGCTAATGCGATTTGGGGAGGTATTCCTGACTCGCACACTGCAAAAGAATATATGCAAGCCATTAAGGAACAATTTCAAGGGACTTCTAAAGCCCTTGCCAGTAGTCTAATTGTTAAAATGGGAACCATGAAATATGATGGTCATAGCGGCGTCCGGGAGCACATTATGAAAATGAGTGGCATGGCAACTCAATTGAAAGAACTGGACATGGGTTTTTCTAAGGGTTATCTTGTTCACTTCATTATGACTTCTCTTCCTGCGTAATTTGGCCCGTTCAAGATCAATTATAATACGCAGAAAGAGAAGTGGAAGATGAACGAGTTAATCGCTCACTGTGTCCAAGAAGAAGAACGACTTGGTGAAAAACGAAAGTGCCCATTCACGCTCTTGGCCCATCGAAGCGAAATTTCAAGCGAAAAGGACAATATAAAGGAAAGAACGCATTGAAAGCTCCTCCACGAAACCAAACAAGGAGAGGCTAGCACATCTACTTACGGCATCAAGTGTCACTTACGTAAAGAAGGACACATTAAGAAATTAATCGAAATCTGATTGGCTAGTTAAGAAAGGTAATGACCTTGCTTTTGTGTGTTTTGAATCACTTTATGTTGATGCTCCACGCAATACTTGGTGGATAGATTACGGTGCAACTATTCACATAAGTAATTCAATGCGGATTTGATCAGGAAGCTAAGTAAAGCGAGCGTACCATCAAACTCGGGAATGGAGTAGAAGCGGGGCGTGGAGGCCATTGGGACTCTCCGTCTCATTTTAGATAGTGGTTTCATTTTGGATTTAGTTGATACTATTTATGTTCCCAGTATCACTAGAAACCTTATCTCAATTTCTAAATTGGATTCATTAGGTTTTGAATTTAAATTTGGACATAATATGTTTACTCTATTATTCAATTCCAATATTGTGGGTGGTGGCTCATTAATGGGCAATCTTTATCAGTTGAACTTGGATTCATCTTACGCCCAATCTTTAGTTTCTATGCATGTGAATGATAAAATAAGTAAGAAACGAAAATGAGCACTCGATAACTCCTCTATTTTATGGCATAAACGTTTAGGCCATATATCTAAGGATAGAATGGAGAGGTTAATTAAAGATGATATAATCGATGCGCTCGATTTCTCTGATTTCAATACTTATGTTGATTGCGTTAAAGGGAAACTCACAAAAACTAATAAGAAAGGGGCTCTCAGAAGCGAAGTTTGTCGGAAATAGTCCACACTGATATTTGTGGACCGTTTTCAACTCCCGCTATTGGTGGTCAAAAATATTTTATTACCTTCACTGATGATTATTCTCGTTTTGGTTATATATTTCTCATTCACGAGAAATCTGAGGCCCTGGATATGTTTAAAATCTATAAAGCCGAAGTTGAGTTACAACTCAATTCGAAGATTAAAATTGTGAGATCTGATAGAGGCGGAGAGTACTATGGTAGATACTCTGAAACAGGTCGCAATCCAGGACCCTTCGCCCTGTATCTATAAGAGCATGGAATTGTCGCTCAATACACCATCCCGGGCACACCTGAACAGAACGGTGTAGCTGAACGACGAAATCGTACTCTTATGGATATGGTGAGAAGCATGTTATGCAACTCTGCGTTGCCTGCGTTCTTGTGGGGAGAAGCCTTGAAAACAGCGGTGCATATCCTAAATCGAGTTCCTAGTAAGGCAGTTCCCAAGACTTCTTATGAGCTATGGGTAGGAAGAAAACCGACTTTAGGATATTTACACATTTGGGGCTGTTTTGCTAAAGCAAAGGTGTACAACCCACAATTAGGAAAATTGGACCCTAAAACTATAAGTTGTTATTTCATTGGTTATCCTGATAGATCAAAAGGCTACAGATTTTATTGCCCCACTCATAGTACCCGGATTGTTGAGACTAGACATGCAAAATTCTTTGAGGATCGTGAGATCAGTGGGAGTATAGAGCTTAGGAAAATCACTTTTGAGGAGAATCGGGTTATAATTCCTATCCCTTTTATCCAAGAAAAAGTGGCACCAACACCAGTTATTCAAGCCAGTGTTGATGCACTTGTGGCTATACCTATTGACACACCCCACATTGAGGAGGCTCTTGCTCCCATGGTGACTACCACTGCTCTACCATTGCGTAGATCAGAGAGAGCAAAGAAGCATGTCATTTCTGATGACTATATAGTTTACCTAAATGAGAGTGAGTTTGATTTTGGAAAGGAATCAGATCCTGTTTCCTTTAGCCAAGCCATGAAGAGCGACAAATCCACTCAATGGCTCGAAGCCATAAAAGATGAGTTGGAATCAATGAAACATAACTCGGTCTGGGATCTTTGTGAGTTACCTAATGGAGTCAAGCCTGTAGGCTGTAAATGGGTTTTTAAAACCAAGCAAGACTCCAAAGGTAATATAGAAAGATACAAGGCCAGGTTAGTCGCTAAAGGTTTCACTCAAAAAGAAGGAATAGACTATAAAGAGACATTCTCTCCTGTCTCTAGAAAGGAATCCTTTCGGATAGTCATGGCATTAGTAACTCATTTTGACTTAGAATTGCATCAAATGGATGTTAAAACTGCTTTTCTGAATGGCGACTTGCATGAAGATGTCTTTATGACACAACCTGAAGGTTTTCAGGTTGAGGGGGAGAGTCATTTAGTTTGTAGACTCAAAAGGTCTCTATATGGTTTAAAGCGGGGCATCTCGACAATGGTACTTAAAATTTCAGAAGTCATTTCAAATTTTGGTTTTAAAGAAAATCGTGGATCAATGCATATATCTTAAAATCGGTGAGTAAGTTTATCATCCTTGTTTTATACGTTGATGATATCTTACTTGCGAGTAGCAATTTGGGCATGTTATATGAGACAAAAAACTTTTTATCAAAGAGTTTTGATATGAAAGATCTTGGTGAAGCTTCCTACGGGATAGGAATTGAGATTCATCGAGATAGAGCCCGTGGCCTATTGGGATTGTCTCAAAGAGCTTATATTGATAAAGTTCTTAAAAGGTTTAACATGACTCTAATTGTTGCCCCTGTCATTAAGGGTGATAAATTTAGTCTACTTCAGAGTCCCAGGATCGATCTGGAGAGAAAACAGATGGAGACAATTCCCTATGCATCGACAATTGGGAGTCTCATGTATGCACAAGTCTGTACTCGTCCAGATATAGCGTATATAGTTGGCATGCTTGGCAGGTACCAATGTAATCCTGGTTTGGATCATTGGAAAGCGGCTAAGAAGGTTTTTCGCTATTTACAAGGGACTAAAGGACACATGCTCACATACAAAAGGTCGAATAACCTTGAAGTTATTGGTTATTCAGATGTCGTTATCTTTGGGGTGTCAAGACACTCGTAGGTCCACATCGGGTTATATTTTATGCTTGCGGGTGGACCTATATCTTGGAAGAGCAAACAAACGCCGACTACTGGCCCACTATGGAAGGTAATTCGCTGCATGTTTTGAGACAACATGTGAGGCGATTTGGTTGAGAAATTTTATCTCGTGGCTTGAGTTGTTGATACTATTTCAAAGCCACCGAGAATCTTTGTGACAATTCACGCTGATTGCTATCTCCAATAACAACAAGATTAGTGGGGTTCCAAATATATTGATATAAAGTATCTTGTTGTCGGAGAAAGTTCGAGAATCAAATTGTATCATTGAAAAGATAAATCGACACTCATGTTGGTGACCCTCTCACGAAAGGTTTACCTCCCAAGCTCTTTTGGAGCATGTTGCGCGTAGGGGTTAACGGATAATTTTGATAGCCTTTGAGAGTGGGTATATGCGGTGAATACATTTGTTTAATTGATTCGAAATAAAATTTATTTATTTGCTTTTCCATTTTATGCAAATAACTCCTTGGAACATATGGTGCCAGTAGATGGCAATAAAGTAGGACCAATATTAGATTGCGTTTACATGTAATCACCATTCAGTTATGTAAACTCACAATCCATGTGAAATCATACTAGTTGGAATCCATGTCGGTGATGACTTTCAATACGATGGCGATGGCGGTCATATATCGATGATATGATATATTGACTACATTGATTACGTGTTGAAATTCTCGACCGATAATAAAGACTTTGATTGAGATTGATTGTGATTTACTATTCAAAGAAAGTTAGCTAACATTGGGTAATCGGAGTTTATTGACATAGTTTGGCCATGTGGGAGACTGTAAGCAGTTTCTATTTTGGTGGCCATCACTATGGTCAAACCCGTTGACCAGTGAATGGTATAAGATCAACCTTAAGATGTACAATTGCTATTCTGGTGAGTTTGAAGAGAATAGCAATCGCTATTGAGTCTTTCAGTTAAAGTATGATTGTGATTTCTAATCACACTACAATTAGCAATTTCAGTCCTTAATGGGATAGGACTCTTTGGCTATAAATATAAGGGGTGCCTGGTCCCAACGATAGCTCGACGTAATTCAATCCTCTCTATTGGCGAGAGCATCCCCATTGTGCTAGGAGACATTGAACGCGAGAACATCGTTAAAGATCGGCAACCATCAATGACTAACGCTCAAGGTGCGCATATTTATAGTTTGTATATTTATTGGTTTTTGATTGATCGTGCGCCTAGATCTCTAGGCTTAATTTTGGATGGTCGGATCGCCAGATCCATTTATACTCCATCACCCTTTTCATCCCAACTTGAATTAGATAATTGAGACCCCTTTTCATCCCAACTTTTCATATAACAGATCATGACCCACTTATATAAGATTGACTAGATGGTGACTCCATGTAAAATACATCCCCAAAAGTAACTCAAAGAAGTCAACCGTACTAGAAGTGGAACCATCAGTTGCTTCCCTAATATATTAGGCTATCACCGCTCAAAGGCTTAACTCGTTGCTAAGATTATGTTTGATTTTGAAAAATAGAAATTAAATATATACTTGGAGATCAATATCTATCTAATGACTTGGCAGCAGGTAATCAACCGAGCACGAGGTTTCATCTTGAGACACCTGCAATGTTGAACCATCATGTGTGCATGTGACCATCTTGGGTGCTCCATCATGTCAGGTCAACTCGGTTCAGGTTGGATCTGATCGGGCATTTAAGATTTTCTTATTAAGCAGCGAAAATTTTGACCCAATACACAGCCCAATCCGTTGACAAACCTACCCGAGTCATGATTGGATGGTATCCCATTAATTCCCACCACACTGTTGACTCGTTGGCGGACAGGTTTTATTGTATTTGAAAGTTGCACAATGGGCAGGCGGAATTCAATATCGGAGGCTAAGAGTGTTAGTGGTAGAGATAGATAAAAGTTTAATCTCCTCTGAACTGCCCTTGGAGGGGAGAACCTTTTTGAGCCCAACGCTCAGTGAGCAAAGGACTTTCACTAATTTTTGTGCTCACAAATCACTGCAATTTCGAAGCTATGACCATGTTTTACTTTAAGAGATTGACCTCGGCATCAAGTGCTACTCCAGTACAGATACGAGGCATTGTTAAGTTGGGTCTAAATTAATCATTTGTTGCCTTGATCTTTGACCTAGTGGATCTTGAGATTATGATCCAACAATCAAACGGTCAGATTTTTGATTCACATGACATACATCTCGAAAGTGATCCAAGGACTCCATTTGATGTACAACCATAATCATGTTAGCGTTTTCGCAATCTCAAGATTCATTGAGTGGAAGATTGTGGAGAAAAACAATATTCATCATCTAATTCAAATCAACCAAAGATTAGTTCTCCAATGGTCAATGGTTGATCCCTCATTTTAGGAGGAATAAGTAAAGGAAACACAAAAACAAGGGTCGAAGTGTAAATAGGTGAAACACACAGGACAAAGTGTAAATAAAATATATTAAATGGGTAAATGCTAAAAATACATAAAAAATAATATAATAAAAGTTCTCATAAATATTTCATAACTATAAAGCTGAAAATACGTAACAGATTTCAGTGCATATGATGTTTCTAATGCTTATCATTTTTCTTCTTCATCTCGTGAATTTAACTTATGTGACATATCTTAAGTCTTATTATAACTCCATACGCTTACACAACGTACTGCCCATCAAACTTATTTTACATAAACGACTTGTGTAATGGCAGCTGCTCCAGCTTACCACTTAACTTATTTTACACGCGATGCGTACGTGTGGATAATCACTTAACCTCCGTAACATAGCATATCATAAACCACCATCTAGCTTGATGAGGTTGTTGATACTCAATACAATAGGTTTCCTTAAGTCGAAACCTCCAATGTCCCCTTAGTTCGAGATAAAGCTAAATATATTGTCCTTAAGACTCGTTTTGGCTGCAGACGTTATATCCTTACGGTGACTCGTAAGGTATGACACGTGTAGAACAAAATTTCATATTCAGCTGGCCTTCACAACGTGTCTTATCATATTTTATATATTATTTTTCATTATTTTCATACAACTTAAATTAGAGTAAGTTATGGTGTGATAAGCTTCACTAAAACATGCTTTCCAATGAACGCGTTCCGTAGTAACCTAGATGTACTTCGTGTAAAAACTCATACTCCTATAGACGTGTTATATTCATACATGGATACATATATTACAAATTTTACGTGAGAGTGAAAAGAATCTCACAATGACAATGTGACAGCCCGGATTTCGGCACCCCAAAACTCGTGCCATCAGCACGATCATCTTGACCGTGCCCCTTAGCTAAGCACGGAACACTGGTATATCAAGCATGCAATAGAATAATAAATGAAATTTCAGAATTTAAATCTATATTAATCAACTCCCCAAAAGACAGTTCTACCCTCATGTCTTTGCATGAATGGAGAACCGATCCGAACCATCGATGATAGCAATCATCACGGATGGTTCGTCCCAAAAGAATCATCCCAACTATATATATACATGGTCTAAACAAAATCAAGGCTTGACATACCAAGCCGTACAAAACTCTCTCAAAAGCCCTCAAAGTGGCACAACGGAGTCCTCTAGAAGAAGTCCTCAGGAGGTGGCTCCAACTCACCGGTCAGTCTTTCCAAGCCTCGGCAGCTGCTAGTAGTGGACCTGCGACGTATAGTCTATAGGGTGAGCTACATCCTAGCTCAATAGGGAACAAAATACAGTTGAACATATAAATTATCACTCACATATATTCTATGATATGTCATGCATGATGTGTCTATGCAGTTATTGATGAAAACAGTTAAAAAGCATTTCATTTTACTATTGATTACTTATGTTTTCATTTACTCATAAATGATGCTGAAAAGGCCTAAAGTAAAACTTAAACTTTCAACTTAAGTAATCCCCGAGCAATATAGCATCGAGCCCCGATGAGATACCCTTCATCGTCATCTATATAGACACTTTTAGCGTATTCCCTGGGAATACCATATAGTACCCAAGCCCCTTTCCCCTGGGGATTGGTGGCGGGGTTTCACTTTTCTCAAATCAACACCCGGTGTGCTTATCATAGTCTGGATAAGCCTCACTTGACCGCCTCACGGTTTAAGCGATCTTGGATATCCTGCCGTGTCAGTCGTGGATATCCCGCCACGTCGGTGGGGTAACCTATCAAACCTCAAATAACAAAAATATCGGTGCCTTACATATAGTTATTCACCGTGTAAGTGTACTATCTTATATCAGTTAGGCCCTATCCAACATGATTCAGTCTTGGATACATCCCTGGGATGTATCCATTTACTTGTATCACACCTGATGCCCTTGTCTCTTTACTTCTTCATCCCCTGGGGATGGCTCATTATGATTACTCTTATGGATGTCACACGCACACACACTTTTCACAATTCTTAAGCAATAAAAATATTTGAATTGAATTCTATATCACTACATACATGCTCTTGTAAAATAAAGTACATGTTCAAGGTGTTCCCTACCTCAAGTCTTCATTTGATCATTGCATCAAGGTCCCACGTGGCTCCTTGTGCACTAGTTCACATGTACCACCTATGGTACCACATAACAGGTGAAACACATCACAAAGGATGCAATAAAGAAGGTCTAAGACCCTCCAAGAATCTTAAAGTCAAACCCAAAAGTCAACATAAATTATCTCAGTCAATTAATCGAACTCCAAAATCGATTAATCGAAAGTCAATATCGATTAATCGATTCTAAAATCGATTAATCGAGATTCTCATTCGATTAATCGAATCCTAATTCGATTAATCGAAATTTACTGTTCAGCCAAGTCGATTCTCAATTCAAGTAATCGAATTCCTAAAATCGATTAATCGAAAACTGAAATCGATTAATTGAAATCCCATTTCGATTAGTCAATTCACCTCAAGTCATTTCCTCCAACCCCTGGGGTCCACTGGAGGTTCCCAGTCGATTAATCGATACCCAAATCGATTAATCGAAATCCAAAGTCGATTAATCGAACTCTAATTCGATCAATCGAAATCGGGGTCCTCTGACTTTTCAACTTCCTGGCCAATTTCGATTAATCGAAACCCAATTTCGATTAATCGAAATTGTCAGATTCAGCCCTTTTCGAGCTGTTCTTCCCAATCTTTTTCCACACTTTTTCCTCTATTTTTCTAAACCATTATCCTATGATTTAAACCATTTTCAACTACAATTTAGCCTCTACGATCTATGCATTTTATTCACAAAAATTTACCTTGAATCAATCTCAAATTGATTTCAAATCTATGGTTGGAAAGGCTAGGGTTCCAGCTTTAGCTTGAACGGATTCTCCTCGCTAATTCGGCCTCTTAAATGCTAAAATCCCCCCTCCAATCACACAGTAACTCTTGTTTAACCTTCTTTACTCCTCTCTCTCTCTTCTTTACTCCTCTCTCAACAACCCAAAAACACACATTTAGGGTTATTAAACCCTTTTATCTCTCTCCTAGTTTGTGTGTTGAGCACATGCACCTCAATAGGTGTATGTGACTTTAGATCTTCAACACACACCACATTGCTAAACAAACCATCACATCACCTTCACTCATCACACTCTAAGCTAACTATCGAACTCCTAATTGGTTAAACCTATGACCGATCGGGCACGGATCCCGAGGTCATAGTTTGGCGTGATTTTTCAGACTATTACAGACAAAGACTTAAAGGTCGAGTGTCGTATCTTATCCTTTAACATAACATGTGTATGTCTTATCATAATTTTTTACGTGATGGAATGTTATATGCTGAAGATAAAACATATAAAAGAAAAGGAAACCATTACATATACCCTAAGCATTATGTGATCATATTATATCAACTACAACTACAACTATAGTAATATAAAAAAAATTTGAACATTGGAGAACAAAATGGTATGGCAAACAAGTATCAGTATAAATATAAAATGATCATCGTACAACTTAAAGGTTAACTTTATTGTGAAGTTTGAATGTTACGTCAAACTTTGATTTAATTCATAGGGTTAAAGTTAAAGGTCCTAGATGAGATTAGAGTATGATTCAAGTTATTGTAGACACACTAGATATATCCCTCATAGAGAATAGTAGAATTGCAGGTTGCGTTAAATAAATGCTACAAAATTCTTATGATACACATCATAAAGTGATGGTGAATTAAATCTCATCAGATAGGTCATCTCGATCTGATGAGAATGGGCTGGTCATTCATATGATTCTGATGAGAATCAGACCTTGTATGACCCAATTAAGTATGGACCGTTGGATCTATTTCACGGCTTTTGGGGCCACATGTATCGAGTTTAGGTCAATCTAGTCCTATGGATATGATTAGAGTGGAGAGATCTTACGAGTTTCTTTTAAGTTTGACTTGTGCATTGTCCATTTAGACCATGGAATGAATGGTCAACGATTTAAGTCAAATCGTGTCATCGCACGATCATTGGAGTACACACATCTCCATAAATCGGAAGGAGGGTACGTCTAACAAGTCTTAAGAGGTCTCAACGGTGGGTTGGGTCTGCTCTCACAGTTTGCTTTGCAATTTTTCAAAAGCACACGATGTCATGCTCGTTAATTCTTTGAGGGCATGCGTGATGGACCGGACCCCACGAGAATGGAGTCACACACATTTACAACTACTGGGAGTGATGGTTGACTATTTGGCTAAAGGGTATCGATAGTGAACTGAGATCACAAATAACGTGATCCATTTCATCATATTAAGAGGCCTCAGGCCCAATAATTTTATACAAAGGCCCTTGGATCTGATCTCAACTTACTAAAAGGTTTTAGGCCTATGCATACAATTAAATCAAAAGAGGCCTAGTCCATAAGAATACAAATAGCTAAAGGTGTTGGGCTCGTTGCATAGGATAAGGGTCATGGCCCGACCTACGACACAAGGGTCCTAGGGCCCAATCCAAGTCAATAACGAGATAGGACCATTGGCCCAATTCAATTAAATAGAAGGGATAAAAGACTTGGACCAAATATAAGTTAAATAACAAGCAGCGAAAGTCAGCGGGGCTCAATTCTCAAAAGTCAAGGGGGTCAAAGATAACCAATGACATTATTCCATGTGTCACATAGGGCTGTTGTCTTAGAGCGCTATATTTATTTTTTCTTCAATTTTAGGCGGTTCCAAAGCCGACATATATTTAGTTTCAAGGAAATTCAATCGTCCATGCCATAAGGGGTCAAATGGTAAATAATATGTCCATTAGGTTGTGTGCTAATGGTTCATAGCTTGGGTGTAACAGGGGTCGACAGACCACTAACATTGACACACAAAGGGCTACGGCTTATTTTTCAAAAGTTTTTATAATTTTAAAACTAAAAATAAATAATTAAATAAAATACTCATGGAAATTTGTGTCGTCAGATTGAATAGCCCCAGAAGGTAAGAGATTTTACTGTTTAGGCCTCTACCCCATTGGATCTTTTCACTCCACCATTACCCTCCCCGGCCTCGCGATCCGTTGGGGAGCCAAGCAATGGTGCGGACACGCGACAATACATTACATCCATATTCGCATTTGGGCATTTTATGTTCTTAAGTCATTTTTTTTTTAATGTAATTGTCACATTTTTTTTTTCTAAAATATCGCGGGAAATGCTTTAATAGCAGAAACGATTAATTTCATTTATCAAAGTAATTTGCGGAAACATATTTAAATACTTTCGATTTAAATTCTCATGTTCGTTAACCTGTTCGGGTAAGTTCAAGTTTTACAATTTTATCGGAACAAATTTTATCAAGTGCGAAATTATAAATAAGATAAATCAAGATATTTTTTCAAAAGTAAAACCTTAAAAGATCAACATAATTCAAAGTTCTAATACAAAGATACATCAATTGTTTTCTCAAATTTACTGAACTTAAAATCAAAATGAGATAAAGGAAAAGATCCT
Source organism: Chloranthus sessilifolius (assembly GCA_021018995.1). Lineage (NCBI taxonomy): Eukaryota > Viridiplantae > Streptophyta > Magnoliopsida > Chloranthales > Chloranthaceae > Chloranthus > Chloranthus sessilifolius. The sequence continues at coordinate 22,797,402 of CM037590.1, forward strand.
ATCAAAATCAAGTATGCGGTGCTGGTAGCTCTATAGGCAGGATGAGCTCAAACTATCAGCTCGATGATTGCTCATGGATCATTCCTCGTTCAACTCCTTTAGCTTTAGCTGGGTAGCAGATGAGTGACCACTGAAATATCTGGGTTATAAAACAATTGTAAACGATGAAGCTTAATAATGTTTTAGTTAATTTTGTAATGAATTTTAGTACAAGTAGTATAAGAGAATTCTACATATGCAAGTGCAAATGAGGTTTCTAGCAGTTGTAATAGCATAGAAGTAATCAAGATTCAACTAACAGTAGGAATGAATTCTAAGTATGATGACATTAATAATTACTATCTGACATGAAGATAAATATTCACAATTCAACATAAACATACAAATTAGCATGCAACATTATTAACTAAGCATGAGAAATTATTCTACAGATTAACAATTAACAAAATTTATAAGTTACGTTAAAGTTTATAAGCTTATTTATAAGTAAAATTTTTACTTTATTATATCTTGCTTATTTATTTATTGTATTTGTTTATTATTAGTGTCTTTTAATTGATTCGGTATCGATATCAGAATGCCAATCATGGTCCAAGATTCAAGATGCCAATATTTGCGCGAACAAAGGTTGACACTCTCTGCCGTTTAGCCAATCAAGACAAGGACCAATGACCTTGTTGGTCTAATTAAACCCGATCATCAGCTAACATTTTAAAAATCCTTTTAAGTACAAGGTGCTCATACGAGTCTGTTTCTAAGAACGACGAATAGCTATATGAAGCTTTCAAGTTCAAGATAGCATCCTCTTTTCACTTTCGAGATTTCAGGTTTCGTTATTAAATAATTAATATTCAGGATTCAATATATTTCGAATTTTCATATTGAAGTATACTTCTTTCTAAAAGTTCAAGTTTAAGATCCCCTTTCGGGTTCAAGATTCAAGTATTCAAGTTCTCATTTCAGGTTCAAGATTTAAGTATTCAAGTTCGAGATCAAGTTTAAGTACAAATTCAATTACAAGTTCTAGTTTCAAGTACAAATTCATATTGAAGTTCAAATACAAGTTCAAGTACAAATTCAAGTAAAAGTTTTAGTTTGAGTTCAAATTCAAGTTCAAATACCAATTCAAATTCACGTTCAAGTACAAATTCAAGTTCTAGATCAAATAAAGGTTCAAGTTCAAGTTTTAGTTTCAAGTACAAGTTCTAGTTCAAATACCAGTTCAAGTTTAAGATTCAAGCACAAGTTTAAATTCAAGCTCATGCATAAGTTCAAGTTCCAATTTGAGTTCATGCATGAGTTCAAGTTCAAGTTCAAGTACTAGTTCAACTACAAGTTCAAGTACTAGTTCAAATACTCGAGTTCAAGTTCAAGCACTAGTTCAAATTTGAGTTCGAGTTCGAGTTCAATTACTAGTTCAAATTCGAGTTCGAGTTCGAGTTCGAGTTCGAGTACTAGTTCAAATACAAGTTCGAGTTCAAGTTCAAGTACTAGTTCAAACACAATTTTAAGATCAAGTTCAAATTCAAGCATGTCACTAACTTATATCTATCAATCAGTCAATTCAAACCATTTGTTCAAATCATAAGTCAAGGTCGAGCTTTCAAGTTCCACGACTTAATCCTAAGGGAGGATCTCGTCGGTTTACATTTAGACTAAGTGTTACCTCAGTTTAAAGTCCAATAAGGACTTACGTTTATCATTGTCGATAAAAATGATTTGATTATCTCTAATCGAAGTTTAAGGCATCGGGGTGTCTATTTCTAATAATCCTATGAATTCATTTGAGTTAAATCAACTGATTGACCACTCATCAATGAGTCAATACCTCTTACTTTTTGAACATGGGCCTTGCGTCTATTTCATTCCTATTAGAGACTTATTCGAGTCTTGGGTCAAATGGGTCTTATTCATACATTTTAGTGACTGAGCCTTAAGGCCAATCATTGGTCCATGTCAGGTATTCAGGTTTGGTATTTCGGACTTCATAAAATCCCAACCTATGGCTTCAAGGTCCATGGGTCGTTCCCTATGTGGTTTAGGCCTTTACTAGACCCAAATTTAGGTATATGGACCTTTTCAAGGTCTGAGTCATTTCGTTTGTTATGGTCTCTTTACTTTTTAAAACATTTTGAGCTGGCTTCATGTCTTAGAAAATCATCTAAGAATCACCAGGCCGTGTGTCGGGTAGTCGAGTCTTAACCAAAAATTTTAAGTTCTAAGTAATTGGTGTTTGGGCTATCTGATAGTTCTGTCCAATGACTTAGTTGACCAATTCAACATCAATCCCATCACATGTTAGTTTCATAGTAATTGTGTGGTAGGGTATTTCTCATATATTCACGGTCTTGGGTCAAGGTCCACGTTTTAGGTTACGTTCCTTAAAATTTTAGATTTTTCCACAAGTGTCTCGAACATTTTGTGATAAATCGCTCACCATTTCAACTCCGACCTAATTTTTGAGTCCTATGAAAGCTGGGTGAAAGAGTATCGGTGATCGCATCTTTTCCAGGTGGTGACACTAAAAAATATGATCAGGTTGATCATGATTGATAAATCATTAAGATTTGTCCATGTTTATCAGGTTATTGGGCCTTAATGTCAGGTCTGTAGCTCTTGATTCCAATATCGAAATCGAGCAATCAACGGATTTCTGGAAAGCTCAGTGAGTTACCTATAATTTATTTTTATATTTCGGGAGTTAAAAGTCAACGAATCAGAATGGAATAAGGTCCATCCGATCTAGGGTCAAGTCTGATTACTGATTGGGTGCTATGATCTGCAATTTTGCGTCACAAAACTATAGATTTTCTAGCAAATAATCCAGATAGAATTATTGCGTGAAAAACCTACCTAAGTATTATGGACAAGTCAAGGTTTGACCTTAATTTATTCCAAAATTTTCTGAAAAGGTCTTGATTATGGAAATCACAGCTCGTCAAGGGCTCTGATTTCAGGTGCAACCGAGAAACTTCGTTGCCTTGTGCTTTGGGTACTGTAACTTTCAAACCGCGTAGATTCCGGGTCTGAAATTTTAATTGGGTATCGGAAACCCATTAACTTATTTAATTCAATTTTTTGAGATTTTTTCGGAGGTTATTTGCATTTATTTTGGTCTCTGTTCTAGGAACAAACTACTTGGGCAATCGATGGGGTCCACCTAGTGGTCCACCTCATGCCTCGTATTTTCGGATCTTGGTCCGGGATGATTCTAGGTTAGTCCCAGATCCATCGAAGTCTCGTTTCGGGTCCGTCCTATTAGTTTAATCGGCACGAGTCGCGTGTCAGTACTACCCTATTCGCCGGGTGTCAATCTTTCTAGAGATTTCGGATTGGCTTGACGAGCCATCCAATTGAGCCTAAATTTTTTGGCACGATTATATTTTCAAAACATTTTTAAAGATTGGTTCTTACGAAAATCAGATTCTTCAAGAGAATTTTCAATTTATTTTCAAAAACTTAACCGATGCGCTCTATAACTTAAATTACCCAGATTTCGAGATTTCAATGGTGAGCAATCTATCATTGTTGATCATTCATGATTGGCATCGGTCATGAGCTTCCAATTATTGAGAATCTCATTAGACCATTAGTCTATTAAAATGGTCAAACTTTGATGAAGAGACCATCTAGTGATCTCGATTAAAGTTAATTACATATAGAGTCCATGTATCGAGATTTTCCTATCAATGCATATATCACCATTGAATTTATTATAATCAAGTCTAAGATTTCAATCACATAATTTTCAGAATTTAAAACTTATCTAAATTCATCATTTGATCAAGTTCTATGATCAAGGCAAGCAAGTTCTGAGCTTTTATATCAAACAATTCAACAAATTTCAAAATAACCAATCGTGAACATTCGCTTGGACATTCATTAAGACTAATAAATGAGCTAAAATTTTCTGAGATATAACCATATAAATCTCAATATATTTCAGCCACAAGTCATGCCAAAAATTTAATCAAGTTTCATAAAAATAAAGCAACAATTCAAAGCTAGACTGCATTTAAATTATCTAGTAATCAAGCAATCTAGGACCATTAATTTTGATCATAATTAAATCAGTATATGGTGAATAAAATTTTGAGATTTCACATGAATATTTCATCAAAATGCATCCAATATCAGGTCATAAATTCTATGAGTAATCCATGTAAATAAATAACATCAAACAACACTACACTACACATAGAGTTAAGATACATCTATGACCACTACTTTGACTTAAAAATCCGTGGTAAAAATATCATTTTCCAGATATCAAACTCACACGTTATCATCTACAAAATACATAAATTCTAGCCATAAGATCCATTTATTTGAATTAGTTTGGCATAAGAATATAAAGCTAGAAATTTGGGATTTCTACACTATGATGCATATATGTCATTTTTAACCAAATCTTGACCATTGGATGAACTTGCATGATCATATGGATCACATGCTTGACATCCAAAGGTCATAAACAAGATATTATTCCAGAATATTTAAAGAGTTCAAATAAAGATCACATTTTTATCCAAAAAATGTAAGAAAGTTCTTGAAATTTCAACAAGGTGTTGTCTTGACATCTTTCACCAATCTAGTCCATTAGATGACCTTGCATGATCATGCAGATCACATGCATAACTTCCGAACATGCTGGTCTAAATGTAATCCAGAATTTATAATTTATTTTGTAAAATTTCAAGGGAAATTCAAAATCTCATTGATCTTAACATTGTAGACCAATCTAGACCATTGGATGACTTTGCATGATCATATAGATCACATGCATACCTCCAAATTCACTGATCTAATATTGTTCAAGATTTTTAAATAAAACATTAATCAAAAATCATTTTTAAACTAGAAAAATCCAAACAAGATTTCTATGTGGCCAATCTAGACCATTGGATGGCCTTACATGCTCATGTCGATCACATGCATAGCCTCCAAAGTTCCGATTATATAATATAGATAACCATTTTAGAATTTAAACCGCAAATAACCAAAGAAAATTAGAGAATCTATGGACAAATTTCTAGATTACTAGACTAGCTAGGAACTCCAAACAAAGTTTAACCAAGACATTATTGACCATGATTTTTGATCTCATAGTGTGCTGGTTTAACTCAAGTTGAATAGTGAAAAGTGCTAGAAAGAAGCCCAATTTAATATATATGAAACTAGGGAAAGCGATGAGTTGATTGGTGGTGGTGGGTGTAAGTTTTGATGGCTAGGATTAGAGGACAAATTTAAGGAATGAGAGGGCCCAAATAGAGGTTTCAACTGGAGAAGAAGATGAAAATGTAGGAATTGAGGGAAGCCCCACGGAATTTCCATTTTTGCATGAGGCCTAGGGAGACGAGCTGCAAAAATTTGCCAACTGTCCTCCCATTTCTTCCCAATGCACTCTCTCTCTCTCTCTCTCTCTCTCTCTCTCTCTCTCTCTCTCTCATGTGCCCATCATTGTGGAACCCACTTGGGTTTCACTCTTAACCGCATATTATGGTCCACTTTTGTCTTTAGTGGCCTTCAAGGCCCTTAAACTTATGATTTGTCAAAAGTCAAAGTTATCTTGTGATGCATGGATATGAATGCATCTAACACCCTAAATTTCTTCAAAGAAATTGTGTGGTGTATGATGGGTCAAACTTTGGCCAAGTGAACAAAGGGTTAGGATTGACTAGAGATTTGTAATATTTTAATTTTTAATTACCAAAATTAGATAAATAGCTTATAAATGCCCTTGGGCTTAATTTAAAATTACAAGGAATGTCATGATTCTATTCAAAACACAAATATATAGTCTCATGCATTAGTACCCCTAGATGCTTCTATTTTATGTGTCAAGGTTTGACTCAACCCATTAAAAAATCTCATGATCATTTTCAAAATCCGATTCGTTGGCGATGATTTCCTCATCACCACCAAAGCTCTTAGGCCCAATTTGGGTCAAACATCGGGTCAGGGTCCATCAAGAAACAGTCCGAGCTGGTTGCAAGGCATAAGATGTGGTGTGTTTTACTAAATTTCTAGCACACTCATTCAAATAAATGGGGTGCTCTATGAGTACCGAAATGAGCAATATCTCATCAAATCTAAGGTGGGTGTTACATATATGTAACCCAATAAACAAGAAGGTCAAGATGCCCTTAGCTTGGGTGCATACATTTACCAAAAAAAAAAAAAAAAAAGGCTGAAGCATAAGTTTAACAATATTTTTCCTTTGGATTTGAGGCAGCAAACTAATATTAAAAACGATAGAACCGGACAATCCTATCCGTAGGATGTATAGAGGGCTAGGAATAAACAGGGGTCCATGCTATTGTCCTAGGCTTGTTCGGACTGTAGCTCAAGAGCCAAGGGGGTCAAAATGACCCCTTTGCCCGAATGGACACAAAACATAATGGGCTGAAGCCCATTCTATTTGCAGTAGTTGTGACCTGGGCACACACATGCCCCCTTTTCATGCCCTTAGGGCACTTTGACCAGCACGTGTCCCATACCATATTGAAGGGCCTTGGGTCCCCTAGCCTCGGATCAAAGGGCTTGACCTATGGGTCAACTCTATGACTTTTGCGGTTACGGAAAACTCATGAGAAATTGTAAAAATTCTGATTTTATTTATTATGTTTTATTAGTTCCTTTTACACAAGTAAAGAAAAAATGATTTTTATCATGTGAAAGTAGTAGATTGAAATGGACATGAGGGCACCCACTTTTTCAGTCCTTAGAAAGATGGTTCCATGACTAGCTTCCAATCTTCTGTGATTCACGCACAAAATAAGGCAATTGGAGACGTGGCGATGCTTGCGTTAGTCGAACGTAGGAGATGAGTGCAGCGATGATTGATGTGGTACAGTTATTGGTGACCTCACAAGAATTCGGAGGTCGAGCGCTAGTTGTTGACTGCTGTAGCAGCAGAAATGGGTATCATTGATGTGCATCATTGGAGGTAGTGAAGAGGGCTGTTCCTAGTAATTGTTGGTGATTGAGTACAAATACAGAGAGAGATATAACATGGGCTGTGTAAAATGGGGAGCTTGGTGTTCTGTTTGAACAGAAAGAGGGGGATGATGGGAAAATAATAACATCATGGGTTTGCTATGCTTACTGATATTGTGGTTATTTTTCCCTTCTTTTAATCAAACGTAGAAAGAGAAGGGGTTTCTATTGGAATGCAAGGTGAGTAGGGGCTGATTTGGTAGTTGCACAAATTAAAGAATAAGATGGTAAAAGTGGTGCTTTGCGTGGTTGCGAGATGAAGAAGAAGAAGATAGGCGGCCGGAATTCTTGTAGGAATTGTTATATTTATTATTAATATAATAAATATTTTAATAATTTAAAGAAAATAAAACTTTATTTGATTTCTTAGTTTTGGGTTGGGTTTTTAGGCAATAGTTATTCTCAAGTTTTATATGCAAATGAATAGTCCCACATTGGTAAAAATAAAAAGTGCCTAGGCTATATATAGAACCTTTCACCTTCTATTATTGTTTAACAATAATAAGAGAAGAGTGTGCCTAGCGGCGAGCCGCCGCGTTTAGGCGCATTGGCGCTTTAGGCACGCACTTTGCACTTTGCACTTCGCACATGCGCATCGTCGCAAGGAGAGGTTTGAATTTTTGACCAGGCAGATCCAACGGTCAGATTATTCGTGGGTTGGGCGGGCCTAATGGGTCACTATTCAACGGGTCAATTCGGTCTATTGGGCCAAACGGATTGGTCAAACGTTGACCGTTGGACCCAACCGTTTTATAACCGCTTATAAAGGTGTATAACCGTTCGAATTTGAATTCGAAAAGTTACAACCTTTCATGCAGTCGTTGGATGTAGCGGTTGAGATCTTTGAAAGATCTGAGCCGTCCAAAATATGACTGTTGGTCCAACAGTCATATTGAAATTTCTATATAAGGAGGCCTTAGGACACAGATTAAAACACTCTGAAATCCATCGGAATCCTTGCATAAAACTTGAGAATTCCTCTTGCTATCTTCTTTTGGTGGTACTCCATCGGATTGAGTTTTCTGGGGCGATCATCTACTGTTGCAAAGTAACGGATCGCATCCAAGAGATTGGGCTCGTTGTATCCTGGAAACGTCTCGCTGGAACCCTTTTGCAAACTCGAAGATTTACTCGAGTAGGGAGCGAATAGCGTTTTAAAGACAACGATTACGTGCCTCGAGTCCAATTCTCTTGCCCTTTTCATCATTTTCGGATTTCTGTTCTCAAATTTTCATCTAACAGGAATTAGGTGGCGAGAGAGAAGGTTTTCTCTTTTCAATTTGTCTTTAGGTTAAGGGCACTTTAGAAGAACGACCCTCAAAACGAAACGTTGTCAAGTGACAGGAAAAGAAAGAGTCCAAAGGAGACTTTGCTAGATGCTATATATGGGAACGTGCTAAATTAGGCAACCCAACACTCTAGTAGGACTAGAATATATTCTAGTCATCCTAATGATATGTGCTATATATATATATATATATATATATATATATATATGGTAATGGATTGAAGGTGCTAGAATTTGGCTCCCAAGTGGACCATATACACACGCACATATATATATGTGCTACAAAACAAATATTAGTCAAGGATATTGAAATATATGTATATATCAAGATATTTGAGGTACGTTGTGTGATTTTGGTAGCTTGGAATGGGTGCTAATACCAACTCATCATGGTACCCATATCTAACACCACACACAAGTATGTAATAGTTATAAAGATCGAGTGTGCAACATGACACATTCTTATAAGGTCTAGGTGGTAGAGTCTTGGCATCCGATTTTTGGAATTGGCTCGGGTTAGTTTTCTGGTATCCGGTCATGGGCAAAACACACACCTCACAGAGGGATTAGAGTTCACTTTTGTTTGAATTGGAGGGTTCGGATTATTCATGAGTGCACAACCTTATAGGATAAAGGTGGGTTCAAAGGAACGCCACAAGGGTCAACGGTTTGACAAATGATAAATTAGTCAACATAGTCACCTTCTTATCAAAAGTCAAGGATTCAACGTTAGAGAGAATCAAGGTCATAACACAGATCTTTTTAAAATATTTACTAAATTACCAAGTTGGAGTGAGTTGAGTTTATTCAATGTAACTAGACGCAACTGAATATATGTAAATTACTTGTGGGGTTGATGCAACGGCTGAGGACTAGTTGGGTATGCTCCCCAAGGTTGTGAGTTGGAACTGACTCCTCTTCTGCGACAAACAAATACTTGTGGCATGGTGCGGGTGATGGCATCTCGTAGGAATTAGTCTAAGCGTAAACTTGAGATACCTTATGTTATAAAAATTATGGGACCGACTCTCCTGACCGTCATTTAAGCACCAAATTGTGTTTAAACAATCTTACACTATTTATTGGCGTTCGATCTTGGAAATCCATTACCGTCAAAGTGATATGTCATCAATTGAAGGACTATGGGTATAAAAATCACACTTTTTGGGAGATTCAAACCATCTGATCTGTGCACTCTAATATCAACGATTGTTCTTAATTTTGATGGTTGATATTAAAGATCACCGATCCAATAGTTTACATCCACTTATAGGCATGATATTTTGGGTGGGACATATTACAACGATAAATTGCCACTTTGGCAATTTAGATTGATCATATATATGTGCCACATCGCACAATCATAAATCACACTTCAATGGTGGACGATCAGTTAAACACCATTTAGTGTTTAAAATGTCGGCCAGGGCCATTATCCCAAAAAGAGTGCTGTTTTTCCTCTTAAAATCAAGCTAACCACACAGCCCAAGGCTCGCTCTAATTATAGTTAGAGAACAAAAGTATATAATCAATAAGCAATAATCATACAATAAAATTCATTTATGGAAGGGAAAATTATAAACGGTAGACAATTTGCAGACAGCTTATGTGGCTCGGCGTGACTGGCTGCAGTGCTTGAGCCCCACTATGTGTGCTGCCAGTCAGGTCGCGCCACATAAGCTCCCTCCAAAATTGTCCACTGTATAACACTGTCCGGTTATACAGTGGCGAGGTGTTGCCTACTTGCCTGGTCTGCATCCGTAGATCGGGGAGCAATAATCTCTGTTGGTATTATTCTTTTTGTTGGGCAAGCATTCCCTGTACGACGTTCCGTTGGTTTCACACACTGGTTGACCAGCAATTGAAGCGTTACCAGTGACAGTACTGTTCCCTTCTTGGAGGAACCTTCTGGCTACTTCAGAATCCATAACAAACTCTGCTTCTGTTTCGCATTCTGCAATGGAGCCGTTGCATGGTCCTCCTCTGTTTCCGTTGATCTCGGCAGAAACAGTAAGGAGAAAAGTGAGGAGGGCTAGAGAGATAATGTAGAGGGATCTCTTGGAGGCTATGTCCACATTGCTTCTTTCCTTTTCTCTTCCTCAATTTCACTCTCCTGATGGAATGAATATTGAACTACTGCCTCTGCTTTTATGAGAGATGACTTTAATATGCCCACCAACCCCACTTTCTTTTTCTGCAACTTGGGTTTCTAAAAGTTAACGGAACAGGCTCCTTAGGCTGGGAAAAATAGTGGATCCAAATCGTGGTCCAAAATACTTCCAATCCACCATATGGAAGTACTAATCTGTTGGATTTGGCACTAGGGATGTCACCGGTCGGGTCGGAATGGATAAGGCCAAAATTTTGGCTGCTCGATGGGAAAATGGTATATGCCTGATCTGACTCGAAAACCCAATCCGACCCTTTGACAGCCCTCTTTAGCTCCTAGGCCCAGCCCCCTGCAAACTTATTGCTCATGGCTGGTTTTCAAACGCACCTTCCCATATATATTTTATTGTGCAAGTAATGGCTCCCTTTGTAAGTGGGAATCTAGTCATATGGGCCTCCACTTGTCTCTCAATAAAATTATTAATTCCCACAGATTTGAATTATTTCTAGGGTCCAACTAATTGTAATTTAAATTATCCTTTTTCAAGCTATTTAAAAGACTTCATACTTTTGCCGCCATATTTCAATACTATCTAAGCAGTCTGAAGATGTTTAGGACAAAATATAGGCACCGAGACACAGTCTCATTCATTCAATCGAGTCAATGACATTGATGAAAAAATTAATGGAAAATTGTGTTGAAGTAGATGCTAGAAATCATGTTTCATGACAACATTTTGTATTAAAGATCTTTAAATCATGAAACAACTTAGATGGTGTTAAAACGGAACATTGGTCCCAAAAGTACCAATTATTATTTTGAAAAATGATATCCATCGGCGGACTCTAATTAAGCAGTCAACGAATCCTTCAAAGTTTGTCGATGTCATTGGTACTGTTGGTGTTGCTTTATGTTGTATGCTGGTTTAGAATATGGATTTCTATATTGATTTCGTCTTCCTCCATTGAAATTGCGACCTTGTTCAGCCACCTGGAATGATGCATTTTATAGGTAATTTATTATGGTGCTTTCTCTGTAATTTCTGCAATTTTTTGAACAAATGGGATTTTGATTTTGCAGTCTACAACGTTGCAATATTGCCACCTAAGGGGTGGTGTAATTTGAACAATGAGGTAGCAGGTACAGGGCCAACGTAGTAACCATGGTGCATGAATCCCGAGCATCCTACATGGCATACATCTTCACAAACCCGAGTAGATTGAAGTGGCAAGCCATTCTCTCCATGAGATTTAGCCCAAATTCATCTTCATAGAAGGATTCAAACCACTCAATCATAGCAGTTTTTTTTTTAAAATTTATAATGAGACGTATATAATAACATATGTCTGAAAGGGCAATACCATACGTTATGTTCTTAAATTAGATGGTAGCGATGGTTCATTGATGCAATCAGCCTAAAGTATATCGAAATAGTTTTCTTCTCTTCTTACTTTGTAAACATAAATATGGATTCGGAATAGGGATAATGGCCCCTGATCCACGCTTAAACACCAAAATGGTGTTTTAATGATCTCACACAGTTACACTATTAGTTTAGACCTTTTTTATTATCTTGTGCCATTAAAGAGTTTTGTATACTATTTTGACACGAGACACGCATTTATGAACAATCTAAATTGCCCATGTGGGAATCCATCATAGAAACGTGTTAAACACCAAAAAAATCATAACTTTAAGCAGATGTAACCATTCGTTTGGTGAACTTTAAGAACAACTGATATTAGAATGCATAGGTTACATTGTTAAAATTTCCTGCTAAGGGTGATTTTTGGGCAAATTCTTCTTCAATGTATAATCTATCAGTTTAACAGTATGGATTACCCCACATCTTGAACGTTTAATGGTATTAGTTCATTTAAGCACCAATTTGGTGTTTAAATGACGGTAAGGAGAGTCCAATCCTTCTCAATAGCATTATCAGATTGAAAAACACCCGATTCAGTCTCCTGAAGTCAAATTTCCTACGAATTCTAGCACCATCATGAAATCAATTTTTATCCTATAAAATGAGTTGTCATGAAGAATGGTAATTTTAAAATGCATAATCACCAATTTTCAACTTGTGTTAACATATTATGAAAGCATATATAGCTCATTCACGTTAGGGTCTGGTTGATAACATGGAAGTGACAGTTTCACGTTTTTTGTCTGATAGGATAGAGGTGTGGAAGTGAAATGATGTGGGAGTGACACATGAAATTTACTTTCATGCACCAATTTTATTCTAGTTAATCTTCAATTCTACGCATAAATTGGCTGAATTGTCAATTATGGGGACAAAATAGTCATTCTAAATTTTTTGGAATGAAATATCTTGAAACATAGTTTTTTTCTTTTATTTACATTTGTCAAAAATACTCTTTTCCAATTTCACCGGAATTTATTTCTCCACTGAAATTGGAATTCTAGGGAAGTCACTTCTCACACAACTTAAATGAATGAGACAAGTGTCATTTCACTGGAAATTCAATTCCAAAAAAGTAGTAAGCAGGGAATTGCTAATTCACTTCCAAGAGCTGACTTCCAAGTTATCAAACACGAGCCATGTTAAGAAAATCTTAACTCTCTAAAATAATTTGCAGCGAAATGTGATCTCAACCGAACAAACTTTATACAATGCGCACAGTTACAAAAAATGCATAAAAACGGAAAACACAAACAACATCAAATAAAGGAGCAGCCATGCATGCTTAATACAAACACTTTTAAACCTAGGACTAATTGGCTAGTGTTTTTTTTTTTTAATAATGTGGGTATCCGGGCCTCTTAGGGCACCCGTCTAATCCCAAGAGCACATGCACACCCCAAATTCAGCATATGTCGGGTAAGCACAAGATATAAATTCCTAGGGTGGCCTCAATGGGGAGGAAGGGATTCGAACTCAAGTCTACTGCTTTTGGAAGCAAGTACCTGGCCAGCTCAGCTAACCCCTTAAGATTTAATTGGCCAGTGTTATATAATGGAATTTTTGACAAATAATTTTATAGGCAGCTTATGTGGAGCGACGTGAGTGGAGTGGCGTGAGTGGCTGCACAGCCAGTCACGTAGCACCGCATAAATTGTCTGCAAAATTGTTTGTAAAAAATCTGTCCACCATTTAGAAATTTTCTTTCCGATGCTCTTTAGGTGTGAGTTTGTATTACCAATAAAAAAGAGGTGTGAATTTGCATTAGACTCTTGCATCAAAGGTGTGGCGCACGTCAATAACCCTTTCTCATACTTAGTTAAACTTGCTACTTTTTAACCATTTGAGGGAAATAAAATAATGGTATTATAGGAGCTTTGGTGGTTTTAACCTGCAACCTCAACCCATTGGTCTTAAAATGACTCTCATCAATTAAGCTATCATACCCACTTAGATATTACTGAACACACAAATCAATAAAAGCTTTCTTTGGACCTTTGACTAGTTTGGTGCCGCCTCTCAAATTAATAGAAGGGTTTTTTGCAGATACCCCCCTAAATTATAAATAATCCCTCCCCCCCACCCCACCCCACCCCACCCCAACACACACGGTAATTTTAAATCCACCCCTCCACTTACAAAAAAATTAGTTTTAAATCCACCCATCAAATATTTGAGTTTACTCACACTGAAAAACATTGACTGCATTGAATCGGACGATAGAGATCATTTATCGTCTCAACCTTTCACACGATGGATCTTGAGATCACGGTGGCACCATTAGACGGTTGACTGCATTGAATCGGACGATGGAGATCATTTATCGTCCCAACCTTTCACACGATGGATCTTAAGATCACGGTGGCACCATTAGACGGTTGACTGCATTGAATCAGACGATGGAGATCATTTATCGTCCCAACCTTTCACACGATGTATCTTGAGATCATGGTGGCACCATCAGACTGTTGACTGTATTGAATTGGACGATGGAGGTCGTTTATCGCCCCAACCATTCACACGATGGATCTTGAGATCATGGTGGCACCATCAGACGGTTGATTGCATTGAATCGGACAATGGATATTGTTTATCGTCCCAACCTTTCACACGATGGATCTTGAGATCACGGTGGCACCATCAGATGGTTGATTTTTTATTTCATGTGGCACACATAAAAAAAAATGACCTTAAAATTAATTTTAACCGTATATGTAATGTTAAAGTCACTTTTCTGAGATGTGTGCCACGAAATAAAACACTGATCGTCTAATGGTATGCTTAAACGATCTCCATCGTCTTATTCAATGCAATCAATGTGTTTTAGCGTGGATGAACTCAAAGATTCAGTGGATGGAAGCAGACGCGGTTAGACAATCTAATTCCTAAAAATGGGTTAGCCACAAATCCTTCATTGGTTGAGTATTCGTCCAAACGTTGGCATGCTTTAATGAGGGAATCACCCATCAGATGAGTCTTGAATCTGATGGGTGAATGAAGGGCCTTTTAGAAGAGTACCTTTAAATCCACCCATTGAATCTTTAAGTTCACCCACGCTGAAACACGTTGATTGAATTGAATCGAACGATGGAGATCATTTATCCTCCCAATCTTTCACATGATAGATCTTAAGATCATTATCATACCATCAGACGGTCAGTGTTTTATTTCACGTGACACACATCTCAGAAAAGTGACCTTAACATCACGTGCATGCTTAAAATTGATAGTAAGGTCACTTTTAGGGGTGTGTACCATATGAAATAAAAAATCAGTCGTTTGATGGTACACCCATGATCTAAAGATTGATCTCATGAAAGATTGGGACGATAAAAAATCTCCATTGTTTGATTTATGCAGTCGATGTGTTTCAGTGTGGGTGAACTTAAAGATTTTGTAAGTAAATTTAAAGGTACTCCTTTTAGAATAGTGATCAATTATAATGGCATGACTTGTAAATAAAGGTGAATGAAGAGCCTTTTAGAGTGGTGATAAACTTTAATGGCATGACTTGTAAATATAGATGAATGAAGGGCCTTTTAGAATGGTGATATTTGTTAAATATTAGTTTAATTAAGGGCAAAATAGGCTTTCTATCTATAAACTCACGACTAGTTAAACATGGGAGTATATGCAAAAAAAACCCTTAACATGAGAAACATGGGGGTATATGCAAAAAAACCCTTAATAAAAAGCATTCTTTGGTCGACTTTAACCAAAGGCCCGCCCATCAAACAAATGCAGACGTGTCGATCATTTTTTCTTAGCACTTCTGCAGTTCAATGGAATCTTATAGTACCATTAGCGGAAGACTTCAATTGATCCATGCACCACCATTGGTGCACTGATTAGGCGCTACTTCCAACACAAAGATGATCACTTTATCTAAAGAACATTGAGAAATTATAAATGGTGGATAATTTTTGATAGATAATTTTATCTATCATCTCATGTGGTGTGAAGTAATTAGCTGTAATACTTGGGCCCCATTATATATGTAATCAGTCACATCACATCACTTAAGCAGATAGATAAAATTATCTAGGGAAATTTGCACTTTCGGCCTTATATGTTTGCGTATTTGCAGAAACGGCCCTATAGTTTCAATCCTTGCATAAATAGTCAGCTCCAAGCCTAGCCGGGTGCACGTCAGATATCTATATATATATGCTTCTCTATGCAAGCATTGAATCTAGAATTTTTGTACCATCTTTTAACAATTTTTATCTCTCTTGGAAAGCGATTTCGAGATTCCACTAAAGGTCGTATAACATAGATAATACAACAGGCTAGGTAAGATATCGAGTACAATATCTTTTAAGTTATTGTTTTCCCAATTTCTCGCAACATTGTAGGAAGTCCAAGATATCTTAAGATATCGTCCGATAACTTAAGATATCGACCGATATCTTAAGATATCGACCGATATCTTAAGTTATCGGTCGATATCTTAAGCTATCGGACGATATCTTAAGATATCGGTCGATATCTTAAGTTATCGGACGATATCTTAAGATATCGACCGATATCTTAAAAGGTTTTTTTTTGTTTTTGGATTATGGTTTACGTTAAAAGTCCATCCATCGGCTATATATCTTAGGATATCGAGCGATAACCTATGATTGACAAAAACTCTAAAGTTTTCATTCCTTTAATTTTTTTAATAATATTTTTAAACAATTGTAGCGCTAAGTCAAGTATAACTCTTTATAAACAACTAATTTTAATTTTAATTTTGTAAATATTGTAGGTTGAAATGGATGTTCCCCTTCTTTGCCATTTTGATTTCGTACGCGTGAGAGATAATACTTACAACGGAGGACATCGGAGGATTGTCACTGTCACGGAGAATATATCATTTGCTGAGTTTATAGAGAAAATGTACAAAGTCAGTCGGACACGACCGGAAGAACATTCTATTACATTTACTGTTTCATTACGCATAGGGAATGAGCTTGTATTTGCCGAATTGTCTGACTCTGATGATCTTACAAACTTATTTAGAGCATATCGTATCGGTGATGGTGTTATAAATATTTATATCGAAAAATCATTAGTCACTATCAGAGTAAATTTTGCCGCCTTTTAGAAACATTTCAACCGTTTAAGGAAACAAACGAAGATGATCATGGTGTTGGAACAGAACATTTGATTGAAAATCAAGGAATACGGTATGAAGAGGAGAACATTGTTGCACCGATAATAGCCGACGATGATAGAAATATAAATATAGGATTCCGCCCCTACAGTAAACTTCCAGAGCAACCCTAGTCAAATCTACCGATGAGTGAAGGCGATGAAGATCAAGGATATTCTCATCAAATGAATCCGATGCATGATAGATCTCGCTTCAACTTCGATTCGGTAAATCAGTGGGAAACGTTTTTAGTCGGCCTTAGTCCATATCAATGGCCTTCGGAACAAATAGCTTCGGAGCCAACGATAATCGAGCCTTCAACAGAACAGCCTCTCATACATCAAACATTCTCGCATCGGCTAACATCAATCCAAACAACTGCACATCAACCAAGCGTACATCGACGGGCTCAATCCCAATCACGTAATAACCATCCAGTCGATGACGGTGATAGTGATCCTGAAAATAATGAAGCCCCGCCGTCTCCCACTTCGCGTGTTTATACTAATAGGAATTGATCAACCTCCGTGGACGAAGACTATCGCCTTAATGACTCTAAGGGGAGTACATGGATTCGACGATGAGGAACCGTATGAAGGGGAACGATTACCATTGGTCGCGTTAGAAATAAGAAATCATTTCAAAAGTTCTTAAAGAATTTGCGATGACAAATAATTTTCGAGATTAAACCAATAAAACCACCATCTTCGAGTAATCATGAGGTGTGTTGAAGTAGGATGTGCTTGGCGAATACATGCATCGAAATTAGTAGGCGTAGACACGTTTGCTGTGAAAACTTTCCACCCGGAACACACGTGCGGAATGCCAGCTTTTGGAAGCGGACATCGCCAATGTACGACATCGTGGATAGCTTCATTCGTTAGAGATAAACTATTAAAGGGTTTTGACGAGACTCCTGCTTCAATAATTTTTTATATTGAGAAAAAATACAGTATAACAGTAGGTTACTGGAAAGCATGGAGAGGAAAAGAAATGGCGTTGAATGACATCCGAGGTAGTTGGAAGGAGCAATTTAAGATGTTACCGATATGGTCGATCCGCATATCTGAATAATTGTGTCTCGAGCCTGATAATGCATTTCAGAGATTCTTCGTGGCATTCGGACCTTGCATTCGAAGCTTTCGTAATACTTTACGAAGAATAATTGCGGTAGATGGAACGCATTTGCGTGGACGATATAAGGGAGTGTTGTTAATAGCTACGGGGATAGACGGGAATAGACATTTATTTCCTATAGCGTTCGGCGTTGTACCGAAAGAAAATGAAGACCATTGGACATGGTTTCTTGATCTATTAGGGAGACGTGTAATCGGTGAATTTGAAGAACGACTGCTTTTGATATCGCAGACAAAGGTTTGATGGAAGCAAGAGAAAAGTTTTTCCTAATGCCTTTCATGCCATCGACATGCACACGGCTCTAAATCTGTTTGATAAATATAAGGATACAATCTCTAGACCGCTTTTTTGGGTTGCTGCCCGTGCATTTTCAGAAGCAAAATTTAAAAGAATTATGCGAAAAATAGAAGACGACGCCCCGCCGGAATGTACAAAATGGATTAAAGAAATTGGTGATCATTTCTGGGCACGCGCTTATTTCTAAGGAATGCGTTATGATATGTTGACAACTAATATAGCTGAAAGCATAAATAGTGTGTTGAAAATAGCCGTGGAGGAACCGACAGTGAGCATGTTAGAAACTATTCGCACAAAAGTAGCCGAATTTTATCTTCGTCGTAAGGAAGGAAATAAATGACACATGTGTTAACACCGGCGGCGAGAAAAACACATAAAAGAAATTCAGGATGGGCCCGTCGAAAACGTCATACCATATGGTCGTGATATATTTCAAGTTAAACGTGGTGATTACACTCACAGGTTGTCGATCTAGAATCGCGAACACATGTACATGCAGACGTTGGCTATTCTTGGATTACCATGTTCACATGCACGATTGCCGCATTATCACGCAAACAGAAGAAAGAGAGATCCCTCAATTTTGTGAACACCGGTTTACCAAAGGACTTATTTAGAAACTTATAAAGAACACTTTTTCCGACCGCTGACAAGCGCTAATGGACTTCGCAAATAAAAGACATTCAAGTTTCCTCCCCACAAAATACGCTGCTTCTACCGTCCAAAAAAAGGAGAACAAGATCTAAAGGGAAGTTCACCACTACAATGTAAAAATTGTAACAAGTACGGTCATAATCGCCGCCGTAAATTTGTTAATATTTGAAATTAACTTATATTACATCAAAGGTTGAGATTGAAAACAAATTTAGATTAGATTAGACCTAGTGGCAATCGAGCTTCCAATGATTTCATTATAGAAGAGTATTTTTTTTTTCTCTTTTTCTTTCCTTCAATATAAACAGATTAAACCTCAATAAAAGAGCGATCAACATCTACAAATTAATTAATATATTTTTTTGGAATTGTGACTAAAATATATTGTTGTGCTTCTTAATAAATCATTCATTCATTCAAACAGGATTTGAAGTTTCCAAATTCGCCCCTAATTTACTAGTGATTGGCATAAAGCCAAACCAAAGATATCAGGCTTCACAATTCAGAAAGGTATATCTTAAATCATCGTCCGATATCTTAAATCATCGGCCGATATCTTAAATCATCGGGCGATGATTTAAATTATCGGCCGATGTTTTAAAATATCGTCCGATGTTTTAAAATATCGCCCGATTTTTTAAAATATCGGCCGATGTTTTAAAACATCGGCCGATACTTTAAATCATTGCCCGATGATTTAAGATATCGGCCGATGATTTAAATTATCGGCCGATATCTTAAATCATCGTCCGATGATTTAAGCTATCGTCCGATTATTCAAAATATCGTCCTATAATTTAAATCATCGGCCGATAATTTAAGATATCGGACGATGATTTAAATTATCGGCCGATGATATAAGTCATCGGCCTATTGGAATTGCTTCAAGAGAGGAAGCCTCCATTGATACATCATGCAAGGTGATACAAATAAGATAAATAATTGATAACAACGATAATAAAAATTATACAAGTTAATAAAAATTAATAAAATTAAATAATTTACAATTTCATCAAAAAATATCTTTACAAAACACTAAATTTTTTTACAGATATTAAATCTTCTTCCCAAACGTGCACATTCGATGTCTGATTTCGGCTCTAAATTGTTGCATATGTTTATCGTCGAAATCAATAGGTCAGCTAGAGAAGTATTCTATATACTTCAAAATGTATACACCGCAATCCCAATCGTTCTTTTG
Source organism: Chloranthus sessilifolius (assembly GCA_021018995.1). Taxonomy (NCBI): domain Eukaryota; kingdom Viridiplantae; phylum Streptophyta; class Magnoliopsida; order Chloranthales; family Chloranthaceae; genus Chloranthus; species Chloranthus sessilifolius. The sequence goes on from CM037590.1 coordinate 22,817,651, forward strand.
GATCGGGAGAACGACGCTGTTGAACGCCGATACCTTCCACTGTTGATCGAAAGCTGACTTCAAACCGATAGTGTAAAGAAGGCGCGGAAGGTGATTCAATAGACATTCTTTATGCGCTTCAAACCTTTTTGAGCACTCTCGGTCTGCTGGATCAATTAGCTTAATTTCTCGATCAACTAATGAAATTATAGCCAATGCCCAATGGCTATGTTTTTGGCTATGCATCGGAAGATAAATCTACACATAAACGGAACCGAAATTTTAAATAATAAATTTTATTTAAAAGCCGTTAACGTTAAATAAAGCGAAGTTTAGCATTCAAAAACGTACTGTTCCACAGTCGATCGCGTGAATTACGCGGATATTATTTGTCAATAGTGGTTCCATCGGCTTTGAATTGTTACGAACATTCCATTCGTCACAATAGGCTTGCCACCTATCGAGGTCGCTGAGCGCAGCAATACCTTCATTATCGATATATTTTTCAAATTTTTTCTCGTCTGCCATAAACAAGGTCTGATTGGCAGTAGACAGTAGAAGTTAATCAAGAGTCGTGATTGAAAAGACAAATAAAAGAAACAAACGAGCTTCCAATAAATATTTGAAACCTCACGTAGGCGGTTAACCAAATTTTTTCGGCATTGGCCGTAAACATTGAATCATTTATAACTTCAAGGACTCTCGAGTATGCGTCGATGACTTCATTATCAAGCCACGAAGGCCCTTTGAGAACCTTCAAAGAGCAACTGTGATCTCAACAATCACGATAGTATTGACGATCACATTGTCCTCGCTTCTCCACGATTCCAAAAACTAAGCATATACTTTTGCTCCATTGATATTGCCTCATCCTCCTCCTCCTCTACAACCAATCTTCGTTTTTATTAATGCTTTAGTGGTCGAGACTTTCTCTTCTTAGCACGCAAGTCATAACCTTCGGCTTCATTTTTGTAGATGATAGTTTCACTATAATTGTTTTTAGTGATGCCGTGCAGACTCACGAGAAGGTCACAGAAGAGGAGCACCATCATCACCCACATCAACCAAGGGTTGTTTAGTAGGGTCGAGGAGCGAGAGGTTTGGGGCGTGGGTTTAATGGCGAGATTTATTTGTAAGTTGAGGGGCGGGTTTTGTTGATTGTTGTCTAGGTGGATGAGCAGAGGGTTTTGGGGCACTTGGTGATGGCTTGGTTGAGGAGCGATTGGTTTTGAGACCTTTGGACTGATAGCTTTGTTGAGGAGCAGTGGGTTTTGGGGCAGTAGACTGATGGCTTTGTTGATGAGTGGTGGGTTGAGGGACAGTTGATTGAGGGTAAGTGGGTGAAGGAACGAAGGTGTCAAAGAGCACAGAGGTTTAAATATTATCCTGCATAATTGCAAAAAAATATACATTACAAAAAATAAAAAATAAAAAAAACTGCATTATCGACCGATAATTTAAGTAATCGGTCGATAATTTAAATAGTCGATCGATAATCTACATTATTGACCGATAATTTAAATAGTCGGTCGATAATGTAAATTATCGGTCGATAATTTAAATGATCGATCGATAATTTAAATGATCGATAATTTAAATTATCGACCGATAATTTAAATGATCGATCGATAATGTAACATATCGTCCGGTAATGTACATTATCGATCGACTATTTAAATTATCGGTCGATAATGTATATCGTAATGTCATGACTAATAATTTTGCATTAAGTTGTAAAGAAATGATTTTGTTCTAAATTTGAAAGTCTTGGTTTGATACCTTTCTTAAATGAGAGATGACCGCATCAAGATCCTTCCGTATGGCTTTATTTTCTTCTTGTAAGGCCTTCTTATCTCTGCCTAGTTGTTCAATGGTGAGTGCTTGCCCTTTCAGCAGCGTAAATGCACGCCGGAATTCTTTTTTCATTTCTTTTACGTACCATGCGAGAGAGTCTTGCATTCTTTTCTTAGTCTGCTACTTCTTTGGTTAGGTGCGGTTGCCTAACCGGGTCGCTTCTTGTTGGCTCGGCCTAATTTCTTGTTTGCCCTTTGGTTGACGACAACGACTTCAAAATCATCGTTATCGCCGCTATAATCTTCCCATCCTCATTGTCGCTATCTCGCTAATCGCTCTTCGGCTCTTTCTTCCTAGTGTTGGATGACTTGGGATATCATCATATTCATCTACATTTTCTTGAGTAAGGCTCTTCTCTTTCTTCGGTCTCTTCCTTCTTATTTTCACTCTCTCTTCCAATCAAAAAGCATCGAAGCCATTTATACTCTAATTCGTGCTTCTCAACCTCCAGCTCTATACTCACTTTAGACTCAAGAAATTTTTCTATATAAATTAGGATTACCTGAATTTGCCTTCCCATTTCATTAGCCTTGAAATGGTTCTTTAAGCCCAATAGAGCGGGCGATGGCTACGGAAAGTGCTCAAACGCCCAAATCAGAAGGCGATAGTGCATCCATAGATATTGTATTGCCCTCTTTTCGACCTTCTCGCCATTTCCTCCTGCCACTCGCTGATATACTATCTAATAAATTATTGTAACTATCGGGCCTCACGGTAACTTGTTGAACTCTTCAATGTTATCTACTAATTCTAATATGTGGTATCTACTTCACGGTATGTGTCCTAAGTAAAAAAGAACATCTGAAAATAATAATGACAGCTTTCAAAAACTCATCGTTGGATAAATCAAGATTAATAATTTCTTCAATACGAGATCTTTTCGCTTCCCGAAAGAATTTGTATCGAATAGTTGTTTCCTCTTTTACGCAACCTTCTCGCACTCGTGTTGTCAAGATGTTGAGGCCTAAAATCAAGGCTATATCGATCGGTTGGAGTACATTGGTGTTCTTGACCTTGAAAATATTCTCTTCAACCCAAAACTTAAAATAGCCAACCAAGTCTCCAACGAAACCTAATTTCTCATTCATCCCAAATAGATGACCGAATCGAATCATCTAAAATTTTCTTTCTCTCGTAAAGGTGCATGTAAAATTTCCTAACACCAACTCCAGAACATTTTCCGATGGGCTTTAAAGTCATGGTCATTTTCAATCACTTAGTAGGAACTGCAATATAAATAAAAAGCAATTAATAAACAAAAGAAGTGATTTTGAAAAAACTACTAATCCCCTAACCTACCGATAACTTACCGATAATCTAAGTTATCGGTCGATAATTTAGATTATCGGTAAGTTATCGGATTAGGTGGGAAACATTGGGGATGACTAAATGTGTTGAAATGTAAAAAAAATAAATTACCTGGAATTGTTATGTGAGCTTTGTGACCTTTTACCGCTTTGTCGCCGCTAAGTCGCCGCTCTCTTGTTTTTTTCAGAAAAGTTAAACTTAAAAGTAACAGTAACTAATGAAAGTAAAAGTAGCTTTTATACTAATGTTGAAGGGCGGTGGAATTTTTTTTTTATATTATTTAAAATAAGTCGCTGCTGACGTGGAGTAAGCGGAGGCGGCTAGGAGTGGAGCTGGTCATTAATGCAACGGTTGAAACTATAGGACCGTTTCTGCAAATACGCAAACATATAGGGCCGAAAGTGCAAATTTTCCAATTATCTATCTCAAATTGTCCACTATAACATTGTCATGAAGAACATATATAGTGATAACTGATAGCCCATGCACTTTATTTAAAGGAGAGACCGATGCCTACCAATGAAGGTGGTGGGAATATTTTTAGGCCCATCTTCTTTTCTTTAGGTAAAGCGGTCATTTTTGTTTTGGTAATAAAGATGGTCCAGGCCCATTTTCTTTTCTTCAGGTAAAGTGGTCATTTTTATTTTGTTAATAAAGATGGTATAGGCCCATCTTCTTTTCTTTAGGTAATTATTTTGTTAATAAAGATGGCATAGGCCCATCTTCTTTTCTTTAGGTAAAGTGGGCATTTTTGTTTTGTTAATAAAGTGGGCATCTTTGAGTTGGTATTAGGCACCCTACCCGTGCACTAAGGGCGGTGAATCATGCAGAGATAAGCAGCCTGTAAAATTGTCTATCACAAATTATCCGTTATATACACGGTCTAAAAACCATATATGGTGACAACTGACAACCCATGCACTTTATTTAAGGGCTTTATTCAGAGGAAAGACTGATGGGTACCGATAAACGAGTTACGTTTATCTCCTCTAAACAAAGTGGTCTAGGCCCATCTTCTTTTCTTTAGGTAAGGTGGACATATTGTTTTTTGTTAATAAAGTGGGCATCTTTGAGTTGGTATTTAGGCACCCTACCCCTGCACTAAGGGCGATGAATAATGGGTCAATCATGCATAGATATACTTAGAGCTCTAGATCAGTGAAAAATTAAAGAATACTGACACTGATATTTGTGATTCTTTGCACATAAAGAAAATGAATCACCCTTAGTAAAAAAAAATCACATTTTATTCGCAAAAATTTGTGATTTTTTTTAAAAGTCGCTGGAGGGTGTCAAAAGTCACAATTTTAAACAAGATTTCATATTAGAGTCAACTGAAAATGTTGCAAATAAAACACGTTTTTACCAAAATGTCAAAAGTATTTAGTCACACCATTTTCCAAATAGTTTGCAATGCCCATAATAAAGTTGTTCATAATAGTGCTACAGGCATCTTTATTCACTATCCATCCAAGTCCTTAAATATGATGGGAATTAGGGCCGCCAATGACTCGAGCCAACTCGTATACTCTACCCAGCCCGATATTTTATTTGGTCAGACATATAAATTTGACGTGTTGAGTCATTTCGGGCATGAGACTTCCAACCCGACCCTTGAGTTGGGTTTGGTTGGGCCAGATTGACTAAGAGGTTGGGTCAGGTTGGATAAAAATAAGGTGGGGTCAGATTGACCGGACCGAATATTTTATAAATAAAAAATAGGGTTTTTTATTGGGTCGGATCAGGTTTTCAGGTTGAGCGTCGGGTCAAGAAGGGTCGAGTTTACCATCTGGTTGGATCAAGTCTGGTTGGGTGCACTATCGGATTGGGTCGGGTCGGGCATACTGTTGAGTGTTGACAATCCTTATGGGACCAACCTTTTAAAATAGGGAAATTTACCAGATCGATCCTGTCAAATACACATTTTCCGTAAGAGGCATATATTTTCACCTTTACCCAAACTGATCAGCTTTTAGCCAAGCCATTTTCAACTAACACAAAAAGTCCGAAATACCCCTTCTTACACTTTTTTCCGTTCTACATGGTTTAAAATTTTAAATATTTGCACTTTTCTATATTTATGCTGTGTGAAACGGGATTTATGCCGTCTGATTTGAAAGCTACAATATAAAATCGATGACACTAAAGATAGATACGAAAAAAGGCGATATCGCCTCTTTAAATTTTTTTTATTTTTTTTTTAAATAATCAATGACGACTCTTAAAATAGTCGATGGCGATTCTTAAAACAATCAATGACGACTCTTAACATAGTCGGTACCGATTATTTAGACAATCGATCATGTGAAAATAGACGCATCATCATCGTTAAAAAAATAAAATAAAATAAAATCATCGCTCACACAATGATGGCATAAAGGCACACCACTAAACAAATGGAAAAAATAAATAAAAAATAATTATATATATATATATATATATTTTTATATATATATATATTTTAACAGTCGGTGACAGACAGTCGATGGCGACTCTTAAAACAATCGGTACCAACTGTGTTAAGAGTCGCTATCAATTGTTTTAAGAATCGTCATCGACTGTTTTAAGAGTTGTTATCGATTGTTTAAAAAAAAAATTATTATTATTATTTTTTTTAAAGAGGCAATATTGCCATTTTTTATGTTTATCTTTAACGCCATTAATTTTATATTATAACCTTCAAATTAGATAACATAAATCCCATTTCACACTACATAAATATAGAAAAGTGCAAATATTTAAACTTTTAAATCATATAGAACAAAAAAAAATACAAAAAGGGTCATTTCCAACTTTTTGTGCTACGAAAAAGGTGTTTATGACCGGATCGATCCCATAAATTTCCCTTTTAAATATTGGATTTGGCTCTTTGGAGTTCATTTTTGTTGTAGGAACCGTTGTTAATCATTAATAAACACTGTAGGCGTATCGAGAATTGCCAACGGGTATCAATGTTAAAAAATAATAAATAAATAAATTTGCCAATAGGTCTAAGTTTTATTTTAGAGATTTTTTATTCAGACCCTTTCCCTAGAATATTCTGTTTTCTTTTAAAATATTCGTCAAAGGATTTCATTTTTAATCGAATCAAAAAATCAATAAGTAAATTTCAAAAACAATAAAAAAATGGGCATCTTGAAGAACCAGATTCAGGCGCAACACTCATGAATTTTCTGAAATTTTTATTTAAAAAATAAACAGCACAACCTCCCTTTCAGGTCAACCTTAAAAGAAGTGAGCTAGAATTTTTATCATATTTCAGTTTCTCTGCGTTGTTGCTTTTGTTTTTTTCATTCTCCATATCTTCTCTACTCAATAATAAGTAGCTTAATATCCTCTCCACGCCCTTCTTGAGATTCGCTGGCCCACTCTTCAGGTATATATCAAACATTTCAGTTTATTTCTAAGTAATGACATGAATGGGAAGGAGAACTGGTGGAGATCAGGGGTTTTAATGGAGAGAGAAAATACCATCACCTTTAAAACAGAGTGTGGATGTCTTTGGGGTTGCTCTTTCGAGGCAAAGATCAGTTTTTAATTGTTCTTTTAAACAGACCAAAATGCAGCTCTTTCACTCTTAGAAAGAGCTAAGAGCACTTACAACCAAACATATTTCCATATGTGCTAGACCGCTACTCCTTGCCTCCAAAGAACAATCCCTGAAGAATTATGGCAATCAAAATAAAGCAAAAACAAGCATTGGCAAATACAAGATATATGTGGTTCGACAATTTGTCTATGTCCACGGGTGATGTTGTGTTACTTTCACTAAATCTGTGAAATAGTAGGGTAATCTCTTAGACCTTACTCTCTCTCTCAATACGAAATTTAGTTTCCGTTTTATAGAAGTCTAATTCATAATTAGACTTTATATCAAATACAGAGTGTAATCGCCCTATATGAAGTATGACAAAAATACCCATACCATCAGCAGAATTCAAGGCACAGACTTCAAGGCACAGCCTCAACAATCCCAAATACAGCCTATATCTCTATCACCAAATTGTCCCTTTCTTGTTTTGAAAATCTTTGACGTTATATATAAACTGAAAATATTTGATTTCGTCCCTCAGTTCCCGATGCACTTCAAATCTTGCCACCTATTTATCAACAGGAGGAGCAGGTATCGTTTATCTTGGCCAATCAATTGGTAGCTTATTTTGTAGTGCCCTTTATATAATTTTAATGTGCTTGGTATGCTCAATTTTCCACTTTATAGATTTCGCAGTCCACTTTCAATATTATCATATATCTTGCTGGATTTGTCACTATCCATGGGTTTCTCTCGTATTTGTAGTTTTCATAGCCATTTTCCCTACGTCTGTATTTTCTTCTCATTGGGATAATAAACTTCTTTTGTACCAAGCACCCAAAAGAAAGGGGTCCATCACCATATTACATAGCAGACGGAAGCTTGTCTTTTAGTTCACTAAGTCTCATTTACTAATTCACCTGTTGGAAGTCTCATACTTCATAAGTCCCATTTTATAATGCACAGTTCCACTTTGTTCAGTTTGTACATTAAGCGTGAAAATTTAAATAAAGCAGGCCAACTGTTTGTTAAAATTCCTTATAGAAGGTTGTTTGTTAAAATTCATGCAAGAGGAGCGGTGGCTTGATCACTGTGACAGATGGCACTGCTGTATATGTACATTCTCCAATATTGGCCTTGGGATGTTGACTTTATCAGGTGTTGATCTTTAGTGATTCAATTCGGTAGCTGAATTGGTTCAGTTCAATTCTCAAAATTAGCTCAAGTCATATATAAAGAGGGAGGTAGGGGTTGGTTTAGAACATCTAGCCACCACAAGTGTTAAAACCAGCAATTACCCCTAAAGCTCAGATCAGCATAAGTTCTGAACTAGTTTAATTCAAAGCATGTTCAGTAATTTTAATACCAGTTTTCATTCTAAACCAGTTTTGAAATGCTGCAATTCAAAAACTTCTATCATCTTAAATTAGTTCTCAGGTATGGGTTAAAAGTTAAAACCTCCTATCAATTTAAAACCAGTAGCACTTGTACCACTACAACATTTTGTGGCGACTTATGAGTTGTAGACTTGTAGGATCTTATTTTCATTAAAATGGATAAAGAACACTTGTAAAACTGATATACTATGAGAAAGATATTTTTCCTTTATGGATATTTCTAAGGGATATTTTCTTTATGGATATTGCTAATGGATTTGTATACATTGGTGACACAATAGCAGCCCTATTCAATGCAATACTCAAATTTGTAGGTGAACTGTTTATGTAGTCAGCTTCTTCCACTGCCCATCACCATTGGATACATATACGAATATGGTATAAAACTACACTCATCATCATTCAGTAACCAAACTAAAGGTCCTTTATCAGTCAAATTATAATTTTTATTCCTTTTAGCAATTTTCCTATGCTTTATTGAAACAGGATATATCAAAACCCTGCATAGCTCAAGGCCACCACTTTGGCCTTTTGGAGTTCCTGTCTAAATCTTTAAATTCTACAATGCAAGCTCAGAGAAAAATCTGATGCTTGGCATTCGTTAGATGATGTCGGTGTGAGCTTCATAGTATCTTGATGGGGTATGCATGCATTTATGCAATTTGATAGTGGGATAACAATTTGAGCAGGGCTCTTTGAAATGATTTGGATGTTTTTTTTCATTTTTATTTATATTTAGATACCCAACCCGAGTGTTGACGCACTTGGTACTCGGGTCACTTTTTTCAAACTCTTATATATATATATATATATATGAGTTTTAGATAAAAAACTAAAATAGAAGCCATACCACCCTTTTCCAATAGGCAGGGTGGTGTGATTGGTTCTACCAGAACAACACCAATGCAGCCACCAACGCCAAATCAATTTGCTAGACCTTAGCGACCAGGCTGAGAATCAACTTTTGAAGATCAACACTCTATGTTTCTAAAGTCGTAACTTTTCAAGGATCTCCCTCTCTCTCTCTCTCTCTCTAGGTTCTTATACTATCTTCTCTATGTTGGCAAGAACTGGGTCAATTGCTTGGACTATGTGATGATAGACCATGCCTTGTCCGGCTGGGTGGTACTCACAAGTTCTTCAATGATTCCCATTCTCTTGAATGGACAAGAGAAAGCCAAATTTTATGTGAATAGAAAGCGGGTTTAGGTTCGTAGATATGTGCCACAGAGGAACAACTAAGGGCCAAACTGCATTTCTTCTTTGATTGCCTAATATCCACCATCTTTGTCATCATTTAGAGTTCCATGATGTCATTGGTGCTGGGGTTTCTATATGCTGTGTTTATGCTTGTTTAGAATTTGGATAGCTATATTGATTTCGTCTTCCTTGAATGCTATTGCGGCCTTGTTGAGGCATCTAGAAGCAATCATCTTTTAAGTAAATAGTATGGTGCTTTCTCTATGATTGGTGTAATTTGCAGTTTTGAACAAATGCGTTTTTGATTTTGCAATCAGACAAGTGTGCAATTTTGTTACCCTTATGTGTCGTGTCATGTATTTTGAACAATTAGGACCAATTCAATAATATGGTGCATGTATCACGAGGAGTGTACATATGGCATACGTCTTCACAAACCTGAGATTAGGGCCAATGTAGTAACATGGTGCATGTATCATGTGCAGCGGACATATGGCATACATCTTCACGAACCTGAGTAGTCCAAAGTGGCAAACCATTCTCTGCTCGAGATTTAGCCCAAATTCATCTTCATAAGAGGATTCAAACCACTTGATCATAGCAGTTTTTTTTCATTTATTATGAGTTGTTTACCATAATATACGGCTAAAAAGTTCTTTTTGGTTCTTAAAATTAGATGATAGAGATAGTTCAGCCTAGACACTAGATATGGAAATATTTTTCTTATTTTTTCTTACTTCTCAAACATATATAAGATATGGATTTTGAATGACATTTTCAAGCTGACAATCACCTATTCAAATATCATAAAATCGAATTTGGGAAAATATCGGGAGTACAAAAGTCACTACAAAATTTGGAGCTTTTGGTAGCGCCTTTTTACTTGCGTTTTAATAAAGCCGCCAGCAAAGAGTCCAAATTAAGCATCAAAAGCGCCAACTTCTCGTGCTAGTTATACTTTAACATTTTACTCTCTCCTCTCTTATTCTCTATCGCACAACAATCCTTGAGACAAGACAAAACCCTCTCTTATTCTCTATCGCACAACAATCCCTGAGACAAGACAAAACCCTCGTAACTGAAGTCGATGCTTCCATTGCTAATCACTGAAACTCTCAGAACCCTTGAAATCAAAATGCGTTGCTTTCATTGCAAAAGAGGTGATGCTCCATACTCTCGATCCCTCGAGTCCTCCAAAACAAGGCGATGTTCCCTACCCTCCAATCTCAGTTCCTCCATAACCATCATCACAATAAAATGTAAGTTATTTATTTTTATTTTTATCATTTATAAAAAAGATTAAATAGTTTGATTTCCTTGAGGTTTTTCTCCATCTATCTCATAGAAGCCCTAGAGATTATAGACTGGTCATAGTCTCTTCAAGGCTTCAGATCATAGGGTTTTTTTAGGCTTTATTTCTGTTATCTTTTTCACCTCAAAGAAAGCAAGCTATCATTTTTAATGAGTAATGGAATTTGTGCTTGGATGAATTGTAATGGAGTTTTCAATAAATCCAGCCTCTTTTTTTTTTATGAGTTTTCATCTATATATGTTTGAATATTGGAGGTTTTGAGTGACTCTTGAATTTCTGATGAGAATGAGATTTATTTTTATGAGTAGAGCTTTTGGTGATCTTAAAAGTTTTATTATGATCTATATTTGTTTGAATAGCTGATATTTTTGAGAATCTATTCTCATAAGAAATTTAATTGTACAAAGGTACACGGTGTATATGCATATCATGTGTTTGATGTTTGGTGTAAAAGAAGGTATGTGGACCATTTTCATGTAGTTTTAATGTTAATTGAGTTGATGGTAAAAATATTGCATATTAGATGTTTGAAGAAATACTTGATTAGGTATTTTATTTTCATGATGATTTTCCCCAGATTTCGTTAAAATGCTATGATGTCTTTTTGCCCAAGCATAAGGGTTGTTTCAAATTTTAAGTGGTTTGCAAATGTTAGGTGACAATAGTTTTGGCTTCATATTAGTGTGATTTTTTTCAATGATACATAATTAGGATTTGGCCCTTTTAGGTGACTATCATCACATTGCAAAAGTTACATTCTTTGAAGAATTCTATCGAACATCCGATGTGTAGCGAGAGGTTTAGTACAAGTTGTATGCACTTTCTTCAGTTTGATTATGAGAGATGGGTTTGAATGGAGATCACAAACGGTCAGTTGCAAATTAAGTTAATATTAGTTTGCTCACTTGAGTGCCAATCCAAAGCATAGTTTAAAATCTAGTTAGTATTAGTTTGTTCACTCGAGTGCCAATGCGAAGCATAGTTCAAAATCTCATCTGATACCGAAATGTATCGGATGACTTTTCCTGGTACCGGAAGGTCTCAAAATGAGAAATGCATTTGTCTTCAAGAAGTTTGGTGGGTTACAATCTGTTGAGTACATGAGGAAAACCATCTGGTTTCAGATTTGAAAAAGCATTGAAAAATCAAATACCCATAAGATAAAAATCAGACCCTTTTCACCATTCCTTCTTAAATTTAAATAGAGTCGATCCACATAGAAAATTACCTCAAATTTTCATGCTCTTCTGTAAAAAATTTGTGTTCAATTCAATAAAATCTTCAAAAATATAAGTACCCATAATATGAAAATTAAATTTAGAGTAAGTAGTTTATGGGCAAGTTTATGATTTGAAACCCTTTTCAAATTTTATAGAACCATAGAAAATATAGTACCCATAAGGTAAAAATCGTCTGTTTTAAATATGTTTGTTCCTTTTTGGTCTCTTAAGATGGAATCTAGGGTTTTACCAATCGATGAAAACAAAGAATCAACTTCCGAAACTCAATCTTTCCCTTTGAAGATCCTCAAGCTCCTTGTAGTTTTTCTTGTTTTGGGTGTTGGGTTTTCAATCCTTAACATGTACATGACCCACCCATTTTGAGTTCAACCCGATGCTCCCACTGCTCATACTGTTATCCAACCAAGCATACAAGAACCATATAATCTTGACTGTTGGATCAAGCTGCCGTCTAGTTTGATCTACACGATGGATGACACAGAGCTATTTGGCAGGCGTCTTTTGTTCCTCAAATAAAGAAGTATCCTTTTAGGCGGGTTCCTAAGGTTGCTTTTATGTCCTTGACAAGAGGGCCTCTGCCGTTATCACCTCTGTGGGAAAGGTTTTTCAAAGGCCATGAAGGGCTCTACTCAATCTACATTCATTCACTGCCCTTCTTATCGTGCTAAATTTCTGCCAAAATCAGTCTTTTATCAAAGACAGATACCTAGTCAGGTAAATTTTTCTTGTTTATGCAATTACAATTGATGGCAATGTTGTATTTTTATTGTTTGTTATGGTTTTGTTATCTAGATGATGATGTTTATTTGACTTGTTTAGCTCTGTATATATTTTATTTTTCTAATTTGTTTGGTTCACCATGCAAAATAAAGCCAGTTTATATATATATATATATATATATATATATATATATATATATATATATATATATATATATATATATATATATATATATATATATATATATATATATATATATATATATATATATATATATTCATTGTTTGCTCTATTAGGGAGGGCTGGAGATTGCTAAATAATAGAACATCACTTTTGGTGATCCTTTGTTCTCTTGTTGGATTATCTAGCTTTTGGTTGTGCAATTTTTTAAAGAGCTGTAGTGGTACCTACTACCCGTCCCGAGTATCAGTGTTGGCACTCAAGTCGATCTCCTTTAGTCCAAATGGTCAAATCTCAATTGGCATTTAGATGGTTGGAGTGCTCAAATTGTATGTCTTTTGTAATTTTATATCAAGCTTAACACCTTTCTTTGTAGGCCTCACCAAAATGAAAGAGTGAGGGATGAATTAGAGAAAGCTGTGCAAATCTTTTGGGATTCAAGACTGCCTTCCCCAAGAGTAAGTCAGTTCATCTCTATTTATTGTTTCGATGTCTACGAACCATTATGGAAGATTTGATTTAGGATCTAGAATTCGTTAATGTGCATGATCACTTATCTAAACGCCAAAAATGCCCATATTAAGCAGTGTGTTGCCATTGATGCCGTCGTTGATTTTGATCTGGCATCTGCCCTGGAAGTCTCAACCTTCCCTGAGATTCTCTTCACTAAAGCAGGGAAGATATTATATCGAGAGAAAGGTATGAAAACATGTTTGAAAAGGTCATGCACGGTTGAGTAATGTACCGGCTAATTTACTGCTTTTTATGCACTCAATAGTGTGGACAGCAGATGAGTGGTCGAAAATAATGGCGTCCTACTATGGAGCAGCCCGGCCATCATTCTTGAATGAAAATGCTGGAGATGGCCAAGAGGTGGTTCCATCCATTGCATGAAAAGGCTCAACCATAGGTATTCTTCACTTTGTCAAATTAAGGAAGTGATTTTAGTCAAAACCACCATTTACTTTGCAATGTAATTCAAAATAACCTCATTGGTTTTAATATCAAGCACATGTGTGCGTTGTATTATGAGTCTGTACATCAAAATTGTATAGGTAAAAGGCATGGTTCATGTCTCTGATCGAGTAAATGACTCTGTCCCATAGAAATTGTCTAGCTTAGACTGTCCCTTTACCCATAGTTCCCAACACAACTCAACTCCATTCTCCCACTTTAAATAAATTCTAAATTTGAATTTATATTCATCACATATATCAGAACATTTTGGATAGCAATATTCATATTTTGGATAACAATATATATTTGGTTATTTGTCGATTTTGGGGTTTACCAGCAAGCACATGATACTTACTTCGGTTTGTTCTCTACCAAGCGATTAGTCTTTCTGCAGCCTATTCTTATGTTATACATCAGTTATGCAATGCCAATTCATTGATTGCAACTTGCAAGTATTTTCTTTTGTTGGAGTGCAATGATTTACTGGTGCTTCTGGCTGATCAAATTAGTCTGCATGGTTTTGTGACCCTAAGTGATTCATAGTCTGCATTAATGAATCAGACCATGGAGATCATCTTTTGAGCTAGTCTTTTTAATCCAAATCAACAGTTAGAAATTCAAAATCACTTGCACATTGTTATGTGTAGTCATATAGCTACCAGTTGAGTGACCGGCCCAACCCAACATCACTTGGGCAGGTTCCACGAGTTATCAGAGTTTGATGAAGCTAAGAGGAGTTGTCGCAGACGTTTGGCGGGTCACAATGAGCGGCGCGGGAAGAACTCGTCTTCTGAATCTCATGCTGAGGGGTCGAGTCTCAAGGGGGTAGACCCCCAATTGATGGAAAAGAGATTATGTTTTACGTTTCTATTATTAGGTGAAGGATGTACCAGCAAATTTACCTGTCTTACAATATAACATAGCTATAATCACAAAATCAACTAACAGAAATTTCTGTGGTTTTGGTGTTATGTAACACTTCTTTTCTGATGTTGTAGGATGAAAGTGATGGATTATGTGTTTTGATCAACTTTTCTTTATTGGAATTTGTTTCAGCTATGGTGTAGTGTCTAGAAGGCATGCAAGCATCAATACATTGTCAGCTTTTTCTTGTTTTTTTCCTGAATACCTTCAAAACTATTATTAAGTATTAACAACTGAATCTTTAGAGCTTTTTGTTCGATTTCATTGTTCTCTTGTAAGACTTTTTTAGGATTTAAATGTTCCCTCAACAAATCAATCACAATTGTTTTCGCCAAAAATTCTTATGCTGAAATGCTCATTTATCAATCACAATTGTCATGCTGGTCATCTATCTTTCGAATCCACATTACATGTTCCAAAGATGCCAATTAAACCCCCTTTCAGCTGGTTGTGTCACTAAACATCTTAATTGCAGTGCGATATTCTTTTCTTCTTATTGTGTATTTCAGGACTTGTCAACAAAGAAGATGGTTGATGACCGATGAGTACAGGTGGAGAATGATCATCAAGGCACAGGCTGTACGAGACTAAAGCATGGCTGGATACATGTCAAGCAAGAGGAGAAATTTGTGAAGAGTCTAAACACCTTTGGCAATATTCGGAACTTGTAAAGGAGCTGGGGATATATTTATTCTTGCTCTCGAGGATATAGGTTAAGTGAAAGAATGGATTGTTGCAATAGAAACTTGCTAGAAATTTGATGTATAGATTGAGTTTAGTTTATTTTTTCCTAAATATACATGAAAACTCTTATTAAGATATTGATTTAAATTTTGGTTTGGTGAAGAAATTACAATTAGGATTAACTGAGGCTGCATTTAGTTAAATCGTAAGTTAATATGATCTTTTTATATCATTAAATACCGATTATATTTTTAGGGGGCTGCTACTAACCCCCACCAAATACTGAATATCCCCCACTAAGTACAGCTGAAAATATTGACTGCTTTGAGTTGGATGATGGAGATTATTTTTCATTCCAATCTTCCACACAACTGATCTTGAGATCATGACTATATCATCAAACGGTCCATTCTTTTATTCCATGTGGCACACATCTCAAAAAAGTGCACCAAAAATTTCATGGCACACATAATGCTCACAAGTCACTTTTTGGGATGTTTACCATGTGGAATTAAAAATTGACTGCATGATGATATTCTCACGATCTCAAGATCAGTTGTGTAGCAGATTGGAATGAAGAATAATATCCATTGTCCGATTCAAAGCAATCAACGATTTTCAGTAGTACGTAATTGGAGATATACATTATTTGGTGGGGGATTAGTAGTAGCCCCTTTTTTTTAAAGTGCTATACTTTTAGCGGCGGTTCTGCAAAACTGTTGGTAAAATTAATTTTACCTGCGGTTTCCAACCGCCGCTACGTGAATAATTCTTTGAAACAATGCTAATGTTCCCGGCAGTTCTGATTGCTAGTAAAAGTCAATAGTGGTGGCTAATAACTGCCACTAATACCTTCCCCGAGGGTGCTAAGCACGGCAGTTGAGTCAACCGCTGCTAAAACCTTTAGCGGCAGTTAGTGTTTCTCTAGCAAACCGCCGCTAAAATTCCAATATTTTGTAGGGAGTATATGTATATAAATTATATTTATTATTTAAACATATTATTTATTGTTTAAATATTGGTCAAATTAAAAAAAAGAGTTCATTAGTTTTGATGAAATTTTGCCGAAAGTTTCATCCGGCCCCTGTTTCTGTGAGTTTTGACAAAATTTCAGAGACTTTGGCCGAAATTTGTCACTATGTCCAGAAGCATGGTAATTTTATAATCACCCGCTTTCGACTGTGTTAACATATTATTACAGCATCTCTTTTATCTGGTTTCAAAAACTTGATCTCGTCTTTTGTAACAAACATTTTAGTACTCCTCCCTCCCCCAACAAAAAAAAACGCATGTTGTACATCCAAGCTTCCATCTCATTAGATGACCTGGCAATTTAGTAATTTTCAATATTTGTTACTCATCATGTTAACTGAACGGTAGATATGGTGCCAAATTTAGAATAAGATGAAACGCTTACGCATGGAATCACATCTCTGGAGAGGGAAAAAAAAAAGAAAAAAACAAAAGAAGAGTCGTAGTTAATGCCAACCCAAAACTAGGGATGCAAGTTCGGTGTACCAAACCGAACCTGAACTTTTCAATGCTCGGTTCCGTACACCCCAGACTTAAACCCAACCGAAACCTATTAAGTTCGGCTTGGTCTATTATTTTTTTCCTGAAACTGAAACCGAAATCGATTTGGATCGGTTCGGTGTAGGTAAAATACCTACTTTTTCGGTTTTCTTCATTTTTTTCTATTTTTTTCGATTTACTCAACTTACCTCCTCGGTTTTTGGTTTCGAGCCACCCAAACTGAAACCGAACCGAATTAGCGTTGGTTCAGTTTGGTTTGTGTCGGGTTTCGATGCAGGTCGGTCTGGTTCAAGAGCCTTGGTTCTTGGTTTGGCTTCGGTGATTAGTTTGAAACTTGCATCCCTACCCAAAACAAATAAAACAAAGGGAGAGGACCCTCGAATTCGCTTACAAATTTATATATACATATGAAAAAAAAGGAACATAAAAAAACCAATGATTCTTAAACCGAGGACTACTAGTCAGCAGCTAGCAGCTCTTGAAAGGATACAATATATAACCTTAAAGGCACTTCATAAGCTTGATATGTCCTTAAGATGCCTGGAAAATGGAGAGTCAAATCTGTGATTAAAAGATTTATAAGAAAATCTGTGACCGTCTAAACCATGGTAGAATAGTTTTGAGATCTGGGCCATATGTCTCTTTGGCCTCAGCAAAAATTGTTCACTCAACCGCCTCCTCTGTTCCGCTGTGCCTTTGAGCGGTATTTGGACTTGGGGTTTTTTCCAGGAGGCAGGTAGCTTTGTCCTCTGCCGTTATTGTTTGCGGGTTTATTTATTATCCTTAGATTGATACTTGTGAGTAGTATCAGCCAGAAATCTAGTGGTTACTTCAGACTCCATGAAAAATTCTTCTTCCACTCGGCATTCTGCAATAGAACCATTGCAGGCTATGGAAGCTCTATAGTTGCTCCTTCTTACAGCAACGTAAGAGGAGAGAGAGGTTGTAAAGAGAGTTCCAAGGAGAGCGAGAGTGAAACAGAATGCTATAAAACCGGCCATGGCTTCTTTGCTATCTCTTCTGTTTTTGCAACACAGGTGCCTGCCTGCCTTATGCTTGGATGGGCTATATATACTCCTACTCCTCGTGCTAATAATAGAGAAGAGAGTAAAGTGAATAGCCATTTGAAAAAACAAAAAAAATCCATGATTGAGCCCGATATCTTTTTGGGCCATGTCCTGCCAGGTCATCCATGGATCAACCTCAAATCTCAATCCCTCTAGATTGTCAACAGTTTGACCTTACGGTTTCATGCATGCTTGAAAACCGATTCAGACGTGCAGGTTGACTGTGATGAGTTGTAAAGAACAGAGTCGGAATCTCCTTTTGATAAAGAGCCTTGTTTTATTTTCGGTGCTCTTTGGGTCTGCGTTTGGATTAGTTGGGCGACTCCGGCATCAAAGTTGGTGCACACCACCTCAATCTCATGTTAGTTGAAGTGGTTTTTTTTTTTTTGTTTTTTGTGTTTGGGTTACTCACAAATATAAGAGCAGAAACAGTTCGGTGTCTGTGTCTGCCCTAGAAGAGAGCAGAGACCAATTTTATCACTTAAAATAACTCCTCATGAGAGCAAATGTGGCGAAAAGTTGTGTTAATAAAACATGAAAGTAGTTCCCTGTAGAGTGAAAGAGCTAACCCATGTTAGAATAGTCCCACATTGCCTGTGAGCTTGGAGGCCTTGGGCTATATATAATTTGGGCATTCCTCACCTTAGAAACTAGTTTTGTGAGGTTGAGCTAGGCCCGTTGGATTTCTACAACCCAAACACTCAACTCATTTAGTTGATTATACCCAAGTAGATGTTTTGTATGTCTTTTTTTTTCTATCTAATTTTGCTTACTTATCGAAAATGAAAAAAGGTAGAAATTAATGAAGACGGCCAAATCAATAAAAGCATTCTTTGGATCTTTGACTGGCTTGGTGGTGCTGGTGCCACCCTTGCATATTTGGAAATCAGGTTAGCTAGGACCTAATCAAAGTCTTGACCTTGAGGAATGGTAGGCTAATTGGGGAACCAATTAGGGGTTGAAGCCAAGCCCATCGACGACTTTAACAAAGTCGACGCACCCATCAAACAAAATGCAGACGTCTCGACCGTTTTTTGTTAACAATTATGCAGCTCAGTAGAATCTTATTAGTGGATTTTGCCTGACCCTTAGCGCATGGATGAGCCAAGGTGATTGGAACGGGACCAGAAGAAATACCTTTAGCGTGGACAAAGGTGATTGGAACAGGACCAGAAGAAGGGCCTTTAGCGGATCTGGTTCCTGTACAGAACCAGATTCCTGTCAAAGTAAGCAATTTCAATAGCAGTTCTCGATCCCAAAGAGGACGATTAATCCTTGAGTTAGTCAGTCTACAATGAGTGTCCAGCTATCATGAGCATTAAAGCAATCCACACAACTGTGTGACTATGTGATTTGCACAGACTTCCAATCCCGTTGTCACACATTTGTGTGAACACTCATTGTAGGGACACATGAAGCACCATTGGTGCACTGATTAGGTGCCTCATAACTCAGGATGTTCACTTTATCTAAATAACGTAGGGACAACTCATGCACTTTATTTAAGGGCTTTATTCAGAGGAAGTTAAGAGTGATGTACCGATAAAGGTGGTGGAAAACGAGTCACGTTGTCTCCTTTAAACAAAGCGCATGGTCCTAAGACTCCGAGTCTCCGTCTTCTTTTCTTTAGATAGAGGGGGCATCTTTCAGTTGGTAGTACGCATGCAACCCCTTCGCTAAGGGCGATGCATGGGTTAATTATGACTAGGTATATTTTAGCTCTAAATCGGTGAAAGATTAAAAAATATTGACACTGATATTTTTGGTAACTAAAATTTGTGATTCTTCAAAGATTTGACCAATCGGCCAGAGAAAGATTAAGAACCACCCTTAGTAAGAAACTCTACGTTTTATTCACAAAATTTGCTAGCTGCACACTAATTAATAAAAAGTTAATGATGATAAATTTTGCTTCACTGTTGCTAATATAGTTCTAAAACATGTATTACTTGTCAAAAAGTTTGCTCACAAGCAGCTTTTGGTCGACACAAGTTCTTAAGGGTAGCTCTAAACGCACCCCCGCATTCTCTGAAGGCACCTATGCTAGAGACCCCTTAAAACCGATTGATTGGGTCGGATCAGAAGATGGATATCAGCTTTGACCTCGATATTCCAAACAATGAATCTTGAGACCATGTCGCACCTATCAGACGGTCAGTGTTTGATTCTATATGTCACATATCCCCAAATATGGCCCTAAAGTCACATTTGACCATAATGTGTGCCATTGCACACAAGGTGCACTTTTTGGAGATATGGGACACGTGGAATTAAAATCTGACCATCTGATAGGTGAGACATGGTGACAAGATCCATTGTGTGAAAGATCGAGGTAAAACACAATCTCCATTGTCTGATCCAACCCAATCAACGATTTTTAAGGAGTTGCACTCGTGGGTGCTTTCAGAGAACGCATGGGAGCAAACAGAGCTACCCTTTTTCTAATTTTCTGCTTCTTTCGATTAAATAAATAAATTTTTCTTCTAGTTGCACAACTTTTTATATCAGCGCACTACTCTATTTTCTTTTGGATGCAGCAGGGAGAAAATAGTGGTGGGCACATAGCTTTTTTCTAGCAAACAAAGGACCCCTACTTTCAATAAAAATGAGAATATTCGAGACAGTAGGCTTCATCCTCAATGAAATGCTTGCTAACCACTAAATCCATGAAAAGTTGATTGTTATGGATTTTGAGGGCATTGAAAAACATGAAAGAACACTTCTCAAAGATTTGATGAGAACTTCACTGAAATGCACTATAATCTAAAAGATAAAGATAGAAGAGGAAGCTGTAAGTAATATTTTGTAAATTTTATTTCACTTTTATCTTATTCCACAAATGAGGAAGCTGTAAGTAATATTTTGCAAATTGTTTTTCACTTTTATCTCATTCTACAAATGTCATGAGCATTCCTCTACATCCATATATCTGACGTGCAGTCGCCGCCGGGATACCTCATCTCATGGGCCAGTGATGGACCTTCAGGCTCAGATGCAAAGTCAATGAAGAAGTTGGGGTTTATTTTCAAACCTCCTTTATCAGTGTCAACATCTATCTGTAACATGTGAGAACCTTTTTCCACGAGTTCCGGGTAGAATTGACGATCCCATGCACTGAAGAGCGAGTTGGTCACATAAAGCCGCTTCCCGTCCAGGCTCAACTGGATCATCTGTGGTCCTCCTCTCAGCCGGTTGCCCTGTAAAAACGAAATTAATCCATCTATATTACATGGGAAAGAGTACGCAAATCATGGTTTTTTGAATGTGTATGAAGATTAAAAGCTCTTTAATTCGCTAGTAAGGATCATGTAATCAATCTCATTTTTTAGATTTGGATGCAGATGGTTCGATCAATGTGCAAATGTGCCACATGTATGCTACGAATTCAGGGTATGAAAACATGGTAGGATCCAAATTCCTCTCTTTCTATGGTAGAAAAATAAATGCCTTTTGGGTTCACAAATACCTCTATCATGAATTTGCAAACAATACAACAATTTCCATTTTACATAAAATATACAAATATGTTTTTATCTACCTAATCCTGTCAATAGCTGACTTACACAGATTTTCAGGGGTTCTGACAACTGTAAAAGTTAGCTTTCAAGTTGCTTTCAAGCCAGATAATCTTACGATGTTTTGACACCCCACCAAACCAAATGTAATATAGAAACATTAATGGTACATGCCTATAATTGGGTAATCGGCTTATTGCTTAGCATAAATCTGTTGTAAAAGTTGGCTTTCAAGTTAGATAATATTATGATGTTGTGACACTCCATTAATCCCAAATTATTACACGCATCACTGGTGCATGCCTATAATTAGGTAACCAGCTTAGTGCTCAAAATAAATTGGTCTTACTGCCACAAATGATAAAATGATAATTGACTAATAATGAAGCATACGAAAAAGGTTTGGTGAACATAAGATATTAACCTGAATCTCCGGGATGTCAAATTGAAACTCTGTCCCATTTGATGCTTCGGCCACTACGGCACTTCCTTTCTGAATCAATCCACCCACCCATACTTGGCCTTTCAATATGGGCTTCTTTAGGTCTTCAATGTTATACTGTCTGATGTCCCCATGGAGCCAATCCACAAAGTAAAGGTAACGATCATCGAGAGAGATCAGAAAATCCGTTATAAGCCCAGGCATTTCTGGAAGTATCCAATTTTTCACTTTCAACGGTTGCACCGATATTGCAACCTGCCAAGAAACTCGGAATCCGGGAACAAGGGGACTTTTAGTGGTGTGCATGAACGTAATGTAAAATACAATCAACGATAAATTAGGAAAAAAAATTCACACACCTCATGGCTCCACGATCCATCCGAAGTCTTGAAAAATCGCACCATGTTGCTGGTCAAAGCACATCCAACAAACCCTGTATCTCTGGAAGGATCATGGAGAAACCTGATCTGCAGATATGTTGAATTGATTTACTTACAGGCGATTATCAAATGTATGTATAAATAATGTGATTGCCTAAAACAGTAGATAGCCAACAGAATCTTACAAGGAAAAAAGTGGCCAACAATGTTTCTGATTCTAACCTCTAATGGGATTAACCCTGTATCTCCTAGATCCATTGTCTGTTTTAGTTCACCATCAGGCCAACTGTATACATGTAAGTGTCTCCCGTACAAACCATTTGAAACATCCTGAAGATCGAAGCCTTTTGTGAAAGCAGCAGGAGCTCCCCATGATGAGCTAATCATGGTCTTGTGTCTGGGTTGGTACCAGAAATCATAGCCAAAAAGTGGACTGTGACCCTGTTTCTCCCACCTAAATAGCCATCAAAATAGAGTGGAGTATAGGCGCAGTAGCTAGTTGACAGAACATAAAATATAAAAAATAAATCACAGGATCATGAAAATTACTTGATGTTGATGGCATTAGAATAAGAGAATTCATAGACAAACGAAACTTTAATGCAAAGTGAACGATTGAAATGCATAACTGTTAATGATGAGGTATAAAAAAAAGATCAACTTCAAATATTGAGAAGAGCTTTAAAATCTTGAAGGAGCTAGCATGTAAACTTGAAGCACCTAGTTCATTTTGGTCCTCTCGTCCTCCTTCCCTCCCTCGTTTCTCCAAAGCTTATATGAGCTTTTGGATTCTGGTGCTCAAGTCTTGACCAAACATAAGCGATTTGGCCCAGTTCTGAGTCCCTAGTCACAAAATTCTCTGAATTAATAAAAAGCTTTAATAAAATTTCGAAATAGGTGGTCTACCGAACTTTTCGCCCAATATTCATTTGATTCTCAATTTTCCGAATTTTTCTCGAATTTAACAAATTCAACGAATTTTTCTCATTGTGATACTTGCTTTAATCATACTTCGTATTGTCTCTTTATGATTGTAAATTGTTAATGCATGAAGATTATGTAATACACTTATTATTTAAAGACAGCCTTTTTAATTTTTAATTGGTTAAATATATGTTTGTATATAATAATAAGGTATTATTTTTTTTCGAATTTTTCTCCGGATCTTCTCCGAATTTATCTGAAGTAAACCGAACTGACACTCCACCAAATGATTGCTGAATCCAAACTTTGTTACTATATTCAGAGTTTGGTTCCAATTTTTGGAACTTCAGAAACATTGTGACTAGAGAGTCATCAATGATTCCCAGATATATACCTGAAACAGACCTTATACAAAAGATTACTACAATATCACAGTGAATAAGCAAAAGGGAAGACCAACAAAGACTGGATAAAACTATTGATTGCAACATGAAAGATTGCAGAGTGACAATGAGCCAAGCCTTGAACAGAAATGAGTGGAGAAGCGGAACCCAAAAGCCCAAGCAATGATGATGATACATTGGGCATTGATGTTATATTCCTATTATATAATATGTATGCATATTATGTTTCTAGACATATTTTACAATCTTCATATTGCGATTTTGTAACAAATTCGAGTTTTACTTTTGTCTTTTATGATAAAAATTTAAGAAATTGACTCGGAGTATGAAGGAAAAAGTAACCATGAATCAATACAGTAGGACATAATTGTACCTTACAAGTATTCTAGAAGTGTTGAGTAACAATATTGGTGTTGCATTTTAAATGTTAATGCGTCTTACTATCTTTAACTTTAATTAGATAGTTTGAGAGTAGTGAGGAATTAGATTGGTTGTTGCATTGGAATTTAGGTAGGTTGCATGGGTTCAAGTTTTCCAGCATTATAAGTTTTTCCTAGATTGCATGAATTGAACAAGTCTCTGTAATAGAATGATTACTACCTTATATTGAAGATGAAAGCGGTTCTCTATGTTGTGTTCTTTTCTTTAGAATAGTAATCAAGTTCAATGTAAATATTAATGAAATTATGTTTATAGTTGTTCGTCTTGAATCCGCTTCTCTTCATTTCTTTATTGATGGACCAATTTTGGATCATGGTTTCAACGATGATTTGAGAACTTGATTTGGTTCCCAATAACTTCAGA
Source organism: Chloranthus sessilifolius (assembly GCA_021018995.1). Classification (NCBI taxonomy): domain Eukaryota; kingdom Viridiplantae; phylum Streptophyta; class Magnoliopsida; order Chloranthales; family Chloranthaceae; genus Chloranthus; species Chloranthus sessilifolius. The sequence continues at coordinate 22,842,008 of CM037590.1, forward strand.
TAGGAACCTGGCTGATAATGTTTCTCCTAAGACGTTATCATACTAATATGTTTAGCATATAGAAAGTATCCAAGTATCATATAATGTCCAAAACTTTCTGCTAAGTAAACACGTTAAATAAATTTAAAAAAACTCGAAAAAACCCAGTAAAATAATTGATAGAATTCGAGCCAGGTGTGAAAATACGAATTACTCAAACTCAAACGTGCAATCAACAACCGAGGAATCATATCTATGTGAAAGACATAGTCATTTGAGTAATAACTTCTTACAAAAGTAATGAAAATGTAAAGTACAAGGACGGGCATAGAAACAGCTGATTCATCTTTGTAACTGAAGGAGAAGAAAAAAGAGAAATTGGAATCGGCAAAGAATAAAAAATGTAGTACGAAATTATATGGATTGCATTTGGCTAATAGACAAATTTTTTGCATCTTTTGTAACTCTAATACCTTCCTTTAACATTGAACTCTGAGTCAAGAAGAAGGAAGCCATTCCCATCAGCATTTCCATCTTTGTCGCCAAGGCAAGACACCATAAGATCACCAGATGCAAGGCAGTGGGAAGTGTGAGGATAAGCTAATCCAGCCTTTTGTACAATCTCTTCAGGCTCAACAACCTTATGCAAAGAGGGAGCCTTTGGATCCTTTTGTGTATCTATCACATAAATGCGACTTGACCTGAAAAAGGATGGGCATAATAACAGCTTAATGATGAAAATATTTGTCGAAAATATATTAGAAAATAAGTTTTCAGATTGGGTATCATGGAGTGATCAAATGCACAAATAAACTCTCTCTGATATCATCCAACATTAGAATAGCCTAATATTGCAAAAATCTACAAATTGGCATAAAGCAAACTTCAATAATAGTTGTAATCTTTTCGTTTTGATTTAATAAAAGGGTTCAGGGGGTTCCCTTAACCATGGTTGCAGATAAAAAAAAAAAACTTTAATTCAATAATAGCATAAGTTTGGAAGCCAACCCAACACCTGATTTCCAATTAGTTAATTATGTCTATTTTATTTCCCAACCTAGGTGCAGTTAATAAATATATTCTACATTCTCTATTTGTTAAATATCTTGCACGTGCTCCATCCAATGCCATTGAATAATGTATCCAATAGCAAGGGACAGATAGTATGGGATAGGTGCCTGGCTGGGATTATTTGTCGACCTCTGGTAAAGAGAATTTGGTAGAAACCTTACTAGGAAACTTCAGTTCTAATCGCATGTGTAAATTGCAAAAAATAGAAATAATAACAATAAATGAATAAATAAATAAAAGATTTACAGTGAAAATGTGCACAAAATTTTGTATTTTTTTACACCTAAGAGCCAAGTTGGTACATTTCTTTCCACCTGGTAATAAACATCTCAGATCGTGTTACAAGCAATGCTTGGCCCCCAAGTATTGGTATATACATAAAAGCTTTTTTTAAACAATTTTGTAACATTTTATCAAAATATTTCAGTATCATTGAGCTGTAAAAATGAATCCTGTCATGGTGATTGGACATAAGTATTCCAAGGGGACTGAAAGAACTTTGTATCAGCTCCTATTTATTTTGGGCTTGGGCCTGTAGCATAATGGAAGGTTGAAACTATTACAACCTCATGGTCGCAGGTTCGTGAGTGTGTGTAATTCCCAAATAAAAGGTGATGTGGAAACTTACTAAATGCAATGTTAGGGCTGAGATTAGGATTAAAATTAATTTAATCAATTAAAAAATAACAATTTTTCATAACAAATTATCATGAAAATTCCTAGAAATTCAATTAGGTGATTTAATTCCGGCCCAAAATAGCGTTACTTTAGTGTACGTTCCCTATCGCGGATCTAGAAGACTAGGGTTCTTATGAATGGTTAGATCTCCGATAGTTTTAAGGCATCGAACGAGCTCGCAAGCAGGTTCTCTCAATACCAAACGAAAATAAAAGGCTAATAAAATTAATGATGAATAAAATATTAATTTTAGGCTTTTGTGAGAACAATAAAATAATTAGGATTACGCTACTTACGCAAACCGTAAATCTAAAGAAGATAGAGATAGAAGAAGAGTTGGCCTCGCACTAAACCGCAAGCAGGAATCGAAGAATCACTCTCTGTTTTGAGATAATTACACCTTTACGAAAGTTTAGAACTCTCAATTTTGCATAAACAATTTTCATTCACCAAAAACTAATAATAAAAGTGTTTACAAGCCTTTAAATAAGCTAACCAATACATAAAATTAGAAATCCTGGTATAACTCTAATTCCTAATAAAAGAAATATCTTAATTATTCTAAAACAATAAAGTCCTAAAACAATAAGGAAACTAATCATATTTCTAATAAAAGAAGCAACTCTTACTTTCTAAAATAAAATAATAAAAGAGACTAATCCTAATTCAATTAAGATTCTTGAAATTCATCACTTTATGTGCAACTTCCGAAAACTGACCATAACTTCTTCAATACTTGTCGGAATTACTCAATTTTTGGCTCGTTGGAAAGCTACTTCGATAAGCTTGCAAATATGACTAATTTCGCATCAATCTGACTTTGTTTGACACTTCAAAAGAGGCCAAACATAAAAATGACGGGGTTAAAGGTTAAAGACCCTAATAAATTTTGAATTTTCTTCTTTCTGATCAAACGGGTCTTTAACGGGCATTTTTTAAAAATTCATCCATGGGTCCACTTTCTATTTTGACATCTCTTTATCCAACCAATATTTAAATAGGTGGATCTAAAATTCGCATCAATATTGATGCGAACTTTAGATCTACCTGTTTAAATTGTGGCCGGATAAAGAGAAAACGTCAAAAGAAAAAGTGGACCCACAAATGGGTTTTTAAAAAAGGTCCATTAAAGATCCATGTACACTTTAATTTAAGTAATATTTTATCTAAGTTTACTTTCCTTTCTTATTAGGATTCTTTTAATAAGTGACTTGTTTTAGAACTAGTTTCCTTATTTGAATTATTTAGGGGCCAGGCACATATATGTGATATGTGATTGTTAATCCCGTCACTTTCTGCGCAACCATCGGAAAAGTGGCCATAAGTCTACCAATATGTGTCGGAATTGTGTGATTCTTATCTTATTGGAAAGCTACTTCGATAAGCTTTCAAGCAAGACCAATTTCACATCAATCGAACATCATTTAACCCTTCAAAAGTGATCGCGTAATAAATAAAGGGATTAATGGTGAAATTAATTATAACCGTTAGATTAGAAAGTTTTAATGGTTGATTAGGAGTTTTATTTTAAGTAGTATTCCTAGGGTTTCTTTTCTTTATAAATACACATTGTAATCTCTTATGAGAATTAGTATTAATGATGAATGAAAATTATGAGTTTTACTTCGTGTGAATTCTAGAGAACTTGAAATGAGTTTTTGATAGAAGAGTGATTCTTCTCCCGCTTGCGGTTTAATGTGAGGCCAACTTTCTTCCTTGGGGCGATTCCTTGGATCTTTTTCTTCTACCCCTATTTTCCCTTTTATTTTTCTGTTTTAATTGAAAAGCGAGAACCCCTTTCTTGCGGGATTTACGCTATTTTAGGGTTAGCGTGCAATTTTTCCCGCATCAAAAGGACTCCAGTATGGCTGGATTCTATGCAATCTAGGAGTCTAAGTACTAGCCACACCTTCAACATATTTCATCTCTTACTTTCTCAGAGAAAGTGTTTGCAAAACTATAATAATTAAATAAAACTATATATATATATATATATATATATATATATATATATATATATATATATATATATATAATCTTGTGAACTGTAGCATTCTGTATACATAGTATAGAGCAGTGCCCAGCTAAGTTACTTACACCAATGAAGGTAAAACCAGGAAACGCCTAGATGCTGAAGGATCCCCATGGCAGGAGCTGCAAGAATTCCATCCAGAATGATGCAACTCATCACCCACGTAAGGCACAGGTAGTCGATGGACAACTTTGGAATAGGTAGGCGAGCTTGGATCGACATCCAGTGTTGCCAGGTAATCAGGCTTTTCTCTTCCTGTTCCTGTAGAGAAAATTGAAACAAGCTAATTCGTATTTTTGAAATCATATTAAGCGATTTTCTACAGAAAACTGTTCAGATAAATTAATTTAGATGTCAAATCATGTTCTCTTCTATCTCACTCTCTGATCTTAATGAAAGTCGTTATCCACACCATAATGACAAAGTCACTTAACAAAGGGTCAAACTACAGAAATTACTTTAAAAGCTAAACAGACTAACCAAAAATTTCAAATCTATGAATTCGACTAACTTGAAAATTTTCTATTACTGCTTAACTTCCTATTATAAACTAGATGCGGTACATCCAAAACTCGTAACACAAAAAATAGCAGGATAATTGATTCAGCAAAAATACTGATTCACTCTCGATTTGAATGTGATCTCCTGAGGTTCCAGGTTAAAGAAATAATTCATGCTCACTAAGTATGAGCAAACAAATCATTCAAAATCCAGTTTACATTATGCAGAATAGGATGGAAAAATTAAAGATTATATTACTCTATTAACAGGCTAACATTTTTCACTATTTTCATGTAATTAAGAATCTCATCCTATTTTTCCTTTAAGTAACTTCTTCAACTAATACCTGCTTTTCTGTCAATCACAGAGTTCATAGACTGTCATCCCCAAATAGATGGAACAAGGCAGTGATGGTAATGAATCAGAGTTCCCAAACTATTTGAAGGTCAACCAAATATAAAAAAATTGAACACAATGTTTTTGTCAAAAATATCTGACCGCGAGACTTCATATGCCAGATTTTCCATGTCTAAAATGCCAAGAAAATTTATTATGCCCACAGTTTCTTGGAAACCCTCTAGAAAATGACCTTAACCGATAACTTATTCTTGTCAATTATTTTATCCACTCCATCATCACGTTCACAACCCTAGTAGTCATCAAAACCGCCAGAGCTCATCCAAGAGCCAATAACTTATTCTTGTCAATTATTGTATCCAGTCCATCATCACGTTTGCAGACCTAGTGATGCAAGATAAACACTAAAACCTAATTATGCGAATTTGAGATTAATTTCAGATTAAATTGAACAACGAAAATATTCAAATTACCCAACCACATAAAATAATTTAATAAATTTAATTAAACAATTAGGCTAACTCAATTTTAGCGCACACATACATTAAAATTTTCCGATCTAAAAAAACGGCTCAAATGAGGGAACTCGAGTTTCGATATGGTTTAGAGCACCAAGCAACAATTACAGTATCGTCTCTTGACTCCTCTAGGATTTGAAAAAATTAAAAGCCCGAAGGGTTAATTCAATCAAAGGGAAAAATCAAAATATATCAATTAATAAGGTGTGAACAAAATTTCAGTAACTAATTAACTAGGGATTTTCGATTTTTGATTTTATCAAAGGAAATAAGAAAAATAATTACCTGATTATAATTAAAACGGTAAAATAAAAAGATAGGGTTCCAAGGCTCCGCACCAAGCGCACGATAAAACGAAGACTCACTCCTCGAGTTTTGAAAGATTCGCTCTTTCGGGTGAAAACTCTTCACAAGTTCTCTAAGGTTTGCACAAAGTAACTCTCAATTTCATTAATCACCAATCATCTATTTTAAATTTTGTTTCAATGACTTTATATAGGTTAAGAAATCCTAACTAACCAATAAATTCGAAATAAGGAAGTCCTAAAATAAACAAAACTATAAATGGCAAGTTTTTGCCCAAATTTCGTGTAAACCACCCTTTCACGGAAGTTCGTCATGTGACCATGGAGGTCCGTCCTTTGACATTCTTTCACAAGACCAGATTTAGTTTATATCACGAAGGTCTTTGCGATACATTCTAAAAAGGTTTATTTTTGCGGACTTCTCTTCCACGGGCCGTTTAAAAGCCCATTTATGGGTCCACTTCTTGCTGACTTTCTTTGTTTGACCTGGCTACGATCCCAGCATGCGAATCTAAATTATACATCACCTAGTAGTCATCAACCTCTGTAAGCTGTATGTTATTAGATATATTGGGGTTTTGTAGGCATTGCTGGGATTGAACAACCAATGGACCATTTTGTATCTGCTAATCACTTCTCTCCCAACGCTTATACCAAAAAGGATTTATCGATAAAGCCTTACAATCGACATTGAAAATCATAAAAGAGTATCATTTCAAAAAAAAAAATTAAGGCCCAATTTGGAAAGTGAGTAAAATTTGATTCCATTTCGTAATCCATGTTTTATTAAGTATGTGCGTTTGGACAGTACACAAAATGTGGATTGTGATTGCACTGTTGGTGTTTTACCCTAAACTTTTGATAGCCAAAAGGTAAGAAATACCTAGTTTTTTCTATTTAAGGTATTGCCCTCAGTGTTTTTGTGGGAAGAGCTTCTCGCTACTTTTCAAACATAGCGACAAATTTCTTCGAAGTTTTCCAAAATTTCTCCGAAATTAACCGAAATAGGAGTCAGACGAAACTTTCAACGAAATTTCGGTGATTTGTCCGAAATCTCTGAAATTTCCTTAATTTCAGTGAAATTAAGGAAATTTCACCAAAATTAATATTTTTTTTTTAAATTTCATTATTTCAGCTATTTTTAAATAATAAATAAGATTTTTACAAATACTAATATAGTTTATATATATATATATATATATATATATATATATATATATATATATATATATATATGTATGTATTTTGTACTCCCGGAAATTTTCCCTAAACTTTTTCAAATTTTTTCCCGAAATTAATCTGAAATGAACCAAAATGACCCTCTATCGACATATTGCCGAAAACAAAATTTGTCACTACGTTTCCAAACAGGCCCTAATACTATGAGTCAAACGCATTTTAAGAACTCAGTTCTGAATATCATGAGATAAAATTACACATACAAGATAAACCTCAAGTCAAAATATGCATTTCCGTAAACATGGAAAGTCAAATTTCAAGTGTTCTAGAACATCTTTGGCCTATACTATTATCACGTTGACCTATCTATTTGGGGTGGCCTTTGCGAGTCCTAAAACTCAATGTTTAGAGCTAAATTTTCTGCCACTTGTCCTTCATGACACTTCTCGCTATATTCCTCCAACGTTGGTCTTCACCCTCTCCTACTTCCTTGTACTTACAAACAGTAATTTTTTGTAAAAGGGCTGCTTCAGATCTCCGGCATTCCTTGGTTTTTCTTTTTTATCAATGCTACTCTTAAACTCTCAAGTAATCATTCTTATTCCTATCATTTCCTTTTACTCCACAGTCCACTCATCCACCATAACATATGCATCTTACTATCTTAGCAACATGAACTTGGTCAACTTGTCACTTCTTTGCAACCCAATATTTTGCCATATTCTAGTTCACGTACTACCACCGTAATATAAAAAACAACCCATCAATCAAAATGGAAGTCGCTAATCGTACAACACACCACTTGATTATCGCCACTTTTGCCCACTTTGTAGAGATCTTGTTTGAGATATCTTTCAAAGACAGGATATTTTATCTTTATCATATAATACATATCATGCCGTTCCTCGTAACCAATATAAATATGCATATCAATATTTATACACATCGAGATGCCCCTTGTTCTATGGAGCCACATTTATCACGCATGTTTCAGAACTCACAAGCATGCATACATATTCGAATAGTCAACGATCTGGTAGTATATGCGCATAGGGATTGAATTCACAATTCTTACCGAAATATGTAACCTTATGATGTAAAATATCCCTTGACAAAGTGTGACAGTCAAAACATACAGTTCCTTCAAATTGGGGTACATCATGGGTAAAAAACCAGCCTAATATACATGCCCCAAATATCAAACTAATATACAATCATGACAAAAAAGTAATGGTCGGTTCAGCTTTCAAACTTCAATTCTTCATATCCAGATGCTAGTTTGAGAAAGAAACTCTGATGGCATTGTTGGAGATAGTAGCATTAGTACTAATCACTAATATTGAAGAAGTAACAAACGAACCCCAATCTTCGACAAGACCACATTCATGGATCAAAATATCGTCCGATACCGATACGTATCGGTATTGGACTCGAACGATACATTGAATGTATTGTTCGATACATTCAAATGTATTGAATGTATCGAACGATACATTCAATGTATCGTCCGATACAGACCGGTACCGATACGTATCGTCCGATACGTATCGTTTTGGAGCTCGGACGATACGTATCAGTAACCCGATATTTTAACCCATGACCACATTACAAAGCCCATTAAAAAACGAAACCTGCAAACTCTAAACGACAAACGGCCTTCACAAAAACCAATTTTTTGACAAGAGCTTGAACTCAAACTTTGACAACTCATGATGAATGATTCAAACTTTGATACCTTCATAACTCCTTCATAGAAGGCAGAATTATAGGGGGTGACTCTCCTCAGCAGCATCCTGCAATTATCAAGCTTATGGAGAGCCATTTAGCCACAGGATCCTGAGAAAAAATTAGCTTTTATTGGTTTTCCAGGGCCTTGATAGTGGTGGAAGAGAGTTTCAGACAGGATTCAATCGATAAAAGGCTTCATCATTAAGTTTGGTAATCTTATGACACTAGTGATACCCATCAGTCCTAATATATAATCGTTGCAATTTTCAGTTCATTCAAATGACAAGTACCACGTATTTTAATTGATAAAGATGAAAACAACCAAAATTTTGTAACATATTCAGTAAACAAGATGTATCAACTTCTCCATGATCCTCTTCTAGTCTTCTTCCCAATAATTCCACCCATAAAATATTTTTAACAACATGCATATTTTTTATAGGTAAGCTGGACTCGAACCTGCGACCGTGAGGCTGCAATATAATATTAATAATCCATAATTTCTAATCCAATCATATATATGGCTGATGAAAAAAAGTCATTTTTTTTAGGTTTTGGGTTTAAAAAAATTAAAAAGCACAATCAAAATTGAAATGGTTGAGAAATTGGCGTTTGCATAGTCAATGGTTAAAATTCTCAAAATTTATCCCTCGGGGACCCAAATAAATAGGACCACTTTGCATTCCTCTCATTATTAGGCTTTTTCATGAATTTTGTCTCCAAAAGAATTCAGCCATTTGTTTCGAAGCAGCTCGTCCAGATGCAATCAGATCTGGTCCATGATTATTTCAGTAATCCATTTTTTCCTTCTTTACCAAGAAAAAAAATATAAATTTAAAACTCTAGGATTGATTAAGTTAGAAGGCTTTCACACAAAAAACAGCATATATTTCCACAATTAAAATATCTACTACAAATCCTATTATTATTAGCTTAATTAGAGAAGTAGATACTTCAAATCCACCGGGCAAAGAAAAAAAAATACGAATACGATTACAACCCAGATCACAAAACAATCAAAAAATTAGTTTTAACTAACAAACATTAAATTTTGCAGAAATAAAGAGTTTGGGAAACACTGGATCACCCGCATAAACGCATGTGACATAAAGCAGAGTCTCCCGGGGACCCGACATGGCTTCAAGAGGGGTCGCGTAACCGGGCCCCGTTTCATTCTTGCAGGCAGAGCAACTCTTTTCGCCGTTCAAAACATGAGCTTCTTCAACACCCGCCATTTCCAAATTTTCTTGGCGCTGATTCTCTACTCTGTAATACAAAACGATTGGAAAGCTAAGCGACTAATTCTTTCAAATGCTCAAGAAATTTTGAATTTAATAATGGAAAAAAATAAATAATAATAATCATCGGCAAACATTCATAACATTCATAAAGATAGGATACACCCTTTATCAGTAGTGGGGAATTCTTTTCCGTTTTATGTTTCTCAGCAAAGGGTACGTTTATTTACAATCCAGCATTCTTCCTTCTCAACCCGGATTTCAAGTTATTAAACCGTTGGCTGCTTTGAATCAGATCAATGGAGATCGTTTTTGACCAAACCTTAGACAAACGAGATCTTGACATCACGAGCCTACCATTAGATGTTTCCACATGGCACACATCTCAAAAAATAACAAATAACATGATCAGGGCAACATCAAACTTGGTTCTCAAATCACTTTTTGATATGTGTATTACGTGGAATCAAAATCTGAGGGTAGTGAGGACCATAACTCAAGATCTATTGCGTCGAATATGAGACTAAAAACGAAACTTTGGTTGAGAAGAAGATTCTTGGGTCGAAGATAAAGGAACCTAACATAAAATAGATCAAAATTCAAAATTAATCGAATAAGTAGAGATAAAGTACTAAAACACCATCTACCTCCTACACAGAAAATAGAAATTACCGAAAAAAAAAAAGCTCATTTTTTTTATTGGTGTAAAAATAAATAAATAAATAAATAAACTTTATCCAATACTTACAAGAGTTCAAATCGAAGAGATCCAACCGAAGGAGAACGAGAGCAGAGGGAGGAGAGGCAGCTCACTCAAATACCCGTGCTTCCGTTGAGAAGTACTCCAAGCAGGTAAACAATTGACCGCAAGAGATGAGAGGTCGTGCATTTAATCACCCGTCTAGCCGTTTAAATTTGCGTTGTTGGAAGAAAAACGTCTAGGGGGGATGTACCCGAAATCAAACGAGATCGATTCAATTCACGGCAAGGATTTAACCATCTGTGAGCAGAAAAATTGGGCGGCCATCGGAACGTGGAAGCAGGAACACCGTTAGATTTGGCGGTTAAATATATGTAATGATGTAACAGAAATGGCCAATTTGCTTGTCATATCGCATAAAGCCGGTTTTAAGGGCATCATCATTTACTATGCCTGAAATCGTCGGCACGCGGACTCTTTCCTAAGCACGGATCTGATCTACGCTTTGGAAAAGGGAAATTTATCTTATCGGCCCTCTCAGATACGACTTTTACGTCAGAAGTGTAGCTGCACCTTTATCCAAGCCAATCAGCTCCAAGCTTAGCTGACCCTTTGGTTAGCAAAATGCCCAAATTACCCCCTTTCTTTAACGCATAAAAACATCATCTTCTTTATTTTAAAAAGTCGAGGTGGCATTTTCGTCAAACTATTTATCTGATGCATTCATTTTTAAATCTTTTGTGATCGTAAAGAAGATGAAGCGATTTATATAAAATTTTAATACGCTATCGATATCAACTCGTTAGATGTCATTTATCGATAGCTGCATCGATCATTTTAAGAGTCGATCGACTCAGACAAAGTCGTCATCGACTCTGAAGAGTCGCCATCGATTATATAAAAAATAAATAAATAAAAATTATGTAATCGATGACGACTCTGTACCGAGTCGTAATTATGTAAACGATGATTATTCGCATGAGTCATCATCGACTTAAGATAATCGCCATCGATTATATAATTTTATTTATTATTATTTTTTATTTTTTATATAATCGATGGCGACTCAGATGAGTCGATGATTTATATGTACAGAGTCGATGATTTACTCTTAAAATGATCTGCATCGACGATATACAAAGTCGATATCGATCGTAGAGTCGATATCGCCTTTTTCTCATATCTATCTTCTTTAACTATTGATTTTATATCGTATTTTTCAAATCGCATTTGCAGATTTGAGTCGATCCATCCAAATAGCTCGTAATAGTTTGGATCGAAATAAATCTCGCTTCACATCGGAACATAAAAAATGCAAATATTTAAAATTTTAAATTATATAAAGATTCATCTTCTTCCTTATTCTAATCATTAAAAAGTGTATCCCTTTCATATAACCCTGTCCTATTTCACCGTCCTTAATTTCAACTACGGATGCAAGTTTTTAACAAAATATCGTAGTCCACCGAAAGGTCTCCCAAACTGACCAAAGAAACACCAGGTTCTGAATAGGAAGCCCATCTCTAATCTATTTGGTTTCATCGAAAACCAGCTGGATAGGCTTAAGAAACAGTCTTGAAAGTGGGAAAAAAAAAATCGAAAAAATTCAAAAATGAAAATAAAAAGTTAAAAAAAAAAAAAAAAAAATTTAAAAGTACAAGCCAAATCAAAGTCAAACCAACCAATTTTGTTCACAGAAGCATAGTAACAAAATCGAGGTTCAGTAATAATTCGGCAAAATTAAAATCTGAAACAATCTCGCAAAGTTCGGGAAGTTTGGGAACAATTCGGAAAAAAAAAAAAAAAAAAATTTATAAATATATATATAACAATATAAATATTTAAAATATTTATATATTTTTTAACCTTTTAACTTTTAAATATATATAAAATATTAAAGCTTTTAACATTTACCATTGGATCTTTTGAGAAAGGATAACAAGTTGATACCATTATAACATGATGGGTGGCTCTATGAGAACAAAAATTCAAAAAGTAAGTTTCTTTAGCGTCACTTTTTGAGATGTGTGTTATCCATAATAAAAAACTGATCAACTGATGGTACGACCACGATCCTTAGATCCAGTGTGCAAAAGATGGGGACAAAAAATAACCTTCACCATCTGAATCAAAGGTTGTCACTGCAAACTAAGTGGAGAAGATGGGGTGAGACCTTCCCCTTCCACCTTGACCCTCGTAAAAGTCAAACATTTATGAGAATCCTACCGTCATCATCGAGATAATCACATTGTTATACGATGAGATCTTAGGCACATGAGCAATCCTAGAGGAATTCTTTTGAGTTCGGCAAGGGGAATATTTTTGGACTTTTGAATGGATGTAACTTAGACGTCAAATCTAGAAAGACGATAGCTTGTGGGATGTTTTAACGCAAATGAGCTATGATCCAATACATGCGCTTGCTGCGTGTTCTGATTTGTAGTAATTGTTTAGTCCCACATTGGTGAAAACAAAAAACATGCTACTAGAAGCCTCCTATATAATGCAAGTTCACTTAAGGCAATCTCACCAGCTATGTGTTGACTGTTGAGCATGAAATCACTATTCTTACGTCATATTAAAAATTGGATAAAAATTAAATATTAAACGAAAATGATTAAAATTTTCGAAATTTGTCCCAAAAATATAAGTATTGAAATTTTGCCGCAAAGGAAGCCGACTTCTGCAAAATCGTGAATTTTGTCGAATTATTCGCGAATTTTACGAACTTCGGTGATTTTGACGATTTGTTCGGTGAAAAAATCGCGAATACTTTGTAATTTGTTCGGTTTTAACAAAATTCGTGAATTATTCAATAATTCGGTAATTTTTGTGACTATGCACAGAAGTCGACCAAGAGTGTGGGCCTCGGTGCAATACATTTTCTCATTCATTTCGCATGCGTGCCACGACACTCCCCCTATTCAGGTAAATTATAGATGATTGGCAATTTTAGATAGACAATTTTGTAGATAACTTATGTGGTGGCTGCAGTGCTTGGGCCAGTGACTTCGCCACGTTGTCTAATAGGAGTCCCGGGATCTCTCATCACTAATTTTAAAACTTTTTAAGATATTTTAAAAACTTTTCTTTTTGTTCGCAAGATCTATTAATTATTAATCAACTCCCAAATTTTATTTTATTTTTTCTCTCTTGTTAAAATCCCAATTTCCAAACTGACTCTATCACTCTCTCTTCCTAAAATCTCTCTTTTCCTAAAATCCCAAAGGACACTCTCTCTTCCTAAAATCTCAAACTCACACACACACACACACACACACGCACTCTCTCTCTCTCTCTCTCTCTTCCTAAAAGGGGCCCCCCATCAAAAAAATCCTAGCTCCGCCACTGGCTTGGGCCTTACTATGTGTGCAGACAGTCACGTGGCATCATATAAGTTGTCTGCAAAATTATCTATTAAAAATTGTCCATCATATAAAAGGTATACAAAATCGGTCGATACCGATACTTATCAGCGATATGTATCAGCTTTCTGGCAAACCAATACGTATCAGTGCCAATACATAACAGGTATGGCACCCAAAAAAGCAAAAATAAGTTGTCCATTAGTTGCTTTTTCTGCACAATATCCCATAAAATCTCAAATTAAATTCACAAGATATTATTAGTTGATTTTTTGCTGCTTTTTCTGTAACTCCATTAATGATGTGACTGTGTCCCAGGCTCCCAGCCAGCGGCCCAGTGCACAATGACATAGTAACAAATTTCTCCAAAATTTTCCAAATTTTCTTTGAAATTTACCGAAACGGGGTTGGGCGAAATTTCGATGATTTCTCCAAAATCACTGAAATTTCATTAATTTCGGTGAAATTAATGAAATTTAACCGAAATTAATAAATATTTTCTAATTTTTATTAATTTTTAAATAATAAATAAATTTTTTATAAATTTTAAATATAATTTATATTTATTATTTTTTGTGCTCCTCAAAATTTTTCTGAAATTTTTTAAATTTTTCTCAAAATTTATCCGAAATGAACCCCTACCGATATGTTGCCGAAAACAAAATTTGTTACTATGCATATTGATAGGAAAGGTACTTCTATTCGCGCCCACCATTTACTAAAAGCGCTCATGTCGCAGACTCTTTTAATACCGTTGATTGCATCGGATAGGATGATAAAAGTCATATTTCACCCATATCTTTCACACAACAGATTTTGGAATCATGGGGTACATATCCGACCGTCATTATTTGATTAAATGTGTCATAAATTCTCAAAAATTGGCACCCTTGAATCATATGGCACTCATCACGCTTAAATGTGATTTTAATAGGTGCGTCATGATCTTAATATTTGTTGTGTAGACAATTTTTGTGAAAATTGATCTCCATCATTTGATACAACATAATCAACGATTTTTCAAGGGGTCTCTAGAGTGGGCACTTTTAGTAAATAAGTGGGCGCGAATAGAGGTACCCATTAGGAAGGAAATGGGTGACTTGCGTATTCTGTGTTGTGTGCTGTCATATCATTTATCATTCCAAATTTTAAACTTAATGAGAATGTGACATGTGGATAATCTTTTTTTCACATTTAAACAATAGGGTACCTATTTTATATGGATCATATTTATTAGCTACAGTGTTATACCCTTCTAAATAAGACAACTTCCTGATTTTATTTTAATAAAAATATCGGATATATATTGGTATCGGCTGATACGTGTCAGTCCTCTACGGGCCGACATGGTATAACACTATCCGCCTATTTATGCTTATATTGGTTGGGTTGAGCCTATATTTTGCCCAACTTGTAAAGGGGCTTCGATTAATTGGTATTTGATTTTAAGCGGATTCTAAATGAGATGATTAAAACAATTGACTACTTGTGTTTCTACTTAAAGCACAGTAAAAATAACACCCTTAAAGTCTAAAGTCCCAAGTCCAAACAAACTTCAGCCATTTGCATGCCACACAATATACAGTGGACAATTTTTGATAAATAATTTTATAAGCTGCACACGTAGTGGGGCTCAAGCATGACACGTCAAAAATTGTTCACCATTTATAATTTTTGTTTGCACGCCCTTACTTTGGGTGCAAACCAAAGAATGAAAATATGGTCAATGCACAATCGCTGTCACAGCATCCCCGGTAATTAAGGTTTAGGTTTACCTTTTTAATTAATTGTTTATTTATATAATTAGGTTAACTAAGCATAGGTTTAATGTTAGGTTAGTTAAGATTCTAAATTGTTATTAGACTTTATTATGATATAAGAACATCTTCTATTGACCTTATTGACGGATCCAAGGTCAAGGTGCAGCAGGTCAGGCTTAAGTCTATATTTTAACGTTTGTCTATTAAATCCAATCCACAATACCCATCTTTAGAATATTGTATACTACAGAATAATGTGAAAGCCTTTTCATCTAATATACAATGTCCGTAACCGCCTCAGTGAGAGGATATTATTTATATATATATATATATATATATATATATATATATATATATATGGAATCAAAATCCCCTATCAATCTCCCTAACCGCCTAAGTGAGAGGATATTTTATATATATATATATATATATATATATATATATATATATATATAGATGGACCCGGAATCCCTTAGTGAACAGGAAGGTAATCCGGGTGGAGTCCTTTAGTGAAGTTTCTTATCATGCTCCAACATCCACATTTTATATATATATATATATATATATATATATATATATAAAAGTTCTATGTGACGCTAAAACAATATTTAAGTGACTACTTGGACCTCCACGTGAATGTTAGAGTGCGGTGATGTTACTTCATTTGGAATACATTTATCTTTCCCACACATATATATTCTTATAATTATAATAAGAAAATGGGGAGTTGCATAATTATGGATTCCTCATAAGTCTCTTTCAAAATTTCAAAAGGATTCCCTAATATGCAACCTAGAGATTCTTGCTTCTCAACTTGAGTTTGCATATGATAGATAGTTGACTGTTTTGAATCGAATGATGGAAATTATTTCAAACCTCAATATTCCACACAATAGATCTTGAGATTGTGGCGATGTTATCAGACTGTCAAATGTTGATTCTATGCGACACACCCAAAAAGTAAACATCATTTACTAGTGTTCCATCAAAGGTGATTCTTTTTCCTTGGGATGTGAGTCATGTGGAATCAACATTTAACCTTCTAATACCAAACTCATGATCTCAAGATCTGTCGAGGAGAAGATTGGGATAAAATACTATTCCCATCATCGGATTCAAAGGAATCGAAATTTTGTCACATGTAAACCCAAGTGTTATAAATAAAGGTAGGCATTCTACTATATATATATATGAGGTTGGGGACTATGCGTCGTCGACAGAGAAGCATAATGTGCTGCCCATCACGAGGATCGATCCCAGGGCATCATAGAAAAGATTGATTATGTACCACCCAAACAATGAGGTTGGGACTATGCGTCCTCGTCAGAGAAGCACAATGTGCTGCCCATCACGAGGATCGATCTCAGGGCATCATAGAAAAGATCGATTATGTACCACCCAAACAATTTGAGCATGATCCGATTAATAATGACCGTTGAAAATATGGTTAAAAGTGTCAAAAATCAATCCATCAAGTTGGCAGATGTCACCTTATCTTTGACCCTCTACGGCGCATCCGAATGCATCTTCTCTCTCTTATATATATATATATATATATATATATATATATATCTCGACATGATGGCCTCAGCCTAGTGAGGCTAATGGAGATCATGCCTACCATCTCGCTAAAGTAATCACTTTCCATGCACACGGGGAGAGATATTTGAGTCATTATTTAGGGTATCATTATTTGCAGCCGAAAATTTTATCTTTCTAGGTTGGTATTTTTTTACAGTTAAAACCTTTGATTTCCTGGATCGATGCAATAGATTTTTATGGCCTACCTATGGATGGTCAGGTGTTGATTCGACTTGGCACGTATCCCCAAAAGTGATACGTAACATGTAAAGAGTTCTCGGGTCACTTTTGAGAAGGTATTCCACATGAAATCAACATTTAATTGTTTGATAGTAGGTCATAATAAAATATATTGTCTGAAAGAATGAAATGAGAAATGATGAAAATCTTGGGTTGCAAAGGCTGAATCTTCAGCTGCAAATACAGATACTCTCCATATTTATAGGAGATCTTAATATTTAGAATGTTTAAAACACCCTCACAGTTGGCACAGGGTACATTTTATTTTGAAATAGGTACATGTTTTTTCTCCAAGTGTTACTTGAAAACAAACTTTTTTGCAATTAAGAATTTAATATGCTACCAAAGAAGTATTAGCCCAAATGATACACTCCCTCCATTGTGAGGGAGTAGATTATGGCTTTGATACTCAATCTCCACGTTGTTTCTCACTCCAACAGACACTTTATTTCAGCTAAATATTAAAATAATATTTCTTTTAAAGATAAATCCTTTTCTCTCTCCTCTCTCCTCTCTTATCTAGTAGTAAAATAATAAAATAAAAATAAACTGAAATCGCACCGAAACCTAAGAATCTCGAACTGCAGTGAAACCCAACACAAACCAAACCTAGCCGAACCTCAATTCGGTTCGGTTTAAGTGGCTTAAAAGCAAAAAAATTCGAAAAAATTCAAAAACATACCCTAGAAAAATAAAAAAATAGGTATTTTTGGATGGCTTAAAAGCGAAAAAATTCGAAAAAAGTCAAAAACATACCCTAGAAAAATAAAAAAATAGGTATTTTACTTACACCGAAACCCAACAAACTGAACCCCAATTTGGTTCGGTTTGGGTGGCTTGAAAGCGAAAAAACCCCGAAAAAATTGAAAAAGCCAAAAAAAAACCTAAAAAAATAAAAAAGTAGGTATTTTACCTACACCGAACTGAACCGAACCAAATCGGTTTCGGTTTCAGAAAAAAAATTGAACCGAACTAAAACCGACAAAAATTGAACCGAACCAAACCACAATTTGGTTTGGTTTGGGTGGCTTGAAGCTGAAAAAAATTCGAAAAAAAATGACAAGATATCCTAAAAAAATAAAAAAAATAGGTATTTTACTTACACTGAACCAAAGCAATTCAGTTTCAATTTCAAAAAAGTAAAAAATTAAACCGAACCAAATGAACTTTGATTCGGTTTCAATTTGAAGTGTACCAAATCCAACGCCAAAAATTTCAAGTTTGGTTGGGTTTGCTATACCAAACTAGTAGCATATAAATAAAATAAACTACTGTAATTGTTTCTCTTTAAGACCATGTGACATTGTGACGGTATGACCTATGGGCTGTGGCTATTTAAAAGGCACTTTAATAAAAATAATATCACGCTAGGCTAAAAGCGTATTTCGGAAGAGAATGTTTCCCCGCAAGTTCCATTTTGGTGAAGGGTTATTATTAAACGCAGGGTACCTCTGCTCGCGCCTACACAATTTTTAAGGGGGCGCCTGCGGTTCGAAACCGTTGAAACTCGCTGATTGCTTCGAATTAGATGACGGAGATCACTTTTCATCTCAATCTTCCACACGATAGATCTTGAGACCTTAAGCTTACCATCAGACGGACTATTTTTTATTCCATGTGACACAGATCCCAAAACATGACCCCAAAACTGGTTTGAGCATGATGCATGTCATATAATTTCAGGTCCATTTTTTGGAGATCCGTACAACTTGGAATAAAAAATAGATCGTATGATGGTATGCACATGATCTCAAAATCCATCTTGAGGAAGATCGGGGTGAAAAACGATCTCGATCGTCTAATTCAAAGTAGTCGGCAGGTAAAGTGTTTCGAATGTAGGCGCCCTAAGAGATTGTGCAGGCGCCAAGAAGGTACCCCGAGAATTATTATTGAAACATATTGAAATAAGGGAGCTATAACTAGCACACGAGATTTATAGGTGGCACATTGCTCAAAGTGAAAAACTATATATTTTTGAGATCTGTGCTATGTGGAACACCATCTAAGCCCTTGGATTTGAAGGCCATGATGTAAAAATCATTGTTGCCAAAGATAATTACCATGAAACATAATCTCTACCATCTGATTTGTCTTAGTCAAACATTGAATCATCAATGAATCAGATGATGGTCTTTGACTGTGTTGAATCAAATAATAGAGATCATTTTTCATGTCGATCTTTGACAGAAAAAATCTTTACATCATGGCTTTCAAATCAAAGGCTAGATGGTGTTTCACATGGCACAGATCTCAAACATATCAAGTCGTTTTTTAGACAATGTGCAACGGTACAAATCTCTTGTCCCAATCATAGCTCCCTTGAAATAATAAAGGTGTGTTTTAATACTTTTCCATTATATTAATAGGGCATGTTCTAAAATTTTATTTGGATGAAGACTTTTTTTTTTTAGAAATTTATAAATGGTGGACTATTTTTTATAAACAATTTTGTAGACAGCTTATGTGGCGCGACATAATTGGCTGCAATGCGTGGGCCTCACTATGTGTGTAGCCAGTCACATTACGCTACATAAGTTATCTACAAAAATTGCTATCAAATATTGTCCATTGTATAACAGAGTCTTTTTTCTTTGAATAATTTTTGGATGAAAACCCCTGTTGCACATTCAATTTTACTAGTATTAATAGTGTGAATTCATATTACATACCACGGTGGCACGTAATTGCAAAATGACACTAATCTTGGGATAAACTCAAGAAGTTAGGTGAGTTGGTCAGATACCTCATTCCAAAAGTAAGATACCTGAGTTCGAATACCCTCCCTCCTTAAGGCCACCCTAGGATAGAGGCCTCGATACCCTGATTATAAAAAAAAAAAAGACGCTAATCTTGGGATCACTTGCCTCATGACAAGTGATTTATAAGAACAAAATAAAAAATAAAAACCTTTTTTGGTGGTCAAAGTTTGAATATTAGCCACACATTCGGGTGTATTGAATTTTTTCCCTTCAGTTAACTATTTTAAATTTTGTTATAATAAAGATTGTTTTAATCTTAAAAGGTTAAAAGTTTAAAGCTAAGGAATTAAATGCCTTCGTCTTATAATAGTAGCAAATGGATTTGGCACTTTGTAGTCTTATAATTCCGGCCAATATTTATAGCATGTCTTTCATATTGGATAGAATGTCAAAATTGTCGTTTTAATATATTTTAATTATTATAATATTATTATTTTTTATGGTTTTTTTGCATATATCCCGTGTTATGCTAATATTATAAGAAACCTTTTGAGTTATGGGTATTTATTCTATAGCCCCTACTTTTGTGTTTCTGTTTCATATAACTCCTTCTCGTTAATTAATCGTGAGTTTATGGACAAAAAGCCTATTTTGTCTTTAATGAAACCAATATTTTAAAAATACCACCATTCCAAAAGGCCCTTCATTCATCTATATTTACAAGTCATGCCATTAAAGTTTATCACTATTCTAAAAGGCCCTTCATTCACCTTTATTTACAAGTCATGCCATTATAATTTACCACTATTCTAAAAGGAGCACCTTTAAATCTACCTACAAAATCTTTGAGTTCACCCACGCTAAAACACGTCGACTACATTGAATCAAACGATGGAGATTTTTTATCGTCCCAATCTTTCATGAGATCGATCTTTAGATCATGGGTGTACCATCAGACGACCGATTTTTTATTTCATGTGGTACACACCCCTAAAAGTGACCTTAATATCAATTTTAAGTATGCACGTGATGTTAAGGTCACTTTTCTGATAATGTGCCGTGAAATAAAATAAACACCGTCTGATGGTACGATCATGATCTCAAAATCCATCATGTGAAAGATTGGGAGGATAAATGATCTCCATCATTCGATTCAATTCAATCAACGTGTTTCAGTGTGGGTGAACTTAAAGATTCAATTGGTGGATTTAAAGGTACTCTTCTAAAAGGCCCCTCATTCACTTATCAGATTCAAGACTCATCTGATGGACGATTCCCCCATTAAAGCATGTCAACGTTTGGACAAATACTCAACCAATAGAGGATTTGTGACAAACAATGCAATTATTCTTGAAAAGAAAACCTTCAATCTACATGTTTCACTCAAAATACTCGTCCCTCCAATTTCCTATATGATTCAAGACTCATTTTAAAGAATTGGATTGCCTAATCACGTTTGCTTCCATCCACCGAATCTTTGAGTTCACCAACGCTAAAACACATTGATTGCATTGAATAAGACGATAGAGATCGTTTAGGCATATCATTAGACAATCAGTGTTTTATTTCGTGGCACACATCTCAGAAAAGTGGTCTTAACATCACGTATACGGTTAAAATTAATTTTAAGGTCATTTTTTTGAGTGTGTACCACATGAAATAAAAATCAACCATCTGTTGGTGCCACCATGATCTCAAGATCCATCGTGTGAAAGATTGAGACGATAAACAATATCCATTGTCCGATTCAATGCAATCAACCGTCTGATGGTGCCACCATGATCTCAAGATCCATCATGTGAATGGTTGGGGTGATAAACGACCTCTATCGTCCAATTCAATATAGTCAATGGTGCCACCATGATCTCAAGATACATCGTGTGAAAGGTTGGGACGATAAATGATCTCAATCGTCCAATTCAATGCAGTCAACTTTCTAAAGGTGCCACTATGATCTCAAGATCCATCGTGTGAAAGGTTGGGACGATAAATGATCTCCATCGTCCGATTCAATGCAGTCAATGTTTTTCAGCGTGGGTGAACTCAAATATTTGGTGGGTGGATTTAAAATTACTCTTTTTTGTAAGTGGATAGGTGGATTTAAAATTACTCTTACAACGTGTAGAGGGTGGCAATTTAGTAATTTAATTTAAAAAAGGAGAAATATAGTATTTAGGCTATCCTTTAACGGAGTTTAAAGCAAATAGATATAACGGGGGGTTATTTGTAATATCAACATAACTCAGGGGATATTTTCGAAAAACCCTATTTTTTAAAATACTTTTATATTAACCGATACATATTCATATATTTAATAAGTAAATATAAGATACGCATTATACATATGTATCTTATGTTTTAGGCATGATTTAGAAGTCATCGGAAATCTCAAATCATGCCTAAAACATAAGATACATAGCAATGATGTGTATCTTATAAGGGTGTGTTTGGGAAGAAGGATTTGGATTTGGTTAAAGTATTTGAAATTCAAGCATCTAAAATTAAGGATTTCAAATATTTGGATTTCCAGATCTACTATTTGGATGCATAAGAAGTATATTTAGATTTGACTCGTGGAGTTCCCGAGTGAAGATTGATGGCTCAACCATTAATTATTAGATAATAATGTTCAACACCGTATCATTCTCACTTCTAGATAAACGATTATATTTGTAATCTTATTTATACACTTTTTTATCAAAGAATTAAATGTATTAGATAATAACACTCAACACCGTATAATTCCTATTTCTAAATAACTATCCACTTACCCATGTTTATTCCCACTTCTAGATTCTCACTTCTAGATAATCACTCATGATTGTATTTATAATCTTATTTATACACATAAACAATATACCTTGAATCAAAATCGATCAAACGAAAATCAAAATTGATTGAATAGGGAGACGAAACCAAGTAGGGAGATGAAACCAATACAAAACCTAAAAATTACAAAAAAAATCTTGATAAACATAAAATTAAAATAATATAGAAAAAATCAAAAACTGAAACGAACAAATCGAAACCGATACTGGATCGATCCATTCGGTTTCAAATTTGGGGAATGAAAATTTTGGCTAACCGAAACCCAAAAAAGTTCAGTTTATATTCGGTTTTGGGTAAAACAAAATTTCAGTTTTGGATTCAATTCGGCTACCCTAAAATTTACTAAGATAGAGAAAAAGGCACCTTAAAGAAAGGAGAAAAAAAGGGGCAGTAGAGAGAGAAGAAGCGGGATATACAAAGGAAAAGAGAAGATAGAGTAGGAGAGAAAAAAAAAAGGAGCGAGAGAGAAAAAAAAAAAAAAATGGGGCACGAAGGAGGAGAGAGAGTGGGATAGAAGAGAGAAAGTGACAGATCGACATAGAGAGCAAATCATAGACAGAGATAGAGCGAAATAGAGAGCAGGAAATGGAAAGAAGAGATAAGAGCCGAAAAAAAGAAGGTAAAGACAAATAAGAGAAAGTGATAGAGAGAGAAAGTACAGCGAGAGTGCAAAGAGAGTATTTTTTTTAGTTCCTTCCAGCGAGATCTGACAGGCCCAAATGAACGGGCTGGATTTGAAATAACGCCCTATAGGGGTCATTTCAAATCTCTATTTTCTCTCTTAGCGAGAAATATTTGAAAATGACTCAGATTTGATAAATCCAAATTTAATATTATAAACTATTTATCCAAACGATGGATTTAGATTTCACTTATCCAAATCCAATTCCAACCCTTTAAATGACTATTCTCAAACGCAGCCTTATCCAAATCCAATTCCAACCCTTCAAATGACTGTTATCAGACGCAGCCTAACTGTTATAGATCCTTAGTCCGATCTTTGGAGTCGGTATTTGATTTGTCTGGCCATATTTGACAAATTTATAAACTTAGCTATCATTATATCATCAAACCATCATCATTATCAGCATTATCTTCATCGTATATATACCGCTAGTCATTCTCAAAATACCAGATTTTCCAGTATGTATATACCGGATGCTCTAGTATTTACCATCATTTTGCAAAAAGATATTGAGATTTTAAAAGAGAAAATTAATCATAAAAAATGAATTGGTAAGATAAAGTCCATTTACTGAGAATTTGGCACTATGCCATTCATTGATTTACTGAATTTTTATATGAATTTTTAGCACTCTACTCCATTTTTTTCGTATTTACTGAAAAATCTCAGTAAATATTTTCGAAAAAACAGCTCCACAGTAAGAGAATGGTAAAAAACTTTAATGCTTTCATTGAGAGTTGAACTCAAGACCTCCCGCTTACTAAACGGGTGCTCTAACCAACTGAGCTATGAAAGCTTAGACATTGTAAGTTATAAATATTAATAAAAGTTAGTTTCTACACGTCCTCTATGCATTATCCAAACCCATCTACAAATTTTTAGCCACTGACCAGCAAAAATCTAAGCCTAAAAAGGCTTTGTCTTGTCCAAATAAAAATCTCATGGACAACCCATACATGAGTTGCATTGAAAGATTTCTCAATTGTAAATTAAAAAATATTTATATTATTTGCAAGCTAGAAATTTTTTACCATAATCCATGCGTGAGTTGCGATTAAAAATAAATTGGCTGCAAATAAAGTTACCCTCAGCCAATATAAGCTTGTCAGGCTGGAATATATATCATTCCCATAATTCCAGCCAGTCACATCCATGCCCAAATCACGACACAGAAATTAAAGATGTTAGCTTTTGAAAATTAAGTTCACAAAAGAGGTCCATCTCCTATCTTCTCTTATGAGATAAAATCCTCACCTTCTCACTTTTAAGTCTAATGGTACTATGTACATTTTCTAGCGATCCAAGTAGTCGAAGTGGTAAAATATTTTATGCCCTTTGTGCAATAAAAACTTAAGTTAGAGTGCAATAAGTGTCCTTCGTGTTGAGTAGACACAAAAATCTATACATTTGTATAACTACATGACATGATAAGTGAATACTCATTGCTCACTAATTATAGAAAAATATGCTTAGTGTACCCTTTGTGCAATAAAAAATCGAGTTAGTTTACAATAAGCGTCCACCTACCATAGGTGGACACGACAATCTATACATCTGTGTGATTATATGACATGATGGGTGAACACCATTGCTAACTAACTCTAGAAAAATATGCTCAGTGGGTGATTCTAGCCACTGAATCCGAGTACTTCAATAGGAATATTATGCTTTCCCAATTATGTATACGTACATTTTCTTCCCACTCGGTGATTTTCATTATATATTTTGCGATAGTTCGGATTTTTTCAATCTGAATTTTTTGAAATATTTTTTTTTTTTAATTTTACACCAAAATCAAATGAGAAAACTCGGACCGCCAGATCGTATATTACAATCTGATATAAAATATTTTGTACATTCACATACATGCGGAAATCAAAGCAGACAATATATATGACATAATTGTAATCTCTAATTTTAATATTCAATATGAACAGTAGACGAAAATAAATCACCGGTGATTGCCGATCATCACCTAACAGTGGTGTACAATACATGTATAATTGCACGAACGTATCAAACCCGAACATACCAAAGTCCACAATATACTAAATCTACGATGCCGAAATTCTTACAAATCCTCAAGTCCGGTCTCTTAATAAATGTTATACCTGTGACATATAATCGGGGTGAGATAACAGTTTAAGCTCAGTGGAGAAAACATCAATATACATCTCATCAGTCATGCATAAATTCAAAGACAGATCAAAATATTTTCATATTCAAAATAAAAATTGAATTCAAAGGTAAACTGATTTCAAAGATATTTCCTTATCAAAATCAAAATGGATTTCAAAGGCAACTGTTTTCAAAGACATTTTCTTATCAAAATCGAAACTGATTTCTTATCAAAAGCATTTTCTTATCTTTGATTTACAGAGTTCGATTCACATTCACTTACACGTCTTATCTTTAATTTACTGAGTTTGATTCACACTTACTTACATGGCTTACACATTCTTACATAGATTTACTTACATGTCTTACTATTCTTAAATAGCTTATATAGTCGATTCACGGATATCTCTCTACGCAAATTCAATTCACTTACGTGTCTTACATATTCTTACATAGCTTACATAGTTGATTCACGGATATTCCATCTGCCGGTTCGATCCACGGATTTACTGCCGTACCAATTCAATTCATGGATTTACTGTCGTACTAGTTCAATTCATGGGTTTACTGCTATATCAGTTCGATTCATGGGTTTACTGCTATACCAGTTTAATTCACGAATATCCCGTCGTGCCGGTTCGATTCATTGGTTCAACCGCTATGCCAATTTGATTCACGGATATCCCACCGTGTCGGTTCGATTCACGGGTTTAACCACCGTGCTGGTTCGATTCACGGGTTTAACTGCCATGTCGGTTCGATTCCGCCCTAGCAACTCACAGTTTGCTTATAATCCGCCCATAGCGGTCCACGGTGTACTTATAATATTAGCGGTCCATTGGACACTTATAATCCGCCCTTAGCAATCAACTTAAATTTTTCTTAACTTATAGTTCGATTCACGATTTAAAGATTAATAATTTCAATTCGATTTGTTTATCGTTCAAGGGATTTTCATACAAATCAAAATTCAAAACTTACAAAACCTCACATACGAGGTCAAAAATGAATTTCCTTACATGATTTTTGAAGGCTACGTAAAATGTTCAAAACAAAGATCATTGTTTGATTCGATATGTCAATAAAATTTTAAAACAATCAATATGTCAAAAATTTGATAATTCAAAGCTTTCGAGTATTTCAAATATTCAAAATATTTAATCAAATATTAAATTTCAAAGATCTAAAGTTTTCATTGCAAAGAGTTCAAATACTAGTTCATTTTAAATCAAAACTTGTCACCTTTCATTCGATCATATCAAGCATATATGAAATTAAATCAAAATGCAATTATGTATGAAAATTTTCCCACTTCAATTTCGATGCAAAACGAAGGTTTCACCTATCACGGCAACATTCTCATCACATCCCCCTTGATCACAACCTTGAACACACCAATTTGCTTCATACAAGTCAAAAGCAACGAAAAATAGAAGGTCCTAAAGTCTCCCCAAGTTCTCACATGAAAAACAGAATAAACCTCTAAATTTGTCCAAATCGATCGATCGATTCCCAAACCGATCAATCAATTTCTAAAATTGATTGATCGAAATAAATTTCAACCCGTCGGTTTCATCTAAAAACCAACCCTTTTCACACATCATAATCCGATCGATCGGTTCCCAAATTGATCTATTGAATTTCATTTTGATCGATCGATTTCTTCAGAAAACCTCTAACACGCTCACTGTTTTGTCAAATCGATCGATCAGTGTTCAAACCGATCGATCGGCTTCACAAATCGATCGATCGAATTTCATTTTGAAGGATCGGTTTCTTCAGAAACCTTCATATCTTTGCTCTGACAAAATCGATCGATTGGATACTTATTTCGATTGATCGATTTTGTCAGATTTTTCAGAGACACGGGTTTCTTCTTCCTTATCTCATTTTCTTTCAAATTTAACTCATATTCTTCTAATTTTTTAATCACATCATACCTGAAGTTTAATATAACTAAAGATTACAATTTCACATAAGTTTTCTCACCTTTAATTGATCGATTTCTCGATCCATGAGTTCACGCCCAAGCTAGGGTTTGAGAGTTGGAATTTCGTCGATCTCTCCGTCGATTAAATCGAAACGAAGCCTATGATGAAGTTCCGCTCTAACACGCACTACTCTTCGCTCTCCCAATCGCATATGTCGTGCTCACAACGGTTGGTTCTCTATCCACACAGTCACATTCTCTCAAATCTCACCGAAGTTGGAATCTAACAACTCCACACGGCACACAAACTAACATGAGACCAATACCTCGAAGTTCAACGGAGCCAATCCGAGTTTCGGACGTCTACGTGAGCAATCTCCTCTACCTTCTCTCTCTCTCTCTCTAGAATCCAAAAATCCCAAGCAAACTTGCAAACAACTATTAGCTTCAAAGGAAGCTTTGTTTCTTATAACTTAAAGGGGCTAGTTCCCCTATGAAACACATGCACTCTTTTTGGGTGTTAAACCTTATCTATTTGACTTGTTCCACTGTGGAACTAATACACTTAAATGAGGTATTTTTTATTACACCAAAAGATCTTTGGTTTGGTGTGGCACTCCCACACCCTAACCACTAGTCACATGAGATCCTGGGCTAAGCCAATACACCACCGCAGTGTACAAGCTTTGATCCAAAAGCTTTACACGAGGCTAAAATGGATTCAAAAAACGATCCAATTTGAAAAATCTGAAACGGTGACGTGTTTTTTAACAATACACACCCCATCAGGTTCTATGGTCTTTGAAATTTTTTCGAGATATAACATATTTAGCCACTTGATAAATTCAATTGTGAAAAAGTTAGCCATATAGCTTAATCGGTGTCGAAATGTGACTATATTTCACACCTTAATTCCTACATTTAGCTATCCGATGAAAGCATCTGATGGTTGTGATATAGTTTTAGTAATTTAGGTGTTTCTGATAATTGGATCTTCAAAGAGCATAAAAAGGAATAATTAAAGGTTACATAAGAACAATTGACCGAGAGGTCAGTAGAAGCATCAAAATCAGTGAAAACAAGTGATTGGTGGCCTAACATCCATTAGAAGAAGGAAGATCTTACACCTATGTGTCATTCGATTGAGAACAAATTCTCAATCGATTGACAAGAAGGACAACTTTTTTCCTCCACTTCAAATTCAAATTTAGTCAATTTAGACTCAATCGATTGAGAATGGACTCTCAATCGATTGAGACTATTATAGAAATTGTCTTGTCAGCTCCTATAAAAATAAAGCTACGGCTAATTTGAGTTAGGGGTTGGCTTTTTGGCTTTTGTTCTGTTTCCTCTTTTTCTTGAGTTTTCTTCTTCTCTCAGTTGATTGTATTTAGGTTTTATAATTATTTTTCTTACAATTTTGGAGCTTAGTTTGTACCTAGGAACCAAAACATTGTAAAGAGATTTTTGTGATAAATAAAAAGTGCATATTCAATAGAATGGCTTGGAGTTTACCACGAGATTGCATACTAAGGATGAGCGGCTAAAATATTTGTTCAAGGAGGATGCATTCCTCAGATAAGTAACGTTTGTATTATTAACTCTACAATTTCTTAGTTTCATCATGGAATCATTTTGCTAAAAAGTGTGTTTAATTGAATATCTTTTGAAGGCTCAATTATGGCCGTTGACCTAGGTTATCAACGATCATAAATGGGTCACTCCATCTAGATCTGTACCTGCAGGCTGATCTAGGCTGCAGAGTGATTATTTGTTCATTGTCGTAATTTGAAATTTTGAGATATACTATGCTTTTTACATGATTTATACCGCAATGATAGGCTGAGTCATAGTTTTTAGATAAGGTATACCGGATCAATAATCGCGTTTTCTTACGATTCATTTTTCTTTTAGATAAATGATGGTGTGATTAATGTGCTATAAAATTGTGAGTTTAATGGTAGAAAAGTTATAAATCTGGGATAGCAAATTTTTTGATCATTTCTCAAGTTATTTTTTTATTTATCAGAATTTGTTCTTCCATAGATTACTTTTCCCTTATTGCATCTAAAGTAGTATGGTAATTATTTGACAAATCGAACTCGCTCCCTTGGTATTTCCTTGGGCGTCTTTTTCTCTTTAAGAAATAATTAAATTTCACGCTTCCCTGTGGGTACAACACCCTTAATTTTATCGTACTACAATCGATCTTGTGCACTTGTAAAGATACATTTTAAAATCGATCATAGCTCAAAAGAGCTTGAGAATTTATCTTAGTGGATCTGCCATAGGAGCTCTACGCCACCCCAAAAACCATGCTTTGACTTGGACAATGAAAATCCCGTTTATTTCTATCTTCCATACATTATATTTTGATATTATGGGTGTACCACCAAACAGCTCAGATGTTGATTCCATAAGGCACATTGGCACACGTCTCAAAAAGTGAGCCGATAGTTAAGTCCATTTATCTTAAACATTTATTACTTTAAATGAGATAGGGGTGATTATTCTTCCACACAAAAGACCTGAAGATCATGGATTCATGGTGATACCAACAAACGATTCAGATGCTGATTTTATGTGACGCACGTCCCAAAAAGGGACCGCAGAACCAAGTGTGGTGGTCCTAGGCTGGTGTTCTAAACTTTTAGCAGGTGCAAATAAAGTCACACTTTATCTTAAGCCTAAGGTGAGCTCCATTAACCCTTTCAAAAAATATCACGGCTATAAAAGTTTAAATAGAGACATATTCCGAACATCTGCTCCATCTCATTAACAAAAGACAATGATCCCATCCCATGGTGCTATGAGCTCCTCACAATCTTCCGGTAAAACCCAACTGATACCAACAGATTTTAAGACCATTCCTAAAATTTCTCTAGCAGTCCAACAACGGATCAGAAGATGCTTAGCCGACTCCTCTTCAGGAAGGCACGTCAGGCATCTGTTTTTGCGCCTCAAGCCCCTTTTTAACAGCTGATCAATGGTCAATGCGCACTCCCAGCCGAACTCCACCCGAATATTGACTTTAAATGGAGCTCTAACCCGCCAAACTCTAGCCCAATCAGGTCTAATTCTTGGTTGGTTACACAATTCTCGTCCATTTCATCCTCCTTCAAGCGTCTTCTCGTTTTAATGTTCCAAACCACCACGCATTCTTAATATCATACAAATCTACCACCAACCCTTTATCATTTGTAGCAATTTGATGAATTCAAGGAAAATCTTCTTTCAAAGGCCAGTCACCCAACCCAAATACCCCCCCAAAATTCAATTTCCTCGCCATTTCCCCAACTGTATTGAGTTTGTATCAACAATACATATCAATTATACCATGTATCGGTGCGCTTTGAATCCAATACATATCCGTATTGCAAGATACTTTGTGAACGATAGTCCCACATCAGGATTCTACACTTTGAACCATGATTTCAACAACTATGGAGCCTAATGAGCACAAATGAACAGTTGCATCACATAGCATTGCTGTTCCTGCTTTCTGTTCACGGGGTGTTAGAATGAGAATCATTTCACAGAGAACTGTGGGTTCCAGTGTATCTGCAAGCGATTTAGAGTTTAAATGACAATGGACATGTTCTTCATGGGGGTTTTGAATGCTTGAGATTACTCAGAGAGTTGCAAGGATACATGCAATGGCAGATTCGAGTCCAGCCGCTTCACATCAAGTGAAGTGAAGCCAACCTTATTAAATAAATATTTCAGCTGACAAAGAATACAAATTTTGTTATGCAAAATGGCCCAGCCAAATGCTAAAATCTGCGAAAGAGAAGAAAAATGAGGAGAAGGTTTCAAAATCCCGATTACTATATCGATACACCTGTTTCTCACTCCCCATTTCCTACATTCGCTTTCGTGCATCCGCGAAATTAGCATAACATATGTAATAAAAAGAAACATTGCCGGCATCCGGTTCTGATTCTAGGAATTACAAACTATCAGCTAGGTGTTACCAAAAATCACCACAAGAGCAGTCCCCATCCTTTAAATGGTGAAAGCGATTTGCATCTCTTACAACTATCTCCCTCCCTGTAATACTAGAAATCAACTTTAAAACAATATGGCAATCCTCACAAACACGAAGGTTCTTTAATATTCTGATGGTTGTCCCAGGCACGGCCTTAAGCAGCCCAAAAGCCACAGCCAATCTCTCACTATGCAAAAACAGTTGGTGTTCCTTCTCTTGTTGTTCCAAGTCATGAAGGACAGAGCTGGTATCAGGAACATAACCTCTCTTCTTCATCTCCGTTACCAATTCACCAAGCAAACCCAAAATCTCATCTTTCATGGCATGCACCACTTTCCCAGCATAAAACACTTGGCTTTCCTTACCTAACTCAACCCAACTATAACCGGGTTCCTTTCTAACTGCCATAACTACCATCAACTTCCTCACCTTAGAGACATGGTCCCACATGCAAGCACCGGCATATGTATTAGACAACAATATGCAAATTGAGGGATCTTGTAGATTTAAGCTTAACAGATGATTAGCAACTCTAATTGCCATCTGGGTATTCCCGTGACGCTTACAAGAACTTAGTAGAGCGCCCCAAGTAGCTTCGTCAGGCTTGAACGGCATCGTTCTGATGAGATTCTCAGCCTCAACGAGTAGTCCTGATCGACTAAGAAGATCCAACAAGCATGTGTAATGTTGCAAAGAGGGCTTAATGCCATAATCTTTAACCATTGAATTAAAAAGATGACGGCCTTCATTGACTAGACCGGCATGACTACAGGCATATATTAAGCCGACAAAAGTCACCTCATTAGGCTTGATTCCTGCAGAAACCATCTCCTGAAACAAATGCAATGCTTCTTCAGCTCGACCATGTTGAGCAGCCCCAACTATCATTGTTGTCCAAGAAACGACGTCTTGTTGGGTAATTTGGTTAAACACTTTCCTCGCTTCCAAGATTTCGCTACATTTAGCATACATGTCTAAAAGTGCATTGCTGATTACCATACTCGAATCGTACCCAAGAACTATAACAAGGCAATGAAGCTGTTTTCCAAGAGCCAATGCTGCCATATTTGCAGAAGCTCCTACAATGCAAGAAAGAACAAAAGGATCATCAATTTCCATCATTTCATTCCGCATTTCAACAAAGAGTTTTAACGCATCCACCCCATCGTCATTTTGCACGAACCCGGAAATCAATGCAGTCCAAGAGAACAGATTCCTTACCGGCATTGTCTGAAAAAGTTCGATTGCATTAGAATTTCGACCATTTCGGGCATACCCAGAAACCATAGCAGTCCAACACACGGAATTTTTCTCAGGAATTGAATCAAACACGTTACGTGCATCATCGGGCAATCTACACTTTGCATACATGTCAACTAAGGATGATTTTACAACTGCATCATCGGCATATAGAGAAGCCACAAAGCGGCCATGGACTTGTTTGCCTAGCTTGATCGCGTTTAACTTAGCGGAGGCCTTAACCAGGGTGGCAAAGATGTAATTATCGCATTGGATGCTGTCAACTTTAATCATGTTGGGAAAGATAGCAAGGGCTTGGTGGGGGAGGTTGGTTTGGGTGTAGGCCGTGAGGATGGACGACCATGAGATGGCGTCTCGTTGTGGAATTTCGTCGAACAGATGGGAGGCGTCTTGGAGGAGGCCACATTTGCCGTACATGTCGATGAGGTTGTTCGGCAGTGGGGTACATCGTTCGAGACCGGATTTGATGATTTGGGCGTGAAGTTGCTTGCCTTGAGACGGGTTTCGGAGTTTGGCGGAGGCTTGGAGATGGTGTAGGAGTTGAGGGACGTGAGGTTTTGTGGGTTTGCAGCAAAGCATGCCGAATGCTAATGAAGCCGCTAACAGCTGTTTTGTCCTACGAGACTTTTCATGTTTCAGCGTAAGCAACCGACCCGAATAGCGTTGGCACGCGTGCGGACCATTTAACCCCCCTTTTTCAGCTCGTTATCTATTAATATCACAGGAGATTATTACCAATAACGTCTGGGTGGTGTAGTTGGTTATCACGCTAGTCTCACACACTAGAGGTCCCCGGTTCGAGCCCGGGCTCAGACACATAAATTAGTTATTTTGCTTTTTCACATTTGTTGGTTATCTATTAAAGTTGTTGAAAGACCAGTTTTTCATGAATGCAAGTGGTTGGGGGGGGTAATGAGATGGTCAGGCCATAGAGCATACTTTGGGCCGAAATTTTGAAACTTCTGCCAAAATGTTTCGGCTTTGGTCCCCACCAAAACAAAATTTTGGACCGAAATTTCAATCAAAAAATATATGGAGAGGAAAATTTTGGTTCAAATTTCTGGAAATTTGAGCCGAAATTCAAATTATCGGCCGCTATTTTGATCCTTGCGTCAGGCACTTCTTTTTAAAAGGAAATGGATCACTATTTTTTAGACACCTGACACTAGTGTCACTTAATGCAAGAACCATGATGTTTAGATCCGTCGTATGAAAGTTTAGTAGTCTTCCTTATCTGCTAAACACTTTCAAAACAAACATTTACCTTATAAATCTCTAAAACCCGTTTAGTCATTCACTTTAAAAGGCATTTGACAGATCCTAAGAACAGTATAGAGATAACTTTTCGATGCAATCTTCCACAACGCATATCTAAACATGGTGGTCTTCATATCAAGTGACATAAGTAATGAAAATAGTGCCACGAGTCCAAAAAATTATTGACTTATTTTCCTTTGAAAATAAAAACATGCTATGACCAAAATTGAGGGTTTGGACTTGTAGTACAATGGAAGGTTTGTTGAGTCATTTGGAAGTACTATTGATCTAGTCACGATTGCCCAAAGGACCCATAAGCTTGGGGTATAAGAGTAATTTGGCATTCTATTATGTTAGCTAGCCCTAATTACAGGATATATAAAATCTTTTTCAAGTGACTGCTTCTATAACCTAATTTTTGAAACTCTTGAAGAATAGTGAAATGTGGGTGAATCCATGGACGTAGGTAATATTGTCTAATCATGTAAAATCGTTTTGTTTTCTCTTTGTGATTGATTTGCGTTATTTATTTTTTGCTTTCTTTCTTAACAAGGTTGACAATACTGCAATCTCAAGGTCGCAGGTTCGAGCCCAGCTTACCTATAAAAATAAAAATAAAAATAAAAATAAAAGTTCTACAAAACCATTAAAAATAGGGTTGAATACTTGAATATACAATTTTTCTTCACTTCTCGAGATACAAATTGTCAAAATGTGTACAATCCAACCATCACACTGGCCACTGCACATTAACTTATTGAGCCTACACAAAAGCATTATTATGCTGTTTACAGACCCCACTAGCTATATGAACTCACATATGCGGTAAAAAAAAAAAAAAAAAGCTCACAAGAACTAAACTGAACAGTTGATCATTTCGGAAACTTTGATCCGGGGAGCTTCCCATTTCCATCACTTGAAAGAGCTCAGGGTCTGTGGATCTGGAAAGAGTCTCACTCATAAAGGAAGAGACGTGTCCTGCGGCTCCTGCCTAGCGTTAACTCTCTACACTTGCTCAGCTCCTACGTGTAATGGCTTTTCCGCTGCAACTTGTTGGCTACACTTGCTACTAACAACCAGACAGCCAACACTTAAAAAGATTACTAGACTGACGCAAACCCTTCCGGTGATGGCGTAGATGGGAATGTCGACATTGTAGATTGTGTTAATGGTGATGATGTGGCCGTGCTTGTGGTCTCTTTCGTGAATCTGGTTGGCTGCACCAAACAAAAAAGAACCCCTAATTAGCACAACCCCCAATGTCAATCTACATATATATTTGGCAAAACATGTAAAACACTGTCTATGCAACAACCATTTTGGCATTTGTATTCAACCAAGCTCCATCCATCTCAACGAAGACATCATGCATTGATGGGCGCCCTTTGCTCGATTTAGCAACACACAACACTGCAATCTTTAAAATTCCTTCAAAATCCTCCACAATAAGTTGTCCTTTTAATCGTCGATCTTCAAAATCCGTAAATGGGCGTTTTCCGCTAATCACATCCTTTGCCTGCAACACATTGATAGAGTAAATCAAGTTTAACAAAACTTACTGATAATTCTGTCTCTCCTGCTTTATAATATGGTCACACCGATACGATATAGAAATTTTTTGTTCTGCCAGTAGAAAAGATAGAAAGAAGCTGATTGCCAGGAATAACTAAATGTTAGTGTGGCAATAGCAGCTCTCTGGAAAAAAGGGTTACCTTCCTTGTCAGCTGATCGCGGGCATCAATATCCAACTCTATGACCTTCCTCCCTGAAAGAAGCTGTAGAGCGACGATGCCAAAGCTATAAACGTCGCTAGCCGGAGTAAGCTTGGCATTTGTCATGTACTCGGGGTCCATGTAGCCAATGGTTCCTCTCACATCAGTAAAAACTTTACTTTCCTCCATTCCAAGCATCTTTGCCAACCCAAAATCTGAAAGCTTGGGCTCCATATTCTCTGTTAGGAGAATGTTTGTGAGCTGCAAGGTGCTTAGTATGATTAAAAATCTTTTTTTTGCTAGTGTAACAGAGATGTAAGATGAGAGTTTATGGAACTGAAACCTTGCAAGAAAAGGAAGAAAAAAACAAAGCTGTCTAAGCAACAAGGTTCTCCTAACACAAATAGCTTCATTTTAGTCGTTTTTAAACTAGTTATGCCATTAATATCTTGCAATTGGAATATGTTAAGGATAAAATTAGAAAAACTGGACTACTTGAAGAAAGTTTTTGCATATTATACTAATTCAGAAGGTTTTAGAAAAAAGAAGAGGAAGAAGAAAGGGAATGGCACACTTTAGTCATTCGAACAATGTGCAGGGAAAAAGGTGATTTAAAATTACAAAAAAGATTACCAAAAAGTCATTCTACTAAGAGCATCTCTACCGAGGATAGCTAAATTTGAATAGCTAAAACCCCATTTTGAGCCCACTCTCTATTTTAGCTATTGCCTTTTTAAAACAGTTTTCCACCAAGGATAGCTATTTTATCTACTCCTCCTTTAAAATAATATTTTTTGTTTCTATTTCAATATTTTTAAAATATATGACAAGTAGAGAGAGAGAGGCAAAATAGAGAGAGAGAGAGAGACATTTAATAGTATTTTATTAATAGCGAATGGGTTAGGATTCGCTATTAGTAGGCAGTGAAGTGGGACTCGCCAAAGAAGGCAGTGAAGTGGGACTCGCCATCTTTGGCGAGTCCCATAGCGAATCTGCTGGAGCATATTTTTTGCTCTTTCAATCGCCAAAATAGCGATTTTGGTGGTTTAGAGAATCTGCTGGAGATGCTCTAACATGTTTAAAACATTTATAGTTGAATTTACAAAAACATCCTTCTAGTAAGTGGCATATAACACAAATGACATTGTGTATTTAGTTGAGAAGAAGGATAGTGTGATAATTTCAACTATAAATGTTTCTTACAAGTTGACCGAATGTCTTATTGGAAGCCCAGAAAATCTTGATGACCTATTTTTTCTTAAACTTTCTGAAGTAGTATAATATTCTGAAACTTTTTTAAAATAATCTTATTTTCTAAAAACCTTAAACATTAAAAGTGCCGAACTTTCTGCACCTTGCCTAGATGCTTTTGGGTATATTCATTAAGTACCTTGACGTCTCGGTGAACAATGCATCCATCAGGATAATTGTGAAGGAACCTTAAGGCAAGCGCGCATTCTCTCAAGATCCATACTCTTCTTTCCCACGGAAGCACACGGTCGCTCCCTGTGTTACACAACCATCCAAGATCCAATTCAGAAATCATACATAGAAAGAAAAAAAAGAGGTGCAATAGGAAGTTAGTATTCTTGAAGAATGTTTAAGTTACTTAGGAGATGTTGGGCTAAATTCCCATTAGCACAGAACTCATAGACCAGGTACTGCTCTCTGCCTTCCACGCAACAACCAAAGAGGCAAACTAAGTTGGGATGCCTAATCCTCGAGAGACCCTCAACTTCCCTTGTGAAAGAATCCGACATGGGGGTCTTATTTATGTGTTTTATCGCGACAATCTGACCGCTTGGAAGAATGCCTTTGTAGACCCGACCCGCACTACCCGACCCAAGGCTTATCTTCTGGCTGCTATGATTTATGGCGCTTTGGATCTCCTCATTGGAGAATCTGTAGAGACCAGACCACGTAGAGATCTCTTTCCCTACTAAGTTCTCAATGAGAAGAAGAGAAAAATGAAAAGGGTTAGCTCATAACTGGTTAAATTTTCACATGCCACAATAAAAGTGAGCATCACATATTGATCGAATTTGTATGTTGATCTATTAGCCTACTATCTACCTTCAATAGGTTTAGGGGGGCTTTTCTTCTTTGTCACGAATTTAATGAGCAAGACAACTAGAATTAACCCCATAGATGCTATGAGGATCGCCAATACAGCTTTTGCTACCGAATCTGATAAACCAATGCATATATAGAATATATAAAGTCTAAAAAGAAAATGAAGGAAATATATAGAAGGAAATGTGTACCAGTAGGCACTTACACTTTAGCTTTATATAGCCTGGGCCTGGAGACAACAAAAAAGACACAGTAGCCAATACCATTAGTTCATTAGAAATATAAAAAAAGCAGAGGAAAGGCCTCAAATAAGTAGCGTGATGTGGTGGTGCTCATTGCTACCAACGTAGTTGGTGTCCCCTGTCTCCACTCTCAATCCCAAGGATGTGTAGAGATTCGGTGCATTGCAAATTTTGGATTATTAACAACCTAGATTACGTGACCGTCCCCATTTATATATGGGGGACTAACTTTTTATCAAGAGGTACACCTGATGCAAAGCAACCAAAGTTTAGATCAAGGTGCATGAAGATTTCATCAAAAAAGTAAAAGGCAGGTATGCTTAGAGAGGTCAAATTAACTCCTTAGAAATGAAGAAGTAAAAGAGGTTGCATGCTAACCATTCATTTTTATGGCAGTTGACCATCCTTAACATCTCTCTAGAGATGTTTTTTCAATAAAATTTTAGGCACCTTGATCTAAACGTGAGCTGCATATCACTTGATAAATATAGTGCCTCATGTACAAAATCGAAAGTCCCATAATCAAAGATTATGACCATGTGGGTTAGTCTATACCAGTTAAAAAAATAAGGGGATTTAATTCTCTCCTAGACACCATAAGATGATTATAAGGCTTATGGATAGTCTTTTAACCACCCAGTCTTCTTGTGAAAAGCTGACATCCTTTTTTCCGGGAGGATAATAGAGAATCTTTAGGGTTGTTTAGACGTTTAGAAGTAGACATCATGGCCTCTAAAGAACCCTACAAATTCTCTAATCCAAAAATAGAAAGTTGAGTTATCTTACTGTTTCCCTCCAAAGCGGGCAAACACCTATAAAAGTCTCCAACCCACTCACTATCGTTCCAATAGAAGTCTCCATACCACGCATGGTCGCTTATTGTTTGGGTCACAATAGCAATAACAACTGCAACCCCGCATATCTCCGCATCTTCCTCGCTATTATTCACTCCGAGCTGATCCACAACATGATTTCTCGCTTCCTTTATGGCATGGCTGCAATTCTTGCAACTATCATCGAACGACGACCACACTAGCTGCGAGCAGTTGCGGAGCGCAGCATTAAACGGTGCATAGAAGTCACGGCTTACGAAAGACGATAGAGTGAGATCCGAGCAATTCCCGTTGCCCGTATGTAGCTTACTGATACCACACGTAGAAATGGACACAGAGGGTTGTCTGCTAAACGTGTTATTGCACTCTCTCCATTGATCTTCGGAGATGAAGAGGGAGTCGTTCTGCTGAGCCCGTAGAGCTAAAGCTACCGACAAGGTTTCGAGAGCGTTCCGGCAGCACCGCTTTATTTGAATGCTGTCCCATTCAATTGTTTCTTCATCGACGCCGACGCATTCGCCCTCTGGTTCGTATGGGTATTGGTCGAACTTTAATATGCAATCTGACAAAAGAGAGAGGCATATTGTTTCAGATTTTGGGTAAGGACAATTGATGAATTGAGTTGAATCGAATGAATTCGTGAGTTACCTTCAGTGACTGTTGACATTAGCACTAGCGTAAAAATTAAAAACAAATTTTCAAACTAAATCCCCTTAGCTCCCCTCTAAAATCTAGAGCGTTCATCGATCACTTTCCGTTACTTGATCGCCAAGGGAAGCCTCACTAGGCCCGTGATTACCTTGATTCACTCAGGTTTATCCTCAATGATTTCTCTGAAATCACTGAAATTTCATTAATTTCAGCAAAATTAACGAAACTTCACCGAAATTAATAAATCTTTTCTAATTTTTGTCATTTTTGAAATAATAAATATAATTTAAATATAATTAATATTTAATATTTTTTGTACTCTCCAAAAGTTTTCCGAAACTTTTAAAATTTTTCTCAAAATTTATCCGAAATGAATACCTACCGAAGTGTTGCCGAAAACGAAATTTGTCACTATGCTTTCAATATGAATACCTACCGAAATGTTGCCGAAAACGAAATTTGTCACTATGCTTTCAATATTACTTTCTTTTCAAGCTCTAGCTTCTAAGTAAATTATCATTTAATATTATGCCGACGCCAAATAGATTGGATAAAGATATGAAGATGATGATGATAATGATGATGAACCTGTTGGCATCATAGTGACAAAAAACACATTTTTTAGGAAGGAAAAAAAAAGCACGAAAAACTGTCTTGTGAATTTTTTTTGTTTAATCCAAAAAAAATAACTTTTTAAACCCTTCTTGGTCACAAAACATATATTTTTTTTTTCCCGTTTTTGTGTGTACTGACGAGATTAGATGAAAAAAATATAAGAACCTTTTGTTGAAAGTGATTAGGGAAAATGCGTCCAGATGCAGGATGGATCCTTGCACCCCGGACGCCAGTTCATAGGCCACATGGCATGATCAATCCAAAACAACATTCGTTTTGGATTGATCAGTCATGGGGCGTGTGGTTTAAAACTAAATTGTTTTTATTTTTTTGGTCGCCGGTTGAGGATCAAAGATACGCCCCATAAATCTAGTGCATTAAATTTGGGCCCATTTAACAGCATTTTTCACGGTGGATATGTATCGGACTGTGCCAACAAAATTTGTGTGGCACTTGATCGATCTTATCAAAGTTACCATGGCACCCAATCATGGTGATGGGTGCCACATGATGCCAGCATGTGGATGCAAGGATGATCCCTGCATTTGCTGAAATCCAAAATTTTGAGGTTTTTTGTATCGGGATCAAAATTTCGGACAAAATTCAAAATTTCAGCCGAAATTTTATATTTCAGTTTCGGTCATGCCCAAAACTGATACAAGATCCGACATTTTGATCCTTCGTTACAAGTTTCACTATCTTTTTTACCAGAGAAGAAAATGATATAGGACCTGTGTAGAGAAATCACTTGTGTATATGACCATATGGTAATGGGAAATAGAGTGTGATGTATTGATGTGTATGTGACGTGCCTGGTAAGATTTCAAATATCAAAGGTCTTTTTTTCTTTCCAAGGTTTTAAAATTGGTAAATATCAGGGATATATATATATATATATATATATATATATATATATATATATATATATATATATATATATCCTCCAATATTAGCCGATATGACATAAATATTGGTCGATATAAGCCGATATTTATACTGATATCAACTCTGGTGTCCATATTAACTCAAATCAAGTCAAGGCCGATACATATCAGCCAATTTGTTTTAGCTGATATTTAGAACTTTGACTGATAGTCTCATATCCGATAGAGACTTGTCCTAAACCTGGGATACGAGGTGTGACCGGATTCAACACGTTTTAGGTAGGGGCGCCTAACCCCATGCCAGGAACAAAATCAGGATGGGACCTTAGGCCGGAACCGGCCAATATCGTTGGCATGTGGGTATCAGTCGTCACAATGACTAAATGTTATCACTCTCAAATGACTTGTTAAGCCATATATATATATATATATATATATATATATATATATATATATATATATATATATATATATATAGAGTGCTCGGATATCCATCAATGCTAAAGAAACTGCTCTCTTTAATCATATAATGATCGGGAATAAATCACAATTAATCAATGGAATGTAATCTCTTTGATTAAGACCCTGACCAAATGTACCATCATTCCCTAATGTTAACAAAAAAAACAAAAAAAAACACAAACCTGCTGAAGTGAATAGAAAAGCCCTTGAACTTATTTCAATGAAGAATATGAGATGGAGAAACAAGGCAATCGTTAGAGGCTCTCTTGCTTTCATCTTCTTGCAGTTCTTTTACTAGTCCTTCTCCCCCATGTTATAATACAAGTAAACAAATCAAAGTGTTTCCGAAATTTTTTCTGTAGAGGAGATTGATACTGAGTTATTATAGAGTGCTGGTCGTAGCATTCAAGAAGAAGACCCGTCGTAAGCATCGTGACTGATTTTGGATATACTTATTCTTTTCGTTTTTTATAATTATTGTCTTCTTCCTTTGTTTGATGCTTTGTTATTGCCGATTTGCCGTTACTACCTTTTCTTGAATTCTGTAGCTAATTTGTTATTGGATAATGTCAATATTGTTAATTTTATGTGGAGCACAGATATCTTGAACCATTGGATTTGTGGAATTCGCAGATTCTCCCAATCCTATAGGGGAACCGAGCAACCAGCTCGGCTA
This sequence comes from Chloranthus sessilifolius, assembly GCA_021018995.1. Taxonomy (NCBI): domain Eukaryota; kingdom Viridiplantae; phylum Streptophyta; class Magnoliopsida; order Chloranthales; family Chloranthaceae; genus Chloranthus; species Chloranthus sessilifolius. The sequence continues at coordinate 22,884,154 of CM037590.1, forward strand.
TGGCTGTCTTATAAGTCAAAGCATTCCACCTATTGTGTCCCAATGTCCCGTAGAATAAGGCTCTCGCTACATGCTTTCCTTATTTATTTATTCTGGGCGAACGTTACTATGTACACTTCTCCGAGGCATCCTGTCAAAAGTTGTCTTTCACGAATTTCAAGAACCCAATAGTTTCTATATCGACTTCATACGCGAGTTTCGAAATCCATTATGGCATGCTACGTATGCGGGAAGTGCAATCTTCAGATTTTAGCTCCAGCATATAAACCAAAGAAGGGTTCCACTGGGCCTCGGAAGTGTCGCTAAACTCAAATATTCAATCCCTCTAAAATAAATAATTTCTCCACTATGCCTTAAAATGAAAAAAATCTCTATGCTTGCAGTTTGGGGCTGCTTAAAGCATCATTCCATCATCATCATGACCACTATTTTTGTAATTGAAGATTCGGTCTTCGTAGTCAGTGATTTTTGTTGTAAAAATTGTTGACTACCTTGAATTAGATGATTGAGATACTTTTTTGTCCTAATCTTCCACACAATAGATACTTAGATCATGACCCATCTATCAGACGATTAGATGTTGATTTCACGTGATAAAGATCCCCAAAAGTTATTGTGATCATGGGCATACCATGTGAAAGGTCTTCGAGTCGCCCTTCAAAATGTCTTTCATGTGGAATCAACATTCAACCGTCTAATAGGTGGGCCATAATCTCAAGATCTATTAAAGGAAAGATTGGGATGAAAAATGATCTGCATCAACCAATTCAAAGCAGTCAACGGCTTTACGGCTTTAACAGAGGAAACCCGAGCTGCCGAAACCAAATCTTCATTTGCAAATAGGGGTAACTTCTTTTTTGTTAGGTAAGATAGAACTAAACATCCGATTACTTGCTCCACTGTTTGCTTGCTCTGAAAAGTCTTTACTAGCCTTTTCCCTCTCTTTCTTCAATATGAGGGTAAAATCCTTAGGCATTGGTCGGTTACAAATCTCTAATGCATATTTCTAAGCCATCTCAATCGTTATTATCTAATCTTCTCTTTCATTCGAATAACCACTAAACTCACAAATCTATAGTTTTACATAAATTAAACGTTCTCTTATGTACTCAACTACAAATTCATATTTGGTAACTCAGAATTTGAGCTTTGGCAAGTGACTTCCTCGCTAAATGACACTTCTCATGTTTATAAACTTAGTTGTTTGGGAAATAACTACCAAAATTACCGTTTTACTATTTAATTAGTTTGATGGTCCCTTATCAAAAAAAAAGAAGTTTGATGGTGAAATAATTTCTTGTAAAATTGGAATAGAGTATATAATTTCTAGCCAAACCGAATTCTTAGGGTGTGTTTGGGTTAGCTCTTATAAGAGCATAAGCAACTCTTTTCATGCTCTCTGTAAGAGTAGATAAAATTTGCTCTGACAGAGAACAGACAAAGAGCAGTTTTATCACTTCAAATTGCTCCCTGTCAAAGTAAATGAGGCAAGGAACTGTATTACCAAACATGAAAGTAGTTCTCTGCCGGAGCCAAAGAGCAAAAGAGCTGCTACTCTTTGCCCTGAAAGGGCTAACCCAAACGTAACCTTAAAAAACTACAATAAGTGGGGCCGTGCAATTTTAATTCCACAAATTGACATGAAATGACAAATTTTTTTCCTATCACATTTGGAGTTCATTAGAAAATGGGAGCTAGTTACATTGAGCAAGGAGCTCAACTAAAACACCTAAACTACGGGTACCGATTTACTCATCCCAAAAGGTTGCTTTTTCACCTCAGTTCCTCCCCCTGGTATACATTAATCACCTTTGAATCAGTTGGTGGAGGTTATTTTTCATCCCCATTTTTTGCACAGTGGATCTATGGACCATGAGCGTACCATCAGGTAATCAATTTTTTATTACACATGGCACACATCTCAAAAGGTGATGTTAAAATCATGCTTGAGCATGATGGGGGTCATATAATTTTAGGGTCACTTTTTGAGATGTGTACTATGTGTAATAAAAAAACAGCCGTATGATGGTATGCCTATGATTCATAGATCCATTGTATAAAAGAAGGAGACAAAAAATGACCTCCATCATCTGATGCAAAAGCTGTCAATACATGTCAGCTGAAGAAGGTGAGGTGAGAAAGCAGCTTGATGTGGCGAGTATAATGGTGCCCCCTAAACTACTACTAGAAAATATGAAATGACAAAAGTACCTTCTGGATTTGCCCTTTCAACGGTTTCATGGCTGGAATTACAAACGGCCTATGAATGACAAGTGGATCCCGTGTCATTTTAATTCCACTGAAAATAAAATTGAACAAAATATTTAAAACTGGCAAATCAATTCCTCCTTAAATTTTCAACTTCCACATTATCGAACATATCCTAAATAGAAAGTATGCAAGGCAGCAATTGATGAACATTTTCTTCAACCGTTGGATTAATGGACAACATCTCGGATCCGCCTTTCAGGGCCCTTTCTCATCTAACTATCAAATTGCTATCAAGTGTGAACAAAATAAACCGGCTCTGATTCTGCTCCTTTTCAAGGAGAGTCTCTGCTTCAAAATGGTCATTATAATGGATAGACAGCTGCTTTCGTTGATGTAGTCTAGAAGAGCCAGTCGATATATGGATAACATGGGAGTTATCTGATGAAAGAGCCAAATAAGTGTCTTGATACATCCAAAGAATGTAAGGAAGCACATATTCAGTCTAGATACATTCATCAATAAGAAATAATGTAATCAGCGCTGATTACGTCCAAATACATTTTCATGATATATATATATATATATATATGGGAGCCGATTAGGTCCTCTAATGGAGGATTGTGACCGTTCTCCAAGATATATATGGAGCTCCATGTGGCACCGAAAATACTGTTCGGGTGGGAGTATAAGTGGACGGTATAGATCAATATTAAAAAAAAAAAAAAAAAAATGAAAAAACTTTTTAAACCCACAAGTCAAAGTTTGACGGTTTTTATTGGTCCACATTTTACGGTTCAAAAAAAATACAGTGGAGATGAATTTTTAATTATACTTTTTTTCAAAGATGGTCTAAATAATGCACCCGAACTCCACATGGCATTGAAACAACATTTTGAATGTCACATAAAACTCCACATGAAAGCTTGAAGGACGGTGACTGCCCTCCCATGAATGGACATAATGTAGATAGACGTCGATTCCGTCTAGATACATTTTAAGTTAATACTTATGGGTTGCATACAACCTCGTCTTTGGTGTTGTTATAGGGAGGTTACTTTATGCAGGGAAAAGTCATAAGAGGAATGACCTTGAAAAGAGGTCAACTCTTAATTTAAAGGCATAAACTCAACAACCTCTACTTTTAAGCCTAGGCACACATGTTTGATTAATTAGTGGTCCATTATTGATACATGCCTTCCTAAAAAAAAGGACATTGTTATAGGGTGGACAATTTTTGTATATGTGGCACAACATAATTGGCTGCACACTTAGTGGAATTCAAGCACTTCCATCAGTCACGCAGCCCCACATAATCTGCTTGTAAAATTATCTACCAAAAATTATCCACCGTTGATTATTTTTCGTAAAAAATATGCCTATAAGAGGATTTTGACAATATGCTTGGTAGACTTTAATTTTAATCGTTGAAAACAATGAACAACCGTTCATTTTGGAATGCACCTTATGAATGGTTGAGATCCTCCAATGAGTGATCGTTTTTTTTTTTTTGCCTTTTTTGAAAGGAGAGTGATTGTTGGGATTACTTTAGTTTAATATATGAAATATCATCTTGATGACTCAGATTGTTCAAAATAATTTTCACGTGACTGAAATAAGATATTTAAAAGCGAGCATGTGCCTTTATTTTATTTTTCTTTTGAAAATAATTCGCCATGTCTGCATAATGACAAATTTCGTTTTCGGGAATTTTTCGGTGGGGGGTCCTTTCGGTACATTTCAGATTAATTTCGATACTTTTCGGAAAAATTTTGAAAAAGTTTTGGGGATTAAAAATATATATTTAATATTTTTTTTAATATTTTAAAAAAATTTACCAAAATATACCGAAAAGTACCGAAAAATACTAAAAACCGAAATTTTTGTTTGACCCCCATTTCGCGAAATTTCGCTGAATTTCGGCGAAATTTGGCACTATGCATGTGTGCAATTCTCAAACAAAGCTTTTCACAAATATTAAGAGCACTTCTTTTTTTTTTTTTCAAATCCAAAAAAAAAAAGAGCACTTTTTCAACTACGGACAACTATCGATACCACACCATTTATTCTTTCTGCACACCAATTAAAGAGAGGGACACCAACAGCCAACCCACATTGAATCAGAATCGGTTGTCTTCTACCTCTCCTAGGAGACCGAACCAGGAATGCCACCTCTACCTGCGATGGTGCTCTAACCCACAAACTAAGATTTCAAGAAGGGAGAAAAATATCTCCATACACTGGATCGGCCATATATTGCCGGAGGTTGAAAAATACACAAGAAATCATTAAATCGAGCATGTTAAACAGTTGTCGGTACGTTTGTTCGCACCTACAGGATTATTGAAAACACCTACAGCCAAAACCCCTTAAAACCTATCAACCGATTGGAATCAAACGAATCTTCCACATAATGAATCTTGAGACTATGATTATACCATTAGACAGTCAGCTTTTTATTTCACATGGTACATATCTCAAAAAATGACTCTAACATCACGCTTGAGTGTGAAGCGCACCATATAATTCAAGGGCAATTTTTTTGGGTTCTATGACATGTGGAATCATAAACTGACCGTCTGATAAGTGCGCCATGATATCAATATCCATCGTGTGAAAGACCGGAGTGAAAAATTATCTCCATCATCTAATCTGTAATAATCAACAATTTTCAAGGGATCTGAAATATTGGTATATTCAGAAAACGTGTGAACTCGTTTAGAGGTACCATATAAAATAGCTTATATTCTATTTTTAGCTGAAGATAAGAAGAGCAGAATGTGATTAGCAATAAGTCACCATGCATGGGCACTATAGGTGCATCATCGTGAGGATCTCTTAATTATTACATGTTTGAAGGTTCCAAATGATTCAATGATTAGTGGGTTAATTCAAATCTAATGGGTCCAACGGACTGGAAAATTGTTAACCATTTGATTTACATTCATAATTTCTTTAAAGTGTGCAACTTTTCGTCAAAGTTTGAATGAGAGGGTGCAACTAATCACCCAACGGTTAAATGAAACAATTGAAACTGCATTAGCGATCCAAGTAGTACAAAATATGGTTGTTGAACTAATTGCACTTGTGACCAAGGTATAAAAAAGGTTTTTCAGCAAACCAATACGTATCGGTGTCCCAGCTCGGGTATCCGATACTGGATCGGCCAATACGTATCAGATATTGGCCGATGCGTCTCGATTTCATTCGAGACATAGAGGTTTTTTTTTTTTTTTTTAAATAAATAAATAATAGACCGAGTGATATCGGTCTTGAGAAAACCGATACCAATTTTGATACCTACTTGTGACACTCCAAAAAATCACATGAGATCTATAAAAAGAGGACCAATTTTGTCCAAATTTCTTAGCATACTAATTCAAAATTTTTGTACTTTATTTTTATTTAAGTACTTTAAAGATCAAATTTTCTGACGCAAGGCAAATCCTCTACCATTGAGGATCCAACTTGTCGTATCATGAAAATGTCTCATTTGAATCCTTCACAAACGTGAGTATTTACTCAAGTAGAGAGCGAATAAAATTTTTAAATAGTGACTATAACGGCTCAAGCCAAATTCCACTTCTTTATTTTTACATCAGTGTCAAATTTGCACATACCACTTCCAAAGCTTTAGTTAATTACTTTGTTATTATAATTGCCTAGGGTGCTATCCTGTGAGGTAACGTATGTCTCATTTTGTAATTATCTTTGGGTCATGCAGGCTCCATTAAAAATCTAAACAAAAAACGATGAAGGAACCAACCACTATGCCGGCATATAAAAAATTTCACGTACATAATATTATAGTGAAAGAAGTGCTCTGAAAGACAAATCGACCAATAGCCTTCCACCCGTGTATCATATATGAAGCATGAACAGCATGAATATTATTACAAGCTTTCTTCCATTGTTTCTAAGTCTGGAGAAACCAACCCTGCCCCAACCCTGCCGAGTTTTTTGGCCGAATGGTCTAAAGACTACGTAGATCATTATAACTTTTTTTTGTCGTTTTTTGTTGCTGTGTAAAAAATATATACAAGGGTGACTGCTGAACGCTAGTATTGTCTTTTGCTTCCAGGCTATATTTACACCATGGGGCACATCTTTAATTAATCTAAATAGTAACTCGCAACCTATCATTGGCACCTATAAATCCCAGCAAAAGAATCACACAATGACAGGTTTAGAACCATCTGATCAGTGTAGTAGAAAAATATGCACAACCATCCACATTATTGTTAAAAAACATGTGCCACATGCAGAAAAAATTATGTTCATCGCCCCATTTAACATTAAAATATATCCTTAAACAAGTGAGAGATAAACTCCTAGGCTAATCCTCTCAAATCATAACTTATATCAGTATTAAGTATATACAACTCAAAAATATTTTTACCTGATCATTCAAATTGACAACTGTTGTTCTGTGGTAACAAAACATAGCTTCAGCCTATACATCAGAACCCTCGTTTCCGAAGTGGTACAGACCTCAATGAATGCATACAGAAAACCTCCATAACCTGCTGTCACTGCCTGAGTAGTATATCTCACAAAAGCACCAATTTCCTAGCAAAACTATACTTTCCCTGAACCATACAAACCAACCTGACGTAACAATGCCTTCTCTCTAGAAGTCTAGTGATTTTGTGTTCCACTTTGGATCCAACCGCTCGCTCTCCCACATGGCTACAAAAATCACTTTGCCGACCTCAACCAGCACGAAACCATCAAAATCAAACCCAATCACTCCATGAGAGATTTTCTCATTCGAAATTTTTTGTTCCACTGGTCTACAAAACTGCTCCACTCATCTTAGCCAAGCAAATCTCTGAATAGGTTGGGGTTCTGACTAGAAGGGTTCACACCCACTTGTCTTGCAACTGCATCTTTATCCAATAAATCTTGAGAATTCGGGCCCTTCTTTGTTAGGGATGTGTGTGTATAAGTGGTCCTTTCATGAGTATTTATATTAGTGGTATTCTGAGTTCCTAATTTAGTATCAACAGCATATAAATCAGCCAGCACAAGATTTGCTACACTCCCACTGAACTCAGTCACAGGTGCATCTGCATAAAGTGCCATGAGATCAGGAGGCTTAGTAGATTCTACCGAAGCAGAATTGATGGATGAGGATACTTGAGTTGAACCAAGAAGTCCTTCCAATTGCCCAAAAGGATCCATGGATGGAGCACTTCCTGCAGTTGGCTCTCCCAAATCAAGAAGGTCCGGAGGAGATTGAAGAGGAAGACTCTCCTCTATGGAAGGTTCAATAGATGCAGTAGTTGTTTCCAGTTGTCTCTTTTCCAAATTTGCAGGGCTACCCTTTGTAGTCTTAGAGCCAGCATGTTTCTTGCCACCTTTAGAAGAGGAACCCCCAAATAATGAAGCAGCAAGTTTCTGCTTTTCTGCAGACACTTCAACTTGCTGCAGCTTCCTTGAATCAAATGAGACATCTCGTGTTTGCAAGGTCGTTGTACCATGTTGAGTCACCCCATTCGCCGATTTCTGGACACTAGAAGTTGAGGTAGATGGGCCAGGAGAAGCATAAGTTGGCTTCCCCCACTTCTTTTGAACACCTTCAAGGTGAAGCTTAACTCCAGGATCCGTGTATATGACAGTATCAGGTATTGTAGGAAGGGAGGGAGTATGATGGATTTCTTTAGGATAAACTGGATCGGGTACGCTAATGAGATCAGATGAGGAAGCAAGTGGAATAGACTTTGTTGGCACAGAAGGTTTTGGAAGCTCATATGCCTCAAACCTGAGAGCATGCATAGAAACCTCAAGTTGGTCTGAGCTTCGGAAATTGTTAAGATTAACCATTCCAGACCGCTCATTCTCATGGATATAAGGCCTAGCCCCTTTATCTAGGGACTGCTGCACAAAACCGCTGAGAAATGAGAGGGTTTTATCCACCTGCAGAGAGAATTTTAGGTATAACTCTGGTCAGTTTGCTTACAATAATAAAACAAAAGCACATAAACAGATATAAAAAGACTACTAATATAGACAGACTGGGTGTAGCTGCTACATGAACACCGTCACTGAAATATCAGAGTCGAACACGTTATAAGTTGTAATTGTGTAAAAAAATTGTTCCAATAAAAATATATTATGAAGTACAGGTGATTAAACCATTGCTTATAGAAACAATTCATGCCTCCGTACACGTCATGTTCCATTCAGCACAGTGACAAAAGTCTCGATTTTTCCCATCCAATTAGATGTCCGATTAATCGGCCAAGTCTCTAGATTCCCAACTAATTGCCAATTTTTTTTTAAATTTCCGACTCTCTCCGATTTTTCCGGTTAATTAAAGAAGTTAATGTTGAAGAAGAAAAGGAAAAAGACAGCATCGTTTGGACAATCTTGATCGGGACACTTTTTACATTTTGGCCATTGATTAATTGTTTAACTTTCATAATATTGATGGATATGGTTGATTTTTTAAAATCTGTCGAGTATTGAATTAATATTGAATGTGTGATCAGAGACTGTCTTTTAAAAAGTATAAAATTATTTTGTTAAATAAGATTTATTGTTTACGTCATTACGTGCATGTGTTTATGGACAGGTAAATAATGACTTGATATAATTGATTTGTATTGCCTAAATGCATAAATATTAGCTAGAACTTTTTCTCATATATTTTTTATAAATTTGTTAGTAACTCCCGATTCTTTTCCGAGTTCTTCGGACTTTTTCTCTAGTTTGCCATATTTTTCCAACTTCCCCCTCGTCGATTCATTTCCGACTTGCCGACTTGTCACTATGCGATTCAGTCTTGTGCATAGGCAGAAATTCAGGTCACCATTTTCATAATTGCATGAACAAAAAGAGAACAGGAAGATTCATCACCTGCATCAAGAACTTTATCACTAATATGTAATATGTATTCAAAGGAGTTCATAGGGGTAAGTGGGTAACATCTTTATAGCTTTCCACACACACATAGTAGAACATTGTGGAGAGCAACAAAAGGAGAGTAACATTTAATCGAAAGGAGTGTAACATTCATGTTAGATAGAAAAGGCCGATCAAAAAAAAAATAAATTCCGATAAAAAAAAATGTTAGATAGAAAAGGGCTTCAGAGATTGTCACCAAAATAACTTTGATCGTTGCTCTTAGGCATTAGTGGCCCATCCAGAAATCAGAATAGATAAGAATCACTAAGAACCTCAAAGGCGAGACAAAGTTAGCAAACTCCAGCCTCTCTTTTTGTAAAAGATTCTGATAAGATCGTAGCGAAAGCTCTTTTGGAAGGGTTAACGATTCAAACCAAGGATCAAAATTTCAATTTTGGTATCCACAGAAATCGAAACGAAAACCCAAAATTTTCGGATTTTTGTATGGGGATGAAAATTTCAGTTTCAATCCCCACCGAAACGAATCCGGAGTTTTGATCCTTGATTCAAACCAGCTTCAAAGTCCAACAATGATCAAAGCAGATTCAATCAACGTTTAATAGGTTGGAATCATGGTCTCTAGAGATTAGCATCAATCTTGGAAGAAACCGACAAAATTATCACAAGATGACTCTACGCTAATACCATATCAAGGGAGAGGGGAATGAGATTGTTGGCTCGCTAGCTAGGGAAAGAATTTCAGGGAAAGCATTAACTATTGGGGAATCAGTGCCTCGTTTGTATGTTGCAATAATTATTTATTTATTTTTTTCAATTTTGTACCTATTTTATTTCATTTTCATAAATCCCATATCAATAAGAAAAACAAAAGTACAGGAAATTCAGTCCACAATTCTTTAATGTTACATTTTGTATATTAAGTTTTTGACATGATAAAATTAGCCTTGCAGTTTCACAAAAGAAATGTGGACTAAATTTCTCGTGCTTTCACAGGAAATTTAGGGTAAAGGGGGAACCAAACACAATATTCTATGCAGCCACCATGCTTTCACTGCACACCATAAAGTCTTAATAATTTAACTAATGCGGAATTGAAGCTTACACGCCGAGATCGTGGCCGGAAAAAGATGAGACATCGAAAGAGAAAGTGGATCGTGAATGAGTTTTTTAAAAGCCCCGTTAAAGACCCGTTGCACGTTATTTTAGGCATTTTATCTAGGTTTAATTACCTTTTATTAGGATGCTTTTAATAAATAGTTTGTTTTAGGATTAGTTTCTAATGCAGGACAAACGCTAAAACCCTAATTATGCAAGTTCGGGATTAACCTCTGATTAAATTGAATAGCAAAAATATTCGAAATCACCCAACGCATGAAATAATTTAATGAATTCAATAAAACTATGTTAATTCAATTTTAGCGCTCACATGCATCGATATTCCCGATCTAAAAAAACGGATCTGATGAAGGATTCGAGTTTCGATCTAGTTTAGAGCATCAAGCAACAATTATGGTGTCGTCTCTTGACTCCTCTAAGGTTTGGAAAAATGAAGGCTCAAGGGATTAAAGTAATCCAAAGGGATAGATCAAAAGATGTAATTTTTTTAGGTTTGGAGTTTAGGAATTTATCTCAGCAAGGGAAGAAATTACCAGATAATAAATAAAGAAAAGATGAAAGAGAGGGATAGGATCTTAGGCTTCACACCAAGGTTGTACGTCGACTTCGCACCAAGTCGCACGAGAAATAATTGATCACTCCTCAGGTTTTGAATGATTCGCTCATTCGATCGAAAACTCTTCGTAAGTCTTCTAAGGTTTGTACAAAAGCAAGCTCTCAATTTTCATTCAATAATCAACCGTTTATTATAGAATTATAAAGACCTTATATAGTAGGCCGCAAAAAGAAAAGAAAACCCTAAAACAAATAAATCCTAATATAAAAGTTTGTCCCTAAAACCAAATTTCGTCAAAATCCACACTATTGATCGATCGATCGGTCCCTGGCGTTAATCGATCGATTATATAAATATATAATTTGTCCACTCTCTGTCCCAAAATCGATTGATCAAAAATTTGGGTCGATCGATTGACTGAGTGTCTCTTCAGTCCTTCGAATTTGCTTCAATCGATCAATCGACTATTAGAGCTCGATCTTCTACTCCACGACTCTGGGTATTCTTCTCTATAACCACTTTGATTTTCTTCTTTCACCATTGATACGTCAATGGTGGCTGCTTGAATCTTGATGTCCCCATCAGTTTCTTTATTTGAATCATTTAAGGGTCAGGCACATATATGTGATGTGACTGTTAATTTCATCACTTTCAGCGCAACCATCGAAAAAGTGGGCATAAATTTATCAACATATGTCGGAATTGCGTGATTCTTGTCTTGTTGGAAAGCTACTTCAATAAGTTTTCAAATAAAACCAATTTCACGTCAATCGAACATCGTTTGACCCTTCAAAAGTGGTCGCATAATAAAAAATAGGGATTAATGGTAAAATTAATTCTGATCGTTAGATTAGAAAGTTTTAATAGTTAATTAAGAGTTTTATTTTAAGTAGTATTCTTAGGGTTTCTTTACTTTATAAATACACATTATAATCTCTTATGAGGATATTGAATGGATGATTAATAAAATTTATGAGTTTTGCTTTATGCGAATTCTTGAGAATTTGAGATGAGTTTTCGTTAGAAGAGTGATTCTTCTCCTGCGTGCGGTTTGGTGTGAAGCCAACTATATTCCTTGAAGCGATTCCTTGGATCTTCTATCCATTTTCTATCTTTGTCTTTCGATTATTGTCAGGTAATTTATCTAGTTTGTTTCTTTTATTGAAAACCCATAAATTCATAATATCTTTTCTTTTTTATATTATTGTTGGGGTTTTAATTCTAAATTCCTAACCCTAATTCTTGAATTCCCTTTAAACGATTTAAACCCTTCAGGCCTTGAATTATTCAAATCCTAGCAAGGAGTCAAGAGACAGCATTGAGATTGTCGCTTGATGCCTTAAGCTAGATCGAAACTAGAATCTATCTTTAGACCTATTTTCTAGATCGGAAAGTTTATACGCTAAATCGAATCAATTAAATTGCCGTAATAAAGTTATTAAATATTTTATGTGCTTTGAGATTAATTTCTATACCTCCGCCACTTAATTAAATCTCAAATTAATTTTAAAATTGCATAACTAGGGTTTTACCGATTTTTTCGCATCAAATTGGTATCAAAGCAAATTCAACACTCGGCACGTGAAATCTATCATGAGTAAAGAACAGTTTATCGAGGACTTTCGCGAGTTGAATGATCAAATGGCTAGCTTGGGATCGTTCGTAGATCGACAGAAGAGACTTGATTTGCTTCAGACAATTATACTATTGGACGAGTATAGGAGGCAGTGCAAGGTAGATCGCGGAGTCTGAGGTATTTGAATTTAGCAACTCAATGTTGACCAATTTTATATAATCGAGCGTTTACTTTTGAGATTCGACGTGAGTTAAAAATTTCACGTCAGATAGTAGAGGCGTTGAGCAGGAGTTCCGTTCAACAATTTCTTAAGGATTTTCTTCTTAAATTACAAGAGGAAGCCATATCGGCGAGACGTGAAGCTTTGAGATTTAAGCTTTCAAATTCTGTGTCCGTTAACCCAACCCCATCACCAACCGTCTGTTTTAACCCCATAACCGTTGTGACACCTACATCCGTTACGGATTTCATTGTCAGCATAAAATCTATGCCGGTTGTAGCTCCCCTAACGACTTACAGCCCAAAGCCGGTTCAAGAAACCAAACCCGTAACCATAGTTACCCTAGCCGACCTCATTTCACCAAAAATTGTTATCGATCATCTATCCGAACCCGTGATAGCTCCAAAATCGGTCGAAGATTCCGTATCGGATGATGAAAACCCTCTTCTGGTCAATATCAATACTAATCCCGACACCGTTGAAGAGCCTCAGATCGTTAAAGAGCAAGTTTTCGCAAAAAGTCCTACCGAACCCAAGTCCGCAATGAAGTCTCTCGGTCCCATGACCCACAAGTCCCAATATCGTGTTGGTTGTGTGTTGACGTCGATTCTCGTCGGTGTATCAAAGATAAATCGTATCTCGCCCGAGTTGAATCCGGTTTACTTGTCCAAGCCGCTTCCGATTGACGTTCCCTATATATTGTATGTGATCGTGGCCATGAAAATTCACATTAGCCATAGTTCGGGGTCAAACTTCTTCAAAGTAGAAGGGAATAATGCGGAATTGAAGCCTACACACCGAGATCATGATCAGATAAAGAGGAGACATCGAAAGAGAAAGTGGGCCCGCAAATGAGTTTTTTAAAAGGCCCATTAAAGACCTGTTGCACGTTATTTTAGGCATTTTATTTAGGTTTAGTTTCATTTTATTAGGATTCTTTAAATAAATAGTTTGTTTCAGGATTAGTTTCCTTATTTGAATCATTTAAGGGTCAAGCACATGTATGTGATATGTGACTGTTAATTTCGTCATTTTCAGCGCAACCATCGAAAAAGTGTTTCATAAGTCTACCAATATATGTTAGCATTGCGTGACTCTTATCTTGTTAGAAAGCTACTTCGATAAGCTTCCAAATAAGATCAATTTCACGTCAATCAAACATTGTTCGACCCTTCAAAAGTGGTCGTGTAATAAAAAAAGGGATTACCGGTAAAATTAATTATGACCATTAGATTAGAAAGTTTTAATGGTTCATTAGGAGTTTTATTTTAAGTAGTATTCTTAAGGTTTCTTTTCTTTATACACATTGTAATCTCTTATGAGGATATTGAATGGATGATTAATAAAATTTATGAGTTTGCTTTATGCGAATTCTTGAGAACTTGAGATGAGTTTTCATTAGAAGAGTGATTCTTCTCCCGTGTACGGTTTGGTGTGAGGCCAACTATCTTCCTTGGAACGATTCATTGGATCTTCTATCAATTTTCTATTTTGTCTTTTGATTATTGTCGGGTAATTTATCTAGCTTGTTTCTTTAATTGAAAACTCATAAATTCAAAATATTTTTTCCTTTTTATATTGTTCGTGGGGCTTTATTTCTAAATTCCTAACCCTAATTTTTTAATTCCATTTGACCGATTTAAACCCTTCAAGCCTTAAATTATTCAAATCCTAGGAAGGAGTCAAGAGACAACATCGAGGTTGGTGTTTGGTGCCCTAAACTAGATCAAAACTAGAGTCTATCTTTAGACCTATTTTCTAGATCGAAAAGTTCACATGCTAACAGACGCTAAATCGAATTAATTAAATTGCCCTAATAAAGTTATTAAATATGTTGTGTTTTGAGCTTAATTTCTATATTTCTATTGCTCAATTTAATCTCAAATTGATTTTTAAATTGCATAACTAGGGTTTTAGCGTTCTTTTCCTTCATCATTAACAGTTGTCAAACCAGCCCTTTGCTAAGCCTCCACCATCCAAGACTAGAAACCCATCCACCACAATAAACAGTCTAACACCCTTTTTTTTAAACTGCATTGTTGTAGGCTGTACCCGCCTGCTCCATATCCCAGCAACCATTTTCCTTTTTGTTCTTTTCCTCTATTTTTTTTCATTATACACCATAACTAGTTGCATCATCTGGCAGTCATTCCTTTTTTTCTTTGTCTTCCTTTTTCTCGTTTCAATACATTTTGAACAGATTCTGGATTCCAAACAGATTCTCGATTCTGAATCTGTCTAGAATCCAGAATCTGTTCAGAATCCAGAATCTGTCTAGAATCCAGAATCTACTCAGAATCCAGAATCTGTACAAAATCCAGAATTTGTTAGAACTTTCAAAATTTGTCTAGGATGCAAACAATGAATTTCTATTCAAATATTATCTATGTTTAATCATCATGCTTAAATGTTTATTTATGTTCATCATTATTTTATTGCTTAGAATCTATGCGAGGTAGGATGTTTGATTTACACAACATGAATCAAGTAGGAATCGATAGAGATTACATATTTATAATGTGTTAAGCCTAAACAAGTGAAAAAGCTATTGCATGGTCGATTGATTTCCAGTTTTTCTATGCATGTGCATTCATGGCATTCATAAAAGTTAAAAGATACGTTTACGACATGACACATGAAAATAAAATATTTCTATGATTATGATAGAATTCCTATGAGCTTATGCTAGAGGAATTAACATGAATAAGAATAACAAGTAATAGAAGTTATGCATTCATGCATTAATGATAAGACTAAAGAGATGGAGAAGGTCTTTAATTTTAAGCTTACTACTTAACTGAAAAGAAGTTATGAGAAGGTTAACGTAGATACTAATCGAAGGATCAGAGAAGGTTAGGATAATAATTAAGAAAGAGATAATCATGCCCATTATGTATGCCGATTCATAAGCATTAAATGCACAATTAAAAATAGCCACACATGAAATTAAGGTAGAGACCCAAGCCATAATGTTTATTTAGATTTAATGCTATGTTTTAGTTTCATTCTATTGCTTTATTTATTCTTTATGTCACATGTTATATTTCTGTTATTGTTTGATTTTATGAGATGATTTGAGTTATGGACCGTTTCTATTAGTCTCATCATGTCTGATCCATACCAGTTTACTTGGTAAACTGACCCATTGTTTGAGATTTCAGGGAGTACAGCTATACATAGAGAGGATAAAGTAGATGCGTCAATGATTGATGGAAATCCAGATTTGAGCGAAGAAGGATTTGAAGTTTAGTTTATAGATTTTTCTTCATGCATTAGGAAAGATCTTAAGATGTTTATTTCAGATTATTTTTATGAACAAGTTCATGTTAATGATGGATTATACTTGATTTCAGTTTTATTTAATTTAAGGAATAAGCATACAATATGGTATAATAGGTTGTTATCTCATAATTTAGTATGGTTCTCATGATGATATAAAAAAATAAAAAATAAAAATTTATGCGTGTACTTTTAATAGTTATTTTTCCGTTGCGTTTATATGCAGATCTTTATGGAATAATTGATTTATATAAAATCATGGAGATGTGATGTAGTGTGATGTCTCCAAGTGAGGGCATTGATCCGGTGTGTGAAATTGGGACGTCACACTATACAAGCCATCAAAAGCTCACCAAAGCAAGCCTCCGCAAGGCTCCACATCGATGTAACAAGGGCCCGAGAGATCCGGGTCTCCCCTCTACATTTCTACCTTCTCAGTTCTTCCTTCATCGTCTCATTTGTGACGTTACGTCGTCGAATTTTCGGTAAGAACGGAGGGGCACAAATAGGATTTTAATGCCCCTTGGGTAAGAGGGAGACCTATATGCTCTTTTTATTTCTTTTGTGCTTTGGCCATAAGTAAAGACCGCATTAAGCGGGTTGATTAGGTGCCTAACACCTTCCCAATCGATAACCGAAGCCCCTACCCAAGAGCCTTTGGCGTAGTCCGGATTCAAAGTCAATTTTTGGCACTTCGGAGCTCTTTAAATTTGATTTAGGTTTCCCGGGATACCAAAAGCTCCGGGTGGCGACTCTATAATTTTATTACGAGTGCGCGTCGTGCGGCGGGATCGTCTCGATTCCCACGGTTGCACACCTATTCTACCATCAAACAGGTTCCACGATCGTCTCACTTTTTCAGTTTTTTTTTTCTTTCTTCTCACGAGCCACACACATACAAACCACATCGGTACGATCAACCACGCATCATATAACATCATCCAAGCTTATATATAGAATAGGAAGGACAAGTTTAGCATTCAGACATGCCAAAATGGGATATTATAGGTAGTTGATTGCGTCTTGGGATGATCAAAGGGCTTTTGCAAAGTATTGTTGTTGCTTTAATATGGGCAATCTGGTCAGCGAGAAATGATCATATTTTTCGAAGAATGAGGGCCACAGGTCATGATTGTGAAAATGGCACAGGATATGGTTATTTCCTAGGCTACTTTGGATAAGAATGGTATTACCAGCGAGGGCAACAGCTTGGTTGATGATTAAGAGGGCCTGCTTTAAACCTTTTTTTACCTTCCATTGATGGGGGAATCTCCGAGGGAAGGTTTCGGGCCACCCTTCCGGTTCTCAGGGAGTGAGGTTCTACTTTTCTTCTTTTTTCGTTTTCTTCTCTCTTTGTTCCGGCAACATTTTTTCCTCTCTGTTCCTGTCTCCTTTGTGCTACAGCCCTCTTTGTGGCCTCGAGCTTGTAACTCTTTTTTCTTTCACAACAAAAAACAAATGAAGGCTAAGGACAACAATCCAAATCGATAGAAATATCTACCGTTTTCAATAACAAAAAGATTCATAACTCAAAAAATCGTGAACAGGCATGAAAAAAGATGAAACACGAGATTCACGACACTGCAATCAATCCTCACGAAAATAAAAAAGAACACCACAAGAAAACACACAACCTGCATCTCGTATCTTTTTGTTGATCGGTAAAAGGCACAAATTATATTAGAGAAACCCAGCGAGGAGCTAGAAACTGTGTTACATCCCGCAAAGCGAAAGACACTGATCCAAGGAAAAGCACAAAAAATAAGAAACAAAAAACACCAAGAAAAAAAAGCTAGAAACAGGATTCCTCTTGATTTCATACAACAGAGACATCAAATTCTGGAAGAGTCAAGTTGACACAGATTAGGTCGAAAAAGTTATTTTTTAAGAGCTTAGCATTTTTTTATATTTATAGTTACTTTTCACAATTTTCAAGATTACGTGGAGAGCTAATCACAGAAAAAAGTGTGATAAAAAACCTCTAACGGGGACCCCGACATCGTAGACATTGGATATGAACCGTTTCGTGTATACCGACGTCGGAATAAGCGGAATGGAAATCAAAAGTAGGCGAAAGATGAAATTCTGAAATTTTGGAAATTGAAGGAGCACAGAAAAATCGATCGATCGAAAATTTTCAATCGATCGAAAATAAAATTCGATCAATCGAAATGTCAACAGCGATATTTTATGTATATGAGAGTTTCGGTCGAACAATTTTGAATTTCGATTGATCGAAATTCAATTTCGATCAAACAATTTTCAGTTTCGATCGATCGAAATTGCGATCGAAATTTCAAACGAAATTCAATTTCGATCGAACGATTTTCAATTTCGATCAAACGATTTTCAATTTCGATCGATCGAAATTGTGTCGGGTTGTTTTAGTTGTTTTAGAAGTTTAGTTTCGAATTTTGTTTTAGGGGTTTATTTGTCTTTTATTTATTATTTGTTTTAGGGTTTTCTTTTATTGAAAGGACTCCTATATAAGGTCCTTAACTGAACAATGTAATTAATTGATGATTAATGAAAAGAGTCTTTGGATGTGTGCTTGAGATGAGCCTCTACGAAGAGTGAATCTTCTTCCCGAGAAGGGTTTGATGTGAAGCCAAGGGTGTGAAGCCCACAATCTATCCTTACTATTTATCCCCTTAATCTCTCGTCCTTGCTTTAATTCAAACAATCCAAATACCCGTCGCCCGAAATCCTAGTTTTCCCCTAATCCATTGAATCGATTCGATTCAACAGCCGTAAATCCCAACAGAGTTATTAAACCCTTCCGCACCAAATACTCGGAGAAAATCAATGATCCCATCATTTAATTGTGAGCGCCCTAATCTGGAGAAACCTAGAGTTCTATCTCTAAGATCGATCTGCGCTGCAACCTAACGGATCTAACGCCCGGACTGAACCCAACTCGAATTATACGTGAACCTCCAATGGAATACTGCGAACGCCAAGGTATTCTTTATATTTTGTGAGTTATATTGTTTAATTTAATTCAGTTTAATTTTGGCAAAGTCAATCATCACATTCACGTAGTTTAGGGTACCGTCCTGCGTCAGTTTTGGTATCAAAGCCCTAAGTTCTAGGTTAGGACATATTGGTGTGACATTTAATTCCATAGCATTTTAATTTTCATTGCATCTTCTTTCAGTTTTTATTTATGCACATCTAGTGTTTGATAAAAGTCCCCATTCATTGTTTGTTCATATGTGCATGTCATTTTAATTTAATGGAATCTTATGTCATTTGTATTCATCATTGCACACGTCTTGTGTTCGACAAAAGTCCTTATTCATTTTGAGTCACATGTGTATGTCATTTCGATGTCTTTGATGTCATGTCATTTGTGTCCTCATTTGTGTGCACATCATGTGTTTGTTAAAATTCCTCAACTGTTGTGTGATCCATAGAATTGTGTCTAAGTTGTGTTTGTGACAAGCATCATGAATGAGTCACTTGTACGTCACCATAAATTCGTTACACATCATGAAAGGATGCTAGCCGAATGAGGGAACCACTACACTCCACATTCTTGGCAAAGCTCTAAAAGTCATGATGAGATTAGAGTTCGGGGATATCCTCATCATCATGAACCTGAATACGACCCTGCCGAAAAGTTTCTAAACTCTATTCGGAATGAGGTCTCAGATTTTGAGGGTACGACGGACCCTAGAACCTTCGTGGAGTGGTTGTCTAGTGTAGAGGAGTACTTTGATTGGTATGGCGTACCAGATGAGTACAAAATTAGGCTAGTGATAACAATGTCAATTTTTTGGATTCATATAGAATGTCGTATTGACTTTCGTCGGATTAAACCCATCTCCACATGGGAGGATATGAAGGTGACACTTATTGAAAAGTATGTTCCTTTGACACACCGTCACCTTCTAAGGAGTTTGAGAACCAAGACAAATAATTGTCCTGATTGTCTTAAGTGTCAAGGGTTCGGACACTGTACTTACCAATGCTTCATAAAACTTCCCTCTGAATTTAGTGACTAAAAGCGAAAGTTCTAAGGAGCCGGAAAGTATGAAAGTAAAAGAGGAAGTGTATGACCCTAGGACCATGATGAGTAAAGAGGAGATCGAAGATGCTCTAGTTTGTGTCAAAAGGGCTTCTGATTTCCTTGTGAGTAGTAATGTTGAGTCACCCACGCACGATTCGACTGAGTCACCTACGTACAATTTTTTAGAGCCCATAGAGCCAGTTGTGCACGAGTCCTTGTTGGTGGTAAAGTCGTGTGCACTTGAATCTTTAAAGTTGGTCGAACCGAGCACACACAAACCAATCAAGTCACTTACCCATGAGTCATTGAAATCCGTTGGATTGAGTCCACATGATTCATTAGTGTCCCTTGATTTGATCACACATGAGTCACTAGTGTTGGTTGAGTCCACTGCACATGAGCCACCAATGCTGATACAGGCCACTAAATGTGAGTCATTAGCGTCGCATGCACATGAGAGTATCAAGTCCATTGAT
This sequence comes from Chloranthus sessilifolius, assembly GCA_021018995.1. NCBI lineage: Eukaryota > Viridiplantae > Streptophyta > Magnoliopsida > Chloranthales > Chloranthaceae > Chloranthus > Chloranthus sessilifolius. The sequence continues at coordinate 22,904,467 of CM037590.1, forward strand.
ACCGTGCACATCATAGTCTCAAGTTGCGTACTGCTATGCATTCCAAGTCTTATCGTGAGTCATCTTTTGAGTCTCATTCCGCATTGCATGCCGAAATTAAGTTTAAAATTAATTTATGCAATGAAGCTCTCAAAATATCGATGCAGTTACCTAAGGCTTTTATGGAATTTCAATTGAATGATTATGTGATGGTTCAGGTTAGGCCTGAACGATTCCCATCGGGAGTCGTAAAGGATCTCCAGGCCCACGGCGCTGGACCTTTTAGAATTGTGGCAAGGAGCGGACCTACTGCATATGTTCTCGAGCTTACACTGGATATAGGGGTCAGCTCTACGTTCAATGTGGAAGACCTAGTTCCTTCTCTGGACTCAACCCCACCAACTTGCAATCCTTTCCGACCACCTCTTATTCACGATCCCATCCCAACTTTGCAACCAATACCACTTCCCTATCCAAATAAGCAAAGACGAGATAATGGAGGAAATTTGGGATAGTCTTGTGGCATTCACCTGCGGCCAAAAATTTCTGGTCTATGAGATGCAAAGGGTTGGCGAGTCGACTAGCGAGAGTGCATGGGCCAATCATGAGACTTGAGTTTCTGTATTCCCGGTCGATATCAAGATCACGCTCCATCGGGGACGAATTCCTTCGGGTCCGAGAGAGTCGATGCGAAACTTCAAAAGTATTTGGTAGAGGGGCTTGGCGAGCCGGGTCATTGGCCTCGTCAAGGAAAGGTTTACTAGGTACATCCCTCTACTATGGACCGAGATGATGCTCATACGTCACCGAATGTCAGGATTCATTTCATGCGTGTTTCATCGGTGATGAAACATTTTAAGTCGGAGAGAATTGACGGGGACGCCAACATCATAGACATTGGATATGGACCGTTTCGTGTATACCGACGTCGGAGGAAGCGGAATGAAAATCAAAACTAGGCGAAAGATGAAATTCTGGAAATTGAAGGAGCACTGAAAAATCGGTTGATCGAAATTGAATTCGATCAATCGAAATGTCAACGGCGATATTTTATGTATATGAGAGTTTCGATCGAACAATTTTCAATTTCGATCGAACGATTTTCAGTTTCGATCGATCGAAATTGCGATTGAAATTTCAATTGAGCGAAATTCAATTTCGATCGAACGATTTTCAATTTCAATCGATCGAAATCGTGTCGGGTTGTTTTAGTTGTTTTAGAAGTTAGTTTCGAATTTTGTTTTAGGGGTTTATTTGTCTTTTATTTATTATTTGTTTTAGGATTTTCTTTTATTGAAAGGACTCCTATATAAGGTCCTTAACTGAACAATGTAATTAGTTGATGATTAATGAAAAGAGTCTTTGCTTGTGTGCTTGAGATGAGCCTCTACGAAGAGTGAATCTTCTTCCCGAGAAGGGTTTGATGTGAAGCCAAGGGTGTGAAGCCCACAATCTATCCTTACTGTTTATCCCCTTAATCTCTCGTCCCTGCTTTAATTCAAACAATCCAAATCGGCCATCTCCCATCCAAATACCCGTCTCCCGAAATCCTAGTTTTCCCTTAATCCATTGAATCGATTCGATTCAACAACCGTAGAGTTTGATCTCTAGGATCGATCTGCGCTGCCACCTAACGGATCTAATGCCCGGACTGAACCCAACTCGAATTATACGTGAGCCTCCAATGGAATATTGCGAACGCCAAGGTATTCATTACATTTTATGAGTTATACTGTTTAATTTAATTCAGTTTAATTTCAGCAAAGTCAATCATCGCATTCACTTAGTTTAGGGTACCGTCCTGCGTCAACCTCTTTGTCACGTTTTTTTAGTCCTCATAGTCAATTAATTGACTCAAAACGTGTCAGATTGGTTTATGAGTGATCAGTTTTTCCCTAGGAGTTTAGTGCTTGTGGTCTCACCGTGTTTGGATTGGTAATGCGATATTTGTAATAAAATGGATACAATTTATTTTCGGGTTTAGAGTAATCGGTGATTAATTGACTCAAAAACGTGTCAGATTGGTTTATGAGTGATCAGTTTTTCCCTAGGAGTTTAGTGCTTGTGGTCTCACCGTGTTTGGATTGGTAATGCGATATTTGTAATAAAATGGATACAATTTATTTTCGGGTTTAGAGTAATCGGTGTATACCCTTTGTGTCTCATTTTTTTGTGATGTTCACATTGCTGCAACATTTTCAGTTCATGATAGATGTAGTTGTGCATTTATTTGGGAGTTGTTCTTTATCTATTTGTGAGCAGAAATGGAGAAATGAGCCTGCGTATACAAAAACAGCAAATAGTGCCTTTAAAACACTTATGGAAACTCTGAGGATGCCCACGCTCAAAACCCATTGACTACTCTGAATCAGATGATGGAGATCGTTTTTCATCCCAATCTTCCACACAATAGTTCATGAGATCAATTTCCGACTCAAATCATATGATTTCATTCGAATCGTAAACATACTGATTCGAATGGGTAGTTTAAATCGCAAATGGGTCGAATCATACGATTCGAACCTAAAACATGCAATTCGAGTTGAATCGCATGATTCAACTGCGCCCCGCAAGTCACGCCAAATTGACTTGCGGGACCACTTAAAACTCATTTTTTAGTTTTATTGTTTTTATTTTTTTCCCAAAAGGCCCCCAAAGAGTTTTAAAAACTCTTATAGAGTTATTTTCAAGGGTAAAAGTGTTTTAAACACATCTTTTGAGGGAGATTTGTAGGTTTTAGATCTTTTGAGGGCAAATTTTAAAATCCTCATCTTTGCCATCCTTCAACGAAATCGAAATCCGTTTTTTGTTCGTCTTCTACACTAAAAAGGAACTTCTCTATATAATCTCACAAGGACTTGGTGCCTCCATCACAATTGCACATTAAAAGGTAAGTTTAATATAAATTAATGTCTTTTTTTTTAAATCTAAAAATTTCTTTCTTTTATTTATGATTTTATTAATTTTTTTTTTATAATTTATAATCTCATAAACATCTTCCCCTCTTTTGTATTTATGCCTTATTTATTTGAAGATGGTGTGGGAAATAGATCTACATGGGAACAGTGTAGCAAAAGTGATGCAGTAAAAAACGTTAAAACCATGGGTTATGCAATTTTGAAATCAATTCGAGATTTAATTGAGCAGCGGAGGTATCGAAATTATTCCTAAAACACATAAAATATTTAATAACTTTATTAGGGTAATTTAATTGATTCGATCTAGCATCCGTTAGCATATGAATTTCTCAATCTAGAAAATAGGTTTAAAGATAGACTCTAGTTTCGATCTAGTTTAGGGCACCAAGCAACAATCTCGATGTTGTCTCTTGACTCCTTGCTAGGATTTGAATAATTTAAGGCCTGACGGGTTTAAATCATTCAAAGAGAATCAATAAATAAGGATTAGAAATTTAGAAATAAAATCTCAGCAATAATATAACAAGGAAAAGATATTTTGAATTTATGAGTTTTCAATATAAGAAACAAACTAGATAAATTACTTGACAATAATCAAAAGATAAAATAGAAAAGGGATAGAAGATCTAAGGGATCGCTCTAAAGAAGATAGTTGGTCTCATACCAAACCACACGTCGAAAGAAGAATTGCTCTTGTAAGTTTTGAGAGAAACGCTCCCTCGAAGAAAACTTTGTTCAAAGCTCTCAATTTTGCAAAGCAAATTTTCGTTAACCATTCACTATTTAATAAGATATTACAATGTGTATTTATAAAGAAAAGAAAAAAAGATATTACAATGTGTATTTATAAAGAAAAGAAACCCTAAGAATACTACTAAAATTAAAACTCCTAATCAACCATTAAAACTTTCTAATCTAACAGTCATAATTAATTTCACCATTAATCCAGTTTTTTTATTACGCGGTCACTTTTGAAGGGTTAAACGATGTCTGATTGACGTAAAATTGGTCTTATTTGAAAGCTTATCAAACTAGTTTTCTAACAAGACAAGAATCATGCAATTCCAACATATATTGATAGACTTATGACCACTTTTCCGATAGTTGCACTGAAAGTGACGAAATTAACAGCTACATATCACATATATATGGCTGACCCTTAAATGATTCAAATAAAGAAACTAATCCTAAAACAAATTATTTATTAAAATAATCCTAATAAAAGGAAACTAAACCTAGATAAAATGCCTAAAATAACGTGCAACGGGTCTTTAACGGGCCTTTTAAAAATCCATTCATAGTTCCACTTTCTCTTTCGATGTCTCCTCTTTATTTGACCATGATCTTGATGTGTAGGTTTCGATTCCGCATCAAAAAAATATATGAAGGGAATAAACAATACGTTTGCTGTAATTATCACAGAAATGATTATTGGGGCGGTGTTTTCCAAATAAACACCATCTTGCACATATGGGGAAAGACACAGAGGGATATTCACAAGTTCTAGATGACGTTTCATTGAAGTTTAAGAAGATGTTGGAAGGGAAAGATGATCAAGATGAAGTCGGTGAAACATTTAATAGGAGGGGGGTGAAGACGGTGATGAAGATGATGATGTTTAAATCATTGACCGGAAGAAGGGAAAAAGAAATATGGATGATTTTGCTACAAAGGGAAGAAGCAATCTACCTTAATGAAATGTGGTTTTTAAAAAGAGAGAAAGCATGCTTAGAAATATGTCAATTTTTTTCTGCGAATGTTTTACCATTCAACTTGGTAAAAAATCCATTTTTTAAATCAATGATGGAAACTATAAGTGTTTTTGGAAGATGATTGAAACTTCCTTGATACCATGAAGCCCGAAATACCTTTTTGACGAAAGATGTAGCGGATGTGCAAACAAAGTTTAAAAAATATAGAGTTGCGTGGAGGAAGACCGGTTGTACTATTATGCCGGATGGTTGGACAGATAAAAAGCAAGTTCCATAACCAATTTTTTGGTAAACAACCCTAGGACAACTTTATTTCTCAAATTCGTTGATACTTCACCAATTTTCAAGAATGCTAAAAATTTATTTGAATTGCTTGATGAAGTCAAAGAAGTTGGTGAGGATAATGTTATTCAAGTAGTAACTGATTGTGCAGCAGCATATGTTAAGGTTGTAGCATATTTAATGGAGAAGAGGAAGAAGTTGTTTCAGTCTCCTTACGCGGTTTGGATTTGATACTGACTGATACAGGTGATTGGCAACACATAAAGATATTGTGGATAAGGCAAAAGCGCTTACACTCTATATCTATAAGCACTCTTGGGGCTTAAATTTGATGAGAAAATTTACGAAGAGGGAATTGACATGGCTGACTGTAACACAATTTGCAACATGTTACCGTAAAATGGAAAACAAGCCACTACTCAAGAAGACAGAGGGAATAAAAATCAGAGATATTGTTTTAGTTGATCTATCATTTTGGGATGAAATAAAGTATTATTTGAAGTCTACAATTCTGTTGGTGAAGATATTAAGATTGCTAGATGGTGGTGCTAAGCCTGCCATGAGCTACATATATGAGGCCACATGGATAAGGCCAAGGAAAAGACTGCAAAGAATTTTGGAGGTGTTAAAAAAAGGTATGATATGTTTTGGAAGATCATAGTTTTATAAATGGAATTTACTACTCCATCAACCTCTTCATGCGGTAGCACACTTCTTAAACCCAAGGCACCAATATGCAAAAAATTTCATGCCAGGCTTGAGATAATGAAAGGTTTGTATGACACGATAGAGCGCATGGTAGAAAGAAATGAAACTCATTGACGAGCAGCTAAATGAAATTGTGAAAGCTACAGATATGTTTGGAAGAGAAATGGCAATCGATGCACGTACTGAAAAAAAAAACAGGTAAATAAAATATTTAAGTGAATTACTCGGTCTCAATTTTTCATATTATGTGCTAAATATAAAAAAAAAATTCTTCAGAATAGCTTTATGGTGAGAAAGCTATGGAAGTGGAACTCCTGAGTTACAAAGACTTGCCATTCAGCTTTTGAGTTTGACATGGAGTCCAACCGGTTGCGAGCGTAATTGGAACATTTTTTATCAAGTATGTTATTTAGAAAGAGTTTGATATATCTTTTATTTTGAGTTTCGTTCTTCATTTTTTATTTGAGTGTACGTATTGTATTTTAATTATAATGTAGGTGCGGTGCACACCAAAAAGAGAAACTGTTTGGAGCATAAGAGATTAAATGCATTGGTTTTTGTGAAATACAATCTTCAACTTGAGGTTCGTCAAAAGCAAAGAGACGAGAATCGAGGATTGAATCCAATTTGACTATCGGGTATGAAGTCCGATGATGATTGGATCACAGATAAAGGTCTGGTCCTAGATGATGCATGGAGGAGAATATAAATGACTGCTACCACAATGAGGAATTAGATCGACTCCAAGGTGAAGTAGCAAAGCAAAAAGAAGCAAACGAGGTAATTTATATTAGTCTATGAATATAATTTTATTGATGTGAAGAGGCATGTAAAATATATTAATAACGAGGCATGTAAAATATATTAATAACGAATTGATTTATTTCATTTTATAGGCCCAAGACGACATCTTTGATAAGGGTAAAGACAAAGGGAAAGTTGTAGAAGAGGAAGAAGAATTTATACATTCTACAGATAAGAAGGGAGATGATGAAATTGATATAGGGGAAAAGAAAGTGACGAAGAAAACGAAGTTGGCAGCGATGACATCAGCGATGTGCTATAGAGAACCAAGATGAGGAAGACTGATAATGGAAGACTTGATATGTTTTTTTTGTTTGTCGAAATTGGGTTGCTCCTTGTTACATTTATTAGCGAGACTCATATAAAAATGGATGTACTTTTTTATTTTCAGCTTACAGAAAATGATGAAATATTGAAATGTATATGATTTTATGGCTTTTTATGATTCAAATGTGTTGAAAATGGTTGCAATTTTTTATGTTTGCATTTTTCTATTTTTTCTGATATTTTTATTTTTCTTTATAATTTTTTTTCAAAAAATCAATTGAATCTTAGGATTTACGATTCGATTCAATTTTCAAGGAAAAAGATTTTCGATCTGATTCAAAAGTTGACAACCTGGCATGGGTGTACCATCAGATGGTTTGTTTTTATTTTACATGGCACACATCCCAAAAAATGACCTTAAAACATGTGAGTGTGATGAGTGCCATGTGATTTTAAGGACACTTTTTTGGGATGTGTGCCACATGAAATAAAAAACTACGTGTTTCAAGATCCATTGTGTGGGAAATTGGGACGAAAACCGATCATCTCATTCAAAGTAGTCAATGGGTGAGTGTAGGCAGCTTCAAAGATTCAATGAGTGTATTTACAGGTACTCAATGCAAATGAATTATGTTGTAGAAGCAGGGTTCTCTTGTTGTTATGAAAATTAATCAGTTGATCGTGTTAGAGCAGAAAATTGTTAAGAGTCGACTGTTTTATTATTGTTTCAGTTGTTAGATCGATTACCGAAGTGTAAATGGCTGAAATTAAAGTTGGCTCATCTCTAGGATAGGCAGTAGTACTGCTGTAGAAGGCATTCCTTCAACTAATAACTGTTAATTTGATGACACAAACTATTTGTAATGGTCAACATCTGCGAAGATGTTTCTGCGCAGCGAAATGAAACAGAGGTATATTAATAGCTATTCCTAAGCCTGATTGGCTGCTGAGAATTATGTTGATTGGGAATCTGAAAATTTAACAGTAATGTTGTGGCTCCTCGCAATATCAGGTGCACATTATGTATGCTAAAACGGAAAAAGAATCATGGGACAGTGTCACTGATTCATACTCACAACAAAACTTTACAAAAGTATTTGAATTAGCAAACGCAATCAGTAAATTTTATTAGGAACATCAGCCATTGAGTAACTACTATGCTGCGTTGAGAGGCATGCGGGATAAGGTCAATTATTATCAGCTTGTGTCATGTACTCATTGCGCTTTTGAGCAGCGTGCTATTATCAAACAAACAGATATATTAAATCTACCACGTGCTGTAAACTCTGAGCATGAGTCAACTTATGCCAATGAGTTAAGTTGTGCGACCCTTCCTTGGAACAATTTATCCTTTTCTTCAGCACGAATAGACCAAGCACAAAATTATGGAGGTATCTTGTGCAATGCCTAAGCATTCTACCGTAACCACTGCTTCTCGTACTACTACGGATAGTTCGCATCACGTGGACGAAGTGCTGTGCATGTTGGTAATCGTGGGAGAGGTAGAGGAACCCTGATGCAGGACAACACTCTAAAACCCTAATATGCAATTTTTCTAAAATTAAAGTTTAATTAAAAAGGCAATAATAAACAAAACTTCAGATTTGATTCACCTAGGGCATCGAATGGCTAACCACTATGGCATCATTCAATTCCATTCTAGGATTTCAAAGACAATTAGGATGAAACAAAGATGTAAAATCAATGAGAGTTCTTTTATGGGTTTTCGAAGATTTCCAACAACCAAGCAACAGATAGAATTTAACTAATTAAATACCTTGCACCGAAGATTAAGAAGAGAGAAGATTATAGAATTGAAGATAAACATAACAATCAACGGAATTTCGCCGGCGAAAATATTGGCCACATGCCAAACCTTAAACTCGGGGAAGAAGAAAACTCTCAACGAATTTTCAAAGATAGCACAAAGCAATCAAATTTCGATAATCATAAAGTAAATAAAATTATCTTTACAGGGCCTATTTATAGGCTAATAACCCTAACAAATCTAAAACAAATGAAAAAAGAAAGTCCTAGGTTAGCTAAAACTGAACAAAAGCAATTTTCACCTCAAAATTTAGGCTTGGCAGCACCCCTCGGGTCGATCTTGCGTGCACGAGATTTACACTCACGCGAGCGAGTCTAAATCTCCATCGCTGACTTCTTCTCAGGTCGATCTCGCTCGAGAGAGATTTGGATCGCGCGAGCATCTGAAGCTGCATCTCTAGCTTGTCTCAGGACGAACTCATGTGCGTGAGATTGGACTACGCGCGAGCGAGTCTACACAATGAGTTGTCTTGTTTATCTTTCTTTCTTCTTTCCTCCTATGTGCGCGTCTCCCAAGATCTAGGTCTTCACATGCGCACCCACGTACACATAGATCTTTAATCATCCATCCACAAATCTTGAGGCATCTTCAATCGCTTCTTGTGTCTCCTATACACCTTGTGTAATCGTGTGGATGTGATGTCCCCAGCAAATCCCTTCATCTACTAGAGATAGAATCAAATGCACTCGTTGGTCAATTGCAACCATGGGTTAAAATACCGGGTATCTGATACGTATCGGACGATACATTGAATGTATCGCCCGGGCTTTCCATATAAAGTGAACGATATGGTACATTGAATGTACCGTATCGTTCACCTCCGATACCGATACGTATCGGTATCGGACGAAATTTTGATCCATGATTGCAACACACTAAGGAGACTTGTTGAGATCTGGTTGGTCACCCCTCATCATTGGTGTTCATGCTTACAATACATGTTTTTGGTGGCACACCTACAGAGCCTCACCCCTCTTTCTCAGAGGCCATGGTCACTGTTGCCAACAAAGTATCGGGAGCTGAAACATTCCACATCTACTTTTGTTGTCTCTCATATCGTTGAGTCAGGTACTCCTGCCTCTGCTCCTGTCTAGGACTGCTTAGCCTTCTCGGATCATTGATTCATTCGTTGGCCACTGAAAGATACACTTGACTTTTGTCAATACGTTCTAGGATTAGAGTTGGGTTTACTGCTAAGTAGGACAAAGAGAAGAAGAGGAAGAGAGAGAGAGAGAGAGAGTTGATCTAGTTAGTGTTGGAGTCCCTACTTGCCACTATATTAAACCCAAATGACCAGATTACCCTTATAGCACAAACACCCAATGTCATGAAAAAAACACCACAATAACATACATACATATATCCTAATACTCTCCCCCAAGTTGATACATAAATACATTGATATCTATCATGCCCAACTTAACAAGAATCTCTGAGTTGTGCGCGACCAAGTGGCTTAGTGAAAATATCCACCAACTGATCTGATGAGGACACTTTAGGAGTGTCAATAATACCCTATTGTATCTTTTCCATAATAAAGTGACTATCAACTTCAATGTGATTCGTTCTCTCATAAAGAATCACAACCCTTCATCTTGCTTCTCACTGCTTCCCCCAAATCTCTATCGGTCTTCCCCTTCTACTTCCTTGTGAGCAATCCTTTGTACAGGTTTCGTATCAGCTCTCCAATGGACAAGCCCAAACTATTTCTAACAACATGCCTTAATTTTCTCTTATTGTGATCACCACTACTTTTCCCTTATGTACTCCTTCCTAATTCCTTTCTTCTTACTCCATACATCCATTTTCACAAACGCATCATGTACATAGTAAAGTTATAGAGTATAGACAACAACAAGAAATTTTCACGACGGTATTGGTTGGGGGCCTCAAGATTTGAACTATCCCACATCTACTTTAACTGTTTATATCCTTCAGTTTTTACAAGTATTTTTATGATTAATTTAATTACCAGCTTTTCATGCCTTATGTTTTGTATTTCATTCAAATAGGTTTCAGTGGAAGGAATTTATTGCATTTCGATTTTAAAGTCCACCAAATAGATACATCAGGCTCTCCTGTGTAGTATAGATAACATATTCATGGTAATTAGAGCTGATAGACAGCAGAATAATTAGCAGAAGGTATTGCATTCTCCATAGATTTTAGCAATTAATATATTTACATTAAGTTCTGGTATTTGTTATAACGTTTAGTTTCAAAAAACATTAGAATTGATACGCTCCAGAAGAAAATTAGAGGTCAATCTGGCAATTCACTGGCAAATGCAAAATTTCAAATCTATGTTACTATAATGTCCAACCCAGCACAGGAAGTCTCGTAATTGCAAGTGCGGCATGCTAAGACATCGAGATGTCTGCATAGACCATGTCAAATGGAATAATGGATGCACTTTTCAATTAGATAAATTGCTTCCCCCAATAAATAGAATTTGGTAGGCACTTGAAACAGGTTACATGAAAAAAAAAAAAAGGCCTTGCATAAAATAGGATAATTTTGAACTCCAGCACTGGAGCAACGTGTAGCACAAAAGTATAAAACATTATCCAACCAAGCTTACACATAAAAATGCTATCAAATGCCATTATAAATAAGAATCCATGAAAAAATTGTGAATTACAAAGGGTGACCTCAATATCTTCACAACTTGCATCTGATGGCATTATATTTTCAACAGCATGAGCATCTAAGCCCAACACCGCCTGGAGTTCATATGCACGCTGCTGCATGTCTGTTGAATGAGATGCCGATAGCTCATCAATTAAAGATTGACACTGCAATAAATGAAGAAAAGGTCACCAGCAAGCCATATGCTTCAGCCTAAGGAACTAGAATCCAAACAATTCTATGGAAACGAACTTAATCTGTATTGTTCAATGCAAGAATAACTAAGAAAAGAGTGCATGAGTTTTCAAGGATGCTGACATCTGCAAAATTAGAGTAACTAAAATTTAAGAAAATTTTATCCTTGCTGTTATAATATCTTGGTGGGCACAAAATGTTGGACTACGCTCCAAAAAGAGTGAACAAGTTTCCACAAATTAGCTGAGCAATTTGGACTGTATCAATAACCTAATAATTGAAAGTACATTAGATATTAACAAACTCATGACCCAGCTGGCAGGCACTCCACAAATTTTTGCTTACAGGATCACAAAAACCAAATTTATTTTGAAAAGCAGAAACAAGAAAGTCCAGAAGATAAAGTTCCAAAGCAACCTACCTCAGACAACAACTCCACTTTCCTTCCATATGCAATCTCAAACGCACATATTTTCATGATAGCCGTCACTGCATATGCCTTCAAAAAATAAAAATAATCTTAAAAAATAATTCAAGAATTTCATGGGAAATATGACTTTTTACAATTAAAATACATACAAGCACAGCCCAGGTCAATACCTTATACAACCACCATGAAGAAGCATATCCTGATATACAAATTCACTGACCCAAATATAATGCAGCAGTAGAAATTTCATTATCCCAAATTAGAAACAAGTACATAAAGGAGGTTTAGGAGTGGCCTCAATAAAAGAAAATTTAAATAATGTCATTTGAGATGGTTTGAGCATGTCCAATAGAGACACCTCAGTCAGCCCCAGTATGAATGATTGAAACAATAGAAGCACAAGGAGAAGAAGAGAAAGCCAACAATGACTTGGAGAGAAGTATTAAGTACCGACAAGAAGGATTTTGGAGTAACAAAGTTAAGCCACAAATGGAATTGAGTGGAGAAATAAGACTTGCAAAGCCGGCCCAAGTAGAAGGGACAGTGATACGGAATCGAAGCCTACATGTCGAAATCATGTCCACATAAAGAGGAGACATCGAAAGAGAAAGTGGACCCGCAAATGGGTTTTTAAAAGGCCCGTTAAAGACCCGTTACACATTATTTTATGCATTTTATCTAGGTTTAGTTTCCTTTTATTAGGATTCTTTTAATAAATAATTTGTTTTAGGATTAATTTCCTTATTTGAATCATTTAAGGGTCATGCACATATATGTGATATGTGACTGTTAATTTCGTTACTTTCAGTGCAACCATCGGAAAAGTGGTCATAAGTCTATCAATATATGTCGGAATTGCGACATATATTGATGCAAGTCATTTTTTTAAAGAAATTTCGTCACTTTCAGTGCAACCATCGGAAAAGTGGTGATTAATTTTTTAATAGAAGTTTTTATTGATGCAAGTCATTTCAATAGCAAAAGAAAAAAGTTTCATTTATTTAAAAAAAAAATCAAGAGAGTTAATTTAGAAAAGGATATGTTTCAAAAACAATCCCAAAACATCTTCGATACTGGTACAATGAACCAACTAAGACTTTAGGTGACTACGATTGTTTCCACTATGGCATCACAAGGATCATATAAAGGAATAATGTTATATGTTCCATAAAATATCACATTAATTCATCACTTTACAAACCCTCATATTTATAACTATAATAACAACCGATCGTCATTATCATCAACCCATCATCAGCATTACAGACTTATCCCATCTATTTGGGGTTGGCTTCGCGAGTCCTATCTCTCCACTCATTTATGATCAACACGAAGCTCTTTGTAACTTCGCAATCCTTCATGTCCTTCGCACTGCTTCCCTCCAGGTCTTCATTGCTCTTCTCCTACTTCCTGGTACTTGTAGCGTCTCAACCCTTCATATAGGATTTGTTTTTGTCCTCCGATGGACACATCAAGCAATATTCTATAATTTTTTCCTTCATAGGTGCAACTCTCAAATTTCCTCTTATGTACTCGTTTCAAATTTTATCCTCTTGTGACTCCACACATCCATCTCAACATACACATATCAGCCAAATGTACTCTATCTTCTTGTTAGTTTTCTGTAGCCCAACATTTATGGCATGTCTAACCGTCGTCTTATAAAATTGTTCTCTCAATCTATGCGGAACTCTTGGGTCACATAATAGTCTGCTTGCTTGTCTTCATTTCCTCCAACGTGCATTAATCCTATTTCAGACGTTCTCTTCAAATCCACCATCTGATTGTCAAGTAGATCATAAATAGCGAATTTATGACAATGTGGCACTGGATGATTTTCTATTTTAACTAAATCCCCCTCCAGACAATCTATTTTGACTAAATCCTCCTCCAGACTATCATACCAATAACTATAACAACAACCCAAAAGGCTAACTTTGTATTTCCAACCGACGACACTTCCTACGAGACTAGTACTTTCTAATACTAATTAAACCTAAAAATAGACTTTAAATTAGAACAAACTCTCTGTAATTCCTAATGTAACAAAAAAATTATTTACAAAACATTTTTGTCAAACTATAAGACTATAAATATAAATAACCTACTATAGTTAAACTCCTAATCTAATTCAAAGACTATTAATAATTCATCGCCACTAAAACACTTTCCTTAATCTTTTAGAAATCTATTCCTGCTAAATAAAGAAACCTACTACAACCAAACTATCTCACCATGTAAGTATGTGTTGGTGAGTCACTAGTACTTGTTGGGTGTGTCTCTAGTATCGAAGAGGCAAACAGGCTGACCCGTCCTGAGTGAAACGAACCGAAGCGTGGACCGGTTTGGCAAGTTGACCGAACCGGGTAACCCTGGCCTCAACTAAAGAAATATCAAGGAAACATCGTAATGGTCGTCTTAGTGGTTAAGTTTACTCAACTTTTCATCCAAAGAGCATAATCTATTTTTTTGAAATTGTACACTACTCATTGGTCGGCGTTGCATCAACCCAGCTCCCTGATGCATTACTTTGCATATTGCTATCATTGAACCCTGACATATCACATCCCTCAGACAAAACCAGGTTAGAACCGGAGCTACAAAAAGAAGGGATGGAGATGGGTCAGTGTGTTAGATAGGATACAGGTGGTGAAACAGGTGCGGCAGATCCACTCATCCACATGGGTAAAAGGAGAAGAAAATTGTGTATGTGTGTGCGCGAGGGGGGAGGGGGGAGGAGGGGTTTACTTGGTTCGAAAAAGTAATCCGGGTCCTAAGAAGCACACAGTGCAAATCGGGGATCATAGAGAAATCGGAGTCAAATGGTAAGAAATTTAGACATAAGCCCACAATGGCAGCCCACACTAACTGATGAGCCTCCCAATCGGCATCAATTTCAGCCGCTTGATGATGCTCTTCCACACCATCTGATCCACACTAACTTATATAATACAAATATTTATTTTTTAAAAATAAAAAATTGTGGTCAAAGTTTTTTCTCTCGATGGGATGAAGATGTAATGGTAGAAAATGTGGTGTACGTGAACTGTACAAGACTGTGATCACCATTCTACAATATACTTGAGTTGCACAATAGTAGTGAGATTGATATTGACAAAGTGAGGAATTTGTGTAACAAAGTTAATATAAAGCGACAGTACAAAAGGGTACCATGGTGTTATAGATATGCTTCGAAACTCAGGCGGAGTATACTTGCCAAGGGGAAGTGTAGCCTATCTAAACCCTAGAGATCTCATGCCCCTTAGAGATTTTCTGTTATTCACCAAACCCTAGCTAGAAGGTGCTCAATAGGGGCCCCATAGGCTTCTAGTGTGCATAGAAAAGAAAAATGGAGGTTCAAGCATGTAAGAATGTAGAAAATGCAAGCAGCACTACAATCTGTCTCCGCAGCAACGTTTATCACTGAGTTCATGCTCATCAAACACCTGTATTCGTAACTCAACTAGATCAACTGACAAGCAACCCACTCATTTCTACTTTCCTATATCTTTCCATGTACCATTGATTTGTATCTATATTCTTAATTCAGTTAGGAATTATCATTCATCAACCAAAAGTGTTTCTTCTTCTCTATCATCTTGCTCTGCAATACTTGTTCAAAGTACTGGCAATAACAAAGTTTTGTTTGTAGATGTCCGTCAAAAATGATATTACGGACAACAAAGTATGCAGAGTTTTCTTTTGATAAATACCATGACCAAAAATAATTTGCCTGCATATGCACTCCTTTTATAAAAGAAGCATCTATCCAAATCCCAAAAGAAGTAAAACCCCAAATAAAACTTGAAATATTTTTTATAAAAAAATTTCCTAGCAATGAACAGAGATTTCTTCCATCTGAAGAGAGATTCTGATGACGATGGGAGAAACATACAAAGTACAAGCATTGTCGTTTAAAAACTACGAAATCCTGCAAGTTTCCTGCTGGTAGGTCATAGCATCAAAAGAATTCCAATTCATCATAGTAGAACGTATGTGGGTAATCATGAACTCCAGCCCAAGCACAGAAACGAAAAATGGGTCTGACGGGAAACGTCAAGATCGAGAGCCTTGGAGTTGGGCCGCAATAGAATTTTCAGCTTCGAGGAAAAATAAATAAATAAATTTGATAAACAGTGTCATTGACATCCGTGATGAACAGTACCGGACGTCCGTGAATAGTGACGGGCGTCCGTAATTTTGCCCCCTCACTGTCCGTAGGTCACGGACGTCCGTGAGCGTCGCGAAGGAACTTCTAAATTTTGCAAAAATTTACTTTTTTTGTGTTTTATTAGTAATAGGACTCTTTATTTTGAATTTTATTTTGGTAGCCTATATAAAGAGGCTTGTAAAGACAATTTAATTAGTTATTGAATATTTTGAATGCTTTTATGTTTGAATATTCTTCTGCCTGAGATGTGTTTGGTGTGAGGCCAAGGGAGCGAGTCCCAAAAGCTATCTGTTTATCTTTTCTATTATCTATCACTGTATTCTTTGAATTTTTTACCTTATTGATCCTTGCTTGCTTTCTAAATCTCAATCTATTGATTTCGATCCCAAAATCCTAAACCCCTTTTAAACCCTAAATCAATCAAAGCCAAAAACCCTTTTCTAAACCATAAACTTAAACCAAACCATAAGCCTATTACAAAACCATAATTCCATTTCACAACCCTAGTTAGAGCCTGCGAATTTACATCGGATCGAATACGAACGCCCAAGCCTGGAAAAGCCAGAGTTCTATCTTTAGGCCCGATCTCGCCACAAATCTAACGGGACTTGCGCATCGGACTGAACCCTAACTGGATCTCACATGATCTGCCAACCTGAATTCTCAGAACCCTAAGGTATCGAATTAATTTTGAGATTGAGCTTAATTTATTTTTATTTAATTTCGGTAAAAATCGCATAAAATCATAATCACGCATTTTAGGGTTACCGTCCCGCGTCAGTTTTGGTATCAGAGCCACTAAGTTTTCTAAGTTAGGTCATATTTGTTTGTCATATTTATTTTATTGCATTGTTTTTCTTTTGTGAGTCCATATTACATTCCATATTAGAACCCTAATAGGAATTTGTGATCACCATGACCTCGAATGAGATTCTCGTGCCCTTAACGGTATGCGAGAAGAATTGGTTGCGATTAAGGAGCGTCTAAATACCATAGAGCAAACCCAAACATTCTTAGGAATTTCTAATGGTCGATTGCGTGATCGAGTCAACCAATTAGAAGCGGAAGACGAATTCCAGGATCAACGCCAAGAACGTAAAGGTCCCCACTTTGAATGCAATGGTCGCCAAGACAATCGGAACCGCAACCGTAGGATCATCGTAGAGACGACTATAACCCCGAAGTTCAACTCCTCAAGAATGTCCGAGTTGAGATTCTGACTTTCGACGAAAGAATGGACCCTACCGTCTTCCTCAATTGGCTTTCCGACATGGACCAACACTTTGATTGGTATGCCATGAATGACGACCGTTGTGTCAAACTTGCTAAAATGAAATTGGTTGGTCAAACTCAACTTTTCTGGCTCAATGTCGAGCACATCAGGGTGAATGCGAGTTGTCCTTCTATTACATGTTGGGACGACATGAAGGAACAACTTATTGAGAAGTATGTTCTTTTATCATACCACCAATGCCTCCTAGATCAATGGCAAAATTTATGCCAAGGTGGTATGCTCATGACCGATTACATTGCCAAATTCGAAGAGTTCATGATGAGGGCCAAGATATCGGAAGACCCTGAAATCACTCTCTAGATTTTGCACCGGATTACGACTTGATTTGCAAAAAAAGTTGATTTCTCACCTTGTCGAAACTCTTGAAAGATGCTATGTCATTGTGCAAGATCTTGAACGGTATTTGAAAACTTCGGCGGTGAAGAGAACTAAACCACAATATAGGGGTCAACGATCCGGTGAGGGATGATTTAATCCTCCTCCCAAACCTACACAACCCGCCCCTACCAATACGAGGTTTGAAAAGGGAAAAGGTGTAGTTGAAGAATCCTTAAGGGATAGTTCTCAAGTAAAGTGCTATAAATGTCATGGGATGGGGCACTTTGCCACCCAATGCCCTACGAAAGACCCCCAAAGGACTCTCTTAGTTGAGGGAGAGGAAGATGATGGTGAGTTCGTTATCGAAGAAGTAATTGAGTCGGTCAGCACACCCAGTGATGAGGAGGGTGATGCTATTGGCCATGCTTTAGTTGTGAGGTGTGCCCTTGCACAGCCTCAACGAGATGAAAAGGATGGCTGGCAAAGGGAGAACATCTTTCACACCTCTGCCAGATTTGATGAAAAGAGCTGAAAGGTCATCGTGGATAGCAGTAGTTGCACTAACGTAGTATCAACTCATGTCGCACGTCGCTTGGGGCTTACACCCGAAGCCCACCTAAGACCTTATAAAGTCGCATGGGTCAACTTTTCATCCATTCTAGTGTGAAAAAGATGTCGTGTACCAATTCAGCTAGATTCTTACTCGGACACCTTATGGTGTGATGTGGTGCAGAAAGATGTGGGTCATATCATTTTGGGAAGGTCGTGGCTCTACGACATGGACGTGACTCTTTATGGTCGATCAAACATATGCACGTTCATGCATAAGGGCAAGAAGATTACTTTGCAACCTTTGCCTCCTAAAACACCATCGACCAACAAAGTCAAGAATAAGGGCGAGACTTCAAAATCCATCAATATTGTGAGCCCTTCGGAATTTGAAAAGGCTTCTACAGATGAGAACGTAGTCTATGTTGTCGTCACCGTTGAGAGTGCTCCCGAGTCAGTAAGCGAATGTCCCAAGGAAGTTGAGCCGATCCTGAAAGAGTTTACGGATGTCTTCCCTAAAGACTTACCAAACGAACTCCCTCCCCTGAGTGATATCCAACAAGCAATAGACTTGGTTCCCGGATCTACCTTACCGAACCTAACCCACTACAGGTTGAATCCAGTTGAGCACACCGAGTTAACTCGGCAAGTCAATGAGCTCCTTCAGAAGGGGTTCATCCAAGAGAGTCTGAGCCCATGTGTTGTACCTGCCCTACTCACTCCTAAGAAAGATGGTACATAGCGCATGTGTCTGAATAGTCGTGCAATCAATAAGATTACGGTTAAGTATCGGTTTCCCATACCAAGGCTCGATGGCATGCTCGATATGATGGTTGGTGCAACTATCTTTTCAAAGATAGACCTTAAAAGTGACTACCATCAAGTCCGAATCCGCCCTGGTGATAGGTGGAAAACCGCCTTTAAGACTAAAGATGGTCTTTACGAGTGGATGGTCATGCCTTTTGGGCTTTCTAATGCCCCGAGTACTTTCATGAGACTCATGACTCAAGTGTTGAGGTCGTTTCTAGGCAAATTCCTTGTTGTTTATTTCGATGACATCCTGATCTATAGTCATGACAAGGATCAGCACTTGAACCACCTTAGGTTGGTTTGTGAAACCCTCAAGGGCGAGAAATTGCTTGCAAATCTCAAGAAGTGTACCTTCATGCAACGTTCTGTTGTTTTCTTGGGATTTATTATCTCGGCCGATGGAATGGTCGCGGACCCCGAAAAGGTTAAAGTCATTGTGGAGTGGCCCAAACCTAAGAACATACACGACATCCGCAGCTTCCATGGCTTGACTACTTTCTATCATCGTTTCATCAAAAGCTTTAGCACCATGGCCCCAATCACAGATTGTATGAAAAAGGGGAACTTTAAATGGGGCAAAGCCGCGACGAAAGCCTTTGTTGAGATCAAACAACGGATAAGTAGTGCACCCGTCATTCGATTGTCGGACTTTTCCAAAGTCTTCGAAATCGCATGCGACGCATCGGGTGTAGGCATAGGAGGAGTGCTTAGCCAAGAGGGTCACCCTGTGGCCTATTTTAGTGAACAACTTAATGAGAGGAAGTAAAAATATTCCACCTATGACAAGGAGTTCTATGCGGTCGTCCGATCTCATTGGTATTGGAAACATTAGCTTAAACCGTAGGAATTTGTGATGTTCTCTGACCATGAAGCCTTGCGCTTTCTTGCTTCACAGAAAAAGTTGAACCCAAGGCACGCGAAGTGGGTCAAGTACCTTCAAGGGTTCACGTTCGTTCTAAAGCATAAGGCTGATGCTGAAAATAAGGCTACTGATGCACTTAGTCGTCGAGTGACGATTTTGCACTTTATGAGCACCGAGGTCATCGGGCTCGATAGGTTAAAGGATGAGTACCCCGAGTGCCCAGATTTTGGGGTTGAGTACAGTGCTCTCCTTAGTAACCTGACCAACACACACTCTGTGTACACCATCCAGGATGGGTACTTGTTTAAAGGCAATCGCCTTTGCGTCCCTCGCAGTTCATTGCGTGACTTTCTCATTTGGAAGTTACATGTTGGAGGGATGGCCGGACATTTCGGGCGTAATAAAACGGTTGCGCTCGTAGAGGATAGGTTCTTTTGGCTTAGCCTAATGAGAGAAGTCGCTCGGGTCATCAAACATTGTCGCACTTGCCAAGTGTCAAAACAGACTAAACAAAATACCAGCCTGTACACTCCGTTACCCGCGCCACACACACCGTGGCAAGACCTCTCAATGACTTCGTGCTTCGACTTCCCAAGACCCCAAGGAAGCACGATTCCATCTTTGTCGTAGTGGACCAATTTCCAAAATGGCACACTTCTTCCCTTGTTCAAAAACCTACGATGCATCTCACGTTGCTAAACTGTTTTTCGCAGAGGTAGTACGTCTTCATGGGCTGCCCAAAACCATTGTGTCTGATAGGGATGTTAAATTCACTAGTTATTTTTGGAAGACCCTTTGACACATGATGAGCACATTGCTCCAATTTTCAACAACTTACCACCCTCAAACAGATGGTCAAACGGAAAGTACCAATAGGAGCCTTGGGAATCTCTTTCGTAGTCTTGTCGGTGATCATGTTAGGACCTGGGATACCATTTTGCCCACAGCTGAGTTTGCCTACAATAATTATGTCAATAGGTCCATAGGCACGAGTCCTTTTGAGGTAGTACATGGTCATAGGCCTAGGACCCCATTAGATTTGATACTCATGTCTGAATCCCATAGAGTATTAGTCTGCCGATGCATTTGCACTACACATTCATAGTTTGCATGCCGAAATTAGACAAAAAATTAATTCAAGCAATAGTCAATACAAATTGTCTGCAGATGCTCACAGGCATTTTAAAGAATATCACGTGGGTGATTATGTGATAGTCCGCGTTAGGCCTGAGCGGTTCCCATCGGGATCCGCCAAGAAGCTCCAATCCATAGGCGTTGGACATTTTAGGATTTTGGCTAAGAGTGGTCCTAATGCATACATGCTTGAACTTCCTCCAGGTACGGGGGTTAGTTCAACGTTCAATGTAGAGGACTTGGTTCCTTATTTAGGTTTTACCCCACCTCCTAAAAACCCACTCCAGCCACCTCATAGCCCCAACCCAAACTTGCAGCCTGTACTTCTTCCTTCCCCGAGCAGACAGAGAATAGATAAGATAGAAGATATAATCAATGATCATGTCGTCTCCACACATGACGGGAGATTTCAGAAGTACTTGGTTAAATGGGTCGGTAAACCGGAGTCTGAAAACACTTGGATCCACGAGAATGAAATTCACTGCTTGAACCCCGACCTGATAGACATCTACGACGAGCGTGTTTCATCGGTGATGAAACCTTTTTGGTCCAGGGGAATTGACGGGGACCCCGAGTTCGTAGACATTGGTTTTGGACCACATCGCTTCTACCGGCGTCGAAAGAAGCGAAGAGAGAACCCGAGTATAACATCATCAGGAGGAAGGAGGCAGAAAACGTCAACGGATGACTTGCAAGGAGTTCTACCGTACAAGTCCCGATACACTTGATCAGTACAACATGCGTGTTTCATCGGTGATGAAACATTTTGAGCGGAGGAGAATGACGGGGAACGTCAAGATCGAGAGCCTTGGAGTTGGGCCGCAACAGAATTTTCAACTTCGAGGGAAAATAAAAAAATAAAATGATGAACAGTGTCACGGACATCCGTGATGAACAGTACCGGACGTCCGTGAATAGTAACGGACATCTGTGATTTTGCCCCCTCACTGTCAGTAGGTCACAGACGTCCGTGAGGCACTACGGACGTCCGTGAGAGTCAAGAAGGAACTTCTAAATTTTACGAAAATGTCTTTTTTGTGTTTTATTAGTAACAGGACTCTTTTTTCGAATTTTATTTTGGTAGCCTATATAAAGAGGCTTGGAAAGATAATTTAATTAGTTATTGAATATTTTGAATGCTTTTATGCTTGAATATTCTTCTGCCTGAGATGGGTTTGGTGTGAGGCCAAGGGAGCGAGTCCCAAAAGCTATCTGTTTATCTTTTCTATTATCTATCATTGTTTTCTTTGAATCTTTTACCTTATTGATCCCCACTTGCTTTCTAAATCTCAATCTCTTGATTTCGATCGCAAAATCCTAAACCCCTTTTGAACCCTAAATCAATCAGAGCCAAAAACCATTTTCTAAACTATAAACCTAAACCAAACCATAAGCTTATTACAAAACCATAAATCTATTTCACAACCCTAGTTACAGCCTGCGAATCTACATCGGATCGAAGACGAACGCCCAAGCCTGGAAAAGCAAGAGTTCTATCTCTAGGCCCGATCCCACCACAAATCTAACGGAACTTGCGCAGCGGATTGGACACTAACTGGATCTCGCACGATCTGCCAACCTGAATTCTCTGAACCCTAAGATATCGAGTTAATTTTGAGACTAAGCTTGATTTAATTTTATTTAATTTCGGCAAAAATCGCATAAAATCATAATCACGCATTTTAGGGTTACCGTCTCGCGTCAGGGTCCGTCCGAATTCATTTTTAAAAAGGTATTATTCATGAAAAATAGCAATCATTAGCTCCAGTTAAAACCATATAAATGCAATAAGAGATTACCTTAACAGGGTCTTCATTTGAACGAGACTCTGCCGCATCACATAACTTTCCAATGATATAGGAAGCAGAATACTTTCCATCTGCGGTTCCATATTCTCCAAGAACCCAACAAATGACCTGCAACTAATCTTGATTAAATAAGAGCAAAAAAACTGAAGATGGATTAAAAGGATGAAAACTAAAAGTACTGCTAGTTTGCATGCATGAAGATGGATTAAAAGGATGAAAACTAAAGGGTAAACCAAAGTACTTGCAAAAACAGAGAAGGCAGCTTTGGCTCCCCAATGATATGTAAATACGACTCCACCTGCCCAAAAAAAATATTCATTCACCAATAAGAATTGACGAGGAAGATACCAGCATAAGAAGTTAACTGGGGATGAAAAAAATACAATTATGCTGTCAACAAAAAAACATGTCCAAGCTATAAGACAAATATATCATCAACAGAATACCGGCAAGGAACAGCAATAATCAATTTTAGATGAATAAAAGACCAGCAGCACCCTTTCAGTCAATGAACAATATCACCCATAAGTTCTTGCGAAGTGATACAATTAAAACCTCTAACTGTTGTCATTTATTATCATAAGTTTATAAACAAAAAATCCTATGGCAGAACTTTCTAAGTCAACTAAGGAAACCATTTGATCTGCAATATTCTAGTCTCTAATGTCTCATCACAACACAGCACTCGAAAAAGCTAAAACCTCTCTCATTCAGTAACAAGTGAGTATGAGGTGTTAAACACATGTCTCATGCATTATCTCTATAATTTCAGCTAACTAAAATTAATTTTAGGTATAGGTAACATAGGCCATCTGTGGTGCAACTTTGCATCAAGAACCACAACCAGTACAAAAACATGCATACATACATATAATGAAAAACCTGTTATGCAATGCTTGCGGGTTTTGTCCTACTTCAGTAAGGAGCATGATGGGGACATCCGATTCAAGCAGCCGCCCGTAACCTATCGAAGGAGAAAGAAGAACGTGAAAGTGGTTCGAAAGAAGAACTGCACAGATTCACGGAACTGAAGATTGTTTTAATCGATCGATCAATCCCAGACATTCGACCGATCAATTGATGAAAGATGACAGGTCTTTTGGGCGAAATTATTCTTCTTAGTCGATCGATCAATTCTAAATTTTTGATCGATAGATTGTGGACAGAACCTTTTGGCGAATTACTTATTTATCAGTCGCTCGATAGACTCTACAATCGATCGATCGCGCGAGATATGACAGGATTTTGGTTTTCATTGGCAAAAACTTGCCGTTTTAGTGTTTTATTTAGGACTATTTTATTTCGAAACACTTGTAAAAATAACTTTTATTTTAATTGATGGTTAATGAAATTTGCTTTTGTAACTTTGAGAACTTTGTTTGAGTTTTCTGTGAGGGTGTCATTCTCTCAACCAAAGAGTAATTCTTCGTCCAGCGTGCGGCGTGGTGCGAGGCCAACTTTTCCTCCTTCTCTATCTTCTTTTGATCTACAAGTTGCGTAAGTATCGTGACCCTAACCTATCCCTTCACCATTAAAATCATTATTTGTCTTGTTTTCGCTAGGTATCGAAAGAACCCACTTATGAGTTCGTTCGAAACCCTAAAACAGTCGGAGATCTAGTCGTTCGTTAAAAACCATAATCTTCTAGATCTGATAGGGAACCTACGCGAAAGTAACACTATTTTTGGGCTAGAATTAAATTGTTTAATTGAATTTCTTGATATTTTATGTGATAATTTGTTAAGGAAATTTGTCTTTTAATTGTTTAAATTAATTTTCTATCTAATCTCAGCCCTAGCATTGCATTGTGTTAGTTTCTCATCATATTTGGTATCAAAGATTTGTCAGTTTAGGGTTGTTGGTGTTCATATAGGTTATAGGGTTCATTTCATTTATTTTGTTTTGTCTTGCATAGACATGGATCCCATTAAGATAGAAGCCCTAATTAAGGAACTTGCGTCTAAGTTGATTGCGAGTCAAGCCGATCTCCAAGCCTAGATGGCTGATCACCATAACCAATTGCAAAACCAATTGCACGATCAACAAGCCTGATATGAGGCTTTGGTGACCCATGTTGAGGAGATGAATGAGGTCATCGCTGAAAATCACTATTGCGGCTCATTAATGACCATAGTAGAGATGGTCCTCACCGACGTGATATCCAAACCAATCAGGACGACAAAATCATGAAGTCCGTGAAAATGGACGCTCCTACTTTTTACTGGAAAAGACAACCCAAAGTCTATCTCGAGTGGGTGACTGGCATGGAAAACTTCTTCGAATGGTATGTCATGTCTGAGGAGCGTAAAGTCCGGTTTGCCAAGGTCAAGTTGTTGGGTCAAGCTAGGCTTTACTGGATGGGTATAATGTCGTAGGCAATCCCAGGGTCTTCTTCCCATTTCCACTTGGGATGATATGAAGATCCAACTGAACGAGAAGTATGTTCCTCTTTCCTATGATGAACGTCTTCTTGATCAATGGCAATCACTGCGCCAAGGGAATTCACCGGTCACATAGTACATCGATAAGTTTGAAGACCTAATGTCCTAGGCCAATGTGGATGAATCAAAAAGAGTCACCTTATCCCGATTTCAAATGGGCCTTCGCCGAGAACTACAAAGGGAACTTATTCCATACCCCGTTACCGATCTAGATGAGTGTTTTTCTAGAGTCGAAGAGTTAGAATGGTACCTCAAAACCCCTGAAACCGAACGTTTCAATGCTAGTGGGTCTGATTATAGGTCTAACTATCCTGAGTCAAAACCCAACGTCAATACCCTGTCGGCTAGGTCCAACTCAGTTGCTACACCAGTAATTGAATTTAAATTTTTATATTTGTCCTTGATTTTTTATTTTTTCTATTTGTTTCTATTTTTTAAGTAATAAAGCCCAACCTTAACCCAAACTGACACCTGAACAACCCCGACAAAACCCGAAACAAATCGGTTCAGGTCGGGTTCAGGTTGAGGAGCTTGGGAAGTTCGGGTACCCAACCCAACCCAACCCGACCCGAACGCAAATCGGGTCCGTTTTGGTTTTGGGTGAACCCAGCCCGAACCCGAAATTTTCAGGTCGGGTTCGGGTCGGCTACCCGAACTTGCATCTCTAATTATCTTATCATGTGACAACGTTTAGTAGTTCTATTTAATAATTTAATGTGTGCTGAAAATAGAGCTTGATTGGTATCTGTGTTTTTTTTTTTTTAAATTCTTTTGTAGTATCTGTAGATATATTTTAAAATATGGAAACACCTTACAATTTACAATTCAATTTGACCTTATTGTGAGTTACAATCAAGCTGATTTTCAGAACGTTGGGTATGTGTCACACCAGCAGTAATTGAACCACAATTGTAGCACATAATAGAAAATTACAATTCATTCATAAAATATAAATCGTGACTGAAATTTAGCAGAGTTACATACAGCAGAGGATCTTAGTTGACTATCAGCACCTTCATCATCCTCTCCAAATCCTTCAGCAATTAGGCGCATTAAATTATGTGCCACTTTAACATTGACAAGATCACCTGCATGCTCAAAGACCTTATTCATGGTCTGGGAAGTGAACTTGTTAGGTGCTGCTGAAGCATCACATGTACCACATATCCACATCTTAAACAAATATCCAAACAACAAGTAAAATCAACAAGATACCTGAATGAACCAATGGTTGCTTGGTGCAAATTGCTCAGCAAGCTCAACACATTGAGAAGCTATATCAGTTTTATAGTGGTTATCATTAATGTTTATCATGTAATCAATCATGCGATCCACTATAACTTCCACATTGGCAGACTTTGTCATTTTGTAAAGTAATTCAAAGGTCTTCCGCTTTAGAGTATCATCTGGATCCTGAGGTGAATAGAACACAGTCCAACACTAAATTAAACTGAGTAAAGAATTTGCATTCTTACAATTAAACATGAAATAAAATATTTCCCACAACAAAAATAACAATAACACTTTGTGTTGACAAGGATGCCTAGATAGAACACATCCTGTTTTGCTGAGACCCAATACCCTCGAAGCATATTCTGCACACTGTTTTTCAATTTTAATTCAATAGATATAGAATATATATATATATATATATATATATTATCGCAGTAATTCCATAATGTGAAGAAAAAAAGAAAAAAGTCAAAAAAGACTCATTCTTTAATGTGTGCTGAATTTTTAAACCACAATTAGGGTTGTGCAGAATTTTCAGACCTAGTCTTACGTATCCTGAATATACATGTTGCTGCAACTGCACATGCAGAAAAGAAAAGAAAAGAAAAAATTGATGCACAAATGATTACCTATGCATGCCAAATTTATTTATATGGCTGTTAGACCTATGGAAAAATATAGAAAGTTGATTTTACACACGTTAAATCCCCATCCTAGGGCGCCATTCTTTTGTGGAATGAAAGATCCCCAGTTGTGACCTATAAGCACGGTGGCTCAGCCAAAGAGATCATAGACTCTTCGGAGGTCAAGTTTGTTGGTACTTCTAAAAGCTGCAGTAACGACCAATTCTTGGTGCCATCATTTTGTAATTTCTTTGATAGATATAGTGAATTATTAAACTATATTTTTTACTATATTTATATGCTAATATGTTTTGCTGTTTGTGTGTTTTTAACACACAAATGAAGCACAATTGAGAGAGATTTCTCTAGATTTCTTAGAGAAATGTCTCACACAACTTTTTGTGAAGAGTTATACCTCTGCCATCTTTCCGGTAAAATAGAAGAGAGTAGTACACCTCTCTCAAGTTTCTTCTTCGAAGGAGTCCCACTTGAAATCAAAACTCCTCCCAGCCATCCACTCTTTCTTAATCTCTCTTCTCCTACGAACTTGGATGCCAAGTCAGCACAACACCCCCACCTTCCCAAGAGTCTCTCCATCTCTCGTTCTTTCTTAGAAAAAAATAGAACTCTCTAACTCTCACACTCTTTTGTCATCTCCTCTCTATTTTCTAGGCAACACAACAACCTCCATCTTCTCCATCTCACGTTCTCTATTCTATGTGCACAAAAAATAAATAAATAAGAGATAAAATAGGAGATTTCTCCTACAGTGATGGCGCCCAGCCCAGCCTCTCTATGTTCTTTCTCTTTTTTGTTCTCTTGAGTTATCACACAAATACTAATAATAACAGTAAAAAGATCTCTTCTTTAACATTATCGCAGAGCCCAACCCAACAGCCCTCCTAGTTCTTCTCGAACTCTCACTTTTTCTTATTAACTCACCGCAAGCCCAGCTGACCTACTTCTTCTCTTTCAAATCTCGACTACCTCTCTCTATTATCTACACGGCACCACACAACCCACCCAAAAAAGCCCACTCATTATTCACTATTCAAGGATACATCCTGTCTGTCTAATCCTTTTAGTTTTCACACAAGGAAAGTCATGATCTTGCTATTACTCGTTGGTTCATCACACAGCATTTCAACCCCCATCCTCTTGCTCTTTTCAACCATAAAGAGAACATTAAAAAAAATATAAAAAAATAGTTTTTGAAAGGGGAGATATTGTGGCAGATGAAATAAAAGAAGAAAGATTTTGGGTCTTCATAAAGATTGGAGATAAGGTTTGATTTCTTTGTTCATCTAATTTTCATATAGAGTTGATCGACTAATACTGAGACTAACATGTTGATAGAGAGATTAAATCAGATATTTATAGAGATTTAAAGGTTGATATGAGATTTTGAAGTCTTGTTGAGAGAGAAACTCATTGGAATAATGGATTGACTTTGAAGGTAGCCATTGAAAGAGCTTAAACAGAGTTTGTTAAGAGAGAGATCAAGGAATCGAAGCAGAGAAAAAGGAGAAATCAGCGCCCCCGATTCAACCTTCAAGTGTTGTTTGGAATCAAGGTAGGCCGTTTGACAATCTTTACCATTTATCATATGTTTGATTTGTTTTAGAATGGGGTCATCAAATAAATTTATGAAAGAGATGGTTCTTTTTAACGAGATAATTATATGTCCATATGTTTTATATATCCGAATGGCCAATATCAATTATAGGAATGACATTTTCAATGTGTTCTAGAGACTAAGGCTGCGTATGGCATTGCTCTTTCGTAGCCCCTGCCATAGCAGAGTTCACCTGCTTTAGCAGGTTACCATCCTCTTTGTTAACATCCCGGTACCTGCTTTAGCAGGTACCCCTTCTCCATGATAACTCCTTGCATAGCAAGATTTTATGCATGATTTACCTGAAATAGCAGTTCTACCCCCCTATCTACTAGCTCCCTATCAGAGCAAATAGAATCAGCTCTAACAAGGAGTGAATAGAGAGGAGGGTAGAACTGCTAAACAGGTAAATCATACACAAAATCTTGCTATGCAAGGAGTTATCAAGGAGAAGGGGTACCTGCTAAAGCAGGTACCGGGATGTTAACAAAGAGGATGGTAACCTGCAAAAGGAGGTGAGCTCTGCTATGGCAGGGGCTACCAAAGAGCAATGCCATACACAGCCTAAAACCTTAGGTTATTCATAGATTTTGATTGTTAAATGATTAGTTATGGTTAGTAATTATATAGTGTAACTAGGCTTATGGTTTTATGACGATTTGAGATCGTTTGATGCCTCAAAAAGTCACGTCAATAGTCTAATTTAGAAAAACTATAACTTTTAAATTACGTAAGCAAATAGTGAGCCACTTTTTTAGCCTTGCGATCATGGTGAGATCTACAAAATCCGTGAAGACACCTCGGATTAATTCTGTCCCAAGGATCCTTGTAAATCAAGTCGAAGTTGACTATTTGAAACTAAGAACAGTTTTGACCATGAAATTTAGTAGACCCGGTAACTTTGAACGCCCATAACTTTCGGTATACTTGCCCAAATGAGGTGTCGTTTGTTCGAAGTGGAAGATATTTTGGAGATCTTCAAATTCCTGGTTTTGACCCTGGTTCGACTCCGACTTGAAGTCCCCCGAATCGTGCCCAAAAGGAAGACCTGACCTATTAGTGATGATTTCTAACTTATATCATAAGCTTATTTGATGATATTAAACTTCGTTATATAGCTTCGTAACCTTTCGACATCGTTTAGTCGTCGAAACGTCGTCGATTAAATTATCAAAAAGATGTTGACTCCTTATTTCTAGACCTTCGGTACACTTCCAAGTGAAATCCTGAACTATGAACCTTCTTAAAGTTTATTAAATTAATATCTATCAATTTGGATCTTTCCAAACTGACATTAGAATGTTAGATTCTTATAATAAAGTGAGTATAGCATGTCATGTTATCTTTGACCTGTGGGTTTGGGTCAATGCTTTGAAGGATCATAAATCCTTTGATACAGCTTTGTTTGTAAAATCCTCTACATCAAAGGGAAGCTCTTCCAGAGCATTCTTAATCAATGAAACCCTTATAGCAAATGAAGCTTACTAAACATAAATAAGTTCTATATAAAATACAATTAGATGTAACTTTACATTCTCAATTATTATGTAAATTCTTTATGTTCTAAGCTCATGACCTTCAGATTGTGTTAGTTAGAATCACATCATGCTTAATGTATTTGGTTTAACTATCATGGTTCTCATATTATGATATTCGTATCAATATAACATGTTACTTAAGTTTCATAGATCTTGTGCGATTACACATTTGCATATATATATATATATATATATATATATATATATATATATATATATATATATATATATATATATATATATATATATAACCTAAGCATTCAGAGATAAATTAAGGAATATTGCCTTCTCCATGGTGTGGCTACAACCATGACTGCATGGAACCTTAGTTCATGACTGTATCTCATAGTTCCTAAGTCATAGTGGTATGGGGCACCATGGTAGAAGCTTTACTCTGATGCCTTCATGGCTTATGGCTTATGGTATTATGTAGTTGAGAGTCCAGTTACAATGTGGCTACTCATCAAATAAGAAAGATAAGAATAACATAAGCCAAATTGTAAAATTCTTACATAAGATCAAACAAGTTTACGAGCGATAAGCAATAAGTGAGAAGTTAAGGATAAGACTCATAGGTATGGCTTGAATGTTACTAATGATTAGGGTTAGTTTTCTAGGATTAGGGTTAGATAGGAAGGAGAAAAAGCAGAGGAGAGAGAGACTTAGACAATGATGACTTAGAGTTAGGGGTCCCTACTAGCCTTTATATTATCAACTACAGAAATCAATACCCTTACATTCCGTACACATCCAATATTACGTCTACCACACCATTATCACATAATATGTACATATATTCAAATATATCGCAATACTCTCCTTTAAATCGGCGCATAGATATCTAAAATCTATCATGCCCAGCTTGACAAGAATATTATGAAGAGGTGTGGAGCAAGAGCATTGGTGAAACAATCTGCCAACTGATTGAATGATAACATCTTTGTTGTAGCAATGAGACCAACTTGAATCTTTTCTCATACAAAGTGAATATTTACTCCAATATGCTTTGTTCTCTCATGGAGAAAAAAATCAACAGCAATGTCAATGGCTGCATGATTAGCCATAGAAGTTCACAAATACCATGCCTATAGCTCTATATTTAGACTCAGCACCGGATTTGGAGACTACATTTTGCTTCTTGCTCTCCCATGCCACAAGAATACCTCCCAGAAAAGCACAATAGTTGGAAGTGAAATGACGACCAGTGGGAGCCCCAGTAATGCATAGTCAACATCACTGTAACAACTAAGCATAGAGTGCCCCGCATCAGAATAGAATAAACCCCATCTTGGAGAGGCCTTAATAAACCGCATCAGAATAGAATATTAGATACACGTGGAGATTACATAAATGGAGCAACAACTGACACAACAAAGGTGAGATATGGTCGAGTATTTGTTAGATATATAACACACCCAAAAAGTCTCTGAGACACGAAAGAATCTGTAAGGAGAGCTCCTGTATCAGCATGCAGATGGTACTTGGGATCCAAGGGCGAGTTACCAGGTCAACACCCGAACATACCTGTGTCCCATAATAAAGAAAGTGCATATTTTTTTTTTTTTATCAATAATGTGTAATATATTGAAAATCAGCAAGATGCTGGAAAGAACCGTACATCGAAATACCCATCAAAAACGGAAAAAAAGAGGAAAGACCAATAAGCCATCCTCATATACAGGTTTAACCTGGATCCCACATATACAAAATTCCTCACCCAGCACCCGCTCACCTCTAGAAGCCCAAAGCCACACCTGATCACTGATAGCCTTTAAGATCATCCCCACCAGACGTGTCTTGTTCTCAAATATCCAAAGATTGCGTTCGCGCCATAAATTCCAAAAGATGGCGTACAAGGCCGTCCTCCAGTACATATCCTGCTGCCCCTCCAAACTAATCAACTCCCACATCAGAAATTGAGTGTATACCGATGCCGGCATAACCCAAACCATCTCAAAAGACTGGACGACCACGTTCCAAACATGGTGTGCCATCTCACAGTGAAGCAACAGGTGAGCAACAGACTCCTCACTATTCGTGCACATGACGCATCGATTAGGAAGGGTCTTCCCTCACCGGATAAGCTGATCCACCATTAGGATTTTTTCTTTGAATGCCATCCACGCAAAGACTTTAATTTTGAAGGTATGTTAGCCTTCCACAAAGTTGTGTCGCGCCAATTGATCAACAGTCGTCGAGTGAGCATCTTGTAATATAATTTGACTTTGAAGCAACCATCTCTGCTTGGGGACCAAATGCGCTGATCATGTCCTTGAGGGAGTTTCTGCATCTGATACAGTCTATGCAGCAGATGTGAGAACAAAGTCATCTCAGATTCATTCAGCATACGCTTGGTGGTGACATCCCAGGTCCTCCCAACCAAATTTTCCGACGCATACTCTGCCACCATTCCTGTAGGATTCGTAGAAATGACGAAGATATTCGGGTAGTATGATTTAAGCGGGTAAACGTCCACCCACGAATCCTCCCAGAACCTAATCCTGGTGCCACAACCCCATCTGAAGTGCACACCTCTGGCGAAAAGAGGCCAGGTATGACAGATGCTTTTCCACCATGCAAATGTGTCCCTTCGCGGTTCAATTTGTATACCCCAATTCCCCTCTGAGTATCCATACTTCTCAATCAGCACCTCATGCCAAATATTGTCCCATTCTTCCCTTGTTCC
Source organism: Chloranthus sessilifolius (assembly GCA_021018995.1). Taxonomy (NCBI): domain Eukaryota; kingdom Viridiplantae; phylum Streptophyta; class Magnoliopsida; order Chloranthales; family Chloranthaceae; genus Chloranthus; species Chloranthus sessilifolius. The sequence continues at coordinate 22,937,300 of CM037590.1, forward strand.
CGCTCGCCAGAACCATTTACCAAGGAGAGCAATGTTGGTCTATTTTAGACTACATATACCCAGGCCCCCACAGCTGACCGGCAGCTGGCAAGTATCCCAGTTAATCAGGTGATACCGCTTGTCCGGTCCAGACCCCATCCCACAAGAAATTTCGTTGTATCTGCTCCAGCCGATTGATGACAGCTATCGGACACTTGAACGTAGACATGTAGAAAATGACGCGAGAACCGATTAAATAAGGACCAGCCGCCCACCGCTGCTGAGTAACTTGCCTTTCCACGAAGCCAGCCGCTGCTCAAATCTTTGAACAACTGGATCCCAGTCCCTCTCAGTCGGAAGTCTCAAACCGAGTGGCAACCCGAGGTACTTGATTGGTAACTTCTCAGTACCGCAATTCACCACTTGAGCTATCTCATTCAATAGCAGATCATCCGTCCTAATTCCCGTGATACTAGATTTGGCAAGATTTATCCATTGTCCAGATACTGCCTCATAAATCGTTAGTATCACAAATAACGCTTTGCACTCTGCGACATCAGCTTTCCCAAAAATTAAAGTGTCATCAGCGTATTGGAGGTGGGAGATGCACCGATCATTGGTCCCCACCCGAATTCCGATAACCAAATTTAACTCTCTCCCCCGCCTGATCAGCCCAGCTAGAGCTTCACCAACAATGTTGAATAAGAAAGGGGAAAGGGGATCTCTCTGCCGAATCCCTCTCGAACTCTTGAAGTACCCAGCTAGAGTACCATTAATTAAAACAGAGAACCAAGCCGACGAATAGCACCCCTTTAACCATTTTCTCCAACTTGCGTCAAAACCGATTCTCCCAAGCATATAGTCAATGCATTCCCAACTTACCCGATCGTACGCTTTTTCCATATCGACCTTCCAAAGCGCTGCCGGCCGATGATCACGATGAACCAAATGTATAGTCTCCTGGGCCACCACCACCAGATCCACTAGCTGGCTTCCCTTAATGAAAGCTCCCTGATTATTGGAAATGATCTTCCCCAAAACCAGTTGGATTCTATTTGCAAGCACTTTGGCAATTTTCTTGTATAAACAATTAATAAGACAAATCGGGCGGAAATCGGCGATGTCATCGGGGCCCAGTTTTGGGGAAGTGTGATGAACGTGGAGTTGTGTGATGAACGTGGAGTTGAGGCTTCGCCCTATAAAACCTGAATTGTGGTAACTCATGCAGCACTTCCATAATATCTGCTTTTAGTGACATCCAAAAATTTTGGAAGAATTCCATCGTAAATCCGTCGGGGCCCGGTTTTGGGGAAGATCATTTCCAAGAAAGTGCATATTTCCACCTGTGATAGATTTATACAACGAGAAGTGCGAGCAATATAAATTTGAAGGAAAATTTTGAGTTGACCAAGATCTTTCACATTAAAGGGGCAGCTTAACTCTACCTTTACATGGGCTACAAAATCAAAGTCATCTCCAGGGACAATGGAATCTCACATGTACTAATAATATGGTCCTCATGGCCCTTACTGCAGTGTGAAGCATGTGTGATCCGAATGACATCTAATGAAACCCATAGCAAGAATAACCGTACAATATTTATGGAATCAAACTCTAAGAGCCTGCTTAGTCCATAGACTTCAATAGACGGCAAACCTTCCCAAAATACTCGTCCTGAAATCAATAGCCTGGAGGGGGTCCATAAACACCTCTTCATCTAATTGCCCATGTAGAAAATGCAATCTTAACATCTAACGGATATAATGGCCAACAATGAAAAGTCGTCGTAAGTTTGACCACATAAGAAAAAACGAAGTAAACCAAAGTGAGTTTGACCACATAAGAAAAAGTCCTCGTGAAATCCAATCCTTGCAACTGAGTGAAACCTTTTGCAACAAGGCGAGCTTTATATCTTTCAACAATGTTATCCAATGGTGATCTTACCAGAAGAAAGGTCAGCCAGATTGTATGATGAAGAGCCTTTCCAAACGGGACAAGGAATAGAGACAGTTGAGGCCATATCTAGTGCAGCTCGATAAGAATGAGAAATAGCCCGATAGGAAATATGCCGATAGATGGAGTGAGCAGTGACTCAATTACACATACTTTTACAATGAGCAATCGGCAGAGAGAAGTTATCAACAACAATAGAAGATGGAACTGTTTTAGGAGAAGCCAAAGAAGATGGAGCATGTATACCTGAAGGATCCGAGTCTAAGTGGTTTGATGGCATTGGGACTTGAGGGGGAGGCATTGAAGAGTAACCATGGAGCTTGAAACATTGGGAACATTCATGTCCTAGACGATGATAAAATGAAAAAACGTAAGAGCCCCAAGACCTCCACAGCCCCGACCATTCCCTTACCTCGAGAATCTAAGACTAAAGCTATGTGCTCAACAGTAGTTGAGGGGGCGAGCAATAATGGCACGACGCCGCTCATCACCATAAATCTTAGCATACACCATGCGCAAAGGCTGCAGTAGATCAACATCAAGAATTTATGTCTGTAACTGCTCAAACTTAAGCAGAAGTCCCATCAAGAAACTATATTTGTTGGTGCTCAAGACGATGGGAACCAAACTTGGGACCCTCACCAAGGTACTCAGTAGAGGGCTCATACTGACTAAGCTCATCCTATCGCCTATGTAGGTAGCTAAAATATTTAGAAACTAACTGATCTACTTACTCAGCACAAGAGACCTCATTCTTTCCGTTTGCATCAAAGAAACCCATACTTGCGTTGAGGGCTCCCAAAACATAAACATGTTGTATATGGGATCCTCTGTGGCATTAAAAAGTTATTCTAAGACGATATAGTTATCAACCCCCATTGTGCATAAGAGGGATCGGAAGGAGCAGGGAAGATCCAAGAATGTGGGCCACCTTCCCATGGCTTCCCAAGGCTTCCCAAATATAATTTGGGAACCTCTGTTTGCGCCTACCATTTTACTGAAAGCACCCCCTTATGAAATGTGGTTTTACTTGGGCACCCACTTAATGTTTGGTTGTTTTCTTACCCTACATGAAAGAACCCATTGTCCTTCTTCTCCGGCCACCTTCTTCTTCGATCAATGGTTAACCACTATCAGTTGTAAAGAACTGCAGTGAGCACCCACTGCCAGTCTTTTACATCTAACTGCAGGTTTCCACCATCAGATAATCACATCTGACGGTGTGTGCCTACTGTCACAAATTTAGGGGTGTTTTTATATTTTAGAGGTTTTTCTTTTTTTAGGATTTCTTCTTTGTTTTGTTGATTTTTTTAGCTTTCCTCGAAAGTCAGGAAGAATGAGAAGGAAAATAAGAAGAGGGTGCTTTGGCGATGACGGCGTCAGCTTTGCAACTCGCTGGAGTTGAGGAAGGAGATGAAGAAAAGGAGGGTTCTTCGGTGATGTCGACATCGTTGTTGCAATTGGTTGGATTTGAGGAAGAAGAGGGTGATTCAGTAATGCTAGTGATGTCATTGTGGCTTCCAGAGTTGCTGACGATGAAGAAGGGAAAAACGGGCATTATATATGTGGGAGCCCACGAAGTAAAAACAAGCAGGTGCCATGAAGCAAAAAAATGTGTTTGTTTTCACGTGAGTACATAGGCGCTTTTAGTAAAGCGGTAGGCACAAACAAAGTACCCATATAATTTCATGATCGTTCCCATGAAAGAAAATATATGTATGTTTGATTTTAAGTTTTCTCTTGAATATTGTGTGTTTCTTCGTTAGAAATAATGGCATCAATGTCATTCAACCTGGCGGTTAAAAGTGTAAGTTAAGGTCTTCGAGCATATATGTAAGTTACCTCATAGGTTGAATGAGATTAAGGACCTCCTATAATACGTAACCAATTATCATTCAGTAAAAATATGTATGTGGGAGGTTTTGTAGCTGACTATACCATATCGTTGTTCATAAGTTTATGTAGTCAACTTGCAAGTCAGATGTCTGGTATACGTATCCTGTATATAGTAGAAATGAGTACCTACATTTGTGCTCGCTATATTTCGAGTTATTTGTTTTAATTGTCATAAGTCAAGATAAGCCAAGCTACAAGACACAATAAAATATGTTTTGTATACTTCGTCGCCAATGAATAAGGACTTGAATCATTATATGCACCAAATCTTCATGTGCACCTTTCAATTTATGCTCAATATAATTATCTGATATATTATGTTTCTAGTTAATTTCGAAAATTAAATTGTATAGATTGAATCATGACTATGTTGTAAGCCATAGGTATTTTTATGATGATAAACAATTAACACTGTTATTTTATATTTTGGACAACGATAATGCTCACTCAGCTATAAGCCATAGGTTCAGGAATTCAGGAATTGCATTTGAGCTTGAGGGTTCAGTCGAGGAAGATCCGTATAAGGTGTAGAGTACAAAAATATGTTAGTATCTGTGTTTGTAGTAAAATCGGGTGTGTGTGGGGTAAGTAGCTATTACTTACTAGGTTCTCGTTGCTTTACTCCCTCAAGTTTTGTGATGTAATAGAATGTATAAATACAATTAATGCATTGGGATGTGGGTAACAATACAACCCAAATTTTCCCCATCTCTCTTCTTCCTATTCTCCATCTTCTTCTTTCACATCTACCCTTAGCCCTACATACTAAAATTAAATTGGTATCAGAGAGGGAGATCCACAACAAAGAACAACCGTTGATGTCACTGCTGAGGTCACGCTGATAGTAGAATCGTCAGAGCCACCGTCTCGAAATCAAATTCTGACACGGGTTTTGATCAGAATCGTATTCCGAGTCACTTTGCCTCCTAGAGCATCTCCGTCAGAGCACCAGAGATCGCGAGATCTGAAGCCATCACCATCATCTTCAACCTCGGCCAGACCTGCAAGTATTTGCAAAAACCTGTTAAACCTCGTCCGAACTCCTTTAATCTTCGTCAGAACCCTTCATCCATCACAGGAACCCTCTTAAACGTCATCGAAAACCATTAAACCTTCATCGAAACCCATTAAACCTTCGTTGGAGCATTAAACCTTCGTTGGAACCCCATTAAGCTTCATTGGAACTGCATCAGACCTCGTCGAACTCCACCAGACATCGCCGGAACACCATTAACCTCATCAGATCTCGTCAAAAGTGTGTCTAATCCTACAATTGGGTCAGATCTCGCCGAAACTGTATGAACCCTACGAGAACCCTTTGGTAAATGCGTTAAAAAAAATTGCATGCCTTCTTGATGATATTTGTTACTATTCTCCCTACAACATACAGAAAGTGTCTCGAAAATGTCTGAAATTCGTCGAAATGTTGCGTAATCTTTTATTCCAACAGTGTTTGACATCATTGGTGTCTAGAATCATTTATTTTTTTCCTCTATTTGACTGGAAAGTGCTCTATATGGTTGCAAATAGTGTTGATTTTTGGAGAGATATTGGTTTCTTGATGTTCTTTGTGAATGCTTGAGCCGTGTGGTAGTGTGAATTGGGAAGGAAGGGTGTATATCCGTGTAGTGGAGAAGGTGGTTGTAGAACTCCTGGTGGTGTGCTTGGAGTATCTTTGTGATGATGAGGTCTCCAAGGTTGTTGTAGGCAGTGGAAATGAAGGGTCGCATAGCGTTCAGATCACCACCAAGTTTGATGGAACTAATTGGCGTGGTCTCAGTCTGCATACATGTATTTGGCGCCAAGAAAAAATTAATCTACATCAATGGCACTGTGAGCAAACAGCAGTTACGGATCCCATGTATGGAGATTGGGAATCCGAGAACTGGGATTTGATGACCACATTGTTGCATTTATGCAACCAGAGATCATTTGATCATTCATGAACTTGTCCACTGCCAAGGAATTATGGGAAGCAGTTCGTGAGACCTATTCTGAGAAGAAGAAACTCGCTAAAACGTTTCATTTGCATGATAATATTAGTAATCTCTGCCAGGGAGAGAGGTCTTTAAGTGACTATTACACCCAGATGAGGTCTCTTTGGGATGAGTTGATGTAGTACCGGAACAATGAACTGCGCAGTTCATGTATTGGTAAGGCTCACAAGGCAGCTGAGAGAAAGAAAGTGTTTGATTGAGGGGTGTGAACCCCGAGTATGAAGCCATCAAGGCCAACATTTTCAGTAGAGAGAAGTGTCCTCCTCTTAGGACTGTGTTTGCAATTTTGCATTGCTTCAGCATGAGTAGAGTCATATGCAGTTTATGCATGTTGGCCCTGTGACTGGTGGCCCCGAGAGATCTTCTCTCCCTTCTCTCTGAGGTTCGTACAAAGGGAGGAAGATCTGGAGGCCATGGGGGTAGAGGAGGCCGAGATGGTCCTACTAGAGAAGAAAGGGACCAACTTAAGTGCACCCATTGTTGAAGGAAGGGGCACCTCATTGACACTTGCTTGAATCTTCATGGCAAACCTAAGTTTCCCCCCAATTGCACGTGCATATCAGACTATTAGTGATGATGTGATGGGTCCTCCTTCAGCTTCTCAGATGCCTCCTCCAGCAACTTCTGAACAAATCACTCTCAGTCAAAGAGAGTATCAAAATCTTCAGTCTTCTTCAGATTGCAGCAATCTCTCAGGCACAGGCTCCTAGCTCCTCCTCCAACTCCTCTCACTTGATTGATTCAGATACCTATGAATCCACGTATCTTTCCACTTCTTCTATGTCCCCATGGATTTGAGGGGCTACAGACCATGTGATGAATGCGTCACATTTATTTCATTCAGTCACTTGTGTTCCCGATGGTTGTTAGATTTGTGTTGTGGATGGGTCCGTCGTCCCTCCGGACCATAACCTACCTTTGGATTATCCTTGTCCCTAAAATGCATTTAAATCTGTTGTTGTCCGTTAGTAGAATCACCAAGAACCTTAACTGTTGTATAACCTTTTATCTTCCCCATTGTGTTTTTTCATGACCTGACTTCAGGGAGGACATTTGGTCATGGTCGTGAGGAGCATGGGCTCTTTGTGTATGAGGTCCCTAAGTTACTAAGGATACAAAGAATGAATGCAGCCAGTAGCAGTACCAGTGTTAAGGAGCTCCAGCACTTGCTTGCCAGATGTGGCCACCTACCTCTTTCACGTCTTCTTTTACTTTTCCTAGAGAGATTTAAACATTGTGTGAAATTTTTCAGTTGATAAAATAATATTGAACATCTTATCATGTTAGTGAAAATAGAATTTTTTTCCCGACTGAAGTCCATTCCCGAAGGAAGAAGGCCCACAAAGTGATCTTGAACTTCCTATTGCAATCAGGAATCATCGAGATCATGTACCGCCATCCTATCAGTAAGTATGTCTCTTATCAAAAAATGTTTCCCATCCTGCTTTTGTTAGGTCTTCGGATTCCCTCACTATTCCTACTTCTTGTCTAGTGCCTTGTCTCAGCCCAAGTGGAGAGAACCCATGTTACAAGAGATGAAAGCAATGGAATCAAGCAACATATGGGATGTTGTAGAGCTTCCTGCAAGAAGAAAGGTTGGTGGTTGCAATTGGGTCTATACAGTGAAATATAGACCTAATGGCGTTGTGGAGAGATAAAAAACCCGATTTGTTGCATTGGGATTCACACAGACTCGTGGAGTCGATTATCAGGAGACCTTTGCACCAATTGCAAAGTCAAACATCATTCGTGTTCTCCTCTCTCTTGCGGCTCATAGGCATTGGCCACTATATATATTGGACATGAAGAATGCCCTCCTACATGGAGATTTGAAAGGGGAAGTCCATACGGCCCCCTCGATTTGGAAAGCAGGGGAAGTCGGAGAAAGTATCTAAATTAAAAAATTGACTTATGGATTGAAACAGTCGAAAGGGCCTGGTTTCAAAAGTTTAGCGAAGCCATTATGAGAATCAGCTACATAAGGAGTCGCTATGATCACACCTTTTTATAAAGAGGGGTTCTCACCTCACAGCTGTGTTGGTGTATGTGGATGAAATCATTGTCATTAGAGATGACAGTGATGAGATACTCCAATTAAAGGGCTACCAAAGCAAAGTGTTTGAGATTAAGAATTTGGGTCCCTTGAAGTACTTTCTTGAAATCGAGGTGGCTAGATCCAAGAAAGGAATTGCTTTATCACAAAGGAAGTACACATTAGATGTAAATCATGTAATAAAGGACACGGGAACGTTAGAAGTTGAGCAGAATCACAGACTCAGTGACAGTGAAGGAGAGCCTCTCAAAGATATCTGCATGTATCAGAAAATTGTTGGCAAGCCGATTTATCTCACCATGACCAGGCCAAACAAAGCATATGTTGTCAATGTTCTCAGCTACTACATGCACTCTCCTGAACATATTCACTCGATGTTGTCTACGGAATATTGAGGTACCTAAAGGGTAGCCCAGGAAGGGGACTACTGAATGATGATCATGGTCACCTAGAATGGAGATCTTTACGGATGTCGATTGCGCTGGTTCACTTGATGATAGAAGTTCCACCAAAGGTTATTGTACCCTTTTGGGTGGAAACCTAGTAATGTGGGAGTCTAAGTAGCAACATATGGTTTTCAACTCTAGCGACGAAGGCGAATATAGTCATGTCACAAGGTGCTAGGGAAGGAATGTCGTTAAGGCATATACTTGTCGAACATCGAGTTAAGGTGAATCTCCCAATCACCCTATATAGAGACAACAAAGTTGCTCATCACATTGTTGAGAACCCAGTTTTTCATGAGAGGACCAAACATATAGAGGTTGACTGTCATTTCCCTCGCGAAAAGGTTGAGTCTAAGGAAGTTTGCATCCCACAAGTACAATCTGATATCAGCTGGTGGATGTTCTCACTAAGGTCGTGAGTGGAAATAGACTTCATCATATAATAGCAAGTTGGGCATGTTAGATATATGTGCGCCAACTTAAGGGGGGAGTGTAGAGTTTTGTAATATGTTAGTGGGTCAGTGGGTGTAAGTGTAGTAATATTGGGTATGTGTGTGTGTGTGGTAAGTAGCTATTACTTACCAGGTTCACGTTCGTTTATTCCCTTGAGTTACGTGATGTATTTATTCCCTAAATCATATAAATACAACTAATGCATTAGGATATGTGTAACAACATAACCCTAACTTTCTCCATCTCTCTTCTTCCTCTTCTCCATCATATTCTTCTTTCTCATCTAACCCTAACCCTAAATACTAAAATTAACTCAAGATCGTAGAGCATGAGTACACTAAGGATACATACTGTATGTTTGGTAGGATTGGAACATTAATACATAAATTTCAGTTATACTTCATGTAATATCCGGTAGCTTCATAATAGAAACAGCCATGTTTTGCCTTAACAATTTGATCTCTCTTTTGCAATGTAGGGCTGAACACATGGATCAAAATATCGTCCGATACCGATACGTATCGGACGATACGTATCGGTTTTGGACCTCACCGATACGATACAATGGGTTTTTATCGCCCCCCTAAAAAAACAGTCAAATTATCGTTCAATGTATCGTCCGTATCGTTCAATGTATCGTTCGTATCGGACGATAATTTGAAATTATCGTCCGATAATTTCAAATTATCGGTTTTAATGTTTTTTTTTTTTTTGGGAAAAAATCGGAGAGTATCGTCCGGAACCGATACGTATCGGTTTTGGGGCTGGACGATACGTATCGAAAAAACGAGATTTTGATCCTTGGCTGAACATGCTTCAGGATCTTGAAATTTAAAAGCTCAAGTAAAGATGTATATTTTAAGCTAAAGGGAAGATCTGTAATTTTGAAAAAAGTCAAAATGGTCATTTGACCTTTTGGACGGGATGGAAATATTCTATATTTTCTAAGGCTGAAGTGGCAAATTTATGGGAGGAGACTGGATTGTAATCGAAGGGGTAATAGTGTGACCATCTTATTGAACAGAATCATACTTGGTTTGACCTCTTATAATGAGAACCACATTGAGTATCCATTAAACAAGACAAAAATTAAGGGTACGACCATATCGCAATTCATCTACCATAACCAAGAATGCAACATGAGAAAAAAAAAGAAGAGCCACATTACTAACATATTTGTTAAGAATATTCATATCGTGAAGTTGTAAACTCCAACAACGACTTGAATTTTAACAAGCAGGCAAATTCAATAAAGAAGGAAAGTTTACTGTCACTCACCTCTAGGCAATCAATCACAGCCAGCTGGTGTTCCTCAGCAATATCTGGACTTATCTTTATCAGTCTACCAAGGGCATCAATACCCATATATTTTAGATTATGGGTTTCATTCTGGTTGTAGGAGAAAAATGCAGCAAAGCTATGAGTTGTTATCTTAGGCAAAAGGAGTCGAGAACAAATGAAAGACAACATATAAAAAGATACACTAAAAAACATTTTATATTCCTCGGGTCCCTTGATAAATTCTGGAATTTTATAATACTAAATGCAAGCTGTAAGCAAGCAAACCTTCAGAAACCTAGCAGTTACTCCAGCAGCTGCATCTAGTAATTTAGAACTGGGATATATCGATGAAACACAGCATATGCACTCGTACAGAATGGCATTTCCTATGTTGCTTGTCGATTCACACTTTCTAAAAATGTCACCCAAAACAGTATACATATGTTCACTTGCTTGCTTGTCACCACTGCCCAGCAATGCCAGTATTTTTAGTAATCTGATCTGCATGTAATTAGAGAAAAAGTGTCAAATAAATCAACATAGCCAATCAGAAAGCAATTTACAACACAAAATTTCATCCCTATGTTCCATATTCCTAGATTCAGAAATGTTCCACTATTCATGGCTTTTAACCTCATTCTTTTTTAGTGGGAATAAGATTTGGAGATAAAATTAGAAACTTTAAGAATATCACATTATTATTCATTGTACTTTTGCCCTATCAAAAGATGTACTGAAAACAAAATGGTTCATCTGTATACAAAAACAACACCATCAGACAGTAAGAATCATCCAAAGTCTTTATAAACTTCTGGAACACGGAAAAGATAGCGATAAATGAAACAGGATGTAGCCTGGAAAGGGAATGAAGACAAAGATAAAAGACAAAAAGCTACCCCTTGTATTCCTGAGTTATTTTGAAACTGAACATACCCCTCACCAGCTTGACAGGGACAAAATAGATCAGGACTGTAGTTGCACAAATCTACTAAGATTACCGCTCCCACATCGAAATCTAGTGTTTCCTAGGCACTTAGGTATTGAACTAGCTTATAAATTTCAGAACAACCTTCAAAGTATAAGAAGCAGAAGTTCTAAGGGTTTATAACGTCCAACTATGAGAAGCAGAAAAGGGATGCATTAGAACACAAAGATAAATAAATATGCATGTACAAACATATTCTGCAAAAGATATAAATGTAATTGTGTGGTTCAATACAGATATTAGAAAACAAAACAATATTAAAAAAAAAATATTGGCAAAATAAAGTGCATGCAGACCCTGACATGATCATTTTTATGCAGTTACCAAGCCTCCGCATAATAAGCATTACCTGTACTCTCTACTTGAGCTGCTGAGCCCAATCCAACCCATGTTAACTTTTTGGACAGCTTATACACATTTTTGATGGTATAATAATTATTGGATGTAAACATCCACCACTTACATAACCATTATAATAGCAATAATAGAATAATAGTACTAAAGATCATATGCTAGAAAGTTTTTAGACTTCTGTATCTCAGTTTCCTATATTGTTTATATTCTAATATTTTGAATTTAGTATTTTAAATTTTATGCATAGAATAGTTGGGGATGAGTCCAGAATTTCTAGGCTTGCTGAGTCGGACTCACCAACATGCATCAGAATCCGAAAACCAAAATCCGTATATAAATTTCACTGGACATGACTGTTTATCCCTAGAAAAAGACAGCAGATGATACAAATTTCCTTGAGAATATTGCATTATTTCTTTTATTGATGAAAATATTGCATAATTCTACATTGGAAAGGGGAAAAAGAAAAATTAGGAACTTTTTTCCTGATAAGAAAATGGAACTCATTGCAACGCATGAATTTAAGTTCAGTTGAAATATAAAATTAATACATACTTGAATGAATGGAGCTGGCATCTGATGGTAATCAAAACTCTTTGGCAATCTGTGTTCTGCAACTTGCTTAAGAATGTTAACAAAGCTGATAACCAAATCTTTGTAGGAATTTACATCTGCTGATATAAGATCAGAAAGAGGACAAAGACTTGCCCCCATGACTCCAGGATCATTATCACAGAGCCTCTGTGACAAAGGAAAATAAGGTAAACAAAATGAAATATTAATTATTGTTGGTATGACTACAAAATGCAACTAGGAGATAAAGAACCAGTTGGTGGATTTTGAAACTTTAAAACATAAATCAAAGAGCATCAGTACGGCCAACCGGTAATTTGAACATTTGCAACCTCAGAGAACTCCAGATGCAATGATTATTAAAAAGACGGTCTAAACTTCATTCCATAGCAAAATTTGCAACCATAAAGTAATATAGACATAATGAGCATGTAATGATACAAAGTAGATTCCATATATTCATGTCTTTCATATGATAATTATTTTAAGAATCGCCTAGATTTATGAAATTTCGCCAAATATGTTTCTGTAAGAAGCGAGAATAAATTATGACATAAAACCTACAAACTGACGGAAGTGAAGCAACACTAAATTATGGAAGATACTTTTCATATCTTCAGAGCTGATTCTTATGTGATCTTTTAGCTAGTAACCACACGAGTTCCTCACGAACATAATGATACCATTAGTAAAACTAAGATGAGCAGTAACCACAGACCGCCACAAGTAGAAACTACTGCCAGTCGGTCAAAGATCTTAGCATGCTAAGTGATGATTGAGAGAGAGTTCTGGACATTTAAAAAGCAAATGGTTGCACCGAATTGAAATAAACCACGCCATCTAAGAGAGGGACTGGTTTTACCCTCTTTGCATAGAAATAAGAACCTCCAATCATCTCCATATGCTCCCAAAAGGATACTTCTGAGCAAGAAAAAAAAATAAAAATTTAATGAGAGAAGTTTGACTAAGACAGGCTTCCTTTATGCCAAAACGTAAAGGCACGCCATCTAAGAGAGGGACCGACTGATGTTACCCACTTCGCATAGAAATAAGAACCTCTGAATCATCTACATATGCTCCCAAAAGGATACTTTTGGGTAAGAAAATATTTTTTTTTTTAAACTGAGAGAAGTTTAACTGTGACAGGCTTTCTTTATGCCGAAACGTAAAGGCAAACTATAATGGTTCTTTGATGCAATATAAATCAAATCACGCAACCTTCAACAAGCAGAGGGAAGTGTAACAACCATCAAATAAAAAAAAGAAGCACAAGTATAAAGCCTTAATGCAGCAGGTTTCACTACAGACATCAGTTTGTGGCACGAATAGGAATCCATAGATCACACTAAGAAACTATGGAATCAGAAATACAAGAAGGTAGATGGTCACCATGGGAAGTTTTTACCGATCATGGGAAGTTCAAAGGTCACAAGGGAAACCACATGCATGGGAGCATATTAAAGAATTTTCTAGCAATATAAAGACGGACTTGAAAATCTTACTTGTTGGAAGATGAAAAGGATTCTAGAAGTTTGTTTAGTTATATTTATGCACTAATCCTTGTACACCCATAACCATATATAAGGCACCTGGGGAATGTTCAGAAAATGTCTTATTTTATGATTTGATGTATTAAATCTTAATTTCCTCTACACCTTAGTGCGTGTTCGGTATAGACGTGTGAACAATGATATCAATGTGTTACTGCATGCTGGGATCTCTTGGGAATTCAAGGGAATACCCCAACCCATCAAACCTAAATTTTCTTTTCATATAAAATTCAAGTAAATTAAAACCTTGTAATACCATCAAAACAACCTCAAAACCTAACTTGAAAAACCATATCAAGTCAACTTCTTATAGTAATACTTTCTAAAACCTATTCCACTATGAAATAAATAAACCTAAATATGGCTTTCTAATTCTTAAAAGTCATAAAAACTTAATTAAGAAACAACACAATCTAGTTATAATGCTAGAATTAAAATTAAAAATAACGTACTAAAATAAATAAAATACCAATCCAAGTATTTTAGGCCATATGATGTCACATGGTGCAGACTCCTTACCAATCCAATTCTTCAAGCAGCAGAATACCTGTAAATAGAACTCACCTAAAAGCACGCCCATCAAAGCATATGTACCAAATAATCCGAACACTTCTATATACATCAGTTCATATGATGATTTTCCATGTTGGTGGTGAAGGTTTATCTGGCCCAATTTATCCCGCGTTTAAAGGCACACTTGGGAATTTCTTCCAATGCACTAAGTATTTTTGCTCCTTCGCCGGCCTTGAACCTCTGAAACTAGATCGTTCGTGAAGTGTTGACATTAAGAACAACTGTGAAGTGACATATCTTTATTTTGTTGGAACTTTTGCAAGCACGACTAGGACAATCCTTTCTTCAACCTAAGAGAACAAATAGGTGTTCCTCCTCCAACATCGGTGGCATATCAATCATAGTTCCACGATGTTTCTAGCAATATCCAGAAAGCATCCATCAGAAGAACACCAAACAACAAAGCATCGTTTCATAAATTCCAATTGAAAAAGCAATAAAGGGGTGAGAGTTAACCATTAGCACATCCACTCCCTAAGTTTCTTGATGAGGTTCTTCGTAATAGGTTCATCATCTTCATAAGCACATCCTCTCCTTAAATCACAAAAATATTCTTTCAATTGATTCTTTTCAACCTTCAATTTAGATTCATTGTTGAGAGGAGTGAGAGGAGACTTGCTACTTGGAAGAATAACATGATATTGTTGAGTGGTAGTATCATACTTCTTTAGAAAATGAGCTCCAACCTCCCAAACTACAAAATGTCTTTATTCTGATGTCTAGTCAGTTGTCAGTGTGATTGAGGTGTTGGAAAATTTGAAAATAATCTTCGTAGAGAGGAAATGATCATAAAATTTAAAAAAAAAAAACATGTTGTGGGACTTGGTTCAGATGCCCCTTGATAACTGAGGTTTGGGTATCCGAAAGCTCCAAGAAATGAGTTAGGCATTGTTAAGCAAGTGGTTGTTGAGATTTGAGGTGGAAGAGAGGCTATTTGCAATTTAATTAACTCCATCAATTAATCAATCTGTTGCTCTGCATTTGTTGTAAAAAGCCCTCTTCTTCTGTTCCAGCCATTATCCCTATAATCTGGCAAAACGCAAAAGGCTCTTAAGAAGTTGGCTAGAATGTAGGTAGAAAGGGAACATTGAGAGAGAGAGAGAGAGAGGGAGGGAGGAAGAATCTAACTCACACTGAAGAGAGAGAAAATAGTTCCATAATACGGTAGTGAAGGAAAAGATGATCCACTGACTCTCCACTTGAACAACACATGATACAGTGGTTGACAAAGACAAAATCCTTGTTTAGTAGATGGTTAATAGTTAAAATTTTGCGTCTCGGTGTGAACCACACAAAGGATGTCACCCATTAGGAACCTGAACCATGCCATAAGAAAGATTAAAAGATCGAACTGAACAGACCATTTGGTTCACCCATCCAATCACAACGATAAAACTTATTTTGGGAGGATGAAGATCCCTCTACCCTATCCAATAAAGACAAAAAAATCACTCACTCAATATCACAGAAATCCCGACAAAGAAACACATACCAAACCACCTAATGACCATCTAGAAATAAGATAGCAATTGAAAACCCCATTCGATGGAGCTAAGTAAATCA
This sequence comes from Chloranthus sessilifolius, assembly GCA_021018995.1. Lineage (NCBI taxonomy): Eukaryota > Viridiplantae > Streptophyta > Magnoliopsida > Chloranthales > Chloranthaceae > Chloranthus > Chloranthus sessilifolius. Next base: position 22,952,956 of record CM037590.1, read on the forward strand.
TATACAAAAACTCAAAAGCAAAACAAGACGGACCACACCAACATTCCTCCCAAATTTGGACACCACTATTGTTGTGATTCGAATTTTATGTCTTTAATACACCTAAATTATGTGTATGTGCTTAATAACGTATATACCACATGCCTTGACTTTTCAAAACGTTTTAACTAAAAATGCATGTTTTGGTTGTTTTGGTTTTCCAAGCTCTTATATTTATTCCCATCATTAATTGACACAAGTTATGTGGCAGCCTACTAGTTAGAGACTTAAGTTATAGACAAAAGGTCTAGCAATCGAACCTTATTAGGTGTGTTCTAAATTTCTATTTTCGACTTTGAGGTAAAAGCCTATACACCCTTCCTTGTTGGGTTAGCTTAACACCGGATAATTCTCAAAATATTGTAAATAAGCGTCTTACGGAAAACTCTAAATCATAATCTCATTTAGAATTCTTCTTAAGAATAGAGCCGTCAAAAACCCTAGAGACCTTAGAGAAGAAATTCTAGATCTACCTTTCTAGAACTACCTTTCTAGAACTTTTCTTTTGGGAGATTGGTGAGACGTTGGCGTATATTCTCAAGTGGCCTTCGCATCCTTCTAGAATCATCATCATTGTTGGGATCTCGATCTGATCGCGGTGATACGATCGATCTAGGTATGGAGAAATCATCTTTTTCATTGAACTTAAAATATTAATTTTTAATTAGATTTTTATGTAAATTAGTGATTTTATTTCATGGATGATTAAATGGATGCATGCTATAATTAATGATTTTTAATGTTGATGATTTTGGTTAAAAAGAAGGCGGGTTGAAGTTCACCATGAGATTTGAACACTGTTGGGGCGTGCTCACGGATCGAAATCAATTTATTGATTCTGGAAAATCAATCGATTGAGCCTGAGCATTGGAGTCAATCGATTCAACCTGACCTGATACTGAAATGAAATTGTCTTGGAAAATGCACAGATTTGAGTCAATCGATTAATTCTGGGGAATCAATCGATTGAGCCTGAACAGATACTGATAAATGAAATTGTTTTGAAAAATGCACGGATTCGAGTCAATAGATTAATTCTGAGAAATCAATAGATTGAGTTTGAACAAGAAATCAATAGATTGATTCTGGACAGTTACGTTTATTTCTTAGTTCTTTTTACATATGCTTCATGTAAGGATAAAGTTTATACGTCATGATTACATACGTACTTCATTATTATATGTCATGATTATATATGCACGTCAATGTCATATTTCATGATTATATGCATATCAATGTTTATGTACCATGATCGTATTATATGCACTTCAATATTCAGGCACCATGATTGTTTACACTTCAATGTTTATGTACCATGATTAAACACACTTAAATGCTTATGTAGTATGATCCTACTCTTATACACTTTACATGTTCTTTGATGATCTATACAATGTGCAATCAAGATACGTAAAACATGATGAAATGTCAAATAATGATTAATGAGAGCATTAGTGATGCAGGACAAAACGCTAAACCCTAATTATGCAAGTTTGGGATTAACCACAAATTTAATTGAATAATGAAAACAATCAAAATCACCCAAACACATAAAATAAATTTAGTAAATTCAATAAGGCAACTAAGTTAATTCAATTTAGCGTTCACATAAATCTATATTTCCCGATTTAGAAAAACGGATCCGATGAAGGATTCGAGTCTCGCTCTAGTTTAGGGTACCAAGCGACAATGACAGTGTCGTCTCTTGATTCCACTCGGGCTTGAAAACAAACGCTCAAGGAATTAGATTTAGCAAAAGGGATAGATCGAAGATAAACTAATATTATTTTGGGCTTTTGGAATTTATCAAAGCAAAGAAAAATATTACCATATGATAGATAGAGAAAAGATGGAATAAGAGGATAAAGGTCCAAGGCTTCACACCAAGGATTTCCAAGGTTGCACGTCAACTTCGCACTAAGTCGCGCGAGAAATGGGTAAACACTCCTCCGATTTCGAAAGATTCGCTCCTTCGATCGAAAACTCTTCACAAGTTATCTAGGGTTTGCACAAAAGCAACTCTCCAATTTTCATTAATCAAAAACTAATTACAATGTTTATTTAGAGACCTTATATAGGAGACCTCACAAAAAACAAATACTAAAAAAAAGACAAGTATGCCCTTAAAACTTAATTCCTTCAAAATTCGCACTGTAGCTCGATCAATCGAGGTACTGTAGCATTGTAGCTCGATCAATCGAGTTACGGTAGCACTGTAGCAATTTTATTTTTTTTCACTGGCTATAGTCGATTGATCAAATGAATGGTCGATCAATCGACTGGGCATTACTCCAGCACACTAATTCGGCTCCTTTAAGTCTGGTTCTTATTTTCGTTCCACTTCTTCCGACGCTTGAGAATCCTGTGCGGTTCACATCCGATGCTCTTGATCATGATGTCCCCATCAATTCTCCTCGGGTGGGAAAAACTCATCTCCGATGAGTTGTAGAACTCACATGTGATGCACTTTGGACGCTTGTCTCCCGGCTTGCCCTTCCATGTGGTGAGGTATTTCTGATTTTTACTCTCGTTGGTGGTGAAACTTGAATGCTCAAGACCCTTCTCATTTAACCTTTTCTCACACGGCTCGGGTGGGATACGGGTTATGAATTGGTTCAATGGATTTGGCTAGTCTGGGCGGGTAGCAAGGAATGGATCCAAAGGTATAGCTTCAGGGCTGGGATAGGTGTAAGATCCCCTACTGCAACTATCGGATGGTTGTCCTTGTCTAGAGGAAGGCCTAGACCTCCATCAGTTCCCCTTTTCAGGGTTGGAAAAGGTTTTCACATGCTTAGGACTATCGTGAATCAACACAAAATTGCCATTATTAAATTCAGTAAACATATTCAATGTGTCGGTGCAATTATGCGTATTTCCATTATTTGATAAAATCTTATTGTTAATCCCATGCGAGTTAGAATGTTGATATGTTCCTACCGACTCTAATGACTCATGTGGTACGGACACAATACCAACCCTTTCTTCAGTAATACGAATCATCCTGAGGCAACCTACGGTTTTCACGGGAGTTTCATTCTCCTCGTCGCTGGACATTTCAGCAGGTTCATAAACTTCTTCATCCAACCCATTGTTCTCTTTCTCGATATCTTGTTGGATAATTAAGGTTTGTGACTTTCTAGGACTCTGAGACGCAAAGTGACCAAAACCTTGGCACTTGTAACACTGTTGTGGTGTGCACCTAGAACTTTCGATCGGTTGCCCTTTACCCTTATCAATCTGAGGGTTCACAGGTTTGGAGGATTGACTATAGGCATCAGTCGTCTTTTCAGCAAGACTAGATCGAAGATCGAAATTTGAAGGTTTAGATTGATCGCGGATCGGAGCGTCAAGATACTTTTCTAATTCTTGCACTCTAGCGTAACACTCTTCTAGGTCTTCAACAGGGTGAGGGATGAGTTCTTTTCGTAACTCTGGACGTAGACCAATGCGAAACCTAGACAAGGTGACATGTGGGCTCTCATAAGTGTTGGCCCGATATAAGTACTCTTCAAACTTATTGATATACTCATCAACCGACATGCTTCCCTATGTCAAACCATACCATTGATCCAGGAGTCGTTGGTTGTAGGACATGGGAACATATTTATCATGAAGTTTTTCCTTCATGTCCACCCACGTGGCGATGGGTTCACGATCGAGAGCTTCTCGACGCCGATCCACACTTGCCCAATAAAATTTGGCTTGTCCTACAAGTTTCATCTTGGCAAATTGCACTTTGCGCTCATCCGACATTTCATACCATACAAAATAATGGCCCATGACGGCTACCCAATCTAGATAGATCTTGGGGTCCATCTTTCCTTCAAAAGTGGGAGCATCAACCTTTACTGACTTTGTGACCATGGATCAAAATTTCGTCTGATACCGATACATATCGGACGATACGTATCGGTATCGTTCACTTTATATGGAAAGCCCGGACGATACATTCAATGTATCGTCCGATTTTTTACTGTTCCGATACGTATCGTCCGATACGTATCGGTTTTGAGCTCGGACGATACGTATCGGATACCCGGTATTTTAACCCATGTTTGTGACTCTCTCATCTAGGTTGGGATAGTTGTCACGTCTAGGAAGGTCCCTCCTTCTCTCATTAAGATTAACCCAATGATGCTCACCATGAGTCGATCTAGACAACTCTTGGAGTTGTGCCGCTAAATCAGCCTGCTGGGCTTGTTGATTTTGTGATTGGGTTTGTATGGCAGTCATCTGAGTGTTGAAGCTTTCCATGAAAGCGGCTAGTTGTTCCAGATTCATTGTGATCATGGTTTACTACACTGGTTCTAAAATGATATGCAATTATGAACCAACAGCGAGTGAGGACTTTTAACAAACACTAGACGTGCACACTAATGAACACCAATGACATAAGATGTAATGAAAATTAAAATGCTATAAAACTAAAATGACGCACCAATATACCCTAACCTAGAACATGGCTATGATACCAAAACTGGCGCAGGACAAAACGCTAAACCCTAATTATACAAGTTTGGGATTAACCACAAATTTAATTGAATAATGGAAATAATCAAAATCACCTAAACACATAAAATAAATTTAGTAAATTCAATAAGGCAACTAGGTTAATTCGTTTTAGCGTTCACATGTATTTATATTTCCCGATCTAGAAAAATGGATCCGATGAAAGATTCGAGTCTCACTCTAGTTTAGGGTACCAAGCGACAGTGACAGTGTCGTCTCTTGATTCCACTCGGGTTTGAAAACAAACGCTCAAGGAATTAGATTTAGCAAAAGGGATAGATCGAAGATAAACTAATATTATTTTGGGCTTTTGGAATTTATCAAAGCAAAGAAAAATATTACCGTATGATAGATAGAGAAAAGATGGAATAAGAGGATAGAGGTTCAAGGCTTCACATTAAGGCTGCACATCGGCTTCGCACCAAGTCGCGCGAGAAATGGGTAAACACTCCTCCGATTTCGAAATATTTGCTTCTTCGATCGAAAACTCTTCACCAGTTCTCTAGGGTTTGTACAAAAGCAACTCTCCAATTCTCATTAATCAAAAACTAATTACAATGTTTATTTAGAGACCTTATATAAGAGACCTCACAAAAAACAAATACTAAAAAAAGACAAGTATGCCCTTAAAAACTTAATTCCTTCAAAATTCGCACTGTAGCTCGATCAATCGAGGTACTGTAGCACTGTAGCTCAATCAATCGAGTTACTATAGCATTGTAGCAAAAAAAAAAAATTCCACTGGCTACAGTCGATTGATCGAATGAATGGTCGATCAATCGACTGGGCATTACTCCAGCACACTAATTATGCTCCTTTAAGTCTAGTTCTAATTTCCGTTCCGCTTCTTCCGACGCTTGAAAATCTTTTTCGGTTCACATTCGATGCTCTTGATCATGATGCCCCAATCAATTAGACCCAACATCTTGTACATGATGGAGTCTAAGAAGGTATTAGACCCAACATCTTGTGCTTGATGAAGTCTAACTAAACACGATTAAAAAGCATTAGACCCAACATCTTGTACCTAATGGAATCTAAAAGTATTAGACCCAACATTTTGTGCATGATGGAGTCTAACTAAACAAGAACATAATGAGCATGATTAAACTCAATGTCTTGAATGGGACGGAGTTTGACATGCAATAAATGATATGATTAGACCCAATGTCTTGAGCATGATAAAGTCTAACTAAACAAGTGATAAGCATGATTACGACCCAACGTCTTGAGCAGGACGGAGTCTAACATGCATTAAATGACAAGAAAGTTAAAATTAAAAGAAATGATGCATTCATGCAATATTGATATCTACATTTATGTTCAGTTCATTTCAACTTATAAAAATTATACATGCCACATCCACACACACATTAAATATACAGAAATGTTCATATTGTTGTGATTGATATTTTATGCTTCAATGGATTGCATGTCTGGTTCATACAAGTGTAAACTTATACCCCTTGTTGATGTGGGTGGTCAGATGAGACAAGTGTAGCTGAGAACAACGTATGAGCCTATGATGACGAGACAACACGTGGTGCTCAGGAACCTAAAATGAATGACGATGAAAACTTCGTAGCCTAATTATCTATTTTCCTTCTTAGTTATTATTGGTTTTTAAATAAATGAGGCAAACGACCAATTAATATTTCTTTAAGGATGTTTAAGTTTTAATTATGTCGGACTCTATAATTTGAATAAAAATAATGAATATGGGTTTTATTAATGTTTTAAATAAATTTTATCTTTCGCTATTTGAGGCACTTTTATTGCCTCATTATGTTTTTATGGTTCATAACACGAAGGTACGACCTAAGAGCTTACAATCAGCGTTTGTGAGATTTCAAGTCGCTACAACTATTATCTGTCACCCTAAAATCTAATAGCCTAACAAAAGACCAACCCTAAAAATTCCCTTCCACTAACCTGAGACAATACGGCTTTCTCGCTTGCTATGATATCGAGACATTGCCCAATATGTATCGGTATCATTCAAGATTTTGATCTATGTTGCCATGTTGGACAGGGATACTATATGGAGAAAGTAGTATGAATGCTTTTTTTGGATGAGAACAAGGAGACAACTAACGAAGTTTGGAAACTTTCTCCCATGAATTGGCTAAAACTATATTTTGATGGGCACTCGCTCGGCAATAAAGGGCCTAGTGAATTCAAAGGTCCTGTGATGGCACCACCTTACTAGAGTTTTTTAAATCAATTAAGTGGTCTGATTTTACAAAATTGAAAGAAATAGGAGTGTTAGCAGAGCTAAAGGGATTACAAGTAGCATGTCAATGGCTATTGAAGGGCCATTTGGTAGGCCTCCAGTCGTACAAGACAGTCGTGACGTTTGGCAGATATTTTTTTGGGAATCAAAGAGATTTGGAGGACACTTGTCATATCTTTTCACCATGTTTTTCGTGAGACTAATAGTTTAGCAAATAGCCCCTGTAGAAGGGTGGGTGTTGACCTTGATCACCTTAAAATTGGCATTCCTACATTGAATGTCTAATTTCTACTTTTTAATTATGTTTTTTTTTTCCAGTTTCTCTTTGATGCCATCAATCTTCCCATTCGATATAGAATTTGTCCACGATGAGCAGACGGCTCATTGCAGACAATGAGCAAGAGCTTGTCAGTCACGTGCGGTGTAGCATTTGAGACCTGTGCAGGCTTTGAAAAGCATGGAGCTCTGTGTGCTTCGCAAGGTCCATGAATGAGGCGTGCAGCTGACAGACCATCAGTTCATCGTCTGCAATTAGCCACCCACTTATTGTAGACAAATTCTGCAAAATATAACTCTCACTACCTATCGAGTCTTAATGTCCAATCGAAGGGAATTAACAAAATTCTCATTTGAAAGCTTGTCTGCAGTAACTTGAAACCATGGGAACTGCTTCCAGCCTCTATGAACTCTTAAACATTGAAGGCCATAATGCATAAACATCAAAAGGAACTGCAGTTGCAGAGATCACAAACTACCTAGACAATTTAGTGTAATTAGCATAACCTTCCCCAAATCTACAACTAATTATACTAATTATACTAAAATTGCCGCATTGAAAGTGGCATACCGTCCGGATATTGGAGACGAGATGCGAAACAGAGGAGGGCGCTCGCCGATAAAACCTGTGCAAGGCCATGACGGCCTTCTTCCTCACCGCCTCCTTCGGGTGCCCAAGAAGCTCCACAACCTGCGGAAGCACCGCCGGAATCGTCTCTTCATTGATCAACTTACAAACCGCAGTGAGCGCAGCGCAAACAACCAAATAATTATCCGATTTCAGATCCTTCTGAATCGTGTTGACGATGAGAATAATGAGATCGTGGTCTTCGTTAAGAAAAAGCGTGACGGCCAAGTAGCCAGTGCGCTTCAGCAGAAGCGAGTCGTCATGTGTCATTTTGACGGCGTGGATGTACCCAAAAGACGCGTCGTGACCTAGCATCTCGACGTAGACGAGGCGAATTATGAACTCTTTCATCTTGCGTTTTGGGATGTCGGGCTCGGCGATTCTCCGTTTTAAGGTTTCGATCTCGAGCGACACGATCCGATCCTCTTCCGCTTTGGATCGACACTCTCCGATCGATTTGACGAGATCTAGAAACTCCTTGGATTGGCCCCAGCCGCCTTGGGAGCTCATGGCGAGCTCCCTCCCGATCGTTTTCAATTGCTCCAGATTGAAGAACTAGGTCTATAGAGAATCGAAATCCCGAAACGAGAAGACGATTCTGAATATGGAGACAACGATATCGGATCGTGACGATTAGAATTTGAAATCGCGCTGAATCTTAGATTGGAGATGCGAAACTTTATTCAACCCCCATACATTCTTCTAGAGAGAAAGTAGATCGTTTGGCTGCTTCTAGTGTCCGAAATGCACAAATCTCGGCAGCATCCGCACTGGAATTGTGAGTTATTGAGTTTTCATCGTCGCTGTTGACGAAGCTTATTTTACACGTGTGATCACTGTTAAATCGATTAAAAATAAATAAACAGTACCTTTAAATCCACCGCCGAATCTTGGGTGTACCATCAGATATGCAAGCCGTTTTCTACTGGATCCAAAGAGCTATCCGCGAAGAGCTGTATAACCAAATATGAAAGCGGTTAAAGAGTAAAAAGCTGCTCATTGCCCTTAAAAGAGTCAACTCAAACGCACATGGAAATCGTTTATCCTCTTAATATTTCAGACGATGAATCTTGAGATCACGGGTGAATTATCAGATGGTCAGTGTTTTATTTTACATGATAGATATCCAAAAAAAGTAACCTTAATATTATATGCACACACAAAATTAATTTTAAGGTCACTTTTTTGAGTGTATACCACATGAATTAAAAATTAGAGTGTTTGATGGTACACTCATAATCTTCAAATTCAACAGTCGAAAGATTAGGACAATAAACAATTTCCGTCGGCCAATTCAATACAGTAATGTGTTTCAGAGGGAGTGATCTCAAAGATTCAGTGGCAATCAACCATAGAAAATGTTTTATCTATTGTGTGGAATATTGCGAGAAAAAGTTATCTCCATCGATAGAGTAAAAGTCGTCAACAAAAATTTCTTTTGTTTAAATAAGGTGGTTGCAACATAAAGTGGTGTGGTAGTGATACTTGCCTGGTTTTATTTGGCTGACTATCTTATCGTCATTTAAACACCAAAATGGTGTAAATGATTGTATATCATCAATGGTTGAAGATATGACTAATTTATATTGTCAAAGTGATAGATCGTAGATTAACAGTTTTTTTTTAAGTTTTGAATCATCCCATCTATATACAGAGCCGGCCCTGGGCCAAGGCAAGCCAGGCGGCTGCCTTGGGCCCCCGATTTCTAGGGGCCCCGGAATCCAAAAGTCTTTATAAAAATTAGGTTTGAAAAAAAAAAAAAAAAAAACCTATTAGCATATAAAGGGCCCCTTCTCTCCTCTTCCTCTCTCCAGCGCCCACCCAAAAGGCCAAAACCAACGAAACCCTCTCCACGGCTAACGGCTCCAGTTTGGGCCTTGTTGATCTAGCATCCAGAATCATCACTGCAACTGCTTCCGCCCTTGGCTGCCTCATATAGGTTCGATTTCTTATTTTCTGTTTGATATTTTATTACATTTCTTCTTCATTTATGTGTTCTTTTCATAGTTTTGTTTGGATTAGGATTTAGGTTCTAAGATTTGTTGGAATTTTGTAGTTTTGTTGGATTGGGGTTTTATTATACTTATTTTTTTTATGCTTTTGATTTCGAAGCATGCACACGCTTTTATTTTTCCTTTTGATCTTGATGCATGGGATACTCTAATGATCATAGTATTGCTGAAATTTTAGGGACTGGTTGTACATGAAGTGTTTGATATGTGACATGATTGAGATTTCATTTTAATGCACATAATGTGTTTGATGTTTGGTTTAGAAGAAGGAATGTGGACCATTTCCATGCAGTTTTAATTTTCTCTTTTTCTTCTTCTTTTCTACAATTTGAATATTATTTACTGAAACAAGTTTAAATATTAACTATAAGTTTAAGCATGCACAATCGCTGGAAATTCTTAGTTCCTGCAAAAAATTTAGCATCTGAACTTGTTGGCTTACTGGAAATTTAGTTGCTGCTAGGATTAAATTTTAGTTATATCTAGCATGAGAATATAACAGTTAGTGCGGATAGAGGAGTTGGAAGTTTATACGGACGATGCAGTTGGCGTCGATGATGACACATGTGATTATGTGTTGGATGGTGGAGACTACAATATGAACTGGACGTTTGATTAGTTGATTTCTTTTGACATTAATTGAGAACTTGATCTGGTTAACATATGGACTGTGGCCAATTGGATAGTTAATATTTTTAAATTTGAGCTTTAGAACGGATGGTTTACTTGCTTAACATATGACTTTAGAATGGATGTTTTACTTGCTTAAGTTGCGCAATGTTTACTTCTTGTTATTTGTTACTTACGTATTTACTAGTTACTTAAATTATTTTTAGTGCATATAATGTTTAACTGGTTATGATGGTTACTTATTTTTCTATATCATATATTTTCTGATTATTATTTATTATTTACTACTTGTTACTTGTTAAGGGCCTATCAAGCAAAGAAGGTGATTCCTACTTAGTTGAGTGGAACGAGAGTGAAGGGGCTATCAAAAGGACATACTCTGATTTTTGGAGTCACTCTTCTTTTATTTGCCATTTGAGCTGACCATCTCATTAAACTCTTATTCTCATATTTGCCATTGGGTGACCAAGCAAATAGAAATGAGATGCACTACTACAAGCCCCATAATGTCGTTGGTGGCCATGAAATCAGAAAATCCATGCATGCATCACAATATATCCATTGTTTTTGCATTTGTTTCTCTAATGTTCAAATGTTCCCATAATATAACATAGCATTGATGTTTTTGGACCATATATGTTGTAAGTAGCCATTCTCATCCCCAGTTAAACATTTGAATCTCTTCCCTGCTCATTACAGAGCTACGATCCTATATCATGATCATCAGTATTGTTGATCTGATACCATCCACGTCTTTCTAGCCCATGTTTTGGTTGTGAACCTATTCCCTAGTCATTACCGAGTTGCGATCACATATAATGATCTTCCCTCATGAAGATCTGTTAGCACCCACCTCTTTCAAGCCCATATTTTGGTTGTAGCCCTACTCCCTGGTAATGCCAAAGGTAGTGCATTTTAGTTACCTTTCTTGTAATAGGACGATTGTTGCATTTGATCTTTTTCATTACATCCCCATGATAGTACCTCTCATTCCGCGCTACCCACACCCCAAACATTCCCAATTGAAATCCTCATGGATCACTACAAGGCTCCTTTTCCCCAACTGTCTCAATGTTGGATTCAATTAGTATTGCTGACCTTTGCCCTCGTTTATGCTCGAGGTCAAGTGTTGTAGCTCCATTTTTTCTTTCTCTGTTTTGTTTAATTTTCTATGGTTTTTTTTTTTTTAGTATCATAGCTTCCTCATTTCCATTGAATGATAATATGATTGCTATTCCAAACTCCATTATCGTGTAGAAACTAGAGATACAAATTGAGGATGATGGATTGGGTCTGTGTAATGAGAAATCACCATCTTTAGTTACCAAATCAACAACACTCACTCAAGTCATTGTCATCGCATGAGAAGTTTCCTTTTCTTCCGAGCACCTCCGGTATGGTCAATTTTGTCTTTGCAATTCTGCTCAACCAGGCCCTCCACCCTGCTCCTAGAGCTTAGAGATTCGTTATTTCTATTGCAGAGGGGGACTACATAATCTATTGACTCGTTTGCTTGGTCAGCACAAATGGCAAATAAAAGAATAAAAATATGTACTTATTTGCTTGGTCAGCCAATAGGAATTGAGATGCACTACTACAAGTACTTCCTTTTGCGAAAAGAATAAAACAATGCATCCACTTGTCTACTACATTCTTGATAGTAGTCCTGGTCATCATTGGACTTTTCTCACAATCAGTCATTTTTTGTTGCAGAAATAATCATTATCTTCTGAATTTAATTTGCCGACTATTTATAATAGTTTATATCAACTTACTCTTATTCTCATATTATTTTTAATGATTCCTTGATATTTTATCAATTGAGACTAAATATATGATTTGTTATGTAGTTTAGAAATCATGTCAAATAGAAGCTATCCTTCCGGGCGGAGAAAAAGAAGAAAGAAGCAAAAGATAGAAAAATTTATTCAGTCTCAAGAAGGAGCCATTTATAAGTTCTTTGGAAGTAGTAAACAAACAGAGCTCGAAAACTTGAGCAACAAGGAAGAATACGAGAATAATGAAGAATATGAAGGCCAAGACTTGGTGAATGAAGGAGAATATGATGGTGAAGAAGAAAATATAAATGAGAATGAGATTGATGATAGGAATGTTGGCCTTTAAATATATATGATCCAAGCAATTGGAACAATGTCCAAGAGTCTTAGAGACTTCTTAGTAGAGAAGGGTCCTTTGAGAGATGAGAATCAAATTTTTTAGAAATATTTATGGTAGGAAGTTCTCGTCTTCTCATTACATGACAATTAGCAAATGGAGAAAAGAATGATAGAAAATGGTTAGTATATTCAAATACTAGTCAAAGAGTTTATTGTTTGAGTTGCAAGTTGTTTTTCACGGAAGGAATGACTACTCAATTGGCTAAAGAAGGATTCAATGATTGGAAGAATATAAGCGAAAGATTGAAAAGTCATGAAAAGACTAGGAACATATTACAAGCATGAGCAAATGGATTGAGTTGAGTTTGAGATTGGGAAAGAATGAGACAATTGATCAAGAGGTCCAAGAAAATATAACGAAAGAGAAAGAGCATTGGAGGCGTGTGTTGATAAGGATTGTTTCCATCGTGAAGACTCTTGCATCCAAGAATATAGCATTTCGAGGGGATAATGAAAAGATTTATCAAGAGAGGAATGGAATCTTTTTTAGTATAGTTGAAATGATAGCCGAATTTGATCCAATAATGCAAGAGCACCTTCGACGAGTCCAAAATAAAGAAATTCATTATCATTATCTAAGTCACAAAATTCAGAATGAGTTAATACAAATGATGGGGGATATGATCAAAAATACAATTATTCATAAAATCAAAGTAGCGAAGTACTATTCGATAATACTTGATTGCACTCCAGATATTAGCCATGTAGAGCAAATGTCTCTTGTTGTAAGATGTGTTGATGAGTCACCGAGTCAAATGCAAGTGAAAGAGTTCTTTCTAGAATTCTTGAAAGTCGTGATACTTCAGGTCAAGGGCTTTTTAATATTCTTGTAGAAGTTTTGAAGACTCTTGAACTTAATATTGATGATATAAGAGGACAAGGATATGATAATGGATCCAATATGAAAGGAAAACACAAAGGTGTATAAAAAAAATTGCTTGAAATAAATCCTAGAGCATTTTACACGTCATATGGTCATAGTCTAAACCTTGCACTTTCTAACATGGCGAACTCTTGTTCTACTAAAGCTTTAACATTTTTCGAGTTAGTGCAACGTATATACATACTCTTTTCATCTTCTACAAAGCGGTGGCAAATTTTAACGAATAATGTGAAGGGTTTTACAGTTAAGGGCTTATCACAAACACGTTGGGAGAGTCGTGTTCAAAGTATTAAAGCAATAAGGTATCAAGCTTTAGAAATAAGAGATGCTTTACTTATCCTGGCAGAGTCTACTTGTGAAAATGACAGTAAAAGTTCTAGTGAAGCCCAATCCCTCGCAACAAATGAACTTGAGAGCTATGAGTTTTTAGTAGCTATGATTATTTGGCACAATGTATTGTTTGCTGTGAATACTGTTAGCAAGTTTCTTCAAGAAGAAAGTATGAATATTAATATTGCTATCCAACAGTTAGAAGGGCTCATTACCTATTTTAAAAGGTATAGAGAAAGTGGGTTTACGGAGGCCTTAATTGAAGCTAAAGAAGTTGCTATTCAAATGGGGATCGAGCCTATATTTCGTGAAAAGCGCATTGTTCGGAGAAAGAGACAATTTGATGAGGATGCAAGTGAAGAAGTGTCACAGTCAGCTGAAGAATCATTCAGAATTAACTACTTCACTTATATTATTGATCAAGGTCTTTCATCAATTGAGCATAGGTTTGAACAGTTTAAAATATATGAGCAACATTTTGGACTTTTGTTTGATTTAAAAAAGTTAAGTTTGGTCAGTGAAGAATGTTTGAAGACTTTTTGCGTAAATCTTGAACATGTTCTTAAACATGAACAACATGTTGATATTGATGGGCTAGATTTATCTTAATTGACGTCTTGAAAGATACTTTACCAAAAGAAGTGAAAACGCCGATTGAAGTGCTAAATTATTTGAAGCAAATGGATGGTTGTTACCCAAATGTCTAGATTGCTTATAGGATCGCTAACTATACCGATTCGCTTGCCCTTTGGTGAAAGAAGTTTTTCAAAATTAAAGTTGATCAAGTCATATCTTCGATCAACGATGTCACAAGAAAGATTAAATGGATTAGCTATGTTATCCATTGAAAATGATATGGTGGATAAGATTGATTATACAACTTTAATCAGTGATTTTGCCGCTAAAAATGCGAGAAGAGAAATATTTAAATGAAATTTTTTAGTATTGCATTACGAGTATTGCATTTTCTTTTAATATTTACTTGTATTAAATTCTTAATTACATTTTCAAATTATATATAGTAAAATAGAATATGAGTATTATTTTATTTGTCAAAAAAAATTGTGGCGAATTTTTTATATATTATAAAGTAATTTGCAATAGGGGCCCCATTTTAGGAACTCGCCTTGGGCCCCTAAAATGTCAGGGCCGGCCCTGTCTATATATGCACTCTACCATTATTAGTTGCCCATAGTTTTAATGATTGATATTAAAATTTGCCAATTGAATGATTGTTCACTCCATGTGACACAAATCTCAAAAAGTGAATGTGATAATAACATACTATCAAACATAATTCAAGATCACTTTTTGGGATGTATGTCACATAGAATCAATATCTGACGGTCTAAACAATGATGCAATAGAGAACATAGCTGAAGGTGAATTTTAAACCGTTCATTTCAAGTGTTAGATGGTCCTAGATTGAGGAACTTGTATCCACGTTATCATCTCTTACATATCACTCTCAAAGCGCAACTAAGACCATCCAACCTCACCTTATCTCTTACATATCACTCTCAAAGCGCAACTAAGACCATCCAACCTCGCCAGTTGAGTTATAATCTATCTTGAGGTTGAGCATTAGCTCAAATCGTATACTCCTGTAGAAGCAGCAAGTCATGACTCATGTGTTCAAAAGCTCAGTAATTTATTGCACCACGTCCAAGGCACAACCCAAGAGTGCAAATATTTATTGAGGGGTACCTTCGTTGGAGCCTACCCAATTAATGAGGGCACTTACATAGTAAACTCATTGGTTTGAGCCACACAATGTGGATCAATTTTCACCCCAAAATTCCATACAATTGATCACCGTGAGTATATTCTTAGACCATCAATTTTATATTGTATGTGGCTTATATCTCAACAAGTGATCCAAAAATCATGTTTGAGTATAGGTGCAGGAATAATTTGAAACTTCATCGAAAATCAAGCCTTTCGAACTGGTTCAAAATCAACTGAAAACCAACACCATTCAAACTGATTCAGGCCAATTTAGCTTTGATTTTGATGATTGAAAGCAAAAAACAGTTGTGTAGGATGAGAAAACCAACCAACCAAAATGAATAGAAAAATTGAAAACAAACCCGCTAAAACCGAAATCATATCAGTTCATTTCGATTTGCGTTGGTTAACCGAAACCAAAATGTTTCGATTAGGGTTTGGTTTTGCAAAAACAACCCGAAAACCAAAATATCTATTTCGGTTTGATTCGGTTAACCTAATCTACACCCCTATGTTTGAGCATGATGTGTCTTACATGATTATCTAGTCCCAAGTAGAACAAAAATTGATGGTTTCATGTTACATCCATGGTGTCAAGATCATTCTTGTAGAAGATTGGGATGAAAATTGACCTCTATCATTCGATCCAACACAGTCAACAGGTTTTTAGTGTCCACACCTTAAGTATCTGGGTAGGTGCGAACAAAGGTACCCTTTACATTATTAGGATGCGTTTGGGATAGCTCTTATAAAAACGGACTGCCATGCACCACAAAACATCTTCAGCTCTCTCTTTATACATAAATTACTTGGGAGGCTCTATAGAAGTTCTAGTCTAAGAAAGGTCTAAACTCTCAGAGAAGTGAGAAAAGTTAAAAGAAAACTCTAAAACAAGGAAGAGTCTAGAATATTATGAGAGAAGTAGACTTGAAAAGATGGAGAAAAAACTTAGAAGTGTGTGGAAGCAAAGGCTAGTGTAGAAACTTCTAAAGATAATTCTAGAAGAGTCAACAATCGTTTGATGTATGACATATGTATAGATCTACTACCATTCATTTTATACTAATAACTCTATAAATAAGCAAGAGGACCTCATTTGCAAGACACTTAAAAAATCTCGGAGTTTGTAAGCCTTTTAGAGTTCAATATGTTCTTTGATTTTTGAAGTTTGGCTGATCTTGTTACATTAGTGAGTGAATAAACACAAGAGTCGCACGGATAGTTGATGGGCAATGATAGGTCCATGACAAGGCGCAACTCTCTGCTTAACTCTTAGTCAGAGCAAATAAAATATGTTCCAATATAAAATAGGCAAAGAGTAATTTTATCACTTAAAACAACTCCCTGCCAGAGCAAATGAGACGAGGAGCAGTATTACCAATCATGAAAGCAATTTGTTGTTAGAGCCAAAAGAGCGAAAGAGCTGATGTTTAATAGGAAAGAGCTAACTCACACGCAGCGGGAATGATTGTTATTCATTAGCATTATTTTGGGTTGTCAATAGGTAAGGTTAACCCAATATCCGACCCACCTAACCTAATTTTTTAGTTATCCTGAGTAATTAGGTCAATTTGGGTCTGGTTTGCCAAACACAATATATATTTTATATATAAGATAAGATACAAATTGATAAGAAGATCAAAAATCTGGGCATACGCTTGCAAATGGCCCATATGAAGTACGTTCTAATCGCATAAACCTATCAAAAGCTAACTCGCAATAGTTTTTGAAAGCTAACAGTTTGGTAAAATCCAAGTGGATTATTACACCATAAGACAGAGACTCATTAAAGCAAATGCAAATCAATAATGATAAAAGTCAAAATTTCCTTATATCAAAGGGACTAAAAATTGGTTGAACCGCATTTAGAATTTAGAGTCCAACCAATTGGACCTTACGAAAGGCCTACTCGGTAATCTTATCATGCCCATGATCCCCTATAAACTAATTAGAAAGGATTGATGATTATGAGTGTATTCGGTTCAGTTTGGTCTTTTTTGGACAAAACTCACAAACCAAACTAGTTTTAATCGATTTCTAATTGTTCAAATCAAACCAAACCGTCCAACTATTAAACCAAACCAACCCAATTCGATTTGGTTTGATCAGTTTCAATTTTTCTGTAAGTTTTACTTGCACATAAAAAATTTCCAATTTCTCAACCTATTTTACACTTTTACTATTTTCATTTTTCCCGGAATCATTTTACTTTTGTAATCTATTTATCATTCTCAAAACAGATAATAAAAATAAATGTATCACATTTACTCTAATTAATCAAAAGTTGTGAAACACTAATTTTTTGCCCGAAAATCCAATGCCCAATCATTTGTGTAAGCTTTACTGACTTACACAGACTTGTAGAGTTTTGCTATCCTGCGCTTTGTTTTATTGTCGTATTAGATGGGACCAAAAAATAGAACGAGAATTTTGTCGCTTGCTTTGATTTTTTTTAAGTTATAGATATATATTAAAAAAATCTACTTACAATCGGTTCAGTTCGGCCAATTTCGACTTGGGAAAGGCTCGGAACCGAAATCAAACCAAACTTTTCGATTTTCCTTTTTGTGTAACCAAATTCAAACCGGTACTTGTCCAAATCGGACCAAAAATGGTGGTTCAGTCCAATTTAGTCGGTTTGGTCGATTCGGAATAGAAAATGCACAGTGCACTTGAAATCATAAGCAGTGGAGTGCGCTTTACGCCACAAGATTACATGACTCTGATGATCTTGAAGTAACATTGGCCTACCGTATATCCAACAAATGTATACCTACTACCAAGGTTCAAAATGGTGGTTTCCTTTTAGGTTTCGGTTTCGAGGCTAAAATGGCCAAAACCACCGAAATTTCAGCACAATTTCAAGTTAGGCCGGAATTGCGATCACATGACACACATATAAAAAAATAGAGATGATCATAAACGTATACCAAACGTGATTGTCTGATTTTAATATATGGTTCTTAGTGAATTATTAAAAAATAAAATAAAAATCGACTTTAGCCAAGAATCCATAATTTTAGCATTAAATTTCGCTTCCTATATAAAGTGCCCAAAAATTTACAAGTTGGGTACCTCTATTCGCTCAATCTCTGAAAGTGCCCACGTAAGGATCTCTTTCAAAATCATTGATTGCTTCGAATTAAATGATGGAGATTTTTTTTTTCTCCCCAATATTGCCTACAATGGATCTTGAAATCATGTAGCACCTATCAGACCGTCATTGTTTTATCTGATGTATCACATATCTCCCAAAAATGGCCCTAAAATCCTGTTTGAGTGTGATGTATGCCACATGATTCAAGGGTCATTTTTTAGATATGTGACACAATTTGATCGTCTGATAGGTGTTTCATGATCTCAAAATCCACTATATGAAGTATCACGTTGAAAAACGATCTTCATCATCTGATTTGATGCCATTAAGGAGTTTGAAGGGGCTTTCGATGTGGGCACTTTCAGAAAACAAGTGAGCACAAAGAGAGGTACCCTAACATATATAGCAAAGATTTGATATTTTAGGAACATGTGATGTGTAAAAATGTAATATGGGCCGTCTAATTTGGATCAATAGATCTCTAGTAAATAAAATTGGAGCAAAACACGAGACTTGTCATATGATCTATTGTAGCCAATTGTTGAATTATATAATAATCTTTTACACCATTTAATTAAATAATAAAAATTATCTTTTATTCTAATCTTTTGCATTGATATCTTTAATTCATGGCCTTCAAATCAAACGACTTAGATGGTGTTTTCATATAGTAGAGGTCGTCAAACTTTTAAATCTTTCTTTTAAATTTGGTGTAATCACTTGAAAAGTTTATGCAAGTAATGACTCTCTTTAGCCAAACTTTAGCTTATAATAGAAAGATCTATCATTATGCATCATTTAAGTTGATAATTAAGCTTCTCATATAAATTAATTCCATAATTTAGCCAATAATAATAAGAGAACATCATTTAATTATGGTCCCCTTGGCCGATCCGAAATTTTGACTCATGCCTACCACAAGTGATATTTGTCCTTAGAGAAATCGAGAAATGAATCCGACTCATATTCTATCATTTTCGGGTATGGTGAAATTTGATCTAATTTTTGTGAGGAGTAGACAGATATGACAGCCACGGCGGCGCATTGAAACGCCTAATAAATTATGAGCACCACTAAATTTTAAATCTTTCTACCAACCACTAAATATTGACATTGACAACTTTGGCTAACTTGCAGATTGCACAAGAATGAATAATGAATGACGGCCGCATTTTAAATAAGTATTAGAGAATTCGACTTTGTTCTACTTCTACAAGGTGCAAGTAACCACTATTTTTAGGCCCAGTCTCCATAAAATATCATTTGTCCGCGCTGCAATTGGTTCATGGTTTGCAATCAAATCGATGGAAATTATTTTTTATCCTCAAATTTCGCGTGATAGAATCTTGAGGCTCTTGTTTTGATTATACGTTATTAAGAGCTCCCAAAAAAGTCTAAAATCCTTGAGCGTGACTGTGTCATATGATGATTTTTAGATATTTTTTGAAATATGTATCACAATTTAAAAGATTGAGATAAAAAACCGGCATCTAAAATGCAAGCAAGCCACAAGTTTCGCTGGCTTTCGAACATAAGTACCCGTAGAAATTGAGTATTACATTTATAAAGACTATATCATCAAAGATATACGGAGGGAGCCATTACTTGCCCACGAGCTATTGGCCCTTGCATAGAGCTAAAATGCAAGCAAGCTAGTAGTTTCGGTGGGTTTCGAACATAAGTACCAATAGAAACATTTATAAAGACCATATTATCAAAGATATAAGGAGAGAGTCATTACTTGCCCGCTAAAAGTTGGCCCTTGCATAGAGCTAAAACTGCAAGCAAGCCACAAGTTTCGGTGAGTTTCGAACATAAGTACCCGTAGAAATTGGGTACTACATTTATAAAGACCATATCATCAAAGAAGTAGGGAGCCATTACTTACCAATGAGAAGTTGGCCCTTGCATAGAGTTTAAAAGAAAGGCTAGTATTGTGGGAACATGTATCATGTGAAAATGCCATCTAAGCCGTCTTAATTGTGACGACCATGATTTGCATATCAATGGCGGAAAATGTTGGAAGAAACATAAGTTTTATCCTATGATTGAATGCACTCTACTGATTAATTAGATAATGGCCATTGACGATATTAAATTTGGTGATAATATTGTGTTTCATGCCAATATTTTACACCTAAAAATTATAAAAATAGACCTTTCAAATTAAATAGCTTAAATGGTGTTTTCACATGACACATCTCCCACATACCAAATTTGCCTTTTAACCTATACCGAATGATCAACTTGCAAGTACTGACTCTCATATAAGTGGGGTGCAACTATTCACAATTTTAATTGAGAAATTTTCGTTTAGTGGCCTTAGGCCAATCCAATCAGCATTTACTCTATTGGATGGTGGCCTGAATAAATTTGCTATCAATGCAAATCCTACGACCCAAATTCATTGTCATTTACATTGGGTTAGGGATGTAACTTTGATTTATCGAACCAAAACTAAAAGTTTCAGCTTTCGGTTCGGTTCAGTTCAGCTTGAGTTGAAACCAAACATAAATGAATTGGTCCAATTTAAATCGGGAAAAAACTTTTTCATTTTGATTTGGTTTCGAGTTTTAATTTCAAACCGATATATTTATTTTTTCGATTTTTCAAATTTCTAATCATATCAATTCAGTTTTTAGTTTCCGCCACCCAAAATCGAATGGAACCAAACCAAAATTGGTTTGATTTAGTTTTTGTTGTTTCGGTTTGATTCGAACCAGTTCGGTTTAGCCGATTTTCGATTTGGGGTTATAGTTTTGGGTCAAAACTTGCATTGCTACATGAGGGCAACAAAGCTGAGCACCTATTCAAACCTGGTTGCAATTGGGTTAGCCCTTATTAGAGCAAACTGTCACAGGGTCACTCGTCCAACAGTGTCAGCCCATGCGGCACCTAACATTCGATGCGCTAAGTCAGTCTACTTCTCCCAAATGAGTCACGCGATGCGGATTCCCATATGCTACGAAGGGTGGAGGGTTTGTCCTGCTCAAACATCATCTCGACCTCTATGTTCGGACTTCGCCCTGCGAAGCAACGCAGTAGGTTAGAGTCGACAACGACGATTGATAATGCGATGGGCAGCAACGAACATATACCGAGCCCCCTCTGAGCTAAAACCCACACCTCGAAGGTGGTTGGAAACCATCAACGCGATAACCCTAATACACGACATAGCTTGGACAATCACGCACTAAGCGTGGTTCGGATGTACTCACATAAGTCCACAAGACTAATGCACGTGTAGGGTCGGGGGACCCCAACTCATGTCCCCCTATATAAGGATAAAGCAGTAATTTAGGCGAAATAGTGGGAGGACCTCAAACCTCTTGGTTTGACATACTTTACTATTCACCCGCAACGTTAGCCCAACTGGCCATGTCGCGACCGTATCTTGACCCTTCATCCCAACGTGTCGCGGCGCCCTTGTGGCCCATGACCAACACACTTGGCGCCTCCCTTATGACCTCGACGCACCAATGATGCCCATGACGCAGAAAAGAAAAATGGTCATACGACTGACCGGGATGGCCACGCCGCGTGCCCCCGTCACATCCTCCTCCACTCAAAATCGTCACGTCCTCATTGATGCTAAGACACATTATGAAGTTCAACACTTTATATCCAGTTGCCACGGTTCCTTGACAGCTCCCTGCCTTCATCTTATGTAGCAAAACTATACATAATAAAAACTGCATACTTCAAAATCTGTACACGGTTGGTGTCTAAGTCTTCCCACGGCCCACACCAACAAGGCCGCGGTGTCGTACTTTATCAAAAGTTAATCAACAGGAGCTCCCCCATTCTGGCGACGGGCTCTTCATCATCAACTTTTTTCTTTCCTTTCTTCGCGATTATAGCGTTCAATGCGGCCTTCTCTGAACAATCTCGCATTAGATGTGGCCCATCACACAGGCAGCAGCCCTTCTTGCTCAGTCTGTCATCTCTGTTCTTTTCATACCTACTACCCTTGTCCTGACCCAATCACACATGCCCTGTATCATTTTGCTTCTTCGTCTACTTGTCAATATTGTCAGCGGATGCTTGGGTTGCCCTCTCTTTCTCATTGCAGTGCTCGATTAGCCGCTCCGCAACAGTCAAATTCTCATCCAATGTCTTCAACCCTCTATGAGTCAACTCCCGCTGTGCCCATAAAGCCAAGTCGTCTATGAAGTAGAAGACTCGATCATTCTCGCTCATTTCGTCAATGTCTAACATCAGGCTCTTAAAAGTCTTGATATACTCGTGCAACTGTCCAATATGCTTCAACGTTGATAATGTCTTTCATGCTAACCATCCGACATTAATAAGTAGAAATTGAGCCCACAACTCTTTCTTCAGATCAACCCAATAATCAACTGTTTCATTCTCTATACGTACCTTTGACACACAGTGCCTCTACCATAACTTGACATTACCAACCAAGTATCTCGATGTGATTTTTAACTTGGCTTTAGCATCGAGGTTCCCCAGCGATTCGAGGTATTCCTCTACATCCCATATAAAGTTCTCGAGATCCGTCGCTTCGCAAGAGCCTTTGAACGTATCTCGCTAGGGAAACTTAAACCGGAGTGTCGGTGTCCCTATTGGCCCCCAACTAGCATTGCCAGGATGAGCTTTTTCAGCACACTCATCTCGTCACGTACCTCATCCAACGTGACCTTTATATCTCGTAGCTTTGCTGCCAGCTACTTTACGGTCTCAACCACATCGTCATTGATTCTCTGATGCCTATTCAGTCGTTTCCCATGCAATATCATGACATATACCACTGACTTGAACTGTTCCGACTGAGCTTCCAAACTATCCAACCGTTCCCTTATTGATAATTCCCTTATTTGTCATCTTGCATCCTCGCTGGTCTCTTCCATCTTAGCCATCACAGTGGCTCTGATACTAAATGTCACGAGATCACTCGTCCAGCAGTGTCAGCCCGTGCGATACCTAATGCCCGATGCGCTAAGTCAACCTACTTCTCCCAAATGAGTCACGCGATATGGATTCTCAGATGCTACGAAGGGTGAAAGGCTTGTCCTACTCAAGCTTCACCTCAACCTCTACGTTCGGACTTCGCCCTGCAAAGCAACGCAGTAGGTTAGAGCCGGCAACGACGATTATTAAGGCAATAAACAAAGACGATTGATAGTACGATAGACAATAACAAATATATACCGAACCCCCTTTGGACTAAAACCCGCACCTCGAAGGTGGTTGAAAACCACCAACGCGATGGCCCTAGTACACGACATAGCTAGGACGACCATGCACCAAGCGTGGCCTGGATGCACGCACATAAGCCCACGAGGCTAGTACACATGTAGGGTCGGGGGACCCCAACTCACGTCCCCTTATATAAGAGTAAAACAGTAATTCAGGTGAAATGGTGGGAGGACCTCAAACCTCTTGGTTTGACATACTTTATTATTCACCCCACAACGCTAGCCCAGCTGGCCAATGTGTCGCGACGCCCTCATGGCCTGTGACCAACACACTTGGTACTGCCCTCATGACCTCGACGCACCAGTGATACCCAGACGCAGAGAGGAAAAATGACCCTACGACTAAACCGGATAGCCACGCCGCGTGCCCTGTCACAAGATGCTGCTTTCCACTAGAGCATATTTTATCTGCTCTGACAGAGAGCAATTTTATCACTTTAAACTACTCTTCGAAGGAAATGGGCCGAGGAGCTATGTTATCAAACAAAAAAGTTATTTACCGTTGATGTCAAAGAGTGAAAGAGCTAACCCAAATGCAGACAAACTAATCAGAACTCTAAGCAGCAAGCATCCTCTTATTAGGCCGCGATAGTTGAGGTAGGTGTTTGGAAGTTTGCACCCCAATACTTCTCCCAAAACGCACCTGCAAAATGGCATGTGGGCGAAATGACAGTATTATACAATGGATAATTTTTTATAGACAATTTTGCAGAAAACATATATGGAGTGACACACTACAAAAAATAAGACTATTAGTGACAGTTTTTTGCTGTAAAAAATTGTAGCTATTAACAAAAACACTATTAAGACTATTAGCGGTAGTTTTTGACTGCCACTAATAGTCTTATTTTTTGTAGTGACATAATTGGTTGCACACATAGTGAGGCCCAAGCAATGCAACCAGTCACATTGCGCCACATAAGTTGTCTATAGAATTGTTTACAAAATACTGTCCGCCATTTTATAATTTTCCCTCGATTAAATAAATTTAACCATTTTAATTGAAGTTTACTATTTATATATATGAGTCAAGTGACTATTTTGATTGGACTGTTATATGGAGGGCAAATTTTATGCAGGCAAAGTGTAAGCGGCTGATGTGATGCGACACAATTGATTGTAAGTGCAGTGGGCCTCAATTAATGCAGGTTAGTGCTGTTAGTCACGTAGCGCCACCTCCACTTTGTCCTCCATTTATAATTTTCCATTTTGACTATAACTCTGTGACGATTGAAGTTTACTATTTATATATATGAGTTAAGTGACTAGTTTGATTGGACTGTTATATGGAGGACAAATTTTATACAGATAAAGTGTAAGCGGCTGATGTGATGCGACACAATTGATTGCAAGTGTAGTGGGCCTCAATTAATGCAAGTCAGTGCTGCTAGATAAGTAGTGCCACGTTAGCCACCTCCACTTTGTCCTCTATTTATAATTTTCCATTTTGACTATAACTCTGTGATGATTGAATGCCAGTGAAAAAATGGAGTTGATTGTTAAACAACATAGTCGATTTTCAATGTGTCATTTGATAAATGGAGTCATTACTTGCACACCAAAAGTTGACCCTTGCACATAATTTAAAAGAAAGACTTGATATTTAAAGATTATTTTGAGACTTTGTGTTAAGTGACAAAATCATATGAGCTATTTGATTTAAAGGCTATGATCTAAGGATCTTACGACCAAGCATGGCACACCATTATCATATGTAGTCAAAGGCTATAACCATTTTCCAGTTAAACAATTGATTCCAATGAATCATATGATAGAGATTATATTTTGTTCTAATCTTTTGCACTAGAAATCTTTAGATCATTACCTTCATATTAGTTTACTTAGATGGTGACACATGTCTCCAAGATATAATTTTTTTTTAAACTATGTATAAGCATAGTCACAAAATTCACCAATTTTTTAAAAAATTCACGGATTTAAGTTAATGCAAAGTATTCGTGACTTTCTAAAAAATTAGTACGATTTTAAAAATTCAAGCATAATTCATGACTTTTTCAATAAATTGTGTTATTGAATGTTTTTAACATTTTGAACTTTTTAATCTTATATTGTTTTTAATTTTCTTTATTTTATTCTTTGATTTTTTTGAATGTTTTTAACATTTTGAACTTTTTAATCTTATATTGTTTTTAATTTTCTTTATTTTATTCTTTGATTTTTTTGAATATTTTTCCGAACCTGCCAAATTAATGCCAAGCTCTAACTTGGTGACTGTGTGCAAGGGCAACCTTACTGCGTGTAAGTAATGTCTCCCTTTGATGACCTTTAAAAAAAAAGGCTTCCTAATCTTCCTCCGTGAACACATCCTAGCTAATTTATAGTAAATGAGAGAGACTTGATAGTTTTAGGCGTTTATGATGTGAAACAATATTAAAGACATCTGATTCTCATTTGAAGGTCGTGGTATAAAAATATTTGATACAAAAGAACGGCACCAAATACAATCTCTATAATACGATTTTATTTAGTTAATTGTTGAATCAAATGTTGCCTTCGATTATGCTGAATTGTATGATTGAGATTATTATGACTTAAATGGTGTTTTTACAGTGCCCAGGTATCCTAACATGCTTAAATATCAAGTCTCGGAGCCTACCTATATATGCAAGAAATGACGCCCTTAAATGCACTGCTTTGCGTGCTTATAAATTATGATGCGGGTCGACAGATTTGACTATTTGGGTGCATGGAGATTTACTCGAGCACCACAAGCAGTACTCGGGTGGAGTACCTAATATAGGCTATAATACCAATTCACGGCGTTTATAGATGCAGTGGCTCTTGTCATGGGTCATGTATCAAGTTCCTCCTACTCACGTGAATCTCACGTGGCATTTCAGTGGATAATATAGCCCAAATAGCTGGCATTTTAAAATCTATAATTCCCAAAAGAGGAGAAAAAAACAGAAGAAAGACCGCCATGCAAGCTGGTTTCGTTCTTCTTCCCGTAACCCTTCGCTTTCCCCGCCTTTTACTCTCGCAGGCTTCTGTTCATATCTGATTACCACTCTCTATCTACCTCCATAGATTCTCTCATCTCTTCTCTTCAGTTCACCTTCATTTCCTCTATAAAAGGCTACGGTACATCGGTTAACTCGCTATCTTCCTCTTCCCTCAGGTGAGCAAAAAAAATGGCTTTCTTCATTGTTCTCTTACTCTCTCTTTCGTCTCTGCTTCTTCCTATTCACGCCGCTCCACTAGAGAGTCTTGTTACTCGTCTACCGGGTCAACCTGTTGTGGGTTTCAAACAGTACGCGGGTTACATAAACGTGGATGAGACTTCAGGAACCAATCTCTTCTATTACTTCGTTGAGGCCGAAACAAACGCCTCTAATCTCCCCATCGTTTTGTGGCTAAATGGAGGTATATTTCGGTGTTTGCTTCAAACCTGTTATATGCTTATATCCTCATTCTTCACAAGCTCTACTTGTAGCAGCTACATATTAGTATTACAAGTAAACCTGTTTTTCAGGGCCCGGTTGTTCTTCAATCGGCGGTGGTGCGTTTACCGAGCTCGGACCCTTTTATCCAAACTCCAAAAGCAAGGGGCTTAGGCTAAATCCCTACTCATGGAACAAAGGCATCTTTCTTTCTCTTTATCCCTGAAAATGCAATTTTTTTTTGTGGTTATTCTTTGAGATGTGATTTATTACTCGATTTGGTGAAGAACAGTGGCGAATCTACTGTTCTTAGAGTCTCCAGCAGGCGTAGGGTGGTCTTACTCGAAGAATGGTGGCGTTTATAGTTACAACGACTGGAGAGTAGGTGTGTAGTATTAGTATTAATTTTTTTTTGTAAAAAAAAAAAGGTTTCTGGGGCTGAAAATGGTGCAGAAATCATCGTCGGTGGCTCTGATCAAAGATTTTGTTTTTATTATCATTTTATCTCTTGTGGTGGTACGATGCAGCCAACGAGAGCTTGGTTTTTATGCGGAAATGGTTAGAGAGCTTTCCCGAGTACAACAAGCGCCAGCTTTTCCTCACAGGCGAGAGCTACGCAGGTAAAGATAAAAGCTCTGTAAGACTGTGACCTTGTGTCAGCATATCTTGCTAGACAGAAAACGAAGTCGAAGAGAAAAAACCTCTTTGGGATTCTCGAGAATCGACGTTTCGTGCGGTCTTTTTGGGTAATAATTAATGTGTATTGTGACGGGGCAGCAGGCGATATAACGATTCATTTCTATAGGAAAATCTGCTTTCAGTTTACAGTAGTTAAAGGATCCGTGTATCTACACGGGTCGTGTAGTTCACCGGGATGCACCACCAATGATTCAGTTTGTCAAACCAGGCAACTTTTCGGCGTTGCCCAGAGAATGGCACTTGACTGCCTCTAAAACTCTGAATGTACGCATTTTGATTGGTGGTGGCCATTTATAAGTTTAATTCGTCTTCAAAGAAAATCTTGGGTTGCTTAGTCATGAGTGCACCATTTTCTCCACCACCGTCGCAAAATGTTACTTATTTCAAATTTTGGGATAAACTCATAGACCTCTGGAGTGTATTATATTTATTATCCCATATTTTTTTTGTGGATGCTAATTAAATTTGGCACATAAGCGAACATATGAGATACACCATTGAAGATGTTCTAATGTAACTCATGTAAAGTTTCATGGAATGCGGATAACGCCACCCGGCCAAACCGTACACTTATAAATTAGTTTAAGGCTGAATGTATCCTTTATCAACTCGTGTAATTTAGGCACGAAGAGAGATACCCTTAAGCTTTTTATATGCAAAAACCAAGCAATTAGTGGCTTCCTGGTCCCTATATTTATTGCCCTGAATTTTCGTTGTCCTGACTCCTGAGTTTGTACTTAGCTGGTTTCTAGCCTAGGCTAGCCATCTGAGCAGAGAGACTTTGTACGTGTTCTAGTCATTTCACCGGCATGTTTCAAATCAAAGCAATTAAAACAAGGATACGAGTGGTTGCAACCAAGGATTCATCTTAAAGACCGTTTTTAGTTCCTTTCATTTATAGAATAGAGCATAAGATCATGGATTACCTATCATATGATTAATTAGATGTTAATTCCAAAAGTGATCCACTTAGCCCAATCTGGCCCTAGGCCAGTGGCGGTTGTTGGCTTTTTTATTATTTATTATTATTTTTTTTTGGTTTAAAATCATGAATGAAAGGAAGTTTTAATTCTTCTCAAATATTAGTTTTGATTGAGTTCGGTATCCGCTGGCGTTAGCTAGTAAGGTATTAAGAGGCTCTTGCATGACATTTTACAAAGATGCTCCACATATTCAATGTTCTCTTTATTTTATTTATTTATTTATATTATGTGTGTGTGTGTCTCTTTTCTAAGTGGATAATTTTATACATTTAAATTGTTAAATTATCGGCAGGGTCTACTATTAAGTTCGGCAAATTATGCTTACCCCTCGTGTGTGTGTGTGTGTGTGTGTGTGTGTGTTTTCTAAATGGATAGTTTTATACATTTAAGTTGTTAAATTATCGGCAGGGTCTACTATTAAGTTCTACTATTAAGTTCGGCGAATTATGCTTACCTCGTACCGGGCTTATATGCTCAAAATAATGATTTGAAATTTAGATATGCATGTTGGGATTGTGGTGGTGAAATGGAGAGAGTCGGTCAATAAGAAAGAAGTGGACTCATAAATGAGTTTTCAAAATTTACGGAGAATTCTAAAATTTGGAGTCTTAGTACTTTCTATTTGTGATTTACTATGAGTAATTTCTTCATTTGAGATATTTAGTAGCTAGATATATACACATATAGACACATTTGCGATATTTGATCATTAATTTTGTCACATTTAATGTAACCCATGGAAAGGTAGACATAACTCTCTCAATACATGTAAGGATTGCCCGATTTTTGTCTTGTTGGTAAAACTACTATAATAAACTTTCAAATAAGATTAATCTCGAGTTAATTGAATACCATTTGACCCTTCAATAGTAGTTGTATAAGAGAAAAATAAGATCAGTGATGAAATGAAAACAATTACGAATATTAGATTAATAGTTTTAATGGTTAGTTAGGGGTCTTATTGTAGTAGGATTAAACCTAATTAAAGTTTTTAAAGTGCAATTGAATCTCTTTGGAGAAAATAGTGTATGATGAATGCAAATTAAGGTTGTTTTTGTATGAAAGAATGAATCTTTCTTAGAAAACTTGTGATGAGTTTTCAACTTTGAGGAGTGATTTTTTAAAATTATCGTTGACAAGTTTTTATGAAACGATTCTGAAGATCTTCAATTTTTTTATTTTTATTTTATTTTATTTGAAGATCAAGACCCTAAATCCTATTGTTCGGGTTTTTACGATATTTTAGGGTTAGGGTTAGCGCCATTTTTGCCCTCTTCTCCCGGCATCAAATTCCCATTTTTCCTTGGGTCCATGCTGACCTTGCTCTTATAAAATTATAAAATAACGTATTTTCAATCTCAGCCAGGGTCAGGTCCAGCCTCTTTGATCAAGATACTTAACAAATTCTTGTTTATAAGCGACCTAAGTAGTCAATCTAAATTAGTTTATTTCCGAAAGGGAGCCATAAGAGCTGTTACTTGCATGCGCGAAGGTTAAAAGAAAACTTAGTATGTTAGGTATATCTGACATGTGAAAACGCAATCTGAGCCGTTTGATGTAAAGTTTATGAACTATATATCCATAGTGGATAAGATTAGCATGAAATATAATCTCTGATTAAATATAGTCAGGCTATTATTTAATTCAATGGTTGACAACAATAAATCATATGATAAATATCGTGTTTTGTTCTAATATTATACAATAAGGATTTATAAATCTTCGAACTTTAAATCAGACGGCTTATATTGCATTTTTCCATGTCACATGTTCCTAAAATAAAAAGTTTTTACAGCCCCTTAAAGAAGCGGGTGCAAGTAAATAAGGTGGAAAATCTTGTTTATTTAAGCCGATTGAATTTGATATTAGCTAATGAAATTTTTTTGTATGAAGGGCATTATATTCCGCAGCTGGCGTCGCTAATCGTTCAGGATAAAGGCTTCAACCTGAAGGGCATTCTGGTAATTGACATTTACCACCTTATTTACTCAACCAAATCCAGAAATAATCGTTCGTTGTGGTGGTCCATCTTCATTTGCTTCCGCTGAAGGGTCTACTTATAAATATAAGCATATACTACTGAAAAAAAATATTCCCTTTTGGAAGTTGTATATTAAATTTTGTTTCTGTATATTTTCAAAAAAGTTCAAGTGGAGAAGTTTGACTCCATGATTCCAGTGGCTGCATGCAGACAACATTACATTTGTCAGGATACGGAGGGTCAAAGATTTAAACGGATCCAACTTGTTATATATAGAAAATTAGTATATAATCTTTTGATTGTGGTTTTGGCTGTTGACTTAGATCGGTAATCCCCTTCTGAACTACGGAATCGATACAAGCGCAACGTACTCATTCCTCTGGTCGCACGGCCTTATTTCAGACAAAACTTTTGAAGGTGTTTCGAGCTCATGCGACTTCAAGTATGGATACATGGGAGGTGAAGAGAAAAAAAATACCAAGAAGAAGAGCTGCCCTTCCTTCTTGGATTCTGCGAGAGAAGAGATCGGTGGCTTCATTAATATGTACGACGTTACGCTAGACGTTTGCGCTCCGCCTATAGTCCGCCAAGCAATGCGTCTACAGAAGATGGTACACTCTTTCTCTCTCATCACGTGTTTTGCACGTGACTTGGACGACCTATATTTATTGTAATCGAGTGTGATGTATATATATTCCTTCATGTCGGGGTGAAAAAAAAAATGAATGCAGATGGGTCTGACGGAGGCTGAAGAGGAGATCGACGTGTGCATTGATCACGAGATAACTCGATATCTGAACCTACCGACGGTTCAAAATGCTCTTCATGCGAATCTCACATCCCTCGACTACCCTTGGGAAGCGTGTAGCAGGTTTTTGTTTCTCTTTCTTTATCATCCATGCTTCATGGAGAAACTTTTTACGACTTTTAGAGATATTATTTGATGGTACTCATGCAGCAGCATCGAAGACCTAGTAGTGCTCCCAATCTTGCCAGAAGTTGGTGGTCAATTGAGGTAGTTCCTATAACTTTTGCAGGATCGTGGAGTACAGCTCTGAAGATCAGCTACGAGACATGCTTCCGTTGCTCGCTCGTCTTGTAAAAAGAGGGCTTCCCATATGGATTTTCAGGTAAGTAAAACTTATCGTTTTATTGTAACTTAATTAACTAAAATGGGTGGTTGGTTCCCCGTGTAACTTAATCAATAGGGCCCGGTTGGCCCGTAAGCCCGGCCCACCCACAAGAAGTTGGGTCTTGCTCATAGTTTAAATGAAAGATATTTTGCAAGATCCCTTATCAAGCTATTGAAGTTGGCAAGATCTCTATTAAACTATTGGTATTAGTAACATTCCCATTCTGTCCATGTAAACTGTCACTAACTACCATTACTTCACAAAAATACTAAGAATATCCCTCCTTTTTGTTTAGTACTGCAAGTCAAATTTTGTTGCTTAAATCTCAAGATGCCCTTTTATTTTCCTTTCGGTTGGTCAGCAACTGACTGGGCCAATGTGTTGGAATTGTCCCGCATCATTTGTGGGCAGGCCCTTCTTGGGCTCTTTATATCTTGGGCAAACCTCACCTTACAAGCAGGTTTTGTGAGGTTGAGTTAGGCCCGGTGGATTTTTACATGGCATCAGAGCCATTCTTTCTCCCCATTCAACCGAACAAGCAACCAGGCGAGTGACTGATAGGAACATCGATTGCCCTCAAATCTTAACTTTTTTTTTTACAAAACGAGCCTAATTGACTGCCAGCTTGACCGAACGGACAATTGACTGTGTGAGAGACCGATACTCCCATTGGTTGCCCGACAACCCGCTTGTGGTGAAAAGAAGCACGCCGAAATAAGAGGGGAATTTTATTTATATGGTTGGAAAATTAGAAGTGGGATCTTGCCTATTCCAATAGGCTAACAGGGATCTTGCAAAATGTCCTTAAATGAATTACTTGGTATTTTGGGGACCTACGCCTTGTGAGAATGCCATCTTAGCCATTTGATTTGAAGGCCATGATCTGAATATCTTCATGCAAAAGATTGACACAAAACACAATCTCGATCATATGATTCAATGCAGTCAACTAGTGAATCATACCATGAACTTTAACCGCATTGAATCATTTATAAAGATCATGTTTCATGCCATTTCTTAACAGTTAAGATCTTGAGATCATGACCTTCAAATCGGACAACTTAGATGGTGTTTTCATATGGCACATGTCCCCAAAATCCCATATCTTTCTTTGAAACTATGTGCAAGGGCCAACCGGGCCCGTTGACAGCCCTATTTGCGACTTTATACATTTTGATGAGATGACTGTGCCGTGCCCGACATTCCTGGCCCGTTGCAGTTGCTATTGCTCTTATGTCTTGCTTTGCAAGCTAGTTAAGCTCAGCTAACAACACGAGGACAGCTAACAAGCTGGACAAGCTTAGTGCCTACTTCTCTATATTAACTAAATTAGAAAGTAATCTTTCCTTGGGAGTCCATATAAATTTTGATCAGGCATTAAGTAACATTATTGATGATGGTGCTTTCCATTGTCTACCAGCCAAAGTTTGGTAGAGGAGCTATTATTAGTTGCCCGATGGCCCCCACATATTCTCCAAGGGGTGTACATGGGTCGTTCTTCCTCCTGCAAGCTTGTCAAACTCTTCGAGATACACATATTTTTGAGTGGCAAATCAGTGACAGGTCAAATATATAATTTCACTGATTTGCAACTCAATTATCTGTGCAGCTCCCGTGAACTGACAATGCCCTTGGTGTACAACTCAATATTCTGCACACGTGACACTGTTTTCATCAAAATAATGTACTTTTACCCCATAAATCATGAATAGAAATAAATTTTAGTTATGATCAGTGGTGTGATAAACTTGATGTACCACTTTGTATAGTGGTTCTTTGACCATATAAATCAGGAATAAATAAATAAATAATTGATGATAATTACATTAAATTGATATATCTTATCCTTTTTTATTAGTAACCTTACTACCTGATGCAAACCGGTCAACCTTTATATCAATTTTATCTAAACAGCTAGAGGGTAGTGTCCTTTGTTTGATAGCAGGGAAACTTTAAACAAGAAATGAAATCAATTTCCCGGTTGATTTCCCTTGGAAATGAAGTTTTTGTTGTTTGATTAGGCCATTTGGGAAAAGATTTCCATTAAAAATTGATTTCTCCGTATGAAAAAAGGCATTTTGTTCAAAACAGCAAAACAATAGCTCTTATTATTTAGAAAAATAAGTTTTGTCTTTTTTATTTGTTTTTTATTCCTAAAATAAGTGTTGAAATGATAAAAAACACTATTATTGTGCTGGTGAGAAACTCGCTTTCAGCCACCCAAAAGGTTGAACTAATTTCGTCTTAAACTGCCTTGATGCGGTGGGGAAATTGAGTTTGTACATGGACCCCCTTAATTTCCATTTCATCCCCTTAATTTCCACCAATATTTGACATTTCCAAGCTATCAAACTGGGGCCTGGTCAATCGTCCTAAGAATGAAAATGCTAAAACAAGTTACTTGATAACTGTTCATTTTAAAACTCTCAATAAAGATGTTTTTTTCCACAAAATCTTCAGGCACAGTTGATCTAAACAACAGCTGGTTTGCATCAGGTGCTACCACTTGATGAAAACTAGTTCCACATGTACAAAATCGCGACTCACATAATCTGTGCTGTGCACGGGTTGGTGTATCTCCCTTGGTGCATGGGCAGGCATCTACTACGAACTGGAGTTGGTATATATCCCCCTTGTATCCAAATCATCAAATTCAACGACCAATCGTTCGGTGGACAGTGGCCTTAAAATCACACTAATCCAATTACCCAATGGTACGATTCATTGATTGCTTTTGGACAGCGTGAAAAAATTGTACAAAGGACCTATTGAAAATTATCATCCAATAAGTGCAATTTTTTAATTAGCTATGGCCACCGTCAAGATGTGCCTGGTATATTGGACGGTTCAGATCATTGTAGTGAATTGTCTTTTTTTTTTCCTTATCATCCAATTAAGTGCAAAATTTAAATTAGCTATCACTGCCATCAGGATGTGCCTGGTATACTGGACAATTCAGATTACTGTAGTGAATTGTCTTGTTTTTTTTTTTTTTTCACGGCACCAAGTTTTTGTGTTGATTCTGCAGTGGAGATCAGGATTCGGTGGTTCCACTTACAGGGACTCGATCTCAGATTACCAAGTTAGCACAACAACTAAAACTGAAGACAAGTATACAGTACCGTGCTTGGTATGCCCTCGGACAGGTGAAGTTATTTCTCTATTTATTTGGTCCAATGGCTATGTTGTTTGCAATATTTTCTGGCATGGGTCAAAATCTCGGATTTCCGAGACGTATCGGCATATCGTCCGATACATTGAATGTATCGGAGATACATTGAATGTATCGGCGATACATTGAATGTGTCGTCATGGTACAATTTTATTTTTATTATTATTATTTTTAAATCCCAAAATATACCCTAAAATTATGGGAAAATATATTTAATGGTTTTCTATTTGTTTTAAATTTTTTTTTACCACAAAACCCACAAATTTGGGGCTAAAAAATATAGATCTATCATTTGTATGGGTAGATCTATATTTTTCCACCATAAAATAGAAGCAAATGGACAAAAACACACAAAATTATAGGGAAAATACCTTTTATATGGTCTTTGGCGAGTTAGCGGCATTCCCGTATGAATCCGGGTGGTGGAGATTGTAGATCCGGTGCTTAGAGGGAAGAGGAGAGGAGAATAGAATAATTGACTGTTTTTAAGGGCCAATACCCAGTTTACAGTATCGTCCAGGTCCAAAACCGATACGTATCAGTATCGGATGATTTTTTGATCCATGTTTTTTGGAAGCAACATTCTTACAACATCGATTGTTTGAAATGGTTGACTAATAGATTACAATTGGACTCTTAAGTTGAATTTAGAATGTGCTGGAGCATTAAAAATACAGGTTTACAACAGAAAATGTGATTCAGCCTGAAAATTAGTATACTTGTCCTAGAAACATTGTGACAGAAAAACCTAATATTATGTTTTTGACCATCTGCACGAAATGAAACTGACTGAAACGATGCTCTCCAAAAACCAAATTTAACGTATTGATGCTCTGATCTTTACCTGCCTGAAATTCGAAATTTTGAAATTCAATGGTCTATCTGCACGAAATGAAACAACTGAAACGTTGCTCTCCAAAAACCAAATTTTAACTGATTGATGCTCTTATCTTTACCTGCCTGAAATTCAAAAATTTGAAATTCTATGGTCTATGTAGAATACGTAAGGGTCCCCTCTCCCTATCCATTGTTGTTTTATATTTTTTTTAATTTTCATTATTGAGTAATATTTATTTATTTTTTGGGCAATCGGGGTTGGAGGACCTTATCCTTTCATGCATGAAAAGAGAAGATTACAGACGATTAAAGGGACATATCAAATCTTCTCTAATGCGAGAGTGAAGATCGAGTGGAGTGTCATCTAGATAGGTTCGCTAGATTACAATTAATTCATCAAGGCCTTTCTTAGTGACGAGGTCCGCATGGAAGTTTGTCTCCATATGTGCTTGATGTCACACAAGAGAAACCTGCTCATAAGATGTTTTACTTCTTCAGTCACCTAAAAATCTCTCCATTTCCTTTGAAATTCACTTGTAATGCCAGAGTTAGCTACGCGAGAATCTGACTCAAGGGGTAGGCCTGAGATGCGACAATGCAAAGCCATAGTAAGATCAGTTCAAATAGCTAGTAGTTTAGTATGAGAGATCTCCAAAGCATTAGTGGGACCAGGGAAGCTCAGAATGCTCCTTGTAATTGGTAATTCCCTTGCCCTTAATCAAAATTCCAATAAGTTGTCAGATTTGAGAGCATATGATGGTTCTCTTATCATCATTAATTTTGATCCTATAGATATAATAGAATAGTTTCAAAAAATACGTAAGCTTCGTGACGGACGAGATCTACCCTTTTGGAAACATAAGGTCATCAGCAAATATGTGATGGGATATCAGCTGACAATGTGAAATAGAGTGCAGATTGATCTTCCCTATTGCAGTTCTCTCTTAATGAATGCATGTGAGAGCTCCCATGACAATAAAAGGAGTGGAGAGATTGGATCCCTCGGTCTAAGTTCTAACTAGAAAAATACCATTAGGTACTGTACTCTTTTATCGATACAGAGAACATAGGTGAGGTAATGTACTCTTTTAGCCAAATGATCCAGCTTTCATTAAAGCCTAGTTGATGTAAGATAGGGATAATATCCATCATACTATGTCAAAGGCTGTCTGAAGATCAATTTTAGTGCAGAAGGCTCTAAGACCAGTTTGAAGATAAAAAAACTTCGGCACGAGCTCTTGGGCCAAAAGAACATTTTTGGAGATATTTCTTTCTTTTATGAGGGCAGATTGATTTCTGATCATGAAGAAGAGGACCATAGCTAGTCTAGCTGACAATTTTCATAGTTACTTTGTATACCCAATTATGCAAAGCAAATTACCAAAATTTGTCTAATGATTTCGCACCAATCTCCATCGGGATATGCTTTTAGGATAGACCTCAAGGATTTCAGTATTTTGTTTTTGTTTGTTTGTTTTTTTTTTTTTTTTTTTTAATTAATTTTTTTTTAATTATTTATTTTTATAAAATGAATAAATTCGAGGATTGGCAAAAAACCTGATCTTATGAAGTGATTTCTGTTGAGAGCAAGGATCAGAATATCGGTTTCGGGCATGACCGAGACCGAAAGTTGGACCAAAATTTTGAATTTCTGCCGAAATATCACTCCCATACATAATTTGGCCAAAATTTCGGGGCATGTTTTCATTTCGGTGTGGACCGAAACCGATGCCATATTGCAATGACAGCAAGGATAAGAGCAGGTTGGTCACCCTTCCTTTTATGCAGAAAGTGGAGCTGGGGTGATCCAAGTACCATATAGCTCAAATTCCATATCTACCTTGTTAGAAAAGATGTTTCCTTTAAGTGGGGTACTGTTTTCTATTTTTGTTGGCAAATAGATTTAATATTATTTTATGTGTATGCCGGGAAAGTGGCTCACCTCGAATTTTGGCCTTGATTGGTGGATTTGGATTCACTAAAGAGTTATGTAGGAGGCAGGCCAAGCATTAAATCTCCTTACATATTTTGGAAATATGCAGTCATTGAATACTTAGAAACGCTAAGAAATAGAAAGGAGGGGGAGCGAGAGCTTCTGATTGCCTCATTTGTTCGGACTAAATTCCCAACTTTGGGCAGTTAAGATCTATAGGCTGTGTTTGGGATTGCTTTTTGGAGGCAATTGTTGTGCAAAAATCCCTAGAAAGCCTTTGCACTTCCAATCTACGTCCACAGGCAGTCAAACAAAGTGTTTCCATCATCAAGAAGAAGGTGCACAAAGGTTACAAACAATGAAGATCGTATTCTCCAATCTTACTCAACACGAGAACCACAAAGATCCATGCACAAATACAAATTCAACACAGAGAGACCCATAAAACTCTACATGGGTTTTCCAAAGGGTTTATAGAACCAATACCAAAAGCCTTTTCTCCAAAACCCTCATTTTCAAATCCAAGGTTCAAGCTCTTTTGATAGAAGCAACTTTTTCTCTCACACTAATTAACCCAAAGAGTACCCATGTTCCAAAACACTCACTTTCCAATTTGGTTTGGATTCTTATTCCATATCTTTTAGATCCTATATTAGAGAATAAGGCTGTGTTTGGGTTAGCTCTTATAAGAGCAGAAGCAGCTCTTTGCCTACTCTCTGTCGGAGCAGATGAAATTTGCTCTGAGATAGAATAGGCATAGAGTGGTTTTATCACTTAAAATAGCTCTCTGCCAGAGCGAATGAGGCAAGGAGCTGTGCTATCAAATGTAAAAGTAGTTCTCTGCCGGAGCCAAAAAGTGAAAGAGTTGCTCTTTGCCCCAAAAGAGCTAACCCAAACGCAGCCTAATACAAATTTCCAAAATAAGTGACTTTCCTCAAATAAAAGCAAACTAATATGAGATCTTTTGACAATCGACCGAACCAAGTTCTAATGTGTAACTCTAGTTGCAACTGGAAATCGAGCCAAATCCCAACAATAAAGAGCAGCGCACTTAAAAGAGAAGGTTTAAATTACTCTTTTAAAGAGACCCAAATTCGGTTCTTTTACTCTCCGAAAGAGCTAAGGGCACT
The DNA here is from genome assembly GCA_021018995.1 of Chloranthus sessilifolius. Classification (NCBI taxonomy): domain Eukaryota; kingdom Viridiplantae; phylum Streptophyta; class Magnoliopsida; order Chloranthales; family Chloranthaceae; genus Chloranthus; species Chloranthus sessilifolius. The sequence continues at coordinate 22,991,986 of CM037590.1, forward strand.
TCCAATTGAACACAGTCCCATACTAAAGTGCTCTAAGCTAGAGCCAAGAGTTGCTCTTTGCCTCCAAAGAGCAATCCCAAACACAATCATAATCTCTGGTGGGGCAGTTCCCGCCACATGACGCCAGACAAACTACAAACTTTTCTCCAAAGACAACATCTCTATAAAGAAGTTACTTCAAGATCAATCTCATGCCCCAATATGATAATTACTAAATAAAAAAAAATACAACTTTTTCATAAATAATTTAACATTTAATGTGGAAGAAGTAAAGAAAATATGTGAATGTATCAAAATGCAATAATAATTAATTTTTATTAATGAATAAAAGGATGGTTAACTTGATAGGGAACAAAAGCTAACTGACGCACCCTGAAATCCGTGAAGATGCATGAAATGCTAATTTGCTGAAATTAAACTAATTAATTGAGTAAATTAATCACAAATTAAAGCGATATCATGGGGTTTCGCGAGATTCTGCTTAAGCGCCCATGCTTTGGTTCACGTAGGGTCTAATCCGACATGTGAGAGCTCTTAGGAAATGCGAAAGGGTGAACCTAGAGATAGAACTCTAACTCCTTCTAGGTTGGCCGTTAGATAGTCGTTCACAGTGAAATTGGTAGCTCCTCGCTAGGACTTTGAATATAAACATTCATCGGCACGAGTTGAATACGCTTAAGTCCAACAACGGTCGGGGATCGATGGGTTAAGATCGGATTCGATCCACGAGGATGAACATTAAAGGTATTATAAATTTAGGGTTAAAGATTAGAACAATCAATAGAAAGGAGAAAATAGTTGCAAGAGATGGGGGAAGGAGATTCAACCAAGAAACAAGGAAAGTAAAGGCGATCAAAGATAAATGGGCATCTCACCCTTGGCCTCACACCAAACCCCAAATGGGGAAGAAGACTCACTCTTCAAGCTCCTCTCAAGCCAAAATGCAATGCATTCTCATTTGTTAATCATTAAGTGCCAAAATTGTTTACAAAATTGTGCTTTATAGCATTTACAAAGAGATACCCTAAAATAGAAAATACTATGTTATCCTAAGTGGTAACTTACACTTGGACGCAAAAGAATAAAATTTAAGGACAAAGGATAAATACGTCATTTAAGCCGTTGAGGCGGGGATTTCTATGGACGTCCGTCTTGGGGCTCACGGACGTCCGTCGTCGATTCACGGACATCCGTATCGCATAAAAACAGTGAGACCCTCAAAATCCGGACGTCTGTCCATAGCCTATAGACGTTCGTCACTAGATGCTTTTGTGCCTCATGGGACCTTTCTTCGATGGTTCTTGACGCTCCTTGGTCCTTCCGTCGCTGGTACACCTTGTACAGCATGAACTCTAGATCTTTATTGGTGGCGTCTCCATCACTAACTTATCAATGCATCCATGACCCAGTGACCTGGTCGGTCAATCTTGGGGAGTCCTTGGTTGTGAGCATCAGGTAATCCCAACTAAGATTGTAGTTGCTATTTTGTCACTACAAAATTTTAATAGTTATTGTTTCGTCCTTGTCATCATCACATCCGTATCCGATGTACTTGGGTTGCTTTGCGAGTCCTATTTCTCCCCTTTTATCTAATTAGTGCTAAGCTCTTTATAACTTTAAAATCCTTCATGTCCTTCGTCTTTTCACTGCTTCCGTGCGAGTCTCCACTGCTCTTCCTCTTCTCCTACTTCCTCGTGCTTGTAATGTCGGCTTGTAATGTCGTATAGGTTTTGGCTCTCTCGGATGAATATATGTCCAAACCACCTCAAGCAAGATTTCGTAATTTTTTCCTTTAATTGTACAATTCTCAAATTATTGTTTGAAAGTTAAAAATTGTGTATTCAGGCCTAGTGATAGACCTTTAAAAGACCATAGTCAATAATCATCCTTATATAATCAAAGTAGGAAATAAGATCTGTATAGTTCCACCATATCCAACAAATATCAAATTTTTGTGTCAGAATTTATACGATATGGTGATTGTAAGTAGGTTTTTGAGGCGATGGATATGATAGATAAACAGTGTCTCTCCCTTTCTAGTATGATCATTAATATTGATGTTTCTCGGTAATTTTACTTCGGCTGTTGTTACAGGTTGGAGGATGGTGCGAAGCTTATGAAGACAAGATGGTCTATGCAACTGTAAGGGGTGCATCACATATGGTTCCTTATGCCCAACCCGAACGAGCCCTCTTGCTGTTTACAAGTTTCATAGCGGGGATGCCCTTGCCTTCTCGTCCCTAAATGGTCAGTTACATTTTTTTGGGTATATGAGTGGTTAAAAATGCTAATCCATTTTTTGTGAAGCAAAGTTGATAGGAATCTTTGCTTTAGCCGAAAACTGGGAACTTCAATTTTGTTTCTGTTGTATCTTACAGACTTCAATTCTTGTGGTTTTAATGTAAATCCTACTCTTTTTTATCTAATCAAAGAGCTTTGCGCTCACTAGCAAACAAGTTGAAATGGCAATTTGATCATAGTTGTTAATCATGTTGAAGTACTGATTATGGTTGGCGGTTTCATTAACAACTACACACTTGGGGGGCATTCAGGTATTTCAAGGTCAGATGGGGGGTGACTGCTGGCTTGCTGAAAAATCAAAGCTTCCTTGAAAAGCTGATTTTCGTGAATTCGATGATAACCACTTTTATTTGTTAAAGCTCTTGATCGAATTTCATTTTTAAACTGATCCTGTGCTAAAGAGTGAACACTAAAATTTATCTTCTGACCGTTTTTAAATGACTATTTGGCTCTCATATTTTCCAAGAAATTGCCTTCTTTAATTTGGCGGTGACAGAACATAAAGTTTAGGATTGACCATAAAGTTAGCATTTGGTAAGCTGCCCGAGACCCTGGTGACTTTGGTACATGGGCTCCTTGGGATGTGTTCCATCTAATGATTTAGAGATGTTTGCTGTAAACAAAAACGATCTCTACCATCTGACTGAGAGAAATCAAACACCATCTAAAATTAACAGTATATTAGATTTATGTGATAGCCAATAATTTTAGATGATATTTGACTATTTTGATGCATGAGGATGGAGATTTTTTCGTCCCAATCTTTACACCAAATAGTTTTTACAAAATGTTACATTAATGGAGAGAAGCCTCTCTTTATAGAGGTGAATACACTCAGTTATATCTGTTAAAATTAAAATATTTCTTACAATATTTATCCAAATATTTACGAATCATGCCTAAAACGTAATATATACGCATCACTTTCTTTTAATCCCGAATATTCTCTATTATTCCGCTCTTTCCCTATTACTTTCCAACAAATAGTTTTACAAACACAAGTCTAATGATTTCATATGATACACATCACAAAAAGCTACTCAGGTGGTGGCATACCTAATACTAGCTCTTGAGGCATGAAGAAAATGAAATTCCAAACCCCACTATCTTCGCGCCTGAAAAATTGAAAATCGAAACTCACTGAAAAATTGGTCTGTTAAACCCGATTGAAACTTACTCAAAACCAGAAAAATTGAAACCAACTCTCAATCGATTCAGTTTCAGTTTAGGGTGGCTGACGCCGAAAATTGGTCACTTGGGTTTATAAAACCGACCTAGAAAAAAACAAAACTGGAAAATATTTAAAAGAAAAAAAAACTGAAACTGTAACCAAACTAATTTTTAAGGTTTCGGTCCCATGATTTGAAAATTTTGGCCAAACCAGAAGTGAGCTGACTTGTTTCGGTTTGGTTCAGGCTCAACTGAACCGAAGAACAAAATGGTTTTGGTTCAGTTGGGTTAACCAAATTTGGATCCTGCCCCTAGTGTGCGTGCTACGATCATTATTCGTCCATCCAGTCAAAGAGGTCTTAGAACTCATATGAGGAATCAATTCCATCTAAGGGAATCGGTCCCACTAAGTAGCAGGGCATGTGCACCCCATAATCTCCAATTTAATTAAAAGCATATGTCTATCAATTTCCAAAATACTTTAAAGAGGACTCACCTAGCACCCAAACACAGGCCTTGGTTTGCTCTTTCCTCATTTCTCTTCCCATTCGCATGTGCTTAGTTCGGCAGCTTTCAATCCGCTTAGAGCACCCAGCCTAATACCAAATCCCAAGGGCACATGCACACTCCAAATTCAACACATGTCGGGTCAGCAAGGGATAAATTTCTAGGGTAGCCTCAAGAGAGGGAGGGGATTTAAACTCAGGTCTCTTGCTTTTGAAAGCAAGTACTTGGCCAGCTCACCTAATCTCTTGAGACTAAACTAAGGGTAGCTTTGTTCGTGCTTATAGAATTATTGAGGGCACCTACAGTAAAAGCCCGTTGACTGGGTTGAAACAGATGATGGATATCAATTTTTATCCTTATCTTCCACATGATTGATCTTGAAACTATGGGTGTACAATCAGACCGTAAACTTTCATTCACGTGGTACACATTTAAAAAAAGTGACTAAAAAATTATGTGAGACACATTATGCTCAAACATGATTTTAGGTTCACTTTTTTAGGATTTATGTCACGTGGAATAACAAATTGACGGTCTGATGGCACACCCATGGTCTAAGGATCAATCATACGAAAGATTGGGATAAAAACCATAAGTAAATTCAACCCAGTCAACGGGTTTTCAGCGTAGGGCTCCTTAGTACGTAGCGGGATCAGAGCTACCCTAGAGTTTATTTCATTTGCAACCTATGTATCAGTTGCAAACATGGCCACCCGAGCCCTATTATTATTCCCCAATAGAAAGCTATTATCTGGTTGGCCATTTCCTGCTACGATAAAATATTACAAACACCAACATAATGATTAAACTAAGATGAAAGTGGAAGTAATCGCCGACTGAACATTATTAAAGCCAATAAGTTTTTGGGTTCCTGTATTTACTGCCGAAGTTCTTCCTTCTCAACTTGAGTCTCATATGTTTAAATCATTGAAGGCTTTGAATCAGACAATGAAGGCTGTTTTTCATCCCAATATTCCACAAAATAGATCTTGAGATCATTGGCCCAACAACGAACAATCAGATTTTTATACCAAGTAGCACACATCTCAAAAAATAAACATGATACTGAGCTTACATCAAACGTGTTTCTTAGATCACTTTTTGAAATGTGTGTTATGTGAAATTAAAATTAAGCTGTATGATGGTAGGATCTTGATCTCAAGATCTACTATGTAGATGATTGGAATGAAAAATAATGTCTGACGTGTTATTCAAAGCAGTAAATGATTTAAGCACATGACTAAAATTGAGAAGGAAGAATCTTGCTGTTGAAGAAAAAGATTTAGGAATATATCCTAAATCTTTTATATGATTTTGATAAAGTGTAGTTCAGAATCTAATTGGTGGCCGACATTAGGATTTTACAATGTAATCTATTAGAATACGATTTTAAAATGTATAAATAAGTGTGAAGGTGGCAAGGTGCACACTAAGATTGCTCTTCTAAGAGGAATCATACACGTCTAATAGCCTATCTGTGTGGAATCCTGTTCAAAAATAGGGATAATTAGAGAAACATGATTCAAAAACAAATTTTTTAACAAAAAATCAGACCCCAACCATTTTAGAAAAATGGTACTTTAATGAATTTTGGAACTTCAGAAAACCGCGAAAGCATAATTTTTAATTTTTTTAAAGAAAAAATTGTGCTTTCACGATTTTCTGAAGTTGCAAAATCTTTGAAAGCACCCTTTTTCTAAAACGTTTGAGGCCGGGCCTTTTTTGCTAAAAAGTTTGGTTTTGAGGCATTATTTTCTAAAGTGCCCTAAAAAATATGACTTCAATGGCAGAGGCAAGGATAAAAGTAGCGGTAATTGAAAATAGTGGTAATTGAAATTTCGGCAGAAAATTTTCCCTCCATACATATTTTGACTGAAATTTTGTTTTGGTGGGTATCAAAACAGATACATTTCGACAAGTAATTTGAATTATCGGCCGAAATTTTGAATCATGGCAGAAGTATTTTGAATCATGGCAGAGGTACCGTTGCCTCCAATCCATTTTGAAAGAATTGGCGTATAGAGGTAACCAATCTGGTTCAAAGGTCAAAGGCTACCTTTATTGCAGCCACTGAATCATCAAGGGCACCTATGCCAAAAATTATTGACTGCTTTAAGTCAAACGATGGAGATTATTTGTCACCCCATCTTCCACAGTGGATCTTGAGATCATGGGCATACCATCAAACGATCAATTAGTAATTTCACATGGCATACATCTCAAAACAGTGATTAAAAAGTCACATGGCACACTTCACGATCATTAAGAAAAAGAAAGATTTTGAGAGAAGGTTGAATATTTACTTTCTCTCTCCTCCATGCCAATTTCTCTTTCTAACTCATTTAATTTCTCTACCAAGCATTTATGGGTTTATGAAGGTTTCTCTCTTTTATTCCTTTAATTTCTCTCCCAAGCATTTATTGGTTGATTTCTCTCTCATACTCCTTTAATTTCTCTCCCAAAACCCCAAGCATTTATTAGTTTCCACGAATATTAATTCCAACATCATATCTCATCTTTGGATGGTAAGACATCAAGCAGAATCCCATATATGGTCCTACTTGATAGGACCTGACCAAACCCCCTAGAGTCATTCGTTTTCACCTTTGAAGAGGCGGGTTAAGACTAGAGAGCGTAAAATTTAAGGCCTATAAAAAGTAAATGTAGAATGTAAATCCTATATAGTACTATTCTATATTTTGTAGTGACAGTTTCATCAAAATTACTTTTTAAGGCAATCTATGACAATCAGATCTGCCCACATGATGAAAAAGAACCTAATATATAATCAATCAAACAACCTGAATTCTACCGAATTTATCCCAATCAATTCGTGAATTTACCTGAATTTAACCGAACTGAAAAAAGAATAGTTGCCACCAAATAGAACTTTGTTACCATGGTCGTGCGCGTAGTAGCCCTACCAGCCATGCGTACCATAGTTGAATTCGACATATTAATAAAAGGCTGAAATTAGCTGTCGCAGCACGCTTTTTGGCTTCTGTAAGTAACCTGCACAACTGACTTTTTATCAACAGAAGATGTCAAATTGCACGGGGACTATCCCTACAATTCCTACACCAATGTGACAGCTGAAACTTCACATAAAACTGCTACATCGTCGATCAAGATTGAATGCCGTAGTTTGGCATTCTACACGGAATCGTAAGGGTTAGGAAGAAGGGCATGGAAACTGATTACTAAACTCAAGTACTCAACACATGTTGACTTCCAATTATATGTTACATGGCTTGTTAAAAAATGAATTTAGCCACTTTTTACATTATGCACTTACATGAAATGGAGTATTGAGTCACTCCAAGACCGGCAACACAAATGGCACGTTACGAGGCTTAAATGCGTCCCATTACTAACATTCAACGTGACTATTATTTCTAACATAGCTCACATGAAATCCACAATCAAAGTCATATCAAGTGGACAATTACCAACTAACCAATTGCCTTTAAATAATAATAAACAGAAAGCTTCTTCTTTTTCATATAAGAATCAAATAACCAATTATTATATATAACATGCAAATGGTCAGGTGACATTAAATTGTACGCAAAAAGGCTGACCAGTAAAAAATATAATACAATATTTTTTCCCTTTAAAATTTCAACTACTCTTAGAACCACCATCCTGTCTTCCCTCTGGCCACACTCTTCCAACCTATTTGTTAGGCTTTACATGGAAGATACAAACCAAACAAAGCGACACTTCTTCTGTTGCAGAATAAAAAGAACAAATATCATTAGCAAAACAAAAGACTGATTAAATGTTGAATGAGAAAAGAAAAAATAAAGTAAAATCCGTGTTGTTCAATCACCACATCGTCCGATTGAACTGAGAGAACTCATTAGACATCATGAACTAGCCATCTGTTTTCATCGACAATCCATCGAACCAAAAGAATCCCTAATCCCTGATGGCTTTGAGGCTAAGCTACTTTGTGAATTCCTAAAGGTCCGCGATTGGCCGTAGAGATCTTCGCCCATTGCGGAAGAGCCTTCATTTGATTGCCATCTTTCTAGTGCTTGAGGGAGACTCATGTGGAGGTCAATGCCAATAGTATCTTCTTCCTCATCCCTAGTTGCGGGTTTCCACTGTTCTACGAGAGGGGACAGTACATTAACAACATGGCCCATGTCAGGTCTCTGATAAGGTTCACGAGCTGTACAGTGCCCCGAGAGTTCTGCTACGGTACAGATGCTGTTGTAGTTATCCTCGTCATTGGGATCGAGAGAGGGATCCACAGCCTTTCTTATGTTATCTTTATTGACTAGAAGTCTTCGAAAATATGACACGAGATGAGAGTGTTCGTCAGGTAGTGAATCATCTAGTGCTTTTCTACCTGTTATCAACTCCATTAACACCACGCCGTATGCGTAAACATCAACCTTGGTGGTCACTCTTCCAGTAGCTGCAAGGAAACAATCCAAATTAGAAGGATTATACGAATACTCTTAAGAAACAAAGGGCTTATATAAACTTGCAGTCGCCCAATTGGTGATTGTGGCAATTGGTCCCGACTATCCAAATGTTGGGCCAATTCTTCGAGCGGCCAATAGGGCAAAACAAAAAAATAGCATAGATTGAAATAGCTAAAAAATAGCAGAATCGGAAAACCCTAAACATATACAACCAATGGACTTACGGTGGATGCCACCCAAAAATTAGTCTAGAAGCATCTAATTGATTGGACAGTTAGAACTATCCAATTAGCATTTACTATTGGCTAACAGCCATTCATATGGTGGACCAACAGTTGAACAGTTTTGATCAAGACATGAGTACCAATTATGGGTAGAATATATTTACATAAGAACAGGGGGACCCTAGTTGGAGGATCTGGCACAGAAACATGTAGAAAGGATATCATATGCAAAGTAACAAAAGTTCGGATTCGCCAATTATTTGGCAAGAGGTCAGTTTGGTACAATTAGGATAAATTCACGAATTGATTCGGTTAAATGCGGTATATTTCTATGTAACACAGTAAATGCATTTAAGGGTCAAGGAGTTATTAAAGAGAGCTTAATTATCTTAAAATGAGTCACTAATGAACTATATGTATTAATTTTCATCAACATATCCCACTTGATTAAAAGGAGTCAATGGAAACGTTCAATGGGTAGCAAACGACATAAAAAAAAAATACTATTATCTAGTATTTAAAGGGGTAAAATGCCATTAAAATCAATAATTACCTTATGCCATATACATATCTTAAATATATAAGTCCAATACTATATATTTACTATTTAAAAACTGATCATTTATTATTATTTTTCAAGAGCAAAGATGTGGAATGAAGCATTGGTTTTCCAAAAAAATGATGTTTTCCAAGGAAATGATGTGATGGTCTGTCAATTAATGCGACATTAAAAGTAGAAAAGAGAGATGGCCTTTAATTGAAAATATAAAACCACGAAAAGGATGTTTTAACATTTAACGCTATAAAAGAGTGAGTTCGCTGAACCGCGAATAACTCGTGATTCAAGATTTATTTATTGATTCGCCGAATCGCCGTTTATTCGGTGAACCCCTAATTTGGCAAATTTTACTGAATATTCGGTAAAATTCGTCGATTTTGTGACACTGATCATATGGTATTTAACATCTACAACATGAAGGGGTTTGCAATAATATTTGACCGTAGCCGCCAGATATTCAATATACTTAACAGCATGAATGCTAAAGTCTACACTCTACACAATAGTTTTCCTATATCTATATGCATTCCTATCCGCATCAGAGCACTGCATCCATTTGTTTCCAAGGAAATGATGTGACGGTCTGTCAATTAATGCGACATTAAAAGTAGAAAAGAGAGATGGCCTTTAATTGAAAATATAAAACCACGAAAAGGATGTTTTAACATTTAACGCTATAAAAGAGTGAGAGTTCGCCGAACCACGAATAACTGGTGATTCAAGATTTATTTATCGATTCGCCGAATCGCCGTTTATTCGGTGAACCCCTAATTTGGCAAATTTTACCGAATATTCGGTAAAATTCGCCGATTTTGTGACACTGATCATATGGTATTTAACATCTACAACATGAAGGGGTTTGCAATAATCTTTGACCATAGCCGCCAGATATTCAATATACTTAACAGCATGAATGTTAAAGTCTACACTCTACACAATAGTTTTCCTATATCTATATGCATTTCAATCCGCATCAGAGCACTGCATCCATTTGTTTTGAAGGCAGAAACCATGGGTATCCCGATTAAGACATTCACGTGTTGTTGGAAAGATGAAATAAGCCTACTGTAAAACCCACTTGTTAAAAGGTCGATATTAAGTGAAACTGGACTAATCTGTAACTTATTACCTGGAAGTGACAAAAAAGGGACAGAGCATTTTATATCAGGTGATTAAGGGATCTAACAATAAAACTTAGACAAAAGAACATGGCCTTGTTAACTTCTGCAGGGAGATGACAAACTTAGATTGAAACCAAATTTACTAAGTTTTCTCTGTCCTCCAAATCCAGGTTCTCTCCTATTTTCAGTAGACATACATGCCAAACAAACCAAACATGAGGTCAGGCAACAATGCTTCAAAATTAAGAGACAATGGAAAACAAAAGGGTTCCAAGGTTGACATATCACCAAGAAGGGCACAGGCACTTAATGCATTTACAATGGTGGATATTTCTAATGGTGATACAAATTTTGATACCCCCTAACTAACATTGAAAATCAAACATGAGATTTTCAGGGCCAATATTTAGTTATTTACAGAAAGCTATTTTTATAAAAAATCGAAAAGAACAGAAATAAAGTTACAGTTCTCTTTTGTTCGATATATGAAGCAACAAACCCGTGACAGATTCAACATATGATCAAGGAAAGGCAGATAATCATCAGAGAACTGAATATTCCTTCTTAAATTCATTCCACGGAAAGATCAAAATTTCAGAGAAAAGCATGCTTGCATGTCCAATTTGATAATACATGTTTCTACCAAACCCTAAAACCTGTACAAATGCAAACATTCAGAAAAGTTGAAGAATAATCTCACAAACAATCACAAATTGTTAAAAAAAATGCAAACTACACATTACTTTCCTAATATAGATAATTTACTAAAAAAAGACCGTAATATCTCTTACTTCTATAAAATGATGAACTGCAACATGTTCGTGCCCTAATCTTGGATTGACGATGTTTAGCAAAAGGGCAGGATGTGTTCAATGTTGTTAATAATACGATGTATTTAATTGCACATATAAGCACTGAAAGAACACAAATTCCGGTGAATTCCATAAATTTCACACAGCATCTCAATATAAACAGATACCAAAGACAGTTAAAAATTACTTTCCTAATATAGATAATTTACTAAAAAGAGACCATAATATCTCTTACTTCTATAAAATGATGAACTGCAACGTGTTCGTGCCCTAATCTTGGATTGACGATGTTTAGCAAAAGGCCAGGTTGTGTTCAATGTAGTTAATAATATGATGCATTTAATTGCACATACAAGCATTGAAAGAACACAAATTCAGGTGAATTCCATAAATTTCACACAGCATCTCAATATAAACAGATACCAAACACAGTTAAATTTAAATCCATACTTACTAGCATACTCAGGTGCGAGATATCCAAACGTTCCTGCCAACCGCGTCTCCACAGAGTACTTCCCATCAGGAGCAAGCTTAACCAACCCGAAATCCGAAACCTTAGCTCTCATATCATCACCCAAAAGTATATTTGAAGGTTTCAAATCTCTGTGAATGAAGCTCTTTTGAGCCAAGTTATGGAGATACTCAATCCCCCTAGCGACATCCAATGCAATCGTGAGCCTCTGTTTCCAACTAAGCACAGCATACCCGTTCTCGTCCCTATCAAACAAATGCTGCCCCAAAGTTCCCTGCGGCATGCACTCGTAAACCAATAGCCTTTCATTACCATCGACACAGTAACCGAGCAGAGCAACCAAGTGTCGGTGCCTGACCTTGGTTAGCACCGCAATCTCAGCTTGAAACTCATCCCGCCCTTTATTACCAATCACCGAGGACTCCATCCTTTTCACGGCTATCTGTGTACCATCATGAAGCTCCCCTTTATAAACAACACCGAACCCCCCTCTGCCCAATTCATTATCTTCGCTGAAATTATTCGTGACCTGTTGAAGCACTTGGATCGGAATGACCATGCTTCCAGCTTCGGCCATTTGCATATCCGAAGACTTTTCACCGCTGCTTTGGCTATGTAGATCGCTTGTGGCAAACCTGTTCCCATTCAAACCACTAATGCCCATTTTCAATTCTGATCCATTCGGAGGGCTATCTAGTTGGTTTAATTTCTGGTGGTACCTCTTGGAACGAATTCTGTATTGGATGATGGCCCCTATGAGGCCAACAGAAACCACGACGGCGATAACAGTCCCGACAATCACACCCACAGGAACAGAAGAGGAATTATTACTTCCCACTGTGGATGATGCGCTAGACCCATCTGAGCCCGGACTCCCATCTCCCCCAGATGCCAAATCAGCTCCAAGAAAAGGATTTCCCGATGCCTTTAACGTTACAGTTCCTCCAAAGACTGGTATCTTTCCTGTCAGATTATTGTTTGAGACATCGATGGTCTGCAATTGAGACAGCCTCGCCAAGCTTTCCGGAATTGAACCCGTAATATTGTTGTTACTAAAAATTAAGGTCTGGAGCGTCGTTATATTACCAATGACAGGTGAAATTGTCCCCACCAAATGCTGGGCATTCAAACTTATAACTGTAATCCCCTTCTTATCCCGGTCGCAAGTAATATACAAGAAAGTACATGGATCATTGCCCGTCCATAAACTTGCAAAATTAAAAGGGTACCCGAAACCTTCCATTACCAAAAGCAATTTGATCACCCTATCATCACAAGGCCCCGGAGCGGCATTACAAAAACTATTACTCGTGCCGATTTCGGCCTCAACCCCCTTGGGGAAATTTGGGTAGGGGCCTTGGAACTTGTTATTATCCAATGACACATTAACCAATTTAGGAAGCGAGGTGATCGATGCGGGTAACATACCGGTAAGCATATTATCGCGAAGCTGAAGATCAAACAAAGAAGTGCAATTCGAAAGATCCGGAATCGGACCCGTAAACGCATTCGAATGGAGCCATACCTGCGAGATCTGCGCCATGGATCCGAGTACCGTGATCGGCCCAAATAACATAGAGGCAGAGCCTTGATTATTGAGCCACAAATTCTGAATCGCTGATGAAGCGAACGAAGCCGGGAGAATGCCCGTTAGGTTGTTGTAAGAAAGCCTCAGAGACTGAAAACTAGGCAATCTGCCAAAGAAATCTGGTATACTGCCCATCACATTGGCATTGCTGGCATAGAATGTGGTCAAACTAGTGGATTGGGAGAGATCAAAGGGTATGGACCATGGTTCGAATGGGTTCTGGCTGAGGGTGACCGTTTGTAAACTAGTGAGGCCTTGGAAGAAGGTGGGTGGCAACGAGGTGAAGCTGTTGGAGCCGAGGTAGATTTCTTGGAGGCTTGATAGGTTGGCGAGAGAAGGCAAGGGGCCAGAGATTTGGTTGTTTTGTAGAGATAAAGTTTGGAGGGAGGAGAGCTTGTTGAGATCTGAAGGAAGGGTGCCTTTAAGGGATTTGGAGGCGAGGTTTATGGAGACCACCCGGTCCGCGAGGCAGTTTACGCCAGGCCATTTTGGCGCGCAGGGGTCGGCGCCGCTCCAACCAGACGGGGTTGGAGAGAGAGAGGTAGCGAGTTTTTTCAACACAGCTATGTCATCAGGTGATGTTGAAGAGAGAGAAGGGGGTATGAAGAGAGAGAGGGCAGCAATGAAGAGGGCGAGAGAGAGGAGGAGCTGGTTCTTGGGATCTCCCATTCTTTCTCTCTCTTGAGAGGGAGAGAGAGAGAGAGGAAGAAGGAGAGATGAGAAATGGTGGCGAGTGGAGAGAGAGAACGTGATGGAGAAGCCAACTGTTAGTTTCTATTTTGAGGGGGTTTGGGGGTGGGATGGACGGGGGGCCTTTGTGGTTTCTTTGCTTTCGGAGAGGAGAAGCCCGTCGTTTTCGAATTTGGTCAAAGAGGGATATGTGTTGTCAACTGGGTGATTCACGTTACCTGTTTCCTGATCTGTGTACAGGAAGCTGACATGACCTTTGTTCCATGTGAGAGTGGTTTTAGTAGATTATCTTTATCGACTTTAATTTTAGAAAAAGGCTGTGCCTCTAAAGTGTCGACTTCTCACCACGCACGACACTTTGCTTCGTACCATCCGTTTAAAGGCCTCTCCTTTGGATGACATCCAGGGTCCGGTCCGATATTATCTTCACATTTTCAATCAAAATTGAAAAACAAATGTCAGGCATAGTTTTCTATCTGCCGAATCATCGGACTTCTCATCCGTATAACTTTTCTTATAGTATCGTATAATATTTTTATGGGCATTGAATCATTTGAATAAAACGATGAAGATTATTATTTCTTCAATCTTTCTCGTAATAGATCTTAAGATCATGATGCCCCTATTAGACATCTATATGACACACATTCTCAAAAATCATAGGTAAAATCACGTATGATTTGATAGTCAATTGACCATCCAAACTTTTTAAAAATTTATTATAAAACTTTAGGAGTTCTAATTTATATTAGTGGATTCTCATCCATCCAAAATTATCTTGACCATTTAAAATTATCAAAAAATTTCAAATATTTTTTTTATGGCATTTATTTTCATAATAAATATTTCTCCATCTATGTAACAAGATTTGAATTTAGAACCTAATTTTCACAAGGCACTAAGTCTATCACTAAAACAAATTACTGAGATATGTAAAGAAAAAAAATGAATTAATACATATATAATTTTTTGGTCATTTGACTATTTTTTTTTTGTTAGGATATATTATTTTCCTACAATTTGCTGCATATGTATCCAAACACAAGAAAACAAACAGCTAGCAATGTGGTTATCCAAACAGCGAAAAACAAAGGAAAACAAATGAATACTATAGTTTCCTACAACTTAGGTATCCATAGGAAAATATAGGAATATTATTTTACTTTTCCACGTTTCCCGTGTTTTTATTCAAACAGGCCTTTACTGATTCTTGAATCGTTAGGGCGGCGATCATAGGCATTTCTATATCTACAAATCCAAGATTCTTCCATCTTAACTTGGATTTTTATATCCTTAAACAATTGATTTCTTTGAATCATATGGTAAAGGTTCTTTTTTAGCCCAATCTTGGACATGACAATTCTTGAGATCATGAGCCTACCATCAGACGGTCAGATTTTGATTTCACATAATACACATAAAAAAAAACATGATCATGAGTGTATACCAATATGATTCTTGGATAACTTTTCAAGAGTCGTGCCATGTGATATCAAAATCTGACCATATGACAAAAGGACAAAAAAAATAATGGGAAATTTATATTTTCAGCCCTACAAGTTTGCTTATTTGCACAAATGGCCTTATAGTTTATAATTGTACAAAATAGGCCAGCTCCAAGCCAAGCCGTTTCCACTTTAGCATCCACTTATTTTTTCATTATATATATATATATATATATATATATTTCATTTTTTTTATTATCCATTTTTTCAGTTCCGACTACAGTAGCGCTTACTCTCTTATAATTGTGGGTCGTGATATCCAGTATTTTAATCGCTATCTTAGGTGTTATTTTACGATAGCGGACGATATTTTATTATAGTGATCGCTAATATATAATAGTGATCGTCAACATATGATAGATTTTAGGATACGAATCTTATGATAGCGACTGTTATCTTAAGATGGCGATCGCTATCTTACGATGGCGGTCGCTATTTTTTTTAAGATAGCGGTATGTTAGCGGCCGCTATCTTAAGATAGCGGCTGCTAACATACTGCAGCGGCCGCTAACTTAAAAAAAATAAAATAATAATAATAATAATAATAATAATTAAGATAGTTGTATATTAGCGACCTGTGACGGGGCCAATACTCGAGCTTGCAGCATGGTACGTGTGGCACGATATGTGGTGTCAGGAGGGCACGCGACATGGGGCCAAGTGGACCTGGCGACGTGGTCGCGCTGCGAGGACACGACACGGCCGCATGAGGGTAGGACGCGGAGCATCACGGTCGAGACACGGACGCGACATAGCCAAGGTGGGCTAACAATGCAAGAGGCGTTGTGGTATGTCAAACCAAGGGGTTTGAGGTTCCCCTGTCATTCTGGTTGAATGACTGTTTTACCCTTATATAGGGGAAGGAAGCTAGAGAGCTATTCTCTTACACACGGGGCCTTGCTTTGCCAGAGGAGGCGCAAGTGTCTCCTAGGCCTGAAAGGGTGGGCCTAGGACGCCGACGCAGTGATGTCGTGTGAAACCCAAGGGAGGTTGAAGTATGGCTCCGGACTACGCGTCGCGGTGCATACGACTGGGCAACCTCGCAAGGAGAATACCAGCGCTGCGTGGGACTCAGTTGAGCACGACAAGACGTGGGCCAAGGATAAATGGTGCTAGTAATTCAGAATGCACACGAAGGCAGGCTGCGTGGGACTCGATTGAGCACACGAGCGCGAGGCATAAGGCTGTGGGCTTGGTTCGATATGTGAGCGAGACATGGTGGCATGAGGAGCTGCATACCAAGACTGTTGCGAGCGAGGTACTAGTGTAGTGCACAGGGTGAAGCTTGAGCAGGCTGAGTTTAACACAGTGGTGAAAGTGGCGTGTTGTAAGGGGCACGATGAGTTGGATGGTAGGTCGTGAAACAGAGGTAACCATGTTGGGGGAGTTCGCCTAGTGGTGGTATGTGATGTGTAGATAGGTTGGTTGCTTGCACGCAGAGCCACCGGGGTTGAAAGCGTGTCGAAGGACGCCTCGCAACAGTTGGTATCAGGAGTAGGATGACCTAGCGAAGCGTGCGTTAGGTGTCGCACGGGACTGATGTTACAGAAGTGCGACCTACCGTGATATTTTGGTATCAGAGCCAAGTTCGATCCAGAAGCGATGATGCTATTGAGTAAATTGGTACATAGGCACGCGATGGGGTGTCAAGAGGGCACGCGACATCCTTGAACAATTGGTGCGGAGGTACGCGATGTGGTGTTAAGATGGCACGCGACATCCCTGAGCTATTTAACAGGTGAGGGCTTTGTGATAGCAGAACCAAGTTGACCCGACCCGGGTGACAGTGGGGAGCTAGTGGGAAGGTGCGAACTTAAGAACTAGAAATGAGCTGCAAACAAGCTGGGAGGAGTTGGCGGGGTCAGTTCACTATGATCATGCGTCAACGAGGACGTTGACATTTATGGAGTGGTGGAGGATGTGACGGGGCCAATACTCTAGCTTGCGATCGCGGCGTGTGGTACGATGTGGAGGGCACACATGGGGGCTGGCGGGATGGTGTTGTCTTTGCGAGGACGCGACACGGCCGCATGAGGGTAGGACGCGGAGCGTCACGGTCGCGACATGGATGCGACATAGCCAAGGTGGGCTAGCAATGCAAGAGGCATTGCGGTATGTCAAACTAAGGGGTTTAAGGTTCTCCTGGCATTCTGGCTGAATGACTGTTTTACCCTTATATAGGGGAAGGGAGCTAGAGAGCTATTCCCCCGCACACGGGGCCTTGCGTTGCCAGAGGAGGCGCAAGTGTCTCCTAGGCCTGAAAGGGTGGGCTAGGACGTCGACGCAGCGATGCCATGTAGAACCCAAGGGAGGTTGAAGTATGGCTCCGGACTACGCATCACGGTGCATATGGCTGGGCAACATTGCGAAGAGAATATCAGCGCTGCGTGAGACTCAGTTGAGCACGATAGCACATGGGCCAAGGATAAATGGTGCTAGTAATTCAGAACGCACATGAAGGCGGTCATGGGACCTTTGAGCATGTGAGCGCGTAGGGCTTGGCTTGTATGAGCGACATGGTGGCATAAGGAGCGGCTGCATGAAGACTGCTAAGCAGCAGGTACTAGTGCAAGGCATAGTTTGAGCATGCTAAGTTTAGCGCAATGAGTATGATGTGTCGTAAGGGCACGTGATGCTTGGATGGTAGGCCATGAAACAGAGGTAACCATGTTGGGGGGAGTTCCGTCCTCTAGGCGGGTGGTATCAGAGCTGATGTGTAGATGGATTGGCTTCGTTGCACGCCAGGGCGGGTTGAAAAGGTCAAGGACGCCCCGCATCACCGGTATCGTACTGACCTAGCAAAGCGTGCGTTAGGTGCCACACGAGACTGAGGTTGCGGAAGTGCGATCCCGTGACAGACCGCTAACTTAAAAAAAAAGGAAAAAAAATAAAAAAATCTAAGATAGCGTTATGTTAGTGGCCGCTATCTTAAGATAGCGGTATGTTAGCGGCCATCGTGGGTCGACCGCAACCTCACCCCGTCGGCATCTAACGACGCCGCACTAGTCGACCTATTTCGATATCAACGATCGCGGGTCATCTTTTGACGCTTTCAACCTGCGGTGCTTTGCTACCGGCAACGGTTAACCCATCTACACATCAACTCGATATCACCCGCCTAAAGATGGGAACTCCCCAACGTGGTTACTCATTTCTGACATACCACCCACTTATCGTGCCTTTACAACACGCCATCTAAACCATCGTAAACTTGGCTCGCTTGCTTCACCGCATCGTGACTAGTACCGCTTAGTCAGCCTTGACATGCTGCTTCCCATGCCACCATGTCTTGAACACATACCGAACCAAGCCACAACCTTGTGCCTCGCGCTCGCGTGCTCAACTGAGTCCCACGCAGCTTGCCTTCGTGTGCGTTCCGAATTACTAGCACTCGTTCATCCTTGGCCCACATGCTGTCGTGCTCAACTGAGTCTCACGCAGTGCTAGTGTTCTTCTCGCGAGGTTGTTAAGCCGTATGCACCGCGACGCGAAGTCCGGAGCCAACATCAACCTCCCTTGAGTGCCACACGGCATCGCTGCGTCGACGTCCTAAGCCCACCCTTTCAGGCCTAGGAGACACTTGCGCCCCCTCTGACAACGCAATGCCCCATGTGGGTGGAAGGCAACTCTCCAGCGCCTCTCCCACATAGAAGGGTAAAATAGTCATTCAGCTAGAATGGCGGGAGAACCTCAAACCCCTTGGTTTGACATACCGCAAGGCCTTCTGCATCGCTAGCCCACCTTGGCCGCGTCGCTTCCGTATCACAACCGCGTCGCTCCCGCGTCTTCTCCCCCATGCGGCCATGTCGCATCCCCGTAGCGCGACCACGTCACAAGGCCCTCTTGGCCCCCATGTTACGTGCCCTCCTGGCACCACATGTCGTGCCCCAAACACCATGCTGCAAGCTCGAGTATTGGCCCCGTCACAGGCCGCTATCTTAAGATAGCGGCCGCTAACATACCGTAGCGGGTGCTAACTTACAAATATTTTTTTTTTTAAGATAGCGGTATCTAACATACTGTAGCGGGCGCTAACTTACAAAATTTTTTTTTTTTTTTTTTTAAGATAGCGATATCTTAGCGGCCGCTAACATACTGCTATCTTGAAAAAAATAATTTATTATTATTATTATTATTTTTAAAATTTTAAGATAGAAGTATGTTAGTGGCCGCTATCTTAAATCGTAGCGGTCGCTAACTTAAAAAAAAATTTTATTTTTTATTTATTTATTTATTTTATTTTTTAAATAGCGGTATGTTAATGGGTGCTATCTTAAAATAGCGGCCGATATATTAAAATATTGGCCGCTATCCTAAGATAGCGACCAATATCCTAATATATCACCTGCTAACTTTAAAAAAAAAAAAATTAAGATAGCTGTATGTTAGCGGCAGCAGCCGCTAACTTAAATTTTTTTTTTTAAGAGTATGTTAGTAGCCGCTATCTTAAGATAGCAGCTGATATCTTAAGATAGCGGCCGATATCTTAAAATATCGGTCGCTATCCTAAGATAGCGACTGATATCCTAAGATATCGCCCGCTAGTTTAAGATAGCGGCTGATATCCTAAGATAGCGCCCGCTACCTTAAGATGTCAGCCGCTATCTTACTTAGCTTGGTCTACCAACTATATATTAAAAAAGAGGGAAAATCAATATCTCACGAAGATAATGTAGTCGATATCTTACCTAGGCTGTTGAAGTTCTTTAGACTATACCAATTGTAGTTGAATCTCGAAATTGCAATTCAAGAAAAAGTGTAAAAAAGGCAAATGAGCATAGGGAAGCATATATATATAAGGGAAACGTGAATCGGCTTGGCTTGGAGCTAGCCTGTTATGCAATGATTGAAATTATAGGGTCGTTTCTGCAAATATGCAAACTTATAAGATCGAAAGTGCAAAATTTTCAAAAATAATCTTAATCCTCCGATTCAAATATGTCAAAGGTCTAAGGACGTACAACAAAGGTTGAGAATGAAGAATCATAGGTTGTAAATGAAGGTACCCCAAAAAAAAAAGTACCAACTAGGGCCACTTCCTAGATTCTCAGGATTTTTATGTTTATATGTTTAAAATAATTTTATCATGTTCATAAAAAATAAATATTTTTTTATCAATTTAAATTATAAATAGATGATTTTTTTGTCAAAACATATCACAGAGACGTGAGATGTCTTGGTCTGATTTCCGAGGTATTAAATCGTGTGCCTAATTGCTTACATTTGGATCAGCAAGGGAAAAAAGGATAAGAGCATTTATAACCTTATATATATATATATATATATATATATATATATATATATATATATATATATATATATATATATATTCGGGCCTCTTAGAGCACTCGCCTAATCTCAGGGGCATACGTACGCCCCAAATACAGCACATGTCGGGTCAACATAAGATATAAATCCCTAAGGTGGCCTCAAGGTGGGGAGGGGATTCGAACTCAGGCCTCTTGCTCTTGGAAGCAGCTTTAGGAAGCAGGTACCTGGCCAGCTCACCTCACAAGCTATGTGATGGCTTGCTGGTGAAAGAGCATTTATAACCCTAGTTACCAAGTTTGAAATGGTAAAAACATGGGCAAGGGCCGCAAGGCCAAAAAACATGAAAACATTAGGGAAAATTGGAAAAAAATGAGAAGCATTTGAAGCATTTGCAAATCTGAAAATATTAAAAAGTAAATATTTTTTTGATAATAAATAATATAAAAAAAATCGTAAATGACAGGCTTAAAACGTGAAAATCAAGATTTTTTTAAAATTGGGAGTATTTATTAAAAAAGGCTTTTTAAACGATTTTTTTTCAATAAAACGAAGATTTTGGTTACTATATTTATAACAACCGATACTTTCATCATTTTTCGTCCCAATCTTTCACACAATAGATCTTTAGATCATGGACTACCTATCAGACAGCCAGATGTCGATTCTACGTGGACATTCCCAAAAGTGACCCAAGAATCCAAGGAGTCAAAATTGGTATTGAACTCGGGTATCGGTCCATGGAGGACCGATACGACTCAGCCGATACGTGCCCATGTAAAAAAAAAAATGAAAATAGAGGTATCGGCTGAAACCGAGGCCGTATCGGCCGATGCCGATACCAAGTTGAGATACCGATACATATTAGTTTGCCGAGAAACCTATACGTATTGGTATCGGCCGATTTTTTATACCATGCAATAACCCTTCTCATGATCACGGATGTGTGTCACATGACATCAACATATGACCGTCTGATAGGTGGTTCATGATCTAAAGATCTATTATGTAAAAGATTAGGCTGATAAATAATTTTAATTGTTTGATTCAAGGCGATCAATTGTTTTCACCTATGAAAACCCTTGTCGAGGAGACCAAATCTGCAGTTGCAAATGCCGCTACCCTTATGGATATATCATCTACCTTGGAGGACCTGACCATTGCTCCATCATCTCATTACTTTTCGTCCATCCAGGATGAAGTTGCCACTAATTCGACATAATTATTTATCATTAAAAATTGCGAAAAAAATTGCGTTCAACAAGCAAAAATCACTTTTTTTTTGAAAAAAAACCCACATTTTAATGGCGAAAGCAACAAATTTTCAAAATAAATTTAACATTTCCTATGACATGCAAAATTAATCACTGTCACATAAATCTAACATTTCGTTAATTTTAGATGGTATCTGAGAATATTGAATAAGACGATGAAGATCATAATTTATTCTAATTTTTTAGAAAAGAAATTTTGAGATCATAGATGATAAATTAGACGGAACGCATGAGTACAAACAGAATTAGAAGTTTAGAACCATCTAGTTCATTTGAAGGTTTTGTTAGATGTTATATTGTTATGGATTGTTCTTTCATGCAAACTTTGGACAGAACCCAATCTAAATTCTAGACAATGGCCATGCTTGTCCCGTGCGCAGTGTTGTTAATAATTGTTGCCAAGTGAATGACAAAATGTAACAACCCGGATTTTTAGATTTTATTTTAACGGTGTTAGATGATGCACCACACTATGTACTGTGCTAACGCTCCACATCAGAATCGAAACCCACCTTTTAAAATAGAAAATTTCTAATTTTTCCCATATCAAAATTAGACTCATTGCGAAGTGCTCGTCGATACGATTCCAACGATATATAATTTGACGATTTCTGACAAGAATATAAAAAGTTATGCCCATTTTAACTGATCAAGCAAGTCAAAGGGTATAATTGTAATTTCGGGAGAGAAGCATCAATTGGTTTGGTGCTTATGCAAAACGCTGGAACGAAACCTTTTCTCAAGCTATCCAAGTTACGTATGAATTCTTATTCCGTGTAAAAATCTCCTATTCTATTAAATCTCCCACGAAAAGTGTTAATTAGAGTTGACCTAAAATTTTATACCATTATAAATAAAACTTTAAAAGCTCTCTCCTCTCTATAATAAGAAATTATTCTCTCTCGAGACTTAGAAGAGCCGATGCCTTGGGAATCGACCTTTTCAACCTGAATCGCCGTTGATCTTCCGTTCACGCTTCAAGAGGTGGGTACCCATCAATCCATCTTGTTCTTCTCAGATCCCGTCGCGTAGGATGCGTTCGATCGCGCATCGACGGGTTTAAAAATCTTATTTAAACCCAAATATCTCATGAATTAATAGATCTATATATTTAATATATGCTTTCCCTTGAAAGTTATATATTTTGTAAATTAGGTTTATATGTTATTCCTCTTTTCTTTTCAAAAATTCCTTTTGTTTGAGTAATTAATATTCTACCTTATATTAGGTCTGTATATTTAATATGTTTACTTCCTCTTTTATGTCTGTAAAATTAATTAAATTATAAATATTATAACGCCCTCGTGTCATACTCATACTCCACCACCCAGCCAATGGGGAGACATAATGGCCAAACTCACTCATAACTCACTCATACTCATAATCTCTCCCAGAGATCCGTCTTGGCTGAAAGACGTTGTTGCCCTTACGGTAGCTACGCAAGGAACGACACGTACAGAGACTTAAGTTCTTTATCTTTTGCTGGCCTACACAGCGATGTCTTATTATCGTACTCGTATCATAACTTATCTTATCTCATACTCATATCTTATCATACTCTTATACTTAATCCTATGACAAACTATAGTGAGGTAACCTTCCTAATTCACGCTTCCCAAGAAAAAGATTCCGTAGTAACCTGGATGTACTTCGTGTGATAGTTTATACTACCATAGAGGTGTTGCATCCGTACATGGACGCCAATATTTTGAGTTTCACGTGACCGTAAAAGAAACCTTACCACAGCTAAAGGCCCAACGCCCGATTCTCGTATCATATCTCATATCTTATCCTCTCGTATTAAAACTCGGGGTGATAGGATCACTGTATATGCCACCGTCTGAAGTTACACCGAATTCACACTCACCCGGGCTCATTCCACCATAAGTTGTAAGGCATGTGAATATGGTGTATTCCTCGCTTCGATACCATCTCGGCGAATCATCACGCCCAAACGTAGGCATGATCTCATACACTCTCGTACTCATGATCTAACATATTCTTAACTCGTATAAATTGATTAAGTTGCAAATACAAAAGTATCACACATACAGAATGGTTTATACTTAGATTTTAATTATGCTTATATTTATGTTTATTTACATACCACACTAATATAATTATAGAATAGAGTTATAAGTGTGATTTCGATAATCGTAAAAGTCAGAGTTCGATTTCATAAAGACATCGAAGTTCTAACACTTTGTATTGTCGAAGAGGTCGCGTTGAAGCGATAAAATTGATATATATAAATATGATAATTAGATAATTAAATTAAATAATATTTATACTTATTAAGTTATGATTTATCATGACCATCAATCGAAAGACCTTAAGATATAATATATACAGGAACTTTGGTCATGAGAATTAGAAAATAATCTTAAATTCGAATAGCCTTGATTCATTCAAAATTGAACTCGACTTGTTGCTCTATTTTGACCTCTAAAAATTCAGATTTGTGAAATGGCTATTTCACACAAAGTTGTAAAGCTCGCTGTCTTCTTTCCAATGCCGCAAGAATCGCATTAATCCGAGGTCGGAGTAAAAAGTTATGACCAAAATACCAGGACAGGTGTATCAATGGTCGCGAGCTCGAGTTCATGGACGTGAATTCGGGTTCGTAGCCGCAAGTTCGGACCCGAAACTTTAAGTTGGTGCAATCTATTATTTATTTAAATAAAAAAAAAATATAATTTAATTTTTGGGTTTAATTAATTTTAAATAAATAATAATATAAACTTCCAACAATAATATATATTATTATAGTCTTAGTAGAAGGATAAATTTATACTAAATAGATTTAGAAATAAATAATATCAATATGATATTATGCCAATTAAGTCAATCTATCAAATTTATAAGTATTAAAATTTAATTAATTTCTACGACATAAAGAGAGTAAACATATTAAATATCTGAGACTAATATAAGGTAGAATATTAATGACTCAAACAAAAGGAATTTTTGAAAAGAAAAGAGAAATAACATATAAACCCAATTTACAAAATATATAACTTTCAAGGGAAAACATATATTAAATATATAGATCTATTAATTCATGAGATATTTGGGTTTAAATAAGATTTTTAAACCCGTCGATGCGCGATCGAACGCATCCTACGCGACGGGATCTGAGAAGAACAAGATGGATTGATGGGTACCCACCTCTTGAAGCGTGAACGGAAGATCAACGACGATTCGGGTTGAAAAGGTCGATTCCCAAGGCATCGGCTCGTCTAAGTCTCGAGAGAGAATAATTTCTTATTATAGAGAAATAAGAATTCATACGTAACTTGGATAGCTTGAGAAAAGGTTTCGTTACAGCATTTTGCATAAGCACCAAACCAATTGGTGTTTCTCTCCCGAAATTACCTTTGACTTGCTTGATCAGTTAAAATGGGCATAACTTTTTATATTCTTGTCAGAAATCGTCAAATTATATATCGTTGGAATCGTATCGACGAGCACTTCGCAATGAGTCTAATTTTGATATGGGAAAAATTAGAAATTTTTTATTTTAAAAGGTGGGTTTCGATTCTGATGTGGAGCGTTAGCACAGTACATAGTGTGGTGCATCATCTAATACCGTTAAAATACAATCTAAAAATCCGGGTTGTTACAAAAAAGTACTGAAAAAACAAAAAAACAGAAAGACAATGAATTACAAAAAACCAAAAATTGGTGCCAAGTGTATAGAATTGATCGGTTCACACGGGGCCCATGGGCTGGTTCGGTAACCATGCTTAAGCCCCAATATATGTGCAGCCAGTCCCACTGCACCGCATAAGCTGAGAAAATTCCAATAGACCTAACATATAAAGAAGAAATAGGTGCCGTTGGGAGAAAGAACCTCTATGATATCATGATAAAATTCCAATCGGACTTAATTTAATCTTATAAAATCGAATTGTAAGGTATTCTCTTCAATGAAATTATAACTTCATTGATAAAAATATATTATTGTTTTAATCCCCGAAACTTTTTGGGATCGTTTTTGAAATTTCTCTCGAATTTTATCGAAACTAATCCAAAATAATTGTTCATCGAAATATTGTCCAAAATGGAAATTTGCTAATATTAGGAATTCTACCCACTCTACGAACTCCTTATCGCGATGAATGCGGAATAATAAAAAGATTCAGGTAAAAAATAATCACACGCACAACACAAAGATTTATGTGGTTCACCCAATCGAGGACTACGTCCACGGGAGTATATACACTATTTTTTTAGGAATGTTTACAACACACACACACTCTCTTCTCTCTAGTGCAAACTCAATCAAGATCTAGCACGATCTTCAATAACAAATCCGTTGTTAAACCAAGGACGCAGTCCTTCAAATAATAGAGAAAAGATCTGCCGGAATATAATCACGATTCCGACACAAGAACGGCTTCAATCGGATCTTCAATCCCCAAATTATTCTTCAATACTTTTTCACTCTCAAAGTATTCTCACATATTTCTCACATGATACTTTTACCAAGCTCTCTCTAGATCCTTTAGAGAAAAAACCTTCTACTAATAGGCTCCAAGCTCCTTTTTGAAAACGTAACTCTCAAATCTCTAAGACTTTCAAGTATTCAAAGCACTTCCAATTAAATCTTCTACTTACATTAGGAAACCTTGGCTAAAGTGAACTTCTTGAAAATAGCCAATTATTCAAAACTTGCGGATCTATATCCGCCCAACAGTCAATCGATTGACTTCCCAATCTCAATCGATTTACATCGATCAACAGTCAATCGATTGACTTTTCAACGTCAATCAATTGACATCGGTGGTTGGGATTAAACCTTATTCAACAATCTCCACCAAGGTTTCATCCCCAACCACGACACTGCCCCAACGGGCATCAACATCTTCGACAAGTGTTAATCAAGTTTAGGCAATGCCTAAACTTATTCTGCGTAACTGGCTTGGTCAACATGTCCGTTGCATTCTCTTTCGTATCGATCTTCTCAATCGATATTTTCCCGTCTTCTATCATATCCCTGATAAAATGATACTGAATATCTATATACTTTGTTCTAGCATGAAAGACCTGATTCTTTGCTAGGAGAATAACACTCTGACTGTCACAGAAGATATCGGTGCTCTCATCAACCTCACCAAATTCACTGACCAAATCTTTAAGCCATAAGGCTTCCTTAACCGCCTTTGTAGCCGCTATATACTTGGCCTCTGTAGTTGATAGCGCAACTATCTCTTGAATCATAGACTTCCAACTAATTGCTCCTCCTGCCAAGACGAACACGTATCCCATGGTAGACCTTCTTCTATCAAGATCACCAGCATAGTCAGAATCGACATACCCGTAGAGATCTAACTTGCTTGTATCTCCACCTTCAAACATCAAACTATGTTCAATTGTACCTTTCAGATATCTCAATATTCATTTCAATGCAAGACAATGTTTCTTACCCGAATTCGACATATACTTACAAACTATACTCAAGGCCTGTGCTAAATCTGGACGTGTACTCACCATGGCATACATCAAACTCCCAACGACATTTGCACACGAAATATTTTTCATATATTCCATTTCTTTATGTGTGGAAGGACTCATCTTCTTTGTGAGTTTAAAATGCTCTGCTAGAGGAGTTGATATAGGCTTGGCATTACTCATATTGTATTTCTCAAGGAGCTTTTGGATAAAGGTTCTTTGAGTTAGTCAAAGCCTCTTCTTCTCACAATCCCTCTTGATTTTCATACCTAGGATCTTATTTGCAGAACCAAGATCCTTCATCTCAAACTTTTTACTCAATGATTGTTTCAGCTTGTTGATTTCAACCTTTTACTTCTTACTGCTATCAGCATATCATCTATATAGAGAATTAGGAAGATTTTCTCCCCTTTATCATACTCTTTCCAGTAGACACAATAATCATACTGTCCCCTTTGATACCCTATGCCAAGCATATATGAATCAAACTTTTTATACCACTGCCTGGGTGCCTGCTTGAGACTATACAAAGATTTTTTCAATCTGCAGACGAGTGATTCTGACCCTTCTGCTTCAAATCCTTTTGGCTGTCTCATGTAAATTTCTTCCTGAAGATCTCCATGGAGAAAAACTGTTTTCACATCCATCTGTTCTAGTTTCAGATATTTCTGAGCAACTATTGCCAACAACGTGCGAATTGATATGTGTTTCGCAACCGGAGAGAATATCTCATTATAATCGATACCCTCTTTCTGAGAGAACCCCTTTGCAACTAACCTTACCTTAAACTTTTGAGTTTCACTCTTGTCACCTTCTTTCTTTCGAAAGACCCATTTACAACTGATGGCTCTCTTCCCTTTAGGAAGTTTCATGAGATCCAAAGTCTCATTCTTCAATAGTGACTGCCATTCTTCTTTCATAACTAACTGCCACTTTACTGCATTTGTATCCACCCGAGCTTATGGAACTGTGCTTGGTTTCCCATTCTCTGTGATAAGTGCAAGTGTTAAAGGAACCATGTTCTTAAACTTTTCAGGACGTTTCTTCATCTTCTCAGATCTTCTCAAGGTAGTCTGAACCGGTACCTGGGACTGCAAATCTTGAGAAATTGTGCCATTTTCATTATCTTTCTCATCTTGCTCATGCCTTTCAACATCAACTTGTACTTGAGGTTCACTAGATGATTGAGATTTGTCTTCCGCCTTTTTCATCGGAAACTCATCTTCGTTGAAAGTAACATCTCTTTCAACTATCAATTTGTGAGATTGTGTATCCCACAAACGATAACCCTTGACTCCTTCACCATAGCCAATCAAGACACACTTTTTGGATTTTGGATCCAACTTGGATCGTTCACTTCCCTGAAGTAATGCATACGCCGCACATCCAAACACCTTCAAGTGAGAGTAGCTCCTGTATCTTCCGTACCAAACCTCATCTACAGTTTTCGAGTTCAATGCTGCTGAAGGAGATCGGTTGACCAAGTAACATGCCGTGTTCACTGCCTCTGCCCAAAACTCATGACTCAAGCCGGAATGGTTTAACATACACCGTGCTTTTTCTAATAGTATTCTGTTCATCCTCTCTGCTACACCGTTTTGCTGAGGATTTCTAGAAACTGTTACGTGCCTAACAATCTCTTGATTTTCACAGTAAGCTTTGAACTCTGATGACAAGTATTCTCCACCATTATCTGATCTAAGAATCTTCACCTTTCTGTCTGTCTGCTTTTCAACCATACTCTGTCACTGCCTGAATTTCTGAAACACATCTGATTTATTTTTAATCGGATACACCCAAACTTTCCTGGAGTAATCATCTATAAATGACACAAAGTAGTTGGCTCCATCTACTGAAGTGACTTTAGCCGGTCCCCATACATCTGAATGTGTGTAATCAATCAGCCCCTTTGAAGTATGTTTTTCAGTGGAGAAACTGACTTTCTTTTGTTTCTTGAAGATAAAATCTTCACAAAAATTAAGTTTACAAGTTTGAGTTTCAGAAATCGCCTTATTCTTTATGAGCTCTGTCAGCCCATGTTCACTCATGTGACCAAGCCTTTTGTGCCACAAATATGAGAGGTCCTTGAAATCTTTTGTAGCCACAACACCACTACCGCTGATTGTGTTGCCTACTAAAGTATACAGATTCCCCATCTTTTCACCTTTCATCAAGGTCATAGCACCACGTACAACCTTTAGTTTACCGAATTCTAGAATGACTCGACATCCTATCTCATTCAATGCCCCCAACAAGATCAGATTTTTCTTCAGATCAGACACATGCCTAACTTTAGTAAGAGTGCGAACACAGACATCAAACATCTTGATTCTGATCGAACTGATACCCATTGCTTTACATACACTATCATTCCCCATCAAAATCGTCCCACCATTGGCTACCTTATACTGGTCAAATCAATCCCTGTACGGACACATGTGATACGATGCCCATGAATCTAAGATCCATCTATCATCAAACTGACTGGAGCTTAACAATGCACATAATAGGTCTTCACCAAAATCTAACTTAGCAATATTAGTCTGTTGCGAAGTCCCTTCATCACCCTTATTATTATTCAATCTCTGCTTGCAATATTTATGAATATGTCCAGATTACTTGCAGAAGTAGCAGATAATATCCTTTCTGTCACCTCTAGATTTGGACTTGCTGTTTTCTCTCGCTGATTTATTATCTCCTTTGGATTTGTCTCTTTTGCGATTATGATTTTGACCCATTTCGCTTAAGAGACTAATCCCTTCGGATTTAAATTCGGGCTGTTTTCTCAATTCGTCGGAAAGAAGTATAGCAGTCACTTCTTCGACGGCAATAATATCTTTACCATAAATTAATGTGGTAACAAGGTGCTCATAAGATGGTGGCAATGAGGTGAGCAAGAGAAGTGCGAGATCTTCTTCTTTAAGTTTTACCTCAATGCTCAATAATTCACTAACTATTTTATTAAACAAATTTAAATGATCATGAATACGTGTACCAGCCTTCATACGAAGGGTGTAGAGTTGCTTCTTCATGAAGAGTCGGTTAGATAACGACTTTGTCATATAGAGAGATTTCATCTTCTTCCACAGATCCACGGTCGTCTTCTCGTGAAAAATGTTGTATAGAATTTCATCGGACAAATACAATCGGGTAGTGCTTACGGCCCTCTTATCAATAGAGTTCCACTCTTCATCGGACATTTCTGCCTTCTTTCTCATCTTTTTTCTAAGTAGGGCATCATCAATGTCTTGTTGGACAAGGAGATCTGTGACCTTAACTTGCCACAAAGAGAAGTTATTCTTCCCAGAAAACTTCTCCACCTCAAATCGTGCATTTGAGATTTTCATCGCCATTGTATCGTAAACTTGGCTCTGATACCACTTGTTAGGAATTCTACTCACTCTACTCACTCCTTATCGCGATGAATACGGAAAAATAAGAAGATTCAGGCAAAAAATAATCACACGCACAATATAAGATTTACGTGGTCACCCAATCGAGGCCTACGTCCACGGGAGTATATGCACTATTTTTTAGGAATGTTTACAACACACACACTCTCTTATCTCTAGTGCAAACTTAATCCAGATCTAGCACGATCTTCAACAACCAATCCATTGTTAAACCAAAGACGCAATCCTTCAAATAATAGAGAAAGGATCTGTCGGAATATAATCACGATTCCGACACAAGAACGACTTCAATCGGATCTTCAATCCTCAAGCTATTCTTCAATACTTTTTCACTCTCAAAGTATTCTCACATATTTCTCACATGAAACTTTTATCAAGCTCTCTCTAGATCCTTTAGAGAAAAAACCTTCTACCAATAGGCTTCAAGCTCCTTTTTGGAAATGTAACTCCCAAATCTCAAAGACTTTCAAGTATTCAAAACACTTCTAATTAAGTCTCCTACTTACATTAGGAAACCTTAGCTAAAGTGAACTTCCCGAAAATAGCCAATTATTCAAAACTTGCGGATCTATATCCGCCCAACAGTCAATTGATTGACTTCCCAACCTCAATCGATTTACACCGGTCAATAGTCAATCGATTGACTTTTCAGCGTCAATCGATTGACATCGGTGGTTGGGATTAAACCTTATTCAACAGCTATTGAGGTTCTTGAGAAGGGTGAGGGTTTATTAGGTTGTGATGTCAGTGGCATTTAGCTAGGTTTCACAGAAACACAGGTACCTCCACCATCACCAGA
Organism: Chloranthus sessilifolius; assembly: GCA_021018995.1. NCBI lineage: Eukaryota > Viridiplantae > Streptophyta > Magnoliopsida > Chloranthales > Chloranthaceae > Chloranthus > Chloranthus sessilifolius. The sequence continues at coordinate 23,023,579 of CM037590.1, forward strand.
ATCACTCGATCGTCATTTATTTAGATAATAGAATACACTACGTCAAAATGGCATATAAACCACACCTACAAATAGAAAAATAACCACTGTCCAAACAGTAGTTTAATAATCCACCGCCAAAATTCATGATTTATTATAATAAAATAGTGGTTTAATACATTAAACTCCCGTAATATGCCCAACCAATCCGAACCGCTATTTCCAAAACCACTTTTCTCTCTCTCTCTCTCTCTCCCTTCGAAACCCACTTATAAGTAAGTGCTCTTAAAACCCAGTTAGTTATTGTTTTTATTCGCTCGCTTGTTTCGCTCCCGCAGCAACAAAACCTTCATCTTCGCCGAGCTCTAATCACAGATCCCAGATCGCCGATCACCAATTGTTGAACTGGTTCCAAATCACAAATCAATCAAATCTCATACATCCTTTTTTCAATTCATATAAATATCGGTGAGTTTGTGTTTAGATTGCTGTTTAGGTTTAGATTTTAGAGGTAGTGAATCAACTCTGAGCACGGACCGAAGATCGCGGACCACCGATTGTTGAACCAATTCCAAATCACAGATCGGTCAAATCTCTAGATTTTTCTGTTCATTTCATACAAATATCGGCGAGTTTGGGTTTAGAATTTGGAGGTGGTGGATCAGCTCTGATCACAGAGTGCAGATTGCCGAGCACCAATATGGGATTCGAGTGGCAAGGGACAAATTAGCAGTTGAAGATCTGAAAGGAGGCGATCAAGGAGAGAGATCTGAGAGCAACGGTAAGAACAAATTTCGAATCAGATTGATTAATTTTCTATCGATGTCTTGTTTCTATCGATCGATTTTCCAAAGTTTCTCTTTCCCTAATTGATTGAATTGGTCTCTGTTTTTTTTTTGAAATACTTCCTGAATTTTAATATTGTTAGATTTTTTTACTTTTTAATCTTATTAATTTTTTTGTCTCCGATTTTTTCTCAGAAATTGTCCCTGAACTTACTGATTTTTTTGGAAATTTCTGAATTTTAACATTGTCAACTTATTACCGAAGCCCGGCTATGAGTCTCCTAGAGATGTGGGCCATGTGGAATCGTTGACCCTAGTTTTAAATCTTTGATCTGTCATTCACGCCCTAGAGAAGGTATGCATGGAGTTTTTTTTTTTTTTTTTTTAAATTGCTCTCTATTTTTTTTTCAATACTTCTTGATTTTTAATATTGTTAGATTTTTTTACTTTTTAATCTTATTAATTTTTTTGTCTCCGATTTTTTCTCAGAGATTTTCCCTAAACTTGCTGATTTTTCTGGATTTTTCTAAATTTTAATGTTGCCAACTTATTACCGAATCCCGGCTATGGGTCTCTTAGACAGCTGACTTGGTTGACCCTGCATCTTAGACAGCTGATTTTCTCTAAACTTGCTGATTTTTCTGGATTTTTCTGAATTTTAATGTTGCCAACTTATTACCGAATCCCGGCTATGGGTCTCTTAGACAGCTCGCTTGGTTGACCCTGCATCTTTTGTATTTGCTTTATTTATTTAATATATATATATATATATATATATATATATATATATATATATATATATATATATATATATATATCTGTGTGTGTGTGTGTGTGTGTGTGTGTGTGTGTGTGTGTGTGATCACCTGGTCAAGGTGGCAATCCTTTGACAGAATTAGTTATTGTGTAGTGAAGGTAATTAACATATTCAATTTAGATTATGTGAAAAAATTCAGCCATATCATATTATCATGCTACCTATGATATTGACCTGATTTTTGTTTGGTTTGTTGGTGTATATGGTCTGATTTCACTATATTTGTTGTGAAATTAAGAGAAGCAAAGCATAAATTAGTCAATAAGTTGTTCAGATGATAGATATTGGAGAATCACCAATTTTTATTTATTTTTATTTTTCTATTCTCATGATATGTTCTCACAATTTTTTGCAATTTCAAAATTATAGAGATGATGGAAGTAGTTTATGTACTTAAGGTGATTAGGTTATTCAATTTAGATCATGTGCAAAAATTCAGCTGTACCATGCTTGATGTTGATAGTTATTTTATGTATATAGTGAAATTAAGAGAAACAAAGCATAAATTAATTTTTATTTCCATTGATGTGTGCTCTTCAACCATGACTTCTCCATCTTTGTCTCTCTATTATTTTTATTTTCCTCTTCTTTTTCTATCCTTAACCTTATCAACCTATTCCCTCTGCTTCGATGCAACCATCTTGGTATCAAAGCAGGTTCACTGCTGAACCCTTCCTTGCTTACTTGTGACATGATAACATCAGCATGTGACATGCTATTGGAATTTTTGGGTTTCACATGAAAGCCCCAAATTCACGATTTTTTGGTTATATTGGACCATCGGCTGATCAGATATTCATATAAAACCAAGATTTGGTTGGTTTTCTCCCCCTCCAATCTCCTATTGGAATTTTTTTATTCCAATGGTTGGATTTCGAGTATTCGAAAGGGAAACCAGGGCTATTTTCTCGAAGTTTTGGAGCTGTTGTTTGTCTTCTTCTTCTCTCTCTTTCTCTCTCTCTCTCTGAACATGATGCTTGACTAAAAAATTATAGGTTGGTTGATAATTCTTCCCAAAGAAAGCGAGTACGTACTCTTGCTGTGAAGAAATATGACTAAGAAAGCAAACCCCAAATAGATGGGATAAAGTTGTGATGCTGATGCAGAACATACCCATTGCCGTGATGCAAAAAATACAAAATAAATGGCAACACCGACATGTGCTCAAGATGATTTCATTAGCAATCATAGGAGATACACAAAAAAACCCAAAAAAGAAGTCATTCAAAAGGAAATTCATTCTTAAAATTTCCCCTGTGTTGTGAAATTTCCAATCCAACAGAACAGATAACAAATGTAAAGGAATTGATATTATCGGGTGCAAAGATGACTTTTGAGTTTTGACTGAAAAAATAAAATAAAATTCAAAATCCATGCTCCTGAGCAAGCAACAAGAGGCCATAGAAAAGAAAATCTAAGCATGTAGATCTGTTTCATCATTGATCTAAATGGATTGTGAAACTTGATAGCTTATACAAGTTTTTCTTTCAATATGTAATTAGTTGGGATACCGATATGTATCAGGCCGATACGTATCGGTTTGTCAAGAAACCGATGCGTATCGATATCGGCCGATTTTTTATACCTTGACCACTGACTAAATTTCGGGCTTCCATAGGAACTGTTGTTGTTATGGTATTTCAAGTTTCCAAGTCTGATTGTTGTTACAAAATTTCGGACTTCCATAGGAACTGTTGTTGCTTCTTTAGTTGTTTGGAAAAAAAGAGGAACATAGGTTGTGTTTGGGATTGCTCTTTGGAGGCAAAGAGCAGCTCTCTGCTTCCATAGTTTAAAACTTGCTTCCATAGTTTAAAACTGCCAATGCACCACCTATGGCCATAAATTAACGTTGGTTATAAGGTTTCTCAAGAGGGGTTTTGGTAAACTTTGCCGCATATTCAAATTACTCTCCTTGTAAAATTGTTTATTTTTATTTCTGTAGCTAGTTGGGATTCTGAAATAATATTCTCAGTTTAATGATTCATTGTTCTTTTGATTTCAGGAGAAACTTTTCGATTTGAAGCTCACCTCAAACGGATCACTAGGGGATGGGGACGAGGACACTTGGCAGGAGAGTCGAAGCAAATTTAATTTTTTTTTTCTTTTATTTTGAAAATGGGCCATGGGGTCCTTAGATTGTTAATTCTATTTTCTTCTTCTTTTTGTTTGAATAAAATGATTGGACATGTAGAGTTTAAAATGTTTGATAGATTTGAATAAAAGAATTGGGCATATATTTTTTTTATTAATGACATTGAATGATTTGCATTTGAGTTGAATGAATGCGTTTAAATATGAGATTTAGAACTTGTTTTTTTTATATAATTTTTTGTAAAGCATTAAAAAAAATATTTAAAAAATTGCATTAAAAAAATCATAAAAAAAAAAAGCATTAAAAAAAGCATAAAAAATCGTCGACGTAAATTTTTTTTTTTAAAAAATCGTATTTAAAAAAAAAAAAAAATTTGTATAAAAAAATCACTGTCAAAAGCAGTGATTTTTTCTATGACGGTTAAGAGTAGTGGTTGTTGAAGTTCATAAACCACTGTCTTGTGTAGTGGTAAAAAAAAATCATCGCTTTTTTTACAACTGTTTAGGACAGTGATTTTTTGAAAAAATTGCTGTTTAAGGCAGTGATTTTTTTGACTTTTTCACGTAGTGATAACCATCATCTTATTTTATGCCAGTTAATTAGTGCTAAGTTCATCGGGATGATAGCTAAGGTACCATGGCCACTGATATAACCAGATAGACAAGCCTAGGGCTGTCAACGGGCCGACCCAAGACCCAACCCAACCTGATATTTTACTAGGTCTGGCAAAATTAATTTTACTTGGGTTGGGTCGAGTGTAACGTCTAGCTGGGTCCTGCATTTGTCATTTTTCGATTGGACAGCCAAAATATTGGCCCAACAGACCTGTCCCATTGAAAGCCCCTAAACACTTATCAAATGCTGACCTAGTGTCAATAGGCTTCGCTGTCAACTGATCTGGGTGACAGAGTCCATCTATTATCATAAGCTATTAAGCTAATAACAGAACAGGGCATCACTGGCCTTTAACAGCCCTTAATCTAAAATTAGCTGCACGCGCTGATTTACCTTAGAACTAAACGATCATGGATGTCAACATTGAATTATTAATATATTCTACACTGAGATCAGTAAAGTTCACCCCATAGTTTGAAATCTTGAATTTCTGAGTTGTTTCGGATATCTCTAAGACCGAGACGTCTCGCATTTTGGGAAGACATATTGGGGAGACATGGTGAAACGAAAATAATTTTTTAAATAACCTTACATCATTAAAATAGCATGTAAATAATTCATGATTAGAACACATCTTAATTAAATAATTATAATTATAAATTAATTATATACTATTCGATCAAAAATCTTTAATATTAGTCGTTAAAAAATAAAAATAATAGCAACATTATCATGCATAGATCTATACACACTCAAATAGCTAATCACAAGATCACTACATAGAGTATGATAAGATATAATAATGTTGTGCATACAAAGAGAATGAATAATATACTTTTAATAGTGCATAAGCCTAATACTTTATATAAATTATATTATAAAATAATATTATATGTATAAAGAGAATGAATAGTATACTTTTAATAGTGTACAAACATAACATTTTATATAAATTATATTATAAAAATAATATCTTTAAGGCATGATTCACCCTGCTGTTTTATCGACCTAGAATCGGATTTGTCTACAAAGAGCGGACTGCCCGATGTGGACCTTGCCACCTACACGGATTTCAAAGAGAATGACCATCCGTTCGCATACAAATCAACACGCAACATGCTGTCCCTTCAGTAAAGACAAAATTCTTATGCAGAGTGCAGAGAAACTTGACCAATCTCTGCCATAAACTCTCGGATATTCCGATCAGACGATCCTCCGTCACTCAAAGCCTCTCTAGCCAGATCTCTCCACTTCCCACAATTCTTCCTAATCTCCACACCTCTCTCTCCATCTCCCATAACCAACTCCAAGCATCTCTTCAGCTCATCACCTTCTAATATACCAACCTTATTAACCCTCGCTCTCACCCCCTTCTTGCAAAACCCCTCCATCAGCATCACGTTCGTCGGTTGGTCCGCCCACTGTGGAAAACCAACCACCGGAACTCCCATAACCAAGCTCTCTACCGTCGAATTCCACCCGCAATGCGTTACGAAACACCCTACCGACGGGTGAGATAAAACCTCCACTTGACTGCACCATGGCACCACTAATCCATCACTACCTGAAATATCGATATCCGTAGCGTTTTCGGTTTCTTTGATGACCCATAGAAACGGGTGATTCGTTTCTCTCAACCCCTGCAAAATCTGTTCCATCTGTTGCTTCGGTAGCACCGAGAAGCTACCGAATGAGACATAAACCACTGAAGAAGTTGGGTGCGAATCCAGCCATTCGATGTAGCTTTTCGTAGCATTATGGAATAAGTCAGTGCCGAAGGCAGTATCTGATGGGTCCTTCCCGTCTAAGAAACCCGAGGGAACCATGGGCCCAATTCCGATCATGTTGATCCCATCCACCGCTGTTAGAGCCTGGCTTTCAAGTGCATCAAAAGTGTTTACGAGCACTTTCAATGGCTTGGCTTCTTTATCTAAGGTTTCGAACAGAGCTCTCAAGCTCTCAAGTAGGGGAGTATAAGCATGGTTATTTTTGAAGATAGAGACGGGTGGAAGGTCGTCGACCTTTAATAATGGCAATCCAGGTAATTCTATTAAGGAAGAGGGTCCATTCTTCTCATCAGTGATATAATCTTCGTAGCCATGAAAATAGTAGTAGTAAAAGGCGAAGACAATCGCTGGTTGGATCCAAAACAAAGCGGAGGGAATGTTTATGCTATGCGCCAAGTCAGCAGCCCATGGAAGAGGGATGTTGTAGAGGATGCACGTGATCGGGCGGCCTACATTAGCAAGTGTGGTGATGAGATCGCGGACGTGTTGATAGCCGAGCCGATTAAACTGTGCCATGAAGTCATTTATGCTGTCCGGTAGTCCGCCGTCGTAGCCGTCAGAGAATGGCGCGTAGGTTAAGCCGTCGATGGTGATGGGGGACTTTAACATGCGCCGGTGGGCAGAAAGGCTGGTGGAGAAGGTGACGTGGGTGCCCATGCGGGCGAGGTTCTTGGCGAGCTGGTGGGAGGGGTTGATGTGGCCTTGATAGGGGTACGTTAGGATAAGGAAGTGTGCCATCGCCCGGGGCCTCGAGGTCTGGTGCGTTTGTGTTGTAGCGGAATCGGGTCACCCCATTTGGGTGTTCTAGTTTTCTCCAGATGTGGGAGGATTTTATAGGGCGAGCTGAGGAAGGCTTTTGCTTATTTTCCATCCATGTGACGTTTACGGTGACGAACGGTTTCTTGTCCTCATGTGTAATTATTTTGTTTTTGGGAGCTACAACTTGCACACAACGTTATACCGTGGCACACGCGTTAAGATAAAAAGACTTTATTAGGTTATGACACATGGGTTAAGAAAAAAAGCCTTTATTACGTTTATACGGTGGCACATGGGTTAAGAAAAAAAGACTTCATTTAAAAAAGACTTTATTGGCTACAACTTGCGGACAACGTTTCTACCGTGGCACATTCGGACCATGGAGAATGTGTTTCACCTAGATATTTTACACAATGGACCTTGAGATCATGCCGCACCTATCAGACGATCCGTTTTTGATTCCACATGTCACAGACTCATAGGTCCCCCAAAAAAGCCCCAAAGTCACGTTTGAGCGTGATATGTGCAATAAGATTCAAGGGGCATTTTTAGGGATATGTGGCATGTGGAATAAAAAATTGATCATCTAATAGGTGCAACATGATCTCAAGATCTGTTATGTGGAATATAGGATTAAAAAATGATCCCCACCATCTATTCTGAAGCAATCAATGATTTTGAAGGGGTTGCACATGTGGGCGCTTTCAGAGATGGCGTGGGTTCTAATAGAGGTACCCTTTTGGGATGAGAATTTCGGCCACCTGCCTTCCAAAAGCGCCCACTTAAAAATGTCTGGCAGTGTGCCGAGTGTTAGCGCGCTTTCAATATAAGTGGGCACTTTTAATGAATATGTGGACGCTAAAATAGATTCCCTTATGAGACTTGTAGCAAGTGGAGCACTATCTAAGCTGTCCGATTTGAAGGCCATGAAACGATCCTTAATGTTAAAGATTGGCACAAAACACAATCTCAATCGTCTTATTTAATGGAGTCAACCATTAACCATTAAATCAAATGGCATGCTTTGACTGTGTTCAATCATATGATAGAGATCAATCATTGATGAGTAGTGAAATATGATGATATTTCACCCCTAAATACCTATATTTAGCCGTCCGATGAAGGCTATCTGATGAGATTTGCTAGATTTGAAGTGTTTCAGGTAAATACAGTCCAAGTTTCTAAAACAGCCCAAGAATCCCGAAAATAATGTCAAAACACTGCTATTTTGGGTCATTGAGAACTTAGTGCGACTTGCAGCTCAATTTGGACCTTCAAGACGTCAGATTGAGGAAATGGCTAAAACATAAAAGTTGTAGAGCTCGTCGTCAGCTTTCCAACGCCTCAAGAATCACCTCAATCTGAGTTCGGTACAGAAAAGTATGAGCAAAATACCGAGGCGATGTCATCGATCTGAAAGCTAGGCGAATTAAAAATTACTCTTAGATGTCAATCGAGAGAGGTATTAGGGTTAGGCTATTATAAAAGGAAGCCACGAGTTTCTTAGGGGATTATTATTTTTGGCAATTAGAATATTCATTCTTTATTTTTTTAGTTTTAGGGCTCTTCACTTTGGGGAATATTTTCTTCGTCTTTTAGTCTTCTTCTCTCCTTCTTACTAGGGTTTATTCGAGGTAGATTGTACTAGGATTTGCATTATTTTCTCTAGAAATTCATAGATTGTATTTAGGAAAAACAATTGCAAATATCTTTTGGAAGAAATAAAGAGGAATGACTTTGAAAGAAAAGGAGATCAAACACCAAAGATGGCTAAATCGATGGATCGGGAAGATCGATCCCAGATAAGTACCCATGTTTATGATTAATACATGATCTATTATTGTTATCATGGAATCGTTTTGCTCAAAGTTTGTGTGATTGAAAATATTTTGAATGCTTTGTTATGGCCGTTGATTCTTGGCGTATCAGCGGTAATGTCATGAATCTGGACTGCGTGATCTAAATTTATGAAGCGATTATGTCTTGATTAGATCTAAATATCATGAGATCGCTATGCTTTTACATGACTCATCTGAATGTTAAATTTGAGTCATTGTTTTAGATAGGGTATCTTGGGATTGATGATCATATTTTATTTCAAGTCATTTCTAGATGAATGATGGTGTGAATGATGATTTAATGAAGCGTAGGTTTTAATGATAGAAAAGTGCGAATGCAGGGTAGCATATTCCTTGATCTCATTTTAATATTGTTAGTAGATTTATCGTAATTAATTGTTTAGATTAATTTATTTTTACGCATTTAGGAAAAGTCGTTAAGTTTTGGTAAAATTGAATCGCCCTTTGGTACTTCCTTAGGGGCGTTTTAAAATCTCTAAAAAGAATTAATTAAAATTCACGTTTCACTGGGTTCGACACATTCTTGCCATCTATGATAGATCTTGTGCACTACGAGGTTACATTCGTCGATCAAGTTTTGGCGTATTCTTGGTGATCGGTGAAATTTTAATCTTGGATAGGATTTTTCTGCTTGAGTGTTTAAAAAATAAAATAAAAAAATAATAATTATTAAAATTTATTTCCTTATTTTTCTCTTCGATAAGATTTTATGGAGTCTTTTTAGGAAGTTTAGATTTTAGGATACCTTCCTTAGGAAATTTAGGAAGTAGAGATTTTGTGACTTTATTTTAGATTTGGTAGGACTCTTTTTCCTTATTTTCCTCTTTTAGATATTTTTAGGATTTTCTAAATTTAGTCATTAACTTTTGTGGGACTTTTGTTTTAGGATTTTTAGGAATCTTTCATTCTTCTCCTTATTTTTCTCTTTTAGGAAAGATTTTATAGGATTTTCAATTTTAATTTTTAATTTTCGAATTTAATAAAAAAAAAAAAAAAAATTAAAAAAAAAATTTAAAAATTTAATTCGAATTAAAAAAAAAAAAAAAAAAAAAAAAAAAAAAAAAAAAAAGAAAAAATTTAATTAATTTAAATTCGAATTTTAATTTTAATTTGAATTTAAAAAAAAAAAAAAAAAAAAAAAAAAAATTTTTAATTTAAATTCGAATTTTAATTTTAATTTGAATTTAAAAAAAAAAAAGAAGAAATCTGATATTTAGCTCGTTATCATCTTTGTTTTAAATCGTTTGAGCGAATTTTGTGGGTTTGTTGTGGATTCTTCAACCCTTTTGTGAGTGTTGGTGTATGAGCTTTACTCGTTCTCATCACCCACATCTGCCACTCTGCTTAATCTTGAGATCGAAAGAGCTTGTAGAGAGAGAATCAAGAGTCAGGAATCAATATCAACAAACCGAGACCATGGCATCAAGAGAGAGATGAGAATAACAACAATGGGAATGTCAATAATGGAAATAATAGAACAATAATTTTGAGAGGCCCTAGAACCGGAGTATTATAACGATCCTGGTTTTTACGAGGATCAGGAATGTATTATGCATGCTCCCATTCCAGGGAACCACTATGAATTCAAATCAGCAATGATTCAAATGCTACCAATTTTCCATGGGTTAGCAAATGAAAATCCGCACGTTCACTTAAATGAATTCAGGGGTATGCAAAATGTTCGAGTCCACAATGTCGCGATGAGATAGCGTAAGCTCACTCTTCCGTTCTCTTTAAGAGATAAAGGCAAAAAACATGGTTCTATTCCTTAGAACCACAATCTATTCAGAGTTGGGCAGAGCTGCATCGCCAGTTCCTTAAAAAATATTTTCCCATGACTAAGGCCATTGAATTGCGTCAGAAGATCCAGTTCTTTTCCCAACAACCTACAGAAACATTCCATGAATGTTGGGAACGCTTTTAAGAATTGATCGAAGTTGCCCAAATCATCAAGTTCCAAGGTGGCAACAAGTCCAAAGTTTTTACAATGGATCGATTCTCAAGAGAGACGCATGGTTGATGCATCTTGTGGTGGGAAAGAAGTATTTAATTGTGGGCATTGTTTGAAAAGTTATATCAAACTTCGATACAAAGTGAGACATGGGCTTAACCAACTTGAACTCGCACCTAAATCTCATGTGTTGACAAAAGACGGATTATGCGATGTCAACAATAATGCCTCGAGATCTCTCAACAAAGTTTGACATGTCATTCAAACAGATGAACATGTTGTTAGCTACCAAGCAAGCTAAAGCTGCCACCCCCACAAGGTGTTCAATTTGTGACCACCAGTCATATGGCTAATGAGTGCCCTACTACCTTGTCATTCTTCCCCGATGAACCTAATCCTCAAGAGCAGTAAATGTGACTCAATCTTATCGTCGGTAGAAACATGTACTCAATACCTACAATCCGGAATGGAAAAATCACCCCAACTTAGGATGGGGTGAATCGAACTAAAGCGGCCAGTAAACCAAAGAACATAGAGCCAACACAATGGGTGGACAACAACCTTTTCAACCAAATTTTCAACACAATTTTCGTCCACAATGAATTTCCGGTAGAATTCTAATTTCCAACAATTCCAATTTCCAACAGAATGCTCAGATTATCATCCAAATTCGACTAAAAAAATCGAATTTCAATCGAATCTTAATCAATCTCATGCCGATTCGAAGATTCGATCTGGAAGAAAAGCTTATCTGAAGCATGCAATCTTTTTCGGATGATAATGGACCAAGTCGATCAATTGGCCAATCAACCGAGTCAGAGAGGAAGGTAGGCTCCTGACCAACCCATCAATAATCCTCGAGGCCAAGCACCATCCAAGCGGGACCATCGAATAGTCAACAGTTGAAAGTCATACGGTCGAGAAGTGGACGAGAGGTTCATAATCAAGTGGAAATGCTCAGAGAAGGCGATGAAGAAAGAGAAGCAATAGAGGAAAAAGAATCGAGAGAAAAGAAAGGAGAAAGGAAAAGAGAAAGAAAGAGACAAAGAGCCGTAGATAAGAAAAGTGCAAGAGCAAGGAAGAGAGAAAGGAAAAGAAAAAGTAATAGAGGAAGAGTTTCTTCAACCGTCCAACAAGGACGTGAAAAGAATCGAAATGGAATCGCACCTTATGTCCCAAAGGCACCATTCCTCAATGCCTAACTCCTCCATCTAGAATGGGAAAGGGACCGACAAAATGGAAGAAATTTTAAACATTCAAGCAAGTAAAGATAAATCTTCCATTACTTGAAACAATCAAACAAGTCCACAAATCGCCAAGTTTTTCAAAGATTTGTGCACTCGGAAGAGAAAGGCACGTACTCACGTTTCAAAGAAAGTGTTCCTAACAAATCAAGTCGATTCGATATTACATTGGAAACCCCACGAAACCGAAAGACCACAGTCCCAACTGTTCCATGTGTCATTGGTGGGCAACCAATTGGAAAGGCGTTATTGGATTTGGGAGCAAGTGTTAATCTGATCCCATACTCAATGTACGAGAAACTCGGATTGGGTGAATTGAAACCCACGACGGTCACACTCAAGCCGGCGATAGATCAGAAAGAAGACCGAGGGGTGTTATCGAGGATGTTTTGGTTGGAATAGACAAGTTTGTCTTTCCAGTGGACTTCGTTGTCTTAGACATGGAACCACCTGCGAAATCAATCAATCAAGTCCCAATTATTCTTGGACGTCCGTTTCTCGCCACTGCCAACGCTTGCATTAATTGTCGCACAGGAGTCATGGACGTTTCTTTTGGAAACATGAAAGTCAGGCTTAACATATTCCATGCGATGAACCATTTCCCTAATGAGGATGAGGTCGAATGTTTTTACATCGATCAGATGGACGAAGTGGTGGATGAAGCATTACCATCAATGCTCACCAAAGAGGAATTTGAAACTGCTTTGTTAGCCATCTATGAGGACAAAGGGCTTGAAAGGAAGCGATGTAAGAAAAAGTCAAATTCATCATGTCAAGATGATAACTTATGTGAAGTTGTGACTAAGGTAGAACCACTACCTACTGAGGTAAAGGATGTGCTGACTCCATCAATTGAGCAGCCACCAACTGTGGAATTGAAACAATTGCCTAAGTCCCTCAAATATGCTTTTCTGGGACCTCGAGAAACACTTCCAGTGATAATTTCATCCACATTATCGGAAGAACAAGAGAATGATTTGTTGAAGGTGCTGAAAGAGCACAAGGAGGCCATCGGATGGACCTTAGCTGATCTCAAGGGGATTGACCCATCAGTATGTATGCATAAAATACATCTGGAGGATGAGAGTAAACCATCGAGGGAACCACAAAGGCGACTTAATCCGAACATGCAAGAAGTCGTTTTAAAGGAAATCATTAAACTCCTCGATGCTGGTATCATCTATCCGATCTCAGATAGAGAATGGGGTAGTCCAGTACAAATCGGTCCGAAAAAGTCTGGAATTACAGTGAAACAAACTACGGTGAGCGAATTGGTGCCCACTCGTGAAACTACTGAGTGGAGGGTGTGCATGGATTATCGAAAATTGAACACGGCCACCAGAAAAGATCATTTTCCTTCCGCTCATTGATCAAATTCTTGAGAAGTTAAGGGCAGGAGTTTTATTTCTTTCTTGATGGTTATTCGGGATACAATCAAGTGCCCGTTTTTCCAGCTGATCAAGAGAAGACAACATTCACGTGTCCATATGGTACGTTTGCATATCGAAGGATGCCATTCGGCTTATGTAATGCTCCGGCCGCGTTTCAACGATGTATGTTGGCCATATTCTGGACATGATCGACAAATTCATCAAGTCTTCATGGACTACTTCTCGTTTTTGGAAAACATTTAATTCTTGTTTGAATCATCTTTCACAGTGTTGCAACGTTGTGTAGATTCCAAACTTGTTCTCAAAAGAGCCATTTTATGGTTCAACAAGGAATTGTGTTGGGGCATATTGTTTCAACGAAAGGAATTGAAGTTGATAAGGCGAAGGTCGACTTAATTGCAAATTTACCACCTCCTAAAAGTGTTACAAATTCGATCATTTTTGGGGCATCTTTGATTTATAGAAGATTCATTAAGGATTTTAGCAAGGTGGCTTAAACCATTGTGCACTTTGCTTGGCAAAGATGTTCCTTTTGATTTTGATGAGGATTGCATAAAGGCATTCCTAAAATTGCGTGAACTCTTATCAAATGCACCAATAATCCAACCACCGGATTATTCTTTACCATTCGAACTCATGTGTGATGCATCCGATTATGCGATCGATGTCTTAGGGCAAAGGGTGAATAAATTACCTCACGTAATTTATTATGCTAGCAAGACATTAATTGATGCCCAATCAATTACACCACCACCGAGAAGGAATTATTAGTCGTGGTGTATGCTCGGACAAATTCCGTTCCTATTTGCTTGATCGAAAATAGTGGTCTTTCGCACCACTCGCTTTGAAATATCTTTAGCAAAGAAGGATGCTAAACCAAGGCGATCCGTTGGATCCCGCTTCCGTGAATTCAACTTTGAGATTAAAGATAAAAAGGGGTTGAGAACGTTGTGGCGATCATCCGCTCAGAATTACCAAGAATCATCTATACCGAGACCATCCGTGACACATTTCCGGATGAACATTTGATGGCAATTGATGTAGCCGGTGCAAAAGTTCCGTGGTTTGCTAACATCGTGAATTATCCGTCATGGCGTAATTCCCAGAGTGGGGTAAGAATGATAAGAATCTCTTTTCTCCCAAATAAAATACTATTTCGGATGAACCATATTTGTTTAAATTCGCTCGGATCGATCATTAGGAGATGCGTGCGAAGACGAGCAACTAAGCCCCTAAATTTTTGCCATGCTTTGGGGCTGGAGGCCATTTTGAGACGAAGACCACGAAAATCCTTCAAAGCGGATTCTATCGCCCTCAATCTTTCGTGACGCGCTCAATCATCGCAAGGAATGCCAACGGTGTCAAGACTTGGCAATATTTCACGACGATTAAATATGATGCCCTTAATCCAATTCGATTGTTGAAATTTTCGATGTTTGGGGATTGACTTTATGGGTCCTTTTCCACCATCCTTTGGGTATTCATATATTCGTGGTCATGTGACTATGTCTCCAAATGGATTGAAGCCGTGGCAACCCGATCAAATGATCACAAGGTTGTGGTCAAATTTCGAGAGAACATGTGTTTAACCGATTCGGATCCCAAGAGCAATCATCGTGATGGCGGTTCGCATTTTGCAATAGCCATTTTGCCACTTTAATGAAGAAGTACGACGTCACTCACAAAGTCGCTACGCTGCACCATCCACAGACTAGTGGTCGGTGGAAGTGTCTAACCGGAAATCAAGCGAATTCTAGAAAAGATGCGACCGGATAGAAGAGATTGGTCAAAAGCTATCGATGCTTTAGGGCCTATCAGATCGCATTCAAGACACCGATCGAATGTCTCCCTTGAATTGTCTACGGAAGGCATGTCATCTTCTGTCGAATTGGAGCATAAGGCATTACGGGCGATCAAACGATTTAATTTCGATATGCAAGCGGTCGAATCGAAGGTTACATTGGAGTGAATTAGAAGAGTTACGCCACGATGCGTATGAAAATTCAAAGATGTACAAGGAAAGGTACAAAAGTTGCACGATCAATTAATTTCTAAGGAGTTTCATGTTGGCCAAAAAGTTTGGTTATTCAATTCCGACTTAAGCTTCATCCTCGAAATTGAAATCTAGATGGAAGGCCTGCTTGTGTTGTTTCCATTAGTGAGCAACCTGCAATTGAAATTCAAAGCCTTCAGGACAATCGAGTTTTCAAAGTGAATGGGCAAAGACTCAAACCAATGTTTGAGCCGATGACCCAGTTTAAGATTGAGGCGATGCACCTTAGTGATCCAGATTCTTGATCAATGAAGAGGTCGAGCTGTCGACACTTAAACTCAGCGCTTCCTGGGAGGCAACCCAGTGTGTTTTATTTAGGAGTTGGACACAGGTTTAGTTTAGGATTTAGGATTTATTTCTCTTTTCGTATGTTTAGTTCTAGAATATTAGTTTTTAGTTTAGTTTAGGTTATTTTTAATTTCCAAATTAGTGTAGCCACATTACCTTCAATCTATTTTTGGTCATGTTCTAATTTGATGCCCATATTCTCTGCACCTGATCTTTGTGTTGAGGTACTTTTCAACAGGTTTGGGGGTGCCTACTTATTTCAAACAATGAGGACATTGTCATTTTTAGGTTTGGGGGTATGTATGATTATCTATCTTTCATCACTTATTTTTGATTTTCTTTGAAAAAAAAAAAAAAAAAAAAAAATTTATTTATTTGGAACCATCATACATGATTTACTTTGCAATAGTTTTCAAACTTTAGTTGATGATGCATGTGAATTTAATTTTGAGAATATTGATGTCATATTTTGAAGACTTGTATCTAGGATGATGAAGCTTAATGTGATAATTTGTGGATGACTCTGAAATTCGTGCTTAGAATTTTTGCACTTATACCAAGCTAAGACTTAGAAATCGATGAACTATTTTGAACGTTGAATCTTAGGTTCTTAGTGGAGACTAAACCCAGTAAGCTTTAGAGCTAATTTCCCGTCATTGATGAGTGAATATATAAACTCGGAGTTTTCTTTGAATACGAATTATTTTGCATAATCTCATACATTTTATTTTGGCTTGTGACTTTGCATGATATCAAATTCATATTATTGTGTTAGAACGTACTGTATATCTACTCAAGATAAATAGGAAAGGTTACCATCTTTTAAGGAAATGATTGAAGGCCATCTTTGGCTCGTTTGTGCTTAAAATGCCCCACCTCATATAAATTTATCCTTTTAGTACCCTTTTGAGCCTATAAAAAAATTTACCCTTATACATTCTTTGATAAGCCACGTTAACCTTTAACCCTTCACAATTTCTGAAAATTTAGCTTTACCCTTCTTATTTCTGAGAAATTAGGAACGAGGGATGAAAATGAGCGAAAAGAGAGTAAGTGGAGAGATAATGAGTTATGGTGTTTACTGAGAGTGTATGGCAAATATAAAAAGAAAAAAAGGGGAGAAAAAGAAAAAAAAAAAAAAAGGAATGAAAATGAGGTGCTTCAAGAAAAGGAAATTCAAAAGAGAAGAAAGAATGAGAAAAGAAAATATTGAAAAGAAAAAAATGGTGAGAAATTAGAAAAGAAAAAAAAAAGAAGAGAAATAAAAAAATAAAATAAAAAAATAAAAATAAAATCGGTTAGTTCCTTTTCCAATTTCTAAATTTTGAATCACAATTCCTTTCTTTCTTACCCTTACCTGAGCCCCATTACAACCCTACAAAAGACCTTCATGATCCGATCTTGCATTGGTAACTGTCTTGTGGAGAGTCAATATATAATACTTATGACACTTGATATGACATGCTTAGGATATACAAGTATCTGTTCTTATGAGATTTATTTTTGTTCATTGATTGGCATCGTGTTTCATTTATCATGTGAGACCTTTTTATTTGCTTTGTATTGATCTCTCACATGTGCGAAAACTTACCAATCATCGGAGTGATTTTATTTTGAGAGTATACCTAAAGTGAGGATTGAGTCAAGACAACAGATCCGATGGTTTTCCGCTTTGGACTAGTTCAGATGGATGAATCTTGGTTTTGGTATGCACACACTTCACGCTTAGCATGAATGAATGAGTTATATAACAATTTGGCATTAAATTAATTTGAATGGATATTGCATGATTAGTATAACATTGTTATTTAAATTGAGATGATTCACATGTTGAATTGATTAATTGATTTTGATTTTTTGAAGTTACATATATATGTTAAAAAATCATGTTTTGAAAACTCAATTTTACCGATGGTTTGAAATTTTTGGAAGTTTAGGTAACTTCACCGCAAACCCTCAGACACACAACCTCCACTAGGGATCACCTAGGGGTTTAAAGGCTTGTTGCACATGCTAAGTGCAATCGTGTTCCCTCTTTAAAGTGGCATTTAAATTTTAGGATGTTAGTTTGATTTGCTTTATATTTCTATCATTCTCTTTGCTCGAGGACTAGCAAAGTGTAGGTTTGGGGGTGTGATGAGTAGTGAAATATGATGATATTTCACCCCTAAATACCTATATTTAGCCGTCCGATGAAGGCTATCTGATGAGATTTGCTAGATTTGAAGTGTTTCAGGTAAATACAGTCCAAGTTTCTAAAACAGCCCAAGAATCCCGAAAATAATGTCAAAACACTGCTATTTTGGGTCATTGAGAACTTAGTGCGACTTGCAGCTCAATTTGGACCTTCAAGACGTCAGATTGAGGAAATGGCTAAAACATAAAAGTTGTAGAGCTCGTCGTCAGCTTTCCAACGCCTCAAGAATCACCTCAATCTGAGTTCGGTACAGAAAAGTATGAGCAAAATACCGAGGCAGTATCTGATGCAAAGCTAGGCGGGAATTCACGAAAATTACTCTTAGATGTCAATCGAGAGAGGTATTAGGGTTAGGCTATTATAAAAAGGGAAGCCACGAGTTTCTTAAGGGGATTATTATTTTTTGGCAATTAGAATATTATTCATTCTTTATTTTTAGTTTTTAGGGCTCTTCACTTTGGGGGAATATTTTCTTCATCTTTTCAAGTCTTCTTCTCTCCTTCTTCTAGGGTTTATTCAGGGTAGATTGTACCTAGGATTTGCATTATTTTCTCGAAATTCATAGATTGTATTTAGGAAAAACAATTGCAAATATCTTTTGGAAGAAATAAAGAGGAATGACTTTGAAAGAAAAGGAGATCAAACACCAAATCAAGAGATCGGGAAGATGCGATCCCGATAAGTACCCATGTTTATGATTAATACCATCTATTATTGTTATCATGGAATCGTTTTGCTCAAAGTTTGTGTGATTGAAAATATTTTGAATGCTTTTGTTATGACCGTTGATTGCGCATCAAAGTAATCGCTAGATCTGGACACTGCAGTCGATCTAGTAAATGAGCGATTATGATTGTCGGATGATCTAAATATCATGAGATACGCTATGCTTTTTACATGACTCATACCGCAATGTTAATTTGAGTCATTGTTTTTAGATAGGGTATGCTTGGATTGATGATCATATTTTATTTCAAGTCATTTTCTAGATGAATGATGGTGTGAATGATGATTTAATGAACCGTGGTTTTAATGATAGAAAAGGGTAAATCGGGTAGCATATTCCTTGATCTCATTTTAATATTGTTCGTAGATTTATCAGTAATTAATTGTTTAGATTAATTTATTTTTCTGCATTTAGGAAAAGTGCGTTAAGTTTTTGGTAAAATTGAATCTGCCCTTTGGTACTTCCTTAGGGACGTTTTTAAAATCTCTAAAAGAATTAATTAAAAATTCACGTTTCCCTGTGGGTTCGACACCCCTGTTCTTGCCATACTGCAATAGATCTTGTGCACTTGCAAGGGTTACATTCTAAATCGATCAATCATCATGCCTATCTTTAGCATTACAAATATCTACATCATGACCTTCAAAAATCAGACAACTTAGATAGTGTTGCATGTCCACATATCTTAAAAATATAAAGTCTTTCTTTTTAACCCATATGCCATAATATAATGGGACCAAAAATTATACTTTTGGAAAGTTTGAATCATATGATTTGTGTACTCTAATAGGTAAGTGTTGTTCTTAGTTTTCAATGCAGGAATTGGATAGTTCACGTCCACTTTTAGGCATGATAAAGCTGATATATGATCTAATGATGGATGATGCTTAGACAACTTAGATTGATCATATATATGGTCCACATGAGATAATAATATACTACACTTTGGCAGGCATTAAAGTTCACCAAGTAGATTGTTCACATCCACTTTTAGGCATGATTTACTGCTGAGATATGTTCTAATGATGGATGACCGCTTAGACAACTTAGATTGATTATAGATGTATTGGACATGATATAATAATATACCACACTTTAGTGTTAGTCTTGTAAGATAAAAAGCTTAATTTAATGGTGTAAAAATATTTAAACACCATATTGATACATAAATGCCAGCCAAGATCCTGAAGGTTTGGATCGTCGTCAACGATTGATCGCAAGATCAAGAGGGCGATGCCGCGAAACTGGTGATCGCCGATCGAATAGACACTATTTCTCAACCAATGTCTTCTCTTTGTTTTTCGATGTTTTGCTCATGACATATAGGCCTTCTTTTAAAGCCAAAACCCTAACATTCGGATTTATGCGCATTCAATAGGAGAAATGATCCATTTTAATATTGTCATCAATATACAATAAACTCCGTTATTGTTTTACAAAGTTTTGTTTCTAAAAATATATTTAAAATAAATATAAGTTAATATAATATACTATAAATACAATTTATATATAAATATGGTAGCAAAGGTTTATTATCGATATTATAGAGATTTACTCGAGATGGTCTCCATAATATCGGTTGTGCCTAACGGTATCATGGCCAAATACTAACATCTCCCACTTGGCCATATGGGCCGTGATATGTTTAAGACTTTTGCCGTTTTAGGATTTTACCATTAGAACATATCCCAGTTGTGAGGTTTTGCATGTCAAAAATGCATTTGTTCATCACAATAAATCTTTTCTAAGTCACGAGGTTTTTTACGTCAAAGTGGATTTGCCCATCGTGATCATTTACCCCAATCGTGAGATTTTACTCGCCAAAGGGAATTTGCCCATCACACTACTTCTTTATAGAGACAAATTATTAAGTGCATTAGAATTAATTTTGACTTAGGCATCCCTAAGTCTCATCAAGTCAACATGTTTTGAAAATAATTCCACACTTAGACCTTTTATCAAAGGGCCGACAACCATATCAGAAGAAGGTAAATGACTTACTGTCACTTCACCTGTCTTTACTACATCTTAAATGTAGTGATATTAAACTTTAAATCAATTTAATTGCAGCTTTATTGTCACAAAATAAATGCACAGGCCTGTCGGTTATATCAAGTTTCATATCTTTGATGAAACATTTTATCCAAACGGCATATGTACAAGCTGCACTACAAGTCACATACTCGACTTCTTGAGTATGTAGAACAACACATCCCTGTTTCTTACTAGACAAAGAAACAACAACTCATCTAAAGAGGAAAACATGACTAGAAGTAGATTTTTCATCATCCTTCTCCCCGGCATGATCAGAATCAGAATATCCTTGAACCTCAAACTTATCGGATAGAAAACATAATTTAAGATGTTTCGTACCCTTTAGATACCTCAAAATTCTTTTTACTGCTTGCCAATATTTTATACCAGGGTTATTTTTGTATTTACAAACAAGACCTTCTGCGAAAGCAATATTTGATCTTATACACAACATAGCATACATCAAACTCCATACAGCTTGAGCATAAGGAGTGTTTAATCTTTCTTGTCCGTCACATGGACAATCTTTTTTACTGAGTTTCAATCCCTTTTCCACTTGTGTAGACAAAAGATTACAATCATCAATTTTAAATTTTTTTAGAATTATGTCAATATATATTTCTTGGCTTAAATAGATCATTTGAAATTTTCTATCTTTATTTATTTTTATTCCAAGAATATAAGATGTCTCTCCCATGTCCTTCATCTCAAACTGAGAGTTAAGCCATGATTTGGTGTTATCAATTATTTCTAAATCATTTCTAGCAAGAAATATATCATCTGCATACAAGGATAAAATAGAAAAATTACTCCCACTTTTTAAAACATATACACAACGATCTAATTTGTTAATCACATATCCTATTTTAAGTATTGCACTACGAAATGTCAAATACCATTAACGTGAAGATTGTTTTAGTCTGTATAAAGATTTTTTTAACTTATATACTTTATCTTCATGTCCTTTAATCTTGAAAACTTTTGGTTATTTTATAAAAATGATTTCTTTTAATTTTTCATTTAAAAAAATAGTTTTAACATCCATTTGGAATAGTTCTAAATCAAAATGGGCAACAATAGATAAATGATTCTAATTGACATAAATTTAGTTACAGGAGAATATGTATCAAGATAATCTATCCCTTCTCTTTGGGTAAAGCCTTTGGCTACAAGTCTAGCTTAAATTTATCAATTGAACCATCTGATTTAGTTTTTTTTTCAATACCCATTTACATCCTATAGCATTTCTATTATTAGGCAAATCACTAAGTTCCTATACTTTATTCTTTTCTATGAATCAAGTTCTTCAGTTATTGCTTTTAACCATTCATTAGATTTAGGTGAATTAATAGCTTCATTATAATTACGATGATCATTTCCCTGATCCAAGTCAATGTCTGTTATATCTTCATTTAAGTGAACATAAAAATCATTTAAATAGGATGGAGGAGTCTTAGTTCTTTTTTAACTACTAATAGTAATATGAGGTACAAATGCTTCTATACTCACTGGTTGTATAGAATCATTATTATTTGTAATGGAGTGATTATCATTTATGACAAAATGATCTATATTTTCAGTTTGCGAAATGCTATCGTTGTTTAGATCTTCTAAAAATTTAGTATCTCTACTTTTTATTAATCCCTTATCTTTATGATAAAACTTATAACCTTTTGATCTATCAGAATATCCTATAAAATGACATCTAACGATTTTATTATCTAATTTATCTCTAAGTTGATATGGTATTAACACATGAGCAATCGAACCCCATTTTCGTAAGTTACTTAAGTTCGATTTTCTTCCTGTCCACAACTCATAAGGAGTTGTATCTATAGCTTTAGTTAGAACCCTATTAAGAATATACATAGCGATACTTAAGGCTTCTCCCAAAAAAAATTTAGATAAATTAGAATGAGATAACATGGACCTCGTCATTTTCATTAGAGTTATATTTCGTCTTTCTACTAAACCATTTTGTTGTGGTGTGTAAGCCATTGTTAAGTGACATTTAATTTCAAATTTGCTACAAAATTCTTTTAATTCATCAGAAGCAAATTCCCCTCCTCTATCTGTTCTTAAAATTTTGATATTTCTTCCTAATTAAATTTTCACCTCACTTTTGTATTCTTTGAACATATATAAAGCTTCTGATTTATTACTAATTAGATACATGTGACCAAACTTAGAATAGCCATATATAAAAGTAATAAAATAATATTTTTGTCTATGAGTTTTTACACTAAAAGGCCTACATATATCAGAGTGAATTATTTCAAGTAATTGTTTACATCTCCTAGCTTTGGGGAAAGGTTTACGAGCTAATTTTTCAGATAAACATGATTCACAAGTAGGGAAATTAAAAATTTTAAGTTTGGAAATTAATTATTTATCTGACATATTTTTCATTTTAATCTTATTTATATGTCCGAGTCTTAAGTGCCATAGATATGGGTCATTATCACATACACTCATAGACACATCAAAGTAAGCGAAAGTAGAAGTTTTATTAACCACATTCAGATGATACAAGTTGTTTATCCTACTTCCCCAAGCAATGATACGTCGCTGCTTCTCAATTGACACTTTTTCAGATAAAAACTTAACCTCAAAACCTTTTTCATCTAGTTTAGGAATAAAAATCAGATTGCGTCTCATATTTGGTGCATACAAAGTTTCAGACAAACAGAGATTAATATCCCCAGGTAACTGCAGCTTGAAAGTATCCATTCCTAACACATCACAATACGTGTCATTTCCCATATAGATACGCTGCTCACCGGCTTTGAACTCTTTGAAGTCCACAAAACCATCTCGACACCTAGCGACATGTCGTGTAAAGGCAGAATCTACCCACCAACCATTCAGATCATGGTTTGCAACTAAAGGTTCAGAACAAACACAGTCAACATTGCACCTATTACCATTATTATTGTTATTCTAAAATTTTCGGAACAGTTTGATTTGTAATGACCTGATTTTTCACAAGTGTAACATTTTCCTTTGGGATGTTTGGGAAAAAATCTTTTTTAATTCTTAGAATGTTTAAAAAATTTCTTCTTTCCCTTAGATTTGTTATTTTTCTTATTCATTTCAATTTGAGATCCATTGGGATGAGACTCATTGAGAAGAAGTTTAGTAGTTTTCTTTTTATTCTTTTTTTCTTCTTCAATTCCCAAATGTATCGGGAGGTTCAACATGGTCATATTTTGCGTTGAGTGATTCAACGCAATAACGACGGGTTCTCATGACTCAGGAAGAGTGTTCAAAGTAACATTGACTTGCATACGATCATAAATTTCATTACCGACCGCAACAATGTCCTTAGCCAATACCGTCATCCTGTTCGCATGATCAATAACCGAGTCTGTTTTTTTCATCTTGCATGAATGATATTTTTGTAAAAGGAGTTAAATATTTGTTTCGGAAGTGATTCTATATTTTTGATATATAGCATGCATCATTTCTTTAACAATTTTATAATCTTCAAATACACGAACCAATTTAATATTCATAAAAGTAAGAATAGTAGTTCTAGTAATTTTATCATCGTCGACCCATTTATTATATTTTTTCATAATATCCTTTGAAACATAGGATGATGGTTTTTCAAAAACCTCATTTTCTAAAACATAATTAATCTTATCCAAGCTTAGAATTTGATTTAGTCTACGTCTTCAGTTTGGATAATTTAAATCGGATAATTTTTCAGTATTGGATAATTCATGCAACACTACTTTAGAAGTCATTTTCTAAATATATGTATGAAAAAATAAATTTAAATGAGAAAGTTTTAGGCACGACTGATCGGTTCGACTGATGCTGCTCCAGAATGCACTGATGCTAGATTGAGAATTTTCAAAATGTGTGCCACGTTCTCAGGAATCTACTGGCGAAAATGGCACCTCAATCGGAGTTGTATCGACTCCAATATCTTGAAAATACTGAATTAAAAAACACTGAATTCGGTGTTAATGTTAGCACAAAATCTAAACTTTGTACAAAGTATAGTTATAGAGAGTTTTAAGGGACGGTTGGTCAGAAAAAAAATATATAGTTCGGCTCTAGTTGGTAAATAAAATAGCTCGGCATGGCTCGACTTTCTTGGCTATTGGGGATTAAAAAAACATTGAAGTGGATTTATGAGGCGTGCTGGTTGAGATTAAAAACAATGAGCTGGTTTGGCAAAGACTACATTAGAAAATCGTGTTGTGTTGTCTTTTCAAACAACCTTCTCTCCTTCCCAGAGAATACCACTTTGAAATAGAAGAAAGCTTCTTTCTTCTCAAAAAATTGCAGTAGCTATAGAAAAGGGGAGAAAAAATAGTTTCTGAGGAGCGTGGATGCATTCAAATGATTGAGATCTATGGTAAATTGGATGGTTGCTTTACAAAGTAGAGAATAATATTCAGATGAAAATTAGATCAGAGAAGTCTGCATTCATTGGTGATATCAAATCTGAGAAATCAGCATCCAGCGGTGATGAATCCGCACTTGATGATCGTCCGATCAAGTGGTGGTGCGGATTTGATAGATCTACGTCGCCGAGAAGAGATCGACGTCGCTCGTCTACAATAATGACGATGAACCTGGCTCTGATACCAGTGAAGGTTTGGATCGTCGTCAACGATTGATCGCAAGATCAAGAGGGCGATGCCGCGAAGTTGGTGATTGCCGATCGAATAGGCACTATTTCTCAACGAATGTCTTCTCTTTATTTTTTGATATTTTGCTCTGGCACAAAGGCCTTCTTTTATAGCCAAAACCCTAACGTTCGGATTTATGTGCATTCAATCGGAGAAACGGCCAATCTTAATATTGTCATCAATATACAATAGACTCTGTTACCGTTTTACAAAGTTTTGTTTTCAAAAATATATTTAAAATAAATATAAGTTAATATAATATACTATAAATACAATTTGTATATAAATATAGTGACAAGGGTTTATTACCGATATTATGGAGATTTACTCGAGATGGTCTCCATTATATCGGTTGTGCCTAACAACACCATGGCCAAATACCCAAAGATCCATTATTCATTTTCCTAAAGGTACTTATTATTAGAGCATAGTGGTAAGATACACATCACTTCATATAAATTAGAAAAAATCTATGATTTAACAACTAGTTTGATTAGATTTGAATAAGTTTATTTTAAAAAATAATTTTAATTATAATAATCTTGTGATTGCAATTATATTTTATCATAGTTGCTCTATTATCTAAATATAAGAGACATTCTCTATGATGAATTATACAAATTTATTATAATAGGATCTCTCTTAATAAGATTAAGTATAATAAAATTATAATAGTTGCACACGAGAAGTTGGCTGTTGTGTACAAGTTAAATGAAAGTCTTGGTATTTTTGGGACCAGTGCTATATAAAAACACCATCTTAACTGTCTGATTTGAAGGCCATAATCTAAAGATCTCTTGTGTAAAAAATTGGAGTAAAACACGTTCTTTGTTTTTTATAATATGATTCAAAGCAGTAAAAGGCTAGTCAATGGAAATTAAATTATGCTATCTTCAGTAAGTTCTACCCTTTTGAGACCTCATTTCCCTTCGAACACTTCAGACAAATCTAATCTTTGCCCTCTACTATGGAGAAAATCCTAGTTTCTAATTATTTATTTTCATTATCTTAAAAAAATTTCCAAAAAAAGTTTCTCACATCAAACTTTCAAACCAACATGGAGACATCCTTTTTCATTACTATTTTCTTTCATATGCATATATATTCTTTAGGCAAACTGCCGGACGACGTAAATCTTATTAGAATATACCTTATTTGATAACTACCACACATAAGTTATCTCAACTAATTGTAGTTATTTAAATCAATTGTAATCGTGAGTGGTTGTATTTGTAATCTTATTTATATACTTTTCGTATCAGAATAATGAAAAAAACACGATAAACAATGTAATCGATTGTGTCAATTTGTCTTCTTATTTCTCTCTTTCATCTTCTTCTTATTTTCTTTTGTATTTTATAATTTTAACATGGTATCAGAGCCATGATCCTGACATTGCTTCCACTATCATATTTTCTTGAAGTTTATTGACGCATAAACTTTTCATTTTTCTTTCATCTCTTCTACATGAAATTGACTCATGTAATTTTTATTTTTTTGCCTTCATCTCTTTTACATTTAGTAAAAGATAACTTCTTATTTATGTGAATGTATTTTCACATTGATTTGCTTAATGGATGCGTATTTTTTTACTTTGATTTTAATGGCCTTTTATATTCTATGTGGATGTTTTTTCTCACATTTTCTCTGGCCTTATATCTTTTATGTGGATATTTTTTCCCACATTTTCTCTTAGCCTTCTATACTCTATGTGGATGCTTTTTCCTATATCTTCTCTAGCCTTCTATATTCTACGTGGATGTCTTTTCTTACATTTTTTCTGGCCTTCTGTATCTTTCCCACATTTTCTTTGATTCTTTATTTTTTCAAGATCTCTTTAAAGAGACTTGTCATATGATTCGTAGTTGGGAGAGATCATGACAGACTTGATCTAGTCATCGGCTCCGACATACTCTAAGATGAGCGGAATGCGATAGTGATGGACTTCATAGACAAGCGGTGACCACCAACAAGTAACTGTTTATCTTTCAAGTTAGATGTTCTCACGTTCACATTCCAACTTGAGGGGAGTATTAGAATATACCTTATTTGATAACTACCACACATCAGTTATCTCAACAAATTGTAGTTATCTAAATCAATTGTAACCGTGAGCGATTGTATTTGTAATCTTATTTATATACTTTTCGTATCAGAATAATGAAAAAAACACGGCAAACAATGTAATCGATTGTGGCAATTTGTCTTCTTCTTTCTCTCTTTCATCTTCTTATTTTCTTTTGTATTTTATAATTTTAACAAATCTTGTATTTGCGTTTTGATTGTTTTGTGAGTTTTTGATTACCGATTTTTCTACGTATTATTTTCCATTTTCCCCCTCTTTGAGCTATTACTTTGTCGAGTTCATCACATACGTAGGGTTCGGGTAGTAGATCATTTTATTCCTGTCCTTTTTGGGTCTATTTTACTTTCATTTTCTCGTTTTACCTTATCTGGGCCATTGCTCTATCCAAATTACGAGTTTGAGACCTTGACAGTAGTTATAATACGATCCAACAAGCTGTCTTCAATAGTATTTCTTCATATTTTTTCTTCAGATTCTCATTTTCAGGCTTGTTGATAGGAGACTTTGTATACTTGACTGAGATTTTCCAATTCAATTTGAAAATTAGGGGGTGGATACAAATCTAAACCTAGTGACTCCAAAGCCTCGCAACAGAGGTAGTTATAATTTAAGTATTACGATCGAAAGGTCTACCATATAAAAGAATGGGATAAAAAAACATCTCTATCATGTGATTCTTTAAAAATAGTCAGCGACTTTTAAAATACATTTGGACTAATGTTTGTAAACAATAGAGGAAGGTGGGCTATTGAAAGATCAAACATTAGAATTAATAATGGTGGTATAATGTTGAGATTATATTAGAAGTTGGTTAGTAATCCATTATTTCATTGGGCAAGATGGATTTTAGCCTATGATGATAATAGTGACATTTGGGCTCGTTATAAGAGATCGTTAATGGGGTTGGAAAGGACTTTTGTGAGTGATAGACCATGTAAAAGCTATAAAATTTATTATTGGTAATGGTAACTTGATTAGTTTTTAGAAAGATATGGATTAAATAATAGGTCAATTGTTAATCTCTTTTTGTGGCTTGCATTTTTTAATATTTTTTTTTATTATGGTTTCAAAAAAATAAAATAATGAATGAGTCTTCCCAAATGATCAGTCCACTACTCCACTAGGAAAATGGCATGCACAAGCTTCATATTCGATTTGAAAATCTAAATTCCAGGAAAATATTTGATCTGTTGTGGACTCAAAATCCTAGACGAATGTCTAACTTGAAGCTTGATTAGTGATGTTGGTCAATCTATTGAGCTAGATAATTTATTTCGCATAAATTTTTTATTCTAAGCATAGTTTTTGTGCTTAGATGGCTGTCAATAGGAAGTTGATGACTGGAATACTTAATGAAAAAGGAATTTAGCATTGCAACAATATGTATTCTTTGTTGATCAAGTGATCTTTGAAATGAATCATCACTTAAGTTTTGGCTGCTCTTGTGTTAGTTAGATATGACCATCAATGCCCTGTAAACTGGATATTGAAAGCTAATTTGAACATCAAGACTTAATGTAAAGGTTTAAAGGAAATAACGGACCGATTTCGACAGGGACTAGTTTTTTCCATAAACATTTGGTATTCTATGGAATGAAAAAAACTCAATATTTTTCTAGAATTCTCGTAAATATAAACAAGTCGTTTTAAAGAAAATTATAAATAGTTATTATACAGTTTGAAGGATCAATGGTGGATGAGGTTTAATGATCAAGAGCTTCTTGATAAATGGTGTATTAAATCTACTATGAAGAATGGTTCCCTGTGCTCTTCAGATGGATTTCTCCTAGTATAAGTCATGGATTCTATTGATTCATCTCTATATCCTCCAGATTTTGAGGTTTGTAATCGCTTGATTATGCCTTGGGAGGTTTATTTAGTACTGAAATTGGTTCTTTTTATGCCTTTTATGACCCCCTCCATGTCCCCCTTTGTTGGACTGCTGATGGCGGTTAAATTGAGTGAATAAATTACCTGTTGAGTCTGATTCTTTAACTGCTACGAAAGTTTTATACGGTGATTAAGATAGAGAACGGAAAGAGGAGGTTGAGACTAAGAGACAAAACATTGAATTTCAGTCTGTCCTCTCAACTCTTAGTCTCTCTCTCAACATCAACATATAGATTAGGCTGTGCTTGGCATAGCTCTATGTAAGTTCATGTCATAGAGGAATTAATCTGCTTTAGTAGATTCCTATCATTTTGTTAACATCTTGCTACCTACTTTAGTAGATATTCCTTCACCTCGATAATCCCTTGCAAAAGCAGTTCTACCCTCACTCTTTGCCATAATAGATTTTATTTGTTATAGTAGGGAATTAATAGAGAGTAGGAAGGTTGCTGCCAGAGTAGGTAAATTCTTATTTGTAGGGAATTAGAAAGAAGAATGGGAATCAACTAAAGTATGTGAACTCTGCTGTGACAGGGATTAGCAAAGAAAGCTATGCCATACACATATTCATTCATTGGGGGATAATTAGAAAAACAACCTTGAAACGTTTTAGCAAAACAACCCTGAACTTAAACGTTTTAAAAAAACAGTGCTTTAACGGTTTTCAGAACTTCAAAAACTTGTGAAAACATCATTTTTTTTTAAAAAAAAAAAAAAAGGTGTTTTCACGAATTTTTGAAGTTCTGAAAATTGTGAAAGCACTATTTTTTTAAATGTTTCAGTTCGAGGTTGTTTTGCTAAAACGTTTGATTTTCAAGGTTGTTTTTCTAAAGTGCCCATTTATTGGATATCTTAAGTATCAAAATCTCAACATCAAGATTAAGATTTTATAAAACAACAAACATATGCGTAGGTGTATCAAAGATTTCACAAAACGACAAATATATCCTTCCTTACGTGGTCTAATTGTACTCTCTCTCTCCCCCCCCCCCCCTCCTTTTCTTTCCTCACAAATTCATATGAGGTCTCTCTCTCTCCAGGTGGTCCCCCTGTTAGTCTTAGTCTCTCATATCGTCACCCAAGGTGACCTTCTCCTCCTCTCTCTTTCTTGGTAGTCTTAATCTCTCATATCGTCACCCAAGGTCACCCTCTCTCCTTTGAATTGATATTACATATTCACCATTAGCACTTTCAGTTTCAGTTATGCTTGAGTTAATCTCATCCTTTCAAAATATCAATCCTTCATAGCTACACACCTATTATGAGCATAGTCACAAAAATCGCCAAATTATTTAAAAATTCGTAAATTTAAAATCCCATGAATTAATCTTGAATTATTTGCCATTTTTTTTGAAAATTTGCGAATTATTCTCAAATAATTCCCAATTTTTTCAAAATTTTTGTGACTTACTAAACATTAATTTTTTTTATAATAATTTTAGATCTTTTTATTTATTTAAAAAAAAAATTCTCACCAATTTTTCTTCCAAATATTTCCCCGAAATTTTCGGATTTATCGGATTTTTCTGAATTTTTACCTAGCCGAACTATTGCTGATCCCCGATTTGGTGATTATTTATGAGCATAAAAATTTGTTTAATTATATCTAACCATCGATGATTAGGAACAAGTTAAATTGGGTTAGGTCAAGATTTAGGACTACCCAAACGTGTTAGCATCATAGTGACAAATTTATCCGAAATTTTCTGAAATTTCTTCGAAATTACCGAAAAAGGGGACGGGCAAAAATTTCGGTGAAATTTCAATGATTTCTCTGAAATTGCTGAAATTTCATTAATTTCGCTGAAATTAACGAAATTTCACCGAAATTAATAAATCTTTTCTAATTTTTTCATTTTAAAAATAATAAATAAACTTTTTATGAAGTTTAAATAGAATTTATATTTAATATTTCTCTGTACTCTCCAAATTTTTTTTGAAATTTTTAGAAATTTTCTCAAAATTTATCTGAAATGAACCGAAATGACCCCTACGGAAACATTGCCGAAAACGAAATTTGTCACTATGATTAGCACTTACACCAAACTGACCCAACAAGGGGGAATTAGGTAGGCCGGGTAACAGCCTAAAGGGATGATCCAAACCACACATCTATTACAAGTGAAAAAATTAGATCCAACCTTGAACGATTAAAGGCAGGTCAGGTTTGAATGGGTCAAAATTTAGACCTTCTTAGCCCTTTCGGTACTTAATCCTACCCTACCTAAAAAAGAGATGGGCGGCTCAGTTGAAAGACTAACCTAACTGATTAGCAACTTATGAGCAATATATACATAAATTTTAAATGACCGAAAGTGAAGTGGGCTCCCTTTCATTTGAGTTGGTATTTTATACTCAATACGACCACTGTTAGTGGTGCTCGGGCCCACCTCATCGTTAAAATTGATTAAGAGGGCTGTTATGTGGACACCATTTTTTCCTTGATGCACACCACTTAAAATTACTTAATTAAAAGACTTCGCATTTTGGAGATCTCTATCATATGAAAACACCATCTTAATCATCTGATTTAAAGGTCATGATCTAAGGATCTTTCATGCAAAAAGACGACATGAAACACGACCTTTATCGTTTGATTCCATGCAATCAAATTGTTGAATCGGACAATGGTGTGTGAATGCATAAAATGATATAATAGAGACCATATCTCGTGCCGATTTTTTGTGTTAAAGATCTTTAACCCATGGCCTTCAAATCATACGGCTTTGATGATATTTTCACATGACACATGTCCCCAAAATGTAAAGTGGCGTCCTTAATTAATCATCAAGCGATATATAACTAACTATTTAGCGAGCACAACAATATTTGGGCATTGCACCAGTTCTTTCTTTGATCACCCATGCTTCACACAGGTTCCTCATTTTACTTGATTTCAATGAATGTTAAAATTACAGAATTATAAGAAAAACGTAAATGTTAAAAGCATATAATAAGTTTTAGTTGATTTCCATTCGGTAATCCTAAGTAATCGAATGGTTTCAAACGTAGGAGTACCTGATTTTGGGAGCCCCTGAAAGGGCCATACTGGCCTTTAGATGGAAATAGGATATCCCTACCACCTTTTTTAGGACGGATGGGCAAATACATAGGATGCACAAATCACCCATAAGCATTTTTCTTCTTCCTTAATTATACACCCTATTCAATAGATTTAAGGGCGATTTACAAAAAGGCGCATGCGTTATTTTTTATAACGAAAATATTCTGTGCGTTATTTTATTCTCCAACAACACCCCGACATGCTTTAAATGGGCCATCCAGGCGTTTTGCTCAGGTACCCCTCTAAACAATAAATGTATATGACGTTTTTGCCTTTAAGGCAAACCAGAGATGACGCTAGGGTTAAAGAGGCAAGGATGCCTTTTTCGGAGAAGAAGATGACGATGCCTTAGCTATGACCGCGGCCCTGGACCAAGGTGAGCCAGGTGGCTACCTTGGTCCCCAAATAAAAAAATGTATTTTAAAAAGTAGGTTTAAAAATAAAATAAAATTATATATACACAAAGGGCCCTGAAATCCAACGCCCCTCTTTCTCTCTCTCTCTCTCTCTTCTCTCCAAACCCTCTCCTCTCTCCAAACCCTCTTCTCCTCTCTCCAGCGCCCCGTGCCTCTCTCTCTCTCCAAACCCTTTCTTCTCTCCAGCCGTCCAACACCTCTCAGCCTCTCTCTCTAAACTGTAGACTCCACATTTTGGAGTCTATTTGGCAAGTGACAACAATTGATCGGAAGTGGTAGAGGAGACGCAATGCCTTGGATCTTTCTAAAAAAGGTAAGTGGAGAGAAATTTAATTAAAACTGACTTTTCTCTATTCTTCTCTTCAAATCTTTGTGTGTTTGTTGGTTTTTTTTGCCTTGTGTGTATTTTAAATTTTTAATCAAAGCCTCAAAGGGAGCTGTAGTTTCTTGCATTCTTGAATCTTGATCTGATAAAATCTTTGTGTGTTTGTTGATTTTTTTTTTTGTCGCCCTGTGTGCATTTTTCTAAAAATGTCTTTCGTTGCTCTTCATTCTATGCCAAACGTTGGATTTTCGACTAGTGAATCATGTTGTGAATAAAGTGACTATAGGGCCACCATTGTGCAACTTGTTATTGATCTTTTCTCAGGTAGTTTTAGGGTGTTTGTACATTGGTCTATGAATGTTGAGGCAAGTTTACACTGACAAATTAGGATTTGAAAGTCATATTTTCTATTTCCTAGTTTGTCTCAACCGATTCAAAACTAGTTGTCTGACATGTCTCATAGTCATAATTTATCCAAATCTACAGGGTTTTCCCAGCCTATGTGTGCCTTGTTTAAACTCCCCTCAATTAAAATAATTAGCCATGCTGATTGACTCCACCTATTTTGAAGCAACTTGGAAAACATTACAAGACTGATTGTGTTGGTATGGAGTATAAGCATATTGAAAGCTAGTTGTTGTGGTAAGTATGGTTTGATTAATCTTGTGTGTCATATTTAATGTGGTGGTCAGTATGGTTAGATTAATCTTGTGTCTCATATTTAAGTAATTTAATCTCTTAGTTGGTATGTAGTGACTGAGCTTAAAGATATAACAATTGACATAAAATACTTCTTTTTGATTACAGTGTTTTTTATAGTGCTGGCAATATTAGAAAATTTTAATGCAAAATACTTGCAATGTGAAAAATAACAAAAAATTTAGACAACTTTGGAGCCTTGGGAGCATCTTCATTCGAAAATTAGATATTTATTTTATAGTGTGATGTTAATCAATTAATAATCTTATTGGTATTTTTATTTATATGTATTTTATTGTAATGATCTTATATTTGCCTTCTTGCAGGCCAAAATTGTTGGGAATTGTCATTAGAATTGTTTTCCTAGTCATTGTGATATTGTTTCAGCATCTTAACTTCACATCAGATTCCAATGTATGTTTTTAGATACATTTTATTTTTCAAATTTCCTATTTTTTATGGAGCATTTGTTCTTTAGATAAATATGTTCAGTCATACTTTGCAATTACTTCTTATAAAGTTTAGCCAGAAACTATTTCATGAACAGGGTTTCATAAAGCATTGATGGGACTTCCATTTTCTCCATGTCCAAACTCAAGTTTAGTTAGTTTTGTAATGCTCTTAGAAATATATTAGGTTACATATTTGTTTATATAAAACTAATATAATATAATATAATATAATATAATATAATATAACGTAATATAATGTAGTATAATATAATTATAATATAATATAATTGAACATGATGGCAGGGTTGTTAAGAAAATCTAATGCCCCATTTAACTTGGTCATTGGATATGCTTGCCCCAAGTATAGAGACTGATACACTCTACAAGGTTGGAGATTCGTCCAAGTCTGAGGTGATTCAAATTAGTCTGGCCAGTATCTGAACTGCATTTGAAAACCAAATTGTTTTGAAGTTTTTTTTTTGGTACAAATAGGTTTAAAATGCCTAATTTATCTGTTGAATTGTTGATTCACAAATTCAATATGGAATCATCTTATTGATGGAAAGGTGGGGCAGCGATCTGTTTTGAAGTTCTTTAAATGAATTTTTTTAGTATTGCATTTTCTTTTAATATTTACTTGTATTAAATTCTTAGTTACAATTTTAAATTATATAGAGTAAAATAGAATATGAGTATTATTTTATTTGTCAAAAAAAAATTGTGGCGAATTATATATATATATATATATATATATATATATATATATATATATATATATATATATTATAAAGTAATATGAAACAAGGGCCCGATTTTAGGAATTCGCATTGGGCCACCAAAATGTCTGGGTCGGCCCTGGCTACGGCAAACCTGTTGTCTCTTCCCGTTGTTTATTTGAACTCCGGCGAAGCCGTCCTATCTTCACGACGTGTATTTCACAGCCGGTGAACTAGAGGGTTTTCGGAGAAGAAGACGACGATGACTCTCTTCCCGGCGTTCATTCCAACTCCGGCGAACCCATTGTCTTTTCCCGGTGTTTATTGGAGCTCCGGCGAGCCCGTCCTATCTTCAAGGCGTGTATTTCATAGTCGGCGAACCAGAGGGTTTTCGAAGAAAAGATGATGATGACTCTCTTCTTGACGTTTATTTCAACTCCTTCGAACCCGCTGTCTCTTCCCGGTCTTTATTTGATCTCCGACGAAGATTTGAATACTTTAATGCTTTGAAAAGGGAAGCAAACATAAGTGTCAATTTTACATTAGGGCTTAGGGTTTCTGTGTCTTTTGCATTTGCTGTTGAACTTTCGTTTGGAAGCCCTAATCCCCTGCTCGGTGCCTTGGAGAAGACGACGACCCATATAGAAACCAACGTTTCCCCTTTCTAATAGAAATTTACAAATTCTAAGGGCGGTTTAGTCTTAAATTTTCACTCAAAAGGGGAAAAATGGTAACCGAAATATACTCCTATTGTCATGTGTAAACAAGCGTACGATAACGACCCGTTTTTTGGTTGTATGAGGCGCTAACTCTAATAAAAGTAAAAAAACGACCGAAATTGTGATAAAAATGGTTTTGGGGCGTATTTTCGTACTTTTCTCTAGATTTAATGGGTTGAATAAAAAAAACTATTTTTTTTTTCTTTTTGATATTCAAAAAGAAATAAAATTATCTGAAGCCTGTAAATCAATGTAATTTAGCTTTTGTCATGTTCTATGCATTAGAGTCGATCAATTTAAAAAACTAAGGCCCTATTTGGCAAAGTTGCTTAAAAAAAATATTTTTTATGATAAAAATATTGGTTGAAAGTCCTTTCTACCGAAAGACTTGGCCACCTTGAGCACTGCTTCTCCATTTTCAGCTAAAGGTGATCAAGCCTTTGGGTAAAAAGTGTGGCCCACCTAATATTTTATCCTGAAAATGACTTTATAGTAGCAACTTTGCCAACCAGGGCCTAAGAAGGTAGCCATTTTGTGGTTAGAGAAGGAAGGACATTAATGGCATTATGTTATATGGTTTCTTAATGTGCTAAGCGAATATATATATATATATATATATATATATATATATATATATATATATATATATATATATATATATATATATATATCAAGAGAGAGAGAGAGAGAGCATAGCATTTATATTTTGATAAAATTTACAGCTAAAAAAAAGAGTGCGTTCATTTTTTTATTTTTCTAAGATTCATATATATTTGTTTAATTTATATGTTTTTCTAAATTTTAATTATTTTAATTATTTTCTTCTTCTCTATTTTATTTGTTTTCTAATTTTTATTATTTATTCGTTCTAAATTTCTCTTAGTTTTTGAATCTTTCTAATTTTTGTTGAAGTTTAGTTTAATATCGGGTAAATTATAGCCTCGTCTCTCCCCTAATAATATCCTGGGCTCCTCCACTCATACCCAATTAGCTTTGAGTTGGATGCACAAAGTTATCAATTATTATATATTTTTAAATATTTTTATTTTAAATATAAGTTTATCTAATATTTAAATACAATTTTCCTTATGATCCCATATTACCGAGTTCCCGGTCCCGATCCCGATCGGTGATGTCTCAGATTTCAAAGTTTTCTTACCCGTGGTGGCATCTGCAAGACCCAACGTTCCGGCCATTATGGGAGGAGAGTTACCCGATGACTCTGGTGATCAGGTTGGATACCTAATACCAACTCGTCATAGAATATAGATTTAGAATATAGATTTTTGGAGAAAGGTTTTCCATTTGCGTGTGCTTAATTGGCATCACGGGGCAATAAAAAAACAACAAAAAAGGGCATCATGGGGCTTAACAAATAGTGTTCCGTGCTGGACCGATGTAAGGAATTTTACAGGCCTAACTTAATCTCACAATACCGACTTGTACATTCAGGATTGCCAAAATTATATATAGCCCAAGGCTTCCAATTAGACATTTTTTCTCTGTAGGAACCTATTAACCATCTTTTTTCTGCTTCCAATTAACCATTTTCTTTCGACAGGAAGCTATTAACCATTGTTTTTCTGCGATGCATGCCTTCAGTGCTTGGACTTGAGAATTTGGAATATTCTGCTTGGAAATTTGTGTATGCTCAGGACAATGAAAGATGTTGTGGTCTGGGCCCTGGTTAGGGATGGAACTTTTGTAGCAAAAATTGAAACCGAGTGAAAAATTGGTTGACCCAGACCAAAAACTGAATCGGTTCGGTTTCAATTTTGAGTGGCCGAAACCGGAAACCGGTTGGGCAGGGTGATGAAACTGAGCCAAAACTGAATCGAAACCAAAAAAATGAAAATTTTGGTACAGTTCAGTTCTGATTTTCTAAGTTTTGAGAATTTGGTTAATCAATTTATTTGATTTGGCTTCAATACAGACTGAACCGAACCCAAAAACCAAAAAACTTGGTTTTGGCTTGATTCGGTTAACCGAACTTTCACCCCTAGCCCTGATCTCTCTGGCATTGTGCTTAGGGTTTGGAGTGAGCCCGTTGAGGGAATGGGTTTTTCAAGCAATGGGTCCCAAAGGTCTCAACTTATAGTTCACATATTAGGAAATTAACATAAAAATTGCAAGGTAAAAATAATTTATAATAAGAAAAATTATAAACGTGGAACAAATTTGTTGAGGACAAAGTGTAGGTGGCTGACATGGCTGGATATGACTGGCTGCAGGGACCTGCATTAATTGAGGGCCACCACACTTGTAGCCAATTACGTCATGCCACATCAGCCGCCTGCAATCTGCAATTTGTCTGCATAAAATATATCCTGCATATAACACCTTCCTTTATAATTATTATTATTTTCCAAAAAAATCCGCATCTTAAAAAGGATTGCATTTGAATTTTGAAGTGCGGTACCAACGTTTATTACACAATAGTGATTAAACAATGTTATTTTGGCAATTATGATTGTAATCATGTCTTTTTGGGCTTCATGTTTAAGGCTGGGCTACGGATGGTGCTTAAATTGTGAAATACTTATGGCATGGTTGGGGCAATGGCCCGCTGTAGGGATTAGTACACGCCCAACTTGTGACACAGTATATGTTATCACTCTCTCACCCAAAATAAAGAAAATAATGCCTAGTGAGTTTTCATGGAGTCACTCTTTGGGACGTGAACTCGCGTGCGGCAGCCTAATATTTCACGTCTAGTAACGTTATGCGGATTCCGGTATGCACTTGGGAGTGCGATGCGCAATGACGAGTATAGGGTCGGTCTCCTTTGGGAGTTGATCCGTACAGCGGGGCTGGTCGGAACCAACCCAGACGCATTGTCCCTTGGCTGCACCTCCTGTGCCCAAGAGCGACCAAGCAATGCCTCCTGCGAATGTAAGACCCGGATGTACGTGCTTGCATGTGTTAGTGTAATGACAAACTCAGGCTAGTGACACGTCTAGTAGCACGACGCATAGAAACTGTAGCTACAGTCCCTATATATAAGGGTTAAACATCAACTTGAGGAAAATAACAGGAGGACCTCAAAGTGCTTGGTTTGACATACTACTCATCCTCCATACCTATACGTCTACAACGCCTCGTATCTTCCCCCACGCTACCGGGATGCGACCATGTCGCGACCGTGACACAAACCCTTCATGCCACCATGTCGAGTGCTTTCGTGGCTCACGATTGAAGCTCTCGGAGAATCTACGGAGAAGCCCTCATGGCTTGGTGACGCGCCTACGATGCCTCAATTTCAATCCACTAATGCCCCCACGCAGAGCACAACGGTACGAGGGCCCTACAGCTGACCCGGATGGTCACGCTGCATGCCCCGGTCACATCCTCCCCCACTCTAAATCGTCAATATCCTCGTTGATGTGAAGACACTTCTTTCCGTCGAATATGCCCAAAGATAGCACCCTCCTGGTGCACGACAACATCAGAACTTACTATGCCACCCCCATATATATGTGATGCAGTTCACCCTTCTGTTTTCTCAAGACTGTTCCCAAAAGTAGCACCACTCCTTGGTGCTTGGCAAAGATAGCACCCTCTTGGTGTGCGACAACTCTTGCCTACTACCATTATCTATCGGCACCCCCGCCTTCACGTTGAGTAGCAAAACTATACATAAATATACAAAAACCCTGTCCTCCGTTGGTGTCTAAATCTTCCCACGGCCCACACCAATAAAACCGTAGTGTCAAACCAACTCTAAACAATTCACCAATTGAAGCCCCCTACCCTAGGAATGATCTCTACATCATCACCCTCTTTCTCTTGCTCTTTTCCTTTTCTACGGCCAACGCATTCAAGGCGGCCTTCTGTGGACACTCCTGCACCAGATGTAGTCCATCACATAAGAAACAACTCTCTCTCTTGATGCTCGACTTGCCATCTCTCTTCCTCTCAAACCCATTTTCCTTCGGATTGAACTGCTCTTGTCCGTTCTCATACGACTTCCTTACTTGCTTGTCAACATTCTCTTTGGGTGTCTGGTCCGCTTTCCTCTCTCGTTCTTGGCGGTACTCGGTTAGCCGTTCGGCAGTAGCAAACGTCTCATCCAGATTATCCAAGCCTTTACGGTTTAACTCATTCTGCGCCCATGATGCTAATCGATGTATGAAGTAGAAGGCTCGGTCTTTCTTGCTCATATGATCAATTTCCAACATTAGGTTCGTGAAGGTCTTGATGTATTCATGCAACGGCCCGGCGTGCTTCAACGTCGACAAGGCTTGTCGTGTTACCCATCCAACATTGGTAAGTAAAAATTGAGCTCGTAGCTCCTTCAAATCAGTCCCAAGCTAGGTCAGCCTAATATCTCACACCTAGTAATGTTATGCGGATTCTCGGATGTACTGTGGAGTGCGATGCCTAGTGGCGAGTATAGGGCCGGCCTCCTTTCGGAGTTGAGATTGAATGGTAGTAAGGCGCTCACACCAGGCAGTGATGCACCTATAGAAGACACAAGCACTGAAAAAAAATTTGCCGATATTATAGGGAGAAGTTGGACCCTAGTCGCTAATAATGAAATCGTGGGAAACCCATTTCTGTAAATAATCCATTTCTTAAATGGCTTAGACTGGGTGAATATTTTTATTCTGCCCCTACCTCTTATTTCAATAGTAAATGATTTAGCATTTCGGATTCACCCTAAGGCCTCAACCCTTTTAGATTATATGATTTATATCTAACCCAGCTCAGGACTAATTGTTACATTAATAAACGGGCTGAGCTCATAGGCCCTATTTGTAGGGATTCAGTTAACAGAGGCTCGTTATTTTAAATTCAGATCTCTTCCCTTACCATTGTCACCAAGTCGGGATTTAAGAATAATTCAGTAAGAAGAAAATTCAAAGAAATTGGCAGATTATAGAGAAGTTGAGAAATAATTAAAAACAAAAATTTTGATTGGAAAGTATTAAAAATATTAAAGCTTGTGATTTCTAAAAAAATATGAGAAGTAACATTCATAACATTTAAAAGAAATTGTTTTTTTTGTGGAAAGGTTGTAACTTTTGTATAGCCCCATCAAGATATGTCTTATTTACGCTCTTCTATCCTGTTTCACTTATTTATAGTGCGGTCCTTGGTTTTGCATTTCCTTTACTTATTTCCGCTAGGTTCACTATAGTGATAGACTCTCCAACAAGATAAAATTTGTCGGCTTTAAATCAGGCACTGAAGATTGTTTTTCGCTCTATTCTTTGACCTAATAGATTTAGAGATGGCAAACAGTCAGATTTTGATTCACAAGCCACACATCTTGAAAAGTGATCCAAAAATCACGGTTGATCTACAATCATCATCAAGCTAGCTTTTTAGATTATTTATCTCGTTGAATCAAATTTTGACAGTTTGATGGTAGACTCCCAATCTCAAAATTCATTGGATGGAAGATTATAATGATAAACGATCTCCTGCGTTTGATTTAAAATAGTAAAATGTTAGTTCTCTAATAGTCAATGGCTAATTCTTGAACATGGAGGGTAACATATAATGGAAATACAAAATCAAGGGCTACAGTGTAAGTAGGTGAAACGCAGGGCTAAAAAACCTAAAAGGCTAAAATGTAATTTGCTCATTTTTCAAATAGGTTCCATTTTATTTTTAACTTTCTCAAAAAGTCCTATAACATGGTAACTATGTGAATTATGGAGTGGGCAATATTTCCTACGTGTAGGACAGAAAATATAACCTTAGCCATTGGGTACGCTAGCATTTAGGGCTAGCAACAAGCCTATGTGTAATTTGACGTGTAACATTGGTTAGGTAAGCAATCATTTTTATTGTTTTATATCAAGCAAGAAGGGGGAATTGACGAAAATATTAAGGTTTAAACTCGTTCTTCAACTCCTTTCAAAAAAAAAAAAAAAAAAAAAAAAAAAAAAAAAAAAGTTTCGTTCTTCAACTGCTAGACACTAGAAACAAGAACAAGGATGATAGAGACAGGCATTTTGTTTTTCAGAAAAAGGCTCATTCGTACATGATTGCAAACCAAAGAAGTTCATAAAACAACAAAGGTTTACAGTAGAAAGTAATAAAGGAGAAAAATAAACAAACAAATCTTCTTTATCTCTGTTTCCATTTTACAATTTGTTTTTTTGTGAATGCCCACGCCATAAGAGTACCTACCCTGTGGAAGAGCCCTTTTTAGGTTTACCCTATTAACCCTGTACCAAGGATCAAAATATCGAACAAAATTTCGGCCGAAAACTGATAATTTGACCGAAATTTCAGCCGAAAATTTGACTTTTATACAAAATATGACTGAAATTTCGGTCCAAATTATCGTTTCAGTGAGGACTGAAACCGATAATTTGGACCAAAATTTTGGTCATTTCGGCCAAAATTTTGATCCTTGCCCTTGCACTGTCAAAAGCTGACTTGGATGAAATGTAATGGCTAAACGGCTAATACTCTAAATTGCTTGCTTGTGATGTAGGGGAACAAACTCTCACCTTTGTGGACTCCTTAATCCCAAAGTATTACTATTAGTTACTACTTACTAGACCTAACATTTGAGCACTACCAACAGTCTTTCTTTTATTTTCCTAATAGGGCAATTCGGCTGAGACAGTCTCCCTAATCACGCATACACATATGACAGTTGTAGAATAGAGTGAGGGAGCACCAATTATAATGGTGAGGGTTAATTAGCAGAACCTAATCCACACCTTATAAAGATAAGGGTGGAAAACAATGTAGAGGGCGAGAATCGAGCCCAATACCTGCTCACTCACATTGGAAGGAGCGTACTAACTGAGCTAATTAATGACTCTTTGGTCAATCTCTCTCCGTTAAACTTGAAAAATGCACATTTATTTTTTAGCACCAAATATGTGAATGTGCTCTCAAAGAGAAGTGCAACTTCCGTGGCTGACTATTTTGGTAGAAAGGAGATTGACCCAAGTTCGCCTGGTGCCTAATTCATCCAAAAGAAAAAATCGTCTGCTGCCCAATACCAAGTTGATCGGGCATGTAGAGTTAGTCTGTTACAATTCAGAAGGACAAAAATAGGCTAAGGCAAAAAATTTAAAAACGAAAAAATGTGCAAAATTTGGAAATTATTAGGAAGAAGAGAGAGTATACAATGAGTAACCATCATAGGTCAACACGGCAGTCCACACACCTATGTGACTGTTTGACATGTATGGACTTACAATGCTTGGAAGTTTGTGCAAGTCACCTAGTCACATAGATGTGTGGACTGCTTTAAAACTAAAAAAATGCTAATTTTCGTAAGTAATAATACTCTTGATTGAGGTGTTTAAATGATTTGACCCTATTAAATTTACACTTTTTATCTCACACAATAGAAGTGTGACTTATTTTAATGTCATGAGGCGGTCATCTTAACTAATCTAAATTGTCCAAGTGCAATCTATTACTAAAACATATCTTAACCCAAAATAACATTCATATAAGTGGATCTGAACCATCTATCAACGAACTTTAATATTAGTCATTAAAACTAAAAGAAGCATACGTTTCGACGTATGATCTATCACTTTGATGTTGTAAACTACTAATACTATAAAATCATTTAAACACCATTCTGATGTTCAAAGACAAATTGGAGAATTGGGGTCCCTCCCATAACTATGGGATATGGATTCTAGATCTCAATCTCAGTTATCGAAAGAGAAGCAAACACTCATTTACGTTAGAACTGAAAAATTATAAGCAGCAGACAATTTTTGATAGATAATTCTGCCGGCAGCTTATGTGGCTTGGACTTGACCGGCTATAGTGCTTGGGCCCCACTTTGTGTGCAGCTATTTACATCACCCTACATAAGCTGTCTACAAAATTGTCTGTAAAAAAATTGTCTACTGTGTGACATTATCGGTTAAAACATGGTGAAAAATGTCGTGGCACGGATGTCAAATGTGAACAATTAACTCTTCAAGTTTGAAATTTGTGAAAGCCAAACATTAAACGATTCTACAACAGAAAATTGTTTATTTCGCATTTAAAACGCAGTAACAGTCTCCTACTTTCGACGGCTCACCTCCGCCACGAACTCCCGCATACTCCGATTCGATGAACCTCCATCATTCACAGCCTCCCTCGCCAAATCTCTCCACTTAACGCAATTCTTCCGGATCTCCTTACCTCTCTCTCCATCCCCCATAACCAATTCCAAGCACTTCTTAAGCTCCTCACTTTCCAATACACCATCCTTAGCAACCTTAGCCCTCACCCCCTTCTTACAAAACCCCTCCACAAGCATCGCGTTTGTTGCTTGATCCGTCCACTGTGGAAAACCCACCACCGGTACCCCCATAACTAAGCTCTCTATTGTCGAGCTCCACCCGCAATGCGTCACGAAACACCCGATCGACGGGTGAGATAAAACCTCCACTTGACTGCACCATGGCATCACTAATCCATCACTACCCGAAATATCGAATTCTGTAACGTTTTCCGTCTCTTTAATAACCCATAAAAACGGGTGATTCGTTTCTTTCAAACCCCGCAAGATCTCATCCATCTGATGCTTAGGAAGCACCAATAAGCTACCGAATGAGATGTAAACTACTGAAGAAGTCGGGTGCCCATCCAGCCATTCGATGTAGCTTTTGGTAGTGTTATGGAATAAGTCGCTGCCGAAGGCGGTGTCTGATGGATGGGTCCTTCCCGTCTAAGAAAGCTGAAGGAACCATTGGCCCAATTCCG
Source organism: Chloranthus sessilifolius (assembly GCA_021018995.1). Classification (NCBI taxonomy): domain Eukaryota; kingdom Viridiplantae; phylum Streptophyta; class Magnoliopsida; order Chloranthales; family Chloranthaceae; genus Chloranthus; species Chloranthus sessilifolius. The sequence continues at coordinate 23,067,858 of CM037590.1, forward strand.
ATCATATTGATCCCATCAACGGCTGTTAGAGCCTGGCCTTCAAGTGAATCGATCGTGTTTACGAGCACTCTCAACGGCTTGACTTCTTTGTCTAAGGTTTCGAATAGAGCTCTCAAGCTCTCAAGTATGTGAGCATAAGCATGGCTACTTTTGAAGAAGGAGACGGATGGAAGGTCGTTGACTTTTAGTGATGGCAATCCAGGAAATTCTATTAAAGAAGAGGGTCCTTTCTTCTCATCGGTGATGTAATCGTCAAAGCCGTGGAAGTAGTAGTAGTAAACGGCGAACACGGTTGCTGGTTGGATCCAAAACAGAGCCGACGGAACGTTTAGGCTAAGCGCCACATCCGCAGCCCAGGGAAGGAATAAGGTGTACACCACGCAGGTGACGGGGCGGCCTTCGTTAGCAAGCGAGGGGATGAGATCGTACAAATATTGAGAACCGAGTTGCTTTAACATATCCATCGCGTGATTTGGGTCGTCCGTCGGTTTGACGCCGTCATCGTGGCCGTCGGAGAAGGGGGCGTAAGTTAAGCCGTCGAGGGTGATGAAAGAATTTGACATGCGGCGGTGTGCGGAGAGGCTGGTGGAGAAGGTGACGTGGGAGCGCATTCGGACGAGGAGCTTCGCCAACTGGATGGCCGGGTTTATATGTCCTTATAAGGGGAAGGCAATGATGAGGAAGTGTGCCATCACATGGGCTGCTCGCCGGGGGTTTTGCATCTCGTTCTATGTGAGATTTGGGAGATATTTTGACCTGTACGAGGTCGTATTAGATACCCGACCCGAGCACCAACAACTCTACCCATCCGACCCTTTTTAAGAAACACGAGTCTCTTCACTGTCACTTTAAAACTAAAACGGTGTTTTTTTAAAAATATTTAACACCTTTAATGGTATAATATGTGGGTAATTCACACCATTAAAGTGGTAAAATAAGGGTTCATGGGCCCAAAGGTATTAATATTTTGTTGAAGATTTAAAACATATGATCTTTGCACTCTAATACTAACCATTTTTCTGTAGCTGATACTAATGTGCGCTAATCAGATGGTTCGTCTCAACTAGTGGGCATGATTTTTTGGCGAATACTTATTCCGATGATAGATAAAGGAATCAAATATCGGCCGATACCGACAATGATGGACGCAAGATTCTCCTAAAGGGGGGTCACTCGGTAGTCGATAGTTCCGGGCTCAATATTTTTTTTCCCCAAATTAGGGGCATACGATCATACAATCAATTTTGATTTCATGTGACAGACATCTAAAATCACATGAAACACGCCTTGCTCAAACATTATTTGGAGTCACGTGGAAGAAAAAATTGACTGTCTGATGGTATGCCTACGATCTTAAGATCCATTGTGTTGGAAATTGGGATGGAAAATGTATGGAGGAGATGGGACAGGTTACAGTTTCACAATGTGTAAATAATGGTACTAACTCTTTAGGTACCTCTCCTCTGTTTGCTCCCACGCACTTTCTAAGAGCGCATTCGTTCGAAACTCCCTAAAACTCGATAACTACTTCAAATCAGACAATGAAGATTATTTTTCACCCCAATCTTTTACATGATGAATCTTTAGACCCTGAATGTACCATCAGATGGTCTATTTTTCATTCCACATGGTACAAACCTGATGTATGCCATGTGAAATTTCCACTCATGTGCAAGTAGTTGCTCTCTACTTCTGGGGATTTGTACTACATGGAATAAAAATAGACCGTCTGATGGTGCCTTCATTGTCTCAAGATCCATTGTGTAGAATATTGGAATTAAAAACAATTTAGATCATCTAATTTTAAGCATTCAACAAGTTTACGGGTTTCAAACATAGGCACCCTAAGAGATTGCTTGGGCATGAAAAGAGGTACTCAACTTTTTATAATAGGTGAGTTATGAGATAGGTCTTTTTGTAGGTATGAGATGAGGGAGCAAGAAAAGAGGCACCATATTTTAAATGAGTACCTACCACTATTAGCAGTCGTAGGATGTGTAATTAAAACAATAGATGCAAATAAGGGTTCTCCTCATGATTTTATTAGATTTTATTATGCCTAATTTCGGTCTTCAACCAAAGATTTCAATCTTAGCATATTGATTGTATTGAATTAGATGATAGATATTGTTTTTCATCCCAATCTTCCACAAAGTAGATCTAGAGATCATGGCCAACCTATCAGACGATTAAAAGCTTGGGGGTCCTTTAAATAGATATATGCATGGCCCTATTTTGTCACCCTCAAGCCCTTTAAAGGTTTCTTTAAAACTTTTGGGGGCCTGATGACCCCCACCATTGTATGTAGATTTGCCCTTGTATACCGATATGTATTGGTTTTCTGGCCAACCGATACATCGATCCTGATATATATCACTGTATCAATGACCCATTACTTTCGTCTAGACGACAACGAATATCTGTCAAATCAGTCAATTTGGTTTTCTTGGGCAGCGTCGTCGGTACACTTTAATGACAAAAGAATCATTCTCTTAAGTCTTAATTGTAAGAAAAATAGGGGTACCTCTAAACGCACCAATGTGTTTATTGAAAGCACCAACATCCCATACCCTTTAAAACCAATTGATTGCTTCAGATCTGAAGATGGAGATCATGTTTTGACCCGATCTCCATAAAATGGATCTTTAGATCATGTATCTCCTATCATATGGTCCTTATTTGATTCCACATGTCATAGATCCCAAAAAAATGGATCTTGAATCCTATGGCAAAAGTCACACTCAAACATGATTTTAGGATCATGTTTTGGCAATTTGTGACATATGGAATCAAACACTGATCATCAAATAGGTACAAAATGCTCTCAAAATCCTTTGTATAGAAGATCAGGGAGAAACTAGATCTCCAGCATCAAACATCAGGTCCAGAGCAATTGGGGCCTTTAGAGCTCTAGGATGTTGGTGCTTTTAATAAATATATGGAGCCTTTAGAGATACCCAAAAGGCTAAAAGTAAAAGTACAACAAACAAGTTGCTGTGTGTGCTGTAACAACTACAATTGTCATTTATTGGTGGCAAGAGAAACTTTCCAATTTTAAAGTTTAGATGTATAAACGCGTGTATTAGTTCCCACTTACGGTACCCATTGACTGAAATTATTAGGGCTTTGTATCAAAAAAAGGGCTTGTGCCTATTTTTATAACGAAAAAATCTGAACCGTACTTTATCACAATGTGGATTGAATAGCCCGACTGCAGTTGAAATCCACGCACCACCCTTGATTTTTTTACAAATTTATCCCTTTCATTAAATGCCCTCATAAGCTACCTAAATATTATATTTGCCTTTAATATAAAGCCAAAAAGCCTCCCTTCGAAGCCTTTTCTGTTTGAACTTGTCTCCTCGTTCGAAAGGATAAGTCGAATAGAAATCCTCCACGTGTCTGTAAACACAAAACAATATATATATATATATATATATATATATATATATATATATATATATATATATATATATATAAAAGAATTAAAACACAATTTCAAACCCCCAATCCAAAGAATTAAAACACAATTTCAAACCCCCAACCCAAAGTTAACGCTCACTCCTTCATCTTCACCCCTTTTCTCTATCTTCGCTTCCCAGTCTCCAAATCATGAAAAAAATAAAATCGGATATTTGCCATGACTCATAGGAACTAAAGAAGTATCGGCCGAATCGTTCCACTCTTATCGTCCTTCTTCCTCTCTCTCTCTCTTTTCGATAGGCAACAAATTTGGAAAAGGTGCCGGCGTTTGCTTCTCCGCAAACAGAGGAGATCGCCGACATGAAATCGTAGTCGTTATGTCGGACGCATTAGACGAAGGGTTAGGATATTCGTTATGTTATGTCCAACCCGATACGTCTAGAATATCGTCGTCCAAAGTTCATTCGGAGGAGACGACCACCTTCCGATCGATTTCGGGGGCGTCAACAAATAGGCAGCAAGAAAAGGGGGAGGAGGGTGACGAAGGAAAAAAGCAAGTTTTTGGGTTTCTCTCTTGAGAGGGTATTTCGGTAACTTATTATTTTTGAAAACTCCGTCAATGAATTAATACGGGTCATTTTGAGGGTGCTTGGGTGCCTATTGATAAAACAAACGAAAAAGACTCCGATTTTGATAATAAGAATACTGGAGGGACATTTTCTCGTACTAATCTCAAATTATTATTATTATTTTTTCAAATGGCCGATCCGTATGGTATTAGCCTCGCAAACTGATACCCGCTTTTAATACCTTCATTACAAATTTTGGACTTTTCTCCGCAGGCTTTTCCCGGCTACTTAATAAAGCCGCCCGTATAAGCAAATTTCACGAGTTTCGAAATCCCAATCACGCCCTATCGAAATTGGGTGCCAGCGATTTTCATATGTTTTTCGTTATAAAATTCATTTTTTCCTTCTTAGCTAAACCTCTTCTTCACAATGCTTCGGCTCCAACTCTCTCGCATGGTATGAACCCCAAATGCTTCGGCTCCATCTTCTTCTTCTCTCTATAGATTATCAACCGAGCCAATCCCTCCACTTGTTCGCTAGGGCAGCGCGAATTTCTTTTACCAATCTTCGTGCAAATCGCTTCATCTATTTTCTGTTTTGTCAAGGTGAGTTCATTTGTTAATTTGCTGTTGCTTGCTATTATTATTATTATTATGAAGAACACCCATACTAGGGGAATGACGTGAAGTTTTTCGGTTAATGCTCTTCCAACACTGGAAATCCTGCAGTGATTAGGTTAACCTAATTGAACGATGAGCGAAGGAGGAAACTCGCATTCAAAGTAATGAGTTTGTGTTTTTGAGTTAGGGTTTTGATTTTAATCTTTTAATTCTTTGATTTGTTATTTTAAATCTGATGTAATACAAATTAAGGGCTTGTAAGATCTGCTCCTAAACCTACTATGCATGCATTTTGGTACAACCGTTTCTAGTTATCAGAGGAGTTTTCTGAAAAAGGGCTTGCAAAAGCAAATTTTATGGGTTTTTTTTGGTTGGTAATGGTTTATGGAGATGTTTTAACCTTCTGGTTATAATTTGTTTGGTTGGTAGTGTTTTTATGCTTCTTATCATCCCTGCTTTTGTGAATTTCATGAATCGGTTTTGTGGGAGTTGAGAAATTTTGATGGGTTTTGGATTAATGGATGTTCTAATTTTTGTTATGATTGGTGTTCTCATGTGTTTGTTAGGTTTTTCATTGATTAAGAATAGTTTCAAACTTGATGGTTATGAAGGGTTTTCAGGTGTGATGGCACACTACAAAATAATGGGCCTTTAAATTTAGCGTAGTATATGTGAACAATTGCGACCTTGTCAATTTGTTAGTTTTTTTTTTCTAATTGATCTTTCTGAGTTATTTTATTTTTATTTTTATTTTTAATTGTACTATTTTCCTCCTGGTCGTTTAATCTTTTCAATTTTTTCCTTCATAGTGATTTTTTATGTGATGAATAGTCCTTAAATTAGACTTTATTTTAATGCTTAATGTTGATAGATACTTGATTTGCAGACCGTAAATCCACATAATTGTTAAATCATCTTTGCTGAAAAATAAAAAAACTATGTGCCTCAAATTTTAAAATTTTAAAATATTCTTCCTCAACAATGGGGTTTTGTTGCACTAGTATTAGAGTGTGAACCCTCTTATTTGCCCTAATAGCACAGACTCGTCCTACTTTCTTTTCCAACAATTCCAATCATGGATCAAAATTTCGGCCGAAATTATCGGTTTCAGTCCCCACCGAAACGATAATATGGGATCGAAATTTCGGTCATTTTTTGAATGGGGTTGAAATTTTCGGCCGAAATTTCGATCCAAAAATTCGATCCTTGATTCCAATAGAAGTTTTTTTACTATTTATTGTGGAACCCTAGGCTGCGTTTGGGTTAGCTCTTAGAAGAGCAGATGCAACCCTCTTCGTACTCTCCGCCAAAGCATATAAAATCTGCTCTGATGGGGAGCAGGTGGAGAGCAGTTTTATCACTTAAAATAGCTCTCCGCCAGAGTAAATGGGTGAGGAGCTGTGTTACCAAACGTGAAAGTAGTTCCCTCTTTTGCCCAAAAGATCTAACCCAAATGCAGCCCTAGGAAGCTAACCTGTATGAGCTTGGAATTCCCAAGTTTCTCCTATATTTGAAGCCTCATCTTCGTTAAGGTCCTTATTCGTCCACTTGCTTCTTTTTCATCTTCCCCAATGCATGGGGATTGAACCCTAGAATTTCTATTTAAGTCATATGTTCAGTTTCATGTTTTCGTGTAAATACAATACATAAAACCCATCTCATCAGATGTTTGTGACCTTTTTTTCTACTACAAACAAAACATACACTACTCAGGCTCACACCATTAATGGTCTCTCTTGTACCTCTTGATCGAGTGCTGTCATTATTCTCGATTTGTCGAATTTTTGCGGGGAACTGAACGTTACGGTTGGACTGCATGTTTGTGTCAATGGCCACCAATCTATTTATTATGATGCAAGAGCTGGTTTACTTGCTCCATTGTTTGAGTGACTCATGAAGCCAATAATTCTACATTGAAGCAGCGCCTTAAGGGGTTATTTGGATGCTTGTGATGGTTACTACCTGTTATCCAGTTTCAAGAGTGACCCCGCCCAATCTCTTTCTATCATTTTCATCCTTATCGAAAGTGTTATAACCTTATAGGCTTTTAGTTTGACATAGGTGGCCGTGTTGTCTCTGATCTACAATATTTCGATGGAGTGATCGTTTCTTTCACAACAAATGATCTTTTGTACTTTGTAGTAATTCCAACATAGCTTGTTAGTATTTTTCTGTGCCCCTCTCTTTATGTTGGCACTTGACAGTACAAAGTTACGAAACTAGGTAGAGGATGAAAATAATATATCTAGATCATTTTTCCGTACTTTGTAGTAAAGAAGTAATGTATATTTGCAACTTGTTAGGATTTTGCAGTGCCTCCTCTCTATGATGGGAATATGAAGTAGCTAGATGATGAGGATAGACTTATCAAGGTATTTTTCTTGTGCTTTCTCTCTCTCTCTCTCTCTAAAACATCAATTTTCTTCCTTCATTGTTGTGATTTGGTGTTGTGGTATGTGCCCTTTTCCTTGCAGAATTTGATTGAAAACTCTTCCTCCTTAATACTTAAGTTTATTTCCTGTTTTATATTTCAAGGAGGGTCAATCCAAAGCCATCAGTTTCATTTTAAATTGAGCATTTGGAATTTAAGTTTGATTTTGATTTCAGCAACATATAAGTTATGTTTGAAACACGGTGGTTATGTTGGTATCATGAATAAAGGCAACGGTTAGATCTAGGCTCTTTAATTTAGACCAAATATGGAGCATGGGCTGTTTTGATTTGCATTTTCCGTAGACTTATTCTTTTCTAATGTCTTCTCCCAAAAATTTATTTGTTCTTAATCAAAGGATTTACTTGCTGCTTAAATGAGATTAACATGAGAAAGCAATTTTGCAAAGTTTACAATGTTGATCTCTATGCTTTTTGGTTATTGCCTTGTTTCTAAACTTTTCAGAGCAGTAACTTGTTTACTTGGACTAGGTGATAAATTCCTCTTCAGTATGAGCTAGATAAAGAACTCAACTAGGACATATAAGAGGTGACTTTTGTATTTAAGCTTCTACATTGATTCCAAGAATATCAAATATAAAAGAAATCTCAATTTGACAAAATAGCTCTGTTTTCTTGTTGATGTATCTTTTGTATGATTTGCGGTATTTTTCGGTTTTAGCCATACATCGTAGTTTATTGGGTCAGCAATAGCTAGGTATTTTTTCAAAGGGATTATGGCTCCTGACTGACGTTTAAACGCCAAAATGGTGTTTAAATGATTTAGCACCATTAAATTTGTAACTTTTATTTTCCACCGTTGAAGTGTGATTTATCATATGCCATGTGGCGCACCTCTTGACCAATCTAAAATTTCCAAGTGGCAATACATCCTTGTAGCATATCTTAGCCTAAAAAAGCATGCCTATAAGTTGATATGAACCATCCGATTGCTGAACTTTGATATCAGCAATTCAAACTGAAACCAATGGTTCGTATTATAGTCAACAGATCGGATGATTCAAATCACTCAAAAAGTTTGAGATTTGGATTCATTTCCCTTTTACATATGATCTATCACTTTGACATGGGGAAGATTACCCACATACTCAACCATTAATGGTGTGCGATCATTTAAACACCCCATTGGTGTTGAAATGATGGCCAGGAGAGTTGATCGCTTTTTCTAATAGATGCAGTTATCAAGAATGCAAGACATTTCCCTTCTTTGGTTTATCTACAACAGTGTGGTTCATTTTCCTTGATTCTTTTACTGATTCTTTTCTATAATTTAATATTATACATATATACTCAAGTGGCAACCACTGAAATTTCCTGATGCATTATTTTTTCTAGGGTCATGGCTTAGGTTAAGATGGGTTGAAAAAGATTCTGCACTGTAAAAAATATCTAGAACTTAAAAACTGTTGGAAGGATATTGGTGAGCGTTAGTATTGGTAACTTATGTCTGACCTCTATTTTAAGCGCCATTATGTTAAACTTGAGGCTCTATCTTTTCCCTGTTTAGCTTGGTTTATTAAAAAAGGATGTTATATTGATCCCAATTTTGAGTTTACCCCTTTTCTAGTTCAGTTAGTACTGGAAATGATGTTGTCACAGTAATAAAAGGGTTAGAGGCATTTTTACCCAAGATACTTTAGAGGTTTTCATCGTAAAGCTAACTAAAAGTTAAGGATGGTGAAGGTTAAAATGACAGGAATGGGTATCCCTTGGATTATCATATTGATATTTAGTAACAAATTGATGAAATAGAATCAGTAACATAACTTATACTGGAGAACTATTTCTCTCCATGAAAATTTCAAAGTTATTTCTCTTTCACATGACACTCTTTTATCTTATTATATGCAGCCCGATGTTCAAAACCAACTCAAATCTACTCTTTTTTTTATTTCTGAGGTTGACTTATGCAATTAATGAAAAATATTTAATAGGAATTCCGCCATTTAGGGATCAACTAGGAGGATTCCCTTTTTATAAAGCTAGAGTTTGGGATTGATATCGCCTTGGTTGAGCTCCACAGTGACTAATCAAAGGTTGAAATAAGCCCATTCAATTTCCCATAGTTTCTATGTACTTGCTACCCATAACAATCCAAGGAAAAAATAGCGTAGAAAATCCTCTTCCCCATTGATAGAGATTCCCTTGTTTTCTTGAAATTTTTCTTTAAATAAATAAATAAACTTGAAAGGCAGGATTCATGAGACCCTGTTACCTCCAAGTAACACAGAGCACAAACCCATTTGCCTAATCTGTACACTTTGAATCTTCAATCTAACCATGGCCTCAACCCATTTCCTCTGCCATAATCTATCATACCCGTCTTCTCTGAATGGCAGAAGAATTGAAAACCTTTTTTTCTGTATAATGAAAATTATTATTATTACCTTTTTTTATGGGTTGTTTGGTTTTTAGATAGTCTATGATCCAGATGAGAGAATAAACTGATTAGCAGATGAAGTTGACAAGAGCACCGAACTTTCTTGATTATTGTTGTTTTCTCCTTGTAAGGTGGGTATTCAATTAATTAAAAAAAGGTTTAATTTTTATTTGGAGTTCAGTTATTTTTGTGGTTTTCATTATTTTAGCTGCATTTGATATTTTTGTGGGGTGCAGATTAATGTTTTCTTGAGAATAACTAATAAGAGGGAAGATGGGTTTCATGATATGACATCTTTGTTTCATGTAAGTTCTTCAAATTCTTATCTAATGAGATGGCTTGAGTACGGTTATTGCAAACTGAAGTATAATATAAGCTTTGTAGTTGTATTAGAAGCCTTGTTGAAATTCTGTATTGGTCAAAAGTTTGATCCAATTGTAGCTCCATGCATTCATACTAAGTCAGAAATTTGAAATTGTTCAGCAAAAAGAAAGTAAAAAAATGGAGAAAGTCGGGGAAAATCGTGACCTTTTCAAATAGTGATTAAAACGTGCAAAAATCGTTGAAAAATTTATTTGCAATTTAAACTCGACTTTTCGAGAATTTGGTGTCTACGGTTTGTATTGAATTGCTAATTAGAATAAATTTAAATTAACTATTGTTGACTGGTGAAACTCATGCATATTAAGCTGACGTATTTTTTGCTTATAGCTACAATATGTTTGGGTCATAGATTTGTTTTCCAAATCCAAAAATGGTTCATCCTTGGCTTCGTGCCTCATCAGAATTTGCAGGTATGACCATCCCATCTATTTTTCAAAAAAATCATGTTTTTTACAAACTATCTTTACTCTTAATCGAGAATTAGAGTTCATTAGGTAACTATCACCTAGAAATGGCTCGAGTACAACTTTACACTTAAAATTGAGTTTTTAGTGTCCATTTAACATAGTAAGATAAAGTCAATACTCTTCTTGATGTTGGATGAGAAATTTGAAGTTTCTATTTATCTCTCTCATAATGCTTACGGGGCTACATTTATAAAGATCTCACGTGGTTCCGTTCTACATGTAGGTCATAAGTCTAAGAGATACTATTAAGTTCTCTTTATTGCTGACAAAAATTAGAGATTGCCTGTCAACCAATGTTCCCGGGTCCCACTTGATGACAAAAACTTGGTAAGTAAATATAGCATTACCATTGTCACGTTGCATCTCGTATACCTGTCCCGATAAAGCTAAAAACCAATGATTTTACGCTAGGGTTATGAATTCTTATAAAAAGTTGAAATGGAGCATCTTTAGTTTTCATTAGCTTAAAATGGTTCTTTCTGAAGCTTGTTTCTTCGGTGTTTAATTTTACAGATTATCAAAGCACTTAACCTTTACAGGAAAAAGACTGGTACCGACAACTTCTTTTGGGTAATTTCTTAACTAGATAAAAATAGAGATTAATTTTGGCTGCATAAGTAGCTGTTGTTTCATAAAATTGGTCTTGAATTTTCTTTTTTAATGTGTGCAGATTCATCTTGATAAAAAGGTGCCTACCGGTGCTGGGCTTGGTTCTTGTGATTCATTGACTATCCACATTTAAGATTTTTAATGGGCGAATGTTGGCAGATTTTTTTTTTGTGTAAATTCAGTTATTAGGGTAACTATTTCAGAAATTGGGACACGGTTATTTTACCGTGTTAGTGACTAAAATTAACTAAATAAATTGAATTGGCTTATTTCAATCCTCTAACTAGTCCTTTTACAACAGCTACTACTGATGAAAAGAGGAGGACAAGTAATTTACTCGGGTAGGCTGCAATTCTCACAAGCTAGTCGAATATTTTGAGGATATATCTATCTTTTTTCTTTTTTATTAATTGAGGCTGCAATTCTTAGTTAAATAATTTTATTATTTAACTAATATTTTTAAAAATATTTTTTTCTCTAATATCCTAACTATCTTCATAATTTGTGATGCATTTTTAATGTAGTGAAGAAATTAGCATGGCGAAGCTTTTTGACATGTCGTCGCTGGATTATTAAAAAATTAAGTTATGTAGTCACTTTCATTTTTTTGTATCTATTTTGAGCACAAGAGTAGGACTTCAAATGTGGTTTATAGGTTATTTTCAAATGATGTCATAACACTGATTGATATCTCTGAATTAGATTGGTTAATGGTTGTTAAAGTTCATTTGTATGTGGTGAGACAAATTTTATTTTTATTATTTGATGTTAAATTTGTGACACTTTATATGGTTTATATTTTATTATTTGTTTCTTTTGTGATAAGGAACAATTTACATGGTCTAATTCAAAGTTGCATGGATACCAATTAAGTATATGATGGGGCAAACAAAAAAAAAAGTTATTCCCAATTGAATGCAAAAAAAAAAAATTTGGGTATTCCTGGCAGCCATGCTTTGTTGGCAAATGGCGAAAAAGAATTTATTCCCAGCAGAAATACTTTGCTAGCAGAAAAAACCCAGTAACATTAGTATTACTGGCAATCACATTGTCTGCCAGCAAAAAAAAAAAAGCAGTAGTATTCTCGGCTCTCATACTGGCTGTTGGCCAAAAAAAATAATATTACTAGCAGCCATAGTGTCTGCCAGCAAAAAAATTTACTATTATCGATAATCACATTGTCCGCCGACAAAATATATATATTGTCGATAAATTATGTAGTTACTGACTGTTAGATAAATATTATCAGCGAGGTTCTCCCGCCGGCGATAAGAACTAAATCCGCCGGCAATAGTAACGGCGACAAAGGAATTGGTGGCGGACTAATAGCCTCCAGTAATACTATTACCGGCGGCTTTGAGAGTATTGCCGACGGATATCAGTCGTCAGGAATAACTATGAACCACGCTTCAATGTGTGTCATATGACATAACTATGAGCCACACTTCAATGGAGTAAGATGAGGTCTATATTCTAATGGCATAAGATCATCTACATACTATTTTAGTGTCTGAATGTCATTCCAATAAATTGAATAAGAGGAAAATCTATCATTTAAATATGGTACGCCTTTGCGACAACGAAACGAGGGAACTGATTAAAATAGACCAATGTTTAATTTTATTAGGGGAGAGGTAACGGGGTCGAGCTTTTGATTTTTATAGGTGAAGGTATATAGGCTTTTTTCTTCCCTAGGTTGACTTTAGGGTGAGGGCATGGTTTTAATTCTCGAGAATCCGAATTAATCTCGAGAATTCGAGTTGTATCAGATAAGATAGGAACGATGCACGAAATATTTTTCCAATACAACATGATCCGATAGTATTTAAAATGATCTTATTGATGGAATCTATATGGATCTATCGATACGATCATTCAAATATATGCCCTAGAATCTAGGTGCATGATTAATCATAAACAATAAATCAGCAATTTATAAATTAAAAAGATGTGCGCACTTTGAATGTGAGTCATGAATGATGGGTTGTCGATCTTCAACGATCTTCTCGCTTTTAATATTTCCTAGTATAATAGGGATGCTTTTACTAATAGGGAGTATTGAATTGTGTCGAGCCATCATTGGGACCAAACATCCCTTATATTTATAGCCAAAGAGTCCTTTCCCATTAAGGACTTGAATTACTAATTATATTATGATTAGAAATCACAATCATACAATAACTAAAAGATTTATCTATTAGTTGCTTATTCTCCTCAAACTCACCAAATTAGCAACTACACATCTTAAGATTGATCTTACACCATTCGTCGATCAACGGATTGACCATAGTGACGGCCACCAAAATAGAAACTTCTAACAATCTCCCACTTGACCAAACTATGTCAATAAATTTCGATTATCAAATATTAGCTAACTTTCTTTGAATGGTAAGTCCTAATCAATCTCAATCAAAGTCTTATAATCAGTTCGGTTCAATGAGAATTTTAACACAAAATCAATGTAGTTAATATATCATGTCATCGATACATGACCGTTAATTAGTTACTGTATTAGAATTCATTACCGATATGGATTCCAACTAGTATGATTTCATATAGATTCCAAGTTTACAAACTGAATGGTGATTACATGTAAACTTAATCTATTATTGGTCCTACTTTATTGCCATCTACTGGCATTATATGTTTCATTTTTTTTTTAAATTTGCATAAATATGAAAAAAAAATAAAATAATTCTTATTTCTGAATCAATTAAGTAAATATATTTACTCTTATATATCCATTCTCAAAGGCTATCAAAATTATCCGTTAATCTCATGCGCAACATGCTTCGAAAAGAGCTTGTGAAGTAAGCCTTTAGTGAGAGGGTCAGCCAACATGAGTGTCATACTGATTTTTTCAACAGATACAATTTGATTCTGAACTTTCTCCTTTACAATAAGATATTTGATATCAATATATTTGGAACCGCTACTAGTCATATTGTTATTGGAGATAGCTATCGTAGCAGAATTGTCACATAAGATTTTCAGTGACCTTGAAATACTATCAACAACTCGAAGCCCTAAGATAAAATTTCTTAACTATATTGCCTCACATGTTGTCTCAAAACATGCAATAAATTTTGCTTCTATAGTAGACGAAATAGTTAAAAAAACGTTTGCTTAACACGCTTCCAAGATATAGATCCACCTACAAGCACAAAAATATAATTCGATGTGGACTTACGGGTGTCTTGACACCCAGTATAGTCGGCATCTGAATAACGAATAACTTCAACGTTATTTGATTTTTTGTAAGTGAGCATTTGTCCTTTAATCCCTTGTAAATAGTGAAAAACCTTTTTAACTGCTTTCCAATGATTCAAATTAGGATTATATTGATACCTACCAAGCATGCCAACTATATACGCTATGTCTGGATGAGTACTGTGACAGCTCAGATTTCGGCACCCCAAAACCCGTGCCGTCAGCACGATCTTCCAGATCGTGCCCCATGGCTATGTAAGGAACATTGGTATAACAAGCAATATCAAGACAAAATGAATCAATAACCACACGATGCGGAAGTAAAATATATTCTAAGCATGAACTCAAAAGACGATTCTACTTTCATGCCACTGCATAAATCGAGAACCGATCCGAACCATCGGTGATAAACAGATCACCGCAGATGGTTCGCCAAAAAGAATATATCAATTTACATGTTTATCAAAATAAAGGCTTGACATACCAAGCCGTACCAATCTACTCTCAAAACTACTCTCTCAAAGTACTCAGCGGAGTCTCCTAGAAGAAGTCCTCAGGAGGGGGCTCCAACTCGTCCCCAGGCACGTAATCCGAATCACTTGGATCCACGTCTCCCAAAGCCTCAGCCGCTGCTAGCACTGGACCTGCGACGTATAGTCTAAAGGGTGAGCTATATCCTAGCTCAATAGGGAACAACACAATAAATATATAAGTCAAAATCTCACATATATTCCATGATATTATAAGCATGATGTATCTATGCACTTGTTGGAAAAACAGTTTAAAAGATGATAATTTATATTTAATTTTACTGGTGGTTTGCATGTTTCACTTTACTGTTAATTGATCATGAATGACACTGAATAAGCCTAAAGCAAAACTTAAATCTTCAACTTAAGTAATCCCCGAGCAATATAGCATCGAGCCCCGATGGGATATCCTCCATCGTCGTCTAAATAGACAGTTATTATATGTATTCCCTGGGAATACTATCCAAGCCCCTTTCTCATAGACGACGAGGTTAAATCTCATCTCAACATCCCTGAGATGTGCTTACTGTGTACGGATAGACCTCTGCACTGGTATACGGATTGGCCGCCGTACCGGTCACGGATATCCTGTCGAGTCAGTCGTGGGTATCCCGCCACGTCGGTGGAGTATCCTAACTAAACCTCAAATAACAAAAATAACATGTGCTTTACATATAATTGTTCGCCGTGTAAATGTATTATCTTATATCAGTTAGGCCTTGACAGTAGTTATTCAATCTTACTTACATCCCTGGGATGTCTAAATTACTCGCATAACATTGATGCCTTAAACACTTTCTCATCCCTGGGGAAGCCTCATTTTCATTAGTTTACTTGGTCTCAGTTACTCGCATCACACTGATGCCATTATCACTTTCTTGGTGTCACACACACACACCCATTTTTACAAAGCTTTACACAGTTTAAAACATTTTAAATTTGATTTCTATATCACTACATACATGCTCTTATAATTAAAGTACATGTTCAAGATGTTCCCTACCTCAGGTCTCTGAAAGTCCAAGCATCAAGGTCCTACACAGCTCCTTATGCTTGCTCTCACACGTATCACCTATAGTAGACCATAACACATGCAACATGTTACTAAAGATGCAATAAAGAAGGTTCTAGACCCTCCATGAACCTCAAGGTCCTAATAAAAAAGTCAACTGAAATTGTCAAAATTGATTAATCGATTCCCAAAATCGATTAATCGAAATCCAAAATCGATTAATCAATCCCAAATTGATTAATTAAATTCCCCAAAATGATTAAATCGATTATAAAATCGAGCAGTCGAAAATCCAAAATCGATTAGTCGATCTCAAATCGATTAATCGAAACTCAAAATCGATTAATCGATTTCCCAAATCGATTAGTCGATTTTCTCAAGCCTTACCTCTCCAGCCACTGGAGGTACCCAGTCGATTAGTCGATTTTCAAATCGATTAATCGACCATCAGAATCGATTAATCGATTAATAGAAATCGGGCATCCTTGCTTTTTCAACTTCTAGACCAAAATCGATTAATCGATTTGGCCAGACTCAGCCCCTTTTCGGGCTATTCTTCCAAATCTTTTCCTTATCAATTCCTTCGCTTCTCTATGCCTTTAATCTATCTTTTAGACTACACTTGACTGAATTTAATTACTAACAATCTATGCATTTAATTCTACAACTCACCTCTAATCAATTTCAAATTGATCAAATATTAAGGTTGAAATGGCTAGGGTTCCAGCTTTTTGCTTCAATGGCTCCTCATGCGTTGAATCCGGCAATCAATGCTTGGTCCCCTCTTGATTTGCATTAACTCTTATCTCAATAACTCATCTTGGTTTCTCCCTCTCTCTCTCTTCTTAACTCTCTTTCACCAACCAAACAAAAGCAACCTAGGTTTATTAAAACCCTTTTTCCTCTTTCCAGCTTGTGTGTTAAGCACATACAAACTTGTACATACATGAGACTCTCAACTGCCGATGTATAGGGAATTGTCTTCATATGCTTTCTCTCTAAATCGATCATGAGACTCTGAAGTAGACTAAATTTATCACTCTTAATGACAGGGACAACAGCAACAGAATAATTATACATGTTAAATCTTTTAAGAACTTTATCAATATAAGTACTTTGAGACAATCCCAATATGCCACAGGCTCTATCTCGATGAATCTCAATTCCTATCACGTAAGAAGCTTCACCAAGATCTTTTATATCAAAACTCTTTGATAAAAAATTCTTTGTCTCATGTAACATACTCAAATTATTACTCGCAAGCAATATATCATTAACATACAAAACAAGGATGATAAACTTGCTCTCACTGATTTAAGATATATGCATCGGTCCACAGTATTTTCTTTAAAATCAAAATTTGAAATGACTTCGTGAAATTTTAAGTACTATTGTCGAGATGCCTGCTTTAAATCATATATAGACCTTTTGAGTCTACAAACTAAATGACTCCCCCCCTCAACCTAAAAACCTTCAGGTTGTGTCATAAAGACATCTTCATTCAAGTCATCATTCAGAAAAGCAGTTTTGATATCTATTTGATGTAACTCTAAATCAAAATGAGCTACTAATGCCATGACTATCCGAAAATATTCCTTTCTAGAGACAGGAGAAAATGTCTCTTTATAGTCTATTCCCTTCTTTTGAGTAAACCCTTTAGCGACTAATCTGGCCTTGTATATTTCTATATTACCTTTGGAGTCTTGTTTAATTTTATATACTCATTTACAGCTTACAGGCTTAACTTCCTTAGGTAACTCACAAAGATCGCAGACCGAGTTATGTTTCATTGATTCCAACTCATCTTTCATGGCTTCGAGCCATTGAGTGGATTTGTCGCTCTTTATGGCTTAGCTAAAGGAAACATGGTCTGATTCATTTTCAAAATCATACTCACTCTCATTGAGATAAACTATGTAGTCATCAGAAATGCTGACTTCTTTGCTCTCTCTAATCTACGCAATGGTCCATGGGAGCAAGAACCTCCTCAATATGGGGTGTTTCACTAGGCATAGCCACAAGTGCATTAACACTTGCTTGAATAACTGGTGTTGGTGCCTTACTTTCTTGGATAAAAGGGATAGAAATTATAACTTGATTCTCCTCAAAAGTGATTTTCTTAGGCTCAATACTCCTATTGTTCTCATGATCCTCAAAGAATTTTACATATCTAGTCTTAACAATCCAGGTACTATGAGTGGGGCAATAAAATCTGTAGCCTTTTGACCTATCAGGATAACCAATGAAATGACAACTTAGCTAGTTTTAGGATCTAATTTTTTTCAATTGTGGATTGTATACCTTTGCTTAAGCTAAACAACCCCAAATGTTTTAATATCCTAAAGTCGATTTTCTTCCTACCCATAGCTCATGAGGAGTTTTAGGAACAACCTTACTAGGAATCCGATTCAGGGTATGCACCGCTGTTTTTAAGGCTTCTCCCCACAAGAACATAGACAACTTAGAGTTGCACAACATACTTCTCACTATATTCACAAGAGTACAATTTCGTCGCTCAACTACACCGTTTTGTTCAGGTGTTCCCGGTATGGTGTATTGAGCAATAATATCATACTCTTATAGATACATGACGAATGGTCCTAGATTGCGACCTATTTCAGAGTATCTATCATAGTACTCTCTGCTTTTATCATATCTCATAAGTTTAATCTTCGAATTGAGTTATGATTCAACTTCGACTTTATAGATTTTAAACATATCTAGGGCCTCAGATTTATCATGAATGAAAAATATATAACGAAAAACGAGAATAATTATCAGTGAAGGTAATAAAATACTTTTGACCACCAATAGTAGGAGTTAGAAACAGTCCACAAATATCAGTGTCGATTATTTCTAGCAAACTCGTGCTCCTGATAACTCCTTTCTTATTAGTCTTTGTGAGTTTTCCTTTAACGCAATCAACACAAGTATTGAAATCAGAAAAATTGAGCACATAGATTATATCATCTTTAATTAATCTCTCTATTCTATCCTTAGATATATGCCCTGAACGTTTATGCCATAAAATAGAGTTATCGATTGCTCATTTTCGTTTCTTACTAATTTTATCATCCGCATGTATAGAAACTAAAGATTGGGTGTAAGATGAATCCAAGTTCAACTGATAAAGATTGTCCACTAATGAGCCACCACCCACAATATCAGAATCAAATAATATAGTAAAAAAATTATTTTTAAATTTAAATTCAAAATCTAATGAATCAAATTTAAAAATTGAGATAAGGTTTCTAGTGATACTTGGAACGTAAATAATATTAACTAAATTCAAAATGAAACCACTATCTAAAATAAGACGGAGAGTCCCAATGACCTTTACGTTTGCTTCTACTCAATTTTTGAGTTTGATGATTCGTTCGCCTTTATTTAGCTTCATGTTGGATCGAACTCCCTGCATTTAATTACTTATATGAATAGTTGCACCAGAATCTATCCACCAAGTATTGTGTGGAGCATCGACATAAAGTGATTCAAAACACACAAAGACTAGGTTATTACCTTTTTTAACTAGCCAATCTCTATATTTCTTACAATTCTTTTTGATGTGTCATTTCTTCTTACAGAAGTGACACTTGATGCCAGACATAGATCTGCCAACTTCTCCTTGTTTGATTTCTGGTGAAGAAACTTTTACGTTCTTTCCTTTATATGATCCTTTCTTTCGTTTGAAATTTTCTTTTGATGGTCCAAGAGTGACGTAATGAGCATTTTTAGGTTTTTCAACCCGAAGTCTTTCTTCTTCTTGGACACAGTGAGCGATTAGCTCGTTTGTCTTCCATTTCTCTTTCTGTATGTTATAATTAATCTTGAACGAGCCAAATTAGGCAGGAAGAGAAGTCATAATGAAATGAACAAGATAACCCTCAGAAAAACCTATGTCCATTTTTTTCAATTGTGTCGTCATGCCACTTATTCTCATAATGTGTTCCCGTACACCACTATGACCATCATATTTCATGGTTCACATTTTAATAATAAGACTACTGACAAGTGCATTAGAAGTCCCCTGAAATTATTCCTGAATGACTTATATGTATTCCTTTGCATTGTGCGAGTCAGAAATACCTCTCCGGATCGCATCAGTAATGGAACTCTTTATGATCATGAGGCTCATATGATTTGATCTATCCAACTTTTCCAAATCCGTATTGTTCACTGCCAGATCTTCAGCTGAGGCATTAATAGTGAGCACCTTAGGTTTATCAGATCGTATAGCATAGTCAAGATCCATACAACCTAAAATAATTATAACTTGTTCCTTCCATTTGCCATAATTTGAGCCACTCAAAAGTTTAATTCCACTAATCAAATTAGTAATAGAAGACGGGTTCAATGCTGCATAATAATCAAGGGCTTTATTATGTTCATATACAATTGAAGTAACTATCAATTCCACAAGATTATAATTATAGTATGTGACGCGAGAGTTAAAATATGTTAAGAAATATAATAGAAATTAAAACTAATGTGGTTTTATTAAGAAATAATTTGTATCATTATAACCTTCCGTTGGGTTGAGTCATAACACACTAGTTGCTTCCTCAATTTTTATTAATGATTGTGATACTAATTGCATCGTCATGACCCTCCGTTGGGTCGAGTCACAACACGCGAGCAGTACCCACACACAAAATAATAAATAGTAAAATACAATCATCACAAAACATTAAGTGATTTATTACTGTTGGACAGAAGTAATCCCTTAAGTTGTGATGTCAACGTTTACTACACACTTTCACTAAATTTGTAACACGGTCTTGGACAAAATTAAACCTCACTATGAAAGATCATCACCGTTGGACAGAAGAATCAGTCTAAGTTATATTTTCTATTTGAGTTTTATAATATTTAAGATGGTCATAAAAATGGTGAAAATAAAAATAAATTAAGCCACTTAAGAGATACAAGTAGCCAAATCTAGACCATGTTGTGGGTAAGTGTAAAAAACGGGTAACATTATTTAAGTACTAGCCTTGGTGCTAGAGCCCAACCTCCAACACCCAACTTTAATTAAAGGCACTTAAATAAACAATGATTATCCTATGAAAAATTATCAAAAGGACATCAAGTCAAGAAAATATCATAATAGAGAGCTCATTGTAAAAAATAGACCTTAAAAATAGATCTGAAATATTTAAAAAAGTCAAAAATCATATATAATGTCCGAAAATTGGACCTATAAATAGCCTAGAAATAGCTTGAAAAGAATAAGAGAAAAATATAGGTCAAAATTGGACCTATTAGGTCTCCCGTTTCCTTTTGCCATTTTGATGTATAAAATCATAATATAAGAAATATAAAATACCGCATCGAAGATGATGGCTATATAGCAAGTGATGTCTAATCAAGAGTAATGAATTATCGGGTACCCTAAGTTTATTCCCCCATCAATTTGCATTAGAGCGGACTTTAATTATTAAAATCTTTTATAATTATAACCAAAACCTTAAATAAGGAGACAATTAAGGCTCTTTTATTGTATTATAAATAGAATAATTCTATTGTCTTTCATAAGTCTTTATGACGTGTGAAAGAAAAACAAGTACACCAAATATAAAATAGCAAGAGAATGACCCCAAATATTTAACTTCAAGTTCGGCCTTGAGTTATTAAGAGCGATACCAATTTCACAAAAACAAAAAGATTGGGACAGCCCATGCATCAACTCAGCGTAATGGTGTAAATGTAAGTAACTAATTGTTACGTGTGTTTCAATTGATTATACATCAAAACATAGCTCTGTTACCAATTGATGGAATCTATATGGATTTATCAATCCAACCATCCAGATATATGCCCTAGAATCTAGGCGCATGATCAATCAAAAATAATAAATCAACAATCCATAAATTAAAAATATATGTGCACCTTGAATGCGAGCCATTAATGGTGGGTTGCCGATCTTCAACGATCTTCTCGTTTTTAATATCTCTTAACACAATAGGGATGCTTTTGTTAATAGGGAGGATTAAATTGTGTCGAGCCATCGTTGGAATCAAGCATCCCTTATATTTATAGCCAAAGAGTCGTTTCCCATTAAGGACTTGAATTACTAATTATATTGTGATTAGAAATCACAATCATACCATAACTAAAAGATTTACTTATTAGTTACTTATTCTCTTCAAACTCACCGAATTAGCAACTATACATCTTAAAATTAATATTACACCATTCACCAATTAACGGATTGACCATAATAACAACTATCAAAATAGAAACTTCTAACACTTACACCATTAAGTTTAACATTTGATGTACACTTCATTGTTATTCGACAAAACACATATATGTGATCAATCTAAAGCGTCGGAGTTTAGATAACATATCTCAGTTAAAGAATTACCCTTATAAGAAGAGACAAATCTTGTAATTGAGGAGCTTCAATATTAATCGTTAACAAATAAAAACAATGATTGATATTAGAGTGCATAAATTTAGATAGCATAATGGCCCTTCCAGAGGTCAACACATAGATTAAATACAACCTAAGATTGTATGAAAATAGTGTATATGGTGGGGAGTCAAAATAATGTCACGGATATTGAAGTGACAATTTCTGTACTTTCAATAGTGAATTAGTATAAGAATGTATGCAAAGTCACTAGAGAGGTAACCTATCTCCACGCTCTTAGGCCTCGTTCGGTTGCGATTTTTGCTGAGAATCTCGACAGATTCTGAGTTTTTTTGCAAGATCTGAGCCTTTTCCGACGTTCGATAGAGATTTTGGGGAAGCGGGAATCGGAGCCTTTTCCGAGCGATAGCGACGTCTGGTCGTCCGAGCAATCCTCTCGGATTAGCTCAGATTCTGAGCTCAGAAAACGGTGATGAAGTATACCTCTCCTTGGATGTATGCAGCTGATCCAAACTTCATCGTCAACGGTCATGAGGCGTCGAAACAGCTACGTAGTAGCTTCTGAAGCTAACCCATCGTCTTCCCCAACTATCCATGGCAACAGGTAGGGGCCAGCCTCGATTCTAAAGACATCTGTCTCCTAGATCATAGCTCCGATTCATAGCCGTTGAAAAAGGAGTGTCCAAGAATCGATTCTGATGAACTACATTCACATGGCTACAGCTGGGAATGAATGCAATGTGGTGGAAATCCAGTAGGGGCCAGCATCGTTGGGAGCTTGCAGAGATATGGGGTACTACTTTAAGCAGAGCTCACTCTGGTAAGACACATGTCTCCTACTCTGATTCATAGCTTCAAAGAGGTGATTGATTGGGGGCATTGAAGGCTATAAAATTCTCCCCTTGCCTCTTCAAACCATCTCTGTGTTTGCATTCCAACGCTACAAAAGGTGTTTGAATTAAGGCCAAGGTGAGTTTTTTTTGGTAAATTTTATAGAAACTCTGCCTTCTTTGCTATTTACAATCTACCACTGATGTAGTATATAGTTGGTGGTAGTGTTATTTGCAATTTACTGATTTAATGATATGCAGATGCTTTCTAAATTATCTATTTTCTGTGTTTTTTATGTCTTCTATTTGGGTCTTTGATCTTTTCTTACTTGCTCATCTCCACTTCTCTTTGAATAGAATTCTTATAATAAAAATCAAACCAGAGAGAGCCGTCTTCAACAAAATTGAATCTCTTGTCAGATGGATTTCCTCTAAATTTTAGTCTAACCAAGTTAAACTCTTTAATCAGTCGGCTGGTGCTTTCTTCTTTTTTTTCATTAAATTTATAAAATTTAAAGAGAGTCAACGTTTGCCGTTTAATGGCTTCTGATTCACAGGTTAATAAATCTAGAGTTGCTTCTTTACTTTGCTGTTTTTTTTGTTTTTGATGCTGATAAGAAATCTCAGCCTTATCATTGTGGTATCCCATTGCCACTTTTCAACATCCATGCATCAATTTAGATTGGAATTGATTATTAACACCAACATTTCAGAATTTAGCTTATTAATAATAAAAAATAAATGAAAAAAAGAACACCAAAATTTCACCCTAAACAGGAGTAATTAGTATTTATTTATGTATTAAAAAGAAAACATGGGCAACGAGGCATGACATATGAATATGTGGTTGGAAACTTGGTTAGCTATGATCGAAACATGCCTATGGCACGATTACGTATAGATACACATGTTTGACAAAGGAAAAGTACAATGTCTTGCTTCCACGATCGCCATCAAACGACTTAATGCCTACACATATATCGATGATGATGTCAATTGAGAGAAAATGGAAAAGACGAGAAACGTCAAATTAACACTATGTATTCGTAGTTTCAATATTGACTAAGGCACCATGAAAGGTAAATCAGCCATAAAGCATCAATGGCTCACTAAAAATATAAAGCAATTTGTCCCCTCTAAGAAGACAGTTAACTCGTTCATGAAAAAAGAAAGAAGAAATGTAATTCTCAATATTCATTCTAAGGAAAATTGAGTTATCAGAAAGAAAAGCATAAAAATCATGATTGATCCCACTTGTGAAATTTACTCCCCAATTCATTCAGAAGCCATCTGTAATTTCACCCATGAAATCTTTGAAATGGAAAATTCACGAGATAATTTTATCATTTTATATCTCTAACTTGTGGATTCAAAATCACGAGGAGCCCACTTACAGATTTGCTAAATAAAAATAAGCATAAGTTTATAGTTGAAGTCACTCTTTGTAATGAAACAGATTTAGGGAACAAGTGGGTATAGAGTAAAGTGAAAGTGTTTTCATACAAAACAATGATAAATTTCACAAGGTAAAATAGACTTAATTGGAAAACATTAATAATTCAATTTCAGGCTCTCTACCTATCTGAAGAAAATATAGCCATACAGTAAAGAAGTAGTAGAAAATAATTCAATTGCAAGTTCTTTTCTCTTTAAGCTCCTTTTTTTTATGGGCTACTTCTATTGCCTAAGACTGAAACTCTAACTGAAAGCTCTCTCTCTCTTTACGAAGAACGGAGTAATAGAAATGAAGCATCACTTTGCATGATGACCAGTCACTACCTCGCTAAAGGAACGACTATGGATTCCATATCCTCTAAATCACATTTACTGAATCACCTGATTTTGTTCGTTCACAGGTGATCGATTTAGAATGTAACCCTTGCAAGTGCACAAGATCTATTGCAGTATGGCAAGAACAGGGGTGTCGAACCCACAGGGAAACGTGAATTTTTAATTAATTTTTTTAGAGATTTTAAAAACGTCCCTAAGGAAGTACCAAAGGGCAGATTCAATTTTACCAAAAACTTAACACACTTTTCCTAAATGCAGAAAAATAAATTAATCTAAACAATTAATTACTGATAAATCTACGAACAATATTAAAATGAGATCAAGGAATATGCTACCCTGCATTCGCACTTTTCTATCATTAAAACCCCATTTCATTAAATCATCATTCACACCATCATTCATCTAGAAAATGACTTGAAATAAAATATGATCATCAATCCTAAGATACCCTATCTAAAAACAATGACTCAAATTTAACATTGCGGTATGAGTCATGTAAAAAGCATAGCGTATCTCATGATATGACATAATCGCTTTTAGATCACCGCAGTCCAGATCTAGCGATTACGGCCCTGGATACGCGCAATCAACGGTCATAACAAAGCATTTAAAATATTTTCAATCACACAAACTTTGAGCAAAACGATTCCATGATAACAATAATAGACTGTGGTATTAATCATAAACATAGGTACTTATCTGGGGATCGCATCTTCCCCGATCTACTGATTTAGCCGCTCATCTTTGGTGTTTGATCTCCTTTTTCTTTCAAAGTCATTCCTCTTTTATTTCTTCCAAAAGATATTTGCAATTGTTTTTCCTAAATACAATCTATGAATTTCTCAGAGAAAAATAATGCAAATCCTAGGTACAATCTACCCTGAATAAACCCTAGAAGGAGAGAAGAAGACTTGAAAAGATGAAGAAAATATTCCCCCAAAGTGAAGAGCCCTAAAAACTAAAAAGAAAGAATGAATAATATTCTAATTGCAAAAAATAATAATCCTCCTAAGAAACTCGTGGCTTCCCTTTTTATAATAGCCTAACCCTAATACCTCTCTCGATTGACATCTAAGAGTAATTTTCGTGAATTCCCGCCTAGCTTTGCATCAGACACTGCCTCGGTATTTTGCTCATAATTTTCTGTACCGAACTCGGATTGAGGTGATTCTTGAGGTGTTGGAAAGCTGACGACGAGCTCTACAACTTTTATGTTTTAGCCATTTCCTGAATCTGACGTCTTGAAGGTCCAAATTGAGCTGTAAGTCGCACTAAGTTCTCAATGACCCAAAATAGCAGTGTTTTGACATTATTTTCGGGATTCTTGGGCTGTTTTAGAAACTTGATCAGATTTACAAACACTTCAAATCTAGCAAATCTCATCGAGATAGCCTTCATCGGACGGCTAAATATAGGTATTTAGGGGTGAAATATCATCATATTTCACTACTCATCACACCCCCAAACCTACACTTTGCTAGTCCTCGAGCAAAGAGAATGATAGAAATATAAAGCAAATCAAACTAACATCCTAAAATTTAAATGCCACTTTCAGAGGGAACACGATTGCACTTAGCATGTGCAACAAGCCTTTAAACCCCTAGGTGATCCCTAGTGGAGGAGTTGTGTCTCGAGGGTTTGCGTGAAGTTACCCACAAACTTCCAAAATTTCAAACCATCCAGAAAATTGAGTTTTCAAAATCTGATTTTTATAACATATATTTAACTTCAAAGCTCAAAATCAATAATCAATTCAACATGCAAATTCTCAATTTTAAATAACAATGATACACTAATCATACCAATATCCATTCAAATTAGTCTAATGCTCCAAAACGTTAGCTAACTCATCCATTCATGCTTAATCGTGTAGTGTGTGCATACCCAAACCAAGATTCATCCATCTCGTAACTAGTCCAAACGGGAAATCATCGGATCTGTTGTCTTGACTCAATCCTCACTTTAGGTATACTCTCAAAATAAAATCACTCCGATGATTGGTAAGTTTTCGCACACATGAGAGATCAATACAAAGCAAATAAAAGGTCTCACATGATAAATGAAACACGATGCAATCAATGAACAAAAATAAATCTCATAAGAATGATACTTGTATATCCTAAGCATGTCATATCAAGTGTCATAAGTATATATATATTGACTTCCACAAGATGCTTACCAATGCAAGATCGGATCATGAAGGTCTTTTGTAGGTTGTAATGGGGCTCGTGTAAGGGTAAGAAAGAAAGGAATTGTGATTCAAAATTTGAGAAATTGGAAAAGGAACTAACTTCGATTTTTTTATTTTATTTTTTTATTTCTCTTCTTTTTTTTTTTCTTTCTAATTTCTCACCATTTTTTTTTTCAATATTTTCTTTTCTCATTCTTTCTTCTCTTTGAATTTGCTTTTCTTGAAGCACCTCATTTTTCATTCCTTTTTTTTTTTTTTTTTTTTTTTTTCTCTCTCCTTTTTTTCTTTTTATATTTGCCATACCCTCTCAGTAAACAGCATAACTGATTATCTCTCCACTTACTCTCTTTCGCTCATTTTCATCCTCGTTCCTAATTTCTAAATAAGAAGGGTAAAGCTAAATTTTCGAAATTGTGAAGGGTTAAAGTTAACGTGGCTTATCAAAGAATGTATAAGGGTAAATTTTTCTATAGGCTCAAAGTACTAGAAGGATAAATTTATATGAGGTGGGGCATTTTAAGCACAAAACGAGCCAAAGATGGCCTTCAATCATTTCCTTAAAAGATGGTAACCTTGCCTATTTGTCTTGAGTAGATATACAGTACGTTCTAACACAATAATATGAATTTGATATCATGCAAAGTCACAAGCCAAAATAAAATGTATGAGATTATGCAAAATAAATCGGATTCAAAGAAAACTCCGAGTTTATATATTCACTCATCAATGACGGAAATTAGCTCTAAAGCTATCGGGTTTAGTCTCCACTAAGAACCTAAGATTCAACGCTCAAAATAGTTCATCGATTTCTAAGTCTTAGCTTGGTATAAGTGCAAAAATTCTAAGCATGAATTTCAGAGTCATCCACAAATTATCACATTAAGCTTCATCATCCTAGATACAAGTATTCAAAATATGACATCAATATTCTCAAAATTAAATTCACATGCATCATCAACTAAAGTTTGAAAACTATTGCAAAGTAAATCATGTATGATGGTTCCAAAAAATTTTATAATTTTTCAAAGAAAATCAAAAATAAGTGATGAAAGATAGATAATCATACATACCCCCAAACCTAAAAATGACAATGTCCTCATTGTTTGAAATAAGTAGGTACCCCCAAACCTGTTGAAAAGTACCTCAACACAAAGATCAGGTGCAGAGAATATGGGCATCAAATTAGAACATGACCAAAAATAGATTGAAGGTAATGTGGCTACACTAATTTGGAAATTAAAAATAACCTAAACTAAACTAAAAACTAATATTCTAGAACTAAACATACGAAAAGAAAGATAAATCCTAAATCCTAAACTAAACCTGTGTCCAACTCCTAAATAAAACACACTGGGTTGCCTCCCAGGAAGCGCTGAGTTTAAGTGTCGACAGCTCGACCTCTTCATTGATCAAGAATCTGGATCACTAAGGTGCATTGCCTCAATCTTAAACTGGGTCATCGGCTCAAACACTGGTTTGAGTCTTTGCCCATTCACTTTGAAAACTCGATTGTCCTGAAGGCTTTGAATTTCAATTGCACCGTGCTCACTAATGGAAACAACTCAAACGGGGGCCTTCCCATCTAGATTTCAATTTCCCGGGATGAAGCTTAAGTCGGAATTGAATAACCAAACTTTTGGCCAACATGAAACTTCCGAGAAATTAATTGATCGTGCAACTTTTGTACCTTTCCTTGTACATCTTTGAATTTTCATACGCATCGGCGTAACTCTTCTAATTCACTCAATCAGAACCTTCGATTCGACCTGCCTTGCATATCGAAATTAAATCGTTTGATCGCCTGAATGCCTTATGCTCCAATTGACGGAAGATGACATGCCTTCCCGTAGACAATTCTGAAGGGAGACATTCCGATCGGTGTCTTGAATGCAGTACGATAGGCCCACAAAGCATCAGATAGCCGGTTTGACCAATCTCTTCTATCCGGTTGTACCGTCTTTTCTAGAATTCGCGATTTCCGTTAGACACTTCCACGACCACTAGTGCTGGATGGTACGCAGTGATGACTTTGTGAGTGACGTCGTTACTTCTTCATTAAAGTGGCAAAATGGCTATTGCAAAATGCGAACCGCCATCACTGATGATTGCTCTTGGGATCCCGAATCGGTTAAACACATGTTCTCTCAGAAATTTGACCACAACCTTGTGATCATTTGATCGGGTTGCCACAGCTTCAATCCATTTGGAGACATAGTCAACAGCCACCAGAATATATGAATACCCAAAGGATGGTGGAAAAGGACCCATAAAGTCAATCCCCCAAACATCGAAAATTTCAACAATCAGAATTGGATTAAGGGGCATCATATTTCGTCAGGAAATATTGCCAAGTTGTTGACACCGCTGGCATTCCTTGCGATTGAGCACACGAAGATTGAGGGCCAGAATCCGCTTTGAAGGATTTTCATGCGGTCTTCGTCGTCTCAAATGGCCTCCACAGGCCCCAGCATGGCAAAAATTTAGGACGCTTAGTTGCTCGTCTTCTGGCACGCATCTCCTAATGATCTGATCCGAGTAGAATTTAAACAAATATGGTTCATCCCAGAAATAGTATTTTATTTGGGAGAAAAAGAGATTCTTATCATTCTTACCCCACTCAGTGGGAATTCTGCCAGTGACCAGATAATTCACGATGTTAGCAAACCACGGAACTTTTGCACTACATCAATTGCCATCAAATGTTCATCCGAAATGTGTCACGGATGGTCTCGGTATAGATGATTCTTGAGCAAATTCTAGCGGATGATCACCACAACGTTCTCAACCCCTTTTATCTTTAATCTCAAAGTTGAATTCACGAGAAGCGGATCCAACGGATCACTTGGTTTCGCATCCTTCTTTGCTAAAAGATATTTCAAAGCGAGTAGTGCGAAAAGACCACTATTTTCGATCCAAGCAAATAGGAACGGAATTTGTCGAGCATACACCACCTAATAATTCCTTCTCGGTGGTGGTGTAATTCATTGGGCATCAATTAATGTCTAGCATAATAAATTACGTGAGGTAATTTATTCACCCTTTGCCCTAAGACCTCCGATCGCATAATCGATGCATCACACATGAGTTCGAATGGTAAAGAATAATCCGTGGTTGGATTATTGGTGCATTTGATAAGAGTTCACGCAATTTTAGGAATGCCTTTATGCAATCCTCATCAAAATCAAAAGGAACATCTTTGCCAAGCAAAGTGCACAATGGTTTAGCCACCTTGCTAAAATCCTTAATGAATCTTCTATAAAATCGATGCCCCAAAAATGATCGAATTTGTCGAACACTTTTAGGAGGTGGTAAATTTGCAATTAAGTCGACCTTCGCCTTATCAACTTCAATTCCTTTCGTTGAAACAATATGCCCCAACACAATTCCTTGTTGAACCATAAAATGGCTCTTTTCCCACCGGTGAGAACAAGTTTGGAATCTACAACGTTGCAACCGTGAAAGATGATTCAAACAAGAATTAAATGTTTTTCCAAAACCGAGAAGTCGTCCATGAAGACTTCGATGAATTTGTCGATCATGTCCGAGAATATGGCCAACATACATCGTTGAAACGTGGCCGGAGCATTACATAAGCCGAATGGCATCCTTCGATATGCAAACGTACCATATGGACACGTGAATGTTGTCTTCTCTTGATCAGCTGGGAAAACGGGCACTTGATTGGATCGAATAACCGTCAAGAAAGCAATAAACCTCTTGCCCAGCTAACTTCTCAAGAATTTGATCAATGAACGGAAGGGGAAAATGATCTTTTCTGGTGGCTGTGTTCAATTTTCGATAATCAATGCACACACGCCATCCAGTAGTTTCACGAGTGGGCACCAATTCTCCCTCCGTAGTTTCTCACTGTAATTCCAGACTTTTTCGGAACGATTTGTACTGGACTAACCCATTCACTATCAGAGATCGGATAGATGATTCCAGCATCGAGGAGTTTAATGATTTCCTTTAAAACGACTTCTTGCATGTTCGGATTAAGTCGCCTCTGTGGTTCCCTCGATGGTTTACTCTCATCCTCCAGATGTATTTTATGCATACATACTGATGGGTCAATCCCCTTGAGGTCGCCTAAGGTCCATCCGATGGCCTCCTTGTGCTCTTTTCAAGACCTTCAACAAATCATTCTCTTGTTCTTCCGATAATGTGGATGAAATTATCCTTTGGAAGTGTTTCGAGGTCCCGTAAAAGCATATTTGAGGGACTCGAGCAATTGTCTCAATTCCACGGTTGGTGGCTGCTCAATTGATGGAGTCAGCACATCCTTTACCTCAGTAGGT
Source organism: Chloranthus sessilifolius (assembly GCA_021018995.1). NCBI lineage: Eukaryota > Viridiplantae > Streptophyta > Magnoliopsida > Chloranthales > Chloranthaceae > Chloranthus > Chloranthus sessilifolius. The sequence goes on from CM037590.1 coordinate 23,098,999, forward strand.
AGTGGTTCTACCTTAGTCACAACTTCACATAAGTTATCATCTTGACATGATGAATTTGACTTTTTCTCTTCTGACTGCTTCCTTTCAAGCCCTTTGTCCTCATAGATGGCTAACAAAGCAGTTTCAAATTCCTCTTTGGTGAGCATTGATGGTAATGCTTCATCCACCACTTCGTCCATCTGATCGATGTAGAAACATTCGACCTCATCCTCATTAGGGAAATGGTTCATCGCATGGAATATGTTAAGCCTGACTTTCATGTTTCCAAAAGAAACGTCCATGACTCCCGTGCGACAATTAATGCAAGCGTTGGCAGTGGCGAGAAACGGACGTCCAAGAATAATTGGGACTTGATTGATTGATTTGGTGGTTCCATGTCTAAGACAACGTAGTCCACTGGAAAGCCAAACTTGTCTATTCCAACCCACACATCCTCGATAATACCCCTGGGTCTTCTTTCTGTTCTTTCTTCCAGTTGGAGTGTGACAGTCGTGGGTTTCAATTCACCCAATCCAAGTTTCTTGTACATTGAGTATGGGATCGATTAACACTTGCTCCCAAATCCAATAACGCTTTTCCAATTGGTTGCCCACCAATGACACATGGAAGTTGGGACTCTGGTCTTTCAGTTTCTGTGGGGTTTCCAATCGCAATATCGAACTGACTTGATTTGTTAGGAACACTTTCTTTGAAACGTGAGTACGTGCCTTTCTCTTCCGAGTGCACAAATCTTTGAAAAACTTGGCGTACTCAGGAACTTGTTTGATTGTTTCAAGTAATGGAAGATTTATCTTTACTTGCTTGAATGTTTCGAAAATTTCTTCCATTTTTGTCGGTCCCTTTCCCATTCTAGATGGAGGAGTTAGGCATTGAGGGAATGGTGCCTTTGGGACATAAGGTGCAGATTCCATTTCCGATTCTTTTTCACGTCCTTGTTGGACGGTTGAAGGAAACTCTTCCTCTATTACTTTTTCTTTTCCTTTCTCTCTTCCTTGCTCTTGCACTTTTCTTATCTCTGGCTCTTTGTCTCTTTCTTTCTCTTTTCCTTTTCCTTTCTCTTTTCCTTTTCCTTTCTCCTTTCTTTTCTCTGATTCTTTTTCCTCTACTGCTTCTCTTTCTTCATCAGCTTCTACAGGCATTTTCACTTGATTATCAACCTCTTGTCCACTTCTCAGCACCGTAACAGCTTTCAACTGTTGACTATTCGATGGTCCTGCTTCAGATGGTGCTTGGCCTCGAGGATTATTGATGGGTTGGCTGGGAGCCTACCTTCCTCGTTGACTTTCGGTTGATTGGCCAATTGATCGACTTGGTCCATTATCATCTGCCGAAAGATTGCATGCTTCGCATAAGCTTTTCTTCGGATCGAGAATCTTCGGCAATCTTGGCATGAGATTGATTAAGATTCTGATTGAAATTCTGATTTTTTCGGTAGTCAGAATTTGGATGATAATACGGAGCATTCTGTTGGAAATTGGAATTCTGTTGGAAATTAGAATTCTGCTGGAAATTCTGTTGTGGACGAAAATTTTGTTGAAAATTTGGTTGAAAAGGTTGTTGTCCACCCATTGTGTTGGCTCTATGTTCTTTGGTTTACTGGCCGGTTATTCGATTCACCCCATCCTAAGTTGGGGTGATTTTTCCATTCCGGATTGTAGGTATTGGAGTACATGTTTCTACCTACGATAAGATTGAGTCACATTTACCGCTCTTGAGGATTAGGTTCATCGGGGAAGAATGACAAGGTAGTAGGGCACTCATTAGCCATATGACTGGTGGTCACAAATTGAACACTGTGGGGGGGTGACAGAGCTTTAGCTTGCTTGGTAGCACTAACAACATGTTCATCTGTTTGGACAAAGATGTCAAACTTTGTTGAGAGATCGAGGCATTATTGTTGACATCGCATAATCCTTTTGTCAACACATGAGATTTAGGTGCAGTTCAAGTTGGTTCTTTCTGATTGTCTCACTTTGTATCGAAGTTTGATATAACTTTTCAAACAATGCCCACAATTCGTCGACTTCTTTCGTGGCACAAGATCCACCACAAGATGCATCAACCATGCGTCTCTCTTCGTGAATCACCATTGTAAAACTTTGGACTTGTTGCCACCTTGGAACTTGATGATTTGGGCAACTTGATCAATTCCTTAAAACGCTCCCAACATTCATGGAATGTTTCAGAGGTTGTTGGGAAAAGAACCGGATCTTCCGACGTAATTCAATGGCCTTAGTCATGGGAAAATATTTTTAAGAATCGACGCGCCTAACTCGAATAGATTGTGGTTCTAAGGAATAGAACCACTATGTTTTTGCCTTATCTCTTAAAGAGAACGGAAAGAGTGAGCTTCGCTTATCTCATCATGACATTGTGGACTCGAACATTTTGCATACCCTGAATTCATTTAAGTGAGCGTATGGATTTTCATTTGCTAACCCATGGAAAATTGGTAGCATTTGAATCATTCTTGATTTGAATTCATAGTGGTTCCTGGAATGGGAGCATGCATAATACATTCCCGATCCTCGTAAAAACCAGGATCGTTATAATACTGTTGTTCTAGGGCCCTCATCAAAATTATTGTTCCTATTATTTCCATTATTGACATTCCCATTGTTGTTATTCTCATCTCTCTCTTGCCTTTGTCCGCCATGGTCTCAGCTTTGTTGATATTGATTCCTCCTGACTCTTCGATTCTCTCTACAAGCTCTTCGATCTCAAGATTAAGCAGTAGCAGATATGGGTGATGAGAACGAGTAAAGCTCATACACCAACACTCACAAACAGGTTGAAGAATCCACAACAAACCCACAAAATTCTCGTCAAACGATTTAAACAAAGATGATAAGAGCCAATATCAATGCAGAAAGATTTCTTCTTTTTTTTTTTTTTCTTTTTTTTTTTTTTTTTTTTTTTAATTAAAATTCGAATTTAAATTAATTAATTTTTTTTTTTTTTATATATTCAAATTAAAATTAATTCAAATTAAAATTAATTAATTAATTAATTAAATTTTTTTTTTAAATTCAAATTAAAATTTAAATTGAATTTAAATTAATTAAATTTTTTTTTTTTTTTTTAAATTCAAATTAAAATTTAAATTGAATTTAAATTAATTAAATTTTTTTTTTTTTTTTTTTTAAATTGAATTAAATTTTTTTTAATTTTTAATTTTTAATTTTTTTTTTAAATTAAATTCGAAAATTAAAAATTAAAATTGAAAATCCTATAAAATCTTTCCTAAAAGAGAAAAATAAGGAGAAGAATGAAAGATTCCTAAAATCCTAAAACAAAAGTCCCACAAAAGTTAATGACTAAATTTAGAAAATCCTAAAATATCTAAAAGAGGAAAATAAGGAAAAAGAGTCCTACCAAATCTAAAATAAGAAGTCTAAAATCTCTACTTCCTAAATTTCCTAAGGAAGGTATCCTAAAAATCTAAACTTCCTAAAAGACTCCACAAAATCTTATCAAAGAGAGAAAATAAGGAAATAAATTTTAATAATTATTATTTTTTTTATTTTATTTTTTTAAACACTCAAAACAGAAAAATCCCTATCAATTAATCAAAATTTCACCGATTTCCCAAGAATCTGGCCAAAAACTTGATCGATTTAGAATGTAACCCTTGCAAAGTGCACAAGATCTATTGCGATGGCAAGAACAGGTGTCGAACCCACGGGGAAACGTGAATTTTAATTAATTTTTAGAGATTTTAAAAGCGTCCCTAAGGAAGTACCAAAGGCGATTCAATTTTACCAAAACTTAACACACTTTTCCTAAATGCGTAAAAATAAATTAATCTAAACAATTAATTATCGATAAATCTACTTAACAATATTAAAATGAGATCAAGGAATATGCTACCCAGATTCGCATTACCTTTTCTATCATTAAAACCCACGCTTCATTAAATCATCATTCACACCATCATTCATCTAGAAAATGACTTGAAATAAAATATGATCATCAATCAAGCATACCTATCTAAAACAATGACTCATAACATTGCGGTATGAGTCATGTAAAAAAGCATAAGCGTATCTCATGATATTTAGATCACGACAAATCAAGACATAATCGCTCTACACTAGATCACTGCAGGTCCAGATCTAGCGATTACATGATCAATCACGCGCAATCAACGGTCATAACAAAGCATTTAAAATATTTTCAATCACACAAACTTTGAGCAAAACGATTCCATGATAACAATAATAGACGTGGTATTAATCATAAACATAGGTACTTATCTGGGATCGCATCTCTTCCCGATCTCGATTTAGGCCATCTTTGGTGTTTGATCTCCTTTTTCTTTCAAAGTCATTCCTCTTTATTTCTTCCAAAAGATATTTGCAATTGTTTTCCTAAATACAATCTATGAATTTCTCGAGAAAAATAATGCAAATCCTGTACAATCTACCCGAATAAACCTAAGAAGGAGAGAAGAAGACTTGAAAAGATGAAGAAAATATTCCCCAAAGTGAAGAGCCCTAAAACTAAAAAGAAAGAATGAATAATATTCTAATTGCAAAAATAATAATCCTCCCAAACTCGTGGCTTCCCTTTTTATAATAGCCTAACCCTAATACCTCTCTCGATTGACATCTAAGAGTAATTTTCGTGAATTCCCGCCTAGCTTTGCATCAGACACTGCCTCGGTATTTTGCTCATAATTTTCTGTACCGAACTCGGATTGAGGTGATTCTTGAGGTGTTGGAAAGCTGACGACGAGCTCTACAACTTTTATGTTTTAGCCATTTCCTGAATCTGACGTCTTGAAGGTCCAAATTGAGCTGTAAGTCGCACTAAGTTCTCAATGACCCAAAATAGCAGTGTTTTGACATTATTTTCGGGATTCTTGGGCTGTTTTAGAAACTTGGACTGTATTTACCTGAAACACTTCAAATCTAGCAAATCTCATCAGATAGCCTTCATCGAACGGCTAAATATAGGTATTTAGGGGTGAAATATCATCATATTTCACTACTCATCAACAGGCCACCTCGATTGCCAAAGAATCCTTCAATTCTCTTACAACCTCGCTCATAAAACGCTTGTGGATTGAGATGTTTGGTGTGCATGCCATTGCAATCTCGAGAACTTTCAAAACAGAGTTAACTTCATAATCCCCTTGAAAACTTGGATCAACCAAGTTTTCTATATCCCCGTTCGCAACCAAGGGACTCACCCACTGTACAATGTGAATCCTTGCTGAGCTCTTAATTATTGCTTCTTGGCTTGTGATTAGCTCTAACGGAACAATACCAAAGCTATATACATTGCTTCTCTCATTTAATTTGTTACAGCAGACAGACACTTAAACAGTGTTCAAATTTCAACCGATAAAAAAATTTCACCTGCTCGATAAAACTAAATTTTGCAACGATTGCAAGGTAATATTTCAAAGCTCTTATCGTTGAAATGTTTGTAGGTGGGTGGGGGTTGAGGGAATAACCTCACGACCCTTTAATTCCTCTCTGGTGGTGCCCACTCGTCCTGGGCTTCCAATTGGAGTGTCCTTTCGGGTTTTATGCGTTTTGTTCCTTTTGTGTAGCTTCGCTACCATTTTTTCTTCTTCTTCTGGCTTTGTACTTGTTTTTTTTCTTTAATGAATTTCTTTGTTACAGATCATTAAATGTGTTAAGGTAAGCTTAGCATTGGACCTCCCAACAACTACTCCCATTTTTCTTTACCATAGCATGGGTCGCTATTCATAGAAAGCAACAAGTGGGCCAGGGGCCTTTTCGTCTTTTGTTAAGAAGGTGGTCTAATGGACCAGTCGCCTTTGGTACTTTTGTAGTCAATTTTGTTCAATAGCAACTAAATAATAGAAATAGGGTTATAAGTAGGCAGTTTACTATTGCTATAAGGGTTGCTTGCATTTTCAAATCTTAGCTTCGCTATTGCTCCTATGTAGTGGTCGCCTTTTTACGGCTTGGCTTCGAGTAGTTCTTTTCTACAAATGGGGGTGCTAACTTTGCTTTAAAGCCATACGGGCATCTAACCAGAGTCTTTCACCCCCTCTGTTACCCCTTGGAGGTGAATTAGAGCTCGAAGGGAAGCCCTTCTGTGTGTGTGTGTGTGTGTGGTGGGGGGGTTATGTTGCTTGTGCAATTCAGCAGCACTTTTCTAGGATGTTAAGTTCTAAGTGAAGGGAAAACATACTTTGGATCAAGATATCCTGGGGTCCCCACGACAGCAGTTGATATGTGAGTGATGCCTTAATTCACGAGAGGCTTCGACAATCCAAAGTCCGATAATTTAGCTTCTAATCTCTCGTTTAAGAGGATGTTGGTTGTTTTCACATCTCTATGGATTATCGGCGGCTTGCAACCATTATGCAAATACTCCAATCCTACGGCGCAAATATTTATCATCAAATCATTATCTTGCAATAAAAAAGACAAGTAACCAAAAGCATAAATTTCAAGTACGTGTATTCCTGCTAACCTTGGGCAGCATCTACTACTATTCTAAGTCCGCCTCAACTTAAATTATTGGAATTACTGCTGTCAACGAGTAAACTTTGTAAGATTCTTTGAGATTGTAGTGTAGCATCAAAGTGGGAGATAGATTTAATTGACGTCATAGGAAGGTCCAAATTTACGATACCTGAGAGATGCTCTCTTAGATTTCCTTTAGCCATACTCATAGATGAGTGCCATGTTCTTTCCTTCATTACATTAACCAGAAAAAGAGGCCAGGTTTCTGTGATGGACTCTCATTAAGAGTTGAGCCTGAGATACAAATACCAACCAGTCACACAGAAAATTTCCAACTAATCTAGATACTCAATAGTTTTTTAATTTTTGTTATTGACATATAATGGTTCAATGAATTTGGAGACAAAAATTGATTACCTCTGTTTGGAACTTCTTAAACCCTTGAGATGATGATTCAGAAAGCACCTTGACAGTTGGAAAGTTCCAAAAACTGTGACAAAGGTCTTCTAATTTTAAAACTTTAATTATTAAATTACTACGATATCCTTCAACATATTTCAATCTTCAACCATATCACTCCTCCCATTCTAAACTATAAACAAATATAAATATGTGTGTTAGTTAATCCATCTCCACCATGGATCAAAATTTCGGCCGAAATGAAGTTGAAATCCAAAATTTCGGTCCAATTTGTATGGGGTCCAAAATTTTGGATTATATAATAGATGTTGGCGGTTTAAGTGATCATGTCAAAAAACCGAAATTCAACCCAAAATTTTGATCCTTAATTCTGAGTATTGAAGTAAAGGCAATTGAGGTTGGACCGTTAAATAAAGGCACGGGAAATAAGCTTAAAGAAGATATCGAGCTACAAGTCGATTCGAGTCCTTAGTTGCGATAGAAGTCATTTATAGAAAGAAGAGGCCCCTCAGAGAATTTAAATGACTCTGTAATATATGGGGAGGTCTGGACATGTTTGAATGGTGAAGAGTGTTGGTTAGATATAAAACTCAAGACCACGAGGTCTTATAGATTCAAAACCCCTCTCTATGTTTTAAAAAAAAAATTAAGACAATAATTAGCAATTACTGGTCAATTTGCTTGTCATGCCAAATCAGACCAATATGTGTGAAACGATTATATTGTAAAATGTATCAGACGATTGACACTATATTTCTAAAAAAAATTAAAATTTCAAATAACTATATACCAAATTCGGCTGGTACACTAAGGGTCGATCCGTTGTAATGTATCGACATGGTGCATCTAAAAACCAATATGTATCGGTTTTCTAGAAATTTGAACCATGTTAATTTTGTTTTACCAATTAGAAAATTAGACCAACTTGAAAGCATGTCTATTGATGGAGATATCTATTGGAGTAGAATTCTTATAATGATCAAATCTGCAATGAATTTTCTTCATCCGAATTGCGCATGTAAGTCGAGTGCTTTTGACAAAGCACTATATTGGGATAAAATGTTCCGACAAAACACAAGGAAATTAGTTTGTGAACTCAAATGTCCAGAGGGCGATTGAAAGACCAAGTCTTTCTCTCTAGTGATAGAACCCAATTGTTGGTTCACAATTAGGGGTCAATTGGGTAAGTCGAGGCTTTGGAGAGGGTTTTCTCATTAAAAAATAATAATAATAAATAAAAGGCAAGTTATCTTTGTGTAGACAAAAAAAAATAAAGGTTAACAAAAAAAACACAAAAAAAGGAAGTTTTCTTTGTTTTTATGATGAAAAAGTACGAAAAAAGAATAAATTTGTGATTCAAAAAAGAACCCAAGGGTTTTGTGAAGAAAAAATTATCAATAAAAACACCTAAAATAAGGGAATGGTTTTATGATGAATATACAAAATGAAAGAAAAAATAAACCATGTAAATTCCAGCAAAACCCAAAAAAATAACATAAGAACATACTCACCGTTAGATTTTAGCCCCCAGAAGATTACAAATTAGACGCTGGAAACGATTCTTTGGGACTCTTTTCGCAGATTTCGGGTGGGTAGTTGAGAGAGATTGTTGATGCTTTTAGTGGAAACCCCATGTAGATGCTTTTAAAGGGGAGACCGTTGGTCTTCCGGGGGGTTTCTCTTAGAGCATCTCCAGCAGCTTCGTCAAACCTGCAGAAATTGCCATTTTAGCGACCGAGAGTCGACTTAACGGAGCGACTGTTGGTCTCTCTATAGAACTGCATCTCTTCTGATCATGCGCTATTTTATCCGTTTTTGGTTTTTCTAGCTGATATTCAATCTAGGATTTCTTCTTCACTTGTCTGGTTTTTCTTTGTTTTTCTAGCTGATATTAAATTTGGTATTTCTTCTTCACTTGTCTATTTTTTTTTGTTTATTATGCTGATATTAAATCTGGTATTTCTTCTTCACTTGTCTATTTTTTTTGTGCGTCATGCTGATATTAAATCTGGTATTTCTGGGCATCTTGTCTGTTTTTTTTTTGTTTTTCATGCTGATATTAAATCTGGTATTTCTTCTTCACTTGCCTATTTTTTTTGGTTTATCATGCTGATATTAAATCTGATATTTCTGGGCATCTTATCTGTTTTTTTTTTGTTTTTCTTGCTGACATTAACTCATATATACCTTCTATATTTTGCTGTGAGAACTTAAATCTATAGAGCAGTAGTAGATTTCTATCGCTATTTCTTGAAAACATATTTTTTTTTAATTTCACCATTTTCCTATTGATTACAGTGGTAATGGGGCAAAGCAGGAATAGTCAGATTTTATTTTTTGAATAACTTATTTGGAAAATTCTTAAAATTTTCTTTCTTGGTCTCTTGTCCCATTTCGTGTTTTTAATTGTAGTATTTTTTTTACTGTTTTGGAACAAAGAAATGAGCGGAAGGAGACATTTTCTATATACAATATAGCATATTTGAATGAAGAGCCTTAAATTTCAATAGCCAATAGTAACTACCGAAGCTGTACTTGCGTTGGAGAGAAATCAGGCATCACAAGATATCGTTTGATGTGTCACGATGGATCTGTATATATATATATATACATACAACAACCATCAACTACTGTTGTATATATACACTATGTACAACAGCGAACAATTCGCACTGATTATGCCTTAAAAGTTCATTTCTGTATTCTTTTTATTGAGTTTTTTTTGTATAATATGTTCTTCCACTTCCCATTAAACTAAATGTGGATTGAATCACGCTTCTTGTGAAATGATATCCATAGTACAGTAGGATGAGTGGTAGAATTTCAACATGTTATTGAAAGCATGGACCGATGATTAACACATAGTTTGAATGGATTTATGTGTTTGGGTAGAATTCAAACATGCTATTATAAGCATTGATTGATTTCTAACATAATCGATAGATTAATGTGTTTAGAGCATGTACGTTTATACAAAATCAGTCCATGCTTTCATCAGAGTCATTAAGACGAGTCTATATGGTTGTCGTATGTCAACCGCCAAATATCGAGCCAAACCTTGTTTATGTAAAAAATCTAAAACTTTGATAATTTTTAGGGGAACATAAGTTATGAGTAGCCGCAAGGGAAAGGGTGTTGCCCCCGATAATGTCGGTCAGTCAAAAAATTTCACGTGGAATGAGCAACAAGACAAGGCCTATATCGAGGAACTGGTTGAGCAATACCATCTACGTCGGAAACTACCTAACGGAACGTGGCAAAAAAATGTGTGGCCTGAGATGGCCGAAAAGCTAAAGTCTTATGAGTGCTTCGAAGGAAAACTGGAAGAACTCACCAGAGATAAATGCTATAATCACTTGAAGTCAGTGAGGAATAATTACTCTAGGATGAAGAAAATTCTTGATACTAGTGGTTTTGGTTGGGACAATGATAATAAAATGGTCATTGCAGAAACTGATATATGGGACAATTTCATTTCTGCACTGGTTAGTAACTACGAACTTTAACCTTGCTTGAGGTGTGAATCTAAACAGTCGTACATAATTTGAACATTTCATTTAACCTAACATACATGACTTCAGGGTAATATCTGGGCTACAAATTATCGAGGTAGGAAGGTTCAAGACTACAAATTGCTTTGTCTTCTATTTGGAAACAAAGACATATATGTGAGGAGTTCCACCCTAGGGATCGTCGATCCCTATCCAAGAACGTGCTATTCCTCTTGGCGATGACTTTAGTGGGGACTCATACCACCCAGATTTGATAATGAGGAGTTCCCTACCAAGAAGGGCCTACCAATGGAGTCTCCCTTAATCCTGAGAGTGGTCCAAACCCGAGCACCCGAACCCGCCTACTCAAAACTCCAATTCAAGTGGGTGGAAGGAAGCGGAAGAGTGTAGACCTCCGATGGTCTTCTTGAGCAGCTAGGATTTCAAACAACTCTTGAAAGCATCGCTAATCGGGCCCCTCGAACCACCTCAACCACCTCAAGCAATCATGAACAATTTTGGAATTTTTACAAGAAATGAGAGCAAACAACTTTATTGACCATTCTATGTTTATGGAGCTCCTAGTTAAATTTGAGCAGTCCGGTCGAATGGCTGAGATAGTGATGGGGTTGCGCCCTGAGCATCGTCAATCCTACCTCTTTGCCTTATGTGGAAGGCCATGGCCACCTCCATAGGCCTATTGATGTTTATGTTATAAAGTTGTTTTGATTTTATAAATTTGTGAGTTAATGTAAAAAAATTATGGTAATTAAACTGAATGAGCTTTGTCAATTAGGTATAATGGCACCCCCCCTCATATCCGATGACGAATTGATTGCGATGTGTACAGTGGGCTTCGTCATTACCGCCATTGTCATCATCTTAACACTTCGACCAGAAAGGCAACGACGTCACACATCGATTCTCACTGGTCCGTTATACGTTCAGGAAACGCTTCGCGGGCATCCAGATATTGCATATGAACTATTTCGAATGCGTACGCCCGCATTCAGAAGTTTATGTGACGGCCTTAGGGCGAGGGGTCTATTGGAGGACTCACGGAGGATGAAGGTAGAGGAGGCGGTTGCTATATTCATGTACACTATAGCCCAAAATCAAAAGAATAGAACCGTCCAAGATAGATTCCAACGTTCGGGCTCAACCATTAGCCTATGTTTTAATAGCGTACTTGACGCTATCTTACGACTTGTATAGCGATTTTGTGAAACGAGGCCACTACTAGAACTAGATTAGTAGCCAACAAAGGTTTTACCCCTGGTTCAAGGGTGCTGTAGGAGCTATCGATGGTACACATGTTAACGTTACCGTTCCCAGGCGGGACTCACAGCGTTATCGAAACCGTCACAATGCGACATCACAAAATGTTTTGTGTGTGGTATCGTTTGACATGCTATTCCAATACATACTCCCTGGATGGGAGGGGTCTTCCCCAGACTCAAAAGTTTTAGCAAGTGCTCTCTCTAGGCCACAAAATCGACTTCAAGTGCCACTGAACAAGTATTACCTTGTGGATGGGGGTTATTCCAACATGCGAGGCTTTCTAGCTCCCTATCGGGGGGTTCGCTACCATATTAAAGAATTCAATACCTCGAATCCCCCATTGACTCCACAAGAACTTTTCAATAAGCGACATGCGACAATTCGTAATGTAGTTGAGAGAACATTTGAATCTTGAAACAACGGTTTCCGATATTGAAAATACGAGGTTTCCAATTCAATCACAAGTGAGAATAGTGGCGCATGTTGTATTCTACACAATTTTATCAAATTATACGATCCGGAAGATCCATTCTTTGAAGAATGGCTTATCGTAGAGGCATCTGACGACTCGGTTCACGAGATAGATCCTGACATCCATTGTACTCAAACCCCTGCAAATCGCGAATGGATGAACACATTCCGTGATAATATAGCCAACACTATGTGGGACGCGCAATCACGTTGACATATTAAATGTACAGTTGGTTATATGGTTTTATTGTAAACTCTGAACTTGAATCAATTAAATGAGCCACTTCTCGCTCTTGCACTTACTAACCAATTGACGTATTTTGTAGATATGGGTAAATATTACGTCGTGTTCGTTGGTAGGAGATCGGGCATATATCGAACCTGGGAGGAATGCTCGAGGTTTTTACGGGGCTCGTCATCGCCGCTCCTTTCATTAAATGCGATGAAGCCTTTGAATGCTGACGACACCTAAATGAACCCTCATATAACTCACCCACATATCACCATGTACCTCCGATAACCCAACAAACACAAGTAATGGATAAAGTGATAGATAGGGCCTCAGATGTTGGTGTGCATGTAGATTGCATATGTGGAATGTTTGCACGTGCAATTATTATTGTTCTCCTATCCACTTTGGTTATTTATGTATGGCAGTCACTGTGATTTCGTTATAATTCTCAATATGAAGTTTCTCACTTTTAAAATTTTATTATTTCTCGTGTAATCAATTCATATCGGTTGTGTATCGTATCCCAATTCAAAGTATTCTTAATTCGGTATATGGAATGTGTAGATATGTCAGGCACCCCTGGTTCATCTCATTCTCGGACGTTCATACGCCTCGGTCAGAAGGCGCGATTGATGTTGTTATTATTGACGATGAAGAGCTCGCCCGGTGCTTTTCGTTGCCTCTCGGATTTAGGGGCCCCACCCCTTACAGATTCGTCCCTTGCACCACCCCGTACTCTAGCCCCTTTGTTCATGTCGTCAACCTCCCCCCATTAACGACGACATCGTAGTTGCCCTCCCATGAGCTCCGGCCCTGATGCTCCCGCATCTCCCCCCCTATCAGACGGGGTATCAAACTCTCCCGATCCGACCTATAGTTGCGAGGGCTCAAGGTGTGGGTCATCGGCCTTATCATACTCAGGCTCGACTCACCTCGAGATTCGGACTACCAACTACCCTTCCATCACGAGGCCTTCAACTATCATGTAAGCCTTTGGCTCACTCACAGACCGCAATGCCCTCCTACTCTTGAGGAGGATGACGACCAGTACGATGCTAGTTTGTAGTGGTTGTTATGGGGGGAGGGGGGGTGTTGTTCATTTGTGTTGTTATTATGGGGGGAGGGGGGGTGTTGATCCTGAATGTAATTTTCTTTTTTGCAAATTAATGAAAAATGGTGAGTGGTTGCGGTCTAACAGCCTACCAGCTATGACTTTCTAGTTATTCATGGGTTTAGTCTTGCAAATCAAAAGTTTGGACTTAGATGAGACAAGAATTGATTTAGTTGAGAAAACGTGGGAATGCTTGAATAACTGATTTTATTTTGTGTGGTTTTTTATGAAAGCCAAGGCACGCCTATAGCTTTGACCTGAGACTCAATCAGGTTAGATTGACTCACCATGTTACTCAAATCACTTGGTTGATAAATGATAAGCTAAACTATCAGCCACACTCTTTGCCTCGCTATGAAAGCATATATGACTGCTGATGGATAAAAAATCAACCTATTCAAAAGTAAATATATGCAACCTCATGGTCACAGGTTCGAGTCCAGCTTACCCATCAATATATATATATATATATATATATATATATATATATATATATTGAATATGACAATTGTGATTAATCATCACCGTCTAATACTTCCTTAAATGTGCAGTTACTTCTGAAGCACAGGGTCCTTATATATTACTATTGCAAGAAACAGGGGAACGCTGTATATTTAGGGGTAGAGATGTCAACTACCTGAGCCAATATTGAGCTGTGTTGGAGTCAGCTCTAGCTCGGCTCTACCATACAAGCATGAGTTCTAGCCCAAGCTCTATATGCTCTTCGAGTCTGGAATTTGTAGGGCCTAGCTGAGACCATGCTGTACTAAGGTCAAGCCATCGATCATGTTGGTTTCTCAAAAATGTGGGAGCCCTAAAAATAAGGTTTAAAAAATGAAAGACAAACTAAGAGTTGCTGATACATCATCTGTTTCAATTGTTTGCTTGGGTATAGTTTTAAAAAACTACAATCACTTCGAAGTTTTTATTAAGATTTTTGTATTTCAACACCCATCTTTGGGCTGACCAATCCCATTGGTTGATCGCCATTTACCGCCAACTCTGGTATTTGGGGCAGCCCATTTAAGTGCAGCCAGGCTTAGGTCCAGGTGATGCTAGGTCTGGTTCAGTCTTCATCGCTTTTAATGGGTGATTCAAAATTTAAGAAAAAGCTCTCCTTTATGAATCTAAGTCATTGCAATTATTGTCGAGCTATGGCTTTAGCCTACTCATCATATGATGATGAAGCTGTTGTCAAGGTATGCCTTTAGCCTCAAGTGTGCACCTTTCGTGCATGCTACATTTAGAGGCATAGTAGGGTGTAAAAGGGCTGCTCTAGGGTAATGAGTTGCATAAACATGAAATTTTAACATAACTAGGCTAATGTGTGAACCTGCATAGGATCCACCTGGTTTGTAAACTTGGCTAAATTATGTATAAGAACAAAATTCACAATCACAAAATTCAAGACTTCATCCAGCTTGAAAGGAGCTTCCAACGGAGGGTTATCTTCAGCTGCAATCTGAGAAAATTGCAGTCCATCAAGAGTGTAATGCTTTAATTTTTATTATCGGTCTTGTCAGAAGATATGACTACTTTGACATGGCTCACACATGTTGTGGTTGATTGTACATGCAGAGATTAGCTGCTGATTTTCTTGCAGATTATATTTTTCCTGTTGTTGGAAGGCTTGGTTTAACCCTTTGATCGATTGTCGAAAGAGTTGAAATTGTTAATGAGTCGCATAAACGTAGCCACCTCATGGACCTTATTATGCCCAAAGACCTAATGGAACTCATGGCAAGGTAATAATGGAGGCTGACACATACTTTTCTTTTATGGGTTTCAGTTTTCTTAGTAGACTATCCTGATATTCATCTTACAGAACACTGGCTGATGGGTTTATTTATCTGATTATAATTTTGTGATGTTATATATGGTCCTGTTACCAAGCAATTTAATTTGATTTTTTTTTTCATATAATGACCAGTGCTATTGTTATTTGTGTTTGCAGCAAGCTTTGACTTTAGTCTCTGTGGAGACAAAGAAAGGAGCTGATTCATTGGAACAGTGGTTATGTATAAATGGGTTTCCTGCGACAACCATTCATGGTGATAGAACACAGCAGGTAAGATGATTAAGTCGGCGGCAGGAAAATAGACTTCCACCTGCTGATTTTTATTTTATTTTGTTAATTCTAATACTCCAAATAAAATTAAATCAATATATTTTATTCATGGTTATAAGATGATGGTTATGTTATTAGTAGTCTTTTATGCAGTTGGATGTTGAATTCATGCTATTCCTTGTTCATTTGATGCAATTACTGCTAGAAGACATTATTTAGGGTTGCTGGCTTAGGGCCACTAGGTTATGTTATCAAAATCCCTGGCTAGGTTCCCCACTTGATCACCTAGTGTTGGAACCAGGGTCAAAAATGAACAAGAAGAAGAATATAGTTTGTGGATTGATGATTGCCAATATTAAAAGCACCCGAAGATTGGAACCAATGTAAAAATGAGCAAGAAGAAGCATCTGATTTAGGATTTGATAATTCCCAATCTTAAAAGCACATTATCTTTCAATCAGAATCATTAAGGTCATTCCAAAATGAAAAAATGTAGAGGAGTTGGTCGATGATGTTTATGGTGGAGGAGTTGGTGGAAGTGTAAGGCTTTGTGGTATCAAGGGCAATTTGATTTGAGAGATGGGGTGGTTTCGACCGAAGCTTGGGTAAAGGAGATGAAGTGGGAGGGATTGGAAAGGTTTCTCATGGTAGAGAGGAAGGTGTGGAATGCTAATGGAGTGCTTGGTGGGTATGTGCATAAATGGGGGAGCTTGACCCATGTTGTTTCAGGGGCAGGGCACCTTGTTCCTGCTGATCAGCGCTAAGTTCTCAGGTCATGATCGAAGATTGGACTTTGGAGAAAGGTCTCTTTGGTGAGGAGGAAAAGAGGGCATTTTCAAACTTTAGGCGTTCTCTTGAAATTATCATTTAGGAATCTAATGAGATAAGTCGGAGTTTGATCTGATTTTCAATAATGTTATGTAGTTAGGCTGGTCGAAATAATTAAGGTCGAATCATCGTAATTGAATGAAGAATCAATTAGTTGATGGCCGCTTTGATTCGATAAACATGTAGCAATTCTGAAAGAATGCAATTGTAATGAGACTGCTGCTCAATGCTCATAGAGTTCATCTGGCTCGATTGTAGGCGAAGAAATTATTAGGAATGTAATTTGACTGCAGATGTCTCTCCTCTCTCATATCATTAGAAAGGTTGATGTATTAGTTGTTAAATCTTAAAACACGAGCAAAAGTTTTTTCTATAAAGTAGTGGTATCATCCAATCTGATAATGTGTTAAGTTCAGTGACTAAATGAGAGAGTTTTACTCTGTATTCTTCCATCCACCCACAACATAATAGGTAATGATTCTATCATAGTGCAAATGAGAACAAATATTGGATTGCCCCGTCCATGAATTACATACAATTGACCAATTTAAGCACTAAATAATCCCTCAATTTTTTTATTTTATATCAAGTGAAAGAAAAAATGAAACAAATTCTTGAAGTACATGAAAAAGAAACAACTCTTTTCTTTTTTATTGATGGATAAGGTGTGACAGAACCTGCAACCTAACCCCAGCTGAAAAAAACATGCATCTTGATCAGTTTCTGCTCAAGTTGACCAGTAGGCCCCGGTCTTTATATAGGTCAAAGGAAGTGACATAATTTCAGTCCATTTGGTAAAGAAAATCCATCCCCAGGTAGTCTTTCTTGACCCTACTTCCAATTGGCTTCATCGACTTTCTTGGCCCATCATTAGCCTTCTAACAAAATATAGCTTCTTATAGGGGAATATGCAAAGGAGATATCGATATCCTCCTCATTTATCTCTCTTCTTGTCGGTATCTCTGTCTATTAGATGCCACAAACAGAAATTGACAAAATACAAGTCTTACCAAGTTTTGACTTCCCTCAAGTTAAATGACAACCTTCTTCGGAGAGTCTTGCTTCTTCATTAGTTCTTGTTTCTCCAAAAAAGTTTGAACCAAGCTGGTGCATTCAAACCAGTACCCATAAGAATAAGAAATTTCCTCTATAGCTTCCAATACATAGAATAATATTATCTTTAATCATTTCTTCTGATGATTGCCAAATTCTAGGGAAATGTAACAATTTGTGGTCTTCAGGGGCTTTTATGAATGCTGAATTATACAATCCTTAAAAAAATCTTTGCTGGCTCTTAAACTCTGCCCTTAATGCATAGTTGTCCTCTTTGCTCACACCAATAATCCCCACAAGAACACGAACCACCATCAAAATGGTGAAACCGGTTAGAGTCCCTTAAAATTATCAATTTCTGCAGGATTTTGGATATGTGCTTGATTGCATTGTGGTAATCTTGAGGTAATGCAAAATAGTATATAGGTCGTCTTCAAAATTGATGAATATAGGAGCTTTAACAAAAATTCCATCTTGCTATACTAGTAATTCTTGCAACTGCTTTGTTTATGAATTTTAATAATTTTTATTTGGTACTCAAATGGTTTGAAATGTTACAAAGTAAATGTAAAACAGTAAAGAAATCAGCAAAAATAGATATATAAAATATTCCAATAAGAGTAACCTTTCCAAATAAGCAATTCTGAGTTAAAAGATACTAAAACAGAACTTAGCTTCACTTTGGTCTAGTGAAACAAAATTGTGGTGAGGATGTGTAGTGAAGTGACCTGCTTTGCTAGTAGCGTAGTGAAATGATAGTGTGGCATCGATTATGTAGTTTTGGCTATTTTCTACTGCCTCTATTGTTCTTTATGACATCGAGAAGCTCAATAATACTGGTTCCTTAGTTTATCAAATAACAAATAGAAAGGGAATTGCCCAAAAGCAAACTTGGACCCGTCAACGCTATGATGCAAAAATACACAAAACCCACCGTCACCACCTTCAATCTTGCTTTCCTCGGACCACCCTACCTAGAACCTTGAGCTCCCCACCGCTAAAATACACCTCGATATAACCGTATTCTTGTTTCTTGTTTTCTTTGAAAAGAAAGTAAAAGAAGAACATACCTAGTTCTACCAACTGACTCAACACCCACTTTTCCATTTTTCAATCTTGCTCCCTTTCTATTATATAATAACATTCCCCAATCTATTTGATTCACTCCTATTGGTTTCATGCCTTGGTTCCCTTATCCTTGTTGGGTTTTTTCTAAGTGGGGTATCCTTGTTGGTTTTAACACAACAACTAACAAAACCATCAGTTTTCAATCCTGGGTTCCTCATGGAGGTATGCATTTTTCTTATATGGGTTTTCTCTATATGGTTGGCATATGGGTGGGGGGATTTGGTAACTATAATTGAGCAATGTGAGCCACACATGAATAATGGTGCTTTGTTATTTCCTTTGTATGATTTGATATATATGTATATGAACCTGCATTGCAGACTACTGAGCTGAAGGTGGAAATGGCAGGGATACATGAAAAGAGACTAAGGAAATGCCTATCCAAAATAAAAGGTATCATATACATTTTGAATTTCATGTAGTTTTATAGTCAAGTAGCTTATAACTAAATACTATTACATTTCAAAGGCAGTTGTAATCAAAGATCAAAATCTGGGCTTCGGAATTTTTGGTCACTTTGAAGACTTTAGAGAACTGAGATTTTGGTTAAACTTTCAGTAGCTGGAG
Source organism: Chloranthus sessilifolius (assembly GCA_021018995.1). Taxonomy (NCBI): domain Eukaryota; kingdom Viridiplantae; phylum Streptophyta; class Magnoliopsida; order Chloranthales; family Chloranthaceae; genus Chloranthus; species Chloranthus sessilifolius. Next base: position 23,118,098 of record CM037590.1, read on the forward strand.
CAGGCTGAAATCGTAATATTACCTGCAAAAAATTTAGATTTCCATCCATGGTTGAAATGACATGCAACCAATGAGAACTTGGGCCATGGGTTATGTCCTAAGGCTCAGTTAGGAGATCATTTCCGTTGTAAGTTTTCCTCTTTAGTTTTACATTTTTTCTATACTAGAAAATTACAAGTTTACATAAAAACATGAACCCGCCTGAACTTAGTTTTTTCTTTTTAAATATTCATGAGTACTGTTTCTTTTTTCTTTTTAATAATAAACGAAAAAATCTTTTCAACGGTTTTTATTCCATTTGTACCATTTCTTAAATAACAATTTTTTCCAATTGAGTGGTGGGTACAATTTTCAGAACATGAGTTGAATTGTGAAATTAGCTGTCAAAACTTCCTCTTTTTGGTTTTGTTTTTGATAATTTTCAAAACTTCCTTATATATATTGTAAATTAAATAAGTTAACAAAGTAATAAAGAGGTTAGCGGGCCATTGATATATATTTCAGGTATAGAGAAGGTGGAAGTAGAAGTAAGCAGTCAGAAGGTGGTGGTGACAGGGTATGCACACAGGAACAAAATTCTGAAGGCATTGAGGAGAGGGGGTTTGAAAGCCGAGTTTTGGAATGCTCAGAATGAGATTCTTCTAAACGCTTATGCAAGTGGGAGTTATGGGAACTTGAGAATCAACAATTTCAGCTTCTTCTAGACACTAAACTATGACCTATAATACAGGTTAATTTGAGAGTGCATGTTTATTTCTTACATATTGATTTATAGGTTTTGTGAGTGAGATCAGAAGGCACAGTTCAATCTCATCATATCTTATCTTGTGTTTGTTTTGTTGGGCCCTTTTACATTCTCTTTTTCTTTTCTTTTTTTGCATATTTTTTTCTTCTTTTTCAAGGCAAAATGTAAAGAAAGCATATCAGAGAATGAAGGCCCTTTGGGCAGTTTTTTTTTTTTTTGATAACTAATCCCAATTGCTTATGCTTTGACCAATCCCTAAGGGGTGCCCTCGCCCCTACCTTGTTACGATTAGAGATGCCCTCGCCCCCACCTTGTTACGAGTATTTCAAAGTCCCATGACCTATGGGTAACAATTGAGCCAACCCCTAGTGGGTCCCTTTGGGCAGTTTATAAGATTTTTTTTATTTTTTTATTTTTTTCGGTAGATTTCATATGAAAGACTTATCTGATGACTATCGAAATTATGCTACACCCCCAAGGCATCATAATTGGGGCGACACATCAATATTTATGCAAACCTATATTGATACCACCTCGTAGTCTGGTACATTTATCTGGGTGGTATCGGCATCAAGTATTGACCAATATTGTATCGGTATCAATCAATAAGATTATATTTATGAAAAATAAAATAAATTAAAAGTAGTTTTCATTCGGCAATGTAATATCAATATCAATGACACATATAGCTAGGTCCAAAGATTGGCCGATACTCAATAATGATACCAAGTGAATACCTTGGTTACACCTCAACTAAGCAAGATAAGGTGTTGCCAAAATACTCAGAATCTGGGCAGATTCTGAGTTTTTTTGCAAGATCTGAGCAAAGCCCACGTTCGAGAGCCAATTTTGGGAAGCGGGAATCTGAGTGTTTTCTGAGTGAAAACGACGTTTGGTCGTCCGACCAAACCTCTCGGATTAGCTCAGATTCTGAGCTCAGAATCTGGGTTGGTGAAGTATACTCCTCATCCATCTATGCAGCTGATCAAAACTATGTGTCCTCCCCAGCTACGCAGTAGCTTCTTTGAAGCTACTGCATCGTCTTCCCCAACCATCCATGGCGATAGGTAGGGGCCAGCCTCGATTCAAAAACACCTGCCTCAATCTCTGCTCCGATTCCCTTTGCAGTGCATTCACATGGCCTCAGTAATCGATGGCGATTCTGAGCGCATGACATCTGAAGATAGTCGCCGATTACATAAAAAAAAAATAAAAAAATTATTATTATTTTTAAAATTTTTATTTTTTTATTTTTATTTTTATGTAATCGATAACGACTCATTACAGAATCGGCATCGACTGATGAATCGTTATCGATTACATAAAAAAAAATAAAAAAAAGAATTAATTAATTAATTTTTTTATTTTTTTGTTTATGTAATCGATAACGACTTCGATCTGAAATCGGGATCGACTTCGTCAGAATCGGCATCGACTGATGCAGAATCGTTATCGATTACATAATTTTTATTTATTTTAATATAATCGATGGCGACTGTATAGAGCCAATCGACTTTACTGAGTAATCGATGGCGACTCTTAAAATGATGATACGAGGCGTATGAGTCGATATCCCTTTTCTCATATCTATCTTTAGAATTATCGATTTTATATTGTAGTCTTCAAATCTGACGGCATAGATCTCGTTTCTTAAATGAGTGTTTGGCTTTTTTATGTTTATTGTTCTCCTATCCACTTTGGTTATTTATGTATGGCAGTCACTGTGATTTCTTTATAATATGAAGCTTGTCTCTTTTCATATTTTATTATTTTTGTGTAAGCAAATCATATGGGTTGTGTATCGTATCCCAAATGACTCTTCTCGAGGTGAGTCATCATGAGGTTGTCATACTCACTCCGAACTCCTTATGGTGACGAATGACATATGCATACAATGGCAGGTGTTAGGGACCCATTTAAAATAATAGTAATTAAATCAAATTAAAAAAGACTCACAAATTTATTGACCCCATCTCGATTGGTTGCCCGTAAATTTTTAGAGAAATTCGAGTACGGCACATAAACCGATGATTAAGATCACGTTTCTACGGTCGTAGTATAACCACTGATTGAAGCTATTCTGAGGATTTTCTGAGAGGAATCTGAGTGGTTTAAGAACAAAGGATTTTGAGTTTTGTAAGAATTTGTCAGGAATCTGAGTGGTTAAAGAACGCATATGGTGAAAATCAGGAATCTGAGTTTGCTAAGAATCTGTCAGGAATCTGAGTGTCCAAAATCTGAGCAAAATCTGAGCTTTTCTGGGAAAAATCAGGAAACACCCGAACGAGGCCTTAGAGTGAGATGTGGTATTTTATCATCTTCCTCATACGCGGGACAGAGATGTAACGCTTGAGGCATATCCACTCTTATCATAATGTCCAAAAAGACGATCCACGCAAGTCCAACACTTATCAACTAATGAAATCGAGTTTTATAGGTAGGCCACCGAATTATGCTTCCGACCATATTTCCTAATGCACATCAAGATGATACATGATTGCTTCATTCAGTACTGATCCCATTTAAAACCAATGATTAGAGAGAGGGTTTAATTGTTTGTTTTATTTGGTTTTTTCGAGCTTTATAAAGTTTTAAGCGCTACTTTATTTCTCAAATTGATAGTTGTAAAAAGTGAAACTCAATTTGTTTTACAAATCCTCATAAAAGGGTCTAATAGGTTGAATCGGATTTCAAGTTCAACGACATCTGCCGCCCTTGAAAATTGGAGAACTTCCAATGGAGATCAGAAGAAAAAGTAAAAATCATGAAAGTGAGCCGTAAATGTGGTTGATTCGAAATCCAGCAACTTGATTGTATATGACAATTGCCCCCTCATAAAATGAGTGATTTACACATTACTTAACCTACGCGTTATATTAATTAATTAATTAATTAAAAGCAATCACTGCAAGTAGCCCAAACGTGAAAAAGCTCACCAACCCCATAATTGAATCTTTTCAATTATTAAGCCGTTGAAAAAGAAGTAAATCGCCAAAAAAGTCGATAAAATTTACAAGGCTTAAATACACAATCCGCCATATATATTGATTTTATCATGACTTGCTAATATGAACATCTATTTCGGGAACGATGGGGTATCTTGGTATTTGCCCATTTCCATGAAAAATAAAACAAAATTAGGTATTTACGGGTCAATCTTACTCTTGCATATCGGTTGAAACTCGCAATGCAAGTTTTGACCCAAAACCCAAACCCTAGCCGAAAACTGAAGTACGGAATTGAGATGAATCAGCTCAAAATCCGGTTCAGAAAAAACCAAACAGATTCTGATTTGGTTTCAGTTTTGGGTAGCCAAAACTGTTTACCTGGATGAGATGATGGAAAGAAATTTGAACAAACCAAAAAAGTAGTTAGAAACCCGCTATGGAACTGATACAAATCGATAGCGGGTTCAAGTTCAGTCCCGAGCTTGGCCAAGTTCGAGACCTGAACCGGAAAGCAATTTGGTTTGGTTCGGAGTCAGTTTTAGGGGTCGGTTTCGTATCACCAGGGCACGTATTGGGGGGTCTACTAACGACCTTCGCTCACTGCCGCCACGAACTCTCGAAACTGCCGATCCGACGAACCTCCATTACTTACAGCCTCCCTCGCCAAATCCCTCCACTTCACACAATTCTTCCTAATCTCCTCGCTTTTCTCTCCCATCACCAAATCCAAGCACCTTTTAAGCTCAACACTTTCTAATACACCTTCCTTATTAACCCTAGCCCTCACTCCCTTCTTGCAAAACTCCACTATTAGCTTCGCATTCGGCATTTGGTCCCACGCCTGCGGAAAACCCACTATTGGTATGCCCATAACCAAGCTCTCTATCAACGAATTCCACCCACAATGGGTCACAAAACACCCTACCGATGGGTGAGATAACACCTCTACTTGACTGCACCACGGCACCACCAACCCTTCTTTACAATCTCCTAAGCTCTCCGAAAAATCAGTTTCGATATCAGTACCGCTTTCTGGCTTCCTCACAACCCACAAAAACGGTCGATTCGCTTCTTTCAACCCCCTCAAAATCTCTTCCATCTGTTGTTTCGATAGCACCAAGATGCTACCAAACGACACATAAACTACAGAAGCTTTCGCTTTTGAGTCCAACCACTCGAGGTAGCCTGTAGTGTTACGAATGAAGTCGCCTCCAAAAGAGGTGTCCAGAGGGTCTACCCCGTCCAAGAAAGCTGATGGAATCAAGGGTCCGATTCCAACCAAATCTATCCTATCTACGGCTGTTAGGGCCTCTTCTTCTAGGGCATCGAAGGTGTTAAGTAGCACTCGTGTTGGCTTGGCATCTTTGTCGAGGGTTTCAAATTGATCTTTAAAGGCTTCTATGATGACCAAGTAAGCGCTAGGTCTCGAAGGTAGGAGGAGCGTGGGAAGGTCCTGTAGCTTGAGCGGTGGCAATCCCGGTAATTCTATTAAAGTATAGGGGTCATTGCAGTTACTATGGATGAGGTCGTCGTATCCGTGGAAGTAGTGGTAGAGAATTCGGAACACGAGCGCGGGTTCCGACCAAAGTAGAACCGACGGTACACTGAACTTTTTTGCCACGTCAGCAACCCACTGAAGGCAGAGGGTGTACACTACACAAGTCACGGGGCGGCCTTCGTTAATGAGAGACCGGATAAGATCGGAGACAGTTTGGGAACCGAATTCCTTCAACTTGGCAAAGTATTCTCCACCACCGTCTGATAACTTGAAGCCGTCATCATAACCATCGGAGAAGGTGGCGTAGTTTAAGCCGGTAATAGGGGTGGTAGGCTTTATCATGCGCCTGTCAGCGTGGACGCTTGTGGCGAAGGTCACGTACGCACCCATGCGAATGAGGCGCTTCGCGAATTGGAGAGTGGGATTTATGTGGCCTTGTGCCGGAAATATTACGAGCAAGTAGTGCACCATGGTGTGAGCGGGACTTCGGCTATTTTCCGTTTAGGTTCGGCTCCCCTAGGTTATGGCTTTGTAGGACGAGGGATTAGGCCTGATGAGCCACATGATTCATGTGACGTTGGCAATGACGATGGAAATTTTGCCGTTTAGTTAATATTGGTGGGTCTATGTTAATTTTGAAATGAATACGAGGGAATTTCTATCCTATGCCTATATATATATATATATATATATATATGGACCGACTCTCCTCCCTGTCATTTAAGCACAAAAGTTGTGTTTAAATGATCAAAAACCATAAATTGTTAAAGATTTGGGTGATTCATATTATCAAAGTTATAGATCAAAGATTTTAGATCTTTCCAAAAAATAAGATGCTAGAGAGATTTAAATCATCTTATCTATGGAGTTTAATATTAATCATTGTTTTTAGTTTTAGTGCTTGATATTAGAGATCATCAATCGGATGATTCACATCCACTTATTGGCATGTTTGTTTAGGCTGAGTCATGGTCCAATAATATATTTCCACTTCCACAATTTAGTTGATCATAAATGTGCACCACTTAACAAAACAATAAACACATTTTAATGGTGTAAGATTAAAAGTCTAACGTTGTTGGTATAAGTTCTGGAAAAATAATAAACACTGTTTAACAGTTTAATGGTGAGAGGTTAAAAGTCTAACTTTAATCTAACTTCAATGGTATAAAATCATTTAAAGACGATTGTGTTTAAATGTTACCCTTATCCATAAATATTTTATGAATTGATTGATGATTAGTAACCCCAGTCACTCCCTCTATATATCTCCTCAAATTGTCTTTACATGGCTTGGGTCATTTTGACTTTCACTTTCAAATATGACCGGCTCCTTTGAGTTGGTATTATTAAGCTCAAGGGCCATCCACTATTGTTTTCTTTTTATACGCCAATAGGTGTAGACAATCTTTAGAATCGAGGAACAAGCACGCATACACATATCACAAGTATATACCTGCATGAGCGAACACCAACTGTAGTGGTGAGATTAACTAAAAGAATCCAATCCACACTTTGTAAAGACGAGGGCCATACAACTTGAAACCGTTCCATAGCCCTAATTTTTGTTCATTTAATTTGAGCAATTATTCATCCCTGTTTCAGCCCATTTGTAAGGTCTTAAATAGATAGTGGACATATTTTAAAGCTGCAATCTAACATTCGTATAAAGAGTATGGTCTAAACATCAAAATATCGGTTTTGTTTTTGGGTATGACTAAAAGCTCGAAACCGAAATTTTGGTCAAAAACTTCCCTTCTATACATATTTTGACCGAAATTTCAATTCAAATTTTCGTTTCAGTGGGGATCGAAACCGATACATTTCTACCGATAATTTGAATTATCGGCTGAAATTTTGAACCATGATATGGTTGTTTGTATTGCGTGGCCAGTATTAATAAAAGTTAATAATAAGAGTACATAATTGATCTATTTGCCACGTGGCACATTGGACTACCCTACGTTAAGTTAGTCTAACTGATTCAACCTGATTTCTCATTGCACCAGTTTTGCTGGCATTGGATGGAAGATAATCTTGACTTCCACAGTTTCCATTTTTATAGGATTAAAGGCCGGTATAATTCTCTTTTATTCAATGGTTGCAAAAATTGGATGAACCGAAAATCAGGTTCAACCAATTGGACCTGACCATTTCCCAATTTATTCTTTTTTTTTTTTTTCTTTAAAATTTTTTTTTTTATAGGCTGCACCATTTCCCCTGTTACATCTTTTGAGTTTGAGCCCATTTTTATGCCTTAGTTAATAAAAGGGTACCATTATTCTAACCTGTTTATCAGTAATTACTCCAAAGTTTTTTTATGGACAAAAATCATTGACCGATTTGAATCAAACGATAGAGATTGGCTTTTGTTCCAATCTTTCTCTAGATCTTAAGATCATGGTGTGACTATCAGATGGTCAGATATTGATTCTACAAAGCATGAATCCCCAAAAGTGACCTAGATCATGAGAAAAGGGGCTTGACCATCAATTTTAGGTAAGTGCCTAATGTGTAACCAACTTCTGCCCATCTAATAGGCATGCCGTGATCATAAGATCTATCTTGAGGAAGATTGGATCAAAGACAATCTCCATTGTTTGATTCAAATAAGTCAATGATTTTCGTCCTTAAGAAAATTGTGGTACATACTTACTAATAAATCGGTGAGAAAAGATATACCCTTAATAAATAAGATGAGATTGATTACAGTAGGGATGGAACTTCAGTTCGGAAACCGATACTGAACCAAAATGAATCGGTTTCGGTTTCCATAAACCTGATTGCAGTATTGAGGAAACCGATACCGATCCGAGCTGAAAATTCTCGGTCTAGATTCGGTTATTGCGATTGTCAGTTATGCCCGCATCGCCCTTCCGATTGCAGCTGCTTAAGTGTAGGATTTTTTGTTTTTTCGTTTTCACTTATAGCTGCTATGGAACTTGGGAGAGACGCAGATGAAAAAGACTCAGAAGAGTCGATTTGTACGAAGAAAGAGGAAGCCATGCTAGCCACCTGCCAGCTTGTATCATAATTATTAGTCAAGTTTAGCAAGCCAGCTACCAGACCACACACTCAATGCAAAAAGTAATAATTATTACTTATTAGTCAAGTTTCAAAGAAAAAAAGTGGTTGATGGAGGTGTTCTTTTGAGTAGTGACTTCCGTGCTTCTTTTTTATTGCATTAATATATAATTAAAATAGTAATAATTATGGTTTCGGGTTTCAGTTTGGGTTGCCGGTTTCGGTTTTGCATTCGCTTTTTTCAATTTTTTTTGTTTTCTTATTGGTTTCCTAAAACTAGGTAATCCGTTTTTGATTTTCGGCACCCATAATAGATTCCACACCGAACCCAAATCAGTTTCGATTTTTCTGTTGTCAGTTTGATTCAGTTTATGTCGGTTTGGTTGTGTTGGTTTTCGATTTTTTAATTCTTTTTCCACCCATAGATAAGTGTTCATGAGAATAGTTTATTATGCAGTGCCACTTAAGCTCCTAATGTCACTACCACCGTAGTTTTATTGGTTCTAAGGACCCCTAACCCAGCAGCACGGGAAAGAGCCGAGCGGCCGGCTGGATTTTCTTCAAAGTGGGGGCATGTTATGGTCTATCGAGCGAGGAAATTAGTTAATTTTAGGTAAGAGGCGGCCCGCGCCGTAATGACTTGGTACTTGGGTCCATCTGTGGGATGTGTCTCATGATCTACAGATGCTTGGTGTTAGATTTTGAGATGAAAAGTTATCGTCATCCTTTAATTCAAAGGGTCAAACACCATATAAAATTAAAGGCTACAATGTAAATCCAACGTATCAATAAGTATAATTTGTGATTGATCCACTAGGAGATCCATCCAAAAATAGCGACCTTAGAAAGCCAAAGAGCTTCCAGTACTTAATGCTATCAAGATTTTGATACAAAAATTGTGCTTCAAATTCATCTCGGCCTTGAGTCATTACTTGCCCAGAAAAAATGCCCTTGCACACAAATAAAACGAAAGACTTGATATTTGGAGGCATATGCTATGTGAAAACACCATTTATGCCATTTGTTATTGATATTTGGATGCATATGCTATGCGAAAACACCATCTATGCCATATGATATAAAGTTAATGATCTAAAGATCTTTAGTGCAAAAGATCATTGGCTTAAAAAAGGACATGTACAGTCAAAATGTCAAGACCATCTTATTCAACAGTTGATTTTGTTGAATCATTAAATAGAAGTGATTCCTTTTCGTGCCAATCTTTTATACAAAATATCTTAGATCATGTCTTGAAATTAGACAGCTTAGATAGTGTGTACATAGCACTAGAGGGAGAAGTTTGGTTAACCAAATCGAAATGAAACCGAATTGAACTACAGTACTAACGTTGTGTGACGGGGCCAATACTCATGAAGGCAAGTGAGTCTTAGAGCTAAGTGTGTGACGTGCGAGTGCGAAGGCATGCAGTCCTTACATCGCGTGCATACTCATGTGTCCGACAACTTGATTAGATCTTACATCGCTCCCTCGTAAAATGAGTGATGTACTCGGTACTTAACCTACCTGTAATATTAATTAATTAATTCAAAGCAATCATTGCAAGTAGCACAAACTTGAAAAAGCACACCAACCCCATAATTGAGTCTTTTCAATTATTATGTGGTTGAAAATGAATTTTATCACCAAAAAAAAAGTCGATAAAATCTACAAGGCATAACTACACAAGCCACCATATATATTGATTTTTTTTATTTTTTTTTTGAGAAAAACAGCTAATCATTTAATCATGGAAATCAAAATCAACAATGTCAAAGACATGTGGAGGGATATCCTCCAACCAGACCTCATTACAGTCATCATTCAAGCTTGACTTAGCAAGCACATCTGCTGCATCATTGATAGATCTTTTGGCAAGAGGCCAAGAGAAAAGAGAAAGACCACATACTAGGAGATTGATATTGTCAAACAAATTAGATAGCTCGGAAAGGCCGCCTACCTTAGAGACACCATTAATAATCCTTGACGAATCTTCTTCAAAAATAACCCTTTGAAAGCCCATCTTGTAGACCATGGGTCATAATCTCGGGTTACCGATATGTATCGTCCGAGCTCCAAAACGATATATATCGGACGATACGTATCGGTATCGTCCGATACCGAACGATACATTGAATGTATCGTTCGGTATCCGCCATACAATTGGACGATACGATACATTGAATGTATCGTCTCGTTCAGCTCCGATACCGATACGTATCGTCTCACGCGTATCGGTATCGGACGAAATTTTGATATATGTTGTAGATACTCCCATTTTGCCCTCTTGGAGTATACGAATCTATTCGGTCAACCTTTGACCCTGCCCACGATCTCTAGAAAATGTCTAACCTTCTACGAAGACTTTAAAACCCTAATACGGAGACCATGCACTAAAACAGTAGTACATGATTGAGACTCAGGCTGAAATAATAGCTTTGCGGCTCGGACCCGACCCAAACCCAGGTAGATTCCGAATTGCGTGCCCTATACAAAGTACACAATTCAATTGAGCGCCCATCTCCTAGCGCACAATTAGTCTCTTGCGGATCGCCTTAGAGCTTGACTACGCGCCCTGACAGGCTCGCATAATCGTATTGTGTGCTCTACCACCAACGCGCAATCAACTCATTTCGGACTAGTCCCTAACCTTCTAACTAGAAACGGCCTGAGATGCTATTGTATGCCCTATATAGCGCGCGCAATCGGATTATGCGCTTCTACACCGGCGCGCAATTGGTTCTTAGGCGAATCTGGTCTCTAACTCCCTAGACTGCCTGAAGTCTCCTATTAAGGTAATGTATTCAGGCGCTTAATTGGATTTAGTGCACTAAATAGCACGCGTAATCAGTCTAGTTAGATTAGGACTAGGATACTCGACTAAGCCAGTCAGTCGGTCACTCACTGAGTCGGTCACCGACTCAAAGTGATTGAGTGTTTGGTATAAGGCGCTCAATTTAATTATGCGCACCAGACTGGGCACGTAATTGAATTCCATCAACCAATTGAGCACACCCCACTGGGCGTGCAATTGGCTAAACACTTATAAATATGACCCACCGCTTCGTCCCAAAACACACATCACGACACAATTTTGACGATTTCGAGTTCCTACTTCTGAGCTTAGGATTTTCGAGATCTCTCTCTGTGGCCTTGGCCTCAGGTATATTTTCTTTTTAGTTTTTAATCTTCTTAGTTCTAGTTCTTAGTTTTAGTTCTTAGTTCTAGAACATTAGGTTCTAGATTTTAGGTTCTCTTTAGTTCTTAACCTTTACTTTTTTTCTATTCTTTGGTTCTAGTTCCCGATTACTAGAATCAGTCTTTAGTTTTATCCCTTAGAATTCAATTTTAATCTCTGATTCTAGTTCTTAGGTTCTAGAATCAGTCCTTTTCCTTTTTCTAGTTCTAGATTTAGGCTTTATCCCTAAATTCTTAATTCTAGATCTTAGATTTTAGGTTTTAATCTAAATTCTTAGTTTTTTGGTTCTAGTTCTTAATTTCTAGAATCAGTCCTTAATTTCAGTCTTATAATTTCAAATTTAGTTATGAATCTCTAGTTTTAGATCTTAGGTTCTTATTCTTAGATCAATTTTGATCTTCTAGTTCCTAAAGTTTAGCTCTAGAATTTTAGTTTTAATTTTAATTTAATTATTAAAATCCTCGATTTTTGATTCGTAAATCCATAATTCATAAATTCAAAATCAGTTTTCCAATCTATATTATTATTACAATAATCCCTAGCCATTTAATTTGCCCAAGAGAACTTGCGGAGGGTACTTGAGAATGGGGTCGATCCTCCTTAACATAGCGGGTCAAACCCCATTTTTAGAGTTTTAGTATAGTTAGTATACTTGCGTTAATTATAATTTCTCAATAAAATTAGTATACTTTAATTAGAGTTCTAATAGAATTAGTACATTTATATTCCTACTAGAACTAGGATATTAATTAGACTTTCATTATAACTAGGAATTTAATTAGACTACTAATGAGTTTAGAATATTTAATTAAATTAGAATCCTAATAGAATTAGGACACCTAAACCAAATAAACTTTTAATAGGATTAAGTTAACTAGAATCCCAATAACACTAGGAGATTGAATTAAGGAGTTACAGTAGGATTAGGAAAAGCAGAGTGACCAAAGCAGAAGTAGGAAAATTAGCTTAACTAAACATCAAGGTGACCCAGTGCTGCTGACATCGGTCGGCCGATGATTGAGTAAAGCGAACAACCCATATCTCTACCCCGAAAGGCGTGATCACTTTGTCGCTTTTATCAGAGTCCGCTCAGACCGAATTGGGCCACTCTTTTCGGGGACCGAAAGGAACCCAAAAAAAGCGTATACGATCACATCTCAACTGCAAATTTAGCTGCTTCCTGTAATCCAATAGTTTCTGTGTGATCAGCCAAAGAGACGAGTTTAAAGTTTTTAGGCATTGCACCTATTACAGGGCCCAAATGATCATGTATGATAACACCAACCCCAATAGCCCCATTGTGAGAGCACCAATCCCCATCAAAATTAGCCTTGTAGATATTTTCAATCGGAGGAGACCAAGAGTTGGGGATGGTCGGTATAGGGGATTTGAAAATATTTGAATCTTTTCCGTTTGTCGATTGAAACTTGTTTATATAGTTACATGCAAAGTTAACAATCAAAATAGGTTCCCTTGGTTTATCGCCATGAAGGACACGATTTCTTTCATTCCATAAAGACCAAACCAAGGTAAGAAAGAGATCCATACAAGAAGAGCCCGCACTAGAAAGAAACTCCAAAACCCATTCCTTGAAACTGAGATGATTGTTGTGATGAGTACGGATACCCAGAGGAGCGCAAAACCAAATAAGCGCAGATTTTGAGCAATCTCTTAAACCATGTTCCATAGTTTCAAAGATATCACACAATTCACAAAGAGGAGGGATTTCTTTGTTATTATGGAGCTTTTTCATCGGGAAGATATTTAAGCATGCACGTCAAGCGAAGATTTTGATTTTGTTAGGAATTCGGGGCATTCCACATATACTTCCAAAGAGGGCAAAAAGGCGAAAAGCTAGAAGATGCCCTAATGTCTGGAGTGGCCGATTCTTCCCGAGCTGCGGCGTAAGCACTTTTGACAGAGAAACAACCATCTTTAGAGAAGACTCAAGCAATTTTATTCTGCTTTTCGAGCACAGGAAGTGGGATTTTAAAAATAATTTCCAAGTCTTCCTCATAAAACAAGTTTCTAACCTTTTGTACATCCAATCTAATCGGGTTTTTTAGGATGAGCGAAGCCACATTTACTTCACCAATGGTACTTGGGGTCACAATTTTGAATGTGGAGGGTCTAGGGATCCACCGTCCTTCCAAATGGAGATAGAATCACCATTCCCAACCTTCCAAATGATACCCTTCTCAACCGTGCTCCTAAGCAGATAGAATACTAGTCCACGTGAAAGAAGAATTAGCCACCGACTTAGCATAAAAAAGGGAGTTATTTCGAAAGTACTTAGCTTTGAAAATACGGGACACAGTAGCCGTTGAATTAACACACATCCTCCACACTTGCTTCGATAGAAGGGCAATATTGAAGGCGATAAGGTCCTTGAAACCTAAACCACCCTCCAATTTAGATTTGCACAACTCTTTCCAAAATCACTAATGAATTCCTTTATCTTTTCCGCTTTGGCTCTACCAAAATTTCGCAATAATTGCCAAGATCTCATTAACAAGAGAAATTGGTAATCTAAAGCAACTCATCATATACATGAGAATGGCTTGCGCTATAGCTTTGATTAGGACCCCCTTCCCTGCTTTCGATAGGAGTTTTCCTTTCCAACCCATGATTCTCTTCCAAATTCGGTCTTTTAAAGACGCAAAGACAAACCTTTTGGATTTACCCACTATCATCGGCAACCCCAAGTATTTTTCATAGCATTTGGAACATTCTTACTAAAAGAAATCTTCAATTTGTCAAAATTAATAGTTTGACCCGAAGCCTCTTTGTAGAGTTTGAGGATATTCATAATTTCTCTACATTCCTGTTCATTTGCTAAATGATATAGAATACTATCATCAGCAAAGAACAAATGGGAGATGGTCGGTGCTCCCCTACAAATATGAATACGTAAAATTTTATTACTAATGACTATTAAAGTTGTGAGATTATAGAAGACTTCGGCACACAAGATGAAAAGATAGAGAGATAGGGGATCACCTTGACAGGGGACCACGGCTAGGGACAATCTTACTGATAACCTGCCTATTGACAAAGAATTCAAAGGAAAGAGTTTTAACACACTCCATAATCAGGTTTACCCATCTAAGATTAAAGCCCAATTTAAGAAGAGTACACCCAAGGAAAGACCATTCCACACGGTCATAGGCTTTGCTCATATCAAATTTCAATGAGCACCAAACTTTCCTTCCTTTTCTTTTATTTTTGAGAAAGTGAGCAATTTCAAAGGCAATTAAGGAATTATCCAAGAAAAGTCTACCAGGCACAAAAGCGCTTTGATTTTCTGAGATAAGATTAGGTAAGATAACTTTGAGTTTGTTCGCCAACACTTTAACAATGATTTTATAGATAACGTTACAAAGGCTAATGGGCCAAAAATGTGAAAGATTTTTTGGGTTCTTGACCTTGGGAATGAGGACGATGTGAGTGGAATTAACAAGAGATAAATTAGAAGCTCCATTCCAATAAGTGAAAACAAAACTAGAAATCAAATGACCAAAATATGCCAATAATGTTGAAAGAAGAGTGGGGGCATACCATCGGGACCCAGATATTTAATAGGATGCATATGAAAAAGAGCGTCGTGGACTTCTTTGGCTGTGTATTGGTGAGATAAACACCTATTTTGTTCGATCGAGACTTTAGCATCAACTCCTTGAAGTGCCTCGTCGATTATGCTAGGGTTGGAAGAAGTGAAAAGACTTGATAAATATGTTGTTATAATCTTTTCCAAATCACTCAAAGAGGTGAACTAATTCCCAATTTCATCATTGAGACCTTGATGAAGTTAGTTTTCCCACACTGGGACGTTGCTAAGTGAAAAAACTTTGTTTTCCTATCACCATGCTTCAATCACAGGTCTTTTGAGCGTTGTTGCCACATAAGTACTTCCTTCCCCAGAAGATCATTTATCTCCTTATGCATCTTCTTCTCTTCTATGTTGTTTAGGAATTATGGATCAGAGCATCTTTTCAGGCTTAAGGAATTATGGAGTGTTGCAAGTTGGGATTGAATATTGCCAAAAACTTCTTTATTCCACTTTATCAACTGTACAGAGAGACTTTCAATCTTGCTACACAGATTTGAAGTAGAATTTAGGTGCGTTCGGTCCCACTGATTTTTTATGATTTTCGCACATTCCTCTGACTGAGTCCCCATCGATTCAAATCGAAACCTTTTAGTGCCCCTGCACCGCTCACTGTTTTTTCCATGATCTGATGCGATGATAGGAGAGTGATTTGATTTTGAAGAGATCAAGCAGACGTTGCACATTAACCGAAGGGAACAAGGTCAGTCATTCATTATTTGCGAGGCCACTGTCTAATCTTTCTTCAATAAGGTCAGCCCCATGCTTCTTATTAGACTAGGTAAATTTGTAGCCGGAGTAACCAAGATCCACCAAGCCAAATAAATCCAGGGCATTTCGGAATTGATCAAGCTGAGCTTGCGATTTTTTATTACCTCCTCTTTTTTCGTGCACTATAAAAAATAAGACTATTAGCGGCAGCAAAAATTACCGCTATTAACAAAAAAACTGTCGCTAATATCGTCGTCATTAAAAGTCTTAATAGCTTTTAATAAATTTTTTGTTAATAGCATCAGCTTTTGGTCTCCGCTAATGATGAGTGGTGAAATATGATGATATTTTATCCCTAAAGCGTACATTTAGCCATCCGATGAAGGCTAGCTGACAGATTTGTAAGGTTTTTAGTATTTCAGAAAATTTTGGTCATTGCATGCAATTAGAAGTATAGAAGAGCATAAAACTGTCTCACACTGGAACACTGGAGTAAATTGACTGTTGGGCCCTGAACTTGAATTTGAATTTCAAATATGGAGCTGAGGACTTATTTAAGCAGTTTGGGATATAGTTTTAGGGGTCTCTCCCTTTGGGGAGCCTTTCATTTTCCTTAGCATTGTTCTTTCCATTTTCTAGTTTTAGGTCCTAGATTAGTTTAATTTCTATATTTGAAGAAGGATTGTACCGGGTTAAATTAAAACTTTTATGGATTTTGTTGAAGCTCTTTACGGTATTTTAATGTCATTTATAAGTTCTGTCTTTATTTTATTATTTATTTCAATCATGTGTGACTAAGTTTATTGAGGATGAAGATCTAATGAACCCCATCCGAGGTATTCATTTATAATAGTATAAATCTATGATTGAGATATGAGTTTGTTTTTAATGGCTCTGATATTATTATCGATAATAGATATAATTCGATTGATATCGGAGATCTGGGTGCTAATCATGCCATATAATCTCAGATCTGTCATGATGATTTTATCCTAATCATTGCCCATCTCAAGGTTAAGTTCTACCACTATCCGAGGTGTGAGTGTTAATCATACACTCATGAGATGCTAATCATACATCTCCGTGATCTTAGATCGGTAGTGTGAAATTTTCCCGAGGGATTAAGTTCTGATTGCCATATGAGGTGTGAGTGTTAATCATAACTTATGAGATGTTAATCATACATCTCTAACATCTCAAATCTGTAATATAAAATTTACGTGTGCTTGGGTCTCGTACTTGCATGTAGTGCATCTTATGATAATCTCACATCTCACATCTCACATCTCAATTCATAGATTTGTATTTTGTAAATTATAAACTTACGATGGGAGGATTTAGTGTCATAATGCTTATCTTTATTAACTGTTTAAATTCTATTTTATTGTCTGATTTTTACCCTGTCTCCCAATCTCTCTTAATCATAATACTAGTTTAAATACGGTGTTAGATCTGTGGTAGTTCTTTTAGTTAATTGTTATTTCCTCGTTTGTTATTTTCTCTTTTAAATTTTCTAGCCAATCCTCGTGAGAACGATCTCATACTCCGCACCCGCTAACTATAATCTGATTCGTGCGCTTGTGAGTTTAAAATACATTTAAAACAACAACAACTAATAGTTTTTTTTTTGGTAGTGGTGAAGGAAGAGCACTTCATTAAAATCCTCAACATATAACTAAGGTTAGTCATTTTTATAGCCAAGCTGTGAAAGAAGCTCATAGGATTGTGCCTAATTCTGATTTTCAGGAGCACCATAAAAACCGGTCAACCTCCACTCTTCCCCAATAGAAACATCAATATGATGTTTGGAGAAACTTTGGAGATCCACCTTCCACTAATCTTTTCATAGTAAAGCAAGTCCTCCTGATTTTCCTATAGCATCAACAAAAATACAATTTTGAAACCCAAGTCAAAATTTAACGGTCTCCATTCCTCTAGCGCATAGCTTTGTCTCCATTAGAAACAAAGCCTCGGGATCTTCCCTCTGCAATAGGAGACAGAGGGCGCGAACTGTCTGAGAGCCCTTGACAGTTCCACCATAGTATTTTCATTATTTTCGCCAAAGTTGCGCAGCAACTATCGCCAATATTATCATATCGTCATCATCCGAGGGAGTGCTCGGTGACCATCTGCGTCTCTTCTTCGAGGGAATTTTAGATTCCTCTTCACGTACATTGTGATGGGTCATAGCATGAGATGAGATTGAAGGGGTTAAATTTGGGAGCAATTTGGATTTAGCTTTTGTACTTGGGGGGTTGGTTGGACTGGGAGAGGTAGCCGTGGATGGGTTTATCAAATTGCAATTGGGGATTTGATTTTTAAGGGATTGGCCGCCGATTTTCAGAGTTTTGGTCAAGCTGAATGAGGAGAGGTTTCGACAACAGATTCACCCTTACAAGAAAGGGTATCGGGCTGGTATGGGATCTGGGTAGTTTGGGTCGGGTTCGGATTACTTTGGGACGCGGTCGGGGATGGAATCGGGATTTGGTTATTTAGTATGGGTTTCAGGTTAGTGGGCTGACAAGGAAGTGTATTGGGCTGGTATGGGATCTAGGTTTTTTTATTCGAGTTCGGGTTGGCATGGGTCCCAGTCGGGTTCAGGTTCTAGGTAGCTTGGGTCGGGTTTTGGGCAATTAGTAAGGGCATCAGGTTCGTGGGCTGGATACGTTGGGTCTGACTTTTAAAAATTAGAGGCGGGTTGAAGTTCCCTTGGGTCAGTATCGATGATTTGTTTTGTTTGAAATATGGCAAGCTTGGGTATCAATAGTGGGAGCCGAAGGTAAGGGATGAGAAGAGGATTTTGTTTGCTGTTCACCAATATAAGGGGAGGTGGCATTCTGGGTATCTAACATGGGATTTGGGCTCCAAAGAAGTAGGGGGTTTGGCTAATATGAACTTCAATTTTGAGACCAATGGGGTGTCTTGGTATTCCATCATGCCCATTTCCATGAAAAATAAAAGCAAATTGGGCATCTAAGGGTCAGTCGTCCTCTTGCAAATTGGCTGAAACTCGCGATGCAAGTTTTGACCCAAAATCCAACCTAGCCGAAAACTGAAAGTACCGAATTGGGATGAACCGGCCGAAAATCCGATTCATAAAAAACCAAACTGTTTCTGATTTGGTTTCAGTTTTGGGTAGCCAAAACTGTTTATCAAGATGAAAGAAATTTGAACAAACCGAAAAAGTCGTTAGAAACCCCTATCAAACTGAAACAAATCGATTTATTTGTTTTATTTGTTTTTTATTTTCGGCTCTTTGGCTCAAGTTCAGTCCCGAGCTTGGCCAAGGTCTAGACCCTGAATCCGAAAGCAATTTGGTTTGGGTTGGATTCGGTTTTGGGTGTCGGTTTTCGTATCACCAGCACTTACTCGTGGGGTCTATTAACGACCTTCGCTCACTGCTGCCACGAACTCTCGAAACTGACGATCCGACGAACCTCCATTACTTACAGCCTCCCTCGCCAAATCCCTCCACTTCTCACAATTCTTCCTAATCTCCCCGCTTTTCTCTCCTCCCATTACCAAATCCAAGCACCTTTTAAGCTCATCACTTTCTAATACACCTTCCTTAGTAACCCTAGCCCTCACTCCCTTCTTGCAAAACTCCACTATTAGATTCGCATTTGGCATTTGGTCCCACGCCTGCGGAAAGCCCACTATCGGTATGCCCATAACCAAGCTCTCTATCAGCGAATTCCACCCACAATGGGTTACAAAACACCCTACCGACGGGTGAGATAACACCTCCACTTGACTGCACCACGGCACCACCAACCCCTCTTTACAAGCTCCTAAGCTCTCCGAAAAATCAGTTTCGATTTCAGTACCGTTTTCTGGCTTCCTCACAACCCACAAAAACGGTCGATTGGCTTCTTTCAAACCCCTCAAAATCTCTTCCATCTGTTGTTTCGATAGCACCAAGATGCTACCGAACGACACATAAACTACAGAAGCATTCGGTTTTGAGTCCAACCACTCGATGTAGCTTGTAGCGTTACGAAGGAAGTCGCCGCCAAAAGACGTGTCCAGAGGGTCCACCCCATCCAAGAAAGCTGATGGAATCAAGGGTCCGATTCCAACCAAATCTATCCCATCTACGGCTGTTAGGGCCTCGTCTTCTAGGGCATCGAAGGTATTAAGCAGCACTCGTGTTGGCTTGGCATCTTTGTCGAGGGTTTCAAATTGATCTTTGAAGGCTTTTATGATGACCAAGGAAGAGCTAGGTCTCGAAGGAAGAAGAAGCGTGGGAAGGTCCTGTGGCATGAGCGGTGGCAATCCCGGTAATTCTATTAAAGTATAAGGGTCATTGCAGTTTCTATGGATGAGATCGTCGTATCCGTGGAAGTAGTGGTAGAGAACTCGGAACACGAGCGCGGGTTGCACCCAAAGTAGAACCGACGGCACACCGAACTTTTTTGCCACGTCAGCGACCCACTGAAGGCAGATGGTGTACACTACACATGTCACGGGGCGGCCTTCGTTAGTGAGAGAATGGATAAGATCGGAGAGAGTTTGTGAACCGAATTCCTTCATCTTAGCAAAGTATTCTCCAGCACCGTCTGTTATTTTCAAGCCGTCATCGTTACCATCGGAGAAGGTGGCGTAGTTTAAGCCGGTAATAGGGATGGTAGGCTTTATCATGCGCCGGTCAGCGTGGACGCTTGTGGCGAAGGTCACGTACGCACCCATGCGAATGAGGCGCTTCGCGAATTGGAGAGTGGGATTTATGTGGCCTTGTGCCGGTAAAATTACGAGCAAGAAGTGCACCATAGTGCGCGCTGGACTTCGTTTGTTTTCCGTTTAGGTTCGGCTCCGCTCTCGGGAGGTTATGGCTTTGTAGACCCAGGGACTGGGTGCTGAGCCACACCATTCATGTGACGTTTGCAATGACGATGGATTTTTTGCCATTTAGTTAGTAGTGGACCAGTGGTGATAATCTAGTAAGATAAATTTTACTTACCTGATCAGATGATAACAAATACGTGCTTAATTAAAAAATCCTTGTTATGAGATAACGACCCTTAGAACAAATCACCTATTTTTCTTTCTATCTTTATTGATGGGAATAATATTAAGAATGAATAAAGAGGGGACGTTGTCCTCTTTAAAAAGATCCGATTGCGTGATGATTCCCATTGTGCCACGTTTAGAAAGTCTCACAAATTCAAGTTTTAGTTATTTAAAGAAAAGATTAGTGTGTGAGTCACAAATATCCAACAATCTCCCACTTGATCCACACACTACCAAATTTAAATAAATATTCTAATCATTAGTCTTATTTTCAAAAAAGTTGATGTAACTAGTCTCAACGGTTGTAATTAAAATAAATTATTTACTAAAGAATCATATCCAACACGAATAGAATCTAAAGTAATAGTCAAACTATCACCTAGAGGAGTAAAACTATAAACAACTCTAAGAAGCCTAACAATACCAATAACAATTTCGTCTGAAAGACAGAATAAAAGTCCTCAATAAATAGAATTTGTTCAGAAATCCTCTTCGTTACTAAAGAATAGCTTTTCATTCAGTACTCGCGTCATGATTAGCCTCATTCTTCATTGCTTCTTCTTCATAACATTTTTTCATAAATAACAATTCTTCTTGAAATGACCTTTCTTTTTACAAAAATGGCAGCCATCGTCGTTATCATTCATAATAATTTTTTTCTTGAAGTCCTTCTTGTTCTCTTTATTTGTGAAGTGATTCTTTCTTTGACCATTTTTCTTAAAATTTCTCTTATGAGCAAGATTGTAGGCAAAATGAGCAACTCAATTGTGTTGCCCCACAACCGTTGTTCTTCTGTTACACATATTGAGATAAGCTGGTTCAAGTCTTATTTTTCTTTCTGGGTATTGTAATTTACCTTAAAGGTATCAAACTGACTCGGAAGGAATGCAACAGCTAAATGTACTATAGTTGTTTTCTCAAAGGGAATGCCTTGCTTCTTGAGCTTCATGGCTAACATAGAAATTTTGAGAATGAATTCCCTGATAGAACCCTTACCATCATAGCGCATGTTCATGAACTCCACAAGATAACCATATTGCAGAGATTTAGTAGACCCAACAAAATGATCATCGATATTTTTCAACAACTCGTGTGCAGTGTCAGAGGTCTTAATACCACAATGGATGACCTCACTCATAGAAGCGCGAATAACTATGATGGACATACGATTTGCGTTCTCCCACTTGGCATGTTGAGCTTTTTCAAACTCTGAAGAGTTATCGGTAGGAGTCGCTGATTTGTTTTTCGATGGAACAAAATCATAATCTAGATAACCAAGGATCAAATTCAGACCCATTCGTCAAGTGGAATAATTAGTACTAGTGAGTTTTTCAATGCTCGCCATCTGTTGTTGCAACAGTGATCCGTCTATAGCTACAATGACATAGATCATTGTCAGCACACGTTCATTTAGAACTTTACATAATTTGAGTTCGTACCTGGGGTCAAGGTCGAATCAATCACAGTGTATTAACCATGTGCAAAACCATCCACTCTGAGGGACAGACATGACTCATTGTCTCAGCATCACCTTAGGGCAGAAGCTTTGACCTATTGTATGTTTCCCTAGTTCGTGTCCGTAGACACACATAGACCTAGTCATTTGTGTTTTGGTTTGATCCAAGCTAGTCATCAGCTTAGGCCAGAAGCATCGCTCCTCTCTCACCTAGGCATCATAACTATTTTATCCATTCCCCTTTTGTGAGTTTTCTAAGTCAGCTTTGGCCAGAAGTAGTAGCTCACGAAAGTGAATGCTCTGACAATCTTAATGAGACGAGTGTCTCAAAATTCAAGGATAACATAACCTTCATAGGCCGGTCACCTTTGGGCAGACTACATACCTACTTTGGCAATGTTTCCCTGAACGACTGCTTTGCCGATCTTCCTAAATCCCTTTATAGGAAGAGCCTATCTCAAGGCATCCTATCATGTCATTAGATGAAGATTTCATGCCCTAAATACGTTCATATACCAAGTTTTATGGAAAGTAAAGTCTTTAAGGTGAAGGTGCACATAGAATAACTATGAATAATGACATGATAGTGTAAGAGTGTTCATACAGAATGTTCAAAACAGTTCAACTATATATTTGGAATAAAAATATATTTATTAACCTTTGACTGAACTTTTCATGTCTAAAACAGTGTTAAATAATCCCATAGACTAGTTCAGAGTGTAGATCTCGTCGAGTAGATCAAAATTGATAGGTCATATGCGCGAAACAGAGTTGTAAAACTCCAGATATCGCGTTTTAAAGTTTGAACCCGAAAAGCGTTCAGTCTGGTTGCATAGACGAGATCTGAGTTTAAAAGGTTTATTTGCAACAGGCGGAAGCAGTTCAAAAATATAGTTGCAAACAAAATTTTGGGCCTAACCAAGTGAGCCGAGACATGTGGGTCGGGCTGCGAGGCATATGGGTCGGGCTGCGAGCCGGGGCCATGGGCCACACAGGTCAAGCAATAGTTCGGGTCAATGGCCAAAATGGGTCAGGTATAGATGGGCTGGTTACCGGGCTAGGTCACGGGCCAAAATGGGCCAAAAATAGATGGGACGGGTACCGAGCTGGGCTTTGGGATTATGGCCCGAGTGGAACGGGCCACATGGGTCGGACAATGGCCCGAAATCCGTAGGCCTACGTGGGCTGGATGTGGGTCAAGTAGACCGGGCCACATGAGTTGGGCTATGGGCCCTGTGGACCGGGCCACGTGGTCGAAATGGGCCGAAGCCGAAAGGGACAGGTATGGGGCCGGGTCATGGGACAAGGCTGAGGTGGGCCTGGTCCACGGGTCAGGTGGATCTCGTTCAATGGGCCGGGGTACCCGAGTGAGGTGACCCGGCAACGGACCCGACCCGGTCCGAGAAGCCCTAGCCCT
Source organism: Chloranthus sessilifolius (assembly GCA_021018995.1). Classification (NCBI taxonomy): domain Eukaryota; kingdom Viridiplantae; phylum Streptophyta; class Magnoliopsida; order Chloranthales; family Chloranthaceae; genus Chloranthus; species Chloranthus sessilifolius. Next base: position 23,141,710 of record CM037590.1, read on the forward strand.
AACCCTTTACTGTTCTTCTTCTTCCTCTTAAAAGTTTTTTTTTTTTTTTTTTGAATTGCAGGAATAAACAAACAGTCCCCAAGAGGCTTAACCTCGCTCAGAGACACCAAACGATGCAGTGCGCCGTCCGTCGGCCCGGCCGGCCAGGAACAGTGCCGATCCAAAGGACTGGATTATGCGGGGCCACGGACCGTCGGTTCAAAATATATATATATATTTTTTTTAAAGTTGCAGAAGCAACAATCGCAGCCTATTGGGGGCTTAAAGCCGTCCTCACGGCCACCGAACGACGGTCTCGGTGTCGTCCCGGTTAGCGGTGTGGCGTCGGCGAAAGTCGTCGGCGGCGCGGATCGACAAAGGACATCAAAATTTTTTTTATTATTTTTTTGAATTGCGAGAGCAGATGATCCATGGCTCACCACCCCAAGACCGATGCGGCATATGATGCGGTATGGCATTTGTAAACCATATTTAAAGGTTTACTATTATGGGATTATCTATCCATCTGATAAGGAGCTTTCATGAGTATTAAGTGGAAAAGAAACGTGCCTTTTCTCAAACCATTAAAATTGTTCGATCTGAATTATAAACTTCGTGGCCTAACAATCACCCCCAATGGGTCGTCTATGTTTATGGATTGTAGCCCAAAAAATTCAACCTACCGTGATAACTTGACTAGACGGATAAAGAAGCAAGGTTGAAGGGCACTCTACCCTTCGATTCATAAAATAGGATTACGTGTAATTGAAGATCTATGTAAATTATTCTTCTCTTAAGGGAAAGAGGAAATCAAAAGACAGTGCATCATAATTATTCCATCAACCTTCATGAACATATAAATCAAACGAAAATATTTAACCATGGCTCTGATATCAATTGTTGGAGATTTCTAGATCTAAGCTAGAATCGTTTGATCAACATATGATGTGTGACAATAATCTAATAAGATAATTCTTACTTACCTGATCATATGATAGTAAATACGTGCTTGAACGGCAGATCCTTGCTATGAGATGACGACCCTTAGAACAAACCATCTCTCTTTCTTTCTATCTCTATTGATTGGAATAACATTGAGAATGAATAAAGAGGAGACGTTGTCCTCCTTAAAAAGACCTTGATTAGTCTCCTAGCCCATCAAGAAAACTAAATTTAGAGGATGTGTCACGTCTATAAAGGGATTACCACAACCCTATAAATAAGGAATTTCATCAGATTGCGTGGTGATTCTCATTATGCCACGCTTAGAAAGTCTCACCAATTCAAATTTTAGTTATTTAAAGAAAAGGTTAGTGTATGGGTCACAAATACCCAACATTTCTGACCCATACGTAATCCATATAGGGCCCGACTCTCCTCTCTGTCTTTTAAGCACCAAGGTGGTGCTTAAACGATCAAACCAACATAAATTTTAAAGATGAGGGTGATTCATACTGGCAAAGTCATAGATCAAAGATTTTAGATTTCCCCAAAAATAGTGTTTTAGGAAGATTTAATATCAATCATTATTTTTAGTTTTAGTTGCCCATATTAATGATCATCAACCGAATGATTAGGGATTGTTTCTTTGGGCTAAGCCATGTTCCAATAATAGACTACCACAATTCAAATTTATCACATATGTGCGCCACTTGGTAAAATAATAAATGCAGTTTAATGGTATAAGATATGGCAAAATAATAAACACATTTTAATGGTTTAAGGTTAAAAGTCAAACTTTATTCTAACTTTAATAGTATAAGATCATTTAAAGACCATTTGGTTTTTCAAAGGTTGTCGTTATGCATAAACGTTTTATGAATTGATTGATGATTAGTAACCTCACTCACTCCCTCCATATATCTCCTCAAATCGTCTTTACATGCCCATGGTCATCAAGTCAAGCTGGCACTTTCACATTTGACCGGTTCCATTATTGAGTTGGTATTAAGTTTTTTTTTTTGTTTTTTAGGAAAACATAGATCTTTAATTCACTAATTTACAGGTAATTATATCAAGTAATTGAGGTGGAAAAGAAATACTCCAAGTTTCATTACAATCGTACTTGATACCAATTTTAGCTAGTGAATGGGCCACGATATTGCTTGAACGTCTGACGTAGGTAATGTTTGAAGAGATAAAACTCTTCAATTCGGATATGATGAGAGCAAAAAGAGCTTCGAGTTCCGAATTCGAGGGAGGATCTTTTACACTTGTAATGATATTTTGCGTGTCTCCCTCAAACCAGACATGACCATATTTAAGTTCTTTTGCTATCTGAACAACATCTGTAAATGTTGTTGCCTCACAGTGATCAGCCCCATTGATGCTTCGGATTGACTTTGCTTTTGCCAGTAACACCTCCCCTTTGAAATTCCTAGAAATAATACATATCCCGCCTTTCCTCTATTCCTTTACCTAGGATCCATCAAAGTTAAATTTGATCGTTGTCTCATCAGGTGGCATCCACTTGACATTCTCATTCAAGTGCATTTTAGTTGGGTTTCGCTGATTTGCTGTTAAGAATTCCAATGTTATCTTGTGGGCTTCTGTTACCACTTTCATTGGGTCTCTTGGCTTTTCACCATGGGTAATTCTATTTCGTTCTATCCATATAACCCAAGCTAAGGTTGTGAAAATTTCAACTAGCTCGCCATCATGAGAATCAATGAAGAGCCTCGCCCATTCGAAGCTCATTAAATGGCGTTGGAGGTAAGAAAGACTATCAAGAGGAGATACAAACCCGCATCTTGTTGCACGATCACAATCGCGAATAGCATGTTCCATAGTCTCCGCCCCCTCACTATATATTCCACAACAAGGATCCATGTTCTTAATTTTGTGGCTGAGTCCGGCATTCACGGTCAGAATATTTGATCAAAATCTCCACATGAAGACCTTGACTTGGTTTGGAATCTTAGCAGACCAGATGGTGTTCCATAAGCGTGCTTTTTCGGAGGAGTTAAAGGTGGAGCCGGTCCCCATTTGATCCAGTTCTTCCTAAGCTTTGTGATATGCAAATTTAATAGAAAAATTCCCTTTTTTCTCTAGAGCCCACACCATTTTATTTTTTTCTTGGTAGTGCATGAAGAGGGACACTTTCAAACTCTTTGCAATCTTCAGTATTTAAACTTTGCTGGATGAGATCGTGGTTCCACCTTAATGGATGCTGAAGAAGTAAATTGTTGGCCCTGTTTAGGTTTGATGACCCTTTTGAAGTTATAGGTTTAAAAGTCTTCGACCTCGGGATCCATCTATCCTTCAATCGATTGACCATCCCCCACTCTCTATATTAAGCCTTTTTCTAAAATCCCTCTTGCGGAAGTGATACTTTGCCAGACATAGGATTCATTCCTACGTTTTTTTGCTTCTAGAAAAGATGAATGGGGGTAATATTTTTCTTTTAACAATCGGGCAACCAAAGACTCCGGCCTTGTAATTAATCTCCAACCTTGCTTAGCTAGTAACGCTGAATTAAAGAGAGTTCACGAAATCTCATTCCACCCGTCAACTTAGAGTAGCATACCTTCCTCCATGACTTCCAATGAATTCCCTTGTTTTTTCCAAAACGGCCCCACCAAAAATTAGTAATTAAAGAAGAGATCTACCTAATTATACCCGCTGGAATTTTGAAACAGCCCATGAGGTATGTTGGGATGGCTTGTGCTACAGCTTTGATGAGAATTTCCTTCCCTACTTTGGATAAAAGTTTTTCCTTCCACCCTTGGAGTTTCTTCCAAATATGGTTTTTGATGTTGTCAAATGCCGCTTTCTTTGTTCTCCCGATAGCAAGCGATAATCCAAGGTACTTCTCGTGGGTAACCGAATCTTTGATATTCAATAAGTTTCGGATTTTTCATTTATCTTTCTCTTTAACATTCTTACTGAATGAAACTGTCGACTTATAAAAATTAATTTTCTAACCCGAGGCATTTTCATAGAGATGAAGAATGTATTTGATCTCCCCACACTCGATCTCATTTGCCTGATGATAAACTAAACTATCATCGGCAAAGAGAAAATGAGATATGCAAGGGGACCCATGATAGATATTAAGAGCGGAAAGACTTTTACATTGAATGGACCTATCAATGAGATTAGTAAACACCTCAGCAGAAATGATGAACAAATACGACGAGAAGTAGTAGCCTTGTCTAATACCTCGAGAGGGACACACATTGCATTTGACGCACCCGTTCACAAGAAAAGAGAATGACACTGAATTGACACATCTCATTATAAGACTTATCCATTTTTCGGAATTTACGGAGAGTACATTCAAGAAAAGACCATGCAACTCTATCATAAGCTTTACTCATGTCAAGCTTTAGAGCGCACCATCCTTTCTTCCCCTTTTGTTTTTAAGGCAGTGGGCAATCTCACAAGCAACAATAGAATTGTCATTGATCAATATACCTGGCACAATAGCACCTTGATAGAGATGATTAGAGGGCGGATAATCTTGAATCTGTTGGCTAAAACTTTCGCAATGATTTTGTAAATCACATTGTAAAGACTTCTAGGTCTAAAATTAGTGAGGTTTTTGGGTTTGTTGACTTTGGGAATTAATACAACATACGCGTGGTCAATTTCCTTTAAGGATAAAGATCCGTTGAGATAGGCCAACACACACTTGATCACAGGTTCTCTAACAATATCCCAATATTTTTGGTAGAAGAGAGGGGACATACCGTCTGTCCAAGAGAATTTAGAGGGTGCATTTGATGGATGGCCATGTAAATTTCCCCTGAGGAGAATTCTCAAGTAAGAGAGTCATTGAGTTCAGGAGTCACTTTCTGATGAATGCCCTCGATCGCTTCGTGGATGTTTTTGGGATTTGAAGTTTCAAATAGGGAAGAGAACTGGTCAACAATAATTTTTTCAATTTCGTCTCTTCTGGTTCTCCATTTGCCGCTGTCATCTTATGGAAAGAGTAGCAAAGGAAGGTGATCCGAACTAGGAAAGGATAGGTGGAGTACCTTTGCCGTAGGGAACATACTGCACCATTGCCTGTTTGTGAGAACCAGATCAAGTCATTTTTCTATGAATTCGTTATTCTCTCTTCGATTATTCCATGTGAAGGAAGGCTCAGAGAACCTCATGTCAAGAAATTTACATTCGTCAATTGCTGCTCGAAATTCATTCGAGTATGTTTGGGAGGATTTGGGTATTTGTGACCCACACACTAGCCTCTTTACTTATTTATTAAAACTTAAATTGGTAAGACTTCTAAACGTGGTACAATATAAATCACCACGCAATCTGGTGGAATTCCTAATTTATAGGGTTGTGGTAATCCCTCTTATATTGTGACACATCCTCTAGATTTAGTCTCCTTGATGGGCTAGGAGACTAATCAAGGTCTATTTACGGAGAATAACGTCCCCTCTTTATTCACTCTCAATGTTATTCCCATCAATAGAGATAGAAAGAAAGAGAGTGGTTTGTTCTAAAGGTCGTGATCTTGTACCGAGGATCTGCCGATCAAGCACGTCTTCGCGACCATCTGATCAGGTAAGTAAGATTTATCTTACTAATTAAATTATTATATTTGATATGTTGTTCAGACGATTCTGGTCCAGATCAAAAATCTCTAACATGAACGCCTCCATTTTTTTCCCAAGGAAAGATGGTATCGTTGCAGTCACCCGTGCACACCCATGGTAGTGAGGATCTATTTTTGAGACTACGGAGGAGGTCCCAAGTGATCATCCGTTTCGATTTGTCAGGTTCACCATATATCCCTGTGAATCTCCATTTATTGCTTTATTCCTTACCAGATATCTCTACATCAATATGATACTTGGAATATGAAAGGAGACATACTACCATATCATCATTCCATAAGAGGGCCAGCTCACTTGATCGGCCTTCGGCATCAACAAATATGCCTCCTAAGAAGCCTAGTTTCACCTTTTGGATATTTATAAAAGAACCTTTCTTTTTTGTCTATGAGAGAAATAACATTTTGGGGAAATGTTTCCGTATCAGGAAACCGAGAGAACAAACTGTTCGGGATTCCCCAATCACCGACAGTTTCAGCATAAGGTATTCATGGCTTTCGGCGGGGTTGAAAGTCAGTCGCCGCCAAAATCTGGGTTCTGGGTTTCTTTGATAGAGAAACTGCATTTGGAAGCTCATTCGAGAAATCTTCCACCTTTGGAGCATTTGGGATTGGGTACTCGGGGAGGTTGGCCTTCCTTTTACCATTGGTGTTGGAATTGCTCGGGTCTCAATTTGTTTCAATGGTGTTGTGGGTTCCGATCAAAGACTATGGGAGAGTTGGGTGGGACGACCTTGGGAAAAGCGGGCTGGTGTGATTTATGTTTATGGGTTTACAGTTAGTTTGGTTGTGTGGGGTTTGATTGGTCTAGATGGTAGATTTAGTGGTGGTTTGTAGGTTTGCTTGGAGATTGGTAGTGGGTTGGGCTAGGTTTGTTTGTGATAGCTTGGGTAGGGTTGGGAGCTTTCGGTTGGGTTTCGGGTTTATGTCCAGTGGATGGGATCTTTGGGTCGGATTCTGGTGGATGAGATTAGTGGGTTTGGAATGGTTTCCCGATGGGTTTGTTCTTCCGATGGAATAGATGCGCAGTTAGTCGAACGTGGGTGTGGGCAGTTTATGGTATTATTCAGGCGGTTATCTAGTTCTACATGGTAAGCGGTATTGCCGATCTGATCCTCAACTTCCGCCCTTCCAAGATTCATTAATCGGGTTTTTTTGCAAATACCCCCTGCGTTATGCTTATATTATAAATAATCCCCCCAATTATAGCTATTTGCTTTAAACCCCTTACATTTTGGTGTTCATAAAACACCCTCTTTAATATCGTGATTATAGTTGGCGGCTCCCACTTACAAAAAAGAGTAGTTTTAAATTCACCCATTAAATCTTCGAGTTCACCCACAGAAAAACATTGACTACATTGAATCGGACGATGGAGATCATTTATCATCCCAACCTTTCACACGATGGATCTTGACATCACGGAGGCACCATTAGAAGATTGACTGCATTGAATCGAACGATGGAGATTATTTATCATCCCAACCTTTCACACGATGTACCTTGAGATTATGGTGACACTATCAGACAATTGACTGCATTGAATTAGACGATGGAGGTCGTTTATCGTCTCAACCTTTCACACGATGGATCTTGAGATCATGGTGGCACCATTAGACGACCAGTGTTTTATAGATTGAGACGATAAACAATCTTCATCGTTTAATTCAATGCAGTCGATGTGTTTCAATGTGAGTGAACTAAAAGATTTTGTGAGTGGATTTAAAAGTATTCTTTAGAATAGTGATAAATTATAATGGCATGACTTATAAATAAAAGTGAATGAAGGGTCTTTTAAAATGATGATAAACTTTAATGACATAACTTATAAATATAAATGAATGAAAGGCCTTTAGAATGGTGGCATTTTTAAAATATTAGTTTCATTAAAGGCAAAATGGACTTTCTGTCTATAATTTCACCACTAGTTAATGACAAGAAATATATGAAACAAAACACAAAAGGAGTTATATAATAAGTACTCATAACTCAAAAGAGGTTTCTTATAATATTAGCATAACCCGGGGGACTATAACACGGTGGTCTTTAATCCGATATTCTTGCGACGTGGGTCTCCCTCTCCTCTAGAGTTATTTGCTTTTTGCGCGGTATCCAGGTACAGAATCATTACCTCCTTATCCCCACGTTCCTTGAAATGATGTTTTAAAATTTATCCTCCTTTTCTTTAGGAGGTTGGATCTTGTAGGGATTTTGAGGATTTGTTATCCAAGAAATCCGTGATATTCCTCCATCTCGTTCAATGGCCATCCTCCATTATTATTATTATATTTTTTTTTTGTGTTACGGTCGTTCTGCAGAGAAAATATCAAAAACTAAGGAGGAATGGCGATCCTCCACTATTATTATTATTATTGTTTTTGTGTTACGGCCATTCTGCGAGACAATCTCAAAAACTAAGGAGGAACTTCAGTTACCGAATCGAAATGAATGGTTTCGATAAATCCGATTGCAGTTTTGAGGCAACCGACGGAGTCAGAAACTTTCATGGGAGGGGGCCAAAGTATAAACAAGAAATATTTAATGTTATAAAAAATAAAAATAATATTCATTTAGAGGGTGGTTGAAAGAGAAGAGAAGTCTAAAAGATAAGAACCTAAGATATAGGTAAGATAGATTAAAGAGAAAGAGAAAAACTAAATAAGCAGGGATGGTCGTGGCCCTGTTAGCCCCCCTTGGCTCCGTCCTTGAACCGATACCGAACCGAGCTGAAAATTATCGGGTTTCGATTCTGTTATTTCAGTTTACGATTAAGCCAATATCGCCCAGTCGATTGCTGCTGCTCAAGTGTACGATTTTTTGGTTTTTTCTTTTTACTTACAGCTGCTATGGAACTTAGGAGAGACGAAGTCACGAAGATGGAAAAGTCTCGAAGACTCAGGCTAGCCCAGCCCTGCTTTTAATACTTTCTAGTTTGTAACACTTCATAATTATTAGTCAAATTTAGCAAGCCAGCTGTCAGACCACACGCTCAATGCGAAAAGTAATAATTATTAGTCAAGGTTAAAAGAAAATAAATGGTTGATTCAGTGTTCTTTGGAGTAGCGACCTCCTTACTTCTTTTCTTATTTTATTAATACTAGTAAAAATACACGTGGGCATTAGGAGTTTAGGACCTTTAAATTGTATGATAAAATGAAATATTAAACTTTAGTTCATCTATCGGATGATTTGAACATAAAAAAAATACAGTATTTTAAGTATTCGTTACTATATTTTATGATTTATTAAAGACAAACAAAAAAGAAATTTCTTATTACTATATTTCATGTCTTAATTATATATAATTTAAAATTATAATAAAAAATAAAAAATATATATAACTTATATTCTCAATTATAGAACATGAAGAAAAAAAATATAAACTAACAAATAAGTATTATATGAAAATTTCAATTAAATCGAAAATAGGTATTTATTCCTTCTCGACTTTAACTTTCTTAAAGATTTTATTGTCTTCATCATCCGTAGTCTGGTAATTAATGCTTTGACATATATACGACATTGTAAGACGATTTTGGTAAATTGTATCTTGCACTTTGACTTGAAAGAAATACTCATTTCGAGATATTTGTTCATGTGAATTTTAAATTATTTATCTCCATCCTACATATAATAAAACATAATTAGTCATAATTTTTTTGGTAAGAAAATATAATAAAATAAAAAATATTACTTTCAATTTTAAAAGCATAAGATCTTCTCAGGAATAACCAATAAGAATTTTTGCTTCATTTTAAAATAATGTGAACCATAATTCCCCACTCTCATCTCCAATTTGTACGCGAAGTACAAAACTACAAATGTATATATATCGATAATTAGTCAAAGACTTAAATTACAAACTTAAATAGAATTGATGAGCCTATTTACATTAAAGTTATTACCGTAACGTGTATTCTAAATTCTAATTTTTGCACGTTTTGCATTCCGCTTGTTTTTCTTTTAATATTGCAGTTGACTATTTAGAATAATAGTATAAAATTTGAATAGTATAGACGTTACGGTAATAGACTATTTTGTTATTACCGTAACGTGTATACTATTTAGATTTTTTACTATTATTGCAGTTGACGATTTTGTTAAGTGGAACTTGTTTCACTGTCACAAAAGTATTATTTGAATTTAATTCAAATGAACTTTTTCTTTTAAGAATGAGATCTGTATTACGTCTATTATTATTTTGAAATATTAGAATTATTAAGACTTTTAAAAAAAATTAAGAAATAAAAAATATTACTTTATATTAACATTTTTTTATATCTTCAACTTTTGGTATCCTTTGATTGATTTTGATTACGATTGTTGGAGTAGTAGTAAGAGAAATAACTCCTAATGAACATAGTGACAAATTTCTTTGAAAATTTTCAAATTTTCTTTGAAATTTATCGAAACAGGGTCAAGCGAAACTTTCAGCGAAATTGATAAAATTAATAAATCTTTTCTAATTTTTGTCATTTTAAAAATAATAAATAAGATTTTTATGAAGTTTAAATATAATTTATATTTAATATTTTTTGTCCTCCCCGAAATTTTCTCGAAACTTTTCAAATTTTTCTCGAAATTTATCCGAAATGAATCGAAATGACCCCCTACTGAAATGTTGCCGAAAACGAAATTTGTCACTATGCTAATGAATAAAAGATAAATCAATATAGATTAATAATATTTTCATATAATTTGATACATGAATTGTTAATATGCATACCTCAAAATTTATTGGTAGTTAATGAAGTAGATACAATGATTGACCATTTGATTGAGGGTGTCATTCATTTTTTGTCAACTGTTTCCATAATGTAAGTTTAATTTAAATGAAACTATTAAGATACAAAAAAGATTACATAATGCATATAATAAATTAACATAAAATAGAGGAATTGACCTTTGAAAACAAAGGATTACCAAAAAAATAAATATAGATACTAAGAATTTTGCTATAACATTATAAAATAATTAGGTAAAATAATATAAGATATTAAACCATGACAGCGCCCATTTACCTTGATAAAAATATGTTGATGCGTTAAATTATAGGAATGGAATCGACCTAATTGCTTACTGAATAAACTTTGGGACAATAATTGTTACAAAAAATGTCATAACGAATTTTGCTTATTTAAAATATTATAAAAGCATTATACAATAATTAGGTAAAAAAATATAAGATATTAAACCATAAGTGTTGCCTATTAGTAGGCGTGCATGTTCAAGTTCCGAACGAAAACCGAGAATTTCGATCTTCGGTTCAACCAGAATCAAAACGAATCTGGTCGTTTTCGATTTGATTTTATTTTTATTTTCTGATTGGTCTGATAATGATTGGATTCGGAGGTCTCTAATGAACCTAAATTAAGTTTCCATATGTCATATGTCTCTAAATTACCAAATCTTTATGGCCAAATTTTTTAGTACAAGTAATGGCTCAAAAAAAAAGGTGCCTTTCACGAATATCAAGGCATTACTAATCTCTACTTTTTACTTGTTTCCTCTTATTCTATAAATAAATGGTCCTCCCATGATCTCCTCTACGAATATGAAAGATCATAACTATAGACGCGGCATGTGTTGTTCCGCAACTCAATCTCTATCATGAGTGCTTAGATAGGAGACGCGTCCTTATAGATTTCCTTCGTTGACTCTCCCAACAAATTTTTTGATTAATTCCTCTTATTCTATAAATAAATGGTCCTCCATGATCTCATCTACAAAAATGAAAGATCATGACCGTAGACTTTTCATTTCATATATAGTGTATAATAGAAGAATATTAATTATTCATACCTATAGGACAAAAATTAATGATAAAAATTGAAGTTATTTCAGATATCAGCTATTCTTGTTGTTGTTTTTCTTAATGTAGCAGGTTATATATTATCAAAAAAATAAATATAGATACTAAGAATTTTGCTTATTTAAAAGGTAACATCAATATTATTAAATAATTAGGTAAAATTTGTAATTGTAAGAATTTTTCAAAATTTTTCATACTTTTAAATCTTAATTTTTTACTTTTATTATTCTCTCATTTTTCCTCCGAATATATTTCGGAACTTATCTAATTTTGTCGGATTTTTTCGAATTTTAATGCCACCAAATTATTGCCGAACGTCGACTTGGTATCTATGTTCACAAGAGCTTCGGCGTTCTGGATTACGGTCAAAAATTTGGCTGCCCGATAGATCAAGAGTACTTGTATGACACGACCCGTTGTCTTGCTTAAGGCCCAAAGTGACCTGACCCAACAGGTTCAGTTTAAGTACCAAACCCGGTTAAAATAGGTTTGGCCCAATGGAAATTGACCCGACCCGTTTACAGCTCTAGCCCACAGTCCCTTTAAGACTAAAGCGGTGTGGTGGCATTTGGATCCATGTAATCACACTTGTCTTGTTGGCATGGATCAAAATTTCGTCTAATACCGATACGTATCGAACGATACGTATTGGTATCGGACCCGAACGATACGGTATATTGAAAGTACTGTATCGTTCATATACATGCATTTACCCGGACGATACATTCAATATATCGTCCGGTACGGTCCGATACCGATACATATCGTCCGATACGTATCGATTTTGGTCTCGGATGATACGTATCTGTTTTCCAGCATTTTGATCCATGTTTGTTGGGCTTATTAGATCTGAACACATGGATCCCATTTTCGTTGATATCATAGATTTGGTGGACTTGGTGTAACATCAAAGTTTTTGATATCAAGGTCAACGTCAAAACGGTAAATTAGAGGGAGCCGTTACTTGCACACGCTTTTTAAGCAATTGCACCAAATTTAACGAAAGACTCTATTTTAGGGACATGTGATATGTAAAAATGTAATATGGGTCATCTGATTTGAAAGTTCATGATCAATAGATCTTTGGTACACAAAATTTGAGCAAAACTCGATACTTGTCATACGATCTATTGTAGTCAACTATTGAATTATATAATAGCCTTTTACTCTATTTAATCAAATGATGAAAATTATGCTAAATAAATAAACCTCTTCAATTTGAATATATGGAATCATGCATGAATCTTGACTACACGCCATGCTATAAAAAGTGAAAATCAAGAAAGTCAAGATTCTCCCATTTCCAAGGGCAGCAGATGGGGTAGGATTGGAAATCTGATTTCCAAGAGTAAAATGTGCAACCCGTTGAAAGATCTCAATTGATTTAATGGTCCTGATCCAAGAGCACCATGAATTCTTGTGCTGCTAATTAACACTATAACTCATCCTATTTCCATCAATTTCATTTTTTGAAAAAAATGAAAATTTGGATGTGTCTTCTCCTCCCCAACCCAGCTAGATTTCTTCTCTACGTTCTACTTTTTGCCATTCTCTCTCCTCATGTCATTTAATGCGGGGTTTTAAAAAGTTATTTTTTATAAGAGCGAGAACCAAGTTCATAGAATCTGACTCTGGCAAAGTTGTTGACATTTTTGGGGAGCTATTTGTGACGGGGGCACGCGGCGTGGCCATCCGGGTCAGCCGTAGGGTTACTTTTCCTCTCCAAGTTTTGAGTATGATTGGTGCGTCAAGGACATGAGGGCGGCACCGTATGTACTGGGCTGAGCCACGATGGCGTCGCGACACATTGGGGTGGAGGGTGAAGACTTGGTCGCGACACGGTCGTGACATGGACGCGACATGGTCAGTTGGGCTGGCGTTGCGGGGTGAATAGTAAAGTATGACAAACCAAGGGGTTTGAGGTCCTCCCGTCATTTCGCCTGAATTACTGTTTTACCCTTATATAGGGGGACATGAGTTGGGGTCCCCCGACCCTACACGTGCACTAGCCTCGTGGGCTTATGTGCGTGCAGCCGGGCCACGCTTAGGGCATGGTCGTCCTAGCTACGTCGTGTATTAGGGCCATCGCGTTAATGGTTCCCAACCACCTTCGAGGTGTGGGTTCTAGCCCAAAGGGGGCTTGATGTATGCTCGTCGCTGCCTATCGCTATATCTATCGTCGTTGCATGTTGCCTTAACAATCGTCGTTGCCGGCTCTAACCTGCTGCGTTGCTTCGCAGGGCGAAGTCCGAACGTAGAGGTTGAAGTGAAGCTTGAGTAGGACAAGCCTTCCACCCTTCGTAGCATCTGGGAATCCGCATCGTGTGCCTCATTTGAGAGAATTAGGCTGACTTAGCGCAGCGGGCGTTAACTGCCGCACGGGCTAACACTGCTAGAAGAGTGTCCCCGTGACATATTGTCGTTTGGTACTCCAAAAATATGGCTCAGACGAACTGGGAAGCTGATAAAATGTAAGTGTTTGTTCGTATGGGTTTTGGATAACTCTTCTCTGTATTGTTTATTGGATTTTTTTTTTCTTCTCTGGGTTCTACCCTTTTATAAGTTTTTTCTTTTCTTATTTTTTTCTAGGGTTTAGCTTTTTACTAGCTATATTTGCTGGTTTTTGTCTTTATTATTGTATTTTTTTTTATTTGGGTACTCTTATTTGTATCTGAAAGCGCCTATATCCGAAACCCCTAAAAAATCATTAATTGCTTCAGAAAGGACCGTCTGAAAGGGTTTTAGGGTTTAGAAGGCACTGTTGAAGATGAATTGTCAGAAGAGGAGGGTTCAGGTAATGCTGTTCATCGCAGGGATCATCATTCTCAGCAATACAAGTATTCCTTAATTTATATAATTACTTATTTTTCTTGAATTATAAATTGCTCAACATATCATACTAAGTTAAGAAAGAGAGTTTTTTTCAAAAAGAAAAAAGAAAAGTTAAGAGAGCTACCAGAGAATCTTAAGAGCTCATCGTCGGGGGATTCTGATGTTATTATTATTGAGACAAACGAGTCACCGGAAGGAGATGGTTTGGGCGGTGAATTGAGAAGTAAAGAGGTTTCTGGTTCTCGAACTGATTCCCAACATACCTCCGCCTCCCCTTAAAGCTTTAGCCTTCGCTTAAGAGAGAGAGAATCATAGTTGTTTAGGAGAAGAGTCCTAGTTATCATAGAACTCTATTTTTGGGGACTTATTTTCAGGGGAAATTTACAGAAACAGGATTGGGAAAAAAAAGTTTCTCACTATTATATTGAAATCAAAAGTTTCTCATAATCAAGATGCATCGTGTTTCAGGGTCCTCAAAATTTGTGAAGTATAATATTTAGTCATTAGTGAAATGACCTTGATAACCTGCTTTTTCAAATTTCCGCACCAAGAAAATCCGTGCAGTCCTGATTAGGAGAAACTTTCCCTTTCAGTATAATGATGAGAAATTTTATCAATATGAGTCCTCTTTTTGAAAGGTGCCCTATTTTCGGTACTCTGCATTGAGAATTATTTTCAATACTTGCTAGATATGAGTAAGGGCATTTTGGTCATGAAAATATGACATAAATTATTTTTACTTTTATATAATAGTAAGGATATAATAATAATATTAATAATTACGGTTTCGGGTTTGGGTTTGAGTTTCAGTTGTGCGTTTCGGTTTTGCATTCGTTTTTCTCAATTTTTTTATGTTTTCTTATTGGTTTCCTAAAATTAGGTATTCAGTTTTTAAATTTTTGACACCCATAATCGATACCACACCGAACCCAATTTGGTTTCGATTTTTCGGATGCCAATTCGATTCGGTTGTATCGGTTTTTTATTTTTCCATTTTTTTTTCCACCCCTATAAAATTGTTCATGAGAAGAGTTTATTATGCAGCCACTTAGGTTCTAGAGGCATTAGCCCAGTTAATACCCTCCCTCCATTGTGAGGGAGGAGGTCGTGGGTTCGATACTCGTCCTTCACGTTGTTTCCCACCCTTGTCTTTACAAGGTGTGGGTTGGGTTTTGTTAGTTAACTCTCACCACTGTAGTTGGTGCTCCCTCACGCTACTCCCCAACTGTCATATGTGTATGCGTGTTAGCTCCTCATTCTCGAGGCTGTCTCTGCCTAAGTGGTCGTATAAAAAAAAAGAAGTTATAGATGTCACTACCTTCGTGGTTTAATTAGTTCTAAGCATTGTTTCAAATATCAGCCACTCCAGATCCGGATCGCTCAATCGAGATCGGTTTTGGCCCAAACGATACCAAATCCATAGGTTGGATCGTTTATACACGTATATAAGATATAGATTAGTTGGATCACTCTAGATCGGTCGATACTGAACGATATTTAGGTAGGATCGCCGATACACCAATACAAGAAACTTATACATATAAATAATATTCTGCACTTTACACCGAATAAAAATTTCATAGTAAAAATAGAAGGTAACTTAGCATATCTTTAAGCGTGAGCTCAAAATAATAAAACTCTTCTGAAAGTCATAGCGTCTTTTGCTAGGTCTCCTTCCTCTTGCAAACCTTTTCTTACCACCAAATTTCAAAAAGTGAAGACTAAAAAGTCTTTTAATAAATTTGAGCCTGTTACAACCTTACGGGTATTTATTTTCTTTTTTTACTTTTCAAATATTTTTATAATCTTTTTTTTTTTGGATGGTATCGATTCGGTGGGAACCGGTTCGTGCTTCCGTACGCTCCAATCATCCACCAACAACGATCCATATATTAATATGCCCACATTTTTGAACTTCAATTTCGTTTCAGTGCCAACCAAAATCGATAAGAATCGGCCGAAATTTTGATCATGGCAATTGTGGACTTGAGGTCCTCTTTAATACGTTAATTTTTTTTTTTTGAATGGTACTCTAGTACATTAACATTCTAGTTTAATGTTTTTTTATTCTCATATTTTTTTTATTGAGTATATTTTAGAGTGATCTCTGATTTTTTTCAAGCTTACTTACAAATATTTATTTACAATAAATTAAATATTGTGATTATGAACTCATTATTTGACTGATTTTTTTTTAATATCATAAATCCACTTCAAGTTGGGGGCAAAAACAAAAAAAATAAAAAATTTAACGGTTTTCGGTCATTTTGTGGACGCTATTGAGAGCATGGGTTAAAAAATCGGGTTACTGATACGTATCGTCCGAGCTCCAAAACGATACGTATCGGTACCGGTCTGTATCGGACGATACATTGAATGTATCGTTCGAGTCCAATACCGATACGTATCGGTATCAGACGATATTTTGATCCATGATTGAGAGCCAAACTTAGAATAAAATTATAGCGTATTATGTGTTGTACATTAAATTAGAATCATCGGCGACTGATTTGAGCAACTCATTTGATAGTTTATAGTAAAAAATGTTTAATTATTGTAATTTTGTCCAAAAACTTTTTTGACTTTGGGATTGCCTGATCCAATCTGTTGATACCAATTCAAATCGATTTTACCCGATGACCGATACCGATATTTAAAACCTTGGTTCTAAGGACCTCTAACTCAGCAGCACGAAAGGTGCGGAGCTAACTGGATTTTCTTCAAAGGGGAGCATGTTATGGTCTATAGATTAATTTTAGGTAAGAGACAGCCCGCGTTATAACTTGGAACTTGGGTCTTTAACTGTGTCATTTAAAATTAACATACCTATGTGACTAATAGGTGTATCATGATGTAAAGATACTTGGCGTCAAATTTTGAGATGAAAAGTTATCTTCATCCATTAATTCAAAGGGGTCAAACACCATATAATACATAAGAAAATAGTGACCTTCGAGAACTAAGAAGAGTCCAGTAGTTAATACTACCAAGATTTTGATAAAAAAATTGTGCTTCAAATTCATCTTGGCCATGAGTCATTACTTTGCACACAAAAAAATTGCCCTTGCACACAAATAAAATGAAAGACTTGATATTTTGAGGCATATGCTACGTGAAAACTCCATTTATACCATCTGATAAAAAGGCAATGATCTAAAAATCTTTGATGCAAAAGATCATTAACTTAAAAGATGACATGCAGTCGAACTGTCAAGGCCATCTTATTCAACAGTTGACTTTGTTGAATCATAAGATAGAAGTGATCCCTTTTGGTGCCAATCTTTTGTACCAAATATGTTAGATCATGCAGTGAAGACAGACAGCTTAGATGTTGCCTACATGACACTAGAGATGGAAGTTTGGTTAACCAAATTGAAATGAAACCGAATCGAGCAACAATACTACCGTTGGCTCCATATCGGACAACAATACTAGCGTTGCTCCCATTTCGAGCCAAGAAGTTCGCACATCTATTGCAATCTATTTGGACATAGCGGAACTCAAAGCTACCACCCGTATTTGCAAGATGTTCAAGATCTTCAATAGATCCACATTCACTCCCGCCATATGATATGAACTTCAAACTCTTGGTTCATAAGTCTAATACCATTAATGGGGTTATAGTATTTCCATAGCGGAATTTAATCTTAATATATTTATTTAGGAGGAAAAGATAACGTTTTTTTTTCTTAGAATAATGAAGTGAACTATTTTTCAAGGCTGATGTTACTACCGAACCACTTCATGTTACACCCACATCACTAAAACAAAAGAGAAGTCTCTTTGACTTCTTTACATCTTACGGTGAAGTTTGTTTTGGTCCTAAATTTTCACACAATAGATCTTGAGATCATAGTAATACCATCAGACGGTCAGATGTTCATTCCACGTGGCAAATATCCCAATATATGAATATGAACCACATTTAATGGTATATTATGATCACATTCATTTTTTGGGACATGTGTCACGTGGAACCAACATCTGATCGTCTGATGATATTACTGTGTTCTCAAGATCTATTGTATGGAATATTGGGACAAAAAACAATCTCTACCGTCAGATGTTAAGAAGTCAAACGGATCTTTCATTTGTTTCCGTGTGACGTGAGGTGATTATAACATAAAGTGGTATGGTAGTAACACCAGCCTTTTTTGAAGGCCAAAAAAATCATTTTATACTTCCCAATTCTTTTCCCCTAAATAGCATCAGCAAGGTTCCTCTCCTCTTAAAAGGGAAGTGAGAAGCCTTGATATCTAAAAATCTAAAGTTATATAACCTCAAAATGGCACTGGGGAGACTCATGTCACCCAATCTTTTAGTTAAAGGTTACTGCATTAGAAATATTGTAGATATATCCCAAGGTAAGGAGAGGTCATATCTTCCTTCGATTTGGTCGCTATGCTTATAAATAGAAGAAGGTTGTACAAGAATCCTATCGTATAAAATTTTAGAAGTTGGATAAAGGCTATTCCCGCGAGGAGTCACTTTGGAAAACAATACTTTCCGTCTCATGAAGGTCCGATATCTATGCCTCTTCATTCCTATGATTTTACATATTTCTTGTTGAATAAGATATAATCCCAACCACATCTCACTTTAGCCAAGGTTTCCTAAGTTATTAAGAGACTATTATTGGAAGTATTTTGAAAACTTGCAACTCTTAGGAGATTTGAGAGTACGTATCCAAGAGGTGCTTAGAGCCTATTGTGAGAGAGTTTTCTTCTCTAGGGAAAGAGAGAGCTTGGTGAAAGTTTTATGAGAGAATGCTTTTGAGAGAAAAAGTATTGAAGAATAGCTTGGGGATTGGAGATCCGATTGAAGCCGTTCTTGTGTCGGAATCGTGACTATATTCCGGTAGATCTCTTCTCTATAATTTGAAGGACCGCGTCCTTGGTTTAACCACAGATTTGTGGTTGAAGATCGTGCTAGATCTTGATTGAGATTGCACTAGAAGGAAGAGAGTGTGTGTGCGCTGTAAACATTCATAAAAATAGTGCATATACTCCCGTGGACGTAGCCCTCGATTGGGTGAACCTCATAAATCTTTGTGTCGTGCGTGTGATTAATTTTTGTCTGAATCTTCTTATTTTTCCGCATTCATCGCGAGAGGGAGTTCGTAGAGTGGGTAGAATTCCTAACAAGTGGTATCAGAGCCAAATTTACACTACAATGGCGATGAAGGTCTCGAATGCACGATTTGAGGTAGAGAAGTTTTCTGAGAAAAATAACTTTGCTTTGTGGCAAGTCAAGGTCACAGATCTCCTTGTCCAACAAGGCATTGATGATGCCCTACTTGGAAAAGAGATGGGGAAGAAGGCAGAGATGTCCGATGAAGAGTGGAACTCTATTGATAAAAGGGTCGTAAGCACTATCCGATTGTGCTTGTCCGATGAAGTTCTTTACAACGTTCTTCACGAGAGGAAGACCGTAAATCTGTAGAAGAAGATGGAATCTCTCTACATGACAAAGTCATTGTCCAACCGACTCTTCATGAAGAAGCAACTCTATACCCTTCGTATGAAGGCTGGTACGCGTATTCATGACCATTTAAATTCTTTTAATAAAATAGTTAGTGAACTATTGAGCATTGAAGTGAAACTTGAAGAAGAAGATCTCGCACTTCTCTTGCTCACCTCATTGCCACCATCTTATGAGCACCTTGTTACCACATTAATTTATGGTAAAGACACTATTGCCGTCGAAGAAGTGGCTGATGCACTTCTTTCCGACGAATTGAGAAAGCCGCCCGAATCCAACTCCGAAGGGATTAATCTCTTAAGAGAAAGGGGTCGAAACCATGATCGCAAAAGAGACAAATTCAGAGAGGATAATAAATCAACGAGAAGAAATAACAAGTCCAAATCTAGGGGTGACAGAAAGGATATTATCTGTTACTTCTGTAAGCAATCTGGACATATTCACAAATATTGCAAACAGAGATTGAATAATAATAAGGGTGATGAAGAGACTTCGCAACAGGCTAGTGTTGCTAAGTCAGATTTCGGTGAAGACCTATTGTGTGCATTATTTAGCTCCAGTCAGTTTGATGATTGATGGATCCTAGATTTAGGGGCATCGTATCACATGTGTCCGTACAGGGATTGGTTTGACCAGTATAAGGTAGCCAATGGTGAGACGATTTTGATGGGAAATGACAGTGTATGTGAAGCAGTGGGTATCAGTTCGATCAGAATCAAGATGTTTGATGGCTGTGTTCGCACTCTTACTGAGGTTAGGCATGTGCCTGATCTGAAGAAAAATCTGATATCGTTGGGGGCATTGGATGAGATAGGATGTCGAGTTATTCTAGAATCCGGTAAACTAAAGGTTGTACGTGGTGCTATGACCTTGATGAAAGGTGAAAAGATGGAGAATCTGTATACTTTAGTAGGCAACACAATCAGCGACAGTGGTGTTGCAGCTACAAAAGATTCCAATGACCTCTCAGATTTGTGGCACAAAAGGCTTGGTCACATGAGTGAACGTGGGCTGACATAGCTCATAAAGAACAAGGCGATTTCTAAAATTCAAACTTGTAAACTGAATTTTTATGAAGATTGTATCTTTGGGAAGCAGAAGAAAGTCAATTTCTCTCCTGGAAAACACACTTCGAAATGGCTGATTGATTACATACATTCAGATGTATGGGGACCAGCTAAAGTCACTTCAGTAGGTGGAGCCAACTATTTTGTATCATTTATAGATGACTACTCCAGGAAAGTTTGGGTGTATCCGATTAAAAATAAATCAGATGTGTTTCAGAAATTTAGGCAGTGACAGAGTATGGTTGAAAAGCAGACTGAAAGAAAGGTGAAGATTCTTATATCAGATAATGGTGGGGAATACTCGTCATCAGAGTTCAAGGCTTACTGTGAAAATCAAGGGATTGTTAGGCACTTAACAGTTCCTGAAAATCCTCAGCAAAATGACGTAGCAGAGAGGATGAATAGAAAAAGCACGATGTATGTTGAACCATTCCGGCTTGAGTCATGGGTTCTGGGCAGAGGCAGTGAACATGGCATGTTACTTGGTCAATCGGTCGCCTTCCGCGACACTGAACTCGAAAACTGCATATGAGGTTTGGTATGGAAGACACGGGAGCTACTCTCACATGAGGGTGTTTGGATGTGCGGCTTATGCATTACTTCAGGGAAGTGAACGATCCAAGTTGGATCCAAAATCTAAAAAGTGTGTCTTGATTGGCTATGGTGAAGGAGTCAAGTGATATCGTTTGTGGGATATCTAATCTCACAAAGTGATAGTTGAAAGAGATGTTACTTTCAACGAAGATGAGTTTCTGATGAAAAAGGCGAAAGACAAACCTCAACCATCTGGTGAACTTCAGGTACAAGTTGATGTTGAAAGGCATGAGCAAGATGAGAAAGATAATGAATATGGCACAATTTCTCAAGACTTGCAGTCCCAGGTACCGGTTCAGTCTACCTTGAGAAGATCAGAGAGGATGAAGAAACATCCTGAAAAGTTCAAGGACATGATTCCTTTAAAACTTGCACTTATCACAGAAAATGGGGAACCAAGCACAGTTCCAGAAGCTCGGGTGGATACAGATGCAGTAAAGTGGCAGTTAGCTATGAAAGAAGAATGACAGTCACTTTTGAAGAATCAGACTTGGGATCTCATGAAACTTCCTAAAGGGAAGAGAACCATCGGTTGTAAATGGGTCTTTCGAAAGAAAGAAGGTGACGAGAGTGAAACTCCAAAGTTTAAGGCAAGGCTAGTTGCAAAGGCGTTTTCTCAGAAAGAGGGTATCGATTATAATTAGATATTCTCTCCGGTTACGAAACACATATCGATTCGCACATTGTTGGCAGTAGTTGCTCAAAAAGATCTCGAATTAGAACAGATGGATGTGAAAACAGCTTTTCTCCATGGAGATCTTCAGGAAGAAATTTATATGAGACAGCCAGAAGGATTTGAAGTAAAAGGGTCAGAATCACTCATTTGCAGATTGAAGAAATCCTTGTATGGTCTCAAGCAGGCACCCAGGCAGTGGTACATAAAGTTTGATTCATATATGCTTGGCATAGGGTATCATAGGGGACAGTATGATTGTTGTGTCTATTGGAAAGAATATGGTAAAGGGGAAAGAATATTCCTAATTCTCTATGTAGATGATATGCTAATAGCAGCAAGAAGCAAGGTTGAATCAACAAGCTGAAACAACCATTGAGCCAGAAGTTTGAGATGAAAGATCTTGGTTCCGCAAATAAGATCCTAGGTATGGAAATCACGAGGGATCGTGAGAGGAAGAGGCTTTGGCTAACTCAAATGACCTTTATCCAAAAGCTCCTTAAAAAATATAATATGAGTGATGCCAAGCCTGTATCAACTCCTCTATCAAAGCATTTTAAACTCACAAAGAAGATGAGTTCGTCCACACATGAAGAAAGGGAATATATGAAAAATATTCCGTATGCAAATGCCGTTGGGAGTTTGATGTATGCCATGGTGAGTACATGTCCAGATATAGCGCATGCCTTGAGTGTGGTTTGCAAGTATATATCGAATTCTGGTAAGGAACATTGGCTTGCAGTGAAATGGATATTAAGATATCTGAAAGGTACAGCTAAACATGGTTTGATGTTTGAAGGTGGAGATACAAGCAAGTTGGATCTCTACGGGTATGCCGATTCCGACTATGCTGGTGATCTTGATATAAGAAGATCTACCACGAGGTACGTGTTTGTTTTGGCAGGTGGAGCGATTAGTTGGAAATCAATGATTCAAGGGATAGTTGCATTGTCACCTACAGAGGCCAAGTATATAGCGGCTACAGAGGCGTCTAAGGAAGCCTCATGGCTTAAAAGTTTGGTCAGTGAATTTGGTGAGGTTGATGAGAGCACCGATATCTTCTGTGGTAGTCAGAGTGCCATTCACCTAGTAAAGAACCAAGTCTTTCATGCTAGAACAAAGCATATAGATGTTCGGTACCA